>CM060413.1:160035357-161356738 GCA_030545235.1 Helianthus tuberosus | reverse complement strand
GTTGTTCTTTAGCAGCTTGTTTCTCCTTCAGTTTCTCCATGCGATCTGCAAAATAAAAATGAAAACTTTCAGGAGAAAGATGATGTTTAGCCACATTAATATGTATCTCTTCCTCATCATCACTACTAATCTCAATCGGTGTTTGATCAAACTCTACAGATTTTTCAGACTCAGCATCTGAAACACCAGAATCAGATGGTGTTTGATCAAAAACAACTTCTTTTTCTGAAGTATCCTCATTTTGCACACTATCGTTTGTACTTAATGATTTATCATCAGCACTTTCTAAACTTTCTTCAGATGTACTCGATTGATCTTTCACTTTTTCACCAATTGATCTCATCCAAGTAGCAAACAAATCTGGTTCTCTAACAATCTTTGCAATGAAAGCTTTGAAATCTCCTTTTTCATCAACAAACATATCCCAGTTAAATCCTTCAGGTAGTTGTTCATCAATTTGGTTCACTATACATGCTGTGCTGTTAGAAGAAATGTAGTTGCTCCAGTTGAAATCTACCAAACATCCTTTCTTGGAATCTTCAATTTTTCTACCATGAGCCGTCTGTAATTCTTGTGTCTGACCAACTTGCTGATAAATGGCTTTCCGGTAGTAGTCATTTTTCCCAAATGGATTCTGAGCACCACTAACTTCTCTATTCTTGCATTCCCGTTTAAAATGACCTTTTTCCCTGCACCTGAAACAAGTAACTTTAGATTTATCAAAACCTAAAGTAGAAACACAAGCATCAAGAAAATCATTTCTCCCAGTAATTGTTTTGAACTTTTCAGCACGTCTTAGAACACTTGCAAGACACCATTTGATATCCATCAGTTCCATCTCTTCGGCGTCTATCTGATCGTAATCCTCCTTTGTGAGCATAGGATTTCCAATTCGACCAGCCACTAAACCTTCATATGAGATAAGCACGGAACCAAGTAATGCCATATGATCTTTTGCAATGTCTTCAGAAAAACTTTGACCTTCTGGAAGATTTAGAGCTATGTTGCATTGAATCACACAACCATTTCCCATCTTTGTGCTTTGAGATTGAAAACTTTCTGATGAGCTTTTCGGATTAACACTTGGATACAATGAGAAACCACTGTTGTTTTTGTTTGAGCTTTGATCAATCTTTTCTGTGGTATCACCAACACTATATGCAGTCTGAATTTTCGGACTTCTCTCAGCTTCTGAAGTTGGAACACTACCTTTGTAATACATCTTTACATCTTGTTGACCACTTGGATTATTCATCCTTGCAATCTTCTGTTGTTCCAAATCCTGACTTTCAATCTTTTCAATGAACTGAGAGATTGACAACCTATCATAAACTCCGGTATTCTTTAGTATCATCAAATAAGTTCCCCACTCTTTCTGAGGTAACGCATCAGCAAGTTTATCCACCCATTCCTCATTTTCTTTTGTGATGTTCATCATCGACATTGATCGCACTAGGTGACAATATCGTTCAATAAGTTTCTTCGTATCTTCTCCGGGCAAACTTGTGAACAAATCAAACTCTTTTTTAAGCAAAGCCTTCTTGCTTTTAATCATACTCGCACTGCCTTCAACCTTGATTTTTAAAGCATCCCATATTGATTTTGATGTTTTGTCATGTTGAAGTAATATGAAGATGTCTTCTTTGATGGCCTGTTGAAGCAAACTGATCATCATTTTTTCAGCTCGGTACATTTCACGTTCTTCTTTACTAAGGTCTGAAAGCTGTTTTTCAATCTCCATTTCAGTTCGTGGTAGAGCATATTTTGTTAGAATACATTCCCATGATCTTAGATGATTTGCTTGCACCCAGTTTTCAAAACGATCTTTCCACCCATAGTATTCCTCAATTCCCATAAGCTTCGGGGGTTTCTGAGTCGTTCCCGTTTCATTTTCTGAATTCATGTTCTGAGCAATAGAAGAGGAACTAGGCGATGTTGCAAATGCATTGTGGAAATCGTTATCCATGTTTCAATTTCTTTCAAGCGAAATAGTATCTTTTAAGCGATACCCTTCAAGCGAAACAATTTAATCTGAACAACTCTCAAGCGAAATTCTTGAAACGAGACCCTTTGAAGCGATCCTGAATGAAGCAAACACCTTGAAGCGAAAACTTTAAAGCAAAATCGTCCAAGCAACAGTTTCTGAAGCGAAATCGTTGAAGCGATGGCCCTAAAGCGAAATAGAATGCTGTTTGAAGCGAAATCTAGGTGTCACTTGAAACTTCAAGCGAAATCTACTACTGAAATCTGATCCGTTCAAGCGAAATCCATTCTAAGGTCAATTTTAATCACTTTTAGATCGAATTTGGCTGTGAAACTTTCAAGGATTTGTTATCTTGTACTTTTAAACAATCTGTGAGAATTTGAGATGATTTAGACCACGAAAAGTTTCTGAACTGTTAAAAGAAGATGTAGAAGTAAAAAAATGATGTCAATTTCAGCTGAAATCCTGTAGAACTCCTCAACTGGCTCTGATACCAATTGTAGGATCGGTTTGCGGATCCGAATGAGTCGGTTCAGAGGAATTCTATCAAATACAGGTGCGGAAAACAAGTATTTGATATGTAAACAGCTGAATCTTCACTTTAACACTGATTTGTATTGATTAGACAACAATTACAATCAGTTCTCACACCGGCAGCACTTCGGTATGGAAATCACTCAAAATGTTACTACTTAATTTCGCTTGACCAACATCCCTATATATAGAGATTGAGATTTCGCTTGGAATGACCTGAAGCGAAATCGTTACATGTTGATTTCGCTTGAGGCTTCAAGCGAAATCCTTTACAAATCCAATCCTTCAAGCGAAATCTTTCTAACTCTCGTTTTACGTGCCCTGATCTATTCTAACTAGTGTAAGACTCGATACAAGACGAAGTCGACAGATGTAGTGCACCAACAGTTTTAATTCTGTAAAAAGTTTAATGAACCCGTATTTTCAATGTATTTGAAATCATAACTACCCGTTTATTTTCGTAATTTATACGAAAACCGTTAAATAATAATAAGGGTGTTACACCTGCACTTAACCTTTTTGGAAAATACGTCAGTTTACACTGGTAAATACAACTTAACTGAATCATTTTGAAAAGAGTTTGAAAATTGATTTGAATGCGCTTCGGCAAATATATCTTTATAACTTGGGACAATTATTTGTATATAATCTTGTATACAGTTTTACTTATTTGTCGTCCATCAGGGCCGGTTTGTAGGGCCGGACAAGATTAACTGACACGCCACAGGTATAATGCCCACAAGGATTGTACTCCTCTAAGTGTATTACCAGTTTTTACAAAATGTATCTGTCAGGTGTACGCCTACACCCCGTGCTTAGGTCGTGGCCATTCCTTTGAATGATGCCAAGGATATCCGGGACATGGTCAATTAACCCCCAAAGGCCATACACCAAATAATACATATTAAACAGGTTATGTAAATACATCAATCACAATCCGATTTAAATGACTACATACACCCGACCAAGCGGTACTTTTATAGTACCGTATCCCAAGCCCGTATAGGGAAAAATAAGTTAAGAGTATTTACCTGAGCAAAGTATAAATCAAATACAGCAAGTGCGCGTAGCTTTTACAGGGCTCCTAATCTGGAACGAAGGTTTTTAATAACCTATTAGAATCCTAACGGGTCTTTAATTAAGCTTAGACTTAAACAGGTTAGTTTTCAAAAGGAAGACACGGATCAAACGCATGATAAGGCGAAGACCGGTTTAGAATGTGGTTTTTGACCCGACAAGCTTGTATGCTTGTTTAATATGGGTAACTTGAACACATTCTGGATTTTGAGATAAAGATAATTTGGTTTGACCCGTTTCGGCTAATTTATGCAAACTAGTCACATAAGCCGATCCGAACGCGACAAGTGCGTAACGAGTAACCAAAAGAGTCATATACAGGTTTCCTAAGTTAATATGCCTTAAATATGTTGTGATATCAGTAGGATATCTTCCATTATGCCCAAAACGAGTTTAATCTCAAAATAAGCCCCGTATGGGTATTTTGGTCATTTTAAATATTATAAAAGAGGTTAATTAAAATTCTGAGACTCGGGTCCGAATACATCAGTAGAATAACTTATTTTATTAGGTCATATCAGTTGGTAATAGGTCTTATGTGACAAAACGGTTTTAAACCCATACTAGGTGTTTAATACGCGTAAAAAGCTATTTTAAGCGATTTCCGGGTTATACAGGAAATCTGAGTTTTCTGAACAGGTTATAAAGTTCAAAATACTTTATTTATTATATAAAATCAGTAGCAATTGGATTGGTGTCAAAATATTATGTAAAACTCATTTTACAAGCAAAAAGGGTATAATCGGTATTTACCGAATCAACGCCATAACCTTAAGTTACGAGCAAGTTAAAAATAATTAAAAATCTCAAAATTTTATATTACATCAGTGGGTAAAAGGTTTGGTGTCAAAAATTGGGTTTAGATAGGCTTTATGCTAATTGCGCCGCTTAATTACTAAAAAGCGTTCTAATTACGCTAATGAGCATAACTCCTAATCTAGACCTCCAACTGATGTGAAAACTTAGGGACATGTTTATAAATCAGTAACAAAGATTATTGTCCTTTCACATATTCAAAATCCTCGTTTTATGGTCAAAAGGGCATTATGGTCAACACTAAGCAATTAACGGAAACGTGTAAACGAATCGGACAATCAATGAACCAACCACAGGGGGTTATACTAACATGTAACCTGGTCCTAAGGAAGTCCTAAGGCATTTCTAAATCATACTAAATCGGGACAGAACTGAAGTCAAAGCAAAAGTCAAAGTTTTGCGACTTTCGGTTCCGAATCGGGTCTAAACAGAAAATTGTCGGGTCGAACATGCTTAGACATGTTCTTACATTTATTACTAAGTCATATGAGTGATAAAATAGGTTACATGCCTTCTACATTGCTAATTACATGTTAATTTAAAAATTATAGTTCTGTTGACTTTTTATAAGCAACTTTGACCCGACATTTGATCTAGTTAGAGCGGGAATCAGAGGGTGCCCTTTTAAGCGTTTATTGCCCACATAATTACCAACTTATAACTACCTTCAATTCGACTAATCACTGGACCATTAATGATTAATCGCTAATTCAAACGTTAATTACGACGGTTTGACTTTTAAGCTAATAACTAAGTAAAACTCAATTAAGGAAGGTCAAGGGTACTTACCAAAGTCTAATGCACGACTAGGGATGACTTGGGTCTGCTTTGGAACTCCAGAAGTCTTCAAGAAAGCAGTTGGAAGGTGTGATCAAAATGTTGCAACATGAGGGCCTTTTATATTGAATTTGAGGCCTTGTGATCATGACAAATCATGCTACAACTGATCATGGATCACCCCCAAGTGTCCCTAAGGTCTAAAAGCATGTATGGGTCACCCATGGAAGAGGACAATATCTTTCTAAGTCAGTTACACGCTCAAAACAGCCAACTGTCCATTTTTCAGTCGCTGGGCATCCCTTACGGACCGTAAGGGTTGACCTTTACGGTCCGTAAGCCCTTAATCAGGGGCAAAAATCTCTTGACCTTTCAAGTTTCGAACGGGTAACTAGTGTATTACGATTTTGGGCCATTATTTTCAGTATGGGGCCTCTTGTTTAGGTCATGAACAGTTTACACACCCTTGAAATGATATAAAGTTTCCTTAGATCCTTTTGAAAGTGCCGTAAATGAGGGTTGTCGTGCACATCCTCGTAGGATCCCATTCTTGTGTAATTCGAATCAATCATTGCTAGCATTTACCGGATTTGAGTATACCGGATGTTTATAATATACATTAGGGTCTTGGGATTTATAATTAGGTCGTTCAGAGATGTTTAATTAACATGTCGACACTTTAAATCCTACCATACATCTTTGATTAGATCCGGGTTTATAACACTTTTGTCTTACATGACACGTGTCGTTATTTCATTGATCACAAATTTTCGAGGTGTTACAATAAATAATCTTTTCATCAACACATAGCATTAATTATATTACAGAACCATTAATTATTTCATAAATTTATAATAAGCTTTAGGGAATTTGACACTTCCAGTGTCATATTATAAATAAACCTTGATCACAATTCAGTCATGTTTATAACGTGTTATGATATATATCACAACTTTGGTCATTTTGATGTTCTTTTCAAAAGTGATAACATCTGGGGAAAAAATTATACATAAAGCAAGAGTATCAAATGCATGACTTTATAACATGTCACCATATAAAATAACTTATAACATTCCTTTATTAAATAAGAAACTTTTTCATCACTAACAGACAACCATATATAATTTATGTAATAACTTATCACGGTATAAACAATCACAAAGATATCTTACATACAAATTATTGTTACTCAATTTCGAAACATTAAGCATGTGAGTTCTAAAATTTTGTTGTTCTATAAAAGACAAAATTGATATATGATGAAAGACACCATGAAATTATACATATTGAATCATAAATTTCAAATTTTAGCATATACTATTCATTCTAATCATGTTGAGGCGAATGTAAGTAGGTGTTATATCAATAGTTGACCAAAAAATTCGACCTTTCATCAAACATATGGATACATATTTTTTTAGTTGAGTTAAAAGATAGCAACTTTAGAATTAAAAGACTGAGTATTGTAATCAACCAAGTAAAAGAAAAATTTAGGACATAGATAATATAATGCAACTATACTTGTAACTCACTCATTTAAAATAAGAAATTATCACCATAAAGCATGATTGGGCAACAAACTGAAAAAAAAAACTTACAATCTCTAAACACAATGCAGGTATCTAAGCATAATCAAGTGTGTTTGGATGTTTAGACTAGAGAAACTTATAGACATATCATAATATCCAATATAATTATGCCACCATTAGGATAGAAAATACAAGTACATTCAAATGTTCTCTAACTCCAAATTAACTACCTTCTTAATTTAATCGTTTATATTTGAAAGTCACTTGACATTGATAAAACAAACTATTAAAATGCTATAAGAAACATTGTAAACAGGTATGTTTTACCAAAATATATAATCATTTACATTACAATATATGATGATTATATTACTACGATTAAGATCTAATGGATCATCAATATAATATATGTTTTTAATAGTTTGTGTGATAAGATAGAAAACGGAAAACCAAAAAATATAAGTCAATTATCTGAAAAATGATTTGATTGGTAAATAACTTTTTCCCTATTTTAAAGCTAAAACTGATTCATTCAAACTGGGTGACGGTACATGTGATCAAAACAAAAAAAAAAATTATGACAATAATTTTGTTAGTTCATATATTGTTTTTCAATTAATACAGCCAATATAAACAATGATAAATACAATCGATTCACCTCTATTTTTATTCATCTTTAAATTATTGTTCAAATATAAGACACGAGTATGTTTAAATTTAAAGTTAGAGATAACCCACAACACAACACAAATCATATGCACTCGATATATCATAATCATAAAAAGCTATCAAAAGTATACACATCCTTAATTTAACAAAGAAGATGAAGATGTATATCATGGTTTGAAAAAAAACATTACTCTACGAAAAGAAAATCAATTTTCAGCTTTTATTTCGCAACCTTACTTGGTGATTTTACAACTGAATTTATGTTAACATACTAGCAAGCGATCAGTCACCATAATTATCTCAATCCATTTAATATAACTAATCAATAATCAAAAAGCTACTGACAAGACAATTTAATTTAGTGATTTTTGTGTTCTTTGGATTTTCACTGTATGGTTAAATGTGTTGAGTACAGATAATATTAACAACAATGGAGATTATACAATTACCTGATTTACTTGACAGAAGGTGGATTTAGAATGGGCAGCCGGCTACTCTACAGTCTCCATAGACACCAAGCATCCCCATAATTGCCTCAACGGATGTCAAACCCAAATCAACAAAAAATTACACATGAACGGTTACCTCTCATGTATGGGGTCTTTAGTTAAGCACAATTTCGTGCTGATAACGTGTTATATAACAACTAGAACCTATTAGCAATATCAAGAGAAGAATGAGAGAATGGGAAATTGATTTCTTATTGATGTATATGTATGAAATACAAAGCTTCTATTTATAGGATCAACATAAACATAAGAGTAAATACAATGAGGAGTTAAGAATGCGGAGAGTCACTATAAATGATATATTCATAACAGTGACCAAATAATTTGAGAATGTAAAAAAGACTCAACTCTCTTAAAACGAACCATAAGGTGGCAAAGGGCTCACCAGTTTCTACCAAATATCATGCGTATGCATGTCTGTGGCGTCACACCATCATCATGCTTTAACCTTAAGGATTAGGTGAGAACACTGCACAACATCACTCGCATTATTAATCTTACTATTAAATAATATATATTATGCTCACTTTCTATGTTGTCTAGTTATGTATGTATTTGTAACTTGAGGTACCCAAGTGCAATATGTATGTTTATATATTGCCTTTGTATCGATGGTTTAATTCAATGAAACATTCACTTTCACAATTGTGTCATGGTATCAGCCAACCAAAAAAGTGATTGAGTTTCCTTATCTCTTCACCTCCTTTTCCATAACACTTTTCTTTATCCTTTACTCTTCCTCTGATCAGCCGATCATCTGTTTCCCCACTTCTCTTCTACTCTCCTCCAATCTTTCCCCATGGCTTCTTCATCATCTACTACAAACTTACTTATGACTGGATAGGTGCCCATGATTTCCCTCAAATTGTCCTCCACCAACTACATATATTAGCGAAAACAAATGCTCCCCACCCTTGCCTACCAAGAAGTTCCATGTCGATGGCTCCATGGATGTCGCCTCATCTCTTAATCAAATATGGTGAAAAAGAAGTTCAGAATCCAAATTATGCATCATGGGCAAGGGATGAACAACAAGCGATAATTCTCCTCAATGTTTCCTTGACTGAAGAAACACTCTCGGTTACCGTCGGCATCCCTTCTGCCCGTGAGATGTGGATTGCTCTAGAAGCAGCTTTTTGTAACACGTTAGTCGAACATGTTCAGAATCTTCGTGATAATCTCCGGGCCCTAAAAAAGGGGGCACATATTTTTTGGAGTATGGTCATACATTCAAGGCAATATGTGACCAACAGAGTATTACTGGACACCCGGTTGATTCGATGGACCAAGTTCATTGGTTCTTGTGCGGGATTGGACTGATGTTTGAAAGGTTTTTGACATCTACTCGTTCAGTACATCCCGTTCCTAACTTTGTCGATCTTTTGGCTAGTGCAAAGAATCATGAGCTCTTTATGTTGAATCTCCATGGAACCATTCCTACACCAACTGTTGTTTTTTTGGCACAAGGACCTGTTGTTCGTGGCACGTCTGTTGGCCCATCCTATCGGCCTAATAGGTCATCAGCCCATTACCAGACCAATCGCTCTTCATTTAACATTTTCAAGGGCTCGGGTTGTAATACGGGTCGCTCTAATCATGGCCATACATGTCAACTGTGTCGCATACAAGGCCATTATGCAGCATAGTGCTTCCAACTTGCCTCCTTTGCTGCCTCGGCGAGTCTGACTCAAGATCAGTTAGCACAAGCTTTACATACTCAATGTCACTTAAACTATACTGTCCTTGATTGGACGTCTGACTCGGGTGTGTCCACTCACATGCTACAAAATAATTCCTCTCTCTAGAACATCACTCTAACCCAAGGTAATCAAAAAGTTTTTTTTGGTAATGGTCAATCACTCCCTATAAATCATATTGGTCAAACCACAATTTTGGATAATCTTGCCCTTAACAATGTTTTGGTGGTGCCAAATCTCACCAAAAATCTTTTATCTATTTGAAAATTAACTGAAGATAATCCTGTTGATGTTGTTTTTTCTCACCCATATTTTTACATTCAAGACTGTCGAACTAAGCAAACTCTGCCCCGCAGGTGCCGTGAATGTCACGACCCCCGACCACACCCTGGACGGGAGCCGCGAGCAGTCAAGTGGTACCGGTGGTTATTTTAAAAACATTGCAGCGGAAATATTCATCAGGACCGTGAGTTAGGAAAAATATCAGAGTTTAGAAAACACCGGATTTTATTTATTAAATAGATGGGATAAAACCCATGTTTTACAGAGGTAGCTTTAATAAGGGATAAACCCGAATATATGAAACCATGTTTTCTTAATTTAATTCAATTGATAAAATAAGCCACTTCTTTAAGCCTTTTCGTGCCGTCTCGCCACTCTTGTTCCAATCTACTGTAATTACCTGAAACGCGTTTTAAAAACATTTTGGTCAGCAGGAAATACAGGTGAGTTCATTCAATTTTTTGTACAAAACGACACATTGTTATAATATACAGTATTAAGGGTGATTATATTGTTTCTATCAACCAATTACCCCAAATCGGTATTTGTCACTCGACTGTATCTGTGACTATGGTCAGATCACCCATTGGCTAACCCGTTGTCCAATGGTGACGGGTATCAAGTAATGTATACAAAACCCCACATACCGGTAGTTATTGAAGATTACAAAGACTTAATCCCTGTAATTATAACTTTGAAAATAAACAGGGTTTTGGAAACAATTTGATAAAAAGAGAATGACTCACCTTGTTAGCATATAGTCTTGATTAAACAAGCATCTTGATTCTAAGAATCTATTTTATAGTTCTGAATCTTCTGATGATTGAGCAGCTATTTTGATTGTAAGTGTATAGTGCAGAATTTCGGGTAGTTAAACATTTAGTTTAACAGAGTGGATTACGTATTAGTGTAAAACCACATCAAACCTAACGACGGTCACGAGATCAGAACCTTAACGATATTCACAAAGTATAGTCTTGTTTAGACAGCACTTTGGCATTCGTTTAACGAAATTCACAAAGTACAGCACTTTGGCATTCGTTAGTTGGTTCCTGAATCGATCGGACAGGATATCGCGTCGGTGATTATTGGTTAGAACACCAACGTATAGAGAGAAGAATAGAAGGAATGAGCAAAGAAAAATGAATCCTAAGCTTCCTATTTATAGGTAGGAAGTATGAAATTTCTAGGAAGTTTCATATAGCTTTTCTAGGAAGTTACCTATACATTTCTAGGAAGCTTCCTACCTACATATATATCTTCTTACACCTTTCTAGCACCTTCCTTTGATATTATCTATCTCATATATATTTATTTTCATGTATATCTATCTAGGTGTTTAATTTATTTAATTAATCTTGCTTAGCTTAATTCATCTTGCTTAGCTTAATTAATCTTGCTTAACTGATTAATTAATCATACTTAACTTGATTAATCTTACTTAACTGGTTAATTAATCTTACTTAAGCAATTAATTAATCTTAACGGTTTAATCAAGTAATTTACTTAGCTGATTAATTAAATAACATAACTAGCTGAATAATTAACTTACTTAGCTTACTTAACTGCTAAGTTTCCTTTCCTGTTAATTTTACTTAGCTATTAAGTTTTCTTAACCGTTAAGTTATCTTAATAGCTAAGTTTGATATACTAGTTTAACAACTTCCTAATTATGAGTTCTAATGCTAGATAATGGAACTCGTATTAGCGTATTAACCCAATTCAACTTTAACGATAATCATGAGATCAAAACTTACAACGAATGACAAAGTATAGCCGTATACAGGCAGCACTTAAACATCCGTTGGATCAGTTTCAATCAATCGGATATAGTACCGTGTTCGTAATTTGAGTTATTACCCTAATAACGAGAAGAGTTTTAGGGTTTAGGGGTGTTGTGAAAAGAAACGGAGATACGAGAGAGTAAGTTCATCAAAATTCGATCGAACTGGTGCAGGAATTCAAGTCCCACAACTGCCCTTATATACCTGAATTTTGGGTCCCCTCGCGTGTCGCGCCAGACCCATATGGTCCCAACGCGTGGCGCTATGATGGTCGACCTGGCTTTGGTCGCCACGTGTCCCACGTAGGCCTGACACGTGTCGAAGTGTCGTGACGCGTGTCCTTGGCCGCCCTTCTCATCCAATCGTGTGTTTTCCTTGATTTTCGTGCCGATACTTATCACATATGTTTGGGTCTTGATCTTACATGATTCGTTTTTAATTGAGAATCTAATAAGACTATTTTTTATGCGATTTGGTTCGTCGAATGCCAATATTCCTTAATTGCTAAATTTTCCAGCTTGAGCTGGAATATACAAGTTTTATCGCATGCACTTCTGGTTTTGTTTATGGGTCTTCCGAGGGTCGTTACATCCTCCCCACCTTGTTTTAAATCTCTTCCTTGAGATTTGCTGGAACAAGTGTGGTTACTTCCGTCTTATCTTCGATTCCCAAGTATATTCTGGTCCTTGCTTTGAATGCCATCTTACTTTGACCAGAACTATTCTCTATGCTTTGAGATTCTTATCTTTGACTTGTAAGGTCCTTCAATTCATTTTCCTCTATATCTTGAAGAGGTATAAGTGAAGATTTATCAGCTAAGCATTTCTTTAAATATATACATGAAATATATCATGTATACTTGTCATTTCTTCGAGTAATTTTAGCTGATAGGCTACTGGTCCACTTTGCTTAGTAACCTTAAATGGTTCAATATTCCTTGGACTTAACTTTCCTTTCTTACCGAATCAGACTATTCTTTTCCATGGAGAACTTATTGTATCATTGTTTTTCTGATTTTGAAATTCTAACGGTTTGCCGATCTAATGGCCTGATAGTTGCTTGTTGGTGCACTACATCTGTCGACTTCGTCTTGTATCGAGTCGTAGTCTTAGATTGTTAGATCAGGGCATGTTGTACGAGAATATGTAAAATTATATAGGTAGTTAGAGATGATTTCGCTCATGTGTACAAGAGGGTATCGCTTATGTGTACATGACACATAAGCGAAATCACTAACATGGGGTATCGCTTATGTGGTCTGTCACATAAGCGAAACCATCACCCTATATATAGGGTCCTCTTGAGCGAAATCATTAGTAAGACCTTGTAACTCGTACCGAAGTGCTGCCGGATCGAGATTTGAATATACAAGCTGTTAAATCAATCAAATCAGTGAATTAAGTGAATTGCTAGCTGTTTCTACGTTGATTACTTGTTTTCCGCACTTGTAATTGACGAAAACTCCTCTGAACGACTCGTTCGGGTCAGAATACGATCCTACAAGTGGTATCAGAGCTTCAGGAGGAGGAGTTCTACATAGATTTACTGGATTTCATCACTTTTTCTTAATTCTACACATTCTTTCTTCGTCAGACCAAGATTTAACGGTCGGAATCGGCTCAAATTTTCACAGATCGTAGGAAATTGGTCATAGATAAATCCCTGAAAGTTTGAGCTTCAAATTCAAAGTAAAAATGGTCCAAAACATCTTCGAAGTGATTTCGCTTTTGTGTCACATTTACATGTGATTTCGCTTTTGTGTCACATTTTACATGTGATTTCGCTTTTGTGTCACATTTTACATGTGATTTTGCTTTTGTGTCACATTTGCAACTGATTTCGCTCCAAGGGTCATCTTAGTGACTAATTTCGCTTCAAGGGTCATCTTAGTGACTGATTTCGCTCCAAGGGTCATCTTAGATACTGATTTCGCTCGAAGAGACACATTTGAATTTGATTTCGCTTCAAAGACAGTATATCATTCTGATTTCGCTTTTACATCAGGTTTTACGTCAAGTGATTATCAAGAAATTCAAGTTACTACCGAATCATGGATTCCGAGTTCTACAACGCGTTTACTTCAACTTCGGCTTCTCCGGCTGAAATTGCGAAGAACATGAACATGGAGAATGAAACTGGAACAATGCAAAAACCTCCAAAACTCATGGGAATTGAAGATTATCACGGATGGAAGAAACGTTTTGAAAATTGGGTCCAGGCGAATCATCTAAAAGCCTGGGAAAGCATCGAAACTGAATACGAGAGACCAAAGAATTCAGCGGGAATCGATAAAATCATTTCAGAATTCACGGAACAAGAAAGAGAGAGTTACAAAGGAGAAAAGATGATGATCAATTTGTTACAACAGGCTGTTAAAGAAGATATTTTTGTGTTGCTTCAACATGATGAAAACGCTTATTCTATTTGGGAAGCTCTTAAAACGAAATTTGAAGGAAGTACTGAAATGCTTCAAAGCAAAGTAGCATTGCTGAAAAAAGAGTTTGAACTATTTGCGTGCATGCCTAGTGAAACAACAAAAAGTCTTATCGAAAGATACTGTCATCTTGTACGCACCATGTCACAGTTGAAGATAACAAAAACTCCAGCAGAATGGGTTGAAAAGCTTGCAGATGCGCTACCGCAACAGGAATGGGGTACATATTTGATGATATTGAAGAATTCCGGACAGTTTAAAAGGCTATCGATTGCACAGTTCATAGAGAAGTTGGAGGCACAGGATCTGGAGCAGCAGAAAATTGCTAGAATGAACAGTTCTAATCATCAACAAGATATTAAATTGTACTATAAAGGAAATGTTCAAACTGCTGAAGCAAGTCCAAAGATACAAACTGCATTTAGTGCTGGAAATCAATCTACACCAAGTAGTCAAGGTTCAATTAACACTAGTGGGTTCGCAACGGTGAATCCTCCAAGTGTTCAAAGTTCATCTGCTGGAAATGCTCATTCAATTCAGTGCAATGTAGCTCTACATCTTCAAAACGGTCAAAATTATTCTGAAGAAGTAGTAAAGCATCATATGGGATTATTGGTTACTGCATTGGAATCTTATGAAGGGTTGATTGCCGGAAGAATTGGTAATCCAATGCTAACAAAAGAAGATTATGACCAAATCGATGCAGAGGAGCTAGAACTGATGGATATTAAATGGGCTTTAGCAAGTGTTTTGAGGAGAGCAAAAAAGTTTAGATTGGTTACAGGGAGAACTGATTTCTTGGATGCTAATCTTTCTAATCTTGGATTTGATAAATCTAAAGTTGTCTGTTTTCGTTGCAGGGAAAAATGACACTTTAAAAGAGAGTGCAAGAATCAGGAGCCAAGAGGAGCAAAAGAGTCTTCTGGAAAAGATGATTATTATAGGAAGACCATTTATCAGCAAATCACTCATCAACCACATCAACAAAAAGAGCCACAAACGGCACATGGAAAAATGATCGAGAATGCAAACAGGAAAGCTTATTTTGGCATTTGTGATCAAGATGATGAGAAAATATCTGAAGGATTTAGCTGGGACAAGTACATTCCAGCTGATTCAAATGTTGGAGCATTTATTGCTCATATTATTCAAAAGCCTGAAATGCTGAAGGAATGGATGGAAGTGTTATCTGATGAAGAGAAAAGTGAAGATGAAGGATCTGTTTCATCTAAAAACAGTTCGTCAGAGACAAGTGATGATGATGAAGAAACGGAACAGGTAAATGTTGGAAAAACTCATCTATCTTCTGACAGTTTTGAATTTTATTTTGCAGAAAAATTAAAGAAGCTGAAAGAGAGGAAAGCTGAAAAAGAACTGAAAGAAGTCAAAGTAGTTGAGAAGATAGTTGAAGTAGAGAAAATAGTTGAAGTTGAGAAAATTGTTGAAATCACAAAACCTTGTCTTACATGTTTAGAGTCTTGTAAACCATGTATAGAGAAAGATGAGAGGTTTAGTGAGTTAGAAAAGTTGAAAGAACAGTTATTGTTTGATGTAAAGAATTTGAAAAAGTCGTATGATGTACTGAACAGACATGTGAATAGTCTGGAGAAGACTAACACTGAAAGAGAGAAAGCTATGAAGATGTTGAATGCTACCATGATGACAAAGCAGAAAGAGATCAACATGTACATAGAAGAATGTGCAAAGTGGAAGAAAGAGTTGGATAGTGAAGCAACTGAGAATGAAAGAATCAGAAGATTGCTGCAAAGTTACAAAGGTTGTGACTACGTAATGGATAGAATTTATCCAACAGTTGAAGGTTTCGAGGCATTTAAAGATGAAGATAAAATCAAAAAGCCAAAGGAAAAGGATACTGGTAAGAAACAGGGTGTATGTTATAATAAGTGTCCGCCTCCGATTTGGGAAGGGTACTCATCTAGGAAACCTAACGAGGAAGAACTAAAACAGGCGGTCAATATTAAGTTAGAATCTGAGATAACCGATGTTTTACCGGACAATATTGATGTCACGTTCACGGCGTCCGACACAGATCATGAGTCAGAACTGATAAAACGAGTGGTCGATCAGGTGTTGGATAAGGATGAGGAGTCAGAGTCAAAGTCCGAATCCCAAAGTTCGTGTCAGTCAGTCAGAAGTTCGAGTTCGTCTGTCAAGAATTCAAAATCGTCGGAAAAACGGGTTTATAGTAAAGAATTTTTATTGTCAAAATCTAATTTGAATGATGAAACATTTGAAGTTGTATATACTTTGAATGATTCTGACAAATTATATTTTGATAAAGAGTTTCCAATAAGAGGTGTTAAAAATGAATTGATTAAAAAGGTTTTCAAACTTACAGAAATTAATATTTCTGAAATAAAAGATTTAAATCTTAATGAAAAACCTAAACTTTACACCTCAAGAGTACAACAACGTTTGAACAAGAAAAAGAGTTACAATTCTGGTTCTGGTTTTCAAAAGAAACCAAACCACAATCGTAACTACAAAAAGAAAGGACTTGGTTTTATTCCTTTTGAAAACTATAAAAATGAAAAATATGTTCGTGATTTTAAAGCAAAAATGACATATGTTGCAGGAACCAGTCATGAAGAAGAAGCAAAGAGCTCATTTTGGAAACAGTCAAACAAGGAGTTTCTTGCTGAAAAGAGAAAGAATGGAGCTTATGTGAACAAAGAGACAAGAACCTGTTTCCGATGCAATGAAGTTGGTCATATTGCATGGAATTGCCCGAAAGCGACAAACACAAAACAGGGAGTTTCTGGAAAACTGAAAGAAGTTATTGTTGATAAAACTGAACCACCAACTGAAAAATTTAAAGTTTTCAAAAATTCAACATTTGAAGTTGGTGAGTGCTCGAAGAGATTTTACAGGCGAAGTGTTAAACTTGACAACCAAAAATGGGTTGTTAAGAAATTTGATGCAAAATCTGGCGATGAATCTGATTCCACAAAATCAGAGGAGCCACAGTTTGATGAGAGTGATGAAAACTCAGTTCCTTCAATGGATGATGAGAACTTTCCACCATTGAGGACTGAAAATTTTAAAAAGAAAACCGGAAAGTCTGAAATCTTAAATCAGGGTTATTCTGAGAAGGATAACTTTGATGTTGAGAAAGCGTTTAATGGGAAAGTTAAAAAGATTTTCGGAAAAATGGTCGATGGAAAAGTAAAAGGGGTAAAGGAGTTTTATGCTAAAAAGAAAGCAACTTACACTCCAACTGCTTCTGAACTGAAAACACCCAAGGCTGGTCGGGCTTGGGTGGACATTTTCTTTCATTAAAAAACCTGACTTGCCGGAGATCCCAAGTTTATATCGCGGATCAGGAATCGGCATCTTTCTTGAAAATTGTTTTTGTGAATGAATCTTGTAATAGTTAAATTTTGACAAGTCATACTGCAGGAATTGCCGGAGCTTCCAGATTGGTAAGTGTGAAGCAGGAATCGGCATCTTGATTGGTAAAATGTTTTGTGTAGATGTTTTATTTTTACATGTGATTAATTGTTTTGGATATACTTACAAGTGGTAAGAGGTTGATTCTGACAAAGTGATTACTCAAGGTCATTAGTTTGAACTTGATGTAATCCTGATACAAGAGATTGAATGGACAAAATGATGAACCATTCCCCTAACCTACAAGTGGTTTGAAAATTAACAAAACTTATTTTCCGGACAAATCATTTTGGTTAAAACAAACTTGAGTGTTTTGAAATCATAATGAGAAAATAGTTTTGTGAAAGGGGGAGTTCTGATTGTTTATGCCAAGTGGATGGAGAATTGAAGCAATTCGATATTAGTTGTCATGTTTGTGTACAGATTGTTTTTAAATTTCCTAAAATGTGTTTGCATTTTAGGTGGAGTAAGAAATTTTCAGAAAATCCAAAAACATTAGAAAATTTGAAAAAGCCAAAAACATGATAAAATGAAAAATGAGTTTTTGTTGCATAAAAGAGGAAATGATAGTACATCAGTGGACTATCACAACATGCTAAAGAAATGGAAAATTAAAATGTGATAAACGATCTCACTGATGATGTGTCAGTAGGTTTTTGCACATTTAGTAGATTGTGACGAGATATAAACCTAAATTCAAACTTGCTTGTTCTGTGGGTTAACACAAACTTGAATATATAGGTAACCCCTGAAATTTCGTTTGAAAGGTCCCTTATTCTGAGATACTAGGTCTTTATGCTCAGTGATATCTGGGGTATTATCCCGGGACTTCTGCTGAAAGAAATTTCTGACCTAGTCCCCGTATAATACTTTACGCTTGCTTGAAATATAGCTCACCCTCAGCTAAAAAATGATGAAACATTGAAAAATGCTAATCATGGCTGTTGAAACAAAAGATCCTCTAAAGGGGACACACCAAAAGTCGAAGCCGTCATCTCTCTGCGTATCGAAAGATCGACCTGAGCTCTCACGGCCCTCGTACTATAATTTATTCCCTTGACAGATATCATCTGTGGTATACTCACCTGTAAGACTGAATATTGGGATCTGGATACGGGAGTATATTCAAGTAGTGGGACACACGAATAAGTTCAAGAGCTTAAAACATTAACCTCATATCTCAGATCAATTGAACTTTGTGTGAAAATTTAATTGGATCAATATACTGACAATCTAGGTGAATTGTTTAGAACTTAAAATGAAATGAAGCTTAACGGTGTTGGTGATTTGTCTCAAAAACTGATATGATCCTCTTGCACAAACTCACAAAAATATTGTTTGTAAATATTTCTTTATTGCATTTCTTTTCACTCAAAATTACAAAAAGATTTTCGGTGTGTTTTAGCATAAACTTTTGAAAAAGTCAAAAAGATTTTCGACAACTGATGTTGAAGAGCTAATTTTTAAAATTCCAAGTGCTAAACAAGATGAACAGATGGTTTGGGAGAGTATGTTATTTGAAAATGAAAATGATATTTTTTTGCAAATGGTTCATCAGAAACTAAAATTGTTTGATCATTTTTGTGATATTTACAAGTGGTCATCAGAAAATTTATTTCTGGGTTAAGAATGTGCAGGAGTAGCCAGGAAATGATCTTGGAACATGAAGAATTAGGCTGATTGATATTGAAAAGATGTTAGATGAAAAGCCAGACAACGATCCTAAAGCTGATGATACTGATGAACTGAAGAAATGCCAGCATATCGCAAGGGGGAGTCTGAAGATATGCAAGAAAAGATTGAGAGAGAGAAGCCCAGAGACAGATCAAGACTGAAAATGTGAAGACATGATATTGACAAAGACTCGACACTGCGACTCGTCAACATCTGAGGGGGAGTCTGTTGGTGCACTATATCTGTCGACTTCGTCTTGTATCGAGTCGTAGTCTTAGATTGTTAGATCAGGGCATGTTGTACGAGAATATGTAAAATTATATAGGTAGTTAGAGATGATTTCGCTCATGTGTACAAGAGGGTATCGCTTATGTGTACATGACACATAAGCGAAATCACTAACATGGGGTATCGCTTATGTGGTCTGACACATAAGCGAAATCACTAACATGGGGTATCGCTTATGTGGTCTGTCACATAAGCGAAACCATCACCCTATATATAGGGTCCTCTTGAGCGAAATCATTAGTAAGACCTTGTAACTCGTACCGAAGTGCTGCCGGATCGAGATTTGAATATACAAGCTGTTAAATCAATCAAATCAGTGAATTAAGTGAATTGCTAGCTGTTTCTACGTTGATTACTTGTTTTCCGCACCTGTAATTGACGAAAACTCCTCTGAACGACTCGTTCGGGTCAGAATACGATCCTACATTGCTTTTCTCATATTTCTGCTCGACATAATGGATGGTACCTTCATCCATAAAGTGCTTCAAACGGGCAATACTAATACTTGAAAATCTTATGGGTGATAGTCCCATTTTCACCAATATTATTGCACATGTACTTAGCACTTCTTTCTATGTTTTGTAGTGTTCCTTTACATTACTCAAAATAAGTCGGGTTCAAATTTTCCCAGAAATGAGAAGTGAAATAACTAATTTGGTTACAATAAATAACAGGATTCTATGTAATGAGACTATTTTGTTTCCACACAATCTTAATTAAGTGTCTTATACTAAAAGGTTCCTTTCATTGGTAGGGATTTGAGCAGACTTGGTTAGTTTATCCACAATCACCCAGATTGTGTCGTCTCTTGTTTTGGATAACTTGGTAATAATATCCATTGTTATCAATCTCATTTCCATACTGATATCTTTATCGTTGAGGTAAACCTAAAGGGTTCTAATGCTCAGCTTTAACTTGCTAATCGATTAAATACTTTGAGACATAACTTGCTACATCCTTTTTCATTTCTATTTATTAGTGATTCAAACCTCGGTACCTTACACGATGTATCAAATACTTAGTTCTATGGGCTTCTTCGAGAATCCTTTCTTGCAGGTTTCCTTGAATAGGTACCCGAATTCTATATGGAATCACTAATTTCCATTAGTTCCTTTTTCTGATTCCTTCATTATTTCTTTATAATCCTTCAGCATCATCCTTGATTGCTGTTTCTTGGGTACTCTTTAATTATTTCATTAAATCTATCCGTAATTTAATCTAAGAGCACGTACTTGATTCGGCTTCCTATGAAACTTATGACTTAAAGCATTAACTACTACATTAGTCTTAACTTTGTGATATAACAATCGGTGTTGTTCCTAGTCTCGGATGAATTCTAAGTTTCTTCTCACGATCGGGTGATAGTCTAAGTAGATCCTCTGGGAAACGTCGGTCGGAATTTCTTTCAGTTCCATGCCTCTAGTGTTAATGAACTCCGAGACCATATACGCTATGTCTTACTTCCGTGCATAACTCGCAGCTTTCCTCACAGAGACGAACTTTGTCGGCTGGTCTGTCTTGCCTCCTTGTGGTCACTTCTCTGGTTGGCTTACAAACCCCCAGGAGTCATCGTTTCCATTTGTTCCTTTTTATGAAGCAGACATAATTTCCTTTCTGTTAGTTCTTTTCATTCTTTCCATTTCATGGTATATATCTTGATCCTGTGTTTCGAGGATCGGGTTTCACTATCTAAATGTCTAAATTTTGAAGCATACATTACTTCATTCTTCTTAACACATATACTAATGGTTTGGACAACTTTAATCCTTTGCAGCCCATGTATTTCGTAACAGCTTCTTTATTACTGGAAATCTTACTAGGATTATAGGTGAAGAGAGTCTTTGTAAGTGCATCTAGTCGTGGTTACTCTTATCTTTGCAAGAGTTCTTAAAGAAAGCAGAATTACTCTCATTAGCGTAGGTTTTGAGATGTTTTGTACCTAGCACAACTTTTCCTAATGCGTTAATAATCTAAGGTAACGCAGAGAGAATTCTTATACTTTCGATGGCGTCCCAACTTTAAGGGTTCACATTGTTCATCTTGTCGCACGAGTTACGAGATGGTTGATCAAATGGAATAGTTTTTGATGTCGGAATTATAGATGTATACGAGAGATTCCTGATAAAAATTCTAGAATTATTATTGACACACAGGCTCGTGATGTATTTTAAATTATCAATCCTTATGGTTTTTGGATTTCCTTATAGATATACATATCTATATAATCGTATACTGTAATATACATACCATTCATAAGGTCAATGTATTTAACAGATTCATAATTCCAAAGACAAGTCAGACATCAGGTCATGATACTATTTAGGGAATTCTTTCACTTGTTTGACATATTATATACCCCATCTTACCCGGTTCTCGCCGGAGAGGTTATTTGTATTTCCCATAAATAGAATCTTCTCAATTCATGATTAAAAATGAATCTTTTATTAGAGCTTTTATCAAAGAACAAGGTAATTAGTATTCACATGATGGATCATATTCTAGATCCCAGTAGTACCAATAAACAAGAAATAACAGTGGCCAAGTGTTATCGCTTATTTACCATACTTGCAACGTTCTAGTCATCATCCTCACGGCATACTAATCACCCATCACATTTTATTTACGCAAGTAATTAGCTTATCTCGAAGCTTATACTAAGGCATATTTCTTAAGTTCAAGTCTAAATACTATCCTTGTTGCTACCATTTAATAACAATTTCCTAACTCTATCGTTTAAGCTTAGGTATTATTACAACACCTAATTGCTTAAACCAGTGGCTCTGATACCACCTTCTGTCACGACCCCCGACCACACCTTGGACGGGAGCCGCGAGCAGTCAAGTGGTACCGGTGGTTATTCTAAAAACATTGCAGCGGAAATATTCATCAGGACCATGAGTTAGGAAAAATATCAGAGTTTAGAAAACACCGGATTTTATTTATTAAATAGATGGGATAAAACCCATGTTTTACAGAGGTAGCTTTAATAAGGGATAAACCCGAATATATGAAACCATGTTTTCTTAATTTAATTCAATTGATAAAATAAGCCACTTCTTTAAGCCTTTTGGTGCCGTCTTGCCACTCTTGTTCCAATCTACTGTAATTACCTGAAACGCGTTTTAAAAACATTTTGGTCAGCAGGAAATACTGGTGAGTTCATTCATTTTTTTTGTACAAAACGTCACATTGTTATAATATACAGTATTAAGGGTGATTATATTGTTTCTATCAACCAATTACCCCAAATCAGTATTTGTCACTCGACTGTATCTGTGACTATGGTCAGATCACCCATTGGCTAACCCGTTGTCCAATGGTGACGGGTATCAAGTAATGTATACAAAACCCCACATACCGGCATTTATTGAAGATTACAAAGACTTAATCCCTGTAATTATAACTTTGAAAATAAATAGGGTTTTGGAAACAATTTGATAAAAAGAGAGTGACTCACCTTGTTAGCATATAGTCTTGATTAAACAAGCATCTTGATTCAAAGCATCTATTTTATAGTTCTAAATCTTCTGATGATTGAGCAGCTATTTTGATTGTAAGTGTATAGTGCAGAATTTCGGGTAGTTAAACATTTAGTTTAACAGAGTGGAATACGTATTAGTGTAAAACCACATCAAACCTAACGACGGTCACGAGATCAGAACCTTAACGAAATTCACAAAGTATAGTCTTGTTTAGACAGCACTTTGGCATTCGTTTAACGAAATTCACAAAGTATAGTCTTGTTTAGATAGCACTTTGGCATTCGTTTAACGAAATTCACAAAGTACAGCACTTTGGCATTCGTTTGTTGGTTCCTGAATCGATCGGACAGAATATCGCATCGGTGATTATTGGTTAGAACACCAACGTATAGAGAGAAGAATAGAAGGAATGAGTAAAGAAAAATGAATCCTAAGCTTCCTATTTATAGGTAGGAAATATGAAATTTCTAGGAAGTTTCATATAGCTTTTCTAGGAAGTTACTTATACATTTCTAGGAAGCTTCCTACCTACATATATATCTTCTTACACCTTCCTAGCACATTCCTTTGATATTATCTATCTCATATATTTATTTTCATGTATATCTATCTAGGTGTTTAATTTATTTAATTAATATTACTTAGCTTAATTAATCTTGCTTAGCTTAATTAATCTTGCTTAGCTTAATTCATCTTGCTTAGCTTAATTAATCTTGCTTAACTGATTAATTAATCATACTTAACTTGATTAATCTTACTTAACTGGTTAATTAATCTTACTTAACCGATTAATTAATCTTAACGGTTTAATCAAGTAATTTACTTAGCTGATTAATTAAATAACATAACTAGCTGAATAATTAACTTACTTAGCTTACTTAACTGCTAAGTTTCCTTTCCTGTTAATTTTACTTAGCTATTAAGTTTTCTTAACCTTTAAGTTATCTTAATAGCTAAGTTTGATTTACTAGTTTAACAGCTTCCTGATTACGAGTTCTAATGCTAGATAATGGAACTCGTATTAGCGTATTAACCCAATTCAACTTTAACGATAATCACGAGATCAAAACTTACAACGAATGACAAAGTATAGCCGTATACAGGCAGCACTTAAACATCCGTTGGATCAGTTTCAATCAATCGGATATAGTACCGTGTTCGTAATTTGAGTTATTACCCTAATAACGAGCAGAGTTTTAGGGTTTAGGGGTGTTGTGAAAAGAAACGGAGATACGAGAGAGTAAGTTCATCAAAATTCAATCGAACTGGTGCAGGAATTCAAGTCCCATTGCTGCCCTTATATACCTGAATTTTGGGTCCCCTCGGGTGTCGCGCCAGACCTATATGGTCCCGACGCGTGGCGCGATGATGGTCGACCTGGCTTTGGGCGCCACGTGTACCACGTAGGCTTGACACGTGTCGAAGTGTCGTGACGCGTGTCCTTGGCTGCCCTTCTCGTCCAATCGTGCGTTTTCCTCGATTTTCGTGCCGATACTTATCACGTATGTTTGGGTCTTGATCTTACATGATTCGTTTTTAATTGCGAATCTAGTAAGACTATTTTTTATGCGATTTGGTTCGTCGAATGCCAAGATTCCTTAATTGCTAAATTTTCCAGCTTGAATATACAAGTTTTATCGCGTGCACTTCTGGTTTTGTTTATGGGTCTTTCGAGGGTCGTTACAGTGAAGATGGCCTCTACGTTTTTCGCCAAACTCATGAAGCTTTAGTCACCACTTCCTCGTGTCCACAAGCTTCTTTTGAGTTATCGCATTTGCGATTGGGACATGTTAATTTTGATGTCTTTTCCCTGTTAAAAATAAAGGTTGTTTGTCTTTTACTTCAGTTTTGCCGAAACCGAGTCTTTGTTCCCTGTGTGAACTTGCCAAATCCAAACGGAACCCTTTCCTATTAATAATAAATGGGCATCTTTACCTTTGGAAATACTACACTGTGATTTATGGGGGCCTTCACCAACTAAATCGGTTCATAATTGCTTGTACTATGTGATGCGTGTCGAGGGTGATAGGTTTTTAATGTATATTTTAAGCCCTTTTACACTTTTTTAGCCAAGTTTTAAATTTATAAAACACGATATTTACTAACACTAAACACACATATGGGCAAGTTCACCCATCGTGAGCGTAGTATAGTGTTGGTAAGATACCGAGGTCGTCCAAGGACACAAAAGCTTTTAATACCGATTCATCCTCAACGTCTAATCATATTAAAAGTTTAGAAAAAGGTTTTTAACTACAAAAATAAAACTAACTAAAATGCTGAAAAATAAAATAAAAATAAAAACAGATAGACAAGATGAATCACTTGGATCCGACTCGTGTTTAGTGTAACCTTTGATTATTTCCGCACTTTTGCACTTTTTAAGAGATTATCTTAGTTATTATAGTAGGCCCCTCTTCTGAAGGTGACATTACCCTCAGCCCAGTAGTTTGAGTTAGCAAGAATACAATCCTAAAGGGTTGGATTATTGAAAGATAATTAATTAAGTTATTGATGCATATTGTGGTAGGCCCCTCTTTTGGAGGTGACGTTACCCTCGGCTAAGTAGTCTGAGTCAGCAGGGATATAGTCCTAAGTAGCCGGGTTAAAGTATTAATAGTAATTTACATATGAGGGGATCAAGGAGTTCGGACCCCCGCCATCCAATACCACTGGGTATTGAAGGAGGTCCTACTAAAGTTGACCCAGGTCCTTGCAGGATCTATACACTGAACAAGGCAAGAATCTTACCAAACCATTCCCTTAACCCCCGACCAGGTAGCCAACATACCTCCATATGGACCGTGGAGTTATGAATAGTGAAAATCTTTTATTTTATATGGACAATAAAATAATGCCAAGACACCACGGACAAACGATAAGAAAGACTCACCTTCAACATGAGAAACTAGTTATTAAAGTCATTAATACATAACCAAATAAAAAGTGCGAAAAGATTAAAAATAAAAAGTATTACACTAGACACTTGTCTTCACCAAGTGATGTAAGAGAATTAGGCAAACATGGCCTTTGATTGTCAAGAACTCTTACGATCAATCTTGGATCCCGAGACTACTACACACACTCTATGATGGATGATGGATGATGGTGGTGGATGATGGTGTTGTGATGGTGGTGGAGGGTGGGTGTAGTGTGAGAGAGGTGGTTTGCTAAGGGATTGTTTGCAAATGAGCCAAGCACCCCTATTTATAGCCTGCACGGAAGCTCGGACACGGCCCCGTGTCCACCCATATTCTTTTTCTTCATTAATTGCAGTTTGTCTGCATTAGTTGACCACGCCCCCGTGTCCGCTGGGCACGACCCCGTGTGCAGAAGCGTATCTGTAATATCAAGATTTCCTCAGATTCTGCGAATCTTAGAGTTGACCACGGCCCCGTGTCCGCTGGGCACTCCCCCGTGGTGGGTGATAGAAGTTTCTACAGCTTTGTCGTTTCTGCAGACACTTGGGCACGCTCCCGTGCTCACTGAGCACGGGGCATGTTCATCCTTCTGTTCTCTTGTTTTTGCTTGGGAAGATGCTGCCGAGAGGTCGGGCATGCCACCTTTATTCCTTTTCTTGTATTTTTGTTAGATTTAGCTGCCTTTTGCTTCTTTTGTTCATTTGAGCTCATTTGATCCTGAAAATACAAAAGGAAGATAAAAACACACTTTTTCCAATATTAGTACTAAAAAAGGGTTAGTTTTGTGCCTCATTTGATGTAATTTATATGTTGCATTTTGCACACATCAAATACCCCCACACTTGAATCTTTGCTTGTCCTCAAGCAAAACTCTTTATAATGTGGCATTACACTCCTAAATGGAATGGGTAGAAGAGAAGGTTTTGGGCTTGTCATAGAGTGTTGGGATTTTCAAGAATCTTTATTAAGTTTTATTTTTATTTATTTACAATCCTATTCGTCATGATTTATTTAAAACATTACATAAGATAAATTACTTATTAGGGCATAACATGCCTTTTTTTTTAAATTCCATTTTTATACAAGTTCACATACCTCACGGGGGATCACTCAACACTCGGCTGAAGATGTATTTTTATGAAACACTCGAGAGCGGCATGGAACTTACTTCTACCATAAGGTTGCCAAGCAATCAATCCTCCTCCTTTTTAACTATATACCTTTGTAAATATCAAGAGGACTTTTGGGTGAAGGGTTAGGCTTGGGTTAAAGGTAGGTGGTTAGGTTAGTGGTTAGTAGAAAAAGGCGAAAGGCGTAAAAAACGTCGGTTTTCGCAAAACATTTTTGTGACTTTTTATTCCAATGAAGCATTATTCAAACAAGCCTTCTTTAGATGAGCTTTGTTTGTTTATTGCTAGCTTTCTTTTTCTTTTCTTCTTTATCAACGTTTTTTTTTCAACATAAGAAAGTCACTCAAAAACCGAGCTTTGTTACTAAAATAAAGGGTTTAAAATGAAAAAGTGTTTTTGGTGGGTAAAATGGGTGTTTGTTTTGGGTTAAGAAATGAAAAGGTTTAGGCTCAAAGGGGTTAACTAGGGGGATTTTTGGGTAGGTGGTAAAAAAAAAAAAAAAAAAAATAATGGTGTTGAAATAAAAAGGGGTTAGTCCTAATGCCTCCATCATTTACTTACTCGGGTTTAAGTTGGTAAGGACCGGGAATGTATCGTCGTGGCAAGTTCTAGAGTCGTAAGAACCAAGCGGCTATTCACACAAGAAACGAAAAATGAGCATTTAGTTTAAAGATGTGTATTTGTATACTCAATAAAGGCTCAAAACTCACTTTTTGTGAGAGTGAGTTTTTTATGTGATCAAGTATATATAATCAAATTTTAACTAGGTTTGTCATGCTGTTTCATAATTTTCTTATGTTGGTTCTTTTTTTATCACGACGCTATCGGTTGTAAATTTGTAAAAATATAACCTTTTTAGAACTTAAAATTCCCAAATTAAACCTAGACAAGTAAAAAAAAGAAAAATATTCGAAAAAATTTTGGGGTGTTTAGCGGTTCCAATAGAGTTTTGTCTAAGGCTTGTAATTATGACTTGTAAAATTCAAGGTTTTAGCATCCCCCCCCCCCCCCCACATTTAAATTACACATTGTCCTCAATGTGTCCCAAAAATAAGTTTTTAGGTAGATTGGATGTGTAAAAAGGTGTGAAAAAGCAAAATTTATGTTACTGGGCGTCTGGACACAGCCCCGTATTGGGTGAACACGGCCCCGTGGTCAGAGTGCCAGTAACGAGAACTTACAGAAGGTGGACATGGGGGCATGTTGGCTGGGCACGACCCCGTGTCAAGCAAAAATCTTCAGACATTTAACAAACAGCAGGTCTGGGTAATGGGCACGGGCGCGTGTCGGCCGGACACGACCTCGTGTAGACAATCTGCAAGGGTGTAAAACAGGTTTCTGGCTTCGGTTCTGCTGTCCCGGCTTTAGCAACACTAATGTTTAGTACTCTAAGCCTCGTATGTACCTGTTTCATCAATAAACACTACACCAAACCATAGCAAACATCCTAAATTACCATCGTTCAAACATCCATACCCCAAAGTTAAAAATAAGGAAAATGCAGAAAAGTAAAAAGTGTTAGAGGAAAGTAAATTGTTCAACACACGGCACGCAGGCCGGAATTTGTTCATGAGATAAGGGATTAACCTGTGGACCTCCAACCATGAACCGCTACCTCCACTCCTCCCGCTCAGTCCATGTCCTCGTCATCATCATCATCATCACCACCTCCTCCGTGGCCTGCCATATACTCCCGGATGTTTCCAATGTCGTCCTGCATGTCGGAAATGTTTCTCTCTATTGCTCCGACCCAGGTGTATGTGTTGCTAGCGATGTTGTAGGTGTTCCTGGTGCACATAAGGTTTTCCTGCATTAAATCATGTAAGCTTTAAAAATTAGGAAAACCGCCTCCTTGTGAGGAGGATTGGCCCGGATCACCCTAGGGCTGGTAGTGGTATTGAGGAAGAGGACGGATATGAGGTGCGTGGAGGACTAGCGCTTCTTGCGGGTTCCATGCACGCCCCTGGACTCTTTGGAAGCTAACCGTCCCATCTTCTGCTTCATAAATCAAGTTCATGGAGCGGCAGATGGCTATGTCCACTCTTCCCGTCCATGGGCTCTTTTGGAAAGACCTGGGCATGTTCGTGCAATGCTTGAAGAGACGGTATATCCACCCCCAAAGAAGATAGGAGTCGGGGGAGTAGCGAGCTGGTTCCAATGCATGTTTCGGAGCAGGAGGTACGGAACATCAAGGTTGGTGCAAGTATGAATGCAATGAAGGACCACCAGATCTAGTAACCCTACAACGCTACTGCTATCATGCCTCTGGCTAAGAGAGTAAGTGAGAACCCTGTGGATGTAACGGTAAAGAGGGTCCCTCAACTTAGTGCTCTTAGTGCTGCTTGGATTGTAGTGACCTTCTCCTATTTTTGCCTAAGCAGCCTGGCGTTGGTTTTCTAGTATTTCACGTAAACCTCCGGTGTTTTCTTCATCCCCCGCATCTTCCTCCGCATACAACCCAACTATCGACCCAAACTGTGCTATCGAGATTGAGTACATAGTCCCTCCACACCGGAATTCTACACCATCATTATTGAATGGATCGGCTCTTGTTTTGAAAGCGAATGTGCTGTAGAATTCCATGTTATATTCATGGACTAAACGAAGTCGAGGGCACAGAGCGGCTCTCAGTGGGCCGGTGACTAGGTTGTTAAATCGGTCAAGCTGGTTCACTGCTCCTAGAAGATCCATGCATACTTGTCGTGGGTATTCCTCCGGCCTAGTTCGAAGCACGTCGTATCTTGCTCTGGCTTCCAACTCATTCGCATTGAACCTGGTAAATTTCTTGGCCATCTGAAAGGAAACACCAAACAATTAGCATGAAACAGTGAAATTTCCAGAGAAAATTGAAAACAGGCGGCTGAACACGGCCCCGTGTTCAGCGGACACGCCCCATGTTGGATTGAGTTTAGCTGGACACGCCTCTGTGCTCATTGAGCACGGCCCCGTGTCCAGACGTCTGTTTCCCAAAAATCCCATTTTTCGACCGGTCCCAAAAACTTGAAAATTTTTGGTCCAGTAGGGGCGGTTTTCCCCGAAAATGAAACCCGTAATCCCGTTTTTCCCAAAACAAACCGTTTACCCCTTCAATTTTATCTTTTTTGGCTCAAAAACATGGGTTTGGAGTTTTTGTGAGAAATCAGGAAAATCTATGAACAATACAAGTTGATTTACTTCCTATAACATGTATCTAAACTAATGCTAAATGATCTAAGCAATAATTTGAGGTTCGATCCGGATGAAGTTCAAGAACCCTGGATTTTTCCCCAAATTTTTGATGTTAAACTACATGCAAGTGCTGAATCTAACTACTAATGATGATAGGATCATACCTTGATGTTGTTAGAAGTAGGGGAGACGTCGGAATCTTGTAGAAAAATCACCTGAACCAGAGAGTTTTTGGGGAAACGGGGCGTGTGGAATGAAGAAACTATTATGAAAAAGGGGTTTTATCCTGACAGTTGCTCGGCCATGGCCCCATGTTCGGGCAAGTTTTGAATTTTTTGTAGTGCTCGTGTGAGTGCCCTGTTTCCTGAAAACATGGTTAGAAGACTTACCGATTTAGATGTCACCCTGCTTGCTTGAAACTTACCAGGTATGATGTTGATGCTTTCATTCTTCAATCGTTTGAAACGAGATCTCTTTCTCCTCATCCTCAATGAATCCTTGATAGAGCTTCAGCCGTTGGCCATTGACTTTGAATGGATTTCCATTTCGAGATTTAATTTCTACTGCACCGTGTGGGAAAATATGGGTGATGGAAAAAGGTCCTGACCACCTAGACTTTAGTTTACCAGGACATAATCGAAGTCGTGAATTAAACAATGGAACTCTGTCTCCTACTCGAAATTCATTAGGTTTAATGTGTTTATCAGGCAAATTTTTCATTCTTTCCTTATAAATTTCGGAGTTAGAGTATGCATAATTCCTTAGTTCGTCTAATTCATTTAATTGACAAAATCGGTTTTTACTGGCAAATTCTAAATCTAAGTTTACATTTTTAATTGCCCAGTAGGCCTTGTGTGCAATTTCTACTGGCAAATGACAGCTTTTTCCATAGACGAGCTTATATGGGGTTGTACCTATTGTTGTTTTATGAGCAGTTCGAAAAGCCCATAAAGCATCATCTAATTTATCGGCCCATTCCTTTTTATTTAACCCTACGGTCTTTTCAAATATTCGTTTTAAACCTCTATTAGTCATTTCGGCTTGTCCGTTTGTTTGAGGGTGATATGCCGTTGAGACCCGATGACAGACCCCATACCTTGTTAAGATTTTTTCAAGTTGATGATTACAAAAATGGGTACCTCTATCAATTATTAATGCTTTTGGTGTGCTGAAACGAGAAAATAAACGTTTCAGAAATCTTACCACGACTCTTCCATCGTTTGTTGGAAGTGCCTTGGCCTCGGCCCATTTAGACAAGTAATCTACCGCCACAAGTATATATTTGTTTCCTTTTGATGGTGGGAAAGGTCCCATAAAGTCGAGTCCCCACACATCGAAAATTTCATAAACAAGAATGCCATTTTGTGGCATTTCGTTCTTGGAAGAAATATTACCTGTTCGTTGGCAAGCATCACATGTCTTGACAAGACTTTGGGCGTCTTTGTAAATGATTGGCCAATAAAATCCTGAATCAAATACCTTTCGTGCGGTACTAGCGGCACCATGATGTCCTCCGTATGGACCTTCATGAAAATGGCGGAGAATTCTTCTTGCTTCGCTACCATGTACGCACCGGCGGATGAGTTGGCCGGCACACATTTTGAAAAGATAAGGATCTTCCCAAAAATAATGCTTTACATCAGCAAAGAATTTTTTTCTTTGATGATGTGGCCATCCTTTGGCGATAGTACCGCTAGCTAAGTAGTTAGCATAGTCGGCGTACCATGGTTCTTCTCTGTATTCCACCATTTCCAAGGACTCCGTTGGAAAATTTTCATTGATTTGTTCATCCCTGGTTGCATCCAAAGCTGGGTCTTCTAGGCGCGAAAGATGATCTGCTGTGGTGTTTTCTGCTCCTCTTTTGTCTTTGATTTCAATATCAAATTCTTGGAGGAGTAGAATCCACCTAATCAAACATGGTTTAGCATCCTGTTTTTTTTGAGGAGATATCGAATGGCTGCATGATCTGTATAGACTATTGTTTTAGAAAGAACAAGGTAAGAACGAAATTTATCAAAAGCAAATACCACAGCTAGTAACTCCTTTTCAGTTGTTGTGTAATTTTCTTGTGCATTGTTAAGTGTTTTACTAGCATAATAAATTGGGTGAAAATGCTTTTCTTTTCTTTGTCCCAAGAGAGCTCCAACTGCAAAGTCACTCACATCACACATGATTTCGAAAGGTAATTTCCAATCAGGCGCTATCATGATAGGTGCATTGACTAGCATTTCCTTGAGTGCTAGAAATGCTTGATTGCAATGCTTGTCAAAGATGAAAGGGGCATCTTTTTCAAGCAATCTTGTTAGAGGGCTTGAGATTTTAGAAAAGTCTTTGATAAATCGCCTATAGAATCCGGCATGTCCAAGGAAACTTCTGATAGCTCTAACGGAGGATGGAGGTGGTAATCGAGAAATAGTGTCTATCTTTGCTCGATCAACCTCCATTCCTTCGCTTGAGATTTTGTGACCGAGTAATATTCCCTCCGTTACCTTGAAATGGCATTTTTCCCAGTTAAGGGCGAGGTTGGTTTCCTCACATCGGGATAACATTCGTTCAAGGTTATCGAGGCATTGGTTGTATGAATCTCCAAAGATAGAAAAGTCGTCCATGAAGACTTCCATTTTCTTTTCTATCATGTCATGGAAGATGGCCACCATACAACGTTGAAAGGTTGCGGGGGCATTACATAGACCAAAGGGCATGCGTCGATAAGCAAAAGTTCCATAGGGACATGTGAAAGTTGTCTTTTCTTGGTCTTCGGGTGCTGTCGGGATTTGAAAGTAACCTGAAAAACCATCCAAGAAACAATAAAATTTATGACCGGATAAACTTTCTAACATTTGATCAATGAAGGGTAAAGGAAAGTGATCTTTCCTTGTTGCGTCATTTAATCGTCTATAATCTATACATACCCTCCATCCTGTGACGGTTCTCGTTGGTATTAATTCCTTTTTCTCATTAGTTATTACCGTCATACCTCCTTTCTTTGGAACTACTTGGATGGGACTTACCCAAGGACTATCGGAGATAGGGTAAATAAGTCCGGCGTCAAGTAATTTGATGACCTCGTTTTTAACCACTTCTTGAACATTTGGATTTACTCTACATTGTGGTTGTATTACCAATTCGTAGTCATCATTCATTACAATTTTGTGCGTGCACATGGAAGGACTTACGCCTTTAATGTCTACAAGCTTCCAAGCGATCGCATTTTTGTGTTTTTTCAAAAGTGTAATTAATTTTTCTTTTTCTAAGCTAGTTAATTTAGACGAAATAATTACAGGTGATTTAACATCTTTGTCTAGAAAAGCATATTCCAAACCTTTCGGAAGTTCTTTGAGCTCAAGAGGTGGGTCTTTAGGAGACTCCTTATTTGTTTGCTCATTTCGATCAAGAACTACAAAAGTTTGTTCTATGGCGACCTATTCTTCAACAAAGTGATCAATTTCTTCTCTTGTATCGGGTGGTTCATCTTCATCTTCAATTAGGGGGTCATTATTGCCGAATGGATATTTCATTGAACGCTCGAGATCGACACTTTTTTTAAATGCCCCTAATTGAATAGATAGATTGTTGCGCTTCCGGTTTTTCAAAGCTTCGTGGGTTTTTACAAAAGGTTGTCCCAACACGAGAGGTGCGTCATCAAGGATGACAAAGTCGGTTGGGATTACCATCTGATTTGTTTGAACCAAGACATCCTCAACTTCACCGATTGATTTTATTACTTTCCGATTGAATATAAAAATGGGTATTTGAAGTGGAGAAAAATCACCAATACTTAATTTTTCGAAAGTGTAGTTTGGCATTATGTTAACACAAAGATCTTTATCAATTGTGATATTACTAATAAATGAATTTTGAAAAAAACATGGAACCGGTGTAATGTTAATTTCAAATGGATCTTCTTTTATTAGCGAGGTTTGATCATTAGTTAACTTAATGCTTACCGTTTCGTCAATTTTAGTGTTAGTGTTTAACTCTTTTAAAAACTTAGCATGAGTGGGTACTAAACAATGATTTTCGAAAGAAGGTGACGAGAGATTAATTTCTTCAAAATTAGACTCTTCTTGAATTTTACCGTTGTCGGACTCACCCTTTCGTTATTTAACTCATGTGTTGGTTTTTCACTTATTTGTTCTTCCATTTTTACATTTTCAACTATCTCTTTTTTATTTAATTCTTCTCTTACGCGGGACTCCTCTTCCCTTGCGTGAGATTCCAATAAACGTTTGATAGTTTTAATGTGTTCTATTATCTTATCGGCTATGTCGGTGATAGAATAAGGATCAGGATCCTCAAAGCTCGAATCCGGTTGTTCGATCCTTTGTTCCTCATAATACTCATAGGAAGTAGATGGTTCGCACCATTGTCCTTCATTGTAAGTATATGATGGATAAGGGTCGTACTTTTGTTCTTCATAATACTCATATGAGGTGGGTTGTTCACGCCATGGTTCCTCATAATAAGTATATGAAGGTGACGACTCATATTTTGGTTCCTCAAAGTATGAGTATGAAGGCTCACACCTTGGTTCTTCAAAATATAAGTATGTGGGAGGAGGTTCATACCTTGGGTCTTCATAGGTTGTGTATGAAGTTGATGGCTCGTACCTGGGCTGCTCATAGTAGGTGTATGAAGTGGATGGTTGAAATAAGTCACAATATTGAACCGAGTGTGGGTCACCACAATTAGTGCAATAGTATTCCCTATAATCATCCTCCTCATAGGTGTAGCTGTAGCCTCCTGAGTATTGATCCATGAGAATCACTCAACAGACCACAACAGAGTCTCGGAACCAGAAAACAAAAATAAAAACGAAAACAGAGGCTGGACACGGCCCCATGTTCAGTGAGCACGACCCGTGTTCAGATTCTGTATCTGGGCGTTTTAATTAAGGTTACTGATTTCGTTGTGCACGGGGCGTGTTAAGTGAGCACGGCCCCGTGTTCAGGCTCTGTATCTGGGTGGTTTTTTTAAAAAATATGCAGCACGGCCTCGTGTTCAGTGAGCACGGCCCCGTGTTCAACCTACTGTAAATGCAAAAACTAACTAAAATGCAGAAAAAAATGCGCGCTAAAAAGGTTTTGAAAAAAAAATCTGATTAGGCCGTCGATTTTAAGCTTTCTTAAAATCCTTGTATCCCCGGCAACGGCGCCAAAAACTTGATGCATGTCGAGTGTGATAGGTTTTTAATGTATATTTTAAGCCCTTTTACACTTTTTTAGCCAAGTTTTAAATTTATAAAACACAATATTTACTAACACTAAACACACATATGGACAAGTGCACCCATCGTGAGCGTAGTATAGTGTTGGTAAGATACCGAGGTCGTCCAAGGACACAAGAGCTTTTAATACCGGTTCATCCTCAACGTCTAATCAAATCAAAAGTTTAGAAAAAGGGTTTTAACTAGAAAAATAAAACTAACTAAAATGCTGAAAAATAAAATAAAAATAAAAACAGATAGACAAGATGAATCACTTGGATCCGACTTGTGTTTAGTGTAACCTTTGATTATTTCCGCACTTTTGCACTTTTTAAGAGATTATCTTAGTTATCGTAGTAGGCCCCTCTTCTAAAGGTGATGTTACCCTCAACCCAGTAGTTTGAGTCAGCAAGGATACAATCCTAAAGGGTTGGATTATTGAAAGATAATTAATTAAGTTATTAATGCATATTGTGGTAGGCCCCTCTTCTGGAGGTGACGTTACCCTCGGCTAAGTAGTCTGAGTCAGCAGGGATACAGTCCTAAGTAGCCGGGTTAAAGTATTAATAGTAATTTACATATGAAGGGATCAAGGAGTTCGGACCTCCGCCATCCAATACAAGTGGGTATTGAAGGAGGTCCTACTAAAGTTGACCCAGGTCCTTGCAGGATCTATACACTGAACAAGGCAAGACTCTTACCAAACCGTTCCCTTAACCTCCGACCAGTTAGCCAACATACCTCCATATAGACCGTGGAGATATGAATGGTGAAAATCTTTTATTTTATATAGACAGTAAAATAATGCCAAGACACCATGGACAAACGATAAGGAAGACTCACCTTCAACATAAGAAACTAGTTATTAAAGTCATTAATACATAACCAAATAAAAAGTGTGAAAAGATTAAAAATAAAAAGTATTACACTAGACACTTGTCTTCACCAAGTGATGTAAGAGACTTAGGCAAACATGGCATTTGATTGTCAAGAACTCTTAAGATCAATTTTGGATCCCGAGACTACTACACACACTCTATGATGGATGATGGATGATGGTGATCGATGATGGTGTTGTGATGGTGGTGGAGGGTGCGTGTAGTGTGAGAGAGGTGGTTTGCCAAGGGATTGTTTGCAAATGAGCCAAACACCCCTATTTATAGCCTGCACGGAAGCTCGGACACGGCTCCGTGTGCATTGGGCACGGCCCCGTGTCCACCCATCTTGTCTTTCTTCATTAATTGCAGTTTGTCAGCATTAGTTGACCACGGCCCCGTGTCTACTGGGCACGACCCCGTGTGCAGAAGCGTATCTGTACTATCAAGATTTCCTCAGATTCTGCGAATGTTAGAGTTGGCCACGACCCCGTGTCCGCTGGGCACGCCTCCGTGGTGGGTGATAGAAGCTTCTACAGCTTTGTCTTTTCTGCAGACACTTGGGCACGCCCTCGTGCTCACTGAGCACGGGGCGTGTTCATCCTTCTGTTCTCTTTTTTTTGCTTGGGAAGATGCTGTCGAGGGGTCGGGCATGCCACCTTTATTCCTTTTCTTGTGTTTTTGTTAGATTTAGCTGCCTTTTTTGCTTCTTTTGTTCATTTGAGCTCATTTGATCCTGAAAATACAAAAGGAAGACAAAAACACACTTTTTCCAACATTAGTACTAAAAAAGGGTTAGTTTTGTGTCTCATTTGATGTAATTTATATGTTGCATTTTGCGCACATCACTATGTTGTTTTTGTTGATGACTATTCTCGGTTTACTTGGTTATATCCGCTACTGTAAGACCCATACTTAATAAACATAAATTTAATAAAGAAATTTGCATTTATTAATAATATTGCGAATACAAGTTCCTTCGAAATTTCGAGCTTCATATAAACATCATAAGTATTAGAACATTTCAACGTATTGTGATGCGGCCCAAGTGTGAAGGAGCGGGCTATCTTATATTTGGAGGCCCAAGATCGGGTGACAAAAGGGGCTTCACTAAAATGGCTCTAAATTGGGCTACAGGTGTCCGTTTTGGGCATGCGACCAGGCGAAACGATCGTGAGAACGAAGCCCATCTTTCTACAAACACCATAGGTTGTTTGGGTCACCGATCGGGCCCAAAAATGATTATTTCTATGAGTTATTAATATTTTTATGTTTTTTAGTGCTTTTCGTGGTCTTTTATATCGTTCTAGTTTTTGGCCCAAGTGTGTTTTGAGGCCCGTTTTCAATTTACGTTATTATTTATATGGATGTAGAGGGAGGAAGATAATCAGTTTTGAATTATATGAAAAGTCATTTTTCTCTCCTAATTCACTAGTGAGTGTTTTGTGTGTGAAACCCCAATTTTCGGTATTCTTCGTGAATCAACGAATTTTGGAAGAATCGTTCCTTGTATTCTGTGCGAATCGACAGGTCCGATTTTGTATCCAATTTCGTATCCCGTATTCTTCGTGAATCAACGAATTTTGATGTCATTTCAATGTTAAAAATAAAGGTTGTTTATCTTTTACTTCAGTTTTGCCGAAACCGAGTCTTTGTTCCCTGTGTGAACTTGCCAAATCCAAACGGAACCCTTTCCTATTAATAACAAATGGGCATCTTTACCTTTGGAAATACTACACTGTGATTTATGGGGGCCTTCACCAACTAAATCAGTTGATAATTGCTTGTACTATGTTGTTTTTGTCGATGACTATTCTCGGTTTACTTGGTTATATCCGCTATTGTAAGACCCATACTTAATAAACATAAATTTAATAAAGAAATTTGCATTTATTAATAATAGTGCGAATACAAGTTCCTTAGAAATTTCGAGCTTCTTATAAACTTCATAAGTATTAGAACATTTCAACTTATTGTCGTCGTTTAGTTTCGGAAACAACTAAACAAAATGTGGAAATTTGAATTTGTTGACTGTGTTCGGTTCTTCACTATGCTTGATCGCCATCCGTGAATTCAAAATCATTACCTAAATTCCATAAACCACCAATTACGTTAGTATTATGGAGTTTAAACGTATATAAATGGTTCCGATTGTCAAAAACAACAAAATCTGCAATCAACCCCGCCGTAAGCTACGGCTGGGCTGCTGTAGCTTACGGCTAAAAATGCCCAAAATATTAGTAACATTCTGCCGTAGCCTACGGCTAGCAGCCATATGTTACGTCACAACTCCTCTGCAGCTTTTTCAGTTTTATCCTTTTTTACGAAAAACCCTGTAACTTCGGGAATATCCATCCGATTTACTTCAAACTTGTTTCTAAATGACCGTAAAATATCTACCTATATAATTAACCAAAATCCTTAACCCAGATTCTTAGCTTTTATGAATTACGCATTTGTTACCCGATTCGCGCATATAATTATTTGACCCGTTACAAGATTTGTGCACCAAACATAAAATCTTGCTTAATCTTTTCATACCTCCTACTTCCGCACTAAGATTTCCATTTGTTTTCCACCACAACTATATTTGTGGTGAATTATTTAATTGAAAACATTATATGCCGATTCTACCCTCCGGATCGACAAGTTACGAAAATGACTCGTTAGGAGGCATTTAGCTAAAAAGGCTTACGCCTTTCACTTTTATACCACCGAATGGGTCCACACAAATATAAAACTCATTTAAAACTACCCTTAAGATTCGTTTGCCCGATTTGTCATTCGAGGATGTTTTGGTCAATTTTAGTCCTTGTTAACCACCAAGGACATTTAAAAGCTTGTTTTGACCAAGTGGGCCCTTTTAACTCATATTCTCTTTCAAATTCATTATGTTTCTAAGAACATAATATCTCCAACTTCGATTAACTTTCATCGGACCCTAGGTCCTCATTGAGAGTTTAACCCATTACACATGCCTGGCACGAGTTGAAGTATTGACCCCTTAGTGATACTTTGCGATTCTATATACTAACTCGTGGCAAAGCACGCCCACAAATCATGCTTACCTGTAAGCATGAAACTTAACAAATGAAATATTAAATATTATTTTAAATGGTGCTAACATCACCATTTGACCCGTTTGTCCATTTGACATGTTTCTTGGCTCACCCTTTTTACACATCGGTATAACCAAAATTGTTTATAGTAAAAAAGGATATCTTATCGTCGTTTATTTCGTTTGACCCGCTATGGTCCGCACCATAAGGTTCTGTTTATAATATTTTTTTATTATTATATTAATAACCGATGTACGATTATTCACCATTTCACTCGCTTGACCCATTTTGTTTCGCGTCAGCAAGTATTTACATCAAGGACTCATTTTTATTTGTTTGACCCGTTATGGTTCGCATCATAGAGTCCCGTTTCAAAAATTCATTATGTTTATAACCGATATTTGGTTATTCCACTATTTCGTTCCTTTGACCCATTATGGTTTACACCATGGGGTCCTATTTCTATGATTTTTTGTTTATTACCAAATTATAATATAACTAATTCTACTCATTTTGACCCGTGTCATGGCTTTCTCCATGGGGCTCTCATCTTAACATTTCTCCTTTGTCGCGAACATTAGTTCGTCATAACTTATCCATTTTGACCCACTTCATGGTTTACACCATGGGGTCTCATTTTGACATAGTTTTAGCCATTTAACCGAAAATGTTCTTAATCATATACTTCCAATCACTTATGTAGTGGTTCTATTTTAGGAGGTGTAAGTTTTATTTACTCTACATTCGATCATACTTCCTCGCGTCTTGGACCCGCTTGACCCATTCCTTCCAAGCTTCCACCTAGCTCGTCAAGAGTCAAACTATAATGTAACATCCACAAGATGGTTATATTAGTCATCAATACCATGACTATCATTCTTATGGACTTTTTATCATTTTTCGTATTTCGATTCTATTATAGGCCAAACTGCCAAATGACATGTATAAACGCACTAACACCTTGATGAAACTCACTTAGACATTTTATCAATCACTTGGTAGGCATCATCTTTAGTGCTATCATATTAGATAAGTTTTTCTAACTAAAGTTACTATGTATCATCAACAAAACAAGTTCATGCATTCCTTTAACATCTAGTTAACCCAATTTCATCATTTATCAAAGTAATATATCAATTTACTCATAAAAGAGTTTGGGTTTCGCTCCTAGGTCAAAACCCACCTCATGACATGTATGAACATTTGCTCATATCTCTAAATTGTTCATGTATTATGCACATACAAGCAAGTATGATGATTATGAACATAAATATATCATTAATTTCATCCTAAGATCAAAACCCATTTATTTTATAGAACTCATCATACCCAAATTCATGACATACCTTAGACTAGAAATGGCTAGATGGTTCAAAAATCCTCAATCATGCAAGCAAAAACATCTCAATTTCATCTTCAATTCGCTAAATTTTTTTTATTTAGGGCTAAAGAGATGATTCTCCTCTCTTTCTCTCCTATACGTTCCACACACACACACCCACACACACACACTCTATGAGTGTGTTTTAATTTTATTTTTGTTTTTGTTTTATACATACAACTTCAATCATTAATCCATTTCAGCCCCTAAGGTTTGGGGTTTTGATATTTTGTTTGCTTATAACTTAACCTTTATAAATAAACTACCATGCTAACTAGGTTAATATTCCTAGTTGTATACTTCTCAATTCATCAAAAGAACATTATAATTCACTTAACAAAGTTCGGGGTTGCTACAACCTGACTTACTTAAGCCCCGAAAGCCTGGGCCATTTATAAACTTTATTTACTAAAAGTATTTGTTCTCTTATTTAACATTAGATATATTTAATTAAATTCTAATGTTTACCGGGTTAACCTTTACCCTTAACGGTATTTTACCCGCTCATCACAATTAACTTAGTTTAATTACCAAACCCGTTTTCGTGTGTTACAGGTATGTGCTAAATCTGATTTTTTGAAGCTATATCTATATTCATACCCATTGTTCAAACTCAATTTTCCAAGAAAATATTTTTTTTTTCAAAGTGATGGTGGAACCGAATTCTTAAACAACCGTGTCTGTCACTTGTTTGAACAAAATGGTACGTTGCATTGCATGTCGTGTCCTTATACCCCGCACCAAAACGATCGAGTTGAACAGAAACATCGCCATGTAGTTGAAACCAGCTTGGCTATGCTATTTCATGCTCATTTATCCACTAAATATTGGGTTGACGCCTTCTCATCGACGGTTTTTATCATAAATCGCTTACCCTCCATGGTTCTTGATGGTAAATCACCATTTGAGATTTTATACCATCAAATACCCAATTATGCCTCTTTTCACTCATTTGGATGTCGTGTCTTTCCGTATCTTTGTGACTATGCTCCAAATAAATTATCACCCCAAAGCAACCCATGTATATTTTCTGACGAGCACAGTGACTCGTTTCACTCACAACCGCAAAGCAGGTGATATTTTCTGACGAGCACAGTGACTCGTTTCACTCACAACCGCAAAGCAGGTGATATGCTCCAAATAAATTATCACCCCAAAGCAGGTGATATTTTCTGACGAGCACAATGACTCGTTTCACTCACAACCGCAACGGGTTCTTTTGTCACCTGATTTTCCCTCTGACTCACCGGCCTCCATACCTTCAACCGTCACCCTACCTTCATATCCCCCGGCTTCGATCGCTTCGGGCATTCCTTCTCCGCCCCCGCCGCCATCTAACCCGATGATGCCACTGTGCGCACTGTCCTTGTACTTAGTGTTATAAACAATTGGAATCTTCATCAATTAGATGTTACTAATGCCTTCTTACATGGGCATCTCACTAAATGTGTGTTTATGGAACAACCAAAAGGATTAACTGATCCTAGATACCCTACTCATGTTTGTAAATTAAATATATGGTTTAAAACAAGCCCCCAGGGCCTTGTTTCATCGCCTCAGTACATTCCTTTCAAACAATGGTTTCACTTACAGTCCTGCTGACCCATCCTTGTTCACCTACAAGCATAAGTCATGCATCATGTATCTCCTTGTGTACATCGATGATCTTATTCTCACAGGAAACCATCAACCCACTCTTACATCGTTCATCTCCCGTCTAAATGTAGAATTTGCAATTAAAGATCTTGGGAAACTTAATTACTTTCTGGGATTGGAGGTTACTTACACTAATAATGGTCTTTTTTAAACCAATCCAAGTACACCTTAGACATTCTAACTCGTATGAAGATGTTGAATGAAAAACCGACACCGATACCCTTAAGAACAAATGTTTCTTTTGTTTCTACAGGTACTGCCTTTCCAAATGCTACGCTTTATCGGTCAATTGTAGGTGCCCTCCAATATTTGACAATCACGAGACCTGACATCGCTTATGCTGTAAATCAAGTCAATCAATTCCTGCATGTTCCAACCACTGATCATTTTCAGGAAGTTAAAAGAATTTTGCGCTATCTTAAGGGAACTCTTGCCTTTGGGATTCACTACTATCATCCCACTCACACTTCATTACTTGGTTGCTCCGATGCTGATTGGGCTCAATGCTTAGAGACTCTTCGTTCCACCTATGGTTATTCAATATTTGTCACACCCTGGCTTTGCGGAAGCGTGGTTAATTAGGTGTGACTTCTTAATACCATAGCTTAATCATAACAAAGCTATATGAAATAAAATCATGCAAGATCATCCATTGAGTTTTGAAAACCAAACACAGTACCATTGTTTTAACGGGGACATACCCTAACAGCCATAACCTTGTTCAACAGACATTACAAACTTGAAACATAACATAAACATGGTTTAAGGATTGTGTCTTGTCCAGGAAAGAGACACATCCCCTAAACCCCGGATGACCTCGGAAACTAGTGCAGCGGAAAACATGCCATACCGTGCCAGATCTCGTTAATTTCCTGAAATACATGTAAGTTGAAAAATCAACAATAATGTTGAGCGAGTTCATGTGTAAGTGAGTATGTAAAACACTTGTGAGTATAAAAATAGTCTTGGTATGTAGCAAATAAGGGGAATTGTGATCACCAATGGTTTGCAAGGCCACTGATATATGTGAAGTGCAAATAGGGAGACTCAAACCTAGCAGATTTCGCCACGGCATTAGTATGTGGACAAAGTCACCCCAAGGTCCGTTTCTAGTTTGGCCTGGGGCTGGGCTCGCTACACCCAGATAGATCTACCGCTCCTGTCCCTCGGTCCCGCCATGAGGACTAATGGCCTCATGTTGCTCCTACCCACTCACATGATCTAAGTAGTAAACCTCCTTACGCTAACCATACCGTGTATAAAGTACTCGTAACCATAGTAACATGTATTTCACCCCCGCAGTTAAGAAAACTGAAAACAGTTAGAGAAAAGGGGGACATGAACTCACAGTCGGTGCGTCTCTACCAAGTACTCCAAATCAGAAAGCTGTGCGACGACCTACAAGTGCTAATTCTATTAGACGGACGGCCGTGCTTTAGCTTTATAGTTTAAGTCATTGGGAAATAGTTAGACAACTATTTCGTGTTTACGTTTTGTATATACTTGGTAGTTAATCTCCTTCCCAAGGATGGGGGATTCAATATATGCGCGTTCAAATTAAACCATTAAGTCTCACTTAATATATATATATTTCCAATCCCAAAATATAAGTATTTTTCTCAGAAATATTATATTTTCATCTCACATAATTTTTCTCCAATAATACGTTGTTAAAATACGCGTTCATAAATATTTCAGTAAGTGCGTAAGTTACGTTTTAACAATCGAGTGGTAATATACTTACCGGTGTAACTTATATATTTATGGTGAAAGCGTTCGTATTATTTTGGATTCGTTAACGTTCGTGAATATTATTTTTACTCTAAAAATAATATTTATGTATTTTCACAAAATAATCGTAAACAGTGTGTGAAAAATATATATTTATCACGTTAAATTTTGTGAAAATCCCACCTCCGAATATTTAGTAAATAAAGTCATGGCGAAATTTATATTTCGAAAACATGTCAAAAAGTAATTCTAACACTTGTATTGTAAATAGTTCTAAGTGTTAGGTTTTTAGAAAAATTTCGCCAGAGTTTCCTCTGTAACTGGAGGTGGCCACGCTTTCAAGCGTATCATTTTCTTTTACAAAATCAATTTCAACAACTTCCTTATTCAATCAAACAATTTCCGACACATCAAACTAGTCGACAAGTATGTAAATCGCATAATCGCATGAACTTGTTGTTTTTCCGAAACTATAGTGTAAATCCCATTATATTTTGTGGATCTTTATATAAAGTAATTTTGATCTCGTAAAAACCTCGTTTTTAGAGAAATCCGTCTTTACAACTTCTCGTCCTCTTTTACAAAGTTTGTTATTTTGTCGAAACTTTTCATTTCACAAGTGTTTACACACTTGTGGTTTATAAAAATCATACTTGTTAGTGTAAGATCCGTCTTTTAGAAAACATGATTTCTTTGACGCTTGGTCCTTTGAAAATACCACTTGCAGATGCGTAGATCTGCTAGTTTTAAACATCATTTCACAAGTAAAACTCTTTTACACAAGTTCATGATTCGCGTGTGGTAGAGTTTCACCTTTTAACCCTTGTATTATTCAAAAACAAGCTTATGTTAAGATCCATGATCTTACCAAACCGGGTTAAACGATGATCCGAGCTACCACATCATAGATCGGGCCTAAATAATCATACATTTCAAATACTACAACATTTACACAACTTATGTGCTATTAACCACCATTCTTAGAGTTTTAAGTAAACTTTAAAGCATCTTCTTGCAAGATTCCGAGTTTTAACCGATAAAAATCCTTTTAACCACTTTAGAATAGTTCAAATACGAGTTTTAAGTATTATACCTCTAGCTCAAGGCTAGGGAAGGATCTTGACGAAAATGGCGTGGATAAAAGCTAGAGAAGGAGGTCCTTCGCGTTCCGTTTGCTCCAAGGCTCCTTGTATACGACCCTCGACACTTGTATGAACTTGGAATGTGAAGATGGAAATCGAAAATGGATGTGTGGGGAGGGGGGTGTTCGGCCGAGAGCTCTAGAGAGCAAGAGAGAGAGGTGTGAAATGTTGTGTTTAGTGAAAGATTATGTGTGTAATTAGATGAACTTATAGGCAAAGTTATAGAGTTATTATCCAATGGTTCTTGTGTAGGCTAGATATTAGACAAGATTAGATTAACCAAATCTATCAAGTACAAAGCATGTCCCCTAGGGGACGGTTTCGGTTGGGGGGGGGGTCCTTGGTTCGATTACAACTAATCAATTAGGTAATAGTTTGGTTAAGTTAAGTAATTAACTCGGTTACTTGTGTATAGTATGTTATGACGGGTGTTAGGGTATTCGGGGACCCTAACTGGCTCAGAAAAAGATAAATAAAGAAAATAACAATATTTTCATGTTCCGGGTAAAGTCCGGTTGTTTGGTTGGATAGTAATCCGTTAAAGCGTTACTAAAGCTTTAAAGTGTCGTTAATACCCTTTTTAGTGACACAACTTATTCCTGACACTTTGGAAAGTGTCTAGTATTATTTTCTCATGTTTAGGCACTTTATTAGTTAGCTAGAAGCTGAAATATTATGTAAAGTGCTGAGTTTTGTACTTTGAGTACGTTTTAGGCACATCCTGTCACTGTGACTTATCCCTAGAGACGCAGTTCCACAACCCTTGTATCCCTACACTCACTACTAGTGTAGCAAAATATCTCAGGCTCTTATAGGCCCTGGAGGCAGTGTTTGCCTGATGCTGGCTTTATCAGCATGTTCAATAGGTTATCCGTGTATTGTGCTACTGTGCTTTTTGTGCATCATGTTTGTCACTAAGGTTCAGTATGTAAATAATGTAGTGACGATAAATACAGTATGATGCAAGTAAGTACATGTATCAGATATCAAGTAGCAGTTCATCAGCTAGTTCAAACAAGCACAGTAATTAAGCAGTAATTAATCATTAATTAAGTCGTACGGATACCTGGTTTGGTGCGGGTTGTCACATTCTCCCCCCGTTAAATAAATTTCGTCCCGAAATTTAAGTTCTGCTTGTAGAAGCAGGGTTCTTAGGAAAAAGGTGGGGGTATTTCTCTTTCATCCGGTCCTCACGCTCCCAGGTGAACTCAGGACCATGTCTGGCATTCCAACGAACTTTGACGAGTTTGACACTGCTCCGGCGGGTCTTGTTCACTTTCCAATCCGTGACCTCAACAGGTTCTTCAACGAAGTGGAGCGTGTCGTCAACGTGAATCTCGTCGGTGGGAATGGCAACGTCAACTTGAGTTGGACTTTTCTTCAGGTTGGATACATGAAATGTATCGTGAACACCATTCAGTTCAGCAGGTAGGTCCAACTTGTATGCTACTAGTCCTATTCTTTCCAGAATTCTGAAAGGACCAATGTAGCGTGGATTTAACTTCCCACGCTTCCCGAAGCGTGCCACACCCTACCAGGGTGAGACTTTCAATAACATCATTTCTCCAACTTGGAAATCTACATGTTTCCAGTTTGGATCCGCATAGGCCTTCTGTCTGTAGCGAGCTGCTTCGATGCGTTTTAGAATCTGCGCAATCTTGTCTGTCGTCTCTTGGACGATCTCGGGACCAGCAAGCTGCCTATCACCTTCGTCAGCCCAGCATAAGGGTGATCGGCACTTGCGTCCGTAAAGGGCTTCAAATGGCGCGACACCAATACTGGTGTGGTAGCTGTTGTTGTACGAAAATTCGACCAAAGGCAAATGCTTATCCCAGCTACCGCCCAAATCCATAACACACGCTCTCAGCATGTCTTCCAAAGTCTGTATCGTTCGCTCGCTCTGGCCGTCAGTTTGCGGATGAAACGCAGTGCTCAGATTCAATTGTGAGCCAAAGGCTTCTTGGAAGGATTTCCATATCCTTGACACAAACCTTCCGTCTCTATCAGAAATGATTGAGAGGGGCACTCCATGACGTGCGACGATCTCTCTCATGTATATTTCGGCCAATTTGCTCATATTATCCTTCTCTCTGATAGGTAAGAAGTGTGCTGACTTTGTTAATCGATCCACTATCACCCAGATAGTGTCATGGCCTCTCGGCGTTCTTGGCAGTTTTGTAATAAAATCCATGGAGATTTGTTCCCATTTCCACTTGGGAATCTTAGGTTGTTGCAGAAGTCCTGAAGGCTTCTGGTATTCCGCTTTAACCTTAGCGCACGTTAAACATTTGCTCACATACACAGCAACATCGCCTTTCATCCTAGGCCACCAATAATAATCTTTGAGATCCTGGTACATCTTATCCGCTCCAGGATGGATAGAGTACCGTGATTTGTGAGCTTCATCGAAAATAACTTTCCTTAAATCACCAAACAGAGGAACCCAAATCCTTTTCTCGAAGCATAACGTTCCTTCCTCGTTCGGTACCAGTAGCTTCTCCATCCCACGGAGATATTCTTCTTCAAGATTCCTTTCCTTGAGAGCTTCCTTCTGCGCGGCACGAATGCGCAAGGAAAGATCGGTTCGTATAATCATTTCCAAAGCCCTGACCCTTATGGGCTTGATTCTTTCCTTACGACTTAGGGCATCGGCGACCACATTCGCCTTCCCTGGATGATACTTTATCTCGCAGTCGTAGTCGTTCAGCAACTCGACCCATCGTCTTTGCCTCATATTCAGCTCCTTCTGGTTGAATATGTGTTGCAGGCTCTTGTGATCTGTAAAGATTGTACACTTTGTACCATAAAGGTAGTGTCTCCAGATCTTTAAAGCAAAAACCACCGCGCCGAGCTCCAAATCGTGTGTGGTATAGTTCTTTTCGTGCACTTTTAGTTGACGTGATGCGTAAGCAATAACCTTTTGGCGTTGCATCAACACACAACCTAATCCTTGACGCGATGTGTCGCAGTATACCACAAAATCATCAGTACCTTCCGGTAGTGCTAAGATTGGCGCATTGCAGAGCTTATCCTTCAGTATCTGGAACGCTTCTTCCTGTTTGATTCCCCAATCAAACCTCTTATCTTTCTGGGTGAGGAGCGTCAATGGTTGAGCGATTTTTGAGAAATCCTCAATGAACCTTCGATAGTAGCCAGCCAAACCCAAGAATTGTCGAATCTCGGTTGGCGTCTTTGGTGTTTCCCAATCCTTGATCGCCTCGATCTTTGTTGGATCCACGTGGATTCCATCTCCATTTACCACGTGCCCAAGGAATTGGACTTCACGTAGCCAAAATTCGCACTTGGAGAATTTGGCATACAACTGTTCCTTCTTTAGCAGCTCCAAAATAGCTCTTAGATGCTGTTCGTGCTCGGCCTTTGTTCTTGAATAGATCAAGATGTCGTCGATAAACACAATCACGAACTTGTCCAAGTACGGCTTGCAAACTCTATTCATTAAATCCATAAAGACTACAGGTGCGTTTGTCAAACCAAACGGCATGACAAGGAACTCGTAGTGTCCATAACGAGTTCTGAAGGCTGTCTTCGGGATGCTCTCTTCTTGTATCCTTAACTGATGGTATCCAGATCGAAGATCGATCTTTGAATAAAAGCTAGAGCCTTGCAGTTGATCAAACAGATCATCGATTCTTGGCAGAGGGTATCTATTCTTGATCGTCAGCTTGTTCAGCTCCCGGTAGTCGATGCACATTCGAAAACTACCGTCCTTCTTTTTGACAAATAGGACCGGAGCTCCCCAAGGCGAGAATCTTGGTCGGATAAAACCCTTGTCTAACAACTCTTGAAGTTGTGTCGACAGTTCCTGCATCTCAGACGAAGCAAGTCTATAGGGTGCCTTAGCCACAGGCGCGGCGCCTGGAACTAAGTCAATGCGAAACTCTACTTGCCTCTGAGGTGGCAGTCCAGGCAAGTCTTCTGGGAAGACTTCTGGATACTCCCTCACGACAGGGATGTCTTCGATCTTTGGCTCAGCAGCCTTTTTATCCACAATGTGTGCCAGAAAAGCAACACATCCTTTCTGCAAACACTTCCTTGCTTTCAAGCAGCTGATAATCCTCAACGGCGTCTCACGCTTCTCTCCATGAACCACAATTGTTTCGCCATCTTTGGTTGGGATACGGACAATCTTTTCGTGGCAAACTATCTCTGCCTTGTTGCCTGATAACCAATCCATTCCTACCACCACGTCGAAGCTTCCCAACTGGACTGGTAGTAGATCTAAAGCAAACTCACGCTCTCCTAATTCAATCACACAACCTCTGATAACTTCGTTGGCTTCTACTAACTTCCCATTGGCCAATTCGATTGAGTAGGGAATATCTAACTTATTAGCGGCTAACCCAAGCATATTCTTAAATTCTAATGACACGAAGCTATAATCGGCACCAGTATCAAATAAAACGGATGCATAGCGTTGATTTACAGGGAACGTACCAGTAACAACATTGGGGTCCTGGCGCGCTTCCCTAGCTTCGATTTGGAACACTCTTCCACGGGCTTGGTTTAACTCTGGGCAGTTCTTCTTAAAATGCCCGATATCACCGCAGTTATAGCATCCAAGTCTTTGCCCGTTTCCACCTCCATTTCCAGCTTGGTTGTTGTTTTGGTTTGCATTGCCAGCTTGGTTCGCAAAGTTGCCTCGATTCCCGTTTCCTCCATAGTTTCCTTGTGAGCGATTACCACCACGATTATTATTCCTATTCCCAAATCCTCCCTGGCCTCCCCGGCCAGCACTAGCCCAACAAGAATCCTTCAAGTGGCTCGGCTTTCCACATGCTTCGCATACTTTCACACTACAATGGCCAGTATGATGGCGTTGACAGATATTACACTTGGGCTGGGTGCCCTGATATCCTTTTCCTTTCTTTCCACTGCCAGCTGATCCTCCTTTCTTAACCGCCACACTGGCGCCTTGCTTGAAGTTTGAGAACTTCCGTTTGCTACCTCCTGATGACTCGACGTGAGTCTCTTTCTTCTTATGCTCAGCATCATCAAACTTGTTCAGGCGAATGGCCTCCTCTGTGAGAGCCACGCTCAAATCAATCGCCTCAGTAATGGTCGCAGGCTTGGATGAGGTTACCATGCTTATGATTTGAGGAGCTAGTCCCCAAATGAAGCGTTCAATTCTCTTGAACTCAGGAGTGACCATGTAGGGTACCACTTGCGATAAGTCATGGAACCTTTGAACGTATTCCGCGATATTTGGACCGTCCATTTTCAAGTGCCAGAACTCGGTTTCCAATCTTTGGATTTCCGCGCGAGAGCAGTACTTCTTGCGCATAAGTTCCTTCAGTTCGGTCCAGGTTAGCACGTAGGCAGCAGCTTCGCCTAGTGTCTGTACTTGCAGATTCCACCAAGATAGGGCTCCATCTAGAAACAGCCCTGAGATATAGGTGACTTGCTGATCCAGCGCGCACTTGCTCATGCGAAGAACAGATTCGGTTTTCTCAGCCCAACGAACAAAGGCGACAGCACCTCCTGTGCCATCAAAGTTTACGGGCTTGCAATCTAAGAACTGCTTGTAGGTGCATCCTGCACATACGTTATAACATACGTTTGGCATTAGCATCATTGCTAAAGATATCCAATTAGGTCATGGTATGTCTAAATGACTTAGTATTACCATGAGGTGGATTATTGTTGTTGCCAGTGTTGCCAGAGTTGCTTCCACTAGTCCCTCCTTGAGAGGCGGCGTATTGTGCAATGGCAGCAGCGATAATTTGCTGGAGTTCTGCCTCATTAGTAGGCATGTGTGTCTCACGTCTCGGCGGCATCTTCTAAAAGATGGTTTACGTTAGTCAGGTCATAATAAGTAGAGTGTAAGTATATAACAATGTCAACACATGACATCTCATGTTATCAATCACATAACATCTCATGTTATAAATAGATCACCCATATTGATAGCTTCTGCAATGGTTGAGGGCTTTGAGGTAGTAACCATACCCCTGATCTGGGGTGCAAGTGTCCAAATGAATCGTTCAATCCATTTGAACTCCGGTTTGCTAAGTAGGGGGGGCGACCCTAGATAAGTCGTGCGATCGCTGGACAAGTTCAGGAATTTCTGGTTCGTCCATTTTCAAATTTCTGAACTCCACCTCAAGCTTCTAAATTCCAGTCCTAAAACAACATTTCTTCTCAATCGTTTCCTTGAGCTCGTCCCAGCTCAGTGCATAAGCAGCGTCTGTGCCAAGGGTCTGAACCTGGAGGTTCCATTAAGAGAGTGTGCCATCTAGAAATATCCCCGAGATATAGGTAACACTCTGTTGGGGCGAACAGTTACTCATTCTTAGAATGGAGTCGGTCTTTTCGGACCAACGAACAAATGCAACGGTGCCTCCTGTTCCGTCAAAGTTCAAAGGCTTGCAGTTCAGGAACTGTTTATAGGTGCAGCCAGTTGGAGGGTTATTTCCAGTAATGCCATCGTTGTACTTAGAGCGGAGGGCTTCATGTCGTGCATTTATCTGTGAGATGCGTTCTTGCAGCTCGGCTTCTGTCCTTGGCAACGTACTGGTGTTTGTGTCACGTCTGGGTGACATTCCCTTTTGTCGAAGTGGTGTGAAGCGGGTTAGACAACGTTTCAATTGTCTATGAGGTGTATATAGCAACATAAGCCATCATGTAATCACCCAATTTCACACGCGAATATACTCACTGTATGAGTGGGGAAGTAAATTTCTGAGCCTTCACATAGGCTTGCCAATTTGGCTTGTTGCTCGTAATAGAATGAACTCGAGCCTACATCGCCTTGGTCATTCGTGTTTAAGTTATTTCCCTGCTGCATTGGTTATCATTAGCTTGACCCGCAGAGTCCACCAGGATTCCTGTGCACTACAAATCGTTATTACGTGGGCCCCCGTAATAATAAATTGTCTTGCACAGTTACCCCAAATTTTCTCTCGTCCAAGCAGATGATCAATCAAGGAGCAACAGTAGGTGCATTGGCATGAACAGGGTCATGCTCCAAATGCGGGGTCAGGAGCAGCGCCTGGCTCAGGGGCCACGGCCGGCTCCGGATCAAAAACTCCATCTCAAGATCAGCTGGATCAACAAACACAGGGGGTTACAGGATCCTCCAAGGGCTGGTCTAAGTGTATGAACTCAAGGTCATGGTCTGGATCAAAACCAGGTGGAAAAGCAGGATCAACCTCAATATCGTGATCAAACTCAAAGCTGTGGGCGGGATCCGGTGCAGCTGATGATGCCATATCAGGGTCGGCGTCGTGTGAGTGGTGCTGCATTCCCTCTATGTGCGAAGATGCGGATGTCAGAAACTCAAATGAGTCTGGGATAGGGGAATGGACATGAGTTTCCCCTACAGGAGCGTCCGCATGCAGTAGTCTAATACCAGCAGCAATAGGGCCCTGCCCTCGAATAGGTCCTCCTCCAGTAGATCGTTATCGTCGTCAGAGGCCACGTCGGGAGGGCATATCATCAACAGGATAAGCGGCAAGGGGGCAAATTCCCAACAAGATGGCCATCAGTAGGCTCTGCTACGACTTTAGGCAGCGCAAAAGGGCTGAAAGTCGTCATTGTCTGTGCCGGTAGTATCGGAAATGTACACCTCGTGCTTCGATGAAACTATGTCGTCTGATACTATGGCCATGGGATTCGTAGTGTCCATCTTTCTAGTACATGATGAAAGCATGACGTTTGTAACAAATATACGTACAATAATCAATCATATACTCATATAAACATGTTAGTCAATCAAATAATTCTCCTAGTCTCACTAGCCAATTTCTCCAAGTCTTTAAGACTGCTCTATCCTCCACCTCGACCTCTTAGATCGAGCCTCGGTCCCCTTGACCGAGCCTCAGCCTTCATGACTGAGCCTACTCTTCCTAGCCTCACTAGCCAACTACCTCGGTCACCTAGACCGAGCCTCGATCCTCCAGACCGAGCCTCAGCCCTCCAGGCTGAGCCTATAATAAATCAACGTGCTCAACTACCTCGGTCACCTAGACCGAGCCTCGATCCTCCAGACCGAGCCTCAGCCCTCCAGGCTGAGCCTATAAATAATAAAATGTGCTCAACATTTGTTTGTAAAAAGTTTTGGATCTGGACTTAAGTGGTATGCAGTAAAATGTTTTCGTGAGAGCCCTAGTGATCATAGTCTAGACTCGAGAAAGAATCCTAGTTCGCTATGATCAGAGCTCTGATACCAAGCTGTCACACCCTGGCTTTGCGGAAGCGTGGTTAATTTGGTGTGACTTCTTAATACCATAGCTTAATCATAACAAAGCTATATGAAATAAAATCATGCAAGATCATCCATTAAGTTTTGAAAACCAAATACAGTACCATTGTTTTAACGGGGACATACCCTAACAGCCATAACCTTGTTCAACAGACATTACAAACTTGAAACATAACATAAACATGGTTTAAGGATTGTGTCTTGTCCAGGAAAGAGACACATCCCCTAAACCCCGGATGACCTCGGAAACTAGTGCAGCGGAAAACATGCCATACCGTGCCAGATCTCGTTAATTTCCTGAAATACATGTAAGTTGAAAAATCAACAATAATGTTGAGCGAGTTCATGTGTAAGTGAGTATGTAAAACACTTGTGAGTATAAAAATAGTCTTGGTATGTAGCAAATAAGGGGAATTGTGATCACCAATGGTTTGCAAGGCCACTGATATATGTGAAGTGCAAATAGGGAGACTCAAACCTAGCAGATTTCGCCACGGCATTAGTATGTGGACAAAGTCACCCCAAGGTCCGTTTCTAGTTTGGCCTGGGGCTGGGCTAGCTACACCCAGATAGATCTACCGCTCCTGTCCCTCGGTCCCGCCATGAGGACTAATGGCCTCATGTTGCTCCTACCCACTCACATGATCTAAGTAATAAACCTCCTTACGCTAACCATACCGTGTATAAAGTACTCGTAATCATAGTAACATGTATTTCACCCCCGCAGTTAAGAAAACTGAAAACAGTTAGAGAAAAGGGGGACATGAACTCACAGTCGGTGCGTCTCTACCAAGTACTCCAAATCAGAAAGCTGTGCGACGACCTACAAGTGCTAATTCTATTAGACGGACGGCCGTGCTTTAGCTTTATAGTTTAAGTCATTGGGAAATAGTTAGACAACTATTTCGTGTTTACGTTTTGTATATACTTGGTAGTTAATCTCCTTCCCAAGGATGGGGGATTCAATATATGCGCGTTCAAATTAAACCATTAAGTCTCACTTAATATATATATATTTCCAATCCCAAAATATAAGTATTTTTCTCAAAAATATTATATTTTCATCTCACATAATTTTTCTCCAATAATACGTTGTTAAAATACGCGTTCATAAATATTTCAGTAAGTGCGTAAGTTACGTTTTAACAATCGAGTGGTAATATACTTACCGGTGTAACTTATATATTTATGGTGAAAGCGTTCGTATTATTTTGGATTCGTTAACGTTCGTGAATATTATTTTTACTCTAAAAATAATATTTATGTATTTTCACAAAATAATCATAAACAGTGTGTGAAAAATATATATTTATCACGTTAAATTTTGTGAAAATCCCACCTCCGAATATTTAGTAAATAAAGTCATGGCGAAATTTATATTTCGAAAACATGTCAAAAAGTAATTCTAACACTTGTATTGTAAATAGTTCTAAGTGTTAGGTTTTTAGAAAAATTTCGCCAGAGTTTCCTCTGTAACTGGAGGTGGCCACGCTTTCAAGCGTATCATTTTCTTTTACAAAATCAATTTCAACAACTTCCTTATTCAATCAAACAATTTCCGACACATCAAACTAGTCGACAAGTATGTAAATCGCATAATCGCATGAACTTGTTGTTTTTCCGAAACTATAGTGTAAATCCCATTATATTTTGTGGATCTTTATATAAAGTAATTTTGATCTCGTAAAAACCTCGTTTTTAGAGAAATCCGTCTTTACAACTTCTCGTCCTCTTTTACAAAGTTTGTTATTTTGTCGAAACTTTTCATTTCACAAGTGTTTACACACTTGTGGTTTATAAAAATCATACTTGTTAGTGTAAGATCCGTCTTTTAGAAAACATGATTTCTTTGACGCTTGGTCCTTTGAAAATACCACTTGCAGATGCGTAGATCTGCTAGTTTTAAACATCATTTCACAAGTAAAACTCTTTTACACAAGTTCATGATTCGCGTGTGGTAGAGTTTCACCTTTTAACCCTTGTATTATTCAAAAACAAGCTTATGTTAAGATCCATGATCTTACCAAATCGGGTTAAACGATGATCCGAGCTACCACATCATAGATCGGGCCTAAATAATCATACATTTCAAATACTACAACATTTACACAACTTATGTGCTATTAACCACCATTCTTAGAGTTTTAAGTAAACTTTAAAGCATCTTCTTGCAAGATTCCGAGTTTTAACCGATAAAAATCCTTTTAACCACTTTAGAATAGTTCAAATACGAGTTTTAAGTATTATACCTCTAGCTCAAGGCTAGGGAAGGATCTTGACGAAAATGGCGTGGATAAAAGCTAGAGAAGGAGGTCCTTCGCGTTCCGTTTGCTCCAAGGCTCCTTGTATACGACCCTAGACACTTGTATGAACTTGGAATGTGAAGATGGAAATCGAAAATGGATGTGTGGGGAGGGGGGTGTTCGGCCGAGAGCTCTATAGAGCAAGAGAGAGAGGTGTGAAATGTTGTGTTTAGTGAAAGATTATGTGTGTAATTAGATGAACTTATAGGCAAAGTTATAGAGTTATTATCCAATGGTTCTTGTGTAGGCTAGATATTAGACAAGATTAGATTAACCAAATCTATCAAGTACAAAGCATGTCCCCTAGGGGACGGTTTCGGTTGGGGGGGGGGGGGGGGTCCTTGGTTCGATTACAACTAATCAATTAGGTAATAGTTTGGTTAAGTTAAGTAATTAACTCGGTTACTTGTGTATAGTATGTTATGACGGGTGTTAGGGTATTCGGGGACCCTAACTGGCTCAGAAAAAGATAAATAAAGAAAATAACAATATTTTCATGTTCCGGGTAAAGTCCGGTTGTTTGGTTGGATAGTAATCCGTTAAAGCGTTACTAAAGCTTTAAAGTGTCGTTAATACCCTTTTTAGTGACACAACTTATTCGTGACACTTTGGAAAGTGTCTAGTATTATTTTCTCATGTTTAGGCACTTTATTAGTTAGCTAGAAGCTGAAATATTATGTAAAGTGCTGAGTTTTGTACTTTGAGTACGTTTTAGGCACATCCTGTCACTGTGACTTATCCCTAGAGACGCAGTTCCACAACCCTTGTATCCCTACACTCACTACTAGTGTAGCAAAATATCTCAGGCTCTTATAGGCCTTGGAGGCAGTGTTTGCCTGATGCTGGCTTTATCAGCATGTTCAATAGGTTATCCGTGTATTGTGCTACTGTGCTTTTTGTGCATCATGTTTGTCACTAAGGTTCAGTATGTAAATAATGTAGTGACGATAAGTACAGTATGATGCAAGTAAGTACATGTATCAGATATCAAGTAGCAGTTCATCAGCTAGTTCAAACAAGCACAGTAATTAAGCAGTAATTAATCATTAATTAAGTCGTACGGATACCTGGTTTGGTGCGGGTTGTCACAATATTCTTGGGTGGCAATCTGATTTCTTGGAGTGCCAAAAAGCAACCTACTACTGCCAGAACTTTATGTGAATCAAAATATAGAGCCATGGCTAACACAGCTACAGAAATAGTTTGGTTAACTCATCTTCTTCAGGAACTTCATGTGTCACACCCCCAAAATACCACATGCGGGAACACCGCAGGGTGTGTGACGTACCAGGATCCAGCTACTAATCATTTTGAACTAGAACAAATAATTAAATTAAACATTCCATTCATTTCATAAAATAATTCCAAGTCATTAGTTAAAACCAAAGTAAACGTTCAGCGGAAGCATAATGTAAATTGTTAATCAACTGTTTCAAAACAACTGTTCATAACCAACGAAACAAGTATCCAAGAATCTCAACCCATGACCACTCCAGCACTGCCAGATAGCAAGTCCATAACCAAGAATCTAACGACCTGCAAGCATGCAGACAAGTGTGTCAGACGACGCTGGTGAGTTCAAAGTTTGTTAACACGTTTTAGTTACCAGATATGTGTATAAAACATTTCAATGATTTGATGTTGTTATTAACTCGATTACCGCAGATGGCTCCAGATTTATTTGCCCAAACCCCAATGCTCCATCACACATTGGTCATGTGGTTAAGGTAATTCGTTCACGACCGTCCTCCCCGGTACGGTGTGAGGGTGCCAAACCTAATAGCGCTATTAACTAATAACCCCGTTGTCTCCCCGGAAACCAATCGGTATATGATGGGACTTAATGATAGAAATGAGTGTAATAACCAACATCCCAATAACCCAACGTTCCTCCCCGGAACGATTACCAGATGTCCCTCCTCGGGACGCATGCTTGGAAAAAGAGCAGTGAACTCACCTTGGATTTGCTCGGTATTTAACAAGTTACCCGTTCGAATTAGTCAACTAACCCTACCGTGGTTATCAATATAATCAGTTTCACAATAAGTTACTTTATGTAATTACACAGTTTACATTTAACACAACATTCCACATCTCCTGTGTATAACACGCAATAACATCCACAGTTGCATTTGCTATTCATATCAGACAATTTACATTAGACAATACATATCAGTCTATACGGGTTCTATCACAACCCCCGCCCCCTATCTGTCCCGGGAACGGGCGGCCGCGAGCCAGTTTCGGTGGTATCATTGTTTATTAATCTTGCAGCGGAATTTACATCAGGACCGTAGTTAGGAAATATTTTATCAGAGTAAACCACCACATTTTATAAATACAAATACATGGGAAAAACCCAAGTTTGCAATACATACATTTTCATAGGAATAAATCCTATTTGATTTAATAAAAACATCTATTTTATTTTAGGTAACTTTATTGCCACTTTTCCAAGCCTTCAATGCTCTCCAGCTGGCTTTTATTGACTTCGCACTAAGTTACCTGGAACACGTGTTTAAAACATTTTATTAGCAGGAAATACTGGTGAGTGAATCCCAGTTTAATCAAGAAACATCTTATCGATTAAAACAGTATTGAGGACGATTACAATGTTTATGTCTACACAATTACTTCATTTGGTACTATCAATCCACTGACTTGTGGGTCATATTACACATTGGCTAACTCATTGTCCAATGGTAACGTACTGTCAACGTTGACTTACTACTCACAAGTAGTACAAATTTTGTATACAAAACCCCAACATACCGGCAGTAATTAAAGAACTACAAAGACTCAATCACCGCTTAATCACATTGTAAAACAATTAAGGTTTTGTAAATTATTCCAAAAAGGTTAACAAAAAGAGGATAAACTCACACTGCTATCTTAGACTTCGCGTAAGGGTTTCTTGGATATAATCTATAATTTATACAAATGTACATTGGTTAGTATCATAACCCTTTGAAAATATTAATGATACCCTCCCCGAGACGGCATTCCAACAACTACGTCGGGCAGAACCACGACAGTTGTTACGGAACCCTAAATCAATCGGGCAGCGTAACTATTACGAATCCAGGGGTTATAATACTTACAATGGAGCAGAACCTCGCTAATTAGGGGGATATAATACCCGCGTATTATAACACTACTACAGAAATTGTGAGTGAAAATTGAGAAATGAACGAACTGAATTGAAACCCGAGGCCTCCTTTATATAGTGCTGATACTGGACTTTCTCGCGGCCCGCACAACATGAAAGCAGGGCTTACGCGGCCCGCGTTGACCTCCAGTCAACGTATAGCTATGCTGAGTCGATGTGTAGGCTTGACGGGTGTTGGGCTAGGTGGCGGCCCAGGGCTGCGCCACATTTTGGAACTCTCGCGGCCCGCGTTAATGTTAAGGGAACCTTACGCGGCCCGCTTTAACTTGTAAATCAACGACATCAGGTATCCATCTTGAAACCGCCCGCGTAAAGAGTTAGGGTGGGTCTACGCGGCCCGCCTAAACATAAATATTAAGTTTTTATTTATTTTTAATACTATCTAATATATTTGAGGCCCGTTTTCGCATATGGGGTGTAGTTTGGAACAGTTTGGGATATTTTAAAATATATTAGGGTGTCAGAAAAATATTCGGGAGGGTTGTTATATTTTGGGTACCACTCCTGGATTATTTAATAAAATATATAGTGTACTCACAGTATAGTAACCCAATTCCACTTTATCCCTACGTCCTGAGACAGAACCCCAACGAATTTAGGCAGAGCCTTGACATACGTTACGGGGCCCTACGTCACTTGGACAGGGTATCAGTGGTCAAGGTTTAAAACACTTATAACAGGGCAGGACCTTATTATTATTATTATTATTATTATTATTATTATTATTATTATTATTATTATGAGTTAAATCAAAATAATAAATTTAGAATTTTCTAGAGATAGAGAAGGGATGTCGAGCAGTCAAAAGGTTTTTACAACTTCTTCTATTTATATTTGAGATGTATACTTGGTGGACACGGTGATCAATTAATTCCTTCTTATCTAGATTCCAGGTATTCAATTAAAATTTCAAAACTTTTAGAATTATTTTATTTTCATTTCGTAACATATACACAGACGTGTATATTTAAAGAATCAAATAAATATTCAATAGAATAAATTAACTATTATTATTATTATTATATTATTATTATAATTATTATTATTAATTTAACTACTTCACTCATTTGGCGCGTATATCTTCTAAAATATGACATTTTATGAAATAATAAATATGCCATTAGAATGACAATATTTTTGTCTACATTTGGGTCTAAGTTTCATTAAAAACAGAGTAGGTTAAAATTTAATTATTAAACGGTTCCTACGCTTGCCCAAAATATCTCATATTCCCATTGGTCAATTTACCCATGATGCATCCTTCTAATAACATAAGTTTTTATATATTTTATAAAAATTTTGAGATTGTTACATTCTCCCCAATTTATTTTAAATCTCGTCCTCGAGATTCCCTGAAATATGGATTATTATTTAGTTAGTTTAGTTTCTAGGTATATTCTGGTCTTTGCTGGAAATTTTACCTTACTTTGACCAGCACTATTCTCTATGTTGTGAGATTCTTATCTTCTCAAGATTTCTTAATGAAAGTAACATTATTAGCGTAAGTGTTTAGATATGTTGTGTCTTCACACAACTTTTAGTTACAGGTTTCCTTAATGTGTCAATAATCGCAAAGGAATTCTTATACTTTTGATGGCGTCCCAACTTATAGAGTTCCTGTTGTTTATCTTGTCGCACGAACTACGAGATGGATGATCAAACGAAATAGTGTTTGATATTGGAATTATAGACGTATACGAGAGATTCCTAAATACATCTAAAATTATCATTAACACACTTGTTCGTGGTTTATTCCTAATTGTCAATCAATATGGTCTTTGGATTTCCTCATAGACATACATGTCTATATAATCATATAATTCACATACTGGTATACATACCCTTTATAAGGTCAATGTAATTAATAGATTCATATTTCCAAAAACAGATCAGTCATCAGGTCATGGTACTATTTAGGGAATTCTATTATCATAACATATACCCCATCTCGCCCGGTCTTGCCAGAGAGGTAACCCCATCTTACCCGGACAAGCTGGAGAGTCTACCGCACCATGCCCAGTTTTACCGGAGAGGTAATTATCATAGTATTTCCCCTAAATAGACTTTTCTCAAATCAGGATTTTGAAAGTGCATCCTTTATTATGGTTTGCATCAAGAAACAAGGAAATCAGTATTCTCATGATGGATCATATTCTAGAACTGAGTAGTATCAATAAACAAGAAATAACAGTGGCCAGTTGTTATCGCTTATTTATCATACAGGCACTGTTCTAGTCATCATCCTCACAGGATACCAATAACCATCACACTTTATCTATGCAAGTAATTGGCTTATCTCAAAGCTTTATACGAAGGCATTCTTCTTAGGTTCAAGTCTAAATACTATCCTGGTTGTTACCAGTGAATATCAATATTCCAACTCTTTCATTTAAGCATAGATATTATTATGGTTGTGGTTTTCTTTTGCTTAGAAAATGGAGTTTTGACAAAAATTTCGTTGTCTCCATTGACTCTATGGTTTGGTTAAATGTGAAGAGTATGCTCACAGCTAACTCTATTTATGCATATAAATCTTAGATCCCATTACAAGGAATATTTCATTGAGACAATTGGCATTTTAAAACATAGTAGGTTTCATGGTTTATTCTTATAATAACTTCATATTTTCATATGAATTACCAATGATATTTTCTCTTATGTTTATCTCACAGAAGATATTATATTGGGTATAGGCATATGTGTATAAAATTTCAAATCTCTAGTTAATATTAAACTTACGGAATATATACACACATATATAAAATAATAACTATACATTCGATGGTACCAATCATCAAGCTTATTTCCATGACTTTATTTTATCTTTTTATAAAGGTAGAAAATAAATTTCTATCCAATATAATATTTTGGAATTAAAAGTTTAGGAAATAAATTACTCAAAATATAAATTTTCTGAACTCATAAGAACAAATTTCATTTTTAACTAATGGGTTAAACTATACCAGACTCATTATTTATAATACCTTAATAATTTCTCCTCAAGTAACCATCTATATATCTATTCCAATTATCACACTCCTACCTTTTCCTTTATAAGAATCAATTATAATATACATTTAAGATTGAGAGGCATTATTTTAGAAATAATATGTGCATATGTGACCCATGACATTGTATTTATGGGTTACCAAGAGATATATATATACTATACCTAAATTACTTTCTGTAATTCATAACGATATAGCGGATATATATAAGATTAAATATTAATATATATATATAACCGAGATAAAAGAGAATGATAAGTTTGATCGATATGGAGGGCCTCGAGGACTAGAAAGTTGTCGCCACACAGAAGAGAGAGTTCTAGGGTTTCAATTAATCAGTTAAGTGACAAAGTACAACTTGTTATACGTAATATACTCGACTAAGTGCACTAGGCCCTTACTGGGCTTCGAAGGAACCTGGGCCGACGAAAGACTCCTTTGACGAAGGATCTATTTTTCTTCGAGCCGAGTGTCGATGAAAAATCCAAGTTTCGTCGGATTGTTTGTGACGATAAACCTTAGGTAACATGATTATTCTTAAGTTTTCATACTCTTTCATTAATCAATAACATTGCACAATTGCACAAATAAGTTCACTAACTATCAAGACTCCAATCTTTCAAACAATCTCACATTATATAAAATGGAACTAATTGTCAAAGAAGAATTACGAACTTGAAATCTTGAGTTGTCACATCATCCCCAACTTGAAAGAAATTTCTTCCCGAAATTTGACAAGTAATCCAAAACGGCTAAGTGTTAGATCAGGATGACTATGGATTTTCCGCAGGTGCCACATCATCCCCAACTTGAATGGGAATTTTGTCCCGAAATTCACTAGTTGCATCAGGTTTAGATTTGTCAGCAGGGAATAAGTAAAGGTACTTTAGCTTCATCAGGTCCTCGCTTTCCCACGTGAACTCTGGTCCACGTCTTGAGTTCCAACGAACCCTCACGATCGGAATTCGACTATGCTTACGGACCTTGACCTCCCGATCCATAATTTCTATTGGTTCTTCGAAAAACTGCAACTTGTCGTCAATCTTTAATTCTTGAAACGGTACCACAAGTGCTTCATCGGACAAACACTTTTTTTGCTGAGAGACAAGGAATACGTCATGGACATTACCCAACTCAGCAGGTAATTCTAACTTTTAGGCCACTTTACCAATTCGTTCCAGAAATTTGAATGGCCCGACATAACGAGGGTTAAGCTTGCCGCATTTTCCAAGATGCACCACACCCTACCAGGGTGGGACCTTCAACATTACACGATCCCCAACTGCGAACTCCAAAGGTTTCCTACGCTTGTCAGTGTAGCTTTTCTGACGGTCACGCGCTGCTGCCATACGATTCCTAATCTGGACAATCTTTTCTGAAGTTTCAAGCACCAGTTCCGGGCCTGTGATCTGGCTGTCACCCACCTCAGCCCAACAAAGAGGTGAACGACATTTCTGTCCATACAATGCTTCGAATGGAGCTGCCTGGATACTGGTATGGTAACTGTTGTTGTAAGAAAACTTTATCAAGGGCAAGTGTTTCTCCCAACCCTTGCCAAAATCAATCACGCACGCCCGCAGCATGTCTTCAAGTGTCTGGATGGTTCGTTCACTTTGACCATCCGTCTGTGGGTGATAGGCAGTACTCATGTCGAGGCGTGAGCCGAACGATTTGTGCATCGACTGCCACAAATCTGAAATGAAACGCGGGTCACGATCATAGATAATAGAGGTTGGCACCCCGTGCCTAGAAACCACCTCCTTAAGATAAACAACAGCTATTTGTGAGAACTTATCCGTTTCCTTGAATGCTAGAAAGTGCGCTGACTTTGTGAGACGATCAACGATCACCCAAATGGTATCATTTCCATTTTGAGTTCTAGGTAGTCCAGTGACAAAATCCATGGCAATCTGTTCCCATTTCCGCATGGGTATTTCTTGTTGTTGAAGCAATCCAGACGGTTTCTAGTATTCCAGCTTGACCTTTGAACACGTCAAGCATTTACTAACATATGTCGCGATGTGAGCTTTCATCTTCGGCCACCAATACATGACTTTGAGGTCCTGATACATCTTATTTGAACCCGGGTGAACAGAGTATCGAGACTTGTGTGCTTCGTCCATCACAAGCTCTCTAAGGTTACCAAACAAGGGAATCCATATACGTTCCATGAAGTAGAGAATACCATTAGCTCTTTCTACAAGTCATTTCTCCATGCCTCACAGATACTCAGCTTTATAATTTTCTTCCTTCAATGCTTCCGTCTGAGCCGAACGGATTTGATCAGGAAGGTTTGAGTGAATTGTAAGTTGTAAGGATCGCACACGCTTTGGTTTCATTTTCTTCCGGTTAAGGGCATCAGCTACAACATTAGCTTTTCCTGGATGATACTTGATTGCGCAGTCGTAGTCATTCAAGAGTTCTACCCAGCGACGCTGTCGCATATTAAATTCCTTCTTGTTGAAAATATGCTGGAGGCTCCTGTGATTGGTATAGATAGTGCATTTGGTACCGTACAGATAGTGCCTCCATATTTTCAACACGAACACCACGGCCCCTAACTCCAAATCGCGAGTGTTGGGATTGAACCCTACCAGAGGAACAGTTGATTAAAGCCAAAACCGGATTAGAGCAGTGGATCCAAAATAAGCAGATGTTATGTTTACATTCTCTCCCCTTGAAAGTGGTTTCAACATCTAATGACCTCCATCCAGTGATCCTTTACATCAACTGCTGACTTACAACTGCTGATCATGTTAAAGACTGATGAAGTCTAAAGCCTTGTTTGATCAATCTATTGCTATGGGTCTAGCACTGCTGAAGTTATTAAGTACTGCTGGAGTCACAACAGTGGAAGGATAAAGCAGTAGTTTAGCCTTTCTTATGTAATGTATTGTAATCAGTAGTTAGCATAGCAGTATTTGTATTAGACCAGTTGTTAGATTTTGTTAGGAGGTTAGATGTCACTTTCATGGTGACGTCAGCAAATATGCCACAGTGGTTTGTCCGTACCTATAAATAGAACAGTACCCTATACTGTTCTATTAGCTCTCTTCATCACTTTTCTTCCTGTACGAACAATCACTGTGAGCTAAGGCTGAGGGGGAGTTTGTTACATGCGTGCATATTGTAATTTAATCTTGTAATAAATTCAAGCATTCGGTTCAATGTTAAACTTGTATGTTGAAAGCATTTCTCCTGTTTGATTGTGTGCAAAGTTTAATTACATTTTAATTCCGCTGCATTACTTGTTCATTTTTCATCTTAAATCAAACGTAAAACACAATCAATCCAAACTCAGATCCTAACAATTGGTATCAGAGCCCGGACAGTCAAATTTGATCTAACAATCATTTTGACGTAAATAGTTCAGCTCATAATCGTTGATACTGATAGTTGTTCGTTTTTTTGAAAAACAGAGTAAGGTTTAATCACGTTCAAAGTTGATTAATCAGTGCCTGTAAAACAACCAGGATGACGTCATAATCACAAGATGATAAGAATAACATCGGTTCACTTTTCAAACCACCCATGCTGAAACGACATGAGTACAACATCTGGGAGAGAAGGATGGGTCATATCCTTGCTCAACAGAATACTGGATGTTGGAGATCGGTTGTTTTTGGACCCCATGTTCCAATGGTGCCAAGTGCTGAGGATCCAAAGAAATTCGAACCTAAAAAATATGAAAACTATACTGAAACTAATTTTCAAAAGTTTGAACTGGATGCCAAAGCATTCAGCATCATTGCATCTGCATTACCCAATGAAATTTATGCTGGGTTGTTACATTGTAACAGTGCCAAGGAGCTATGGGATGCACTTAAGGAACAATTTGGGGGAACTGAAGAAGTAATTGAAAATAATAGGGAAATTCTGAATCAACAGTATGAAACCTTTTATCACATTAAGGGTGAATCATTGACTCAACAGTTTGAGCGTTTCAGTTGTCTCATTAGTGAGCTAAGACTTGTTAAAGTTGAATTTCCTAAATCTACACAAAATATAGGTTTCTTAGATCATTACCTGAAAAATGGGATACAATTGCCTTTGTGACTAGAAATTCTGTTGAGTTCAAAGATCTGACACTGACCCAACTTCATGGTAGACTCCTGACCTATGAAAGGGAGTTAAACCAGAAAAAGAAGTTGCAAGAGTCTGGCAAAGTTACAGATGATTATTCATTTGGCAACACATCTCTCCTGGGTCAAGAAGAGTCCGGCAGCAGTAAGGATCAGAGTTATGATCATTTTATTGACATAACTGCTGGAGGTAATTTCAACTCTAATCCTCACTCATCCAACTTTGCTTTCACAGCAAATGGAGAAAGCCAGAACTCTGATAATTTGTGCTTTGAACTCAATGATTTACATCACTTTGATCCCACTGATTTAGAAGAAATGGACATTTTGCATCAATTGGCTTTGCTTAGTGTGAGAACAAGCAAATTCTATAAAAGAACAGGGAGAAAATTCCCAGGGTTACATGGGAATTTAAAGGTGGGGTTGGATAAGTCAAAAATCAAGTGTTATAAGTGCAATAGGCTAGGTCATTTTACTAGGGAATGCGGGAGTCAAACCACTGGTCTAATTATAACTCATCCCATCTCAAACCCTAGACCACAACACCAAAGCACTGTGCACTATGCCCAATATACCCCTGCAGCCCATGTTAACACTACTCACTAAGCTGCAACCCCTGTGCCTATGCATTATGTTCAAACCACTGTTCCACAAATTCAGTATGTTCAAACCCATGTCCCTCAGGCTCTAGTGCAACCTGTTGCACCTCAACAAACTGCTCCAACAGTGGTTCAACCAGATCAACAAAGCTTTTTCACCCAAGGTTTTGTTGATTGGAGCAGTATGCCTGATGAGCATGGTGATGAAAATTTTGCACTCAGTGCTTTTAATGATGAATTTTGTCTTACGGCATTAGAGTCAATACCAGAAGGGGTAGAAGCTGAAGGGGAACAGCTAAGTGCTGAAACAGTGGATGAAGTGGCTGAAGCAGTGGTTACTGCAGTTGTTGGTGAAACACTGTAGGGAGAAAATTCAGAAACCCTGATTGAACCACTGTTTGAACCCTAGTCCAAAGAAGACAAAGAAGAAAAGGAAGAGAAGAAATAGGGTGAGAAAGAAGAGAGAGCTGATGAAGAAAGTGATCATCAACGTGATTGTGCCATGATGGCTGCTGCCAAGGTATCATCTCAGGTTCTTAAAAATCTTTGTTCAGACAAATGCATTATTGCATTTCCTAGCATTAAGGAGGTGAATGAAAACCTTAGGGATAAGGTCTTAACTGATGAAGTCAAATTTGAAAAGTCATTAAAAGAACTTAAAATCAAGTTGGCTGAAAAAGACAAAGAAATTTGCAGTCTAAAAGAAGAGCAAAGCATTACCAAAAACCAACTCCAAAGTATGATAGTAAAATATCATGTTTGCAAAAAGGAGTTGGAATCCACCCAAATCACTTGTGAAAAATGGGTGGAATCTTGCAAAGGCTATGAAGTAATGCTTGAAAAACAGACTAAATGCAATGTAAAATTTGGTGTAGGTTTTAGAAAGCATGACCAAGTTGAAAACAATGCTACAAATGAATCTGGTTCAGTGGAAATCATACCCACAAACAAGAATGGCCAAGAAATCAAAATAACTGACAAAAATGGCAACAAAATCACACTTGAAAGACCATTGGACTCTTCAACTTATGAAGAGATTGAGGAATATCAATTTAAACCCAGGTGGTCTGGTGAGTGTGACATTCTTGAAAATTTTAAGCCTATGGATTTCACAACCACTGATGGTGTCAAAGTGTAACACCCCGAAAATACAAATTCTTATATTACAAATATGTTGCAAATAAATAAGTGAAACAAACTAACTGGGAATGACATTAACCTAGTTAGATGATGACTTATAAGTAGTTAAAGAGTCAAAATAAAATAAAAATGAAAGTTGAGGGACCAAAGGTGTTTAAATGAAAACTAATAATAATAAAACAAAAATTTAACTCACAACACCCTGGTTTGGTGTTGCTGAGATCGATCAGAAGACAGGGGCGACCCCAAGCTCCTCTTCAAACCCTAGACTCTCTTAATTCTCACAAATTGAAGGTCAAGATCAGTCCCAAAATGAATTTAGAGCATGGATTAGTGATCCCCATTGCAAGGAGATCATAAGGTATGTAAAGTTTGATGAAAATTCTCTACTTGAGATTTTCATGAATTTGGGAAATCCGAAATTTTATGATGCATGTTTGTTATTTGGATAGAATAGTGATGATATAGTGTCTAAGGGTAAAACCTAGACAACAACATGTGAAATCATGTCTAAATTCAGGAAATTTCATGATTGCATTTGCTAGCATTAAAGAGGTGAATGAAAACCTTAGGGATAAGGTCTTAACTGATGAAGTCAAATTTGAAAAGTCATTAAAAGAACTTAAAATCAAGTTGGCTGAAAAAGACAAAGAAATTTGCAGTCTAAAAGAAGAGCAAAGCATTACCAAAAACCAACTCCAAAGTATGATAGAAAAATATCATGTTTGCAAAAAGGAGTTGGAATCCACCCAAATCACTTGTGAAAAATGGGTGGAATCTTGCAAAGGCTATGAAGTAATGCTTGAAAAACAGACTAAATGCAATGTAAAATTTGGTGTAGGTTTTAGAAAGCATGACCAAGTTGAAAACAATGCTACAAATGAATCTGGTTCAGTGGAAATCCTACCGACAAACAAGAATGGCCAAGAAATCAAAATAACTGACAAAAATGGCAACAAAATCACACTTGAAAGACCATTGGACTCTTCAACTTATGAAGAGATTGAGGAATATCAATTTAAACCCAGGTGGTCTGATGAGTGTGACATTCTTGAAAATTTTAGGCCTATGGATTTCACAACCACTGACGGTGTCAAAGTGTAACACCCCGAAAATACAAATTCTTATATTACAAACATGTTGCAAATAAATAAGTGAAACAAACTAACTGGGAATGACATTAACCTAGTTAGATGATGATTTATAAGTAGTTAAAGAGTCAAAATAAAATAAAAATGAAAGTTGAGGGACCTAAGGTGTTTAAATGAAAACTAATAATAATAAAACAAAAATTTAACTCACAACACCCTGGTTTGGTGTTGCTGAGATCGATCAGAAGACATGGGTGACCCCAAGCTCCTCTTCAAACCCTAGACTCTCTTAATTCTCACAAATTAAAGGTCAAGATCAGTCCCAAAATGAGTTTAGAGCATGGATTAGTGATCCCCATTGCAAGGAGATCATAAGGTATGTAAAGTTTGATGAAAATTCTCTACTTGAGATTTTCATGAATTTGGGAAATCCGAAATTTTATGATGCATGTTTGTTATTTGGATAGAATAGTGATGATATAGTGTCTAAGGGTAAAACCTAGACAACAACATGTGAAATCATGTCTAAATTCAGGAAATTTCATGAACACATTGAAGGTGATTTATGGGTTTTGTGAGAAAATTATGAACACTAGGGTTTAGAAGGCTATTCTAGTGTAAATTGATTCATAGAAACTGATTTCTGAAAAATATGATGTTTAATTATATATGTGATAGCTCAATTAATGTAAATCGAGGCTAAGTGAGAAGCCAAGGATTAGAATATAAAAGATATAAATTATGCCCTTTATGTGTTCGTAAAAATGCCTCAAAGAAGGCTTGAAACTGAAAATTTAAATTAAAAACGCATAATTGTGACGTTTAGGCAAATTATGCGATATATGATTAAAAAGGGAGTTCTAAACGTATCATGATTGAACTCTATAGGAAAAGATACCGGAGCGTCGAGTGGACAAGCCGGTGGCGACTTGCGTTTGAAGGGCGTGCATTGAAGGTATGTAACTTGATCCTTTACATTGGGTAAATTTTGATAATTATCATATGTGTATTGAATTGTAGAGTAAAAGTTGTGTTGATTTAAAGCGATAATGTTCGCTATATTGAATAATAGGTCAAGAATTTGTTAGATCTCGTTGGTAGTCATCATAATGGAGGATTCCGTAGATGAGCCAAACGGGTTGAATAATCAATTAATGCGTGGCTAATATTTCGTAATATGAATTATTGGTCTTTTGTTATTGTTAATAAATGACATATTAGCATACGAGAATTTAGAGTGTTAGTTTGTTAGGATGATGAAGTCTATAAGGGTAAACTAAACGGGTCATTAAGAGAAGGTATGAATCGAATAACAGTAGTACCTTATTCGTAGATTTCGAACCCTAGTGATGGGTGGTGAATTACTAAATGCGTAAACCGATGATGGGAGCGTAGGTGTTGAAAATAAAGAACCCATGATTGGGAATCTTCCTGTTTAGAAGAGATATCCCGTTCATGGAAGTTTGGATGAAATGATTAAATAAGTCAAACAACAAAGTTACAGCACCTACCGTAAGTTACGGTCTCTACCGTAACTTACGGTAGAGAACAAAATGTTACGGTGGAGCACTACTGTTTTACGGCAGAACTAGTGTCACACAGTGTCTACCGTAAGTTACGGTAGAGTCCAGACAACTTTGTTAAATTCCCCATATCTTAGTTAACCGAATCCGTTTCTGAGCGTAGTTCGATTATGCAAATTTTCTAAGAATGCTAATACTAATATTTGTCAAAATTTCCAGTCTCTAGGTATTGCAAGTATGTGGATGACGATCAAGTTGATGCTTCAAGAACCGAACACAAAACTTTTGGATGCTTCCGTTTCAATCTGATCTAGTTAAACTATGTAGTTTTGTAGACACTACTGAATGATCTATGTTTCATAACAGTTATTTTATTATGTTATATACTATGATGATGTGTAATTCAGTTACTAACTAAGTTTTTGGTTAGTTATAAATTCTCTTTTTACAATTACCGTAATTTTTTTTATGAAATTAAAAGACGGGTGTTACAAGTTGGTAATCAGAGCTTAAGGTTACAAGTTAGTAATCAGAGCTTAAGGTTGTAAACAAAGTGTTCGGTTCAAGCTTGATCGATCGTCTGGTAAGAATTAATTTATTATTTTAGTAGATCCTATCTTATGTATGAAATGAGATGCGAATTAATGTGCATGGGAAGGGTGTGTTAACACACTCAAACCCAGAAAGTGAACCAAATGTGAACGGTAAAAGCAAGTCACGTACTTGGCTAAACCAAAGCAAATAAAGCTATGTTATAAATGAAATGTTTAACGTTTAATGTAAATATTCCAGTTTCAAGATGTCGAAAGGAAAAGATAATGATCCGGTGCCGACAAGCACCGAACAAATGAAAGAGATAATTGCCGAAGAAGTGGGGAAGGCAATTGAAGGTAGTCTATCCGGGTTTATAGATAAAATTCAAAACACGGTGTTGTCACTTTTCGAAGAACGAGTCAAAAGGTTGGAAGATAGTGTCAATCTTATGATAGAGAAATCGGGAGAACGTAAGGGATGTTCGTACAAAGAGTTTATGGCGTGTAAACCGCCAATCTACAACGGGGAGGTTGACCCGATAATATGCCAGAGATGGTTAAGAGATGTTGAAGGAGTGTTTGAAAGGACCCATTGTGATGAAAGTGACTTTGTTGCTTACGGAACGGGTCAGTTGAGGGGTCAAGCCAAAGATTGGTGGGACAATAAAAAGAAGGAAATAGGAGCCGAAGCGGCGAGGACCATGACATGGGAGGAGTTTAAGACGCCATTTCTTAAACATCATAGTCCCAAGGCGGTCATTAATAAAATCAAGGAAGAGTTCATGCAACTTAGGCACAAGGGCGAGACCATAGACAAGATTACGGCGACGTTTATGGATAAGATGAAGTTTTGCAATGAATTGGTGACGAATGAGGAACAAAAGATATACTACTACTATAACATGTTGAGCGCCGAGTATAGGGAGTTCATGACTCCTTCAAAATATAAGACCCTTACCGAGATCATAAACGTTGCTTGGGAACGGGAAATCGAGCTGAAGAAACAAGTTGAAAGGGGTGAACGAAGGGCACAGGATGTGAATCCAAGCCCTACAAAGAAAGCTCGAACTGTGGAATCAGGAAAGAAAGTGGATGATAAAGGCGGGTTGCCAAGTTGTAAGGTGTGTGGAAAGGGGCACAAGGGTGAGTGTCGCTTCAAAGACAAGCCATGTCCGGTATGTGGGAAGACGGGACACACCGCATCGTTATGTCCCGGAAAGGTTTCCGTTTGCTATAAATGTTATCAGCCCGGCCACAAAAAGTCTGAATGCCCAGAATTGGTTGGAAAGAGAGACACTAAAGAATCTCCAACGGAAGCTCCAAAGGCGAAAGCTAGGTCCTTCCAACTTACAGCAGTTGAAGCAAAGACAGAACCCGATGTGGTCTCAGGTATATTCGCAATAAACTCGATCCCTGCACGTGTATTATTTGATACGGGTGCGAATAAATCCTTCATTTCGCATGGATTTATTCGACATCCTTCATTTGTATTGATGAAATTATCTGTGCCCTTAGAAGTTGAAATAGGGGACAACAAAAGTTTTATAGTTTGTGATATTTTTCGAGGCTGCAAATTAAGCATTGATGATGAAGAATATTTGATAGACCTAATCCTGATGTCAATGGGGGAGTTCCAAGTAGTCGTTGGGATGGATTGGTTATCTCAGCACCACGCAAAGGTCGTGTGTTTTCGTAAGGAGATAAAACTAACATCTCCGAGCGGGAAACACGTTACTATCTATGGCGAAAAAGGAGGTAACCCCATAATATGCTCAATGTTGAAAGCTCACAAGCTTATGAAGCAAGGATGCAAGGCATTTATGATATACGCAAATGAGCCCGAGAAAGAATCACTGAAGATTGAAGATGTACCGGTAATAAGGGACTATGAAGATGTGTTTCCGGAGGATTTACCAGGGATACCGCCTGAACGGGAAATAGAGTTCGGAATTGAATTGATCCCGGGCGCAAAACCCGTAGCTAGAGCACCGTACCGAATCACGCCATCGGAATTACAAGAGTTGATGTCCCAGATTCAAGACCTGCTTGACAAAGGATTCATAAGGCCGAGTGTGTCTCCTTGGGGTGCACCGGTACTATTCGTGAAAAAGAAAGACGGAAGCATGCGCATGTGTATCGATTACCGGGAGTTAAACAAACTCACGGTAAAGAACCGATACCCGCTTCCGAGGATAGATGATCTATTCGACGAATTACAAGGTGCGAACTGGTTTTCAAAGATTGACCTTAGATCAGGGTATCACCAACTAAAGGTCAAGGAAGAAGATGTGCCGAAGACGGCTTTCCGCACAAGATACGGACATTACGAGTTCCTTGTGATGTCATTTGGGCTAACAAATGCACCCGCGGCTTTCATGGACCTCATGAACCGGGTTTGCAAGCCAATGGTGGATAAATCGGTCATCGTGTTCATCGATGATATTTTGGTGTATTCGAAAAGTGAAGCTGAGCATGCACACCACTTACAAGAGGTGTTAGAGACACTTAGACGAGAAAGGTTGTATGCGAAGTTCTCTAAGTGTGCCTTTTGGTTACGAGAGGTGCAATTTCTCGGCCACATCATAAGTGCCGATGGAGTATTGGTAGATCCTTCAAAGATCGAGGCCGTGTCGAAATGGAATCCTCCGAAGAACCCTTCGGAAATTAGAAGCTTCTTAGGGCTTGCGGGATACTATAGGAGATTCATTCAAGACTTCTCCAAGATTGCGTCGCCACTAACAAAGTTAACCCGGAAGGAGGAGAAGTTCATTTGGGGTGTTGAACAAGAAAGGGCGTTTCAAACGCTAAAAGAGAAGCTAAATCAAGCTCCGGTATAAACATTGCCGGAAAGAGTCGAGGACTTGGTGGTTTACTCAGATGCCTCATCATCGGGTCTTGGATGTGTTCTGATGCAACGGGGCAAGGTTATAGCTTATGCCTCGGGGCAATTGAAGATACATGAGAAGAAATATCCCACGCACGATCTTGAATTGGCTGCAGTGGTATTTGCATTAAAAATATGGAGGCACTACTTATATGGGGTAAAGTGCACCATATTCACCGATCACAAAAGCTTAAAATACTTCTTCGATCAGAAGGAGTTAAATATGCGCCAGAGACGATGGTTGGAAACGGTAAAGGATTTCGACTGCGAAATACATTACCACCCCAGAAAGGCAAATGTGGTGGTGGATGCTCTGAGCAGAAAAGCGGACTATGTCCCAATACGAGTAAGGTCAATGTAGCTTGTGGTGACCTCGGGTATACTTGGACGTATCCGAGAGGCGCAAGTAGAAGCAGTAAAAGAGGAGAACTGGAAGAAGGAAAGAATAATCGGCCAGTTAAAAGACTTGTCGGATGGAAAGAATTTGTTGAAGACTCGATCCGGAAGAATATGGGTTCCAAATACTTGTGGAGTGAAGGCGCTACCACTTGATGAAGCCCATAAATCCTGATATTCTATTCATCCGGGTGCGACCAAGATGTATAATGATCTGAAACAAAATTATTGGTGGCCCGGAATGAAGAGGGATGTGGTGAAGTATGTAGAGAAGTGCTTGACTTGTTTACAAGTCTAGGCGGAACACCAGAAACCTTATGGGAAACTGCAACCTTTGGAGATCCCGGTTTGGAAATGGGAATATATCGCTATGGACCTATTGACCAAACTACCTAAAATGATTCGGGGATTCGACGCCATATGGGTGATTGTGGATAGATTGACGAAGAGTGCACACTTTATTCCTATACGCGAAACATATACTTCGGAAAAGATGTCCGAGGTGTATACAAACGAAATAGTGGCACGTCAAGGAGTACCGGTATCTATTGTGTTGGATAGAGATACCCGGTTTACTTCAAATTTTTGGCGAGATTTCCAAGAACAGATGGGAACGAAACTCTTCATTAGCACTGCCTATCATCCTCAGACGGATGGGCAGAGTGAAAGAACAATACAGACGTTAGAGGATATGTTACGGGCATGTATCATCGACTTCGGTGGAAGTTGGGATGTTTATCCACCCTTGGCCGAATTTTCATATAACAATAGTTACCATTCGAGTATCGGCATGGCACCTTATGAGATGCTATATGGTAGAAAGTGTAGAACCCCGGTGTGTTGGGGTGAAGTGGGACCACGCGAACTGGCCCATAAAGATATTGTCCAAGCCACTAATGAGAAAATTGAAATGGTACGAGCCCATTTGAAAGCAGCCCAAGATAGGCAAAAGTCTTATGACGACAAAAGACGAAGACCGAATGAATTTCAAATAGGCGACAAGGTTATGTTAAAGGTTTCCCCATGGAAGGGCGTTATCAGATTCAGAAAAAGGGGGAAACTAAGCCCAAGGTTTATCGGGCCATTTAAAATCATCGAACGGGTTGGCAAGGTGGCTTATCGCCTCGAACTACCAGAAGAGTTGAGTGGGATACATGGCACATTTCATGTGTCGCAACTGCAGAAATGTCTAGCGGAGGAAACAGCTTACATCCATTACGACGATATCGAGGTGGATGATAGCCTGAATTATGCGGTAAGGCCATCGGAGATTTTAGATCGAAAGGTAAAGCACTTACGAAACAAACAAATCGATCAAGTTAAAATCAAGTGGGAGCATAGGAAAGGTTCGGACATTACGTGGGAGTCCGAAGAGGAGATGCGACGTCTCTACCCTACTCTATTCGGTACGTACTCTGGTTTCGGGGACGAAACCCTTTTAAGGGGGGTGGACTTGTAACACCCCGAAAATACAAATTCTTATATTACAAATATGTTGCAAATAAATAAGTGAAACAAACTAACTGGGAATGACATTAACCTAGTTAGATGATGACTTATAAGTAGTTAAAGAGTCAAAATAAAATAAAAATGAAAGTTGAGGGACCAAAGGAGTTTAAATGAAAACTAACGATAATAAAACAAAAATTTAACTCACAACACCCTGGTTTGGTGTTGCTGAGTTCGATCAGAAGACAGCGGCGACCCCAAGCTCATCTTCAAACCCTAGACTCTCTTAAATCTCACAAATTGAAGGTCAAGATCAGTCCCAAATTGAATTTAGAGCATGGATTAGTGATCCCCATTACAAGGAGATCATAAGGTATGTAAAATTTGATGAAAATTCTCTACTTGAGATTTTCATGAATTTGGGAAATCCGAAATTTTATGATGCATGTTTGTTATTTGGATAGAATAGTGATGATATAGTGTCTAAGGGTATAACCTAGACAACAACATGTTAAATCATGTCTAAATTCAGGAAATTTCATGAACACGTTGAAGGTGGTTTATGGGTTTTGTGAGAAAATGATGAACACTAGGGTTTAGAAGGCTATTCTAGTGTAAATTGATTCATAGAAACTGATTTCTGAAAAATATGATGTTTAATTATATATGTGATAGCTCAATTAATGTAAATCGAGGCTAAGTGACAAGCCAAGGATTAGAATATAAAAGATATAAATTCTGCCCTTTATGTGTTCGTAGAAATGCCTCAAAGAAGGCTTGAAACTGAAAATTTAAGTTAAAAACGCAAAATTGTGATGTTTAGGCAAATTATGAGATATATGATTAAAAAGGGAGTTCTAAACGTATCATGATTGAACTCTATAGGAAAAGATACCGGAGCGTCTAGTGGACAAGCCGGTGGCGACTTGCGTTTGAAGGGCGTGCATTGAAGGTATGTAACTTGATCTGTTACATTGGGTAAATTTTGATAATTAGTATATGTGTAGTTGAATTGTAGAGTAAAAATTGTGTTGATTCAAAGCGATAATGTTCGCTATATTGAATAATAGGTCAAGAATTTGTTAGATCTCGTTGGTAGTCATCATAATTGAGGATTCCGTAGATGAGCCAAACGGGTCGAATAATCAATTAATGCGTGGCTAATATTTCGTAATATGAATTATTGGTCTTTTGTTATTGTTAATAACTGACATATTAGCATACGAGAATTTAGAGTGTTGATTTGTTAGGATGATGAAGTCTATAAGGGTAGACTAAACGGGTCATTAAGAGAAGGTATGAATCGAATAACGCTAGTACCTTATTCATAGATTTTGAACCCTAGTGTTGGGTGGTGAATTACTAAATGCGTAAACCGATGATGGGAGCGTAGGTGTTGAAAATAAAGAACCCATGATTGGGAATCTTCCTGTTTAGAAGAGATATCCCGTTCATGGAAGTTTGGATGAAATGATTAAATGAGTCAAACAACAAAGTTACAGCACGTACCGTATGTTACGGTCTCTACCTTAACTTATGGTAGAGAACAAAATGTTACGGTGGAGCACTACTGTTTTACGGCAGAACTAGTGTCACACAGTGTCTACCGTAACTTACGGTAGATATCGTAAGTTACGGTAGAGTCCAGACAACTTTGTTAAATTCCCCATATCTTAGTTAATCGAATCCATTTTTGAGCGGAGTTCGATTATGCAAATTTTATAAGAATACTAATACTAATATTTGTCAAAATTTCCAGTCTCTAGGTATTGCAAGTATGTGGATGACGATCAAGTTGATGCTTCAAGAACCGAACACAAAACTTTTGGATGCTTCCGCTTTAATCTGATCTAGTTAAACTATGTAGTTTTGTAGACACTACTGAATGATCTATGTTTCATAACATTTATTTTACTATGTTAAATACTAGGATGATGTGTAATTCAGTTTACTAACTAAGTTTTTGGTTAGTTATAAATTCTCTTTTTACAATTACTGAATTTTTTTTTATGAAATTAAAAGACGGGTGTTACACAAAGCTCCTAAAGAAAAAGTCATTCCTCTCAAACACATCCCAACAGTAGTCAAAAACTCTGTTGCAAAGGAGTCTGCAAAGAGAAAGAAGAGAGAAAAGATCAAAAACCTGTTTTGTGATTTTTGTGAAAAGAAGAATCATCTAAAAAAAGACTGTTTTAATCTAAAAGCATATGATCTGAACAAAACAAGTGAAATTGCTCCTGCTGAAAGCTGCACCATCTGTGGTAAATCAAACCACAAAACTCAAGAATGTGTGTATCTCAAATCATTTGATGGGAAAAAGAATGAGTACACTGCAAAAACATCCTTGAGTTTATCAAATCCATCTGTCAGGTTTACCCAAAACCAACCACTGTTTGTGCCAGTTCAAACAGTTGTCACAAAACAGCTGAACCAAACATCTGTCAAAAGAGATGTTCAGGTGACTGATGCACCCCCTGCCAATCAATACAAAAGAGGTAAGGGACAACCACCATATCCTAGGGTCCCACACATTTATGAGGCTTACAAAAGCCCTCTAAACCAAGAGTGAACAGGCATCCCTTTGGGTATCAACAGATAATTGGGCAAGACCCTCAACAGTGGTTAGAGAAAACCAGTTCCAAAACTGTCCAAACACCTAATCTAACCACCGCCCATCCACCTAAACTTAACCTAGACACTGCTGAGACCCCATCCAAAGCCATATTGGCTTTGGAGACCTTAATGAACTAATCTTTTACTACATGTGCAGGGAGCTTCTGCATGCTTAGATAGTCTTTGGTATGTAGATAGTGGAGGCTCTAGGCACATGATAGGATGTAGAGCCCTTCTCAAGGATTTCAAAACTCATGGAGGGGGTGATATATCCTTTGGCAATAATAGTAAAGGAAAGGTTCTGGGGTCTGGTAATGTTCAGTGTGGTAAAGTTAAGTTTGAAAATGTCAATCTAATAGACAATCTAAAATGCAACCTCTTAAGTGTCTCTCAAATGAGTGATAAGGGCTATGGCTCATTCTTTACAAAAGAGTGTTGTAGGATTGTTGGACCAGAAATGGTTGAAAAGATTGAAGCAATAATCAAAAATGGAAAAACCCAACTTGTTGCTCAAAGAAGTGGCAACGTTTATGTGGTGGATATGTCAAAAGAGAGCCCCAAGACTGATGCCTATCTGTTCTCAGCTGCCTCAAATAAAGAGACATAATTATGGCACAGGAGATTGGGGCACACAAATCTCAAGACAATCACTGCTATTTCAAAACAGGGGTTAGTAAGAGGTTTACCTCAAAAACTGTTCAACTGTCCTGAGCATTGTGTTTCCTGCCTAAAAGGAAAACAACATAAAAGCTCATACAAATCAATTGAATAGTCCAAAATAACCAAATGTTTGCAAATGCTTCATATGGATTTGTTTGGCCCAGTTAAAGTCATGAGTCTTAGGAAGAAAAGATATTGTTTGGTTATTGTTGATGACTTTTCTAGGTTTACATGGACTTACTTTTTACACTCAAAAGATGAGACTGCAGGCATTCTGCAAAGACTTTGTGAAACAGGTTGAAAAGCAGTTTAAATTACCAGTAAAAATATTCAGAAGTGACAATGGCACAGAGTTCAGGAACAAGGAGTTAGATGATTTTTGTGTGTCAAAAGGAATTGTGAGGCAATACAACATTCCAAGAACACCAGAGCAAAATGGGGTTGTTAAAAGAAAGAACAGGACTTTGATTGAGGCTGCCAGAACTATGCTTGCTGATTTAGGTTTGCCATTAACTTTTTGGGCTGAGGTAGTAAACACTGCTTGCTATGTCCAAAACAGAGTTTTAATCAACCCCAGGCATCAAAAGACTGCCTATGAACTGTTGTATAAAATAAAGCCGTTGATTTCATATTTCAAAGTTTTTGGTTGCCCATGCTTCATTTTAAATTTAAAAGATTCTATCTCAAAGTTTGCAGCCAAAATTGATTGTGGTTATCATCTGGGATACTCAACCACTGCTAAGTCCTACAAAGTGTTTAACACAAGGACCAAAAGAGTGGAAGAGACTTTGAATGTAAAGTTCAATGAACTTTCATCAATGAAAATCCCAGCAAATCCTGTTGAATTATTTGATCTTGATAAATTCACATTTGAAAGTGTTGCTGTCAAGACTAACAATGTAGGTCCATCAGAAAATCCTCCATCAGACTATGGGTATGAAGTCATCATTCCTCAACAAAAGTCTGCATCAATTGGTAGAGCAGCAGATGTTCAAAACAGCTGTCAAAGTTCAACCACTGCTACCTCAATAGTTGTTGATCAAAGTAGCCCATCAACCCCTGCTTCCACATCATCAAACACTGTTTACAAAAGTCCCCAAACAATGGATAAAAGTCTGCATGTGTCCACACCATTATCTCCTATTCCACCACCTTTTGAAGCCACTGCTGGATCATCAAAGTTACCAGCAGTGGTTAGCTCAGATGATTCACATCTGCAGCCGTCCCTACTTAATGCCATTATTCCATACCAAGGAGATCTTATCTTCTTGAAATCTCATCCACCTGACCAAATCATTTGTAACATCAATGAAGGGGTGCTCACAAGAGGTCAAAAAACTCAAAACATTTGTCTTTTTGCTGGTTTCCTATCTCTCCATCAGCCAGTCAAGTACCAAGAGGCACTAAAAGACAACAGCTGGGTAGAAGCCATGCAAGAGGAGCTCCAACAGTTCAAAAGACAACAAGTATGGGAACTTGTACCACTGCCAGAGGGTGTAAGTCCTATTGGCACAAAGTGGGTCTTCAAAAATAAAACTGATGAAAGGGGCATTATTGTCAAGAATAAAGCTAGGCTTGTGGTTCAAGGGTTCAGACAGGAAGAGGGCATTGACTATCATGAAACATTTGCCCCTGTAGCAAGACTTGAAGCTATCAGATTATTCCTGGCCTTTGCTGTCAACCACAACATCAAGGTGTATCAAATGGATATTAAATGTGCTTTCCTCTATGGTAAAATTCAAGTAGAGGTGTATGTCTGTCAACCTCCACGTTTTGAGGATCCATTTAATTCAAATCATGTCTACAAGCTAAATAAAGCTTTGTATGGCCTGAAACAAGCACCAAGAGCCTGGTATGAAACTCTTTCCACCTTTCTACTTTCCATAGGTTTCACAAGAGGTAAAATAGACAAAACACTGTTTTTAAAATGGAGAGGAAAGGATTTGATGATTGTCCAGATTTATGTAGATGACATCATCTTTGGAAGCACATGTAATAAAATGTGTGAAGAGTTTAGGCAACTTATGACAGCTGAGTTTGAAATGAGTGCTATGGGTGAACTCCAGTACTTTCTTGGTCTCCAAGTAAGGCAATTGCAAAATGGCACTTTTATCCATCAAGGCAAATATGCCAAAGAACTTTTAAAGAAATTTGAGATGGATGATTGTAAGCCATGCAATACACCCATTGCAACCAATAAACTTGTCGTGTCTGATGAAAAGAATGATTTGGTTGATCAAACTTTATTTAGAAGCATGATTGGGTCTTTATTGTACCTGACTGCATCTAGGCCAGACATCATGTTTGCAACATGTGTTTGTGCAAGATCCCAGTCAGCCCCTAGAAAGTCAAACTTAATTACTGTAAAAAGGATATTCAGATACCTAAAAGGTGCTCCCACACTTGGTATCTGGTATCTGGTATCCAGCTAATGGGAATATCAAGCTTTCAGGATTTTCAGACAGTGACTTTGCTGGATGTAACACCACAAGGAAGTCCACTTCAGGAGGGTACCAGTTTCTAGGTAATTGCTTGGTTTTATGGCAAAGCAAAAAGCAAGCAGCTGTTTCCACATCCACTGCTGAGGCAGAGTATATAGCTGCTGCAAGCTGTACAGCCCAACTGCTTTGGCTTCAAAATCAGTTGTTAGATTTTGGTATCACTGCTTTAAAAACACCACTCATGCTGGACAGTCAAGCAACAGAAAATATCATCAAAAATCCAGTCTCCCATTCAACCACCAAGCACATTGATATCAGACATCACTTTATGACGGATTGCTATGAAAAAGGTTTGATTTCTCTGCATCATGTTCCAACTAAAGACCAGCTGGCAGATGTGCTCACAAAAGCATTAGATACATCTACCTTTGAAAGCTTGGTCTCTAGGATTGGCATGCTAAACATGGAATAACAAGCAAAATCTTGTTTTTCTATGAATAAAGGCATTAAAATGTTTTCAAAAATAAAAAATTCATCCTTAAAAATAGCTAAAAATGTAATTTTAATTAAATCCTTAAAAGTCTACCATAACCACTGTTTGGTGCAAACTTCTGTTTGTTATTACTCTCCACTGCTGAAAGTCAACCTCTGTTCCTTAAGTTTCATTGGTAAACACTGTTGTCATACTTCAATACTTTAAAACCACTAACACCAGCTATCCACTGATAGTTAAAATCACCCACTGTTTTCATTTTACCTTTGTAAACCACTGGTATTGATCCATCAGTGGTTTCCTAAACAACTTTCCTCCATTATTCATCTTTCCATCAGAGGTTGGCACGTGGTCAGTACTTAGCCGTCAGATCTTTGTAACCGCTGCAACGTCAGCATTCACTTTTTCATCTATAAAACCGTGACCTAAACCAAACAGGGTTCTCACTGTCTAATCGAATTCAAAATTCCTTTCTAAAACAGTTTTCCCCAGATTTTCTCACAACTCTAATCGTCCTCATTTCATCGTCATCATCTTCGTTTCAATCATGGTGAAAAAATCCGGTAAAACCACACAAAAGGATTCACCCAATATTGAAATTCCATTCAAATTTTCACATAATTACTTGGGTATCTTTGAAAATCCCAGTGAAACCAGAACTTTCGATTCCATCATCAACACACTTTCTTCCACAAAGTACAAAACTTTGTTAACCTACGATGCAACCGTCTACTTGACTACTCAACGGGAGTTTTGGAAAAATGCAACCCTTGAAAAGGTGGACAAAACGGTTGTAGCAATAAATTCTTCAATAAAGGGTGTAAAGTTCTCCATCACACCTTAAACTATTTCTGAAGTCTTTGAGCTCAATGATATTCAAGGTAAAAATTCTTTTCCAAAAACAGAGTATCAAAATGATTTCAAGAAAGAGGTTATGAGGAACAAATGAAGAAAGATACTCTGCAAAAAGGTAGTTTTCCTCCTGCCATGAGATTTTTCTTTCACACGCTCCTTATGTGTGTTTCTAATAAGACCACAACGTTCAATGAAATTCCATTAAAAATCCAATACTTGGGGTATGCCAATTTACAAGAAGAAAACTTTAATTACTCCCAAGAGATTTTTAACGATTTGGTAAAAAATGTTGATAAAAAGGCTTTCTTACTTTTTCCAAGGTTTTTGAGTTATTATTTTAAGAAAACATTTTCAAAAGATAATGCCCATGTACTTATACAGGGTGCTCCTGTTCATATAAACAGTTTAGCTGCTGAAACATTCACACGAATGTTAAAACCTCCCAAAACACAAGCAGAGGTGCCTGAGTAGACTTTTGCAGCTACCACTGCTCCTTAGGTATCTGCTGCTAAGCCCACTGCTCCAGGTGATCATAGCAGCACACCCACTACTATGAAATCCACACCTGCCATTACCAAAAAGCCTAAAAAGAAATCATCCAAAAAAAGCCCCCCAAACCCAAATCAAAGGCAACTCTGGAAGATGAGATACCAGAGCAACTGCCAGTGACAACACAAAAGTCACAAGAAACCACTACTGCTACTTCCTCACAACAGATGGTAGAAATATCTCAACCCATGCCTCAAACTCCTCCTGCTTCTTCACAAAAAGAACAGGTTGTACACATCGGGACACCCCAATATGATGCTCTAGAATCACTTGATTCTATCATCCACAGCCCTCTTCCTAGGGAAAATTCGCTTTCTACACCCAACCTCACCTCCACAATTCCCCCACAAACAAAACTATTGTTGGATGCTCTTGATTTGAACCAGACACACACCAGTCCTTCTCACTCACCTATCAATGAGAATATACTCCTACCACTGACTGGGTCTGATGTATCAATCATTGCTAACCCACCAACAACACATGAGGAGGTTACACCCCTTGAGTTACAAGTAACTCTTGGTGGTAGTTCAAGTGAAGCAGCCACTGCAAGTGCTGAACCCACTGGTTTGCATTTGGACAGTGGTTTCATCAATAAGACTTTCTTGAAGGCAATTTCTTCTCTGGGAACATTTGTGTATCCAGTTTTTACTGGTTCACTAAAAAGTGTTTCTCAATTTGAAGGAAGAAGTCCCCAGTACCAAGACAAAGGGGAATCAGTGGATGATCTTTGGAATACAATTCCTGAGTCAACCATTGTTACAACCACTGTTAGTGGGAAATTAGATGATCCCATTAAGTTGGGTGATGGTTTAATGTATCGAGAATTAACAGCTAGAGTTGACAAACTGGATACATCTGTTGCAAAAACTAAAGATATGCTGCAACAGTTGTTGAAAGCACAAAAGGTACCACCCACTGCTGCTCCAACTCAAGCACCTGCACCACAACCTGCACCTGCTGCAAATGAGCTTTGGAATCTATTTCAACCACTGCTCCATCATCAAAGAGAATTAGTTAATCAACAGCATGAGTTACAAGTTCAGATGATCAGAAATCTCATGGAAGCAAGGTTTAAAAACACTCAAGCAGATATCAAGGCAATAAAGGCCCATTTGCTAAATACCACTGGCACTGCTCCTCCCACTATCATCTTTGTGGATGAACCACCACCAGCTGATGCCAAAAAGGGGGAGAAAATAAAGCAGTGTAAGAAAAAGGGTTATAAGGATGGACTATATATTGCTTCAGACAATTCTAGCATGCTTGCAGATATACCCTTGCCAGATGGTTCTAAAAAGATTGATGTTACCCTAAATGCCCTAGCTGATGAAAAGGAAAAGCAGAAAAGGGATATGGAGGCAAAGGGCAAAGCCAGGTTTGATGAAGAAAAGAAAATGTTTATGGCAAAGGAAACTCAGGGTGTTTCAGAGCCTAAGGATGAAGAAAATCCTGAGCCAAAAAGAAAGCAGCCCACAAGAAATGTGAGGCAACCCAAAACCACACCTTCCAGAAAGACAAAACATGCTTCCAAACCTACCAAAGGCTCCAAACATCAATCTCTCAAACCAACAGTTATTAAGTCTCCTGTTGTATCAACAACTGTTGTTACCTCAGTGGTTTCAACAATTACTAGCCAAACAACTACCACCACTTCAACACACACCACATCCACTGCCTCACCACCACCACAAACAACTACAAAACCACCATCACCTCCTGCCTAAAAGCAGAAGACAGCTGATGACACATCATCAGTTGTAATGACAACAGTGGTTGAAACACCAGTTGTTTCAATAGCTGTTAGTCAACCACCTGTCACTCCAATCATAACCACTGATCCCTCAAATCCATCATCAGCCTCTCCTCAACCAAAAAAGAGAAGGTTAATTCTAAAAGATGATGATTCTCCATCGCCACCAACATCTTCACAATCCTTGTCACTTGTTACTATACCAAAACCTGTTCCTCTATCTTCAGCTCAAGTTCAACAACCAACCACTGCCATCACTCCTGCAGGTGTCCAATATCCTCTAGAACTTATGGCAGTCAGAGTAGAGATCAAATCCTTCTACTTTGAGGATGACCCTGCTAAAAGGAGTTTACCATCAGTTGAAGGATATCCTAGGCCTAACAATATTGAAGAATACTTTAAAGTTAAGGCTCAACAAGCAGAGGATATCTCTAAAATAAACTCACAAGGAAAATCTGACAAAGAAATTCAAAGGCATTTTCAATTTCTGCTTACACAGGTCAAATCTTTGGAGCAGTTTGCAAAGAATGTATGTCAGCAAATATCAGAAAGAGCAGATGAATCCTTAAGAAAAGACTATATTGAAAACATCATGGCTTACAAAAAATACAAGGGAGAAAAATACATGTACAAAGAATGGACAATTCCTGAACTTGAAAGTGAAGCAGCCAGGATCCAAGACATGATCAAAAACAAGGTTAAACATACTCCTCCTGATTGGGCAAAATACAAGAAAAATGTACCTGATAAGGTACTGGAGCTGAAGAGAATGAAAGAGGAATTGATCACTGCTGATTTTGGGTCAAAAAACCAAGTGATGAGGTGGAAAGAAGACAAAGTTAGGGTCACTTACAAAAGGTTGGAGGAACTAAGGAAGAAAGATCCAAAGGTTCCACAAAAACCTGACTATCCTGAAGCAGATGTTTCAACAAGACCACCAAAGCTGCAAGTAAGGAAAGCCACTGCTCCACCTGGTGCCCTTCTTTATCAAAGAAGAAGGCAAAAACAGATGGATGCAGAAACAGCAGAGGAAATAGCTGCTGGTAATGAAGTGTTAAAAATGGTTCTCAAACAAATGATGGCTGATATTCCTGAACTTGCTAAAGCTCAAAGCACTGCTCAGTCAGTCATTACCAGGCCACCTTCTCCAAATTCCTCATCTAATAATAATCTCCCAAGAAACCCAATGGACTCAAAAGTACTAAAGTGGAAAACTGACAAACAGACCCATGTACTAACTGTGATCAAGTTCAGTGGAGAAGTGAAGAAAATAACAACGGAACAAGCACTAGGCCTAAGTGTTGAAGATCTGCAAGATCTCCTTGATCTTCCACTATGCAGGGATGAAGATGACACAGATCCCCTAGACTTTGAGATGCAACTTAAAGGTCAGATAAGGGAACTGCTGATGAGGCAATAAAGATCTACAATAATGAAGGGTTTTGGCATCATCTATTCCAGGGGAGATTGTTGGAATTGAACCCTACCATAGGAACAGTTGATTAAAGCCAAAACCGGATCAGAGCAGTGGATCCAAAATAAGCAGATGTTATGTTTACATTCTCTCCCCTTGAAAGTGGTTTCAACATCAGATGACCTCCATCCACTGATCCTTTACATCAACTGCTGACTTACAACTGCTGATCATGTTAAAGATTGATGAAGTCTAAAGCCTGTTTGATCAACGTACTGCTATGGGTCAAGCACTGCTGAAGTTATAAAGTACTGCTAGAGTCACAACAGTGGAAGGATAAAGCAGTACTTTAGCCTTTCTTATGTAATGTATTGTAATCAGTAGTTAGCATAGTACTGTTTGTATTAGATCAGTTGTTAGAGTTTGTTAGGAGGTTAGATGTCACTTTCATGGTGATGTCAGCAAAGATGCCACAGTGGTTTGTCCGTGCCTATAAATACAACAGTACCCTGTACTGTTCTAGTAGCTCTCTTCATCACTTTTCTTCCTGTATGAACAATCACTGTGAGCTCAGGCTGAGGGGGAGTTTGTTACATGCATGCATATTGTAATTGAATCTTGTAATAAATTCAAGCATTTGGTTCAATGTTAAACTTGTATGTTGAAAGCATTTCTCCTGTTTGATTGTGTGCAAAGTTTAATTCCATTTTAATTCCGCAGCATTACTTGTTCATTTTTCATCTTAAATCAAACGTAAAACACAATCAATCCAAACTCAGATCCTAACAGTGAGTCGTGTAATTTTTCTCATGAACCTTCAGTTGTCGAGAAGCATAAGCTATCACATTGTTGCGTTGCATCAGCACGCAACCGAGACCCTGAATGGAAGCATCACAATATACCACAAAATCTTCTGTACCTTCAGGTAGAGATAAGATCGGTGCACTGTAGAGTTTCTGTTTCAATAACTGGAAAGCATCTTCTTGCTTCGTTCCCCATGAGTATACAACGCCTTTCTGTGTTAACGAGGTAAAAGGTTGAGCGATCTTTGAAAAGCCTTTAATAAATCACCGATAGTACCCAGCGAGAGTGAGAAATTATCGCACCTCTGAAGGAGTCTTCGGTGCCGCCCAACTACTGATAGCATCAATCTTTGAAGGATCCACGTGTATTCCCGATTCATTCACAATGTGGCCAAGGAAGTGTACCTCTCGAATCCAGAAGTCACACTTAGAGAATTTCGCGTAAAGTTGCTCTTTCCTCAGAAGCTCCAAAATAAGACGCAGGTGCCGCTCGTGATCTTCCTTGCTCTTTGAATAGATCAGAATGTCGTCGATGAACACGATAACGAAATCGTCAAGATACGGCTTGCACACACGGTTCATGAGGTCCATTAAGACCGCTGGTGCGTTCGTCAACCCAAACGGCATAACCAGAAACTCATAATATCCAAATCGCGTTCGAAAAGCTGTTTTTGGTACATCCTCCTCTCGGACTCTCATCTGATGATAGCCCGATCTTAAGTCGATCTTCGAATAAAAACTTGAGCCCTACAACTGGTCAAACAAGTCATCGATACGTGGCAAAGGATAACGGTTCTTGACAGTCACCTTGTTGAGTTCCCGATAATCAATACACATGTGAAAGGACCCGTCCTTCTTCTTCACAAACAGAACTGGGGCTCCCCAAGGCGAAGAACTGGGTTGAATAAAGCCCCTGTCCAATAACTCTTGCAGTTGATTAGACAACTCCTGCAACTATCCAGGTGCTAAACGATAAGGAGCACGAGCAATAGGAGCTGCTCCCGGTGTAAGATCAATCTAAAATTCCACTTGACGGTGAGGAGGTAAACCAGGTAGTTCCTCAGGAAATACATCAGGAACTTCACGAACAACTGGCAAGTCTTCGATCTTTCTTTCTTCTGACGGAGTATCAGTAACAAGTGCTAGTATAGCGGGATACCCCTTTCTTAGACATTTCTGCGCTTGCATAGCTGAGATGATACCAACCATCGCACCACTGCGATGCCCTTGAACCGATAGAAATTCTCCACTGGGGAGAGGAATACGCACGATTTTCTCCTTATAGTGAATTTCAGCTTGATGCCTAGACAACCAATCCATACCAACCACTACATCAAAACTACTGAGGGTAACAGGAAGGATGTCAATATCAAAAACTTGACCCACAAGATCTAATTTACATCCCATAATAACGTGTGAGGCTTCAATTGTCTTACCATCAGCTAATTCTACTACATGCTTAGCTTCTAGAGGTGTTGGAGCTAACCCTAACCGTTGACTGAACTCTAGGGACACATAACTCCAATCGGCACCGGAATCAAATAGTACAGAAGCAAAGAGGTTGTTCACAGAAAACGTACCAGTCACGACATTGTCGTCGTTCCTAGCATCACCAGCTCCAATCGTAAATACCCTTCCACAAGCTCCATTGCCCCCATTGTTGCCATTATTATTGTTCCCAACATTGTTATTCTGACGACTGTTGTTATCAGTGGCATTTTGATTCAGCTGGGGGCAATCCCGCTTGATGTGACCCTCATCCCCACACTGGAAACACCCATTCCTATTGCCTTGATTCTGATGGGGCTGCTGCCTTTGCTGTTGCTGATGCTGCTGATTCTGTTGTTGTTGCTGCTTTGGGTACGGAGCTCTACAGTATTTTACCTCATGGCCCACCTTTTCGCACCTACGGTAAGCGTGGACACACGGTCCATAATGATGATAACCACACTTGTTGCACTTTGGCTTCTTACCAACGTAGGAGCCTTGACTCTGATTGCTGCCCTGGACTTGGTTAACTGAGGACGACTGACTGAAACTATAGTTGTTGCTGTTGTCAGCCCTTTTCTGAGATTGACTTGCACTGGTTGCTTTGTCAGCATCATTCCATTTACGCTTATTATCATTAGCAGGTGTGGTAGCTGTAGCAGCAGGGGTAGTAGCAGAAAAACGTGGTGGCAATGAGCCACGCTCGACCTCTTGACCAGTAATCTTGTGTGCTAAACGGATGATCTGGGGCAGATTGTTAAGGTTTGCAGCAGTGACTAAACTCTTTACTGCTGGTGCTAGGCCTTTGATGTATAACTTAATTCTTCGCAGTGGGAGTCAAGACAAGTTAGGGCACATGTTTGCTAGCTCATGTGACCTCTTCGTGAACGCTTCAATTTCAGACCCCTCCATCTTCAGATTGTAGTACTCGTTCTCAAGTTTCTGAATTTCGTCACGGGGACAATACTCCTCCCGCATCCACTCCTTGAAATCATCCCAAGTAGTGGCGTTAGCCATCTCGATGCCCAACATTTGCACTTGGGCATTCCACCAAGTTAAGGCACCATCCTCCAAAGTGCCTGTAGCATACTTCACACGGTCCCCCTCGGTACAGTTACACATGGCGAACACTGGCTCAGCTTTCTCAAACCAACGTAGTAAGCCCACAGCCCCTTCAGTCCCACTAAATATCTGTGGCTTACAATCCATGAACGTTTTGAAAGTGAAAGCAGGTGGATGGTTTTGGTGCACAGGTTGACCTAAAACGAAGGAGAGTACATCACACGGTTAAAATTCGAGTACGCAACACAAGGATAAGGGAATAATTGGCACATATCGTACCAGCCTGGTAAGTCGCTAAGGCTTCAGCCACACGAGTGTTAATCAAGTTTGTCAGCTCGGCCTGCGTCATCGCAATGTCACCACGCCCATGGCCTCGTCCGCTCATGATTCTATATAAGAGAAGGGAAAAGATTAAGAGTCGAGATAAGGTAGTAGTCAAAGCTCACGAAGACTTCTACAGACTACTAAATTTACATCTATCAACAGAGCGGAACCCCTTTCACACTCGTTAAGGCTTACAGGGACTCACATGCACCCCACATTATTATGTGTGCACCCATAATAACAATGCAATTTGCATGTTTATCTCAGCTCCTCCCAACTCGTGCTACAAGGTTCCTAAAATTCAAGAAACAAACCACAAAACATGAACCATGAAAGTCTAGAGAAATATCATATGGTGACACTACCATTCACTTACATAGGCGTGTAACACAATGAGTTCAGTCTGTAGTGCTAAGTGTGCAATCACATGCAACATCATACACAAGTGTACACTAGATATGCTATACAATAAGTAAACGAGAGACGAACTTTGCAATCTGGAGCTGAGTGTCATGCTCGATTTCGAAGCTGTTCGGTTATAGTCTGGTTTTATAAAAACATTTTAAAACCTAGTTCACTATAACCAGTGGCTCTGATACCAAATTGTCACACCCCCAAAATACCACATGCGGGAACACCACAGGGTGTGTGACGTACCAGCATCCAGCCACTAATCACTTTGAACTATAACAAATAATTAAATAAAACATTCCATTCATTTCATAAAATAATTCCAAGTCATTAGTTAAAACCAAAGTAAACGTTCAGCGGAAGCATAATGTAAATTGTTAATCAACTGTTTCAAAACAAGTGTTCATAACCAACGAAACAAGTATCCAAGAGTCTCGACCCATGACCACTCCAGCACTCCCAGATAGCAAGTCCATAACCAAGAATCTAACGACCTGCAAGCGTGCAGACAAGTGTGTCAGATGACGCTGGTGAGTTCAAAGTTTGTTAACACGTTTTAGTTACCAGATATGAGTATAAAACATTTCAATGATTTGATGTTGTTATTAACTCGATTACCGCAGATGGCTCCAGATTTATTTTCCCAAACCCCAATGCTCTATCACACATTGGTCAAGTGGTTAAGTTAATTAGTTCACGACCGCCCTCCCTGGTATGGTGTGAGGGTGCCAAACCTAATAGCGCTATTAACTAATAACCCCGTTGCCTCCCCGACAACCAATCGGTATATGATGGGACTTAATGATAGAAATGAGTGTAATAACCAACATCCCAATAACCTGACGTTCCTCCCTGGAATGATTACCAGATGTCCCTCCCTGGGACGCATGCTTGGAAAAATTGCAGTGAACTCACCATGGATTTGCTCGGTATTTAACAAGTTACCCATTCCAGTTAGTCAACCAACCCTACCGTGGTTATCAATATAATCAGTTTCACAATAAGTTACTTTATGTAATTACACAGTTTACATTTAACACAACATTCCACATCTCCTGTGTATAACATGCAATAACATCCACAGTTGCATTGGCTATTCATATTAGACAATTTACATTAGACAATACATATCAGTCTATACAGGTTCCTTATTTCTAGATAGTCTTAACCACATGCAACAATCACAACTGTTAGATATCATGCACAACATAACCCACTCACTGTTCAACTCATTGCCCATAGGACGAAAGACCCATCTCTCGTCGGGTTCAATCATGACGAAAGACCCATCCTTCGTCGGGTTCAATCATGACAAAAGATCCAAGGTTAATCAACAGGTATGTCGAAGAAACATGAAACCTTTCGTCGACATTAGTTATTCGTAAAGGGTTTTTCGCCGCTAACCCGAACAGACGGCTATGCTCACCAACACAGATCAAACCTTAAAATCAAATCAGTTACTGTTCGTGTTCATAATACCCTTAATCAATGTTCCAACAGAGACTAGTATCAATAATTCAGTCAGGTAACCAATGCACAATAGATATACATACAACAAACAGAATTATTAAATGGATATAAGACATCGAATTTATCATGCGTGTTCTAATCTATTTGATTAAACAGTGAAATATCAAAACCCTAATTTACACATCATACACAACTATAACTGATAATCACATAGATCTAGTGATTTATTATTATCAAGAATCATCATCTAATCATGATCCAAGCATTACATAGCAACCAGTCAATAACGATTTCAAACAAACACTAGATGATGATTCCAAACCAACAATCAATAATAGTTAGGCAGTAACCGAGATAAAAGAGAATGATAAGTTTGATCGATATGGAGGGCCTCGAGGACTCGAAAGTTGTCGCCACACAGAAGAGAGAGTTCTAGGGTTTCAATTGAGCAGTTAAGTGACGAAGTACAACTTGTTCTACGCAATATACTCGACTAAGTGCACTGGGACCTTACTGGGCTTCGAAGGAACCTGGGCCGATGAAAGACTCCTTTGACGAAGGATCTATTTTTCGTCGAGCCGAGTGTTGACGAAAAATCCAAGTTTCGTCGGATTGTTTGTGACGAAAAACCATAGGTAACATGATTATTCTTAAGTTTTCATACTCTTTCATTAATCAATAACATTGCACAATTGCACAAATAAGTTCACTAACTATCAAGACCCCAATCTTTCAAACAATCTCACATTATATAAAATGGAACTAATTGTCAAAGCAGAATTACGAACTTGAAATCTTGGGTTGTCACATCATGTGCTTCCTCCGGACAGACCTACTATACTTTGTGACAATCAAAGCGCTATCTTTTTAACTCAAAATCCTATTGCTCATAAACATGCTAAGCACATAGATCTTGACTATCACTTTTTATGCGAGTTAGTAACTGATGGGAAGTTGGCTATTAAATTTGTTCCTACCAAGCTTCAGGTGGCTGACATTTTCACTAAAAGTTTACTAAGACCTCAATTCAACACATTTCAACAAATGCTTCGTATTGGTCCACCACCGTTCAGCGTGCAGGGGGATATTAAATAATATATTATGCTCACTTTCTAAGTAGTCTAGTTATGTATGTATTTGAAACTTGAGGCACCCAAGTGTAATATGTGTGTTTATATATTGCCTTTGTAACAATGGTTTAATTAAGGGTCCTAATAATCACCCATGGTAAAAGCTTGTTCTCACATGGTGTATACGGGCCGTATAAGGTTATACGGCCCGTATAGAATAAAATGAACTGACAAAGCAGTCTTTGTCAGTTTATTTTATTCTATACTGACCGTATAACCTTATACTGCCCGTATACACCATGTGAGATAAGCTTTTATGGTGGTCGTATATAATGCTCGTATAATATTATACAGCTCGTATACATTTGGTCGTATAACATTGTATTGCTCGTATAATGTTATACGGCTCGTATACATTGGTCGTATTACATTATATTGCTCGTATACAATTGTATACGGCTCGTATAATGTTATACTGCCCGTATACATGTAAAACAAAAAAAAACATTCCATTGCATCTATTTCTGTGCAACAACATTCTATACGGGCCGTATAATGTTATACGGCCCGTATACACCTAGGAATGTGAAATAAGGAAATAGGGGTGTGAAAATAGAACGACCCTTAATTAAATGAAACATTTATTTTCATAATTGTGTCACTTACCAATCAATCATGATTGATTTTATTAATCTAAAGACCTTCTATATATTGAGCCACAATCCAGAAGAATTAAAAACATTCCTTCAAGAATTGTTCTCATGCCATGCTTCTTCTTTCTACGAAGGTTGGTTAAGAGGAGAATTTGAGTTGAAATTAATTTGTTCAAATTTCATCAAGCTTATGAATTCAAGAATCCTTCATCCTAGTGGCCCCTGACAATATGTCTTTAAATAGGTTATAAGTAGTGATACTCATTGCTTGCCATAAATAGAAAATCCTATTATTGTGTCGTAATATTTATATACTATTATTTTGCAAAGCTTATGAATTCAAGAATCCTTCATCCTAGTGGCCACTGACAATATGTCTTTAAATAGGTTATAAGTACTGATACTCATTGCTTGCCTTAAATAGAAAATCCTATTATTGTGTCGTAATATTTATATACTGTTATTTTGCAACAAGTTTGTGTATATATGAGTTGTACATGTTGCTTTAGTGGTTTTTTTATTCTAAAATTATTATTTTGCAACAAGTTTGTGCATATATGAGTTGTACATGTTGCTTTAATTGTTTTTTGTTCTAAACCAATTTGTTCAAAAATTTACATAATATAAATATAAATATAAATTTACAACAAGTTGAGGCATTGGGTGTTGTAACCCATGTTTTGTGGTTTTTCAAAAAAAAAATGATGTTTCACTTTAAACACAAAACTACTTGATTTTGTAGTTTTAACCCAAAAGTTTTTCGTTTTTCCAATTTAATCTCACAACCTTTTTACTTTCAACTTTGATCACCTATGTTTTTCATATTTTGCAAAATTTTTCGTTTTACGTTAGGATCTAAATTTTGCGACTTAACACGGCATAATGTGTGTGTGTGGTTCAACGATTTTATGTTTTGTTATACGTTTCGTTCTAAGTTTTGCAAGTTAACATGGGGCAACGTACGTGTGTGGTTCAGTGTGTTTACGTCGTCTATTTTTTTCCTGTTTAATAAGTTCGCCACAACGCCCGAGTCCTAAATCGAGTTAGTTATTATTTTCTATGTTTTATATGTCGATCTAATTTTTCCACTTCAATTTTGGTTTTACGCCCCTGCCGTAACGCGGGGAGCTTAATACAATAGGTTATTTATATGGATACAAGTCATGTAACGTAGTAATTATGATACCATTAATTGATTAATTGTATTGAGCTTATTTGGTGAATTACTTATTTGTATACGATAGTAATACAAACTTAACCGACAAAAACATTTTTAACACATTGTAAATGTAAATCTGATCAACAGCATGTCAATTTCATTGGCCGCGGCGCAACGCGCCCATGTGAATCTTCTAGTTGGTCTCAAAAAATACAAGGGATGATGTGGGTCCATTTTGCACTTGTATGAGTTTTGTCAACAAAATGTACGTTATCTGATAATGTGTTGGTTATTGAATGCATGTTTGCTTACGACATGATCTTAAGCCAAGATTCATGGGTTTGAAAAATATTACATGAGCGATCGTAGTAGATGCATGTCCAAAAATTCAAGTGTCTCATGGCTATAAACGATATGACTATAGAGGTATACTTAATGTGGAATGATAACTTCAAATTCATAATTTTGTTTATTTTCACTTTCTTATTAATTCTTATGTGCTACATGTTATAAGAACGATACAATCTCTTTCATTTACATATTTTCTCCAATGTATAACCTTTTTCTTTATCATCTTTTACCTTATTCTAAAAACATGCTTGAATCAATAAAACGCTTTCCATCAATAATTCAATCACAAAATTAAGTTTGAACTATAATATTCTTATTTAAATGATTAATGAGTTAAATTATTAAAATACTAATAATAAGCAACATAGTTATACTTATTTCTTAATCAAATGATTAATGAGTTAAATAATTAAAATACTATAAATAAGTTTTTTTTTTGAAAGGTGAACTTCAATAAAACCAACCAAGGCGAACTTCTCCGTGTTAGAGAAGAACCGCCCAAAAAAACGTTAACATCACAGAAAAATTAAAATTACACCAATTTCGCCAATCAACCGATCCCTCTTTATGTCTACTCCTATACCAAAGATATCCCAAGGTTTTGACGTCCGCAACAATTTGGGCCACGTTCGAATCTTTCCCATTAAAGATTTTATCATTCCTCGCCTTCCACATAATCCAACACGCCACAATAATAACTCCATAAATCCTCTCCTTCTTAGCATTCGACTCGGCCAAATACGAGACCAACTTAATCACATCCACAATCGAGAAGACAAAAAATTGAGGAATTTTGCACCATTTTGCTAGGGCATTCCAAACCCCACAAGCCACCCGACAACCGGAGAACAAATGGTCTACTGATTCTTCTGTTTCCCCACAAAAAACGCATAAGCCATCCCCCACCTGAACATTCCGTCTTTGAAGAGCGCTTTGAGTAGGAAGCCTATCCAAACTCGCCCTCCACATAAAGATATTACATTTATTTGGTATCCATTTACACCAGATATAAACATAACTATCTTCTCTAGGTTCATTACCTTTCAACCATTTTCTAGCTTCCTTAACCGAGTATCCACCCTCCGACCCTTGGTTCCAAATCCTTGTGTCTTCATTTCCATTTAGACGCACACTCGAAACCAAACGATGACAAACTATTAATTCTTCAACTTCAACAATAGTGGCCGGGTATTTATTCCACCTCCATTGAACAATACAATTTTGGTTATCCAAAGAAAATCTATCCGCTACCGAACACCATTTATTTGACTCTAAGCGAAACAATGTGGGAAACAAGCTCTTCAGCGGTTCGTTTGATATCCAAGGATCAACCCAAAACTTAACTTTTTCGCCATTACCCACAACTCCACGAATCGTACCAAAAAAACTATTATCTTGAATTTTCAATCGATACCCATGCTTCACTAATCTAGACCATGTACCCGGGAACTGGCTACTACAATGAAACATCTCCCATCTTCGATTTGATCCATGAACCGCATCAATAACCTTCCTCCATAACGTCTTGTGCTCTATGCGATATCTCCACAACCATTTCAACACCAAAGCAATGTTACATTCCTCCAACTTAGAAATGCCCAACCCCCCTCTTGTTTATCTTTCGTAACCTTGCTCCAAGCAGCCCAATGAATTTTATTCTTTTCGTCACCGCCTCCCCAAAGAAATCACTTAATAATAGACTCAAGCTTATTAATCACCGCGACCGGAGCTTTGTATAAAGAAAATCTGTACGTAGGAAGGCTTTCAAGAACCGATTTTATCAGAATAACCCTACCGGCCATGGATAAAACACTAGCTTTCCATCTCGATAACCTTTTGTTAAAAACTTCGACTACCGGGTCCTAATTAGAGATTCGGTTCATATTGGCCCCCACAAGAATACCCAAATATTTAAATGGAGTCGTTCCCGATTTACAACCCAAACCTCCAGCAAATAAATTAACCTCCTCCATACCCTTGCCAATACCAAATAAACACGATTTACTCAAGTTGATACGAAGGCCAGAACATAAGTGAAATATACGGAGGATCCTCTTCAAAGCTCGAAAGTTAAACTCCGACCATTCTCCCATAACCATCACGTCATCAGCATAAAGAAGATGAGAAATAATTGGACCACCATTCGGCAAAGTCACACCATCAAACATACCATGATCGCATGCTTTCCTAATCAAACAAGATAAACCCTCCATAACAATAAGAAATAAAAAAGCCGAAAGAGGGTCACCTTAACGAACGCCTTTACCGCAACCAAACTCAAACGTTGGGATCCATTAACCAAAACAAAAGACCATGCCGACATTAAAACTCCCTTAATCCACCTGCACCAAACCTCTAGAAATTTCATTTGTCGCAAAAATCGATAACAAAAACTCCCAGTGAACATTGTCATAGGCTTTTTCGAAATCGATTTTGAACATGAAAAACTCTTTCCCTATCTTTTTCGCCCACGAGAAAACTTCACTAATAATTAAGGGACCGTCAAGAATATATCTCCCCGAAAGGAAAGCTGATTGAGTCTCATAAATAACCTTACCCATCACCTTTTTAATCCGATTAGCAAGGACCTTCGAGATTACCTTGCTAATAACACCAGTAAGAGTTATCGGACGATATTCACCAAGATTGACCGGATCATTTACGTTAGGAATCAAAGTAATAAATGATGACCCGACACCTCGGTTGATCGTCCCAGTAGCAAAATTTTTTTGCATTATCTTGACAAAATCCTCAGCAAATAACGACCAAAGTACTATAAATAAGTAACATATTTATACTTATGCTTGTTGTATCTTTAGGATTGGGAGTTTAAAAAAGATTGGATTTTTCATTTCTAACTCTAAAGTTTTCAATCTTTGACAATTTAAGTCTAAAGTTTCAATCTTTGGTAACTTAACCCCTTTGATTAATTTAATTTTTCACTTATAATTCAAAAGTTTTCATCTTTTACAATTTAACCTATTTGATTCTTTTACTTTTAACTCAAATTTTTTCATCTTTTTGCAATTTAACACCAATACTTTTTTAAGAGTTAATTACACAGACGGGCCCTGTGGTTTATGGCCAGTTTCGCCTTAGGGTACTAACTTATTTTTTTAACAGGTTTGGGGCTTGTGATTATTAGTTTGTAATGAGTTTGGATATTAACACTAACTTCTGTTAATTTTTCTGTTAAATTTGAGTAGAATGACTAAAATACCCTTTTGTAACTACGGGGACCATTTATGTAATAAATATTGTTAGTTACAGGGACCATTTGTGTAAATTCTTAATAAATATAAAAACAAAACAATCCCTAACCCACATAAATCAGATCTGCATCTTGTTCACATGGTAGAACTGAATGCGTATAAAGAAAATCAACCACGTATCACCGTCATGATGGCAAGAAAATAATAGTATCTCGATACAAGTCTCCATATTCAATCAAGTAAATGAAGCTTAATTAATAATTTAGTAAAACAAACAGCCTCCTTTCTTTTCTTCCAGGGCAGCCGACCAGAAAACAATACTATCTCAATACAAGTAACTTTTTAGTTCATAAGCCAAAAGAATGAATTGTTACCTATTAGATTAAATTATAAATATGAGCAGTAGTTATAAAATTCTGAATATGAATTCAAACCGGTGGTCGCGACATGAACCCCATGATCTACTCACCTGAAAGGTTTGGTTATTTATCATGTCAAAAGAGAGGAACCGATACTTGAACCAAGTATTGATCTTGTGTGTAATTGAATACCAGAAAGACTTTTGCAAGGAAGTGTGGTGTAAACAAGTATCTCTTAAGAATTTACAAGACGTATATCTGATTTATGTGGGTTGGGAGGTTGTTTTGTTTTTATATTTATTAAGAATTTACACAAATGGTCCCTGTAACTAACAATGATTCATTACATAAATGGTCCATGTAGTTCCAAAAGGGTATTTTAGTCATTCTACTCAAATTAAACACAAAAATTAACAAAAGTTAGTGTTAATACGCAAACTCATTACAAACTGATAATCACAAGCCCTAAACTTGTTAAAAAATAAATTAGTACCCAAAGATGAAACTAACAATAAACCGCAAGGTCCATCTGTGTAATTAACTCCTTATTTTAATTTCAACTTTGGCCCGTTATACTTTTCATCATTCACAAGTTTTCCGTTTAACGTTGTGTTCTAAATTTTCTGAGTTAGCATGTCGTAACGTGCGTGTGGGGTTTAACGTTTTTTCATCTGTTTTTTCCTGTTTGACAATGTAACACCTTGGAAAATTTGTGTCGAATGATTTAATGACACGTGTCCGAAAACTCTCAGTTATGCCACGTTATTTGGTGAGAGGGACTAAAGTGTGCAAAATAATGGAAGAATGTTGTGGAGGGACCATTTATGTGAACATGCCATTTTTATGGCCTCTGAGTGACGCTTACAGACCATAAGCCTTAGGTGCTAACGGACCGTAAGCAAAGAATTATAACATTTTCAGTAAAGCGGTTACGGACCGCAAGGCTTAGTCCTTACGGTCCGTAAGGGATTCAAAAATATGTGGGCGCCTAAAGGGCTTAGGGACCGTAAGCCTTGGACACATACGGTCCGTTAGCACTGTCGTTGACAGTTTTGTTTGGGAGCTAAGGCATTCTACCCATATGCCACCTATCTCGTGAACCTGACCATCTTTACAGCTCTTGCCACCTCAAAGGACACCTGCTAACATCTTCTAATAGTTTCTAACACCTGTCATGATCTTGTATCACGTCTTCAAGTATTAATAGAGCCCTTGTTCATGGGGAAAACTTGCTCATTTCTTCAATATTTCCTTTATCACTCTATTCTGGAGCTTGCCTCTTCCAAGAGGCCTCCCTTGAGTTCTAATATTCTCTAGGATAACAAGTAAGTTTTCCTACTCTGCTTATTTCGTTTTATATGCTATTATTTAGCCGAAAGTCAAGCAAATTGACTTTTGCTTTGACTTTCAGTTTAGACCATTATGGTCCAGCCATTATTCGAATCGAACGTGGCTACGTGATCGTAATAAGGTAGGTGTTAATCTCTCAAAAGGGTACCTCCTAGAAATCAAGTTAAGTTCGTCAAATGATGGGTTAAAGTTATGTTTAAAAAAAAGTCAAAAACGCAGTTTTCGGAAAACTTATAAAATGAACTTATAAATGTTTAAACACATGTTTTTTTTACATCATACCAGTTGTTAATTGATATTAAAACATGTATAAACATGTTCAGCCCATCATTTCTAGTTTACATGTCGGTTCGCAACCGAAAGTCGAGCAGTTTGACTTCTGCTTTGACTTTCGATTCTGACCCGAATTAGCAACTTTAGCTACTGATTGTAAGTTGCATTATGATCATAATTATATGTAGGATAACCCTCTGTGGTATACTACTTGATCATAATTGTTTTTTGGATTTTATGCAAGTTCTTGAGTTATGCCATAAAAATACAAATTATGCCCTTTTTGTGCATAAATAGGTTTTAAACTATAATGTGTATATAAAATGGATTACCTACTGACTTGGTAATATAATTAACATGTTTTGGCATAATAAACCTGTGCATAGCTCATCTGATCACCCGATACCGCCTATGCACAAACGGTTAGCTTATGCAACTAGTTTACGTAAAATAACCGAATCGGGTCAATACTTTTCAATTTTTTTCAAATTCCAGAATGTATATTGTTTACCCTTATTATACAAGTCTTAGTACTTGTGAGGGTTTGAACTACATTTTATCCAGTCGTCGCTTAATCTAGCGTATCGTACCATTTTCATTATATAAGTTAACCGGTCCAAGTCTATGACCTGAATAGAACCCGTTAACATTCTAATTGGTTATTATACCATTCATTCTAGACTAGGGCGTCTAGTAGATTGCACCGTGCTAAGTTAATTAATATATCAATTGTGCTTATTAATATATCTTGCATTGTAGGATTATTAAGCCAGGTAAATACTCTTAACCTATTTTCCCTATATGGGATTGGGATACGGAAAATTATTACCGCTTGGTCGAGTATGGGATATGAAGAAACACGGAACTGATTTTAGGGATTGATTAGTTGGGTTTATGTTTCTATCATAGTGGTTAATCTTATTATGGCTTTCTGAGCTTAGTTATGATCCGTTAATCCTGCAAAACAGAACACCGTTACTCGTTAAGGGGGGGATGTGGGGGTTTCCCTCTTAACCGGGCTCCAGCGTGAGAATAAGCGACTGTTTTATGGAGATAAGAATGTATTAAAAGTGAGAGTAGATGGAGTAGAATGTTTAACCTGTGAAGGGAGGTCTCTATTTATAGTCGGAGAGGTGTAAGAGGGTATGGGCTGATGGGCCTTGGGCCGGAAGGCGACAACATAGGGGATGTGCTCCTTGTCTCACTGGTGTCGACCGTTAGTGGCTTCTAGTAGTTCTCCGGTGCTGGCGCACCGTGATTGGAGCCACGTGTCACCGTTGTCGCCCTGGCCGTCCTTCTGCCATCAGCAGGTAAGTGGAGATCGTGGGGCAGGTGTCTCTGCCCTGTGATTAGTGCCACGTAGGTATCCTCCAGTACTCTTTGTCTCCTGCACGTCAGATGATCGTGGAGCACGATTGAGAAGAACCTGGAGGACTCGGATTGGCCCTTTTCTTCTGCCATTTGTACCTTGTGTTCCTTCTGAAGTAGCCCTACGCCATAGACATGCGCGGCTCTTGCTGAGCACGTAATTAGTCCGCGCAGGGGGATGGGTGGTTGAAGACTCCTATTCAGAATGCTAAGTGTTGAATGTGGTGTTTTCTTTTGTTGAGACCTCGTGCTAGATCAATACATGACGATGTAACGCGCGCGAGGTTGGCAGTAAACAAGTTGATGAATAAGGACTATGGTCCTACGCGCGACGTGAATGAGGTCTGCGCGGCCTCTTTGGGACCATACCCCTTCAAGTCCCCCAAGTCCAGTGCTGCACCATGCGCGAGGCAAGTGGTTGGAGCTCTGGACTTAGAAAAAGAAAACTGCTGAAAATGCTTGCTTTGTGTTGGGTAGGCGCGCACGTGTAAATGTTTGACAGTTGCTACAGCGCGACTACTATGCCTGGCTGTTGGTGATTCTTTGCTTCCCAATGTAAGCGCGCAAGTTCGTTGGATAACCCTGAAGCCTGCGCGGCCTGAGTGACTTCTGCCTGAAGCTTTTGGTAATTTTGGGCGGCAAAATCCTCGAATTTTGAAATCTGACAGGTTGGTGAGAAACGTCGTTGATGGCGACGTTTGAGTTAACCGCTTACACGGCTGTTATCAAGTTGTCTCTGACGGTTTGGCTTTCCGTCAGGAGAGTGAGGTCCATGCGCGCGTGGTAACCGTCGCTCTGGGATTTGTGATTGACGTGGCAGTCGCTGATTGGGTACGCGCGCGGTGAATCCGGCACGTATACTCATCGCATTAAATGCGATGAGTATATATATCCGTGAAGATGAGAGGAGATGATCATTTCTTCTTCCACTGTTGCTATCTTCTCTCTATATCTTCTTCAGACCTTCAAATCTTCAAGTGATCCGTAGCAGATCTTCAAGATTCTTCATCACATCTTCAATATTTTTCCAGAATATTCAAAGTATACTCGGTATTTATGGCTGAAGAACATCAGGAAGAGAATCCCGGTGAAGAAGGTCCCATTCCTATTCTTAAATGGGACTTAGGGTTGTTCGAGCAGATTACACGGAGCTTTCGATTTCCACCGGAATGGGATGCACGATACCCCGGTCAGAACCAGACGGCCGCCGATGCACCGCCGGGGTATATCACCTTGTTTGAAGATTTCTTTTTACAGGGTAACTTCTGGTTGCCGGCGACGGATTTCTTGGCCCACATACTTCAGTTCTATGGGTTCCATATTTCACAAATGAGTCCACCTGGAATGGTTAGAGTTCGACACTTCGAATTTCTCTGTCGCTCCTATGATGTTGAGCCGACTGTGGAAAGGTTTAGAGCCTTCTATCAACTGATCAGAACTATGGGCTTCTACTCATTTGCCAGTCGAGGGGCTGCGAAGAAGATACTCCTTAATCCTCCTAAGAGTTTCCATGACTGGAAACAGAAGTTCTTTTTCATTTGCGAGGAGGTGATACCGATTGCCATGATCTTCCGCCCATGGTCCGAACCAATCGAGAAGGAGGAATTGGCAATTCCCAAGAAGGAAGATTGGTACTTGAAGCTTACCGCCACTCCCAATTGAGTGTTCGGTGAAAATGTTCTGGGTGCGGCGCAAATGAGTGACCAGTGGCCGCACGATATTGAAGTTTGAGGATAGAGGTTAGTTGTTTCCTCAGTTCTGTTTATTTTCACCTTATTTTAACTGTTTGAATTTTGGATGTAGAAGCACGCCTTTATCAAGCTGCTTTCCCCACATTTGGTGGATCCATGGGGGTGCGCCCGCTAGAGTCAGGGGAGCAGTATTGGTATGATAGAATCAAGCCGCGCTTCTTGTACCCTGTTGCTGGGGCTTTCGCCAATCCTCCTACCACAACTGAAGGTGCGCATATTCCCAATCCCCGACCCTTGCGAGCTGTGACTTCCGCTGGGAAAGAGATTCTTTATCTTTCCAGCGAGGAGTCTGTAGGGTCTTCGAATGGGGAGCTAAGTTCGTGGTCTAACATCTTTACAGGTGTGTTGCGCGACTTGGGGATTGACCCAGAAGTAAAGAAGAAAAAGCCCACCAAGCGGAAGAAGGTTATCACCTTGGATGTTGAGGTGATCAACAAGAAGGGCGGAAGTAGCTGCGCAACCGCTGGTGCTGCTGACAAAGGTACTCTCCGCCTTCGTCAAGGTAACTTGGAAGATTACGTTGTTATCAGTGACTCATTTGAAGGTTTATCGCGTATAGGCGAGAAGAAGACCGGAGCTGTTGGCTCAAAGAGCTCGGGGAGCGTGGGTTCTCGCAACCTAGATGCTGGAGCTACTCCGTCTTCTATCGCGCATGATGAAGAGGGGGAAGAAGAGGAAAAAGAGCCTGCTGCCAAGTTGGTAAGCAGGAAAAGAAGTAGAACTGAGACCACAGCTGGTGTGTCTACTGCGCCAAAGGCTGGAGAGGTTCCGTTGATCAGGAAGCAGAGCAACTTGCGCTCTCTATATAAATTTTCTCCTGGTTAGTTTCTTGATTCTTATTTTCCTAGCTGTTTTATTTTTATTTAACACTCCTTTTTTGCAGAGGCCAAAAATAAGACCCCTGAAAAGAAGGGTGTCGTCATCAAAGATCCCTTGGAGCCGGCGCAGAAGAGGCCCAAGGTTACCATCAAACCCTTCAAGACTGCTGGGGTAGAGCCTGAGAAGGAGAAAGCTGCTGAGAAGGAAAAGGAGAAGAAGGCTGCTAAGGAGAAGGAAAAAGAGAAAAAGAAGGCTGCTGGGAAGCCTATTATTGAACCAAAGGAGACCGAGGTCGCTGCTACAACTGTACCTGAAAAAACGCAGGGTCCGGAGGTCGTCCATGTCACAGGGCTTGACCAGCCCTTTCATGAGAGAGGGAAAGGTCCGGAGGTTGAGAAACCGACTAAAACTGCGTCGGCTGATGCCCCCGTTTGAACTGCTCAAGTAACTTCTTCTACTGGGGGATCAAGCTCCGTCATTCACAAAGAAAAAACTGCTGCTGCAGGTGGCGCGAGTTCTGGTGGTGCTGGAGGGTTTGTGCCCCAATCTCTGATCGGTCCTAAGGATGCTGTGGGAGATCTGTATTACAAGACTTATACTAAGGAGGCGCGAGGTAATGCTCCATATCAAGCTCCTTGGGGTCTAAAGCAGAAGGATACGTTTATGGAGTTTGCAGCATGTCGAGATTGGTTGTTAAATTCCTTCCCTCCTGGTGAAGTTAACCGCCAAAGCGCGCGAACCCATGATGGGCTGTACCAGGCTTATGTTGTTGGAGAGGCCAACACTCGTGCCGCCAATCACCAGATCGTGCGAGAATGGCGCACAATGGTCAAGGAGCGGGCAGACTGGGAAAAGTATCGTGAGCACCTGTTGAAGCAGGTTAAAGATTATGAGAAGGCTAAGGCTGCCTTCGGTGAAGAGAAGGCCAAGTTTGAATCTGATAGGAAATCAGAAGAGTGGGGTCGTGAAGGCCTTAGGGGCAAGCTTCGTGCTGCCGAAGAGCTGTTATCCAAAGAGCGTGCTGAGTTTAAGAAGATATGTGAAAAGGATAATCAGTGCGCTTGTGCTGCTCGTAACAAGATCACTGAGCTTGAGGGTAAGGTTGCCGAGCTGACCGGGAAGGTCGAGGATGCGCAAGCTGTTAAGGAGCATGCTGAGGTTCCGAAAACCTTTACCTTTTCTCTCCTTATGCTTTTTGTTTGCAGAGTTATGTAAGTCTTTTATCCTTTGTAGGTTGAACTGGCTGAGCTGAAAACGTAGTTATCTGGTAAGGATAAAGACTTGACGGCCAAGGACGTCGAGATTGCGGAGCTGAAACGTCGCCTACAAGAGCAGGTTGACAAAAGCGAGTCCTTGGAGATCGACCTCGAAGCCGAGAAGGGGAAAGTTGCTTCTGCCGAGGAGGCCAGGCAAAAGGCTGAAGCGGCGCGGAATGTTAGTACGGCAACCCTCAATGTAGCGCAGATTAACTATTCTGAGGTTCAGGGCGTCGTTGACACGCTTGCTGCTGAGGCTGCATGGATGCGCGGTAGGGGAGTAGTTCTGGTATGATTTTCTTCTTAACTTAGGCTTTAATTATTAAAACCTAGTGTCTTATTTATTGCCTTTGCTGTAGATGGCCAACTCCATCTTAAATGCTGGAGAACTAGATAAAGTTGTTGCTGCTCTTACAGATGCTTCTCGCACGGTTGGTCACCGTGGAGGTTATCTGGAGTGTGCGCAGCAGGTTGAAGAGGTGTTTGGGCAAGAGTTTGACACTAGTCATTGCTCGGTGACCAATGAAGCTGATGCCGAGTTGGCTCGCGCAACTGTCAAATTTGCATGTTTCCGTACAACTAATTAATATTAAATTTATGCTTGATGACTGTGCTTAATTACAACCGATGATTAAACTGCTTTCGGTTTTCTGATACATACATACTCATGCATCACACTTTATACTGTCACTCTATTATTTACACACAAACATTAGTGACAAACTTGATGCACAAAGCACAGTTAGCACACTAAACGGATAACCCCGAAACATGCTGACAATACCAGCACATAGACAGACAATATTTTTGAGGCCAGTATGAGCCAGAGACATGGTACTACACTAGTAGGGAGTGTAGGGAACTGAGGACCATAAAACTGCGTCACTAGGTGATAGTTAAAGTGCCGGGAAGTGCCTAAAACACACTTTAACTGCAAAATTCTGCACTTATTATCAAAATTCAGCATTTAAATATGCTAGTCACTTGCAAAAAAATTGACAAAATGGTCCTGTATACTTTCCTAAGTGTCGGGAATTTAGAAGTGTCACAAAAGGTAACATAAAGAGCACTAAACCGTATAGTTTAGTACCTTAACGAACCAGTATCTAACCGAACAACCGGAGACTACCTGAAACATCAAATTTACACTAGAAACACTGTTTTAATGTTTCCAAGCTAGTTACGATCCCCGAACATCATAACATCTACTAAAAATATCTAGTAACCAAGTACTTAACTTATACTTGATTTCTAACTACAAACTAGCTAAATTGTTACAACCTAAGCCTACTACCCCCCCCCCACCTAGTCTACGGCCAACACATGGCCTAAATTGCTAGATTTTATGTCAATTAAATAAGAGATCTTGTCTCCCCCTAAATGACATATTACACAATGGGTAGAATGCTTAAATGGATTATAAAAGAACACATGGTGCAAGACCCTCACTTCTCACACACTTAGAAACACACACTTCTTCCTTCTTCTCCCTCCTCCATTCACGGCCACAACCATCCATCATACTACCACGATTTTTATTTCAAGATCAAGCATTTCAAGTGTACTTCAAGGTGTATAAAGGTGGTTTATGAAGCTCGGTGCTCACGGAACTTGAAGGACCTCTTCCGATAGCTTTTATCCACTCCATCTTCAACATTGTTCTTCCCTAGCTTTAAGCTAGTTGTAAGATTCTTTTAAACTCTTGTTACTCCATAATTTTAGTGGTTAATAGTTGTTGTTTGTTGAAATCATATGAACACCAAATGAACATCCCCTAAAGTTTGAACATAAAGCTTTGCATAAAAATCATGAGATGAGAGATGGTAATACATGATGAATCTGAGTTATATAAACAATAATCTGCTGTAAATGACTTACTTTATGAGATAAATCATTAATAGAATGAATGGTAATCGTATGTGTACATTTTAGTGGCTTTAGACTATAAAAAGCATGCTGATTTGCATTTTCAGCCAACTTCAATGTAAACAGATTATAATAAATCGAAAAACTGATTTTCTGAAGCCAAAATTATGTATTTTCGAAAAACGAAGCAAATGGCACTGGAATCATAATTTTTTGAGGTCATTTACTATTTTTAAAGACCCGTTTTCTAACAGAAACTAAAGCTGCATTTTTACTGCTGAAAATAGGTCTTATGTTTTTCGTCATGACTTGAAATCGGTGTAGGATTAGGTCATGAAATTTGTACTGTAGATGACCACCAATGTATTTGTAATTCTCTCATTGGAATTTCGTAAATCGGGCTCTCGATGAATTTTAAATAAATTATTCCGCGGACTACAATCAGAAAAAGATAAATCTGATTTCAGTCCGGAAAATGATTTTCTATAAAATATTGGTGATGATTTGGACCCCGATATTTTTACAAAATAATATTTTGATCGTATAAGACATTCTGTAAAAATTTGGGAATTTTTGGAATAAGATAACTATTTTATTAAAATATCCGAAAACAGCCCAGTTTTGTATATTAAAACTGAAACGATGTAAGTAGTATTTTGCATGCCTAAATGTCGAGTTGGTTATTTGAAAGTGATCTAACGTGTTATATGTTAAAGAAAATGATATGCTATTTAGCATGGACACCTCCATTTACAAAGGAGACTATGGCGAAATTTTCTGAAAATCCTAGCACTTAGAAAATATTTTCTATATAAGGGTTTACAAGTGTATTTTAGACTATGCTTTTCAAATACAAACCTCGTCATAATTTTTTGTAACAAAATACAAAGTGTCGGAGGTGGGTTTTCGTAAACAAAAGCGGATAAATGTATATTTAGAATATATATTTATTACTAAAACGCTTGTGTGAATGTTGTTGATTTGTGAAGTAGTTATGTTATTTAGGGCAAGATATACCAATACAAGGATACGAATCCACAAGTATGAGATACCCCTCATCCTTGGGAAGGAAATGCGAATACAAATACATGAGAAGTATTACTACAAAAATATTGTTTAACAAATTGTTCCAAAAGAAAATGCAAGTTAATATATTTATTATTTTAACAACCAATTATATAACTTGGAATACTACCAAAGACACTTTTAAACGTAACGCAAAGGCACCAATCAATATTAAGACAAGGCACGACCTGTTCGTCTAATAGACGTTAGTACACATGTAGGTAGTCGTGCGTTCTAGTGGAAGCTTCGAGTTACATTGGATACGAAGATGCAAAACAGTGAGTTCATGTCCCCCTTTTCTCTTAACTGTTTTCAGTTTTATAACTTCGGGGGTGAAATACATGTTACAATTATTACAGACACTTTTATACATGGTATGATTAGCTAATGAATTTACTGCTAGATCACATGAATGGATAGGCTATTATCGTAAGACAATTAATCCTTGTATAAGGACTGAGGGACATGAGTGATAGATCTATTGGGCGTTGCGAGCCCCACACATGGGCCAGCGTGTGGCTGCATGTGGTGACTATGTCGTTCCGCCGGAAGGACCGGTATGAAATACGCGTTACAGGTTTGAGTGCTTCCAAGACCATGTCACTTATTAATGTATTAGCTACACATTAATTGATCTGTTTTTCCTTATTGCTACATACCAAGGACATACATTTATACAGACACATTTTAACGATTCATGCAGACACACACTAACGATTTATACAAACTCACATACACATGAACTCGCTCAACTTTTGTTGATGTTTTTCAAACTACATGTATTTCAGGAAATTAAGTATGGATCTGGCGGGCGTTGGAGTTTCAAGTCATGTTAAGTATAAAGATGTCATCCATGGTTTTTGGGGTTTGGCCAGTGTGTCTTAATCCTGGACGAGACACGTCTTCCAAACTTTGATTACAACTATTATCTTTTGACGAGTCCTTAGCAACTTTTACCCAATTCATCTGGTTTGTAAAACTTAAATTTGAAGTCTACGTCCTAGACAATGTTGTTATGTTTTAAACTCATTTTATGGATGACAAATCTTCGGTATTATCATATAGATTGTTTGATATGGTTGAATGCAATGATAACAAGTAAGTCACACCATAATCACGCTTCCGCAAAAGCCAGGGTGTGACAGCTTGGTATCATAGCTTCGATCGTAGCGAACTAGGATTCTTTCTCGAGTCTAGACTACGATCATGTGAGCTCTCACGAAAACGTTTTACAACATGTTTTCATTGCATACACTAAACGTCCAGATCCAGGGAACACACATTTTTTTTCACAAACAAAAAGGCACAAATACACATTTAAAACTTATATTTATAGTTCAGTCTTAGAGGCTGGGGGAGGATCAGTCTTAGAGGCTGAGGGAGGATCAGTCTTAGAGACCGGGATTTAGTCTTAGAGACTGGGAGGTTGGTCTTAGAGACTAGGGATTTAGTCTTAGAGACTGGGAGGTTGGTCTTAGAGACCAGGGATTTAGTCTTAGAGACTGGGAGGTTGGTCTTAGAGACCAGGGATTTAGTCTTAGAGGCTGGGAAGGTTGGTCTTAGAGACCAGGGAGTTGGTCCTAGAGACCAGGGAGTTGGTCCTAGAGACAAGGGAGTTAGTTTTAGAGACCAGGGAGTTAGTCTGAGAGACCAGGGAGTTAGTCTGAGAGACTAGGGAGTTTAGTCTGAGAGACTGGGTGGGATAGTCTGGGAAGACTAGGACGAATATGTGGATACATGATGAATTGCCCTTATTTACACAAAGTGTTAAAGATTACTGTGAATATGCATGCTATGACTATTATGTACCGGCACACACACGTCACTTTCCTCAGGGAACGAATTGTCAGATGATGACGACCCTACGGCCACCGCCACAGATGATGAGATTGTACCTGCGCCGGAGATATTTACGTCAGACACTGAGAGTGAGAGTGACCCTGACATGTTGACCAAGAACGAGGATGACTGCCAACCATCCGCGCTACCAGACTCTGGTGATGAATTACCCTTGCTGATGGCTTCCTTGACAAGAGACTCCCTGTCATTCTTGTTTCGGTCCACGACCACCTTATCATTTGGACACTTCGATGGCGAGCACATCGTGGCTCCGATTCTCGACGCCGTACCTCTCGTGGTTATTTTCCCCGAGAATCTGCCTCTTTGACAAATTGTTTGATGACGACATTAATTTGCTTATTGATGATCCTTCCGTTGACACCCAGGATGATGGAAAGTTAGATGAGGACGTTGTTATTGACTTTACATTTTGAGATCCCTATTATCAAACTATCCTCTGATTCTAGTATACACTCGATTTCAGACTCCTTTGAGTCTGCGACATTTACGACTTTACAAACAGGCAGGTTACCGCTTTTTGCTCCAGACACGGACGACGACGCCGCTTTGACTACTGCACTAACACCTGCTCAAGATCACATACACTCACACGCCCCAGGACCTGCCCCTGAGGCAGCTCCAGCTCCTTGCGGGCCAGCTTGATGTTGCACCTGGTGAACCTACTTAAACGTGACCTTATTTCCTTTGGACTACTATACCTTGCACTCCTCTTACCAGACCCAGTACCTGCACCTATTGAATCTCCTTTTGTTGAGACATTTCTACCGCACCTGCACCCTCTGATGTTGCACCTATGAAGACCGACGTCCATTGCACCGACATGCCTACCGCTTTCTTTCAAGACATACCCGAACCCCGGGAAGGCGCTCCAGGTCAGCACCCGCATAACGATTCTTCTGCTACGGCAACATTTTTCCTAACTTTACAAGTCACCTCGTTTGCTACATTCACCTCTACAACGCTGGACAAGTCATTTCGATGGTTCCTATGCTACGATATGTTGATTTTAGACCCTTGTCATCCCTCACATTATGGAGGCTACACACGGGATGAGTACACCTGTCACATCAGCTACAGTTTGAGGATATAAGTCGCAGAATGTTGAAGCTTGAGTTGACACCACAACCTCCACCCTGTTTATTGCCAGTATACTTTGATCCTCCATAATTATCAAAGACTTCTTTTGCGCTCTCATCTGCTGCTATGACGCCTTTTCCAGGTTTTTGATGCTCGTTTCTTTTACTATCGAGCGGCAGATCAGTTAACTACTTCGATGTATATACAAGCTCGAGGAGGAGTTTACGCGTGCTAGCAGTTACTTTTCTTTCCTCCTCCACCTCAGTCACCAGTGTAGTTGATTTCTGTATTTATGCGGATTGCATTACACTTGGTTAAGACACTAATGATAAGCCGGGATTGCGGAGACTTTTGAAGACCGCTTCTGACTACGTAATTTTGATACACTAATATGCGTGTTGGACAAGGGTAGGGTGACCCTGTGTCCCTTCTGATGTGATACATTATGTAAGACACAGTGATGGTGGCCGGAGGATAACGAAAGCCGAATCATCTTTAAACATGCGACAATACTTATGACTAATAACTAATGAAAAACTCAGTCGCTATGTTCCCACTAAGCACGCTGTTGATCAGCATATTTGTGCTATAACTATAATGCTACATGCTTACTTGCTACGTTCCTATTTACAAGTTGTGCAATAATTGTGATGATACGTGATTGAATGCTATAACGATTGCGTATATACATATATGTAATATACCTCTGAGGTATTATTCATTAAATAGAGACTTGTGTGCTCGTGTCCTTAACAAGACCTGACCTAACCGACTTTCTTCTAGGAAGATGTCGACTCAAGGGAACACCGATACCAACAACCCTCTGCCAACGACAGAGGCGGAATTTCAAGAACGCCTCTTACAGGTCATCGCACAGTACGAGGCCCTTCGCTCTGAGCGCAGTAGAGATACCTCGAGAAATAACCCACCCAATGGTAATGTTTAGTCCTTTAAGACACATTACAAAAAGTTTAGACATTTCCACAAGTGCTTTGCTAATACCTTACGCGAATACTGTTGCTTGTATCACAGGCTGCACCTACAAGCAGTTCTTAGGCTGCCAGCCCCTACATTTCAACAGCACTGGGGGTGCCGTATCCTTCGTGTTCTGGGTTGAGAAGATGGACACTGTTTTGCGTGCGAGCAAATGTGCCCCAGAGCACCAGGACATGTACATTTCCGGACTTTTCCAAGATGGGGCTCTGTCATGGTGGAAACTCCAGGTTCAGATGATGGACGAGGCTGTTGCGTATGCTTTATCATGGGACGAGCTGAAAGAGCTAATGCATAAAAAGTACTGTTCTAGAACAGAAAGCCAGAAGGTGGAAACTGAGTTCTGGAACTTGAAGATGGAAGGTCCAAAAATAGCTGAGTATGTGGAGAAGTTCCAAGTTCTGTCGCGTATCGTTCCTTACATGGTAGATCCAGAGTTTAAGAAGATTGAGCGTTTCATTTGGGGATTGGCACCCCAAATCATGAGCATGGTGACGACATCAAAGCCTGCAACGATCACTGAGGCCATCAATCTAAGTGTAGCCTTCACTGAAGAGGCAATTAGGATGAACAAATTTTCAACCTCTGAGGGGAAGAAGGAGACTCATGTAGAGTCATTTGGAGACAACAAGAGAAAGTTAGCAAATTTCAAATAGGGTACCCTGACGAATAGCAACAACAAGGCCAAAAAGAGAAAAGAGTACATGGGTAAACTACCTAAATGCGACAGGTTTCGACGTCATCATACCGGGCGATGTAAAAATGGAAAGTGTGACAACTGTGGCAAAGTGGGACACAACAGGGAAACGTGTTGGCGTGAGACAAAGCGTGGAAAGAAAGGAAAGGGGAAAGGTAAGGGATGTTATAACTGCAGTGATATGGGGCACTTTAGGAAAGATTGCCCAAGGGAGATTAAACAAAATCATGGGAAGAATGTCTAACACCGGAGCTAGGGAAGCACACCAGGACCCAAACATGGCCATCGGTACGTCTCATAGTAGTCAATGTTATGCGTCTGTGCTATTTGACATTATTGTCAGATTTTAGCTTCAGAATATACTTGTTTTAGCAGTACGTAAGATAGATATCCAGTACTTGATAAGAACCAGTCAAGGAGAAGTCTTGACGTGGTAGCGGGAATGGACCAGTTGTCAAGCAATCGAGCGGAAGTTGGTATCCGCATCCCGATGGCGAACGAAGGAATGATCGTGGCTCATGGAGCAAGATACGCCTCTACAGATTACTAATTTCTTGAAGGCACAAAAATTGTTGCGTAAAGGATGTGTTGCTTTCTTGGCTCATGTCGTGGACAAGCGAGCCGAAGAACCAAAACTCAAAGATATTCCCGTGACAGGGAAATATCCCGAAGTCTTTCCCAAAGACTTGCCAAAAACTACCTCCTCAACGACAAGTTGAATTTCGCATCAGATTGATTCCAGGCGTGGCGCCTGTAGTCAATACACCATAACGACTTACACCTTCGGAGATGCAAGGATTGACAGTGAAGCTTCAGAAGTTGATAGAGAAGGAAGGTAACAGACCAAAATTCCCTTTTGGGTAATCCTAATTCTGCTCGTCAATAAGGAGGACGACACCTTTCGAACTGACATCAAACTACCAGGAGCCGAACGACCTAACCAACAAGAGTTGATAACTCTTGCTAAGGATTAACGAATTATTTAATTTACTGTGAGAATTCAACTAATATTTCCCGACTGATCGATGATCGAATAGCTGTAAATTCAGGAAGAAAGTATATCAGGGGAAGATTGTGGGACAATAACTCGTTTTAACGTACACAAGAATGGCGTTTCCTACACGATGCACAAAACAATTCTACAACAAATACGAGACTTTGAGAATCTAGAAAACGTGTACTTAGGACCATTGGGAACCCAGGACCAAATCCACAAAGGTTGTTACTTAGGAACCACATCTGTTAACTCAAACAGACACCATTAACCTGACATATATGCCAGTTCCGTTGACCAAACAGAAAGCACTTGAATTTCTTTTACTTCTAGCGAGTAGATGTTTACATCTCTACTCCCCTTTAATGGTAGTTGCATCACAATAATTTTCTCACTAAGAGCGAACACACATTTGTTTCGATGTCTGGTCATTTCTTCATTTTGGCAGATACTCATTATTCCTTTTCTTGGAAACTTATCTGACATACATGCATCATTTGCTACGCATGTGGTTTCATTTCGAACAAACACTTCATTGAAATTTTAATATTATCTTGTTAAACCTAATTACTGATTCATGATTCGAATGACCTACATTATTGTTATTATTGGCTCTTTTGTTACCAAGTCGACGCACTGTCTTGAGAGTTCTCTCCTTTCAAGTTACACTCACGGTTTATTTTCGTAACCATGATGAGATTCCTTCGTTGATACATACGTTTATTGCCGGGTCACGCTAAAACCAAGTTCAATTGCTTGAACTTATCCATCTCGCATATACAATTTTAGACGTCATATGATGTATTGAGAGCGTCATATTCAAATAATTAGCAAAGATTCTTTTATTTCAAGTCGTAGTAGACTTGTTTGGTCTACGACTCTACTAAATCGTTTGTTGGTTTCAGTACCTAGTGGTGACACTTTCACAAAATAAGCTTGCACTAAGTTGGTTACGCACCTCATACACAAACTCAATTACTTATTTATTGACTTGCTCTAAATCCGTCTTGCTTATTTCAATTAAAGCAGACTCTACACAGTTGTGTGTTAAGACAATGGTACATAGATTCATTTCATAAGCACAATGTACCTCCTAACGATTCTTTCATTGTCAATCGAATACCTTGCGATACTTAATACTTTTCACCTTCGATAAAAAACAATGGCTCTCCGTATTCAACTGGAAATCTTACGACATTGCGTAAATCAAATCTTCAGATTTTCTCAGTACACTCTCATTTGATTTCAGGCATGGTGAAACTTGTTCAGTCACCACTATTATTGAATCTCATCATTACGACACCTTGGGGTATCATTAGCTTGTGCTAATCATGGTCAACTGTTTCACACAAAACTGCATAAACTTTCGTTTGACTTGCCATTTAAACATTTCTGATGCAACTATGAATCAAGACAACGATACACCAGATTCACTTGTATTTCATTCGCCGTACTCTCGCAATTAAAAAAAAATGTCAACACACTAAACCTTACCAGATATTTATTCAGGAGTTGACAGACCATTTTACTATTGCGTTCGAGTTGTTGATTTTGAATTCATGTAGCGGATGCTATGGTTTGTGAAAACTCGTTTGCATATTGCGATCGATCGTTTGAGAATCTTATTAGTCAAAACACCTCTTTTGTGGAACCCCCTGCTAGCTGGATTACACTAGACTACACGTCAAATACGTCTTGTACCTTTGACAACAAATGCTAAAAGCACGTACCTTTAACCATAGGGAGATGTTATATATTCTTGGACTCACCTAATGTGAGTAAGGTTTATTTCGGTTTGGAGATCATCTACCTCGATATTATTCATTTACATACACATGTGACGAAACCATAAGGAATTAAGGTAGTACAAATTTCGAGGACGAAATTTTCTTAACGGGGGGAGAATGTGACAACTGTCAAATTTGCATGTTTCCGTACAACTAATTAATATTAAATTTGTGCTTAATGATTGTGCTTAATTACAACCGATGATTAAACTATTTTTGGTTTTCTGATACATACATACTCATGCATCACACTTTATATTGTCACTCTATTATTTACACAGAAACATTAGTGACAAACTTGATGCACAAAGCACAGTTAGCACACTAAACGGATAACCCTGAAACATGCTGACAATAACAGCACATAGACAGATAATATTTTTGAGGCCAGTATGAGCCAGAGACAGGGTACTACACTAGTAGGGAGTGTAGGGAAGTGAGGACCATAAAACTGCGTCACTAGGTGATAGTTAAAGTGTCGGGAAGTGCCTAAAACACACTTTAACTGCAAAATTCTGCACTTATTATCAAAATTCATCATTTAAATATGCTAGTCACTTGCAAAAACATGACAAAATGGTCCTGTATACTTTCCTAAGTGTCGGGAATTTAAAAGTGTCACAAAAGGTAACATAAAGAGCACTAAACCGTATAGTTTAGTACCTTAACGAACCAGTATCTAACCGAACAACCGGAGACTACCTGAAACATCAAATTTACACTAGAAGCACTGTTTTAATGTTTCCAAGCTAGTTACGATCCCCGAACATCATAACATCTACTAAAAATATCTAGTAACCAAGTACTTAACTTATACTTGATTTCTAACTACAAACTAGCTAAATTGTTACAACCTAAGCCTACTACCCCCCCCCCCCCCACCTAGTCTACGGCCAACACATGGCCTAAATTGCTAGATTTTATGTCAATTAAATAAGAGATCTTGTCTCCCCCTAAATGACATATTACACAATGGGTAGAATGCTTAAATGGATTATAAAAGAACACATGGTACAAGACCCTCACTTCTCACACACTTAGAAACACACACTTCTTCCTTCTTCTCCCTCCTCCATTCACGGCCACAACCATCCATCATACTACCACCATTTTTATTTCAAGATCAAGCATTTCAAGTGTACTTCAAGGTGTATCAAGGTGGTTTATGAAGCTCGGTGCTCACGGAACTTGAAGGTCCTCTTCCGATAGCTTTTATCCACTCCATCTTCAACATTGTTCTTCCCTAGGTTTAAGCTAGTTGTAAGATGCTTTTAAACTCTTGTTACTCCATAATTTTAGTGGTTAATAGTTGTTGTTCGTTGAAATCATATGAACACTAAATGAACATACCCCTAAAGTTTGAACATAAAGCTTTGCATAAAAATCATGAGATGAGAGATGGTAATACATGATGAATCTGAGTTATATAAACAATAATTTGCTGTAAATGACTTACGTTATGAGATAAATCATTAATAGAATGAATGGTAATCGTATGTGTACATTTTAGTGGCGTTTAGACTATAAAAAGCATGCTGATTTGCATTTTCAGCCAACTTCAACTGGCTGTAAACAGATCATAATAAATCGAAAAACTGATTTTCTGAAGCCTAAATTATGTATTTTTGAAAAACGAAGCAAATGGCACTGGAATCATATTTTTTTGAGGTCCTTTACTATATTTAAAGACCCGTTTTCTAACAGAAACTAAAGCTGCATTTTTACTGCTGAAAATAGGTCTTATGTTTTTCGTCATGACTTGAAATCGGTGTAGGATTAGGTCATGAAATTTGTACTGTAGATGACCACCAATGTATTTTTAATTCTCTCATTGGAATTTCGTAAATCGGGCTCTCGATGAATTTTAAATAAATTATTCCGCGGACTACAATCAGAAAAAGATAAATCTGATTTCAGTCCGGAAAATGATTTTCTATAAAATATTGGTGATGATTTGGACCCAGATATTTTTAAAAAAAAATAATATTTTGATCATATAAGACATTCTGTAAAAATTTGGGAATTTTTGGAATAAGATAACTATTTTATTAAAATATCCGAAAACAGCCCAGTTTTGTATATTAAAACTGAAACGATATAAGTATTATTTTGCATACCTAAATGTCGGGTTGGTTATTTGAAAGTGATCTAATGTGTTATATGTTAAAGAAAATGATATGCTATTTAGCATGGAGACCTCCATTTACAAAGGAGACTATGGTGAAATTTTCTGAAAATCCTAGCACTTAGAAAATATTTTCTATATAAGGGTTTACAAGTGTATTTTAGACTCTGCTTTTCAAATACAAACCTCCCCATAATTTTTTGTAACAAAATACAAAGTGTCGGAGGTGGGTTTTCGTAAACAAAAGCGGATAAATATATATATTTAGAATATATATTTATTACTAAAACACTTGTGCGAATGTTGTTGATTTGTGAACTAGTTATGTTATTTAGGGCAAGATATACCAATACAAGGATACGAATCCACAAGTATGAGATACCCCCCATCCTTGGGAAGGAAATGCGAATACAAATACATGAGAAGTATTACTACAAAAATATTGTTTAACAAATTATTCCAAAAGAAAATGCAAGTTAAAATATTTATTATTTTAACAACCAGTTATATAACTTGGAATACTACCAAAGACACTTTTAAACGTAACGCAAAGGCACCAATCAATATTAAGACAAGGCACGACCTGTTCGTCTAATAGACGTTAGTACACATGTAGGTAGTCGTGCGTTCTAGTGGAAGCTTCGAGTTACATTGGATACGAAGACGCAAAACAGTGAGTTCATGTCCCCATTTTCTCTTAACTGTTTTCAGTTTTATAACTTCGGGGGTGAAATACATGTTACAATTATTACAGACACTTTTATACATGGTATGATTAGCTAAGGAATTTACTGCTAGATCACGTGAGTGGATAGGCTATTATCGTAAGACCATTAATCCTTGTATAAGGACCGTGGGACATGAGTGATAGATCTATTGGGTGTTGCGAGCCCCACACATGGGCCAGCGTGTGGCTGCATGTGGTGACTATGTCGTTCTGCCGGAAGGACCGGTATGAAATACGCGTTACAGGTTTGAGTGCTTCCTAGACCATGTCACTTATTAATGTATTAGCTACACATTAATTGATCTGTTTTTCCTTATTGCTACATACCAAGGACATACATTTATACAGACACATTTTAACGATTCATACAGACACACACTAAGGATTTATACAAACTCACATACACATGAACTCGCTCAACTTTTGTTGATGTTTTTCAAACTACATGTATTTTGAGGAAATTAAGCATGGATCTTTCAGGCGTTGGAGTTTCAAGTCATGTTAAGTATAAAGATGTCATCCATGGTTTTTGGGGTTTGGCCAGTGTGTCTTAATCCTGGACGAGACACGTCTTCCAAACTTTGATTACAACTATTATCTTTTGACGAGTCCTTAGCAACTTTTACCCAATTCATCTGGTTTGTAAAACTTAAATTTGAAGTCTACATCTTAGACAATGTTGTTATGTTTTAAACTCATTTTATGGATGACAAATCTTCGGTATTATCATATAGATTGTTTGATATGGTTGAATGCAATGATAACAAGTAAGTCACACAATAATCACGATTCCGCAAAAGCCAGGGTGTGACACCATATGAGTCATGAACAGGTTTCCTAAGTTAATATGCTTTAAATATGTTGTGATATCAGTAGGATACCATCCATTATGCCCAAAATGAGTTTAATCTCAAATTAAGCCCCGTAGGGGTATTTTTGGTCATTTAAAAGATTATAAAAGGAATTAATTAAAATTATGAGATTCGGGTCTGAAATAATCAGTAACACAACTTAATTTAATAAGTTATATCAGTTGGTGATAAGTCTTATATGACAAAATGGTTTTAAACCCATACTATGTGTTTAATACGCGTAAAAAGTCGTTTTAAGCGATTTTCGGGTCATAACCAGAAATCTGGGTTTTCTGATTAGTTTATAAAGTTCAACATACTTCATTTATCATATAAAATCAGTAGCCAAAGGTTTGGTGTCTAAATCTTATGTAAAACTCATTTTATAAGCAAAAAGGGTATAATCGGTATTTACCGAATCAAGGCAATAACCTTAGGTTATGATTAGTTTAAAAATAATTAAAAATCTTCAAAAATCTTCAAAAATCCCAAAATATTATATTACATCAGTGGGTAAAAGGTTTGGTGTCAAAAATTGGGTTTAGATAGGCTTTATGCTAATTACGCCGTTTAATTAATAAAAAGCTTTCTAATTACGCTATTGAGCATAACTCCTAATCCAGACCTCAAACTGATGTAAAAATTTAGGGACATGTTTATAAATCAGTAACAAAGATTATTGTCCTCTCACATTTCCAAAATTCTCGTTTTAAGGTCAAATGGGCATTATGGTCAACATTAAGCAATTACGGAAACGTGTAAATGAATCGGACAATCAACGAGCCAATCACAGAGGGTTATACTATCACATAACCCGGTCCTAATGAAGCTCTAAGGCATTTCTAAATGATGCTAATAAGGGTCAGAACTGAAAGTCAAAGCAATGGTCAATTTATGCGACTTTCGGTTCCGAACCGGTCCTAAACTGAAAATTATCGGGTCGGACATGCTTAGACATGTTCTTGCATTGATTACCAAGTTATATGAGTGGTAAAACAGGTTACACGTCTTCTACATTGCTAATTATGTGTTAATTTGAAAATTAATATTCTGTTGACTTTTATTAATGGAGTTTGACCCGACAAATAACCTAGTTAGAGCGGGAATCAGAGGGTGCCCTTTTAAGGGTTTATTGCCCACATAATTACCAACTTATAACTACTTTTAGTTTGACTAATCACTGGATCATTAGTGATTAATCGTTAAGTCAAACCTTAATTACGACGGTTTGACTTTAAGCTAATTAACTAAGTAAAACATGATTAAGGAAGGTTAAGGAAGCTTACCAAGGTCCTAATTACGACTAGAGATGCTTCGGGACTGATCTTGTGCTCTAGGAATGAAGTTATGAATGTTTCCAAGTGCAAGTGCTCAAAGTTTGCAATAATGGGTCCTTATATAGTGAGTTTAATCTCACTAGATCATGCCAAGCAAGTCTACCATTGATCTTTGATGCATCCCAAGTGTCCCTATACTCTAAAAACCAGTTGGGGTTGCACATGGTATTGAAAACTAGCAATATAAGTCGGTTAACTTGTTATAACAGGCACCTGTCATGTTTCTGGTGCTGGGACAGCCTTACAGACCGTAAGGCTAAGGCCTTGCGGTCCGTATCCACTTTTTTTAAAAAAATCCCAGGTCTGCTCCCTTACGGACCGTAAGGTGGAACCCTTGCGGTCCGTAAGCCTTCACCAGAAAACAAAAATTTGTAAGCTTTCAAGCTTTGATCATGTAACTTTACAACTTTGAATTTGGGCCTTTATCATCAGTATGGGACCACTTGCTCATGTCTGAACAGTTATGACAACCTTGCCATTCTTTAAAGTTGCCTTGGATTCTTTTAAAAGGGGCCATGAATGAAGGTTTATCGCATACATCCTCATAGGATCCCATCCTTGTAATTTGAATCAATTATTACTAGTATTTACCGGATTTGAATGTATATCAGATGTTTATAATATAGATTTGGGTCTTGGGATTTATAATGAGGTCGTTCAGAGGTATAAATTAACATGTCAACACTTTTTAAATCCTGCCATACATCTTTAACTTGATCCGAGTTTATAACGTGTTTGCTTTACGTGACACGTGTCTTAATTTTATTGGACATAAATTTTCGAGGTGTTACATCCTCACCCCCTTAAAAGAAATCTCAACCTCGAGATTTACTGAAACAAATGAGGGTACTTTTCTTTCATTGTGGACTCTACCTCCCGCGTGTACTCGGGACCTCTACGGGCATTCCATTTTACTTTTACGATTGGTACATGCTTCCTTCGAAGCTTCTTAACCTGTCGATCCTCGATCGACATAGGTTTTTCAACAAACTTCAAGCTCTCCTCTATGTGCACATCTGTATGTGGTATGACTGGTGATTCATGAGCTAGACACTTCTTCAGATTGCAGATGTGGAATACATTTTGAATACCACTAAGCTCTTCAGGTAAGTTTAACTTATAAGCAACTGATCCGACACATTCGATGATCTAGAATGGTCCTATGTATCTCGGGCTTAACTTGCCTTTCTTACCAAATCGCATTACCCCTTTCCAGGGTGATACTTTAAGTAGAACTTTATCACCAACCTCAAACTTTAGAGGTTTGCGCCTTAAGTCCGCGTAGCTTTTCTGCCTATCCCTGGCAGCTTTGAGACGATCACGTATCTGCACAATCTTATCTGTCATCTCCAAGACTATTTCAGGTCCTGTCAGTTGGACATCTCCAACTTCCGCCCAACAAACGGGTGTTCTGCACTTTCTACCGTACAAGGCCTCGAAAGGTGCAGCCTTAATGCTTGTATGATAGCTATTGTTATAGGAGAACTCGATTAATGGCAGGTGGTTATCCCAACTACCACCTAAGTCAATTACACATGCACGCAGCATGTCTTCCAAAGTTTGGATTGTACGCTCACTCTGCCCGTCCGTCTGAGGATGGTAAGCCGTACTAAAATTTAAACGCGTGCCCAAAGATTGTTGGAAACTTTTCCAAAAATGTGATGTGTATCTAGTATCTCTATCAGAGATAATAGATACTGGTACGCCATGCAGAGATACGATCTTATCTACGTACAATTGGGCTAACATGTCGGAGCTATAGGTCTCCTTAATGGGTAGGAAATGTGCTGACGTAGTCAGTCTATCCACTATCACCCATATAGTATCATTTCCTTTCTTTGTCTTTGGCAACTTGGTGATGAAATCCATTGTCACCATTTCCCACTTCCACGTGGGAAGTTCAGGCTGTTGTAGAAAACCTGACGGCTTCTGATGTTCACCTTGACTTGTGCACACGTCAAACATTTAGCTACATAGGCAGCTATAGACTTCTTCAAGCCTATCCACCAGAAATTTGCCTTCAGATCATGGTACATCTTGTCAGCTCCAGGATGAACGGAGTATTTAGAACTGTGGGCTTCCTGGAGGATAACATCTCGAAGTCCTCTATAAACTGGAACCTATATTCGTCCATTTAGCCTCAGAATTCCATCCTTGCCATAGGATAACTGTTCTTCAGTTACTCCTAGCTTTTCTTCAGGATAGTTAGCTTCTAGCATAGCTTCCTTCTGCGCAGCTAACAACCTTTCATTCAAACCATTCTTTATCTCAATGCTCTTCGCATTGATCCTTATAGGCTTCACTCTTTCCTTTCGACTTAAGGCATCGGCGACTACATTCGCCTTGCCCGGATGGTATCTTATCTCACAATCATAATCATTCAAAGTCTCCATCCAACGTCGCTGCCTCATGTTCAAGTCCTTCTGATTGAACAGATGTTGAAGGCTCTTGTGATCGGAATAGATCACACACTTGGTTCCATACAAATAATGCCTCCACAGTTTTAGTGCAAATACTACGGCACCCAACTCCAAGTCATGGGTGGTGTAGTTCTTTTCGTGCACCTTTAGCTGTCGAGAAGCATAGGCAATAACTTTTCCCTTTTGCATAAGCACACATCCCATGCCAGTGTGCGATGCATCACAGTACACCACAAATTCTTCAATCCCTTCAGGCAATGTCAACACTGGTGCATTGCTTAGCTTCTGCTTAAGGATATCAAAGGATTCTTGTTGCTTCGGTCCCCAGTCAAACTTAACATTCTTCCTAGTTAAGGAAGTTAGGAGTGCAACAATCCTTGAAAATTTTTCAATAAAATGCCTGTAATATCCTGCCAATCCCATGAAGATGCGAATCTCTGTGGGCGTCTTCGGCTTTTGCCAATTCATGACAGCTTCAACCTTAGCGGGATCTACCTGGATTCAGCGTTCACTAACCACATGTCCAAGAAATTGGACTTCACGAAGCCAAAATTCACACTTAGAGAATTTAACATAGAGCTTTTCTCGATGAAGCAGTTTCAGAATGCAATGGAGGTGTTTCTCATGGTCAGCTTGACTCTTCGAGTAAATAAGAATATCATCGATGAAGACGATAACAAATTTATCCATGTAGGTCTTGCAGACGCGGTTCATGAGATCCATGAATGCGGCTGGTGCATTAGTGAGTCCAAAAGGCAACACTAAGAACTCGTAGTGACCATAACGAGTCCTAAATGCAGTCTTATGTACATCTTCATCCTTGACCTTCAGCTGATGATATCCTGACCTTAACTCAATCTTGGAAAAATAACTCGCTCCTTAAAGTTGATCGAACAAGTCGTCGATCCTGGGCAATGGATTCCTATTCTTGATAATAACTTTGTTAAGTTCACGATAATCGATGCATAGCCGCATCGATCCATCCTTCTTCTTGACAAACAAGATTGGTGCTCCCCATGGAGACGAACTAGGTCTAATAAACCCTTTGGCTAGCAAATCATCTAGTTGTGTCCTCAATTCCTTCATCTCTGTTGGTGCCAACCTATAAGGCGCTCTTGCAACAGGTGCTGCTCCAGGAATAATGTCAATCCTGAACTTCACTTGCCTATCTGGGGGTAAACCAGGTAGTTCTTCAGGGAATACTTCTGGATATTCAGAGATAATGGGTATGTCTTCGATCTTAGGCTTTGGTTCATCAATAGTTACTTGCGCCATGTAGATAACACAGCCCTTCGTCAAACACCTTGATGCCTTGAGCATGGACACTTGCTCAGGCATTTCGTACTTAGTATCTCCTTGAATTGTCAGAGGCTCGTCATGAGGAGTTCTGACAACTACTTGCTTCTTTGCACAAACGATCTGGGCTTGGTTGCGAGACAACCAATCCATGCCTATTACTATATCGAAACCAGCTAACTTCAAAGGAAGTAAGGATAACGGAAAAGAGTGGTTCCTAATGGATATCAAACATCCATCTAAGTCGGTTGAGGCGGTTTCTAAGGTACCATCAGCTAATTCCACCTCATATTTCACACTTAGGGTTTTAACAGGTAAATTCAGCAACTTACAAAACTTAGTATCTACAAATGACTTATCCACCCCTGAATCAAACAATACCCTCGCATAAACATCATTTATAAGAAAGGTACCTGTTATCACGTTATCATCCTGCACTGCCTCCTTATCATCCATTCTGAAGACCCTAGCATTGGTCTTTTTACCTTCTTCTGGTTTCTTAGCATATTTTGGGCAGTTCAACTTAATGTGCCCTTTCTCGTTGCAGTTGTAGCGGGTCGCATCCTTCAACTTTTTACAATCTAAGGTCTTGTGTTCCTTGGATTTGCAGATCCCACATGCAAAAGTCCTTGATTGTGTCTGCGAGTTCGATTCCAATCTACACTTCCCAAAGTGATGTTTCCGACAAACTTTACACCTAGGTTTCTCACCCGACTGTTGGTTACCTTTGTTGGACCCTGAACTCTTCTTGTTCTCATGGTTCCCCTTGTGTTTCTTGTCTGAACGACGTGAGTTATCATCCTCACGCTTTCTCTTACCTTCTTCAGAATTCTTTAGCAATCTCAACCTGACCGCATCTAAGGTAAGAGACAAAGATAGATTAGCTGCTGATCTAAAAGTAGCAGGTCTTGAAGCCTTAACACTGGCTTTAATCTCTGGGGCTAAACCCCCAATGAAGCGAGCAATTCTCTTGGGTTCCGGTGTTACAAGGTAAGGAACCAATCTTGACATCGTGTTGAAGCTTGTAAGATAAGCTTGGCAATCTAGGTTTTTCATAACCAGCGATAAGAAATCTGACTCAATTCTTTCAACCTCATGCTGAGGGCAGTAATTCTCCTTAATAAGAGCAACAAACTGATCCCATGTCAGATTGTAGAGTGGGATCTTTCCGGCTGCTTGGATGAGAGACTTCCACCATGCTAATGCCTCTCCCTTGAATGATTAGGATACATACTTCACTACATCCCTTTCAGCACAACCACTGATGTCGACCACGGTGTCCATTTCATCTACCCAAGTCATACAGTCAATTTCCCACTTCTCCCCAGTGAAATCTTGGGGTTTGCAGGAAACAAAGTACTTATAAGTACAGGACTTGGTACGTGGTTTATCATCAAATACTATCCCCTTGGATAGAACACTGTTTTGGTTTGAAGAATGTCAATCATCATCTTTCTTTGCCTCATCTTTCTTAGAGGGTGGCTTGCTGTGAGCCTCTGAATGAGTCTTAGGCTTGGAATGGGGCACTGATTGGGTTCTGCTCTGAGTACCGCTTGACTCACTATACTCCCTATCCAAGGCTTTTGTAACAGCATTGTCAATTAATTCTTGGAGCTCTGCACCCACTATGTTAATTCGGGTATTATCATGATTCTCCCTTGGGTGACTGTTGATCTCATCCGAGTCAGCCATGTAGTTCGAACTGTTACATAAGATATTGACAATAATTTATTTGGAAGTTCATTATGGAATCGTCTTTTATGGCAATTCATTAACCATGGTAAACACAGGCCATATTTGGTTAATTTGCTAATCATATTTCTTTAGGATTTTTATTATAATTTATCCTAATTATAAAACGACAACAGTATTATTGGTGGCACAAAAGCCTAGTCACAGGGACATTTTTAAATCATAAGCCATGATTTCAGAGAATCAAGGCATTAAGGTTTGAACATAGTTCTTTACCTTTTTCTGACAGGGAGTCGTAGACTACAACTGTCTTTTGTCTTATTTGACATTTATTATGGCCCGTAGGCACTACATCACCAAGGGATGTTTAATAGGTGATCATCTCAATTGATGATTTAAACCCATGATTTATAGATCATCAAGTTAGGATAGGAAATCTTTTGAAGAATTCCTATTACAAGAATGACATGTGTGATTTTAACGAATCACGTCTGCCAGGAGCGTTAACATGTTTTCAGATGTTAACAGGGATTTGAATCTTTTTAAACAGGTCTTACCATCTTGGCCAAGTCTTATTATGACATGCAGGCTAGGTTATACCTTTAAGATTCTTATCTAATCTTTAAATAGGCAGATTATTTTAAGAGGAACGATTTTTAACTTATTTATTTCATGTATAATATATTTATGCATAAAATGACAAAATGAAATTTTTAAATTTAACATTTCATTAAACGTTAAAAGGGGTACATATTGCCCTAAACGGGACTTTTAACAGAAATAACTTGCCCACGCAGGGGCTAATACTGAGAATACAAGTCCTCGTAGGGACTTATTACTAAGCTAGATGTCCACGCAGGGACTAAAAGACAAGTCCATGCAGGGACTAAAAGACAAGTCCACGCAGGGACTAAAGAAAGACAAGTCCACGCAGGGACTAAGTACCTAGATAAATGTCCACGCATGGACTTGATTGAAATAAGGAAATACAACAATACATATAGGGATTCAATGATCCCTCTTCTTCTTTCCTTTTAACAAACTAGCTAGGCCCTTGAGAAACCCTCGGTTGTTCTTACGCTCTTCTTGAAATTCTCGTTCCACCCTGTTTAGTCTTTGGAGGATTTCCTCCTGCTCCGGTGGGGAAAACCGTGGTGGCTGCGGCTGGTGCTGAAACGGAGGTCGAGCAGGTATTTGATACCCATGTGATGGGTATCCCACTCCCCAGGGAGTTCCATATGGTCCTTCAGGATGATGGGCGTTGTAGTTGGCTGCTACAAGGTATGGGTCGGCTTCAGCATAATTGTAGTTAGTGTGAGCCGGCTGCTCAAATGGATTATACGCCGTTGAACCGGCGTATATAGGAATTGGGTTACCAAAACCTAATGGTGGCGGTGGTGGCGCAACTGGTGCAGAATTCACCTCTGAAACTGGATTTGAAGGCCCGCCCATTTGTGGATCTTCATGCAGTGGCGGATACTGACTGCCACTGGAGTGTTGGGGGTGCTAAAGTGAAAACCCCTTTCTCGCACGGACATTCGTGCGCCTGTTCTTCTACGCCTCGGGGGTTCTGGAGGTGCTAGCTATACTGGCGGTGGTGGTGGCGGTGGTGTGACTGCCACGAAACGCGAATCCTCGGAGGGATCCTATTGCTGCTGCTGCTCGTGAGGCGATGAATGGTGAGAGGGTGTAAAATACCATTCATACTGGTTAAACCTTGCTTGGTAGCTTTCAGGACCACGGTAAGGTGATCCATGGAAGGATGACCCATCTGAAATCTCGATGGGGTGAGTAGGCGTCCCAGAAGGTGGTTCAACAGGATCTGTAACACCCTAGTTACTAACTAACGGTTTTACATGTAAATACCAACAATTAGATGTATAGTTAAGACTACACATACTATAAAAATACGGATTTATTAAAACTTTTACAAATCATAAGTTATTCAACATAATGTGATCGGATTCGTCGTTTAAATTTACGACGAGGCAATGTGCGGAAGCATGAATCTTTATTGTGTTCGGTTCTTCGTTGAGCTTGATCATCTTCCGGCATCCAAAAAGTACCTACATTGCATAAACATGAAATGCTTTAGTCATACGGAGTTTAAAACATGTCTAAACGAGTCCGGGAAGCGAAACTGAATAAAATACATTTTGTTACAGGGTCTACCGTAAATTACGGTGACTACCGTAATTTACGGTAGTCCCTGAATTTCGATTCTTCCATCATAAAATAGTGGGTGTGTGGCGTAAAGATTTTGATGCTACCGTAAGTTATGGTAGCTACTGTAACTTACGGTGGCCTCTGCAGGATTTTCTAAGTTTGTCGTTTTCTAAAACGAAAACCTTCATAACTTTTAACCTGCTTGTCCGTTTTACGCGATTCTTTTTCCTACGCGTTCGTAATTTAGTTCTCCATCACATGGAGTTAAAACCCGACATTTGAACTAATAAAATTCCAGATCTCTAAGTATTCGGCTTATTGTTCAAAATTAACATTTTGACCTGTTTGTGTTTAAAACCTCCAAACTTGTTTCTAATTAATCAATAAGCATATACCAAGTATTTCACACAAAACTTCTAACTTGGATTCATAAATTTTGTGCATTACGCGGCAATCATCCAAGTTACGTGTGTAATTCATTTTGACCCATTTCAAAGATTTAGACCTTTTTAAGTTTTAGTCTTTCCCCTTTGTTATGCACAATTTACTGTATACTTATCTATAACTTACATGATCATCATACACGTTCTTAATCAGCTCATAAGCATCGTTTACGCCTTTTAGCATTCAGGGGTAGTTTGGTCAATTTCAGTCCCTTATTTTACGACGAAGGGCTTTTGCTTATAATTGACCAACATATTACTATTAACTATAACTCACAATATGCGTACCTGGTTCGGATCAACCTATTGACCCGTTCTAATACCTTGTATCAATTAAATGGCTAATTCTTCGCATCGCAAATTCTCAAATCGTTTTATCCTGTGGGCTTAAGACTCGACAAACATTATTAGTCGTAAATTGTCAAATGGTGTCAACTTACCATTTGACCCTTTTTGGCCTAACAACCGAACACTTTGTGCTTATATATGAATGGCATTTATATACCATTCCATTAAGTAATTCGTTTCGGATTCTTCACAAATTAGTTAGGTGTCTTAAATCCGTTTCTTACACATTTACCCAACATGGCTTACGCCACTCGGTGTCGTTTTAAACTTCAACTTTGAACCATTTAAACTTGACTAAACCATCATCTTACCCTTTTTATTCTTTTAGGCTTACTTATAAAGTAGTCGTTCCAAAACTCATTTTATCCAAGTCCTTTCATAACTACTTTACCATTCCGCCCCATTTTACCATTAACCAAGGTTTTATCATTTACTTTTATTCCGACCCGTATCGTTTTACGTCGGAACCATATTTCGAACACTATATTTATCGCATTTATAACTTATAGAATAAATACACATTCTACAAGAAACGGTGTAAGATTTACTTACCTCGCATCCAAGCAACGTTTTCTTTTCGTAGTTGCTCCGTTTGACCTGCTTCCTCCCAAGCCTCCATCTAGCTTGTCAAGAGTCAAACTATCATCATAATTCGCAAGATGGTTAGTTTAGTCATTGTCAATTACGACTATTCCACCTTACGTATTTTCTATCAAATTATCATTCGATTTTATTAACGGTCAGTTTGACTTTTTAAAAGTCAAATGCCTATTAGTACATAAATTGCACATTTAAGTTCATCAACTAATTTCGATCATTTTCAAATGACCCGGTATGCATTCTTTTAAGCCATTGTTTTAGACTAATCTTTTAACTCGAGTTCATGCTATTATTACCTCTAAGTTAGCCTAGCTCTCAATTATCGAAGACGCTATATTTCTTCATTTCACAAAATCTACGGGTTTTCCCTCTATAAGTGAAACCCGTTTTGTCATGGTATTTGGCATTTATCCAAATACTTATCCAAATCAAGTTCTATCTACGAACTACTAGGCACCCAATTTCACTTAAGCATTTTAACGAGCACCTTGTGGGCAAGATTCATATACTTCTTTTGTCAAGTTCTTGAATAACTTCCAACCAAGTTTCAAGCATCAATTTCAAGCCATTATGTCTAGTGTTTATAAATTTCAACTAGAACTTGCATTACTTACCTAATGTTCATCCATTTTAACACTATAATTCTAGTGTTCATCACATAGTCATAAGACCCACTCTGCACCTACATAACTAGTTAACCGAAACACTAATTTATGGTGCTAAATTAACGAGTTTACATCTAGGGCTTGTTCCTAGACTTGTGCTCATATCAATAGTACTACAACACTCATTATTCATGCCAGAATTTCATTCTTGAATGTTAATCAAAATTTTGAAGTATCATCAAATAGAAAAATTCAACATACCTTTCGATCCCCATGCTTAGGTGATCACGAATTTGCGTTCATGCATCGATTTAAGACTGAAATCGACCTTCAATTTGATGATTTTTGGCACTTTAGGGTTTCACCCTCTTTGGTCGCCCCTGATGATCGATCCACACACACACCTTGTGTGTGTGGTGTGTTTTTTTTTATTAAATAGAACTTGTTTCCTTTTTAACGGTTTTGGTCCCTCAAGTTTAAATTTTACTTATTAGGGACTAGAACTCCATATTTTATTTACTTATTTACACCTTATTAACTAGGTTAATTACTCCTAGTTAACTTGATGGGTTCGGGAAGCTATAACCCGTTATATTTTAAGTCCCGTTAACTCGGGCATTTTTATGTGCTTTGTTTTCTCAAAGTATTTATCCTCTTTCCAATTAATATTAGGTTTATTTATTTAAATCCTAATATTTACCGGGTTAATTTTTACCACTAATGGCATTTTACGCTCTCTTTAGTATTAACGGTGTTTAATTACCAAACCCGTTTTCGGGGTGTTACAAGTCTACCCCCCTTAAAGAGGTTTCTTCCCCAAAACCTTATTTACGTGGCTCATTTATTTAGATTATACGTTTCATTTTCAGGGCATTCATTCATTCTTTTCGATCTAACGTTTTCATTTATATTGACGCGTACGTCTTTCATGTGTAGGGCCTCGCGGGCCGTTACTTTCAGCTTATATCCTTTATCTTTATCAATCGAGTTGCCGCTTGACCACTTACTCTCATCGGTCTATTAACAGGTTTATCCCGCGCTTGTTTTATATTAACAAGCGCTTTTTATTTGTCATGACATTTTCTTAACTTTGAATAGTTTTACCGGCTAGATTAATTAGTCGCCGTCACTTCATACCCCAACACTCGGGTATACCATACTGCCATTTCCGGCCTTATGCGTATTTTCTGATTTTCATATCTCGTAACTCACGTTACGACTTGATTGTATTCTATATCACTTTTTGTGACGTATCACAATTTAAATAATTGTGAATTCTTTTGTCATTTTTGCTAGTTTGAATGTTTTAGTGAAGTTCTTCACTTTTGTCAACTAGACCTTTCACAATCTTTTCGCTTTTAACCCATTTAATTAACTTAGCGAAACCCATCGCTTTTATACGAACTTTATCTCCCGGTATTGTTTTACGCGGGAAGTTACAATCAGTTTCCTTGTTTTATACAATTGACCCGTAGGTTCTTTCACTTAGCCTCGTAGGCTATTACTACAGATTTTCACCTTTTTGACCTTATTAAGGTGAGACCCCAACAATTCGTTTCTTTCTATTTGTGACCCGAAGGTCTTTTTGGTCCCGTATACCTTAGCATCATTTATAATATCATAGATTATGATAATCCCGTAGATCATCTTTTATTCAAGTCTTTATTCAAAGGTATATACTTTATATATGTATATGGCGTTAAGGCACCCTTTTTATGTTCAAAGTCATTTATTTTCGCCTTTGAATTTCCATTGACCTTGACCGTAGTCTAAGGCTATATTTGTTTTTCTTTCGAACAAATTTTCCGACTTTATGACTTCTCACATCATTTATGCGTCGATTCATCTTATGCTCACTATTATCCAGTTTACATATATTCGTATTTGATTATGCCCCATTACCGAGCTAATTATTCTTTTGCTTTTAATGTTACGGTTATCCCGCTTGCGCTTACTCATGCCATCCGGCATTATATTATATTCAAACTCGTTTGACTTATTCATGTGAAATTTAACCATTTATGGATGTCAAACTTCACTCTTTGTTCGACCCGTTCAACTTTAAAATCGTTGAACATAATTTATCAAAATTTCTATTCACATCATCTTGTCGTCTTTTAGTCAAGACTCAAAACCCGAGTCTTTTATCTTTCCATTCATGTTCCCTTTTCTCGGCCTACGCATATGTTTAAACCCTTACCCATCAACCGGGTGTTTTACCGAAGTCGTTATTATTGCAACCCTCCCGGTAAGCATTAAGACCTCGCTTCATTTTTATAATCCGACTTTGTCCTCAAGTTTGAAGTTTTACAAAAACGGCCCGTTAAGAGCACATTTGCATTTTCCGGGTTCGAGTGTAAGTACACCCCCTCCCAGTGTATACCTTAATCGTTTTTACATGTTTGCGTTTTCCGGGTTCGAGTGTAAGTACACCCCCTCCCAGTGCGTACCTTAATTGTTTTACATATTTCTTTGTCCCTTCACTCGGGCTCATTATCCAAATATAATACGCTTCCGTCACTCGGCTGTGCGTTTACATTATTATCAAATATTTTGTTTATCTGATTCATTTGGGTACTTTTAATTTGTGCCACTCACCCCGTCCTTGCTACATCGGATGCAAGCATGTCCATCATAAAAAGTTCATGGTACCACGTGCTCACCACTTACTTGGCCAGAGTAAGCGATCAATACCTGGTATCCATGACTTTTTTTTTATAATTTTCACATTACACCCTATGTAAGTAATGCCCCTATTTGTTTCTCTTGGAAACAATATCCCGGATAGGTTTTCTATTCGGGTTTTTTTTCCAAGTTTTTAATCTACATATGCAACTTTAAATCTCTACATATTTGTTGCATATTACTATTCACGTAATCATTTAAAATGTGCACCTAGTAAATGCTTGCCCTAACGGGCTTTCCTTGCCATTACTTATTTGCGATTGTTACGCGATTTAGGTCCTTGATGAGTACGCTCTTCTTGTCATACCTCGGACCATTCCATTATCATAACCGCAATTCATTCATCTCTCGTCATCTTCAGACGTGAGTGTCCTTAAATTAAAACATTAACAAAAGTTAGTAATGTCAACTTCAATAACTGCCCGTATTATAATACAAGGCTTTTTCTACTATACGCGTCAACGCGCGAAATTTCGTCAACCATTTCAATCATTTAATTGGGGTAACGTGTATTACACGATAACCCTATGTGTTATTTACAACACCTTAACACGCTAACCGTTAACATACATGTACATACCGGATTTGCGATCAAGCCTCGAACCGAACACTAATCTTAATCAAGAGCGTAAGGTTTAAGTCCAAGCATGGTTTTCCCCACCATACTTGAATCTCTTAAACCAGGGCTCTGATACCAACTTGTAACACCCTAGTTACTAATTAACGGTTTTACATGTAAATACCAACAATTAGATATATAGTCAAGACTACACATACTATAAAAATACGGATTTATTAAAACTTTTACAAATCATAAGTTATTCAACATAACGTGATCGGATTCGTCGTTTAAATTTACGACGAGGCAATATGCGGAAGCATGAATCTTTATTGTGTTCGGTTCTTCGTTGAGCTTGATCGTCTTCCGGCATCCAAAAAGTACCTACATTTCATAAACATGAAATGCTTTAGTCATACGGAGTTTAAAACATGTCTAAACGAGTCGGGGGAAGCGAAACTGAATAAAATACATTTTGTTACAGGGACTACCGTAAATTACGGTGACTATCGTAATTTACGGTAGTCCCTGAATGTCGATTCTTCCACCGTAAAACAGTGGGTGTGTGGTGTAAAGATTTTGAGGCTACCGTAAGTTACGGTAGCTACCGTAACTTACGGTTGCCTCTGCAGGATTTTCTAACTTTGCCGTTTTCTAAAACGAAAACCTTCATAACTTTTAATCTGCTTGTCCGTTTTACGTGATTCTTTTTCCTCCGCGTTCGTAATTTAGTTCTCCATCACATGGAGTTAAAACCCGACATTAGAACTAATAAAATTCCAGATCTATAAGTATTCGGCTTATTGTTCAAAATTAACATTTTGACCCGTTTGTGTTTAAAACCTCCAAACTTGTTTCTAATTAATCAGTAAGCATATACCAAGTATTTTACTCAAAACCTCTAACTTGGATTCATAACTTTTGTGCATTACGCGGCAATCATCCAAGTTACGCGTGTAATTCATTTTGACCCATTTCAAAGATTTAGACCTTTTTAAGTTTTAGTCTTTCCCCTTTGTTATGCACAATTTACTGTATACTTATCTATAACTTATATGATCATAATACATGTTCTTAATCGGCTTATAAGCAACGTTTACCCCTTTTAGCATTCAGGGGTAGTTCGGTCAATTTCAGTCCCTTATTTTACGACGAAGGGCTTTTGCTTATAATTGACCAACATATTACTATTAACTATAACTCACAATATGCGTACCTGGTTCGGATCAACCTATTGACCCGTTCTAACACCTTGTATCAATTAAATGGCTAATTCTTCGCATCGCAAATTCTCAAATCATTTTATCCTGTGGGCTTAAGACTCGACAAACATTATTAGTCGTAAATTGTCAAATGGTGTCAACTTACCATTTGACCCTTTTTGGTCTAACAACCAAACACTTTGTGCTTATATATGAATGGCATTTATTTACCATTCCATTAAGTAATTCGTTTCGGTTTCTTCACCAATTAGTTAGGTGTCTTAAATCCGTTTCTTACACATTTACCCAACATGGCTTATGCCACTCGGTGTCATTTTAAACTTCAACTTTGAACCATTTAAACTTGACTAAATCATCGCCTTACCCTTTTTATTCTTTTAGGCTTACTTATAAAGTAGTCGTTCCAAAACTCATTTTATCCAAGTCCTTTCATAACTACTTTACCATTCCGCCCCATTTTACCATTAACCAAGGTTTTATCATTTACTTTTATTCCGACCCGTATCGTTTTGCGTCGGAACCATATTTCGAACACTATATTTATCGCATTTATAACTTATAGAATAAATACACATTCTACAAGAAACGTTGTAAGATTTACTTACCTCGCATCCAAGCAACGTTTTCTTTTCATAGTTGCTCCGTTTGACCCGCTTCCACCCAAGCCTCCATCTAGCTTGTCAAGAGTCAAACTATCATCATAATTCGCAAGATGGTTAGTTTAGTCATTGTCAATTACGACTATTCCACCTTACGTATTTTCTATCAAATTATCATTCAATTTTATTAACGGTCAGTTTGACTTTTTAAAAGTCAAATGTCTATTAGTACATGAATTGCACATTTAAGTTCATAAACTAATTTCGGTCATTTTCAAATGACCCGGTATGCATTCTTTTAAGCCATTGTTTTAGACTAATCTTTTAACTCGAGTTCATGCTATTATTACCACTAAGTTAGCCTAGCTCTCGATTATCGAAGACACTATATTTCTGCATTTCACAAAATCTACGGGTTTTCCCTCTATAAGTGAAACCCGTTTTGTCATGGTATTTGACATTTATCCAAATACTTATCCAAATCATGTTCTATCTACGAACTAATAGGCACCCAATTTCACTTAAGCATTTTAACGAGCACCTTGTGGGCAAGATTCATATACTTCTATTGTCAAGTTCTTGAATAACTTCCAACCAAGTTTCAAGCATCAATTTCAAGCCCTTATGTCTAGTGTTTATAAATTTCAACTAGAACTTGCATTACTTACCTAATGTTCATCCATTTTAACACTATAATTCTAGTGTTCATCACATAGTCATAAGACCCACTCTGCACCTACATAACTAGTTAACCGAAACACTAATTTATGGTGCTAAATTAACGAGTTTACATCTAGGGCTTGTTCCTAGACTTGTGCTCATATCAATAGTACTACAACACTCATTATTCATGCCAGAATTTCATTCTTGAATGTTAATCAAAATTTTGAAGTATCATCAAATAGAAAAATTCAACATACCTTTCGATCCCCATGCTTAGGTGATCACGAATTTGCGTTCATGCATCGATTTAAGACTGAAATCGACCTTCAATTTGATGATTTTTGGCACTTTAGGGTTTCACCCTCTTTGGTCGCCCCTGATGATCGATCCACACACACACCTTGTGTGTGTGGTGTGTTTTTTTTTATTAAATAGAACTTGTTTCCTTTTTAACGGTTTTGGTCCCTCAAGTTTAAATTTTACTTATTAGGGACTAGAACTCCATATTTTATTTACTTATTTACACCTTATTAACTAGGTTAATTACTCCTAGTTAACTTGATGGGTTCGGGAAGCTATAACCCGTTATATTTTAAGTCCCCTTAACTCGGGCATTTTTATGTGCTTTGTTTTCTCAAAGTATTTATCCTCTTTCCAATTAATATTAGGTTTATTTATTTAAATCCTAATATTTACCGGGTTAATTTTTACCACTAATGGTATTTTACCCGCTCTTTAGTATTAACGGTGTTTAATTACCAAACCCATTTTCGGGGTGTTACAGGATCCGTGTCTTCATCAATATCCATTCCCTGAGCTTCGGGGAAATTGTCTTCAAGGCCCAATGGGTTAAAACCCAGTGGTTCTTGAATGTTGTTTTCCGGGTTGAACCGGCCCTGGAAGACAGGAGTGGGGTCGCCAAAGGAATGGTGCGAAAGGGATCGCTGCAACGGCAAAAAGGAGGGGCGTGAGTCTTCAGGCTCGTTCTCTGATTGCGGCCCAAAGGAGTGACGATAAGGAGGCGTTGAGCTAAACGAGGCAGATCGCCTAGCGGGCTCCGAATGGATCCTCCAGTCTCCTTGAGGACCGGCACTCATGGTAGCCCGTCCTCCTCTTCGGAAGGCCCGGCCTCATGATCGTTGGTGGCGTGGGTTGGCCCCTTGCCTCGTCCTCCTCTTCGGAACCTCGGTGGCATATTTCCTGTCAAACAATATGAAAGAGACAACCAGAAATATAAAGGACAAAGTTAAGATTAAAAACAATTTGGATTAGTCCTAAGTTCTTTGTCTAGACTCGAAAATTTAGGAATGTGCATCTGTGTAACTGAGATTAAACACAAAAGGCTAGTGATTAATTCACTCAGTGTTGGCTCTGATACCAACCTGTCACACCCCGATATTTCCACGTATTACCGGTGGGCCCGGTGGGGAGTATCGTGACGTAGTTGATATCATCATAGTCAAACAACACAAATTTAAATGCACAGCGGAAGCAAAAGATAGATTCATTTCAACTGAATAAATTGTACTATTAAGTATCACAAAATAGTTGAAGCAGATCCACAGGCGGATCGAAAGAAAAAGGAAATTGTTCAACAGACTTTAACATCTAGAGCTTGCAAAACTTGATTATTGATGCCTGGAGTAGCCAGCCTATTTCGTATAGTACCTGCACTTAACCTTTTTGGAAAATACATCAGTTTACACTGGTAAATACAATTAACTGACTCATTTTGAAAGGAGTTTGAGAAAATTAGTTTGAATGCACAAGGCACAAAATATCCTTTATACCTTGGGATATTTATTTAAAAATAAACTTGTATACAGTTTTTACATGTTTGTCGTCCATTTAGGACCCGGTTAGAAGAGCCGGTTTAATAAGATTAATAGACACACCACTTGGTATAATACCCACAAGAAGAATACCCTTCTTGTGGACTACCTTTTTAAATACGCATCTGTCAGGTGTATGCCTACACCCCGTGCTTAAGTCGTGGCCATTTCTAACGAATGAGCCGAGGATATCCAGGACACGGTCATTAACCCACCAAAGGCATTGCATCAAACAAGATAGAATAAAACGGGTTATGCATCTTTTTAATCAATATCTGATTGTACGAGTTCATACCCGACCAAGCGGTATTATCATAATACCGTACCCTAAGCCCGTATAGGGAAAATAAGTTAAAAGTATTTACCTGAACAAAGTATAAATCACAACAGCAAGTGCACGTAGCTTTTACTGGGCTCCTAATCTGGAACGAAGGTTTTAATATCCTATTAGAATCCTAACGGGTCTTTAATTAAGCTTAGACTTAGACCGGTTAGTTTTCAAAAGGAAGATACGGTTCAAACGCACAATTACGCAAAGACCGGAATAGAATGTGATTTAGACCCGACAAGTTTGAGGACTTGTATAATATGGGTAATCTAACCACATCCTGGATTTTGAGATAAAAATGATAAGGTTTGACCCGTTTCGGCCAATTTATGCAAACTAGTTACATAAACCGAACCGAACGCGCAAGAAGCGTAACGGGTAACCATATGAGTCATGAATAGGTTTCCTAAGTTAATATGCTTTAAATATGTTGTGATATCAGTAGGATACCTTCCGTTATGCCCAAAACGAGTTTAATCTCAAATTAAGCCCCGTAGGGGTATTTTTGGTCATTTAAAAGATTATAAAAGGGATTAATTAAAATTCTGAGATTCGGGTCTGAAATAATCAGTAAAACAACTTAATTTAAAAGGTTATATCATTCGGTGATAAGTCTTATATGACAAAATGGTTTTAAACCCATACTATGTGTTTAATACGCGTAAAAAGCCGTTTTAAGCGATTTCCGGGTTATAACCGGAAATCTGAGTTTTTTGATCAGTTTATAAAGTTCAACATACTTCATTTATCATATAAAATCAGTAGCCAAAGGTTTGGTGTCTAAATGTTATGTAAAACTCATTTTATAAGCAAAAAGGGTATAATCGGTATTTACCGAATCAAGGCAATAACCTTAGGTTATGATTAGTTTAAAAATAATTAAAAATCTTCAAAAATCCCAAAATATTATATTACATCAGTGGGTAAAATTTTTGGTGTCAAAAATTGGGTTTAGATAGGCTTTATGCTAATTACGCTGTTTAATTAATAAAAAGCTTTCTAATTACGCTATTGAGCATAACTCCTAATCCAGACCTCAAACTGATGTAAAAATTTAGGGACATGTTTATAAATCAGTAACAAAGATTATTGTCCTCTCACATTTACAAAATTCTCGTTTTAAGGTCAAATGTGCATTATGGTCAACATTAAGCAATTACGGAAATGTGTAAATGAATCGGACAATCAACGAGCCAATCACAGAGGATTATACTATCACATAACCCGGTCCTACTGAAGCTCTAAGGCATTTCTAAATCATGCTAATAAGGGTCAGAACTGAAAGTCAAAGCAATGGTCAATTTATGCGACTTTCGGTTCCGAACCGGTCCTAAACTGAAAATTGTCGGGTCGGACATGCTTACACATGTTCTTGCATACTAAGTTATATGAGTGGTAAAATAGGTTACACGTCTTCTACATTGCTAATTATGTGTTAATTTGAAAATTAAGTTTCTGTTGACTTTTTATGATGGAGTTTGACCCGACAAATAACCTAGTTAGAGCGGGAATCAGAGGGTGCCCTTTTAAGGGTTTATTGCCCACATAATTACCAACTTATAACTACTTTTAGTTTGACTAATCACTAGACCATTAGTGATTAATCGTTAAGTCAAACCTTAATTACGACAGTTTGACTTTAAGCTAATTAACTAAGTAAAACATGATTAAGGAAGGTTAAGGAAGCTTACCAAGGTCCTAATTACGACTAGAGATGCTTCGGGACTGATCTTGTGCTCCAGGAATGAAGTTATGAATGTTTCCAAGTGCAAGTGCTCAAAGTTTGCAACAATGGGTCCTGATATAGTGAGTTTAATCTCATTAGATCATGCCAAGCAAGTCTACCATTGATCTTTGATGCATCCCAAGTGTCCCTATACTCTAAAAACCAGTTGGGGTTGCACATGGTATTGAAAACTAGCAATATAAGTCGGTTAACTTGTTATAACAGGCACCTGACATGTTTCTGGTGCTGGGACAGCCTTACGGACCGTAAGGCTAAGGCCTTGCGGTCCGTATCCGCTTTTTTAAAAAAAACGCCTAGGTCTGCCCCCTTACGGACCGTAAGGTGGAACCCTTGCGGTCCGTAAGCCTTCACCAGAAAACAAAAATTTGTAAGCTTTCAAGCTTTGATCATGTAACTTTACAACTTTGAATTTGGGCCTTTATCATCAGTATGGGACCACTTGCTCATGTCTGAACAGTTATGACAACCTTGCCATTCTTTAAAGTTGCCTTGGATTCTTTTGAAAGGGGCCATGAATGAAGGTTTGTCGCATACATCCTCATAGGATCCCATCCTTGCAATTTGAATCAATTATTACTAGTATTTACCGGATTTGAATGTATATCAGATGTTTATAATATAGATTTGGGTCTTGGGATTTATAACGAGGTCGTTCAGAGGTATAAATTAACATGTCGACACTTTTTAAATCCTGCCATACATCTTAAACTTGATCCGAGTTTATGACGTGTTTGCTTTACGTGGCACGTGTCTTAATTTTATTGGACATAAATTTTCGAGGTGTTACAACCTTGGAGGCATAACTCAAGAGCTCGTAATTTACTGAAGTGTTTTCGTGCTAATCAAAAGTTTAACATGCATTTGTAACATAGAAGTCATCATGATAAAAGAAAGACATAAGTCGTACGCTTTCATTGATCAAGAAACAGGCGCTTAGGCCGACATACATCGCGTGTAAGTAACATAAGGGGCGTTTAGCCAACATAGGAAATTAAAAAGGCGCATGGTCAACATGAGTAAGTAAAGGCGCAAGACCGAGAGTAGTTACATATAGCACTTACGCAGTTGTTGCGCGTTCCACGTGCGCGGGATGATGTATCCATCCAGGGTGCGCAACTTGTATGCCCCTTTCCATAGCATCTCGTGTATTAGGTATAGGCCTTCCCATTTGGGTGCTAGCTTTCCTGGTCGTTCAGTGTTTGAAGCTTCATTGTCTCTGAAGACATATTCTCCTGGAATGAAGGTAAAAATGCACACTCTTGCATTGTAATATCTTTCAAGCTGCATCTTGTACTTGGCTTCTTTAATTCATGCAATCTCGCGCCTTTCTTCGAGTAAATCCAAGTCAAGACGACGCTCTGCCTCGTTATCGGTTGTGTTGACCGCTGTCAAGCGCGGTGAGGGCTGGCCAATTTCGGCTGGGATAACCGCCTCTGAGCCATAGACTAGGCTGAAAGGGGTTTCGCCAGTGCTCGTTTTCGGCATGGTTCGATGAGCCCACAGGATACTTGGGAGCTCATCTACCCAGCCTCTTCGCTTTGTGCCCAGTCGGGCCTTTATCCCATCCACGATACTTTCGTTTACACTTTCAACTTGGCCGTTGCCTTGGGGGTGCGCAACGGAAGAGAAGGTGTGTTCGATCTTCATCTCTTTCATCCACTTTTGGAGGTCGTCAGACGCGAAGTTGGTGCCATTGTCCGTTACAATCTTGAGTGGCAGGCCAAACCTGCAAATGATGTGTTCCCAAATAAACTTGCGCACCATCATTGCAGTAGTTGAGGCAAGGGCTTTGGCCTCCACCCATTTCTTAAAGTAGTCGACGGCCACGATTATGAATTTGACGGCGCCAGGAGCTTCTGGGAAGGGTCCCACCATATCAATCCCCCATTGCTGAAAAGGCCAAGCAGTGGATACAGGGATAAGATCATTTTTTGGGCGCAGGGTTTTCGGGGAGTGCCTTTGATAAGAGTCGCATTTGCGCAACTCCTTTAGAGCATCTACGTGCATCCCTGGCCAGTAGTATCCAACGTTCATTATTTTCACAACGACCATGCGTGGCCCTGCGTGTATGCCGCAAATTCCTTAGTGAATCTTCCTGATCAAGTAATTTGCATCCTGGGGGTCCACGCAGTGCAAGAGTGGCCCCAAGAAGGATTTTCTATACAAAATACCACCATTCATTTCATAATGCAAGGCCTTGTTATGTATCTTCCTTGCCTCTTCCTTGTTGTTAGGGAGGGCTCCTTCTTGCAAATACTTGATTATAGGGCTCATCCAGGATGGTTGCCCTATCTCTATCGCATTCACTTGACGCAACAAAACCGACGGGTTCTTTAATACTTCGATTCTTACATCCTTGGTGAGATGTTGAAAAGAAGTTGAAGCAAGCTTGCTTAAGGCGTCTGCTGGTTTGTTTTCTGAGCGATTGATATGCACCACCTTGTAGGACTTGAACTGCTGAAGCAACTCCTTTGGTACAAAGCCATAACTTCGCCCTTCGCGTCGTATAGTCCATTGATTTGACTGGCAATCAAGAGTGAATCAACATGCGCTCACAGATTTTGAGCTCCCATTTTTATGGCGAGGCGCAAGCCTGCCAGAAATGCCTCGTATTCCGCTTCGTTGTTGGTGTTCTTGAAGTCCAACTTGATGGCGTATGTAAATTCATGTTTCTCAGGGCTCACAAGTCGCAATCCAGCTCATACGCCATCTTCGTTTGAGGCCCCATCTGTGTATAACAACCATAACTCATTGGATGTGTCTTTTATGGGAGTCTCAACAGTCTCACAATCTTTGATTTTATCCGCCGGGACTTCTGTGATGAAGTCCGCTAGAACTTGACCCTTGATGGCTGGGCGCGGCTTATACAAAATGTTGTGGCCTCCTAGCTCGATCGCCCACTTTGCCAACCGCCCAGATGTCTCTGGCCTTTGCAATATCGTGCCAATGTGGAAATTGGTAAGTACGGTGATGACGTGACCTGTAAAGTATCTGCACAGCCTCTTGGAGGCATGTAGCAGCGCAAGTACTAATTTTTCCATCGTTGAATATCTTGTTTCTGGATCTGTAATCACCCTACTGACTTAATAAATTGGAGTCTGAACTCCATTTCTCTCCACAAGCAATACCGACCCCACTGCCATATCCAAAAAAGATAAGTACAGAATGAGTGGTTCCTTTTCGAGCGGCGCGGTCAGGGTAAGGAGCTCAATCAAGCACTCTTTCATTTGCTGAAAAGCGACTTCTGCTTTAGGCGTCCACTTAAATTCTTTCTTTTTTACGCAGTTGCGCAGAGTGCTGATAAAAGGATATGACTTTGCAGCGTGGTTTGACAGAAAATGGTTAAGCGCGGCTAGGCGGCCGGCCAACCTTTGCATCTCCTTGATCGTTCGTGGTGACGGCATTCACTCTATGGCCTGAACTTTTTCTGGATTGACTCTAAACCCGCCATTTGTAACCACGAAGCCCAAAAATTTTCCCTCCTCCATACCAAAGGAACATTTGGCTGGATTCAATTTCATATTCACGCTTCTCAACGAGGTGAATGTTTTCTCGATGTCTTTCAACATTTGATCCTCTTCGGTACTTTTAATCACCAGATCATTGATGTAAACCTCGATGTGTTTCCCAATATCTTCGGCAAATATTTTATCCATCAGACGCTGGTATGTTACGCCCGCATTTTTGAGGCCGAACGGCATCTTTGTATAACAGAAGATCCCGAGATCGGTCTGAAAAGCTGTCTTGTTGTTGGTGCATGTTATGTGACAACAGCGTTGGATTGGTCTTTGGATATTAAACGTCTTTGGGCCGCGAAGACTTATGAGAGAAATAGAATTCGAGTTTGTTGAAGCCCAATCTAGTCCAAGTTTGTATCAAGTTAAAGTCTATCTAGTTTAGCCCGAATTGTATCTAGAATGCGTATGGGCTTGGCCCAGTTCGAATTGTATGGTTGTGTGTATATAAACAACCTTTATCTAGAGTTTTAGGGTTAGACTTTTGGAGATTATTGAGAGCATTCGAATTGTGAGAGTTTTAGAACAAACAGAAATCGGCTGTTGGTTCGTGGAGATCTTTAGTGATTGTAAACGTTTTCGTTGGATAATCATAGAAGATCGGTTGGTAAATCGTTTCGTGTTCTTGTTTCTGTTTGCTAGGTTTATCAAGGGGATTCCGCACCCTTGATTGATTATCAATCTTGTTACGATCCATACGGGATACACGGATTCAAGATTTGGAATTTTTTGTTCATCGCGTTCTTCGTGTTCTTGATTTTGTTCATCGAACTTTTATCAAAAATCAAAATAGTTTGGTGTTTCAATTTGTTTTGAAACTGTTAAAGATATTGAACGGTTTTAAATTTTAAAAGAAATATTCCTTTTGTGTTAAAAAGATTGCAGTTTCCAAAAATTATTAAAATTTCTGTTTGTGGTTTTTGGAAAAGTAAACAAAGTCAACAGGGAGTTCACGGTTTCGAGTCTTCAACATCATCTTCACAACATCACAGAGGTCTCGAGTAAGCCATCTTCAATTACGAGTCGCAATCACGTTTCCGAGTCCGTGTCGCAACCGAGTTCTCGAGTCGCAATCATCTTCAACTGATCTCGAGTCAACATCTTCTACTCTCGAGTCATCAGCATTAGCCTGGTCTCGAGTCATCTTCATCAAGGTCTCGACTCATCAATCGTCACGGTTTCGAGTCGCAACGAGGTTTGAGGTCTCGAGTCATCATCTACCTCCATGGTTTCGAGTCATTATTCACGAGTCGCAACCGTTCTGGTCTCGAGTCACAGCCTGGTCTCGAGTCATCTTCTTCCCAAGCGGTCTCGAGTCACAACCTCGGTTCCGACTCGCAACTGCATCCACAGTTTTGACTCCACCTTCCTCCGATCACTGTTTTGAGTGTTCTGATCACCACCTCCGTTCATCGTCATCTCCTCCGTCTTTAACCACCACTTCATCTTCTCCGACGAACCTCCGTTCACCGATCATTCGAACACCGAACGAGTACCTCCAACCTCCACCTCTCCGTCTATCATCCATCATCTTTGTCTCCGGTCGTCACTCAACATCATCATCGGTCATCTCCATTATCATCGCTCAACCGGTCGTCGTCCTACTCCATCGTCTATCACCATCTTCGTCGTACTTCTCCGGCCATCTCCATTATCACCGGACATCTTGGCGGCAGTCGGTTGTTTATTTTGAAATTAGGGTTGGCTGTTTCGAAAGAAGAAGACTGTGACGATTAGGGTTTTTGGGTTTGAGTTATGAAGAAGAAAGAACAGTGGTTCTCGTATTGACCTAATTATATTAATAATAATTATTATAATATTATAATCATTATACCAATCATTAGTTAAATCATTAGGTTTTTAGTATAATAATAATAATAATAATAATAATAATAATAATAATAATAATAATAATAATAATAATAAGTTTTACTTAATAATAATAAGGCATTTTTTGTTCGCGGTAACGAGACGAGTTTGCCCGTAAAATTGGTGATTACATTTTTCGGACATTTTTTATCGTTTTAGCGAACCGGATTTTGAGAATAAATCTTCGAAAGGGTCAGTAGAGAAGTTAGATTTGGATTTTGACACAGGTTACCAAAATCCATTTAAACTTTCACGCTGCGTGATGGCTAAGATGAACAATGGAAGTGAGATTGTTAAGAACTGGCCAAAGCTTACAAACATCAAAGAATATGCTGACTGGAAAGAGAAGTTTGAGTCATTTGTGAAGAGTGAAGATACGAGAATGTGGAGCTGTATGATAGATGGATATATTGCTCCTACACGTCGTGTTGAAGGAAGGGTAAAAGTGATTTCTTATGACAAGATGGATGAATCTGAGAAACAGTTGGTTGATGCTGAGAAGAAAGCTTTAGCAGCAATAAAGATGTCCTTGCCTGAGTGTGTTAAACATACTTTTAAGAAGTATGGGACTTCTAGAGAGCTGTGGGAAGCTTTAGAAAAACGTTATCAGATTCCTTCAAGATTGAATACATGTGATCAAGCATGTGTAGCTGAGCTTGCAGATGTGAAGATTGGAGAGAAAGCTGCTGAGGTAGAAGAGAATAAGGAAGCAGATGAGGAGAATGCTGAAAAGAAGGGTGCAGAAGTTTCAAAGGGATCTGTAAGTCATACATGTCTTAATTGCACTGAACTACAGGTTAAAGTTGACAGACTATCGGAGCAAAACAAAATTCAGTCAGCTGAATTAGAAAAGTTAAAAGAGTCAAATGTTCTTTTGATTAAACGAGAGTCAGATTGTTTTACAAAACTCAAATCAAATGAACAAGAAATCAGCAGTTTAACAAGCAAAGTCAATGAACTGTTACAGATCATTGATTTGGCTCGTGAAACTGTGAAAGAAAAGACTAACGAGCTTTCAGAAAAGTGCACAGAATTGGCTGATGCACAAGCCAAAATTGTTGAACTTCAGGGAAAGTTAAACAATTTTGGGAATTCTTCGTTAGTCAGGACTCAAATTCAAAAAGGTTTAAAAAGGAGTAATGATAAAACAGGGGTGGGGTTTACTAAAGCTTCATCTTCTGGAAATCAAGACTACTCTTTTCTACCAAAAGAAGAAGAGCTAATTGATTTTGTAACCACTGCACAAGAGGTAGTGGATCCGATAGCTGTGGACTTGCCAAATAGTCCAGTTTCTTTGAAAGAATCTGTTGGGTCTAACAGTACACCTCATAAAGTGGATGAGGATACTGAAGACAAAAAGGCTAACACATTTAAAAAGGGATCAAACAAAAAGAAAAAGTATAAGAAAAGATCCTGTTTTAAATGTCACAACAAAGGGCACGTGGCGAGTTGTTGTCCTTTGAAGAAAGGTAAACAAAAAGTTGATGAGGTTAAGGATGGGAATCAGGTTGGGTCAAACAATAGTGTAAAGACTAGTTGTAAGACAAACAAACCTGAATCTCAATCTAAACCCTCAACTTCAAAAAGATTTGATAGACCAAGAAGTATTTCTCCACAATTTAGTCAATATAGTGGTAAATCAAATCGTTTTCAAAGGAAAAATAAAAATTTTGGATATCAAAATCGATACCAAACTGCTGGTAATCGAAATTTTCAACAAAGAAATGGACATAGGGGTTTTAGTAACTCGAATGTTCAACAACATCCAAAATTTTTTCAAAATTCATGGTATGATTATGGGAGAAGCAGGTATCAAGGTAATAATTTTCAAAGGTCAGAAAATCCGAGTGTTTATTGGAACTCTCGCAATCAAAGACCTAGTGAAAATTATCAATCTTGTTCAACAATGGGTAAGCCATCCAAGACACCAGAAAGGTGTGATGGATATTGGATAGAAGCATCTTATGTGGATTTACATGGTCGACCGAAAACCGGTAAGGTTTGGGTTCTCAAATCTAACTGAGTTGTTGAGTGAATGCAGGATGACCAAGAAGGACTGTTGATGTGTTCGACAGTGGTTATTCCTGTAAGGCATCTGAGGTGAATAGTAGGTTAACATGGGTAACAGACTATTTACTTTTGTGATTGTTTTGATTATTTTAAACTTTAAACGTGAAAAACTTTTGTCAGATTTAAAGTGGGAGTTTGCTTGTGTTTAAATTTGTGTTTTTGAAACTTACTCCATGAAAACAAAATTTTAGGGGGAGAAATTCCTCTAAGCCAAAAAGAGTTTAGATAGTGCGTGTGTTTAGGGGGAGTAAGTTATAAAATTTTAAAAAACAAAAATACAAAAACATTGAAAAATAAAAAACATAAAAAAATAGAAAATTAAAAATGAGTTATCACTGTGTGAAAAAGAAGAAATGATAGTACATCGGCAAGTTAGACTGTCACACTGAAATGAAATTAAAATTGCTTAAGTGTGATAGCAGCTTCATCATATGATGTACCAGTAGGCAAAGCATGAAATAATCAACTTACCAAAGTGATATAAACATAAAAGCACTGAGTATGAGTGGGGAACACATCAGTGGTGTATGGTTTAATGACCTTAAATCTTGCGTTGATAGATTGCCAAAATCTGAAGTTTTGGGTCTTTATACTGTTATTTCATCTGGGGATATCTTGACTGTCATTCTGTTTAGAACTAAAATTGTACATGACCCCAGGAAAGAAAGTCACTTGGAATTAGCTCATTTCTATTTGAATGTCTGTATGTTGTCCCGATACACACAATTTTGATCTGATTCTGAAATCTTCTCTGAAAAAAGTCGTGTACCTCCTCTGCTGCATCCAGATATATGCTGACCTGGAGGTGCTAGGCAACGACAGCTTCTGCTGCATCCAGATACATGCTGACCTAGCTGTACGTTGTCGCGCTATAGATCTAATACACCCGAAAGAGGCCCTCTAGTGCCCAAATGAAACCCAATAAACCTATATCAAACTGAGAAAACTCATTTGATCTGTATATTATACCATCTCTGCTAAAGATCTATTCTGTTCTCTTCTCAACCTATTCCCAGTTAAGATTTCAGAACTTTGGATTGGACTTGTGAAATATGTGGTAGGGAAGATACTTGCATGATAGAGTGTGTTGTTTATATTTCCAGGATTTGATTAGTATTTATTTGGGTGTTCATTGTTAAGCAATCAAAACATGATAAAACAGGTTATATGCAGACCTAGACACTGTCAGGATATCTTAAAGGATGAATTCAGTATACTCACCTACTACGATGAATCTTTGTGCATACCTTGATCGTGGGGGTATATCCTGAAGTGGGACACACTAGTATATCAATAATAATATTACCTTAACGTATCATACGGTAATGGTACTTGAAATGTTCATGCATTTTGTTTAGGTGGACGAACATACTGGTAATCGTCTTGAACTGCTTTTCACGAAAAATTAAATAAAGAATTATCTAATAGTGTGAAACAGTTTGATTGTGCTGATATGATCTTCTTACCAGTGATTCTCACAAAAATAGAGTGTTTATTGCTTTTCGTATTTACTTGCTTTCAGAAAAATATAAAAAAAAAATCCAAAAATAGTGTCTTTTTCTGTTTAAAATTCTTAACGTACGGAAAACTGTTATTCTTGGAGGAATTGTTACTGATAGGGGGAGACGGTGTTAGTAAGTGGGTTCAAAATTTTGAAATGATGCAGGTTATAAGGTGTTTGTTTAAAAATTGTTGCGTGTTGGTGCTTAATTTGAAAATGCTTAATCTGATACAGTTTAACTATCTCTTGAATAATAATAATTCTTTAACTATGTTGAAAAATTCTTATGGTTTCTCGAGATGTTTGTTTTATAGTATACAGATTGAAGCAGTTTGTTGATGAGAAGTTGTTTTGAAGAGATGAGGAGTTTGTTGCTGCTTGGTAGAGTCCTCCTTCTACAATGCAGAGTGGATGTTGTGAAGACTTACTGAGAATGCTGAATCACAACTTGGAAGATTTGGTGATTGGATACATCAGCTTAGGGGGAGTCTGTTGCTGACAGAATTCATGTTGAAGCTGACGCTATCCAAAGACCAAAAGACTGTGAGATTCTGAAGACTAAAGTTTCCTTTGCAAGCTATTGTCAAGGGGGAGTTTGTTGGTGCATGTTATGTGACAACAGCGTTGGATTGGTCTTTGGATATTAAACGTCTTTGGGCCGCGAAGACTTATGAGAGAAATAGAATTCGAGTTTGTTGAAGCCCAATCTAGTCCAAGTTTGTATCAAGTTAAAGTCTATCTAGTTTAGCCCGAATTGTATCTAGAATGCGTATGGGCTTGGCCCAGTTCGAATTGTATGGTTGTGTGTATATAAACAACCTTTATCTAGAGTTTTAGGGTTAGACTTTTGGAGATTATTGAGAGCATTCGAATTGTGAGAGTTTTAGAACAAACAGAAATCGGCTGTTGGTTCGTGGAGATCTTTAGTGATTGTAAACGTTTTCGTTGGATAATCATAGAAGATCGGTTGGTAAATCGTTTCGTGTTCTTGTTTCTGTTTGCTAGGTTTATCAAGGGGATTCCGCACCCTTGGTAGATTGTCAGTTTTGTTACGATCCATACGGGATAGGGACCTACACTTGTCTTCGTCCTCAAGCTTCATTTGAACCTGGTGATAACCCTTGTATCAATCTAAGAAGCATTTCCATCTGTATGGCGCGAGAAAGTCTATCTTTTTGTCGATCTCAGGCAAAGAGTAGTAGTCTTTAGGGCATGCCTTGTTGAGATCGGTATAATCGACGCACATTCTCCATCCTCCGTTTGACTTCTCCATCATCACGGGGTTTGCCACCCAACTCTGATAACGCACCTCTCTTAAGATTCCTGCTTTTAACAGCTCACAGACTTGCTCATTCATTGCTTTGGTCTTATCCGCCCCTAAGCTGTGCCTTCTTTGAACTTTGGGTTCAACGGAGGGATAAGTGTTTAGACAATGCTCGGTAACGACGCGTGGGACACCGGTCATGTCTGCCGGAGTCCAGGCGAAAATGTCCATATTCCTGAACAAAAGTTGTTTGAGGTGTGTCCTGATGTTTAGTGAGATCGCGTGGCCTATCGTCACCGTTTGCTCTGGGTATTTGCGATTTAAAACCCACTTTTCTGGCTCGGTCGCTGAAACCTTTGCCGCTTTGGTCGGGCGCGCATCATCTGCTGACATTACTTCCTTCTTTGCATATATAATTGCCACCCCTGTCTCGGTTGGGAAACCGATCGCTGAGTGGGGCGTGGAAGTTACCATGTTTAGCTCTCCTTGGGTTTCTCTCCCAATCAAAACATCATGCCTTGATTTGACAGGCATCACCATGAAGTTGACAGTTGTGGTTCTTGAATGCTTCCCGTCAGACAGCGTGACGGGGAAGCTGATTTGGCCTAGTGGGAAGACCGTTTCGTTGCAGAATCCTGACAGAGGGTAGTCGACTGGCTCAAGTCTCGCTTTATCTTCATCGTCAAACTGGTTAAAGCATTGCTCATAGATGATATCCGCTGTACTTCCCGGATCAATAAATACGTACTCTGTCTTGTAATGACCGTTAATATCGGTAATGACGACGGGGCATGTGGCACGCGGTTCCCGTCGCACTACTGGGAAGATGACCTGTTGTTCTTGCCATGCCGGCTCGAAAGGTCGCTTGCCTTTATCTCTTGCACTATATCTTGGTCCGTTGACCATGTGTGTCTCCAAGCGTCTAACCTTTTTCTCTCTTCCGTCATCGTTGCGTTGAATCTGACGTGTCTCTTTGTGCATGTTCTTTACCAGATGGCTTAGCTTTCCACTTTTCAATGCTTTTTCGATTTCTTGCCTTAAGCTAATACAGTCATCTGTCAGATGACCTGTATCCTTGTGGAAGTCAAAATACAGGTTGGGGTCCTGCCCCTTGTTGTTCGTCATAGGCCTTGGAGCCTTAAAATCGTGGTTCTCTGTCATGAGCACCTCTTTTGGTGTCTTTATGAGCGGAGTCCAGTGTTTGTCTCGATTCTCGTTCCTGACTGCCTTCCGATAACCAATGCGATCAATAGTGTCTCGCGCGTCTTCTCTGTATCGAGGTCGCTCGTCATAACCGCTGGAATGGCTGGCTTTCCATCTAGGGTTTTTGCCCTTATTGCGCCTGTTGTTATCGCGCGAGCTTCCTTTGGAAAATTTATCTTTGGTGTAAGAGTTCTTGTTACCGGCCAACAACTCTTCAGTTTGCGCAACTATTTTCGCAGCTTCCATGAGCTTATCCCATTCCTTGGGCATTCCATCTTTTCCCGTGATAGTCCTGATGAGGCTATCACAGCGAATAGCTTTCTTGAAGTGAGCGCGCATGAGCTGTTCGCTTACACCACCGATTTCCAAACACTCCTTATTAAAGCGAGTGATGAAATTTTCTAAACCTTCGTTCTCCCTTCGCCAAATGTCTGTTACCTCCGCTGTGTCATGCTGGTAACGTTTTTGCTGACTGAAGTGGTTTACAAACTGTGTTCGGAAATCAACCCACGACTTGATCTTTCCCGGTGGGAGGCTGTCGAACCAGGCGCGAGCAGCCCCCGTGAAAGTTTGGATAAACAAATGGCACCACATAGGCATATTTCATCCTCCCATGCAACTGACGCTTGTGAATACTCTGACATGATCATCCGGGTCGGTTAAACCATTAAACTTCCCGACTGTTGGAGGCAATTTCTCTCTTGATAGCGGTGCTAGAGCAATCTTTGGGATGAACTTTGAATGTTCTGCAGCTTCAGCTGGTCGATATACGAGGTGGAAGTCTCGCTCTGCCTCCTCGCTGTATCCGACGTGCTGCCTCGGTTCGTAATATTCATGGTTCCACTGTAAACGATTGAAGACTGAAGACCCTTCATCTTCTTTCCAACTTGGGTTGTTTGGGTCTGTGTCATCCCATTCATTGTTCAAGTTGCGCGGCTCGAGCCGGCTCTAAACTAGACCTCTCTGAACGTTTGACGGATAGTCATAATAGCTTTCTGTCTCTCCCCGTGTGTCGCGCGTGTCATGCACGCTTGGTCTTCTCTAGGGAGGAGGCCTGTTGATTCTTCCTTGGAGGTTTTGTTGTGGGGGCATCTGGCGCGCCCCCTGACTCGGACCCAAAGGTGTGACTAAAGATGGTTCTACTTGCAAAACCGCTTGCTGTGCGCTCAGAGACTGATACGCAGCATTGATGGTAGCGATTTGCTTGGCGTACCAAGAGGCTGGAGTTTCGCCTTCGGGTAGCACTAATAGCGCCGAAATGTTCTGAGGTGGAGGTGGATTAGAGGGTCCAGCACCATTGTTTCCTGGGGTTACCGTCTGAGTGATGCGAGTGATGCTCGCGCGGGGTCCCCCAGTGTTGGTTACTTCGATTTCCCCGATTTCTTCTGCATGTTGAGCTTGGACGTTTTGATTGTCCTCCCCCAACACTGCATTAGTGTTTGTTCCGAAACCGAAATCTGGAATGATTCCTTTACCAGCCATGATCAAAGGAAAAATAGCTTAAAAAACTCAGAAAAAGAAGATGAAAGTGATTTGTGAAAAACCGATGGGCGCCAATGAAGAAACACGGAACTAATTTTAGGGATTGATTAGTTGGGTTTATGTTCCTATCATAGTGGTTAATCTTCTTATGGCTTTCTGAGCTTCGTTATGATCCGTTAATCCTGCAAAACAGAACACCGTTACTCGTTAAGAGGGGAATGTGGGGGTTTCCCTCTTAACCGGGCTCCGGTGTGAGAATAAGCGACTGTTTTGTGGAGATAAGAATGTATTAAGAGTGAGAGTAGAGGGAGTAGAATGTTTAACCTGTGAAGGGAGGTCTCTATTTATAGCCGGAAAGGTGTAAGAGGGTATGGGCTGATGGGCCTTGGGCCGGAAGGCGACAACATAGGGGATGTGCTCCTTGTCTCACTGGTGTCGACCGTTAGTGGCTTCTAGAAGTTCTCCGGTGCTGGCGCACCATGATTGGAGCCACGTGTCACCATTTTCGGCCTGGCCGTCCTTCTGCCATTAGCAGGTAAGTGGAGATCGTGGGGCAGGTGTTTCTGCCCTATGATTGGTGCCACGTAGGCGTCCTCCAGTACTCTCTGTATCATGCACGTCAGACGATCGTGGAGCACGATTGAGCAGAACCTGGAGGACTCGGATTGGCCCTTTTCTTCTGCCATTTGTACCTTGTGTTCCTTCTGAAGTAGCCCTGCGCCATTGACCTGCGCGGCTCTTGCTGAGCACGTAATTAGTCCGCACAGGGGGATGGGTGGTTGAAGACTCCTATTCAGAATGCTAAGTGTTGAATGTGGTGTTTTCTTTTCTTGAGACCTCGCGCTAGATTAATACATGACGATGTAACGCGTGCGAGGTTGGCAGTAAACAAGTTGATGAATAAGGAGTATGGTCCTGCGCACGACGTGAATGAGGTCTGCGCGGCCTCTTTGGGACCATACCCCTTCAGGATCATATGTCGAATTGTGACTAGAAAATCCGCATAACCCTTTTTAATCTATTTTGCTTGAGTTAAACATTGGGGGTTAACGCGATCGTGTCCTGGATATCCTCGGCTCATTTAATTGCATATGGCCATGACTTAAGCACGGAGTGTAGGCATATACCTGGCAGATGCTAATTCTATTGTAACATATTTTTCTACCCGGGGAGACCTTTTATGGGTTAAAGTGGCATGTCGGTTAATCATGTTATCAGTGTTTAGTACCGGGCCCCATATGTATTGATAAGCATGTAAATCTGTATACAAGATATATTATATATTTTCCCAAGTTATTTATGAAAATACATGTGCCTTGTGCACTAAAACCAATTTTGCAATATTTTCAAAATGTGTCGGTTATTTGTATTTAACAGTGTAAACTGACGTATCTTCAGAAGACTAAGCGTAGGTAGCAAGGTTACGAAATAGGCTGGAAATGCCTGGTAAATGCTTAATAGGAATTTGCAACTCCTTGCATTTGAAGCCTAGTAGTCTGCTTATTTAATCATTTTGTTATTTTCGATCCGCATGTGGATCTTTTGAATACTTCCGTCTATATAATTAATTTGAACATCCAGACATTTTAATTTGTAATAGTATTTTAATTCCAAGACTTCCGTGGTGCTATTTGTGTATCTTGATATCAATCGTCACGTACCCCAAGTTCGGGCCCACCGGGAAATACAGGGTGTGAAAGGTTGGTATTAGAGCCAACGTTTGAGTGAATTAAATACTAGCCTTTTGTGTTTGATCTCAAACATCACAATAGCTTAATCCTTAGACTTTCTGAATCTAGGCATTGATCTAGGATTACTCACATCTTATTAAGTTATGTATATTGTTGTTTTTTATTTTGTCAGGATATAAATTATGCCGCCAAGATTCAGAGATAAAGGAAAAGGTCCGATGCGAGTAGGTCCATCTGGACGCATTCCATCGCAATCTCACAGCTCGGACCACCCACAAGACTCACGCGAGTCACAATCGTCTCAATCTGCGAGACATTATTTTTCTCACAATTCATCACCATCTCACCATTCTCACCATTCTTACCACTCTAACCACTCTCACCAATCTCACCAGTCACATTCCCATTCTTTCCATGGGTCATTCGACCCTAACCAGTACATTAACACCCTACCTTCTGCTCAAAACCAACTAGACCAGCAGAATGAACCGGATAAGGATTCTGATCTGGAAATGCCACCGTCTGGGTCTTTGTGACAACCCGAGCTTTCAAGGTCTTTCCTCGACACGTTGCTTGTTTCACAACTGTGTTTTCATAATTCGTTGTGTTGTAACGGGTGCACGTTTGCTATATGATTAATTTAATGAATATGACTATTGTATTATTGTTTGGTCTTATGATTATTCAATATGATTAAGGTATTGAAAACTTATTAACTGTTTAAGATTAGATAGACTTAACCCTTGCACTCTCACATTTGACGAAACATAGGTTCTTCGTCATCACCTCTACTCGACGAAATACTGGATTTTCGTCATCACCTATACTCGACGAAACATTGATGTTTCGTCATCAACATCACGACAAAGAATATGCTTCTTCGTCGAGGCCTTTATTTGCCGTGTGGACTTTTGGGCTTAAGTGAGGCCCAACCTACCCAGCTATATGTACTGTGCTCGCACAACATTACGTAAGATCATACTCGGCAAAACCCTAGACTCTCCTTCCTCTCCCTTGCACACGGCGGCAATCCTCATCCCTCTTGAAGTTCTTTTCAGTCTCATCTCGCTTCCGGTTAGTATGTGATTACTCTATTTAACCTGTTTGTTACGTAATTGGTATAATCATCTTCACATGATTGTTTATAATGTGACTGATCTGAATGTTATGAATAATAGTTTGATATAAATATGGTTAAGGACAGTTACCAATCTGGTAGATCTCATCGAATACAAATTAGGGTTGTCATGATAAAGGGTTTCGGTGTCGTTCGGATGGGATTTACGATTGACTGAAGGATTAAACTTAATATGTGACATTAGTCTATGTTAAAGTGAATAAATCAGAAGTTGTGCTCTCATATTTATTAACTAGGGTTTTGATGCTTATTGCTAATCAATTAGACTAGATCATGCAGGATGAGAACTCTATGATTTGTATTAATTTATGTTCACTGTACGGTTTTGATGATTCTGTTGCTGTATGGTTATTATGTTGTCTGTTAGTATAGTCATGAATAAATCAGAACTGTAAGTGATTAGGGTTGTTGTTAATTATGACGAACTGTGAGAATGGGCGAAGAAAGAGCTGCGACAAAGGACCCAACTCGACGAATAACCTTAGTGTCGACGAATAACCTTGGTGTTTCATCACCCACCATGCCGACGAACTACCTGGAAGTTCGTCATTTGAAGGTTCGCCACCAAGAGTTTTACTGCTATGAATAATAATGAATGATTTTGTTGTTGAAACCCTAATACTGCTAGGTGTTATTCGGTGATTGTTGCTTGAATAGACACTATGATTATAATTTATATGTGAACCTTGTGACTGTAAACTGATTACGTATACATGAATACCATAGGCTTTGACTGATTAAGTGTGAACGAATATCTAGTCATACCGAGCAAACCAAGGTGAGTTCACCTCTCTCAAAACAAGCATGCGTCCTTGTAGGGGATGTGAGGCGGATTTCACAAATGCATATCCTTGCAGGGGATATGCAACGGTTTTCAGAAAACGTTGATGTTGGATAATACACTCACTTACTTAAGTCCCATCATACTACCGGGTTAGTTGCTTGAATGGCAACGGGGTTATTAGTTGATAGCGCTATTAGGTTTGGCACCCTCACGACGTACCTGGATAGGACGGGCGTGAACTAATAACTTTAAATCATGACCAATGTTTGATATCTGCGTATCAAGTTATTATCAACACAACATATCATAAGTCACTACTTGGTATTAAACGGTTAAAACAAACTGTGAACTCACCAGCGTTGTCTGATACACTTTTCTACATGCTTGCGGGTCCTTCGGTACAGTATTATGGAACTTGCTGTCTGGAAAGCTGGAGTGGTCATGGGTCGTGGAATTTGGAACGCTTCTCGATGTTACATTGTTGAACACTTTTATTTAAAAAAACTATTATGCTTCCGCTGAACTTGTTAAATTTATTAAATTATGTTTGAATTATACAATTTCATTTAATGGAAAGTTTTATCTTATTTTATATATCTATGGTTCAATGTGATTAGTGGCTAGATCCTGGTATGTCACACACCTCGCGGGGGTTTCCGCTTGTGGTATTTTTAGGGGTGTGACAGTTTGGTATCAGAGCCACTGGTTATGGTGAACTAGGTTTTATAACGTTTTCATAAAAACCAGGCTATAACCAAATAGTATCGAAAACGACCATGACACTCATCTCTAGATCGCAAGGTTCGTTCTCTGTTTACTTTATGCATTACTGGTTTAGTAGTCACACACTCACGACTTGCATGAAACTACATACTAGATACCATGATGCGATTACCTATGCTGCATGTTTTAGTGATGCTTGATAGTGTGACACTACCTTTCGCCTTTTGTGATTCCTAGTTTTGTGTTATCCTTCGTTTTGTTACTTGAGTGCGGAGAACCTTTTAGTGCGAGTTAAGAGGCACTGAGATAAGCATGCAAATTGCCTTATTACTATGGGTGTACACATAATAATAATGTAGGGTGCATATGAATCCTAGTGAGGCTTGATAAGTGTAAAAAGGGTTCTGTCCCACTAACCATATAATGTTAGAGTTCCTCGAGTCCATAGGAGTCGTAGCAATGATTGAATTCTACTTAACTGTGATCCTTATCTCCTCCACTCTTCTTATATATAGAATCATGAACGGACGTGGCGGACGTAACGGCGGACGTGGAGGTGGCCGCAGCGGTGGACGTGGCAACATCAATATGACTCAAGCATAGTTGATTGAACTAATTAACGCACGCGTGGCTGAGGCTTTGGCAGCCCAGCAAGCTGGTACGATATATACCAGACAAAGCATAGTCTTCGGTCATTTACCCGACTCTTATTTGTGCGTACTTTCTTTTTGTTTTAGGTCAACCTGTGAACCAAAACCAGAACAATCCACCTGTGTGTACGTTCAAAACTTTCATGGATTGCAAGCCTCAAACTTTCAGTGGACCTGAAGGTCCTGTAGGACTGCTCCGTTGGTTCGACAAAGCCGAATCCGTTTTTGCCATGTGTAACAGTCCAGCTGGGGACAGGGTGAAGTTTGCTTCTGGCACCTTAGAGGATGGTGCTTTGACTTGGTGGAATGCTCAGGTGCAGATGCTGGGCATTGAGATGGCAAACGCTACTACTTGGGATGATTTTAAGGAACTGATGTGGGAGGAGTATTGTCATCGTGATGAAGTGCAAAAGTTGGAAAACGAGTTTTATAACCTGAAGATGGAGGGATCTGAAATCGAGGCTTACACAAAACGGTCTCATGAGCTGGCAAACATGTGTCCTAATCTATCCCGACCACCACCATGCAGGATCGAGCTCTACATTAAGGGATTGGAAAAACCAGTTAAGTTAGTCACAGCAGCAAATCTCGACAACCTTCCACGGATTATCAGGCTGGCTCACAAGATCACTGATCAGGAGGTGGAGCGTGGCTCGCTGCCACCACGTGTTACCGCTACTACTGCTATTACTGCTACTACTGCCACCCCCACCACCGACAACAAGCGAAGTGGAATGATGCAGATAAGGCGACCAACTCGAATCAGTCGCAGAAGAAGCCTGACAACAACAGCACTCGTAGTTTCAGCCAGTCGTCTTCTATCAATCAGAATCATAACCATAGTCAGACTTCCGATTCTTATGCAGGAAAACAGCCGAAGTACAATAAGTGTAGTTTTCACCACTATGGTCAGTGTAGCCGAGCATGTCAAAGGTGTGACAAGATGGGTCACATGGCGAAAGATTGTATAGCCCCGTACCCCAAGCAACAACAGCAACAGCCCCAGCAACAGCAACAAAGGCAGCAACCTCAGCAGAATTAGGGTAATCAGAGGGGATGTTATCAGTGCGGTAGTGAAGGGCATTTCAAGAAGGATTGCCCGCAATTGAATCAGAATGCCAACAATAACAATGGGGGTAACCGCCAGAACAACAACACCAACGCGGGGAATAATAACAATGGGAACAACGGTGGGAATGGTGCTCGCGGGAGAGCATTTACGATTGGAGCAGGTGATGCAAGGAACGATGGTAATGTCGTGACTGGTATGTTTTCTATCAACGGTATTTTAGCCACTGTATTATTCGAATTTGGTGCCGATTGGAGTTATGTGTCTTTGGGGTTTAGTCGTCAATTAGGGTTAACACCAACACCTCTCGAAATCTAACACGTAGTGGAATTGGCTGATGGCAAGTCCATTGAAGCCTCGATCTTTTGGGTCAAGTGTTTGACATTGACCTTCTCCCTATTACTCTTGGTAGTTTTGATATAGTCGTCGGTATGGACTGGTTGTCCAAACACAGAACAGATATACTTTGCAAGGAGAAAATCGTGCGTGTACCTCTTCCTAGCGGGGAATCATTATCTGTCCAGGGTCATCGAAACGGTGCAACCGTCAACATCAACTCATCCATGAAAGCCCAGAAATGTTTACAAAAGGGCTATCCTACTATTTTAGCACTTGTTACTGACACCTTGTCTGAGGAAAAGAGAATTGAAGATTTACCTGTTGTTCATGGATTTCCTGATGTTTTTCCCGAAAAACTTCCAGGTTTACCTCCACATCCTCAGGTGGAGTTCCACATTGATCTCACACCAGGAGCAGCTCCGATCGCTCGCGCACCATATCGTCTTGCACCTAGGGACTTGCAAGAGTTATCAAATCAACTTCAAGAACTGTTGGATAGAGGTTTTATCTGACCCAGTTCTTCGCCTTGGGGAGCCCCAGTTTTGTTTGTGAAGAAGAAAGACGGGTCTTTCCGCATGTATATTGACTATCGAGAACTCAACAAGGTGACGGTCAAGAATCGTTATCCTTTACCTCGCATCGACGACCTGTTCGACCAGTTGCAAGGGTCGAGCTTCTACTCGAAGATTGATCTAAGATCGGGCTATCATCAGATGAGAGTCCGAGAAGAGGATGTTCCAAAAACATCTTTTCGCACGCGGTATGGCCATTACGAGTTCCTTGTTATGCCATTCGGGTTAACTAATGCACCAGCGGTATTCATGGACCTCATGAACCGCGTATGTAAACCATATCTTGATGATTTTGTCATCGTGTTTATCGATGACATTCTGATCTATTCTAAGAGCAAGGAGGACCACGAACGGCACTTGCGTCTTATCTTGGAGCTCCTGAGGAAGGAGCAGCTTTACGCATAATTTTCTAAGTGTGACTTCTGGATTCGAGAAGTACACTTCCTCGGCCACATTGTTAACGAAATGGGGATATACGTGGATCCTGCTAAGATTGACTCAATCAGGAATTGGGCAGCACCAAAGAATCCTTCAGAGGTGCGACAATTCCTTGGCCTCGCTGGGTACTATCGAAGATTCATTGAGGGTTTTTCAAAGATCGCTCAACCCCTCACCGCTCTAACACAGAAGGGTGTCGTATATTCTTGGGGAACGAAACAGGAAGACGCCTTCCAGCTTCTAAAGCAAAAGCTCTGCAGTGCACCGATCTTGTCTTTACCAGAGGGTACCAAAGATTTCGTGGTGTACTGTGGCGCTTCTATTCAGGGTCTCGGTTGCGTGCTAATGCAACGCGAGAAGGTGATAGCTTACGCCTCTCGTCAGTTGAAGGTTCACAAGAAAAATTACACAACCCACGACTTAGAGTTGGGAGCCGTGGTATTCGCATTCAAAATCTGGAGGCATTACTTGTATGGTACTAAATGCACTATTTATACCGACCACAGGAGCCTTCAGCATATCTTCGACCAGAAGGAACTGAATATGCAACAGCATCGCTGGGTAGAACTCTTAAACGACTACGACTGTGCAATCAAGTATCATCCAGGCAAAGCTAATGTTGTAGCTGATTCCCTGAGCCAAAAGGAAACAAAACCCAAACGTGTTTGCGCCTTGCAGCTCACTATTCACTCAAACCTCCCTAACCAGATCCGTTATGCTCAAACTGAAGCGTTGAAAGAGGGAAACATTAAAGCTGAGTATTTACGAGGCATGGAGAAGCGACTCGTAGAGAGATTTGACGGCATTTACTACTTCATGGAGTGAATATGGATTCCTCTGTATGGTAACCTTAGAGATCTTGTGATGGATGAGGCACACAAGTCTCGATACTCCGTTCATCCGGGTTCGGATAAGATGTATCAGGACCTTAAAGTTTTATACTGGTGGCCGAAGATGAAGGCCCACATTGTGACTTATGTGAGTAAATGCTTGACTTGTTCAAAGGTCAAGGTGGAGTATTAGAAACCCTCGGGTTTACTGCAGCAACCAGAAATACCCATGTGAAAATGGTAACAAATCGCCATGGATTTTGTCACTGGGCTACCTAGAACTCAAAACGGAAATGATACCATCTGGGTGACCGTCGACCGTCTCAAGAAATCTGCACACTTCCTCGCAGTCAAAGAAACTGACAAGTTATCGCAGTTGGCGAGTAACTACCTAAAGGAAGTGGTTTCCAGGCATGGGGCACCAACCTCCATTATCTCTGACCAAGATCCGTGTTTCATATCCGATTTGTGGCAAGCGATGCACAAATAATTTGGCTCACGTCTCGACATGAGCACTGCCTATCACCCTCAAACGGATGGTGAGAGTGAGCGAACTATCCAGACATTGGAGGACATGCTGCGAGCATGTGTTATCGATTTTGGTAAAGGTTGGGAGAGACACTTAACCTTGGTGGAGTTTTCTTACAATAACAGTTACCATACCAGTATCCAGGCAGCTCCGTTCGAGGCTTTATACGGACGGAAATGTCGATCTCCTCTATGTTGGGCTGAAGTGGGTGACAGCCAAATCACGGGTCCGGAACTTGTGCTCGAAACTTCTGAGAAGATTGTACAAATCAGAAATCGTATGGCGGCAGCGCGCGATCGTCAGAAAAGCTACGCAGACAGGCGTAGGAAACCTTTGGAGTTTGCCGTAGGCGATCGCGTTATGTTAAAAGTCTCACCCTGGAAGGGTGTGGTATGTTTTGGGAAACGCATCAAGCTTAATCCGCGTTATGTCGGGCCATTCAAAAATTTTGGAACGAATTGGTAAGGTGGCATACAAGCTCGAGTTACCTGCTGAGCTGGGTAATGTGCATGATGTTTTCCATGTTTCACAGTTGAAGAATTGTTTGTCCGACGAAACACTTGTAGTACCGTTACAAGAGCTGAAAATTGACGACAAGTTGCAATTTGTCGAAGAACCAATCGAAATTATGGACCGGGAAGTCAAGGTTCGTAAACATAGCCGAATTCCAATCGTGGGAGTTCGTTGGAACTCAAAACGTGGACCGGAGTTCACGTGGGAACGCGAGGATCAGATGAAGCTCAAGTATCCTCACCTTTTCCCAAAGAAGAAATCTAATCCTGGTGCAACTAATGAATTTTGGGACGAAATTCCCCTTCAAGTTGGGGATGATGTGGTACCCAAGGAAAATCCACGGTCAACCTGATTTGACACTTCACCGCTTTTGGATTTCTTATCAAACTTCGGGATGAAATTTCTTTCAAGTTGGGGATGATGGGACAACCCGAGCTTTCAAGGACTTTCCTCGACACGTTGCTTGTTTCACAACTGTGTTTTCATAATTCGTTGCTTTTTAACGGGTGCACGTTTGCTATATGATTGATTTAATGAATATGACTATTATATTATTGTTTGGTCTTATGATTATTGAATATGATTAAGGTATTGAAAACTTATTAACTGTTTGAGATTAGATAGACTTAACCCTTGCACTCAAACATTTGACGAAACATTGGTTCTTCGTCATCACCTCTAATCGATGAAATACTGGATTTTCGTCATCACCTATACTCGATGAAACATTGATGTTTCGTCATCAACATCACGACAAAGAATATGCTTCTTCGTCGAGGCCTTTATTCACCGTGTGGACTTTTGGCCTTAAGTGAGGCCCAACCTACCCGGCTATATGTACTGTGCTCGCATAGACTCTCCTTCCTCTCCCTTGCACATGGCGGCAATCCTCATCCCTCTCGAAGTTCTTTTCAGTCTCATCTCGCTTCCGGTTAGTATGTGATTACTCAATTTAACCTGTTTGTTACGTAATTGGTATAATCATCTTCACATGAATGTTTATAATGTGACTGATCTGAATGTTATGAATAATAGTTTGATATGAATATGGTTAAGGACAGTTACGAATCTGGTAGATCTCATCGAATACAATTTAGGGTTGTCATGATAATGGGTTTCGGTGCCGTTGGGAAGGGATTTACGATCGACTGAAGGGTTAAACTTAATCTGTGACATCAGTCTATGTTAAAGTGAATAAATCAGAAGTTGTGCTCTCATATTTATTAACTAGGGTTTTAATGCTTATTGCAAATCAATTAGACTAGATCATGCAGGATGAGAACTCTATGATTTATATTCATTTATGTTCACTGTACGGTTTTGATGGTTCTGTTGCTGTATGGGTATTATGTTATCTGTGAGTATAGTCATGAATAAATCAGAACTGTAAGTGATTAGGGTTGTTGTTAATTATGACGAACTGTGAGAATGGGTGAAGAAAGAGCTGCGACGAAGGACCCAACTCAACGAATAACCTTAGTGTCGACGAATAACCTTGGTGTTTCGTCACTCAACGTGTCGACGAAATACTTTGGTATTTCGTCACCCACCATGCCGACGAACTACCTGGTAGTTCGTCGTTTGAAGGTTCGCCGCCAAGAGTTTTACTGCTATGAATAATAATAAATGATTTTGTTGTTGAAACCTTAATACTACTAGGTGTTATTCGGTGATTGTTGCTTGAATGCACACTATGATTATAATTTATATGTGAACCTTATGACTGTAAATTGATTACGTATACATGAATACCTTAGGCTTTGACTGATTAAGTGTGAACGAATATCTAGTCATACCGAGCAAACCAAGGTGAGTTCACCTCTCTCAAAACAAGCATGTGTCTGGTGGGGACAATCAAACTGACAAACTTGGAAATGGATTTTCATAAACCCATATTCATGTAGGGGATATGAGGCGGTTTTCAAATACCCACATCCTTGTAGGGGATGTGAGGCGGATTTCACAAATGCATATCCTTGCAGGGGATATGCAACGGTTTTCAGAAAACTTTGATGTTGGATAATACACTCACTTCTATCACTTAAGTCCCATCATACTACCGGGTTAGTTACTTGAAGGGCAACGGGGTTATTAGTTGATAGCGCTTTTAGGTTTGGCACCCTCACGACGTACCTGGATAGGACGAGCGTGAACTAATAACTTTAAATCACGACCAATGTTTAATAGAGCATTGGAGAAGGGCAAAAAGGGCCGTCTGCGATATCGAGTTATTATCAACATAACATATCATAAGTCACTACTTGGTATTAAACGGTTAAAACAAAGTGTGAACTCACCAACGTCGTCTGATACACTTTTCTGCATGCTTGCAGGTCCTTAGGTAAAGTGTTATGGAACTTGCTGTCTGGAAAGCTGGAGTGGTCATGGGTGGATGAATTTGGAACGCTTCTCGATGTTACATTGTTGAACACTTTTATTTAAACAAACTATTATGCTTCCGCTGAACTTGTTAAATTTATTAAATGGTGTTTGAATTATACAATTTCATTTAATGGAAAGTTTTATCTTATTTTATATATCTATGGTTCAATGTGATTAGTGGCTAGATCCTGGTATGTCACACGCCTCGTGGGGGTTTCCGCTTGTGGTATTTTTAGGGGTGTGACAGTCTCATATGCACCCGATTGAACTTACCAGTGATACTGCATCTTATGCAGGATCACCATACCAGGGTCCTGATGAATGGGACCAGTATTTCAACCAATTTACTTTTGTTCATACACCTCTGTATCAACCTCCGACGCTGTCACCGCCGCCTCCACTAGAGGACGAGCCAATGGAGCCTGTGTGTCACAACCCCCGATCCCTGATCCCCGGGAACGGGCGGACGTGATCACAGAGTGGTGGTGGTATCAGTTTATTTAGTCTCGCAGCGGAATTTACATCAGGACCGTAGTTAGGAAATGTTTATCAGAGTAAAACCACCTTATTTTAAATTAATAATTACATTGGTAAAACCCAAGTTTCTTGTTACAACATTTTCATAGGGTTAAACCCTCTTTTACTGAATTTAAAACATCGTATTTTAGATAACTTTTATAGCCACAGTTTAACAAGCCGTCCGTGCTCTCGAGCTGGCTTTTTACTACTTGGCTCTTCACATTGTGTTACCTGAAACGTGTTTTAAAAACATTTATCAGCGGGAAATACTGGTGAGTGAATCCCAGTTTAATCAAGAAACATTTTATCAATTAAAACAGTATTGAGAGCAATCACATTGTTTATTTCTACACAATTACTCATTCAGTATTTGCCACTCGACCGGATCTATGGCTATGGTCAAATTACCCATTGGCTAACTCGTTGTCCAATGGTAATGCACTGTCATTCAGACTTACTACTACTCGTAGTAAATTTTGTATACAAAACCCCATAATACCGGCAGTAATTGAAGAACTACAAAGACTCAATCACCGCTTAATTTCATAGTAAAACATTTAAGGTTTGGTAAAACATTACCAAAAACATTAACAAAAAGAGGATAAACTCACATTGCTAATATAGGTCTTTCCTTTGTGGCTTCCTGGTTATAATCTAGTTAAATAATTAATGTACACGTGTTAGTATAATAACCCATTTTAACATTAGTAATACCCTCCCCGAGACGGCATTCCAATGACTACGTCGGGCAGAACCACGACAGTCATTACGGAATCCTAGATCAATCGGGCAGCGTATCTAATACGTATCCAGGGGTTATAATACTCACAACGGAGAGCAGGTCTTACGCGGCCCGCTTTGACTCCGGGTCAACGTGTAGCTATGCTGAGTCGATGTGTAGGCTTGACGGGTGTTGTGCCACGTGGCGGCACCAGGCTGCGCCACAATTCAGGGCACTCGCGGCCCGCATGAACTAAAGAAGGGTCTTACGCGGCCCGCCTGGACTTAAGAAATCAGCGGAGTCAAAGTCTAGTCTTGATACGGCCCGCGTGAGAGTTTGGGGTGGGCTCTCGCGGCCCGCCTTAGCCCTTGATTTAGATTTTTATATTTTATTTAAATACTATATTGTATCACGGGCTCGGTTTTTACATACGGGGTGTATTTTAGAAAGTGTAGGGTGTCCGAGGTGTGTTAGGAGGGTGGTTATATTTTGGGTATCACTCCTGGGTGATTTGATAAAATATATAGTGCACTCACACTTAAATATAGTAACCCAATTCCACTTTTATCCCTACGTCACAAGACAGAATCCCAACGAATTTAGGCAGAGCCTTGACATTCGTTACGGGGCCCTACGTCACTTGGACAGGGTATCGGTGATTAGGGGTTACAACACTTAAAATGGGGTAGGATTCTATTATTATTAGGGGTGAATATACTAAAAGAAAAAGGGGCTGTCAAAAGGACATAGAGATCGAAGGAAAGACAAAGGCTGAGCATTTTAGAAAGTTTGAAGGTATCTGCTATATATACTAATTGTCATAACTTGGAGTTCACGCTAGTCTTCGAAATTGAGCCACGTATCTATCTTTGATTCTTTACAATTTGTCAGACTTAGGTTTGTAATTTCAAGAATGAATTTGTAAGTTTAGATTTTATTTATTATTATTAATTTACATGCACCTCGTGCATTATATATATTTTTAAATGTTTTTATATATTATAATTAATTTAACTGCTTCACTTATTTGGCTTATATAACTTTTAAAATATGACATTTTATAAAATAATAAATATGTCATTAGAACAAGAATATTTTTATCTACATTTTGAACCAAGTTTCATTAAAAATAGAGTAGGTTCAACTATAATGTATTTTTATAATTATTAAACGGTTCCTACACTTGCCCAAAATATCTCATATTTTCATTGGTCAACTTACCCATGATGCATTCTTTTAATAACATAAGTTTATATATATTTTATAAAAATTTTAGGATTGTTACATTCTCCCCACCTTATTTTAAATCTCGTCCTCGAGATTCCCTGAAATATAGATAAATACTTTTTGGTTTGTCACCGATTCTAGGTGCTATGTATATTCTGGTCATTGTTTTGAATCCCACCTTACTTTGACCAGAACTATTCTCTATGAGATTTCTTAATGAAAGTAAAATTATTAGCGTAAGTGTTTAGATGTGTCGTGTCTTTGCATAACTTTTAGTTATAGGTTTCCTAATGCATCAATAATCGCAAAGGAAATTCTTATACTTCTGATGGCGTCCCAACTTATAGAGTTCCTGTTGTTTATCTTGTCGCACGAATTTCGAGACGGATTATCAAACGAAATAATGTTTGATACTGGAATTATAGACGTATACGGAAGATTCCTAATAAATAAGTCTAAAATTATCATTGACACACTTGTTCATGATTTATTCCTAATTGTCAATCAATAGGGTCTTTGGATTTCCTCATAGACATATATTTCACATACTGGTAGTATACATACCATTTATAAGGTCAATGTATTTAATAGATTCATATTTCTAAAAATATGTCAGACATCAGGTCATGGTACTATTTAGGGAATTCCATTATCATAACACATATCCCATCTCACCCGGTCTCGCCGGAGAGGTAATCCCCATCTCACCCGGACAAGCTGGAGAGTCTACCGCACCATACCCAGTCTTGCCGGAGAGGTAGTTATCATTGTATTTCCCATAAATATAATTTTCTCAAATAATGATTTCAGAAGTACATCATTTATTATGGCTTGTATCAAGGAACAAGGAAATCAGTATTCTCATGTTGGATAATATTTTAGAACCGAGTAGTATCAATAAACAAGAAATAACAGTGGCCAGTTGTTATCGCTTATTTATCATACAGGCACTGTTCTAGTCATCATCCTCACGGAATACCCATAACCATCACACTTTATCTATGCAAGTAATTGGCTTATCTCAAAGCTTTATACTAAGGCATTCTCCTTAGATTCAAGTCTAACTACTGTCTTGGTTGTTACCAGTGAATATCAATCTCCCAACTCTTTCATTTAAGCATAGATATTATTATGGTTGTGGTTTTCTTTTGGTTGGAGAATGGAGTTTCAAATATATCATTGTCTCCATTGATACTATAGCTAGGTTTAATATAATAAGTATGCTTACAGTTAACTTTATTTATGCATATATAATCTTAGATTCCGTTTACAATGAATATTTCACTGAAGCAGATGGCATTTTAAAACATAGTAGGTTTCATGTTTTATTCTTATAATAACTTCATATTTTCATATGAATTACCAATGACATTTTCTCTTATGTTTATCTTACAGAAGATATTATATTGGGTATAGGCATATGTGTATAAAATTTCAAATCTCTAGTTACTATTACACTTACGTAATATTTACACATATATATAATACTAAATTATTTTATAATACTATACATCCGATAGTACCCATCATCAAATTTATTTCCATGACTTTATTTTATCCTTTGATAAAAGTAGTATATTGAAATAAATTTCTGTCAAATAAAATATTTTGGAATTTAAAAGTCTAGGGAAATAAATTACTCAAAATATAATTTTTCTGAACTCATAAGAACAGTTTCATTTTTAACTAATGGGTTAAACTATACCAGACTCACTGTTTATGTTACCTTAATAATTTCTCCTCAAGTAACCATCTATATATCTATTCCAATTATCACATTCCTACATTTTCCTTTATAAGAATCAATTATAATATACCTTTAAGATTGAGAAACATTATTTAGAAAAATATGTGTATGTGTGACTCATGACATTTTATTTATGAGTTCAAAATATCAAAACTTAACTCTTAATTTATTGTATATTATATTATTTATTCAAAGAAGTACTTATCGTAAGTAATACAGAGTCTGATGTTTCTAAAATTGATTCTAACTATATTTGAGTAATATACATGTATGGAAATATGCATGTATATCCCATGCAATAATAATTTATTTAAAGATATTACAATATTAAAATTGTAATCTAATTTTTAAATAAAGTTTTATAAAGGACAAATGTACTAAACACACATTTGATTCAACTATTCTTATGTGGGGCATCCATTTTTAATTCTAGTGTGAGAAAAATGAATGTTTAGGAACATTTTAACGTGCCAGGTAAAATAAATAGATACTAAATTATTAAGAAAAAAAATGTTTTCACTGTTGCAATATCTTTACTTCTAAAAATTTAATTATCTAATCTTTTACCATAAGTAAATGTGCAAGGATTAAAAATATACAGTATATTATTTTCGTATAGTATAATATACTTATACTTTTGAAAAAATAGGATTTGTATACATATTCTAGTAAAAAGATCTAATAGCCTTGTTACATTTTAATAAACCCGCGACGGACTTATAACATAAGTGCATATAATATTCTATATACTATATTACATTTATTAAAATTTATTACACCATGATATTTTATTAAAATTTTAGATATAAAATATATCCTTTACTTACTGTACGATCTTATAGTAAAATATACTATTCATATATCATTGTAAAATGTTTTATCATTATACTTAATAATATAAAAGATACGGATGAACTCAAATATTATGAGTTATAAGATTATAAGTGTAATATATAAGTCAAAAAAATGTATTTGACTTACTGTACGAGTCGAATATTTGAAAATTTTATATTAGACTTTAGATATCAAATTATTTTTCCAACCGAAAACCGTGTAGGATAGATACCCATATGTACTAGTGGATTTTTTTTTTTTTTTTCAAACTTTAACACCTGTTTGAAAAATGAATATTTCCCTCGAGTATTTTGTTAAAGATACTCCAAAGATGTACTACAAAATGAATTTAAGTTTAAACTAATAAATTATTTTGAAAAAGAACATAAAAATAATTAATTTATGGTTTTTAGGCAAACCAACAAACCATGTGCTAATATATAAACCAAAATCAAAAACTTCGCAACTACTTAGGGTAAGTTTAACATCGAATTTATCAACTCCACTCATGTATTATTTAACTATTATACATCAGCCAGCTGACTCGAATATTTTTCTTTATAATTTAGGATACACAATCCTATAAATAATATGGCTGGTTAATCTTATAATCTTATATTAATTATTTTCGGGCATAAGACCTATCTTGGACATACCTTAAAGATTTGTAGAAATGTTTTCAACATTCAGTTAGGCTTTTCTACATAGTCCAACCAACCCAAATCTCTAAAAAAAAATTAAATGATTTTATTAAATCATAAATACCCATCATATTCCTTTAACCATCTATTTTATTACTAAGTAATTTAATAGAAACTTTTACAAGTAATCCCAAAATCAATTATTTCATAAAACTATGAAAGTATGAAGTCTTATGGTCAACTAGTTATAAACCAGAAATAATAAAATAGAGTGAGAAATTGGTACACCTGGGTTTCAAAACTTGCTTTGGCTAGATCCACTAAAGCAATCTTTTAAAGATTTTATTACTACTTAGAATTCTTTTTGGTTAATTTAATAGCTTTGGTTTTATTTATTTACATATAAATTATTTTGAAATAATATTAAAACCACAAAGTTTTAAAGCTTTATACCATATATTTTAATATGTATTTTAAACCAAAGTAAATAATTGGTTCCAAAAGAGAATCATAAATATGACTACGTTGTTAACAACTAACTTAGTTTGATGTATATTATGATATTATTTGAGTAGGTGGTATTAATTATCACAGAAAATTTTCTAGTACAAACATTTGGGTACAATCATAAAATAGATTGATTAAAAACAGCGAACATTGCGACTTATATATATATGTATTTATTACAAACTACAACTGGAATTCAAAATAAACTAGGGATTATACATCCGTAACTTATTTTAGTCTATCTATGTTATAGGAGTATTATGCTCAACATGCCTTTATGTAAAGTTTATTCTATCTCCTGTCTCTACTAAGTTGTTATCTAATAGGCAAAGTTCCTTTAAAGTTTCTAGCTCATAGGTGGCATGGGTACTGGTACTGATTTGGCCGTTCAACTATTTAATATAAGTTAGCATTTACTGCTGTAGTGGCTAACATATGAAGATTTACCCATTGTCCATCTAATTCATCTTCCCCTAGTAAGTTAGTGTCTGTTTCCTGAGTTTGTGCATTTATTCCCTGATTGATTATCGCTCCCTTTTGTTGTAACTTCTTTATTTTCTCTCGACTTTTGCTAATAATCCAATTTCTTTTCTTAGTGGTAAATGGTTTCTTAGACTGTGCCTTACGAACAAATATTCCTTCCTCAATATCTGCTGAGTATCCTAAGGGGTTTGGTTGAAATGAGGTTCCCTTATCTTTTGGTGAACTATCTAGTTGACGATAGATATCCGAAATTCTTTGCTTACCCATACTGTAGACTAACAAATAGTCAAATAATATAAAACACATAATCACATAAGTTATTTCCTAACACAGAATTAAAATTTAAGTGTCAGCAGAACACTTCTTTGGCTTGAACCAGTGGCTAGGCTCTGATACCACCTTCTGTCACAACCCCCGATCCCTGATCCCCGGGAACGGGCGGACGTGATCACAGAGTGGTGGTGGTATCAGTTTATTTAGTCTCGCAGCGGAATTTACATCAGGACCGTAGTTAGGAAATGTTTATCAGAGTAAAACCACCTTATTTTAAATTAATAATTACATTGGTAAAACCCAAGTTTCTTGTTACAACATTTTCATAGGGTTAAACCCTCTTTTACTGAATTTAAAACATCGTATTTTAGATAACTTTTATAGCCACAGTTTAACAAGCCGTCCGTGCTCTCGAGCTGGCTTTTTACTACTTGGCTCTTCACATTGTGTTACCTGAAACGTGTTTTAAAAACATTTATCAGCGGGAAATACTGGTGAGTGAATCCCAGTTTAATCAAGAAACATTTTATCAATTAAAACAGTATTGAGAGCAATCACATTGTTTATTTCTACACAATTACTCATTCAGTATTTGCCACTCGACCGGATCTATGGCTATGGTCAAATTACCCATTGGCTAACTCGTTGTCCAATGGTAATGCACTGTCATTCAGACTTACTACTACTCGTAGTAAATTTTGTATACAAAACCCCATAATACCGGCAGTAATTGAAGAACTACAAAGACTCAATCACCGCTTAATTTCATAGTAAAACATTTAAGGTTTGGTAAAACATTACCAAAAACATTAACAAAAAAAGGATAAACTCACATTGCTAATATAGGTCTTTCCTTTGTGGCTTCCTGGTTATAATCTAGTTAAATAATTAATGTACACGTGTTAGTATAATAACCCATTTTAACATTAGTAATACCCTCCCCGAGACGGCATTCCAATGACTACGTCGGGCAGAACCACGACAGTCATTACGGAATCCTAGATCAATCGGGCAGCGTATCTAATACGTATCCAGGGGTTATAATACTTACAACGGAGCAGAACCTTGCTTAATTAGGGGGTATAATACCCGAGTATAATGCCTCTAATTCAGAAAGTGAGATTGAGAATGAAATTGTGAGCGACTGAAATGAGATCCGATGGCCTCTATTTATAGTTGCTGATACTGGACTCTCTCGCGGCCCGCGTCACATGAGAGCAGGTCTTACGCGGCCCGCTTTGACTCCGGGTCAACGTGTAGCTATGCTGAGTCGATGTGTAGGCTTGACGGGTGTTGTGCCACGTGGCGGCACCAGGCTGCGCCACAATTCAGGGCACTCGCGGCCCGCATGAACTAAAGAAGGGTCTTACGCGGCCCGCCTGGACTTAAGAAATCAGCGGAGTCAAAGTCTAGTCTTGATACGGCCCGCGTGAGAGTTTGGGGTGGGCTCTCGCGGCCCGCCTTAGCCCTTGATTTAGATTTTTATATTTTATTTAAATACTATATTGTATCACGGGCTCGGTTTTTACATACGGGGTGTATTTTAGAAAGTGTAGGGTGTCCGAGGTGTGTTAGGAGGGTGGTTATATTTTGGGTATCACTCCTGGGTGATTTGATAAAATATATAGTGCACTCACACTTAAATATAGTAACCCAATTCCACTTTTATCCCTACGTCACAAGACAGAATCCCAACGAATTTAGGCAGAGCCTTGACATTCGTTACGGGGCCCTACGTCACTTGGACAGGGTATCGGTGATTAGGGGTTACAACACTTAAAATGGGGTAGGATTCTATTATTATTAGGGGTGAATATACTAAAAGAAAAAGGGGCTGTCAAAAGGACATAGAGATCGAAGGAAAGACAAAGGCTGAGCATTTTAGAAAGTTTGAAGGTATCTGCTATATATACTAATTGTCATAACTTGGAGTTCACGCTAGTCTTCGAAATTGAGCCACGTATCTATCTTTGATTCTTTACAATTTGTCAGACTTAGGTTTGTAATTTCAAGAATGAATTTGTAAGTTTAGATTTTATTTATTATTATTAATTTACATGCACCTCGTGCATTATATATATTTTTAAATGTTTTTATATATTATAATTAATTTAACTGCTTCACTTATTTGGCTTATATAACTTTTAAAATATGACATTTTATAAAATAATAAATATGTCATTAGAACAAGAATATTTTTATCTACATTTTGAACCAAGTTTCATTAAAAATAGAGTAGGTTCAACTATAATGTATTTTTATAATTATTAAACGGTTCCTACACTTGCCCAAAATATCTCATATTTTCATTGGTCAACTTACCCATGATGCATTCTTTTAATAACATAAGTTTATATATATTTTATAAAAATTTTAGGATTGTTACACTGTGGAGCAACCACAACCACCACCACAGCCAAGGAGGAAGCGTGGTGCACGTATGTCTGTACGTGCGGGACAGTGGTCGGGATCTCTTCCACCATTGCCCCCAACTTATCCTCCCATCCATGAGGAACCACAAATGGGTGGGCCCTCCAATACTAAACCTATTGTTAGCCACCGCTACAAATAGATGCTTTTAATCAGGCTTTGGAGTGGGTAGAACAAATTCAGGGTCAGGCTGAAAGAAATGAGAGGAAGACAAACAAGATCTTCAAGAAGCTTTCCAAGATTCGGAAAGAGAAGAAGGATGAGTGCAGATCACATTTTAATTTTTCCTTGTAATTTGTTTTGATTCCAAAAGTCACTGCGTGGACATGTTATTTCTTTTTAGTCCCTGCGTGGACATGTTATTTCTTTTTAGTCCCTGCGTGGACACATAATTTCCTTTAAAAGTCCCTGCATGGACAAATATCATTATTTTATTTCAAAAGTCCAGTTTAAGTCAAGTATTGTAACTTTTAAATCTTTAAATGATAATTTCAAATTATCTATTATATGTATTCATTACATCCTTTTCAAAGCGATCGTCTCGATTTTTAATTCGAATTTTATCGATCCGCTCAATACATCAACAAAGTCTTCTTAATGGTTTTTTTACCAGCCATATGGCAAAGCCTATATCCTTGGCAATTATAAATGACAGTTGTGGCTGTATAGCTCCCTGTCCAGAGGTGGTGAACTATGTTCAAATCTCATAGTCTATATGGTCGAATGAGACCATGGCTACATATATATACTATTGTTAAACCATTAAGACGTTCATTTTGTATTAATATTCAAGTAATGCTAATATTTCTAGCAGTGTGACATGAGGAATCACACTAGCTATCTAGGTGGTGGACTATGTCCAAGCCTTATAGCCTATATGATCGAATGAGATCGTGGCTAATATCATCAATGCGATGATTATGTATTTTTTTACATCCTTAGTGGTGACTTGCCTACGGGCTATATTATATTGTCAAATAAGACAATGACATTTGTGGTCAAGTGACCCCCTATCCAAAGGTGGTGAACTATGTTCAAACCTTATAGTCTATATGGTTTACTGATACCATGGCTAATAAAATTTCAAGTCATCAGATTTGATGACCATATATCATATATTGCAATGAGCAATCAATTTTTTTTTCTTTTTGGCTTATAGTCCAAAGCTTCTAGACATTGCAAATCCACATTCAGATGGTGCCAATGGCGGGAATAATGATAATATAAATGTTACCCACGAAGACGAAGAAGCTAACCTTCAGGCCTTGATAACTGATGAGGTCGTCAAAGCTATGAGCAATTTTATAGCTAATTATAAAGGATCGAGTTCGACTCATCCAATGTCCCATTCAATCCCACATTCTTCCGCACATAAAAAGAAAAGCTCACATTATTCCTCAACTGTGAGCAGTGGGCCAAGACAGATTGTCAAAGAAAAATCTCGTTCCACTAAAGATGGGTGCACATATAAATACTTCGTATCATGCAAACCCCGAGATTTTAATGGGGAAAAGAGAGCTATTGACGCCATGAAATGGCTTGATGAGATGGAGACGGTGGTTGATATCAGCAGGTGTGCTGATAAAGATGTTGTGAAGTATGTCTCCCAGTCGTTCAAGGGCGATGCCCTGACCTGGTGGAAGGCAATGATCCAATCTACAGGGAAGATGTCCCTATACAACATAGAATGGTCCAAATTTGTGGACCTAATAAAGGAGATATACTGTCATCCGCATGAGGTGGAGAAAGTAGAGTCAGATTTCTTGACTCTCATGATGAAGAACTTGGATTGTCGGAAGTATATTTCCGACTACAACTCACTGTCGAGATTAGTGTCATACTTGATTACTCCCGAACCTAAACGCATTGTGCGTTTCATTGGTGGGCTAGTACCTATGATTAAATGAATGGTGAATGCTTCAAAACCCACTACCTTTAGGTCTGTTGTGGACCTAGCCCTTTCCCTCACTCAGGATGAAGTAAGGTTGAAGTCGGTCAAAACTGAGACTGATGGAAAAAGAAGGAGGGAGGATGATCACTCCTAGAAGTCTAAGAAAGGGAAGTTTGGGTTCGGAAAGAACCAGCAGAGGTCAGATGACAGACCCGCCTGCAAGACGTGTAAAAACGACATTGGGGACAGTGTCGCTCAGACCAGTAGGCGAAGCCCTGTGGTATATGCAAGAAGTCTGGTCATAAGTCCTTGGATTGTAAGGACTTAAAAAGTGTTGTTTGTTATGGGTGTGGCGATAAGGGCCACATAAAGACGAACTGGCCCAAACTTGCTTAAGAGGGCAATGCAAAACCCGGGGAGGCAAAGAAAGGCAATGCCGGAGCCTTCCATCTAACTGCGAGGGAAGCAGTTAATGATACCGATGTCATAACGGGCACGTTCCTCGTTAATGATATCTTTGCTAGAGTTCTTTTTGATTCTGGAGCTGATAAGTCCTTTGTTGACCATAAGTTTAGTAAACTACTAAACCTACCTATAAGAACTCTAGATATAGCATATGAAGTAGAGTTGACTGACGGTACCTTAGAAACCACTTCTTCTATTCTTGATTGATGTGTTATATCCATTAAGAATCATTCTATTCCTATATCTCTTTTGCCAATGAATTTGGCGAGGTACGATATAGTTTTAGGCATGGATTGGTTATCTCTTAACCAAGCCCGTACTGCCTGTGATAAGAAACTTATCGAAGTTAAATCCCCATCTAGTGAAATACTCACCATCCACGGAGACCTACACTATGGTTTGCCTGGGAAGGTGTCTCTACTCAAGGCATCCAAGTGTTTGAAGAGCGGATGTGTCATCTATATGGCAAAAGTTATGATTGATGAGCCAAAGCCAAGGATAGAAGATATTCATGTCATCTCCGAGTGCTCAGATGTATTCCCTGAAGATCTACTCGGTCTACCACTGGAGAGACAAGTTGAATTCAGGATCGACATCCTACCTGGAGCTGCACCTGTGGCAAGAGCTCCATATCGGTTAGCACCTACAGAGATGAAGGAATTGAAGACTCAACTGGATGAGCTACTGGAGAAAGACTTCATTCATCCTAGTTCTTCACCATGGGGAGCTCCTATCTTATTGGTTAAAAAGAAGGACGGTTCAATGTGGATGTGCATTGATTACCGTGAGCTAAACAAGATAACAATCAAGAATCGTTATCTACTACCAAGGATCGACGATTTGTTTGACCAACTTCAAGGAGCCAGTTATTTCTTAAAGATAGATTTAAGATCTGGGAATCATCAATTGAAGGTTAGAAGTGAAGACATTCCAAAGATTGCCTTTAGAACGAGATACGACCATTATGAATTTCTAGTGATGCCTTTTGGGCTCACTAATGCACCTGCAGCATTCATGGATCTCATGAATAGAGTCTGCAAGCCATATTTGGATAAGTTTGTCATTGTCTTTACAGACGACATACTTATCTATTCTCGTAGTCAGGCTGATCACGAGAAACATATTCGGTGCATTCTAGAGTTGCTAAAGCAAGAAAAGCTTTGTGCTAAGTTCTCTGAATGTGAATTCTAGCTTAGAGAAGTCCAATTTCTTGGAAATATTATTAGTAAACGTGGTATCTAGGTGGATCACACCAAGATAGAAGCCATTATGAATTGGGAAGCATCGAAGACTCCGTCTGAGATACGTAGCTTCTTAGGATTGGTTGGTTACTATAAAAGGTTCATTGAGAAATTCTCAAGAATAGCCACTCCTTTGACTACCCTGACCCTAAAAAATGTCAAGTTTTACTGGGGTCCCAAGCAGAAATAATCCTTTGAGATTCTAAAACACAAATTGAGCAATGCTCCAATCTTAACCCTACCTGAGGGTATTGAAGATTTGTTGTTTATTGTGATGCCTCACACACCGAAATGGGTTGTGTGCTTATGCAACGAGGCAAAGTGATTGCATATGCATCACGACAACTAAAGGTGTATGAGAGGAATTACACCACCCATGATTTGGAATTGGGTGCCGTTGTATTTGCACTTAAGTTGTGGAGACACTACTTATATGGCACAAAGTGTATTATATACACTGATCATAAAAGTTCCCAACATCTGTTTAACAAAAAAGATTTGAACATGCGACAACGTCATTGGATGGAGACTTTGAATGACTATGATTGCGAGATTCGCTATCATCCCGGCAAGGCAAATGTGGTTTCCGATGCATTGAGTCGCAAGGAAAGGGTTAAGCTGATAAGGATTAACGCCAAGAGTATTGTACTCAAGATTTGCTTGAATGAGAAGCTACTGGATGCTCAAAAGCAAGCCTTGTTAGAGGCTAATATCTCTAGTGAAGGATTGGGTGGAGCTGTCGATCAGTTATCCCTTGGAAAAGATGGAAGACTGAGATTTAATGATAGAATTTGGGTGCCCATCTTCGGAGGACTTAGAAATCTGATCCTCCAGGAAGCTCATAATTCTAAATATTCTGTTCATCCTGGAGGTGATGAAATGTACCAGGATTTGAGAAGGAATTATTGGTGGATGGGTGTGAAGAAATTCATAGCCATCTATGTAGCTAAGTGTCTGACGTGTTCGCAAGTGAAAGCTGAACACCAAAAACCATCAGGACTTCTACAACAGCTTCAGATTCCCACGTGTAAATGGGAAATGGTAACTTTAGATTTAATTACCAAGTTACCTAAGACTAAGCGTGGTAATGACACGATTTGGGTCATTGTTGATAGGCTGACGAAGTCAGCTCATTTCTTGCCAATCAAGGAGACTTATAGTAATAACAAATTGGTTAATTATATGTGGACGAGATTGTGTACCCACATGGCATGCCAGTGTCTATTGTATCTGATAGAGATACTACATACACATCTCACTTTTGGAAGAGTTTCCAACAATCAGTAGGCACGAGATTGAATTTCAGTACGGCTTACCATCCTCAGAATGATGGACAGAGTGAGCGTACTATTCAGACCTTAGAAGACATGCTTAGGGAATGCATGATTGATTTGGGTGGTAGTTGGGATGACTATCTACCCTTAATTGAATTCTCCTATAATAACAGTTGTCGTACTAACATCAAGGCCGCTCCTTGTTAAGCCTTGTATGGGAGAAAATGTAGAACGCATGTTTGTTGGGATAAAGTTGGGGAAGCCCAACTATCTGGACCTGAGATTGTCCTAGAGACCACGGAAAAGATTGTTCAAATCCGTGATCGTCTCAAAGTCGCCCGTGATAGGCAGAAAAGCTACGCAGACAAGAGGCAGAAACCTCTTAAGTTCCAAATAGGGGACAAGGTCTTACTGAAGGTATCACCCTGGAAGGGTGTAATGCGATTTAGAAAGAAGGACAAGTTGAGCCCGAGCAATATTGGACCATTCGAGATAATCGAATACGTCGGTTCAGTGGCCTATAAGCTTAAACTGCCTGGGGAGCTTAGTGGAATTCACGATGTGTTCCACATCAGTAACTTGAAGAAATATCTAGCCGATGAGTCGCTAGGAATGTCACATGATGATGTGCAAATCGATGAAAACCTGAGGTTCGTTGAGAAACCGATTCTGATCGAGGATCGACAGGTTAAAAAGCTCTGAAGGAAATTGATACCTATTGTAAAGGTTAAATGGGATGCCTGTCGTGGTCCCTAGTATACGTGGGGGGTTGAGTCCACTATGCGATAAAAGTACCCCCTATCTTTTTGAATAAAATCTCGAGGCCGAGATTTTGTTAAAGTGGGTGACGATGTAACACCTCGGAAAATTTATGTCGAATTATTTAAGGACACGTGTTCAAAAACTCTCAATTATGCAACGTTATTTGTTGAGAGGGACTAAAATGTGCAAAATAATTGAAGAATGTTGTGGAGGGACCATTTATGTCAACATGCCATTTTTATAGCCTCTGAGTGACGCTTAAGAACAGTAAGCATTATGTGCTTACAGACCGTAAGCAAAGAATGATAACATTTTCAGTAAAGTGGTTACGGAATGCAAGGCTTAGTCCTTACGGTCCGTACGAGATTTAAAAACCTGTGGGCGCCTAAAGGGCTTACAGACCGTAAGCCCTGGACCCATACGGTTCGTAAGCACTGTTGATGTGCGTGAGGTGCGATATATTTTTAAGTATATTTTTAGCACTGTTTAACCACTTTACTCAAGTTTTAAATTTATAAAACAAGATATTTTACTAACACCAAACACACATATGGGCAAGTGCACCCATCATGAGCGTAGTATAGTGTTGGTAAGATACCGAGGTCGTCCAAGGACACAAGAGCTTTTAGTACCGGTTTATCCTCAACGTCTAATAAAATCAAAATTTTAGAAAAAGGTTTTAAACTAGAAAATAAAAACTAAGAATGCTGAAAATAAAAATAAAAGGAAAACAGATAGACAAAATGAATCACTTGGATCCGACTCGCCTTTAGTGTAACCGTTGATGAGTTTCGCACTTTTGCACTTTTTAAGATATTATCTTAGTTATAGTAGTAGGCCGCTCTTTTGAAGGTGACGTTACCCTCAACCCGGTAGTTTGAGTCAGCAAGGATACAATCCTAAAGGGTTGGATTATTGGAAGATAATTAATTAAGTTATTAATGCGTAATGTGGTAGGCCCCTCTTTTGAATGTGACGTTACCCTCGGCTAAGTAGTTTGAGTCAGCAAGGATACAATCCTAAGTAGCCGGGTTAATGTAATAATAGTAGTTTACATATGAGGGGATCAAGCTATTCGCACCCCCGCCATCCAATACTAGTGGGTATTGAAGGAGGTCCTAGTAAGCTTGACCCAAGTCCTTGCAGGATCTATACACTGAACAAGGCAAGAACCTTACCAAACCATTCCCTTAACCCCCGACCAGGTAGCCAACATATCCCCATATAGACCGTGGAGATATGAATGGTGTAAATCTTTTATTTTATATAGACAGTAAAATAACGCCAAGACACCACGGACAAATGATAAGGAAGTTCACCTTCAACATAAGAAACTAGTTATTAATGTCATTAATACAAAACCAAATAAAAAGTGCGAAAAGATTAAAAAACAAAAGTATTACACTAAATGCTTGTCTTCACCAAGTGACGTAAGAGACTTAGGCAAACATGGCCTTTGATTGTCAAGAACTCTTACTATCAATCTTGGATCCCGAGACTACTACACACACTCTATGATGGATGATGGATGATGGATGATGGTGGTGGATGTGGGTTGTGATGGTGGTGGAGGGTGGGTGAAGTGTGATAGAGGTGGTTTGTCAAGGGATCATTTGCAAGCGAGCCAAGCACCCATATTTATAGCCTGCACAGAAGCCCGGACACGGCCCCGTGTCCATCCATCTTCTCTTTCTTCATTAAATGCAGTTTGTCTGCATTAGTTGACCACGCCCCCATGTCCGCTGGGTACGGCCCCTTGTGCAGAAGCGTATCTGTACTATCAAGATTCTATGAATCTTTGCGTTAACCATGGCCCCGTGTCCGCTGGACATGCCCCCGTGTTGGGAAATAGAAGCTTCTACAACTTTGTCTTTTCTGCAGACACTTGGGCATGCCCCCGTGTCCTCTTGACACGGGGCGTGTTCAGCCTTCTGTTGTCTTGTTTTTGCTTGGGAAGATGCTGTCGAGGGGTCGGGCATGCCACGTTTATTCCTTTTCTTGTATTTATGTTAGATTTAGCTGCATTTTTGCTTCTTTTGTTCATTTGAGCGCATTTAATCCTGAAAATACAAAAGAAGACAAAAGCACAATTTTTCCAACATTAGTACTAAAAAATGGTTAGTTTTATGTCTTATTTGATGTAATTTATATGTTGCATTTTACACACATCAAATACCCCCACACTTGAATCTTTGCTTGTCCTCAAGCAAAACTCTTTATTTTGTGGCTTACACCCAAATGGAATGGGTAGAAGAGAAGGTTTTGGGCTTGTCATAGAGTGTCGGGATTCCAAGATTCTTTATTAGGTTTATTTTTATTTTATTTACAATCCTATTCGTTATGATTTATTTAGAACATTACATAAGAGAAATTACTTATTTGGGCATAACATGCCTCTTTAAAATTCCATTTATATACAAGTTCACATACCTCACGGGAGATCACTCAACACTCGGCCGAAGATGTATTTTTGTGAAATACTCGAGAGCGGCATGGAACTTACTTCTACCATATGCATCAATCCTCCTCCTTTTTAACTATAAACCTTTGTAAATATCAAGAGGACTTTGGGGAAGGGTTAGGCTTGGGTTAAAGGTAGGTGTTTGGGGTTAGTGGTTAGTGGAAAAGGGCGAAAAGGCGTAAAAAGCGTCGGTTTTCGTAAAACATTTTGTTTTTGTGACATTTTATTCCAATGAATCATTTTTCAAACAAGGTTTCTTTTGATGAGCTTGTTTGTTTATTGCTAACTTCATTTTTCTTTTCTTCTTTATTTTTTTTTTAATTTTTTTAATAAGGATGTCACAAGAAAACCGAGCTTTGTTACTAAAATAAAGGGTTTAAAATGAAAAAGGTTTTGGTGGGTGAAGGGTGTTTGTTTTGGGTATAGAAATGAAAAGGTTTAGGCTCAAAGGGGTTAACTATGGGGATTTTGGGTAGGTGGTAAAAAAAAAAGAAAAATAATGGTGTTAAAAGAAAAAAGGGTTAGTCTTAATGCCTCCATCATTTACTTACTTGGGTTTAAGTTGGTAAGGACCGGGACTGTATCGTCAAGGCAAGTTCTAGAGTCGTAAGAAACCAAGCGGCTATTCACACAAGAAACGAAAGATTAGCATTTAGTCTAAAGATGTGTATTTGTATGCTCAATAAAGGCTCAAAACTCACTTTTTGTGGGAATGGGTTTTTAATGTGATCAAGTATATATAATCAAATTTTAACTAGATTTGTCATGCCGTTTGATAATTTTCTTATGTTGGTTCTTTTTATCACGACGCTATCGGTGGTAAATTTATAAAAATATAACCTTTTTAGAACTTGTTATTCCCAATTTAAACCAAGACAAGTAAAAAAAAATGAAAAGTTTTTTTTTTGAAAAAAATTTGGGGTGTTTAGCGGTTCTAATAGAGTTTTGTGTAAGGCTTGTAATTAGGACTTGCAAAATTCAAGGTTTTAGCATCCCCCCCACACTTAAATTACACATTGTCCTCAATGTGTCCCAAAAATAAGTTTTTCGGTCGATTAAAATGTGTAAAAGTGGGTTAAAAATAAGATTTTATGTTACTGGATAGCTGAACACAGGGTGTGTTGGGCTGAGCACGGCCCCGTGGTCAGACTGCCAGTTCCAAAAGTAAACAGAAGGCTGGGCGCGGGGACATGTTCAGTGAGCACGGACCCGTGTCTAGTTACCTGAACTAGGCATTTTCTGCAGATCCTCGGGCACGGGGGCGTGTTGAGCTGAGCATGGCCCCGTGCTGAACTTGCTGTAATGAAGAAAAATTGTCGGGAGGCTCTGTTTTTGTGCATGGGGTGCGGTTTTAGCGTCCCTTAGTAACCTCCACCATTTCGAGTGTGTTTTATTCCTGAAAATTGAAACTAAACTAGAAAACATAAAAGTTAAACTAATCTAAAACTAAGGATAGTTCAGCGAAATGCCTCCATGGTGCGCCACGTTTATAAGGGTCCTTGGCTAGACCCACCTTATCGGGTGGTTCTGGCTCATCTTCAATTAGGGGGTCGTCATTGCCGATTGGATATTTCATTGATCGTTCAAGATCGACACATCTTTTGAAGGCCCCTAATTGAATGGGTAAGTTGTTTTTCTTCCGATTAATCAAAGCTTCGTGGGTTTTTACAAAAGGTCGTCCCAACACTAGTGGAGCGTCATCAAGGATGACGAAGTCGGTTGGGATTACCATTTGATTTGCTTGGACTAACACATCTTCAACTATCCCCATTGATTTTATTGTTTTCCGATTAGATAGAAAAATGGGTATTTGAAGTGGAGAGAAATCACCAATAATTAATTTTTCAAAAATGTAGTTTGGCATTATATTAACACAAAGATCTTTATCAATTGTGATATTACTAATAAAGGAATTTTGAAAAAAACATGGAACCGGTGTAATGTTAATTTCAAATGGGTCTTCTTTTATTAGCGTAGTTAGATCATTTGTTAACTTAATGCTTACCGTTTCGTCAATTTTAGTGTTAGTGTTTAACTCTTTTAAAAACTTCGCATGAGTGGGTACAAAACAATGATTTTCGAAAGAAGGTGACAAGAGATTAATTTCTTTAAAATTAGACTCTTCTTGAATTTTAACGTTATCGGACTCACCTTTTTCGATGTTTAACTCATGTGTCGGTTTTTCACTTATTTGTTCTTCCATTTTTACATTTTCAACTATCTATTCTTTATTACAAGTTAATTCTTCTCTTGCGCGGGACTCCTCTTCCCTTGCGCGGGATTCCATTATGCAATGTTCGATAGTTTTAATGTGTTCTATTATCTTATCGGCTATTTGGGTAATAGAGTAGGGATCTGGATCTTCAAAGCTTGAAGTTGGAAGTTCGATCCTTGGTTCCTCATAATACTCATATGAAGTAGATGGTTCACACCATTGTTCCTCATTGTAAGTATATGATGGATAAGGGTCGTAATTTTGTTCTTCACAATACTCATATGAGGTGGGTTGTTCACGCCATGGTTCCTCATAATAAGCATATGGAGGTGGAGGCTCATATCTTGGTTCCTCAAAGTATGAATATGGAGGCTCATACCTTGGTTCATCAAAATATGAGTATGAGGGAGAAGGTTCATACCTTGGGTCTTCATAGGATGTTTATGAAGTGGACGGCTCGTACCTGGGCTCCTCATAATAGGTGTATGAAGTGGATGGTGTAAAGAGGTCACATTATTATACCGAGTGAGGGTTACCACAAATGGTGCAATAGTCTTCTCTATAATCTTCCTCCTCATAGGTGTAGTTGTAATCTCCTGATTATTGATCCATAAGAATCACTCAGCAGACCACAACAGAGTCTCGAGACCAGAAAACAAAAAATAAAAACGGAAACAGAGGTTGGACACGGGCATGTGTTCAGTAAGCACGGCCCGTGTTCAGATTCTGTATCTGGGCGTTTTAATAAAAGTTACTGGTTTTGTGCAGCATGGGGCGTGTTCAGTGAGCACGACCCCGTGTTTAGACTCTGTATCTGGGAGTTTTGAAAAAATATGCAGCACGGCCCCGTGTTCAGTCTACTGTAAATGCAAAAACTAACTAAAATGCAGAAAATGTGGGCGTGTTTTAAAAAGGTTTTGAAAAACTGATTAGGCCATCGATTTTAAGCTTTCTTAAAATCCTTGTGTCCCCAGCAACGGCGCCAAAAACTTGATGTGCGTGCGGTGCGATATATTTTTAAGTATATTTTTAGCCCTTTTTAACCACTTTACTCAAGTTTTAAATTTATAAAACACGATATTTTACTAACACCAAACACACATATGGGCAAGTGCACCCATCTTGAGCGTAGTATAGTGTTGGTAAGATACCGAGGTTGTCCAAGGACACAAGAGCTTTTAGTACCGGTTTATCCTCAACGTCTAATCAAATCAAAATTTTAGAAAAAGGTTTTAAACTAGAAAATAAAAACTAAGAATGCTGAAAATAAAAATAAAATAAAAACAGATAGACAAGATAAATCACTTGGATCCGACTCGCCTTTAGTGTAACCTTTGATGGGTTTCGCACTTTTGCAATTTTTAAGAGATTATCTTAGTTATAGTAGTATGCCCCTCTTTTGAAGGTGGCGTTACCCTCAACCCAGTAGTTTAAGTCAGCAAGGATACAATCCTAAAGGGTTGGAATATTGGAAGATAATTAATTAAGTTATTAATGCATAATGTGGTAGGCCCCTCTTTTGAAGGTGACGTTACCCTCGACTAAGTAGTTTGAGTCAGCAAGGACACAATCCTAGGTAGCCGGGTTAATGTAATAATAGTAGTTTACATATGAGGGGATCAAGCTATTCGCACCTCCGCCATCCAATACCAATGGGTATTGAAGGAGGTCCTAGTAAGCTTGACCCAGGTCCTTGCAGGATCTATACACTGAACAAGGAAAGAACCTTACCAAACCATTCCCTTAACCCCCGACCAGGTAGCCAACATATCTCCATATAGACCGTGGAGATATGAATGATGTAAATCTTTTATTTTATATAGACAGTAAAATAACGCCAAGACACCACGGACAAATGATAAGGAAGTTTCACCTTCAACATAAGAGACTTATTATTAATGTCATTAATACAAAACCAAATAAAAAGTGCGAAAAGATTAAAAAACAAAAGTATTACACTAAATGCTTGTCTTCACCAAGTGATGTAAGAGACTTGGGCAAACATGGCCTTTGATTGTCAAGAACTCTTACTATCAATCTTGGATCCCGAGACTACTACACACACTCTATGATGGATGATGGATGATGATGGTGGATGTGGGTTGTGATGGTGGTGGAGGGTGGGTGAAGTGTGAGAGAGGTGGTTTGTCAAGGGATCATTTGCAAGTGAGCCAAGCACCCCTATTTATAGCCTTCACAGAAGCCCGGACACGGCCCGTGTCCATTGGGCACGGCCCCGTGTCCACCCATCTTCTCTTTCTTCATTAAATGCAGTTTGTCTGCATTAGTTGACCACGTCCCCGTGTCCGCTGGGCACGGACCCTTGTGCAGAAGCGTATCTGTACTATCAAGATTTGCTCAGATTCTGCGAATCTTTGCGTTGACCACGGCCACGTGTCCGCTGGACACGCCCCTGTGTTGGGAAATAGAAGCTTCTACAACTTTGTCTTTTCTGCAGAAACTTGGGCACGCCCCCGTGCCCGCTAGACACGGGGCGTGTTCAGCCTTCTGTTGTCTTGTTTTTGCTTGGGAAGATGCTGTCGAGGGGTCGGGTATGTCACGTTTATTCCTTTTCTTGTATTTATGTTAGATTTAGCTGCATTTTTGCTTCTTTTGTTCATTTGAGCTCATTTAATCCTGAAAATACAAAAGGAAGACAAAAGCACACTTTTTCCAACATTAGTACTAAAAAAGGGTTAGTTTTATACCTTATTTGATGTAATTTATATGTTGCATTTTACACACATCAACTGTCGCTGGCAGTTTTGTTTGGGAGCCAAGGCATTCTGCCCTTGTGCCACCTATCTCGCGAACCTGACTATCTTTGCAGCTTTTACCACCTCAAAGGTCACCTGCTAACATCTTCTAATAGTCCCTAACACATGTCATGATCTTGTATCACATCTTGAAGTATAAATAGAGCCCTTGTTCATGGGGAAAATTTGCTCATTTCTTCGATATTTCCTCTATCACTCTATTTTGGAGCTTGCCTCTTTCAAGAGGCCTCCCCTAAGTTCTAATATTATCTACGATCACAAGTAAGTGTTCCTACTCTGCTCATTTCATTTTATAGGCTATTATTTAGCAGAAAGTCAGGCAAATTGACTTTTACTTTGATTTTCGGTTTAGACCATTATGGTCCAGCTATTGCTCGAATCGAACAATGGCTATGTGATCATAATAAGGTAGGTCTTAATCCCTCAAAAGGGCACCTCCTGGAAATCACGTTAAGTTGGTCAAATGACGGGTCAAAGTTATGTTTAATAAAAAGTCAAAAACGCAGTTTTCGAAAAACTTATAAAATGAACTTGTAAATGTTTAAACACATGTTTTTGACATCACATCAGTTGGTAATTAATATTAAACAAGTATAAACATGTTCAGCCTGTCATTTCTAGTTTACAGGTCGGTTCGCAACCGAAAGTCATCAGTTTGACTTATGCTTTAACTTTCGATTCTGGCCTGAATTAACAACTTTAACTACTGATTCTAAGTTGCATTATGATCATAATTATATGTAGGATAACCTTCTGTGGTTATACTAGTTGATCATAATTGTTTGTCGGGTTTTATGCAAGTTCTTGAATTATGCCATAAAAATACCCAACCCTTTTTGTGCATAAGTGGGTTTTAAACTATAATGTGTATATAAAATGGATTACCTACTGACTTGGTAATATAATTAACATGTTTTGGCATAATAAACTTGTTCATAGCTCATCTGATCACCCGATACCCCGATACCGCCTATGCGCCTACGGTTAGCTTATACAACTAGTTTACGTAAGTTAACCGAATCGGGTCAATTCTTTTCAAATTTCTTTCAAATTCCAGAATGTATATTGTTTACCCATATTATACAAGTCTTAGTACTTGTGAGGGTTTGAACTACATTCTATCTGGTCATCGCTTAATCTAGTGTATCGTACCGATTTCATTATTATAAGTTAACCGGTCCAAGTCTATGACTTGAATAGGACCCGTTAACTTTTAATTGATTATTATACCATTCATTCCAGAGTAGGGCGTCCAATAGATTGCACCATGCTAAGTTAATTGATATATCGGTTGTGCTTATTAATATATCTTGCATTGTAAGATTATTAAGCAGGTAAATACTCTTAATCTATTTTCCCTATACTGGCTTGGGATATGATAAATTATTACCGCTTGGTCGGATATGGGATCTTATGTCTAGGGCTGCAAACGAACCAAACAAACACGAACCAGACCTTGTTCGTGTTCGTTTGTTAAGAAATATATGTGTTCGTGAATCGTTCACGAACACTTATCGAGTGAGATTTTATGTTCGTGTTCGTTTGTTAAGGAAATGAACTTGTTCGTGTTCGTTTGTGTTTGTTTGTTAATTTTAGGCAACGAACGTTGACGAACACAAATGAGCACAAACTAATGTTCATGAACACAAATGGAAACAAACGAACACAAACAATCGTTCATGAACAGAATATATAATACGCTGACACTTATTAGATATTTAATTTGTCGGCATTTTGAAGTATTTAAATAATTATAAAAACTTAAAACACTAATGAAGTATTGAACACAAATGAACACGTTACCGAACGTTCACGAACATAAACGAACGAACACGACCTCTGTTCATGTTTGTTCATTTAACTAAACAAACGAAATTTCTTGTTCGTGTTCGTTTGTTTAGTAAACAAACAAACAAACACAAACGAACTTCCCGCCGAACGGTTCACAAACTGTTCGCCGAACGTTTGGTTTGTTTGCAGCCCTACTTATGTCGGATTGCGACTAGAAAATTCGCATAACCGTTTTAATCTGTTTTGCTTGAGAACTTAAACATTGGGGGTTAACGCGACCGTGTCCTGGATATCCTCGGCTCATTTAATTGCAAATGGCCACGACTTAAGTACAAGGTGTAGGCATATACTACCTCCGTCCCATTAAAAGTGTCATATTTTGAATATTCAAAGTCTTTATTTATAAACTTTGACTTTAATTATATATTTTTGTGTTATATAAAACTTGATGAAAATTAACCCGATAAAAACACTTGTAAAACACACTCAAATCATATAACTTTCATCAAGTATTATCTAACACAAACAAAATTATTTAAGGTCAAAGTTTATAAACAAAGACTTTGAAAATTCAAAATATGACACTTTTAATGGGACGGAGGGAGTACCTAACAGATGCTAATGCTATTATAAAATATTTTTCTACCCATATTGGGGATACCCTTTATTGGTTAAAGTGGCGTGTCGGTTAATCATGTTATTGGTGTTTATTACCGGGTCCCATATGTATTGACAAGTATGTAAATCTGTAGACAAGATATTTTATATATTTTACCAAGTTATTTATGAAAATACATGTGCCTTGTGCACTAAAACCAATTTTGAAATATTTTTAAAATGTGTCGGTTATTTGTATTCCCAGTGTAAACTGACGTATCTTCAAAAGACTAAGTGCAGGTAGCAAGGTTACGAAATAGGCTGTAAGTGCCCGATAAATGCTTAAGAGGAATTTGTAACTTCTTGCATTTGAAGCCTAGTAGTCTGCTTATTTAATCATTTTGTTATTTTCGATCCGCATGTGGATCTTTTGAATACTTCCGTCTGTATAATTAATTTTGAAGATTCGGACATTTTAATTTGTGATAGTATTTTAATTCCAAGACTTCCGCTGTGCTATTTGTGTATCTTGATATCAATCGTCACGTACCCTAAGTCCGGGCCCACTGGGAAATACAGGGTGTGACAGATAGGCCCGTTGCAGCGCATCTATTTTTACTTGTTTGATAAGTCTGTCGCAACGTGCGGGTCAGAGATCGACTTAATTATTTTTTTCTATGTTTTACTCACAAGCTCGCGGGCATGTAAGAAACATTTGTCTTTCACCTAATATGATATATAACTAACGAATCCCCGGCCACAATGCAACGGGTGGTAATTCTAGTTTACAAAATTTTGAATTGCATAAATAATCGAGTGCTTCAAGGTACTAGACATTTCCTTGTATGCCGAAGATTGAAAAGGTGAATGAAGTGGTTAATGCAAAATAAATACGTTCGCTCTTAGATTAGTTCAAAATTAAGAGCATCCCCAATAACCATCCATTTTTTGATGTTTTTGGGTTGCCATGTTGGCATTGCCCAACCAATAATAAAGTTTCTCTCTCTCCCCCTCTCACAACCCATAAAAACACATTTCCTCTCTCTCCTCTCTCTTCCTTCCCCCTCTCACAAACTCATTTTTTCTCATTTTTCACCACAAACTAATCAACACCTTCTCTCCTCCACCTCACCACTCTCTCTCTTGCATGGCTTCTAAAAATGAGAAAAAATCCATTATTGTAAATGCTCTAAAGAAAGCAAACGACGACATCCATTCGTCGTACTAGATCATGAACTAATCTCATACGCCTAGTAACCTAATTATAATCCTTTATATTGATGATAGATTTCTAGCTTTTTCTAATAAATACTGCATTTTTATTTTTTAGTTTGTAGCAAATCAGAAACTAATGAGGTATTTAGTCAATAAATTTTTCATAGAAAGGTAACTTTAAATGAATACACTGACATGACCATTTATGTTAATTAAGAAACTTCTTTTGGTCGAATGATGATTTATCTGTCATCAGTCATTATGTAACTTTTAGAATGCATATATACATAAGGGTGAAGGGAGTGGTTAAACAGGTGAAAGTGGCAAACTTTAAAATGGACCAATCAGAGTGTGCCATGTCAGCAAATGTGAAGAGTTTAAACTTTGGTGAAAAGTGTTGACAGTGGTGTAGACACTTGAAAGTGGCAAACTTTTTTTATTCTTTTTTTATTTTTTTATCTTTAAACACCCCTTCACCACCACCACCACCGGTTCCACCACCACCCCTTCACCACCACCACCACCGGTTCCACCACCACCACCACCGGTTCCACCAAATACCCATCACCTTCTTCAATCATCATCAGCATCATCACCACTGGTACCACCACAGTCACCTCCACCTCCGCCATCACCACTCGCCACCACCACCACCGGTTCCACCTCCATCTTCAGCATCATCCAATCATCATCAGCATCATCAGCATCATCCAATCATCATCAGCATCATCGCCGTCGTGGCTCCGCCCATCGCCGCCGCACCCGTTCGATCGCCGCCCATCGCCGCCGCCCATCAACAGCCGGCTATATTGCCGTTACACACAAAACAAGGCACCAATCATTATCCAATCATCATCAGCATCATCTCTCTCTTCTTTGTCGATCGTCAAAGGTTCACCGAAGACTTTGGTTTGCCTATCGGCAAAGGTGGCCGGCGGCGGTGTTGCCGCGCGGCAAACACCTTTGCCGCATGTTTTACCGCACCACTCCCTTCACCCTAAAAAGAATTAAAAACTGGCTTTTTATCATCTTTTAAAGGGTATAAGTATAAGGGTTTGTTTGATATGGGGTAATGGAATGGACGAAGTAATGGAATGGACGTGGGAATGCAATGGATCATTATCATTCCATGTCTTATTTGGTTACCATTTGTGAATGAAATGAATTATTATTACGTATTGTTCGGTAGGCAAGAAAAACGAAGTAATAAAATCAGCGGTGAGTGGTGGTAGTGGTGATCGCTGATAGTGATTGTGGGTGGTTATAGCCTTATAGGTGGCGGTGGTAAGTGACGGCGGCAGCGATAGGTGGTGGTGGTGGTGGCGAGTGGCAGTGCGGCGACGACGATGAGTGGTGGTGGCAGCAAGGCCGTTGTTGGTGGTGTGTGGTGGCGGAGGTGGCAGTGGGTGGCGGCAGCAGCAACGGTTGTTGATGGCGTCGACGATGGTGGTGGGCGACGGCGGCGAGTGGCGTTGGCAGTTGGTCACGGCTGTGGGTGATAACGGTGGATGGTGAGTGGCGGCGGCGACGACGGTGGCTATCGGGTGAGGTGGTGGCGGGTGGCGGCGATGGCGTCGGTGGTGGGTGGTGGTAGTCGATTGTGGCGAAGGTGGTGGGTTGTGGTGGTGGTGGTGGATTGTTGTGAATGTGGTGAGTTGTCGTGTTGTTGATGAATGATGCAAGAGATGATGAAATGAAAAAAAAAAAACATACGGGGTGGATGAAATGATTTTGAGGGAATGAAATGGCTTTTGGAATGTTGATTTCATTCCATTGACCAACCAAACACACTTTTCTCCATTCCCTTGTAATCATCTCTTCCATTCCAACTCTCATTTCTGCATATTAAACACTACCTAAGTAGAAATTCGTGATTATGCCATTTATTCTTAATCTCATAACTGATTGTAAAGAATGCCGGATGTTATTATCATATTTATTATTTATTATGATTCTTTATAATATATTCAACCATTACAAAAAAGTTATTTATAATATATTCAACCATTAGATTCTAATAACATAGTATAATATTCTACTTACACCTTAAATTCAACCATTAGGTTAGTCTAACATAGTATAATATGCTAAAAAAAATGCTACCAACACCTTAAATATCTCTTAAAATCGTTATCAAATATCAGATATGGGATGGATCAGGATGCGCACAATGTCCTCTCAAAATAAAGCCTCCAAATGATCCCTTATCTTTACAACTCATGCCTCGTTGCAACTCTGCCACGATCGACAACCAAACAAACCTATTTTAATATTTTAATATTAATATGTAGCATTTATCACATGTTAAATTCCCTGAATGACACTGTTTTCATAATAAAAGAAATTTGTCGGGTTCATTTGAAGATAATTACTTTGTATTTAGTGAATAGGATTAAAAGGGTTTGAATTTCGTTTATTATTAGTCTTTCGATAAATCTTAATATAGCATTTCTCACATGTTAAATTCCCTGAATGACACTGTTTTCATAATAAAAGAAATTTGTCTGGTTCATTTGAAGATAATTAATTTGTATTTAGTGAATATGATTAAAGGAAAATGTTCATTTGAGAATAAATTTAATGTGAAAAGAAAAAGAAGAAATGACATATTAGTAAAATACTATTTCATTTATAACTTATATCATTAATTTTTCTCTATTTAAGTAATTAGTCAACTAATCATTAATTATTCTACATATAATCTACAAAGCCTACACATATCAAAATTTTTCCTACACAGTCGAAATTTATCTTACACACCTCGAAATATATCCTACACAACTCGTAATTTATCCGACACAACTAAAAATTTATTCTACACTTTAAATTAAGTTGTTTTTTTAATTTGGAAAAAGTATATATATTTTGAAAAAGAGTTAAAAATTTAATTTAGTTAGTTATTAAAGAGAAAGAATTCAAAATAATGATTTATGTAAGTTTACCAATATACTCTTATATTAAAATTAAATACAAATATTAAATGAAGTAAAATGAAGCATTCTTATTGGTTGAAGCATATAAATACAAATTTATATGCTCCAAATATACATGTGCATCATGTAAAGGGTGTTGTTTTAATGGTTACTAATCCTAATTTATTTCTACTAATCAGCTATACATGCACTTTGTAGTATTTGAACAATCTACCTTTAGCATGGGTGATCAAAATCGGATATCTAAAAATTTCGGATAATTCGATTCTAAATGAATACGTATTTGAAATTTCGGATACAGATTCTCAGATGTCCCAAATTTCGGATACAGGTAGTGAAACGAATATTTGAAAATCTGAAGAAAAAAATTATTATTAAATAATATTAAAAATTTATTTTGGATATTTGAAATAATAAAAAATTCTAAAAGTCTATCCAAAAAATCTAATTAATATTTATCATTCAAAAAATTTTAAGAAAAATATTTAGAATCAATCGGATTTCTAAGATATCCGATTTTTTTTTTAAATCACATTCGAATCCTAAAATTTTGGATAACCGAATTTTCGATTATCTATGACCACAAAATAATGACATATTCTTCAATCAAAGTCTACAAGCATAAGTTATAGCATTTCATTAAATTCAAAGGCCCCTTTACATTATTGTGCTTGAATTAATAAAAAAAAAAATTCGAAAAGTCTATCCAAAAATCGAATTAATATTTATCATTCAAAAATTTTAAAAAAAAAATATTTAGAATAATTCGGACTTCTAAGATATCCGATTTTTTTAAATCATATTTGAATCCAGAAATTTTGGATAAGCGAATTTTCGAATATGTGTGACCACAAAATGATAACATATTTTTTCAATCAATGTCTACAAACATAAGTTATTGCATTTCATTAAATTCAAACGCCCCCTTTACAATGTTATTGTGTGAGAATCGCGAGAACTAAAGTAAAAAATTTATCTATGCACATGTGCATATGTATCATTTATTTGATAAATTCGTAATACATTAACAGTATTAGACAATTGTACTTTCATTTACATTACCATCCGTAATACAATACTTTTTACATTACCAATTTTAGAAATGCACATATGCATCTATATGTATGAACATATTATAACGTATTTTTGTTACATATGGTAATGTAAATGAAAGTGCAATTATATAATACTGATAATGTATTATGGAATTTATCAAAGAAATGATACATATGCATATGTGCATCTATAATTGTTACTTGAATTTTCTTTGGAACGAAATATAGCGATTTTAAAAAAATTGTGTGATTTTTAAATTTTTTTATGTTCACATTGGTTCTCATAGTTCTCGCAATAAGAGTGGTTCTCAAATAAATATTATCCTATATATATATATATATATATATATATATATATATATAAAACACTTATTGTAAAAAAGTGTTTTCTTGGGAGAAGGGTAAGAAAGAATTTACTGCACTAAATCTTTGATCTAATGGTTAAGATCAATAGGGACCAAATTGTAAAATGTGTTTTATTATTTTGGACTGATTTGAAAATTGTAGGGGTAATAGAGTCTTTATATCCATTTGGAAAAAAGGAAACCATATCTTCATATGCACACCAGTTATTAAAACCCCCACAAATTCGCGATTTCCAACCTCAAAAATCAGATTTCATGGTAGAAGATCATCATTGAAAAACATCGTTGTGTTATAAACGTAATTCACAATCCTTGTTCATCGTGTATCGTCCTTTAATTTATGATCTCGCAACATATACAGGGATTTACGGGGTTTCTGATCGTCCTTTTAGAACTCTGTACAACACTACAACATATACAGGGATTTACAGGGATTTATGATCGCAATGAATGATGGTTGCAGTGTTATATATAATTTTATAGTGTTATACATAGTTATAAAAGGTTTATATGGTGTTATATACTATTCGTAGTGTTTTATAGTGATTTGTAATGTTATATCTTGTTTTGTAGTGTTATATACTTATTACAGTGTTATGAACTGTTGAATGGTGTTTTGTACTGTTATATACTTATTACAGTGTGAATCATGGTTGCAGTGTTATATATAATGTTGTAGTGTTAAACAGAGTTATAAGCTGTTTATATGGTGTTATATACTATTCATAGTGTTTTATAGAGATTTATATTGTTATATCTTGTTTTGTAGTGTTATATACTTATTACAGTGTTATAAATTGTTGAATGGTGTTTTGTAGTCTTATATACTTATTACAGTGTTATGAACTGTTGAATGGTGTTTTGTAGTGTTATATAAATATTACAGTGTTATGAACTGTTGAATGGTGTTTTGTAGTGTTATCTACTTATTACAGTGTTATGAACTGTTGCTGAATGATAACTCACAGAATCTTAAAAAAAATCGTATTCCTATAATAAAGGGTAGCAGTTATGGAAGGTTTTAAATTAATTGAATCAATCAGAAAATTACTTCTTTACCTTTTTGAAGAGGACACATGTTATCCGCATAATATTTCTCATACTTCTTACACTTTTAACCTTTTTTAGAGGATCCTCTATATATATATGGTGAAATTGAATATGTGGCTGTTACACATCTAAGCATAGGTGTAAAACCACTCAAAACTACGTAGTTTTGATTTAAAACCCTAAAAATTAAAAGTAAAACACACTTTTTTACTCCTCTTTTTATGCTATTCATGTTTATTTCACCTTAATAACAGTTCATCGACTTCAATTTCTTTTACCATTAACAGCTCATCGAATTCAACATATATTTCAAGGTTTTACTCCTATTCCATCATAACTCATAATTAAATCTTTAGTTTTTTGGGTCCTGCTCCTACAATAATGGGGTAGAAATCTGAAATACTTTTCTTTCCTTTCTTCCATATATTAAGTTTTACGAATCATTCCGTTTGATGTAGGCCAAAATCAAAGAAGTATTAAATAAAGAATACATTAATTTACTTTGAATGTTGCCGATTAGTTTTAGCATGTATATGGGGCTTCGCTCTGGGCAACGGGGTCTAAGAAGTTGAAAAAATATTAACTTAAAAATGTTAAAGATGAAAGGATATATTTGATGCATAAGAAATTTAAAAAATAATACCTTAAAATGTTAAGGACGAAAGGAAAATATTTGATGAAAGTTTCAAATATAAAGAAAAAAAGAAGCAAAACTAAACACAGGATGTACAGTAGTTTGTAAACACTAAATAAGGAGAAGACCCATGAATTACCTAAAAACGAAACGAAACATTGTTTTAATTATGAATTTTAAGATTTTTAATCAAAACGACATAGTTTGAAGGGGTTTCACATCTAAGCTTAGCTGCTTAGGTGTGTAAAAGCCTCCTATTCACTTTTCCCTATATATATTATAAAATACATATTTACGGTTTAACGTATATATATTTTTATTTAAAATAAATAAGTTTTATTTGTTTCTAAACAAAATAACTATTTTTAATACAACAAAAAATAATCACATGCTACCTTTATTTAATAAAAACTTAGGTTAGGCTGGGTTGGGTTCACTTGGGAATTTGTGTCAAAAATTAAGTTGGGTAAACTCGTGTAGATGGAATATAGAGAATTAGTTATTTTTATTATAGGTTGGGTTACGTTAGGTTGTAAATTTAATATAAATCTGAGTAGCATTAATGGTAGTTAGGTTGGGCATTGTGGTCACACCTCATGGCGCCCCCGCCGTCACTTTGTGCCCCTATTGTTGGCCGGAACAAATCCAACACACACATATGTCAGAATTCAAGAACAACACTTGTTATTGCACTCACGGAGGTGCCCTTGACACTCCTCAATGACGCCCACAACGTGGTGTTTGATCCCCCCCCCCATGTTAATTTGGCAATGGGGGTTACTAATGACGCATGGCAAATTGGTACGTGCTGCATTTACAAAATTACTTAAGCCCTTAGCGACGACATTTTAGCTGCGACCAAAGAGTATTAGTGACGACGTCATTAGTGAATGCTCACATCCAAAGCAAGCCCTTAGTGAATGCTCACATCCAAAGTTTGCAAATTGTTGTATAAATAATATGTGTAACAAGGTCTATTGTATTACTTGAGTCAACTAAGATAACAAAAAAAGAATGTGAATTATTTATAACGAATCTAACGTGTTCCTCTTATAGAATGAAAACTTTTCTTATAATATTGTAAAAGTTGTATAAAAAATGTTGGATACACCGTCAGGACAATTTGTACCACACATGTGTGGGTACTGGGTAGGTATAGAGACGTCGAAAACTTATAAAAATTATGTAACAATTTTTTATTCTTTTTTTTATTTTCAGCTTAATTACTTGTATAATTATTATCATCATAACAGTTTTCTTTTTTGGTCATTGTTTTGTGTACCAAATTGATTTATGATAAAACTAACTTCCTACGTAATTAATTTTAGACGGCCGTTGAGCAGAACAATGGATCATTTTGTTTAAACTAACATTTAGGTAAGCATAACAAAAATACAGGCTCAAGAAATTGACATACTCTTAATGTACTTTTTTACAGCAAGACATATATATACGATTCGTATAAACCATACAGGACTCATATATCCCCTTTTTACATCAACTATACAACTCGTATATATTTGTCGTATATAAACTTTGTCAACTGAGGTGTCTATGTATGACTTGTATATTTATATACGGATTATATAGTTCATGTAAAAAGGAACATACGAGTCATATATGCTCTATACAAATCATGTATATATGTTAGGGTATCAAAAGATCCCGAGTCTTATATTGGTTGTCAAATAATCCAATCTGGTGTAGCTTATTAACACCCATAAATATAACCAAATTAACAATAATGTAACACCCAAAAACGGGTTTGGTAATCAAACCACGTTAATATTAAAGAGAGGGTAAAATACCGTTAGTGGTAAAAACTAACCCGGTAACATTAAGATTTAATTAAATAAACCTAAAGTTAAATAAAAGATAGATGAGTGTCTTTTAGAATAAAGTTTATAAATGGCCCGTGACTATCAGTACATGATCTAAGTCGGGTTGTAGCATCCTCGAAACTTAGTAAATTAAATTATCATGTTTATTGATAATTGACGAGAAGTAGGCAACTAGGAATAATTAACCTAGTTGATTATTTGTATTGTTAAGTAATAGATATTGGATTATATCCATTTATAATTGAAATCTCAAACTTGAAGGACCAAAGTTATCAAAAAGGGAACTTGTGTTTTAAAAACAAAAATTTAGACATAACACACACATAGTGTGTGTGTCGATCATTAGGAGGTGGAGACAAGGGGAAACCCTTGTTCATCCAAGATCATCAAAATTGAAAGGGAAATTGGAGCTTAAACTCATGCATGAACATGAATTAACGATCACCTAAACAAGGGGGTCATAAGGTATGTCTCAAAACCTAGATTGGTGAAAGTTGTAATTTGAGACAAGTAGATTACTTGCAATTAGATTGTTGGATGATGATCCATAGATAAAATTACGCGTAGATGTATGCTTAATTTCGTTAGACATAAGGAAATTACGAAAGATTTGATGTAAGGTTACTTGTAAGTGATTAACATGTAGATTATAAAGTGGATTTTGATAATGTGATTGAGTTGATGATATATCTATGTTTATAGTCATCATAAATTATAGTACTAGGAAGATATGTGAACAATATATGAATTTGAGTTTATGTTCATACTTATGATGAATTGGGTTTTTGTATAACATGATGAAATTGATGTTATACTCATGTTAATAGATGCTTGAAATCATCATGTGTATGTGAATGTTTAAAGTCCTTGGCAAATTTGATGTTGGGTAAATTTTATACATAATTGATTGATTAGCATACAAAGATTTTAAATTATGTTAACTTGATGTTAACAATTACATAAACTAGTCGTAGAAGGTAATTAAAATGGTGGCTTAAAAATAGTGCCTACCGGGTAATTAGCGAAATGTCTAAATGAGTTGCTGAACTTATTTGTGGGTTTGTATGTGTTAATAGGCAGTTGATTTTTAAAAGTCAAACTGACCTATACTAATATCGAATGATACTTCTGATATAAAATTCGTAAGGTGGAATAGTCGTGATAAATGATGACTAATTTAACCATCTTGCGAATGATAAATGATAGTTTGACACATGACAAGCTATGTGAAAGCTTGGGAAAGAAGCGGGTCAAACAGATCAAGTACGCGGGAAAAAGCATAATTGGATGCATGGTAAGTAAAGCTTACATCTTTTAAGTAGAACACCTACTTTTTGTATTGGGTAAGAACAATGTAATTTAATATTTGAAATATGACTTTCCGACGTGGAATGATATAGGTCAGAATGTCACACCCTCAAATTCCACGTGCGGGGTTTTACCGCGAGGCGTGCGACTGACCAGGATCCAGCCACTAATCATGTTGAACCAATTATTTAAGTTGTGAAAATCATCACCATCAACACGATTAGTGATCAATGTTTAATGGTCCAAAACTCAGTTTAAGTTAGCAGCGGAAAAATAAAGTAGACGCATCATAATTTGAAACCACAAGTTAAATGAATGTAGAAAACGTAAGACTTTACGAACCACTCACTCCGGCCAATTGCAACGTTCGTTCATAGCTGTACCTAACAACCTGCAAAGAATGCAGTAGGGTGTCAACATAAAGTTGGCGAGTTCACGGTTTTAGTATTGTTTCAAAATCAAGTTTGTTTCCAAAAATCAGGTTGTTAAACTACTCAGTTATAAAACATGTCATGGGGAGCTACCCCATCCTTAGCTACTAAACTGTGTGGTACCGAAACTTGCATGTTTAAGTTGTTTGTGCCCCAGGTCAATGTCTATCATCATTGACCAGTTGCCCAGGCATAATAGTTTGCGCTTGTCCTCCCAGGCATGGTGTGAGGTTTGTCAAACCTAATAGCAATATCAACTAATATCCCGGTCGCCAGGCCCCGAGGATTAATCGGTATAATGTGTGGGGACCTTCAGATAGAGTTCGTTTAGTCCGCTAAAAACATACAGTATAAATAGCATTTAACATTATTCCAAACCAGGAATACTAGGAAATCCCAATCCAGAGAAAGTGTGGTCCACCTCCAGTGGATAATTTGTTTAAGTGGTTCTAATCCAGGAACGCACGTGTAGCCCCAAACCAGGGGTACCATATGTATTTCCCAAACCAGGGAAATAAGTGTGTTGTCCCAAACCAGGGACGCATGCTTTTAGAAAAAATTGTGATCTCACCTTAGCTTAGCTCGATAGATTAAAAGTACCCTACTTAGAATGGTCAACCACGTCCTATTATGGTTACCAAAATTGTTAGGGTTTATGTATGCAAATTCACGTAAGTTCTACACGTATCTAACAAGTAACATGCGTACAAGTTGTCACAAATATATTACCTAGTAGTTTTTAAGCACATGTTCATAATATACACTACGACATGTGATACACCATTTATACAATCATTAAACATATTCGGACACTAAAGGTAGCAAGTTCGACACTTTATAAGCTTACAATCATGCATAGCAAAACTCACTGAAAATAGGTTGTTTTAGGATGCTCGTTTACCTTACTCACGAGATTACAAAAATTATGATCTTTTTATGTGACATGCCCCTCGGAGGGGTTGGCCTTGTCTTAAATTTTTAGAGTCTAATTCTTTACAAAAAATTTATAAAAAAATCATTTACTAAGCAGCAATCAGATTCGTCACTTTCTACTTTAGCTCACGGAAAAATTCATTTAAAAATTCTCGATTATCCGATTAACGTAATTCCAGTTGGAGATTTTCACAACCTCCTGAAGCTACCTACAGTAAAAATTTGAGATCACAACTCAATTCCTAAATTGAGTTATGACATTTGTAATGGGCTGCAAATTCTGCTAGAAAACGCAACTTAAACCTTCGAGACGGAAAAATGCAATACCAGTGGGGTTTACAGCTATTTCCTGGAATTAATTTTCAGACTCAAGAAACACATGCTTTTGTCACATTTTTTCCACGTTACAACCAATACAAGTCGGCTGTAAATTCTGACCAGGTTCTGTTTGGATTCAGCTTTCAATTATAACATGTTTATGACGCTATAACCCCTATTTTCAGCAATCAAAACTCCAACAACACCACATACACGAATTTAGCATCAAGTTTCATCATCAACATCAAACATAATCAAAACCCTAGTATAACAACCCTCCTAAAACCCTTAAAACACCCTAAACGTCCTAAAATATACCACGTATGTGAGAAACGGACCCGAATCAAATGAAAACAATAATATAGTGCCCTCGCGAGGCACAACCCGGTCAGCCAGGTCTGTCGCGGGGCGCGACCAGGTGACACCAGCCCGGACTCCATTGCGCCACGTGTCCCCATCCCGTGTCAAGTCTACTATGTGAGTTGCCAAGGCTAGGACCTACTCTACACCCCTCGTGGGCCGTGAAGGAAACAGAGGGGGGCTTCGCGGGGCGCGAGCCGCCCATCGTCAGGCCTATAAAAGGAGGCTTCGTCCTCATTTATTAACCGTTCATTTTCTTTTCTCTCTCAAAGTCTCTAGTAGACTAAACACTTGGGTATAATACCCCTAAAAAACGAAGCTCTGCCTCGTTGTAAGTATTATAACCCCCGATCACGTAATTGTTACCCTACCAGATTGATCTAGGGCTCCGTAACGCATGTCAAGGCTCTGCCTGACTCAGTTCGTTGGAGTTCTGTCTCGGTAGTATGACTAATGTGAATTTGGTTATCTTACTAACACGTGTGCATTGTTGAATTTTTAATAGATAATAACCAGGAGAATCATCAGGAAGCTATAGTATTATCTAAGTCAGCAATGTGAGTACATTCTCTTTTTGCAAACCCTTTTCGTAAATCATTGTTTCAAATATTTTACAAAACCCTAAAATACTTACAGTGATTAAGTTTCTGTGATTCTACAATTATCATCAGCATGTGGGGTTTTGTATACATTACTTGACACTCGTTACTATTGCGAACAGTAGAATGACCGCAAGCACGGGGGACAAAGGTTGCCCGGTAGCAATGTTGTATTGAATATTTGGATAGATATAAGCATTGTAAATCTTAATACTTTAAAGTAATAAACTGTTTTGATTAAAATAGGATGCACTCGCCAGTATTTCTTGCTGATAAAATCTTTTTAAAACGCGTTTCAGGTAATTTAATGTGAAGCTAATAGAAGCCAGCTGGAGAGCACTGAATGCTTAAAGAAGTGGCTATAAAATTACCTAAATAAAAAAGGAATTTATATTTTCCATAATTAGGGTTTTATCCCTACAAATGTATTGTAATTGAAACTTGGGTTTTATCCCAATTATATTTATAAAAGTTTGGTGTTTAAACTCTGATAAAATATTTCCTAACTACGGTCCTGATGTTTAAATTCCGCTACCAAATTAATAAACACCGATACCACCGGCTCTGTGTCTCGCGGCACCCGCTCCCGGGGTAGGGGTCGGAGGCTGCTACCCCTAGCATGCATATGTTATCATCAAGTTACTATACTATCAAGAATCATTACATAAACATCAAAATACTTGTTTTTTAGCAAACCGTAACGCGTATAAGATCATGTTTTCATGCGTCAAGAATCAAAGCAAGATCAAGATTTCAAATCACACACATATAAATGCAATATAACAACCAAGATGTGATTACCGGAAGCAAGCAAACATTCTAGAGACGGAGAAGAAGATCAAACAAGCAAGATTAGGGTTCTTGGTTTTCTTAAAGTCGTCTAGAGTGAGAGAGGGGGAGAATGCGTATGTGAATGGGAGGGGGCGGCCTAGGGTTGGGTTTGATTTTATTACTTTTTTTTAAACCAACTTACAATAAATGCATAATTGGTCCCTCAAGATCCCAATTCAAAGCTTGGGCAGAAAGTTATCACAATAACTTTGTAGAATGACACTCAGATCCTTCGTTTTGCAAAGTTAACCAAATTAACTTCGTATGTTTGTTTGTGTGCTACTAAGTTGTGCGTTTACAAATTGTAATTAGCAGAAAAAGGGTTAACAGCGTTAACCTAAAAGTATGGGATGTCACATGGAAACAAGTGAAAATGGTGAGAAACAATATTTGATGATAAAAGGACAAATAAACAAGGAGTTTTGAAAAGCTATCATATGGTGTAAACCATAATGGGTAAAAATGGCTAAATGGTAATTTGGTCACGAGTTGACGGATAAATGATAGTTTTGAAAAAGACACCCTATGGCGTAAGCTAGGGGTGCTAAACGTGTCGTGTTCGCGGGTTGGCGGGTTCAACCCGAACCCGAAAATTTTATATGAACCCGAACCCGACTCGAACCGGAAATTGTGTCATATCAATGAACCCGAATCCGACCCGAATATTCGTGGGTTGACCCAAACAAAACCCGTTCAACCCGAAAACTTTTATTTTTTAATTTTTTTACACAAATTAATATATTAAATTTAAAGTTTACTTAAAAAACACAAATGTATATAATACAATTACATTTAAATTATATAATCTTATGTGAATTTCTTTTTCTAATTATAATTATAGTATAAAATACATACCAAATTTGATTTATAACATAAAACATATTGTAAAAAAAATATATATAGTATAAAGGGGTTAAACGGGTCAACCCGCCAACCCGACCAGGTTGACCCGAACCCGTTTAGACTAAATCTAAACCCACAAATTTCGTGTTAAGTTCATGTCGTGTTTTCGGGTCGTGTCAGAAATTCACACCCCTAGCGTAAGCCATGATGGGTCAAATGAATTAAGAGATGATTTTTAAGTAATATGATCGTACGGTGTATACCGAAACGGGCTACATGGATGAGATGGCAAATAAATACCATCTCACAATGACAAAATGGTCATTTAGGCCAAACGGGTCAAATGGCGACGTTATCACCATTTAACAATAATGACTAATGGTCGTTTGTCAAATTTTTGTGCTCACATGGAGAATAGCGTATGACTTGCATTGCTTTTAATTAGCAATTAATATTGCAAGGTATTAAAACGAGTTAATGCGATGACCCGAGTCAGATATGTGTAATGGATCAAACTTTTAATGAGTACTTATGGTCCGACGAGAGTTAATCGAGTCATTGGTGGGCTTTGGATTACCTAAAGTGAGGTATATCAAGCGAATTAAAATTTAGATATTATGTTCTTACGGACATAATGAACTTAAAATGGAATACGGGTTAAAAGAGTATACTTGGTCAAAAGAAGTTTTTAAAATGTCCTTCGTGACTAAAAAGACTAAAGTTGACCAAAACACACTCGAATGATAAACCGGGCAAATGACCCTTAAGGGTAGTTTAAATATGAGTTTTATAATTTGGTCAATCCTTACGGTAGTATAAAATAGAAGGTTTAAACTATTTTAGCTTAAAGCTACATAATGGATCCTTTTCGTAAAAATGTCTAATTTGGGGGTAGAATAAGAATATAATGATTTTTCCCATTTACGATCCATCACATTTGAAGTTGTGATGATATATAAATGAAAGTGGGAACACGAACTATAAATAAATGGACTCGGTTAATGAGTCATGATTGAAAGGTTTGAAATTCTTAAAAATCAATTCGGATTAATCAAAGTTCGGCCTTTGAAAGGTCGAACGGATCAATTGGCATAATCGCGAACCGGATAATGGTCGCATAAAACACAAGAATTATACCCCAGGTTATGGGGTACAGTCGTAAAAATAATGCTCTTGCGAAGAGATGTAACTTCTGTGAGATCGCTTGCTTAAATAAGCAAACGGGTCAATTATTTTAAATATGTAAAGTGGAACCATTAGCGTAAAACGTAATTTCGTAAATCTAGATTATGGGTTTACAAGTTAGAGATGTGAGTAAATGTTTTACGAACACGCAGAAACAAGTAAAATGGATAAGTATTCGGAAAGTTACGCAATTGTTTCGTTAAAAAACAAGTTTTGAAAAGCTGTAGAGTAGTCAAACCGTAACCTACAGTTGTCAACCGTAGGCTACGGTAGCCATCTACTGCCCAAATTGTACATGTGTGCCGTTAGCTATGGCACATCAGCCGTAGCCTACGGCTGGTTTCACCAAAAATAATTTTGTTTGTTTGATATTTTTGGGTTACAAATCCATGTCTAAGCACCATATAACTAACATATGAGTTGTTATTGGTGTATAGGTGATATATCGCTAGGACTTTACGGATGATGATCAAGCATAATAGACGAACGAACACAACTGAAGTTCAAGCTTCCGCTTAGTTTCGTTATTTTACGAACTGAAACAATTATGAACTTTATAAGTGTTTTATATTTTATTAACGTGTTAGGGTGTCTAAAGTGTTAAAGTGTTTAGATACTTCTTTTAGTAAATTCGAAATATTGTATGTACATCTAATTGCATTACTTATATATAAATGCAAAAGTTTTTATAAATTCTCACTTATGTAAGCCTGAGTCTTGCAAATAATTGCAAGCATTGATTTTTTTTGGGAGGTCATTCATTCATTTGTGTTATTTTTGTCCTTTTTATAACGTCGGTCCCCTACTAATCTTCTATATAAGTAAAGCTACATGAATGCTGGATATTCAGTAAATCAATAACCAACCACAAAACATGTTGAAACCTCAAGTCAAGAACCACTACAGTCACAGAAGCCCCACTCCATCGTTAGCCACACAAGGAAACAAGTCTTTTATCTCCAACAATGGAAACCCTACTTCCTTTCTATCACATAACACGCTTGCGTTGCCCGTCAAACGTCAAACTCATTTCACTTCACGGCGGCACACAGGCAACTCAACTGGCCGAATCAAAGCCATTGCTAGAGAATCCACCACTGCCAGTACCGTCAAAACCATCAGCCTCAAAGCCGTGATTACAGTCAATGTGACCGTGGGTGGGTTCTTATCAAACATTTTAACGAAAGGGTTAGATGACCTCACCGATTTGCTTGGAAAATCTTTGCTTATGGAGCTTGTTGCAGCCGAGACTGACCCTGGTAACTGTACATCCTAGTGTTGTGTATTTTATGAAATAAATATAAGTCACCCAATAGAAAAAATAGTTAAAATATAATTGTTCTGGTTTACACTCTCGACAAAATTTAACAAAAAAAGTGTATGGACAAATTAGTTTGATTGTCCGTTTCCGTATATAACATATATATAACATATACATGTGTATGTAAACTGTACAAAACTAAAACATGTAGGAAACAATTAGTTTAACGATCTAGATTTCTTTCTTTTGTTCTTTCAATAAAAAGTACTGGAAGCTACCAGGAAGCCCCTCGTGGCCAAGTATAAATACGTCACAAATATAATTGGTTGCCATGTTGGTATAAATAAGACGTGCTTATCAAAGCACCATGTTAAAAAGATTAAAACATCAAATCAAAAATTAAGACGTCATGTTCAAAATTAAAGCACTATATTGAAAATTAAAAGCCATGTTGAAAATTCATGACCATTATGTCAAAACAAAGTCATTCGGGTTGTTCACATGTCATTCCATATATTAGGCATTTATCACCTTCGATTAATGGTTTAGAATTCTTCTTGGACTTGTCATACACATTAGATTTCTATCATAATTTAAATAATAATGAATGGTAAGTTCTATTAAATCAATTATGATGCAAATATAGAACTAATTATTTTTTTATTTTATTTTATTTTATGGGAACTAATTATCCAATTATGGTTACTTAAATCATTCACAATGTACTCTGAAAAGAGGATAGTAGTTACATAGTCATATTACGTTCTCAACATGGTTGTAAAACAAGGTCTCCAAGGCCGAGTGCTCTCCGAGTAGTCGCTACAAGGTAGGCTGCCGAGGCGACTTTCTTCAACTCCGACTAATTACTCGGAATCGATCAAATGCGGTCAATATTGGCCAAAATCGGATCTAGTAGGTCAACTCGGGCGGAATTTGACTTAAAATAAAATAAAATAAAACATAATTTCTATGTCTATCATATTAAAGAATGAATATCAATTTCACGTATTTTGTTATAAATATTAGTAAATTTATGTTATTTGACATATATTTAATTTCCAAAAACTAATTTCTTTATAATTTGGCATCTCCGAGTACTCCCCGTCTACTCTCCGGCTAGGCCGAGTACTCTCAACTCCCCGGTCAACCGACTAGGGAGCGCCTAGCGACTTTTACAACCAATTTTCTTTTCAACAATTACATCCTTTCGATTCGTAACATGTTTAGGTCTAGGGCTGTAAACGAGTCGAGCCAGTGTGGGGTCGAGCTCAATCTCGAAATTAATTTAGGCAGTTAAACTTGGTTTTGGCTTTACGTCCGAGTTAAACGAGCCTAAGAACGAGCCAAGCCATGGGCCGAGCCGAGCTTAGCTCGAGCTGGGCTTAGTTATAAAATAAGTCAGCTTGGCTCACGTCATCTCAAATTAAAAAGTAGCATAAAGTATATACTTTCACATTTTCGAGAAAATGAACTCGGTTTTCAAACTACTTTCTTATTTGTTTTCTCTGACACCAACCTCCGCCACTTAGATTTTCCTTTCCATAGTCGATCATCACTTAATAGAATGAAAAGTAGCATGAGATATATAATTTCACACTTTCGATAAAAAAAAAAAAAAAACTAGATTTACAACTCCATTTAATAACAAGTTATTAAAATTATTAGCTATGAGGGTGTCTTAATTGGCATCCTTAAGTTTCAACCTCTCTACACCAAGAAGAGTGTTTCACCAAGAGCAAGCTTGTTGCATTTTACATGAGAACCTAATTGATGTCACAACCTGGATTCACTTGCAACTTAATCTCCGACAATAGTCTACATCAAATCGAAATCTTAACTTTACAATAATAGCGGCAATCGCCTTTTTCCTTTATCTATTGAAGACATCCACATCAATTCGAGAGCAACTTTTACTCGGTTTTTTTTCCTATAAACACACCAAACAGTTTTTTGTTAAATTCCTTTTCCAATTACCAAGATATGGTGCAAAACTTAGGCTATCCGGAGTGGCAGCGGCAAAACACATCGGCACCGAGCGGCAACCACTGTCAACAACCCCTTTGCCGCACAAGTGTTACCGAAAATGGGGAAGAAATCGGTGAGGGAACACCGATGCGGAGAGAGGGAGGGTAGGAAAGAGAGAGGGAGTGTGTGGGGTGGGGTCCATGTCATCTCAACCAGTCACACATTTTTCTCTTTTTTTTTAAATAATTTACAAATTCATCAAGTGTCTAACCATTGCCATCATTTTTTAGTATAGTTTACTACTTTGACATGACACACTCTCATCGGTTGATTTTGAAGTTTACCACTTTTAAATGTCTAACCACTTCTTACACCCTTAGCTTCTTGAACTAGGCCTATTTTCTTTTTCTTAACTATTTACATTTTTTATTTCTTCTTAACTATTTTCATTTTTAAAAAGACTTTTTTTGGTGTTTCCTTCATTTTCTTTGTGTATTTTCTTATATATATATATATATATATATATATATATATTATATAAAGGGGTTTTTTGTGAGAAGTGTTTTAAGTCATTAGATCTTGTGGTTAATATTAAAAAGGGCTTAAAATGTAAATTATGTTTATTTTTTGACTAATTTGTCTAGATAGGGGTAATAGTGTCTTTTTGTTTAAGTAAAGAAATTGTCATCAACCTTAATGCACATGCAAGTTCCTTCGTCTTTTTTAAACGTCAATAACTTTTTATACGTAACTTTTTAAAAAAAAATACATCATAATAATGATCGTTTTTTATCTTTAATATGCGTATCATATTGCTATACTTATATAAAGAAATAAATAAGTTTCAATAGGATGTTTTAGTCCATGTTGTTTTTCTATGTTCATACAATGGTATTTTAATTATATTGTGATTAAAGGCGTGATGTTTTATTTACGTTTAGAAACATTGTGTATTGTGATTCTAGTTAGGGTATCTTAACATCTAACATCTAGAAACATTGTATTTTGGTTCTAGTCATGTTGTTTTAACATCTCAAATATCAATACAATCATCCCTAGTTGGTGTTAAACACTATGACTTGAATAGCAATACAATCATTACAGATGTAAAAACACCATGACTGTATTACGATTCAAGTCGTGGTGTTTTTGGAATCTGTTTGATGTTTTATTCATGTAAAATAACAAAAAAAAAAAAAAAACATTCTAGGTGATAAAACACCATGACCAATTATTGATACGTAGAAAAAGAATTATCTCCTAAAATAACTCCTAAAGTGGTTATCATCTATTTTATAATTAAATTGGTTTTTGAAGTTAATTGCCTAATTACCCTTAATACATAAAATTAAATAATGTCACGTGTCGTTTCAATAATATTTCTCACACTTCTCACATACTTTACCCTTTTACATGAACCTGAACATATATATATATATATATATATATATATACATTCTAGCGGTCCCCTATATATATATATATATATATATATATATATATATATGGAGAGAATAATAAGAAAACTCTTACAAGTTAAAAAAACTTAAGAAACTCAATCTCCACCATCCATCTTGAATTCCTATGATTAAGATTGCATGTTACATAAAGTAATTTTTCAGAAACATGTTACAGAGTGACAAAAGTACGTATAACAGCCTTTTGTTTTTCACTTTTTTGTTTGACTCCTGCCATATAACAGGCTTGTTTGTTACACTATTTTTTTTTCTTAAAAAACACATAAAACATGCACAATGTATTATTGAAAAAAAATTGTAACATGTGATATTACATCTATGTAAATGGCGCTAGAGATGTAACATATTAATTTTCGCTCTCTTGACAAAAGTTGTTACATGTAAAAACTCTAAAAAAGGTATATACACATATATATGGCAATTATCGAGGAAAGACTCCATTAAGTTAAAAAACTGAACAAAATATAATGGATAGAACATATGTTGTCACGTGTTAGAACCTTTTTAAGAATTTTGATACGTAACAGCTTTTGTCAAGAGAGAAAAAGTTGATATGTTACACCTTTTTTGTCCGTTTACGTCATGTTACACTTTTTTTTTTGTTTTCAATAGCAGATTTCGACACTAAAAAATGAATAATAGTATCGCTGCACATAACGGTTCTCGCTACCGCTGCACAAGTGTATTATTTTTTCTGTTTGTGTTCACGCTGGTTTTCGCAATGAAGAGTGGTTCATAACGGATCCTTATCCTCTCTCTCTCTCTCTCTCTCCATATATATATATATATATATATATATAGGGTAGGATTCATGCAAGAACCGCGAAAACCGATATGAACACAACAAAATAAGCCCACTAAACCGAAGCTAAATGCTAAAAACTTAACCCTTAAAAAACCTAAAAATATCTTAAAAAAACTAAAAAACACACAAATTTTTTTTTTGGTAAAATCGCTACTTTTAGTAGCAATTTTTTTTTAAAATTTTTTTAATAACGAAAAATAGCGATTTTACCATAAAAAATATTAAAAAAGATTTGTATGTTTTTTAGATTTTTTTAGGTATCTTTGTTTGTGTTCACATTGGTTCTCGCGATATTCACAATAAAGGGGGATTACTAACTGATCTTTCATATATATATATATATATATATATATATATATTCTAAGATTAGTATATCAGCTTTTTTAAAAGGGTGCTATTTTCTATACCCCCCTAATTACTTTTTTCACCCCCCTCCTCTCACATACTTACAGGTGGGGTTTGCGTGGGACCAACAGTTTTCTTCTCACAAGGGGGTATAATCAAGAGGGAGGGGGGTGTGTATAGAATCAGCCTTTTAAAAGTCCGTACACTTATAAGAAAATTTGATTACGCAACGTCAACTCCCATGTCATATCCCTAATTATGTACTTGTCTCCTACTTTTAAAACTTTTATTTGTGTTTTTTTATTCATTATAGCACATGGTAAGACCACAAAATTTCATAGACCATTCACATAACTTTTTTGTTCAAATCACTAAAGAAGATAACGTTTGTTTTAATATATATAAAAATGGTGTGATATTCCATTTAAATGAAAGATCATTAAATGTAAAAGTTTTTGCTGGTCTCATTTTAGAGAGTTGGTGAAATGAATACGATATAAATAACAAATAGGAAAATGATGTAAACGACATCAAGGACCAGTAGAGTTGAGATGGATTGGAGGTTTAGGCATCATGTACTCGTGGTCCATACTCCATAGCCTAGGGAAATAAGCTTTGTCTCATATTGTCATAAGATTTTAATTTTTTGATTGCCAAGACATTATTTTCATAGTTAGGAATTGTTGTTAATTTTATAGATTATAGATGTATTATTTTCGAAACAGGAAGTTTTAGATTATTTCAAATATTGTAAATTTGTATGTAAGAATCTGTTTCTTAAACTAATTTATACATAATTAATTTAATAATATTAATTCTTGCATTTTGGTTTTGAAAGCGACGGGATTGCTAAAAGATACAATCAAGGATTATGCTCATCGAACTGGTCAAAAAGCAGATGATGTAACATATTTAGCAGAATTTGAAGTACCAGAAGATTTTGGTACAATTGGAGCGATTAAGATAGAAAACGAACACCATAAAGAGGTATTCGTTGAATCTGTTGTAATAGAAGGCTCCGCCATCGGTCCTATTACTGTGCAATGTGAGTCATGGGTTCAATCCAAATTCGACAACCCAGAGGGTCGTGTTTTCTTCGTTGACAAGGTTAGAAGCTATCTCTCTTAATAATAATGTTCACACATAATTTATCACGATATACAATCACAAAAATCACCATCTGAATTAGATGAACTAACACGTAAAATGGATGAGTCCAAAAACAATGGTCAAATCGATAGCTGTGATGCGATAAGGTATTATTTGTCACCAAATTATTGATTGATGAGATTTATTTATCAATAAAATTTCATTTTATTTGTTTGCATATATAACTTTAGATTTGTTGAAAAAATAAACAAAACTAAAAGTACGTTTGTTTACATATGTTTAACATATTAGGACCAGAATTTTATAACAATGCAAGTTATTAACGCACGCACAGGTATAATTACTAGTTAGATTAAAAAGTATGACCTCTTTAAAAGTTAGGCCATGGGGTGTACTTCCCCCTTCCCGGTGACTACTTAGGCGTCATCTCACCACCTAGTCCACCTCATCACTACTCTCCCATGGGTGGGGCGTGGTTCCCCTTTCATTTATTTTTATTTTTTAATACATAATTTAAAATAAAGTTTTCATTAATTAAATTAAAATTACATAGACTTGAAAAAAACATAATTTAAATAAACATAACTTAAAAAATAAAAACTAAAGCCCACTTCCACTTCCTCCGATCCATTTCTTCGCGATTTTGTCTTTCATTCTCGAAAGCACCGCACGGTGTCTTTCTGGTACGGCTTTGATGTCGGTTCTCATTAGTCGGGTGTGGTTTCGGGTATAACATCGTCCTTTACGGCTAAAGAAACGTATTCTTCAAACTCGGGTGCGGTTTGACTAACGGTTGGGACGGCGGCATTTGTGGTAGTTGTGATTGCATTTGCATTTGCATTTGATGTTGTTGATGTTGGTATTGAATTTGCCAAGCATTTGGAGTTTGGCTAAAACCACTAAACGAAAATGGATCCATCGGTGTCGTGGGGTACACGAGTGGAGGTTGAGTCGAAGGAGTAGCAGGGGTGTTCGGAAAGAATGGACGTGGGTTTGATCGGCTCAGATCTATGATTTTTTTTTTGGTAAAATGGTGAAGAATAGTTGAGAGAAATTTAGAATGTGAATTGAAAAATGGTTAAAGGGGTTTAAATAGAAAAAAATTTAATTAAAGTTTTTTTTTTTTAATTGGACCGTGGCACAACGTTTCTTTCTCTTCTGCACCGAAATCACTTGGGGAGGGGGGGGGGGGGGGGGGGGGGTGTGTTTTCCCGATCGGGGGCCAAGGCCAACTCAGCTCACCGATGGCCGCCCCGATCCCATACCCCATTGTCTTATAAACATAATTAAAAGGATAAATGAACAGGCATGTTTAAGATTCTTTAGAAACTAGTGTATAATTGAAGATTTTAATCAGGTAACCGTTGTAAAATAATTTAAGTATGTGAGACTGAAAATGGCTTAAAAAGTTTCTCTAAACATATTATTGATATTTATCATATCCATTAACTTTATAGTTGTGTGAGCAGGTAGCATGCCTACCATCGGAGACGCCAAGCGGCCTGAAGGATTTCCGAGAGAAGGAACTAGCGACTCTTCGCGGTGAGGGTGCCCCCGATGGACCACGGAAAAAGGGAGATAGGATTTACGATTATGACGTGTATAATGATCTCGGCGATCCAGACAAGGATCCTGAATTGGCCCGCTGCGTACTCGGTACTAAAGAAAACCCATACCCTAGGCGTTGCAAAACGGGCCGACCTCCAACCAAATCAGGTCTCCAATTGTTTTCTTTATGTTTACTATTCTTATCTTTGCAACTTTTTTTCTTGAACGGTGAACACACACTCTTTAAAATTTATTCCTAAATATCACATACTACTTTGGTTGGAATAAATACTTGGCACTACTAGTCCAAGAGGCTAAAGGCTATTGGTTGATCTTTGTAGCTAACACATAAGTGATAAGAATAACAAATCTTTTACATAAAATTATATAATTCTTTATTTAAACCACATTTTACTAAATAGAAATAATGCAATTGCAGATCCATTATCAGAATCAAGAAGCAGTGACGTTTACGTGCCAAGGGATGAAGCCTTTTCTGAGATAAAGAACCTAACGTTTAACGCCAAGACTGTATTTTCAGTGCTGAAAGCAGTGATACCTTCAGTCGAAACGTCAATGATTGACCAAGATCTTGGGTTCCCGTACTTCACAGCCATTGATTCTCTGTTCAATGAGGGTGTTAATTTGCCAACGATCGAAAGCAAAGTGTTTCTTGGGAATGTTCTACCGAGACTTTTAAAGTCGATATCAGATGCCCAAAATAATGTCTTGCTTTTTGAGACTCCTGCAATGATTGATAGTAACTACAACTCTCTCATTCTTTGATACAAGGACTCGTAATTCTTTTTCGTCATGTTTAAAGGTTTTTACGCTTGATGATTTGCAGGAGATAAGTTTGGTTGGATGAAGGATGCAGAATTTGGTCGCCAAACTCTAGCTGGTCTTAATCCGTTGAGTATAACCTTGGTAAAGGTATGTTTTTCAGTTACCTTCCATAAAATATTCATATCACCCAGGGCCGGCCCTTATAATTCGTGCGGGAGCGTTTTTTCCACCCATAAGGAAGTGGTGCCAACTTGGAGGAGAGAATTATGGATGACAGTTTTTTCTATTGGAGAACATAAGATTAATTCCACAAAGTTTTTAAAAACAAACATTCTTACAAATACTTACATGTTCATATCGTCACATTTTTATGTATCTTCAATATTCAAATTGTTTTTTTAATACCGAATTATACTATTTATAAAAGCTTAATCCACTTGCTATAAATAAGTACTTTGATATAAAAATAGTTTATCCAAAATAAAACATAGTATAAACTAAAAGAAAACGATAGTGTAAAATGTATATAAGCTAATCATCTTTTTGTTATTTTATCAAATTAAAAAAAATCATAAATGATTTTTTTTTTTTAACATAATGATTTAAATAAATATTATGTAGAAGTAAATAAAACCAATGTTGGACATATCTATAATGCACCCAAATTCATATAAACGTAAAAAATGAAAATAAATAAAAATAAATAAAACATTATTATTAATAACTTGGGCACCACCATCGTTTTTGTTAGATTGTATAAATATGAATATGTGCAGGAATGGCCATTGAAAAGTAAACTTGACCCTAAGGAATATGGTCCCCCTGAATCTGCAATAACCAAAGAGATTGTTGAGAGAGAGATCAAAGGCTATTGCACACTTGAGGAGGTATGATTTGTTATCTAAAGTTAGAGATATCATCTTTGCCCCAAAGATCGCCTCAAAATGCATTAAAATTATTAAAAACCTTATAAGTTGAATTCAAAATCTTTGTACTAAAAACGGATACCAGTTCATTAATTAAGCATAAAGTCCAAAATCATATGCAGGCAGTAGAGAACAAGAAGCTTTACATACTAGACTACCATGATCTCTTCCTGCCTTACGTGCACAAAGTAAGAGAACAGAATATGAGAACAACTCTATATGGATCAAGAACTCTGTTGTACCTTACTCCAACCGGAACACTGAGACCATTAGCCATCGAGTTGGTTCGCCCACCTAAAGATGACAAACCACAATGGAAACGAGTATTCACTCCTTGTTGGGACGCAACCGGCTTGTGGCTATGGAAGCTGGCTAAGCTGCATGTTCTTGCTCATGATAGTGGTTACCATCAGCTTGTTAGTCACTGGTAATTAAGTACCCACCCTTTGTTGGTACCAGTTTGTCTTTATAAATAACAATTTGATATCATATATTTTTTTCAGGTTGAGAACACATTGTTGCACCGAGCCTTATATAATTGCAACTAATCGCCAGCTTAGTAAAATGCACCCAATACATAATCTGTTACACCCTCATTTCCGGTACACTATGGAGATTAATGCTTTGGCTCGAGAAGCACTCATAAACTGTGCTGGCGTTATCGAAGGTGGCTTTTCACCAGGGAAGTATAGTATCGAGATGAGTTCAGCTGTATACGGTGCACAATGGCGTTTTGATCATGAAGCATTGCCAGCTGACCTTATTGCTAGGTAATTCATCTTTTTTGGTGAATATTGTCCAATCTTTATCTCATTTTGTATTTTCTTCGAATACTATATATATATATATATATATATATATAGGACAAAGATCCGTTTTCCTACAAAGTCATAAAATACCACAATTTTAGCCATAAAACACACTCAAAACCCACAAATAACAGAGTGAAGATCACTAAAACACAATAGCCAAACCCAAAACAGTCCATAAAAACTTCAAACACACCATCGTAGAACTATGAATATAAAACACAACATGATAATAAACTTAAAACACACTAATATTAGTAATTCGATAATCAAAGGCTTATCATCCAAAACACGATATAAACCCACAAATATGGCGTTTTAGTAATCTTCAGTTAGTTATTTGTGGATTTTGAGTGTGTTTTATGGTTGACATTATGGGGTTGATGACTTTTTACACTTTGTATGAAAAGTTGACTTTGTAGCCAATTCCGACTCTAGGTTTTTACACGCTAATGTGTTGAATTGACTTATCGAACTATATTAAATATTACTGTTACTATTTTAAGGGGTCTGGCTGTGGAAGATCCAGATTCTCCACATGGTTTGAAGCTATCTATAGAAGATTACCCTTATGCAAATGACGGTTTAATCCTTTGGGATATCCTCAAAGATTGGGTGACAAACTACGTGAACCACTACTACCCTGAAGAGAGTCTTGTAAAATCTGATCAAGAACTCCAAGCTTGGTGGACCGAAATCCGAACAATGGGCCATGCAGACAAAAAAGACGAACCATGGTGGCCCGTTCTCAACACACCAAAAGACCTTATCGGCATTCTCACAACAATCATATGGGTAGCCTCAGGCCACCATGCAGCTGTTAACTTCGGGCAGTATGACTATGCGGGCTATGTTCCGAACCGGACCACCATAGCCCGGGTTAAGATGCCATGTGAAGACCCGACTGATGATGAATGGGAAGCTTTTAAACGTAGACCTGAAGATGAACTTTTGTCTACACTTCCTTCTCAGGTTCAAGCCACCAAGATTATGGCGATTTTGGATGTGTTATCGAACCATTCGCCCGATGAGGAGTATATTGGGGATACAAAGGAGCTACCTTTTGAGGCAGTTCCAGAGATAAAAGCTGCCTATGAAATGTTTGCAGGGAGGTTGAAGGAGTTGGAAGGGATTATTGATGGTAGGAATGCTGATGAGAACCTGAAGAACAGAAATGGAGCTGGTGTTGTGCCCTATAACCTTCTCAAACCTTATTCAGAACCTGGTGTGACTGGCCAAGGAATTCCAAATAGTATTTCTATCTAAATGGTTGGTTGAATATGTATATTTGTTAAGGTGATAATAAAGGGTTCTTGTTTTGAATTGTTAAGGTGAAAATAAAGGGTTTTTGTTTTGAATTTTGAGTGGGTGATAACTAATGGGGCAAGAAATCTTGATCTCAAGTCTTGTATGGAATTTATGCAGTGAAATTAATATTCCATATCTATTAACCAGGTTTTTTTGAAAAAAAAAATGTGTGGTAATGTAACATATCATCAATGCTCAAAAAGCTTTCTATAGATTTTTCTTAAGCAATCCATACCATCTAACAAATCTTCTAACATTTAGTGAATTGAGTGTGCATGTTCTTGGTGTATGATTCTGACTGGCTTTAGTGTTTTTCATTAGTTAGGTCATTAATGTTTTTCATTAGTTAGGCCATATATTATGAGGAGTATGATGGGACGCTAAGCCCCGCCACGTGGGCAGCGATGGGAGTTAGGGCGTTGGATGTCGGTGGACTACTGCACGGCGCACGTAAGGACATATTTAATTTATTTATTTGTTATTATATAAAATTATACATAACCCAATCATATAGAGTCATCTCAAATGCTATCACATTTTATATTTCACTTCTCTACAACACATGTTGTTACATGTTGTTACATGTTGTTAAGTGTAATAAAAGAATACTCTCAAGGGTTATACAAAATAATTGTTTCTATTAGGTTTTAATTAACATAAATTTCATAAACTTAGAACTTTCATATAAAGTTCGTGACTTAGTATTAAAAGTTTGATTATTTTAGATTAGGAATTAAAGATACATGTACAATATATCAATGATTTAAAGAAATGAACTTTCATTAAAATAAATAAATTTATACTTGAAAAGTGTCCCACTACGTGAATTGTTAGCAGAAGAAATGATTTTCTTCAAGTCGGAGGTTTTATTTTGGACTACTGTTTTTACTAGTTTTTATCGTAACTTTTTGTACAAATTATTTACATGATTTTGCTGATTAGTATAGCGTTGACGAGATTCTTAAAGTTTTCAAATAGCATATCCTGATGATTAAAAAATTATTGACCAAAAAGATGACAATGACTTGTAAAATAGGATAGTTGCGGTTAGACCATAGGGTATGGTGAGGTTAGTCCTCAAATAGACCACCCGCCACATAGGCGCCACCTCACCAAAGGTGGAGGAGCATCCCATTGGGGACTACCTAAAAGTGTGGATGACTACCCAACCCCACAATAAAAATCAATATCAATATAATATAATATATAAATAAAGGGGGAGAGAGAGAAGTCAGAGGGGCCCACTTGCACAGCCAATCAACAAGCCCGTCTCCTCCGTCTGGATTCCGACGTTGGCGACGCGACGGGCCCATGAGGGGCGGTGTGCGACGGTCCGGCACTCGGCGACGATCCAGAGACAGGGCCCGTAACCCATGGTCTTAACGTTGTACTAAACATAGATAAATTGGACCACTTCTTTTACTGATGAGAAATATACTTTTATTTATTCACATAGTCAAATATAATATTTTAAAAAATATTTTCCTAACAACTTTTCCTATATTCATATTAAAAGGAATAACTAGACAATAGGACATTTGCGGTTAGTGTTGTACTAAATATATAGATAAATTGGACCACTTCTTTTACTGATGAGAAATATACTTTTATTTATTCACATCCTCAAATATAATATTTTAAAAAATATTTTCCTAACAACTTTTCCTATATTCATATTAAATGGAATAACTAGACAATAGGACACTTGTGGTTAATGTTGTACTAAATATATAGATAAATTGGACCACTTCTTTTACTGATGAGAAATATACTTTTATTTATTCTCATAGTCAAATATAATATTTTAAAAAATATTTTCCTAACAACTTTTCCTATATTTCTTATTAAAAGGAATAACTAGACAATAGGACACTTGCGGTATAGATAAATTGGACCACTTCTTTTACTGATGAGAAATATATATTTATTCACATCGACAAATATAATATTTTAAAAAATATTTTCCTAACAACTAATGCCAAAAGAAATCATGTGCTCTAATATACTTTTATTTATTCACATCGACAAATATAATATTTTATTTATTCACATCGAGATATTTTGATTATTGATCATACACTTCTATAACCTAATGTGTCAAATCATGTGCTCTAATTTTCTTTTTTGAATGAATCATAAGGTATTACCGGCCTTTCTATTTAAACTATACTTCAGTTTAGTGGAGGATTCAGCCCATTAATTCAAGGATATCAATTTTTATTTTTATTTTTTTTATCTTACAATCATACAACAATAAAAAAAACATGTTAATGAATAAAGGTAAACAAATGTCTAATAGATTTGTCCTGTTCATGTTTTCATAACTTGAAATTGTTTCATTAAATTGTCGTCTTTTGCTTTAACAAAAGTTTCGTTTTCTACCGTACAAACCGTAACATTTTCAAATATTCCGTGTCTATTCAATTGCGTAAATTCGTCTTGACAAGATTCAATTTAGAGACATATCTTTCAACGGTTTCGGTTGCAACCAGTAAAATTAAAGCTAGCTTCACTTACCGATAAATCAAAGGACAAGAACTATGTGTTCGGTCACCATAAGACGAGCAAGATCACTTATTCTATTCAAGTTTGCAAATCTATCATCATCGCTTATAGTGTGACAAAAGGTCTCAACATCACCTAAAAGAGTCCTTATTTCTTGTGTAGTAAAATCATCCGGATGAATCTCAACAGACGCCACTATCTTAGATGGGTCAAACTTAGAATACTCATTACAAAGATTTAAACCTGACATATTTTCTATCAAACTAGTTGTTATTTCACTAAATCAATTTCCCTTGTTCTTGAATTTGAATATCCAAACCCTTACTAAAAATTTCAACTTCAAAAAGGTGTCGATTTGTAATAACATTCTTTCGATTTCTTTGATTACCATAACTTTCCGTCATGTCCAACATTCTAATGTTGTTTTTTTTATACAAAAAGGTCTCAACATCACCTAAAAGAGTCCTCATACCCATTTTGTATTAAATCATTTAATTCTTGTTTTGTTCTATTGATCACTTGTATCATTTGGACTTGTATCACTAGCAACCCGATTTTCATCAAATTTCTCAAATTTTCTTTTTTTAAAAAAGTCCCAATTAGAGATTGTTTTTTAGATTGTAGTTTAATCTTCACTTCAAGGAATCAACTTTCAATTTCAAAGAATTCAAGTCCCTAGTTTAACAAAAAAAAAAGTAGAAAAGTATACGTTTTTATAATATTCTATCTAATCAATAATGACAAAAATGAAATCAAAGGACAAGAAACACTCACAAAGCACCAAGGTCAAATGCAAGTCAACGTTGGTCAATGGCGATCAGCACTGCAGTCTGCAGCATGGGCGATATCAGCGTGCAACTCGTCTCCAGTGTCCAACGACCAGTCGTTTCCAAATTCTAATTGCCGCCCTTAATCAAATTTGGATATTTTATTGTTTTGGATTTTGGGGATTGGGCTAAGTTTATTAAATGGAACTCCTTTCAATTAAACTATTCTTAATTTGGACTAATTTTATCATTTGGGCTTATTAATTATACAAATTTGGCGCTATACAAAGTTTGGGCTTAAAAAGAATTATGAATTTTAATAAACTTAAGTATCCTATTTTTTCAGGTGTATTCTCATATTTGTTCAATGGTATCATTTGTAGAAAAAAATACATTATGAAGACGGATTGAGCCGTAACCCGTGCTGCCCCTGCTAACACTATACCTCCGCCCCAGGTTTAATGGTAATATTTTCTAGAACAAACTACACTTTATATCTATAGAACTTGATGAAAATCATAGCTATAGTTCATTTTTCATTGTTTTAGTAGCTAGTCTATGTGGTGTTGTTTTTTTTTTTTTTTTTTGCCATTTTATTCCATAAAACTAATACTGTTAAAATTTTGCTATTTTTTGAAAGTGTATTCCATTAATTCACCTAAGAATCTATTAGTGCAACTTACTAAGATAATTTAGTAGTTACTATTTGTGTAATTTACTCAATATAAAAACAAACTAAAAGAAATGCAATCTACCATGTAAATATTATATAAATGGTATCTACCATATCAAAATTGTGTTTTTTGTACAAAACCAAGTCATCAGGATTTTAGATAAATAATCCTACATGCACCAAATCAACAGACTACAACTAGTTTTCCTCTGTGTCAAAATTCAACAATCAAAGTAACCTTTTTACTAATCAGAGTTACAGCTTGACAAATGGTGCAAATCTTACAAGCATAAAAAAATAAAGTCAAAAAAGAATATAAACAAAATTCGGCAAATCAATGTATTAATTTAGAATTTACAAGTCAAAAAAGAATATAAACAAAATTCGGCAAATCAATGTATTAATTTAGAATGGGCCAAACTATTTGAACACCTTGGTTGGCTATCTGCACACTTAGGGTTTACCTACGCTGCGTATAGGTCTATACGCAGCGTATAAGATTAACCCTATACGCTGCGTATAGAGCTATACTCAGCGTATATAAACCATAGATTTTAGAGCCTTATCAGCAATCATTGCACAGAAAACAAGGGTTTATATACGCTGCGTATAGAGCTATACGCAGCGTATATAACCAATCAGATTTTTTTTTTGCTATTTTTATATACGCAACGTTACGATACGGATAATACAAATATTATGAATTATAAAAATTAAAAATAATAAAAATATTATGAATTATAAAAATTAAAAATAATACAAATATTATAAATTACAAGACCTACAGGGAACCTATACGAGACTTACACTATACGATACGATACGATACGATATAACACCCGTATAGGCCTATAGGTGTGGTTTAGGTCCCGTATTGACCTCGTATAAGCCTATAAGTGTGATATCGTATCATATAGGTATGGTATAGGTCCCGTATTGACCTCGTATAAGAATATAAGTGTGATATCGTATCGTATAGCGTAGTATAGGTCCCATATTGACCTCGTATAAGCCTATAAGTGTGATATCGTATCGTATAAGTGTAGTATAGGTCACGTATAGGCCTATAGGAGTGGTTTAGGTCCCGTATAGGCCTATAGGTGTGGTTTAGGTCCCGTATAGGCCTATATGCATATAGAAGACCTATAGGAAACCTATACGAGACTTATACTATACACTATATGATACGATACGATACTATACTATACGATAACACCCGTATAGGCCTATAGGTGTGGTTTAGGTCCCGTATAGGCCTATAGGTGTGGTTTAGGTCAGGTATAGGCCTATACGGGACCTAAACCATACCTATAGGCCTATACGGGGTATAAACCACACTTATAGAACTATACGGGACATATACTACGCTATACGATACGATATCACACTTATAGGCTTATACGAGGTCAATACGTGACCTATACTACACCATTACGATACGATATCACACTTATAGGCTTATACGAGGTCAATACGTGACCTATACTACGCTATACGATACGATACGATATCACAGTTATAGGCTTATACGACGTCAATACGGGACATATACTACGCTATACGATACGATATCACACTTATAGGCTTATACGATGTCAATACGTGATCTATACTACACCTATACGATACGATATCACACTTATAGGCTTAGACGAGGTCAATACGAGACCTAAACCACACCTATACGATACGATATCACACTTCTAGGCTTATACGAGGTCAATACGGGACCTAAACCACGGCTATAGGCCCATACGGGTGTTATATCGTATCGTATAGTGTAATTCTCGTATAGGTTCTCTGTAGGTCTTGTAATTCATAATATTTGTATTATTTTTTATTTTTATAATTCATAATATTTGTATTATTTTTAATTTTTATAATTCATAATATTTGTATTATTTTTAATATTTATAATTTATATTTGTATTACCAATAATATTGTTTTTTTATAAATAATTTTCTTTTTTTTATAAATAAACAAAGGAATATACAAAAAAAATACAACAAAAATGGAGCTTTATATACGCTGCGTATAGGCCTATAGGTGTGGTTTAGGTCACGTATATGCCTATAAGGGACCTATACGGGACCTAAACCACACCTATAGGCCTATACGGGGCCTAAACCACACCTATAGGCCTATACGGGATCTAAACCACTCCTATAGGCGTATACGGGACATATACTACGCTATACGATACGATATCACACTTATAGGCTATACGAGGTCAATACGTGACCTATACTACACATATACGATACGATATCACACTTATAGGCTTATACGAGGTCAATACGTGACCTATACTACGCTATACGATACGATATCACCGTTATAGGCTTATACGATGTCAATACGGGACATATACTACGCTATACGATACGATATCACACTTTTAGGCTTATACGAGGTCAATACGTGACCTATACTATTCCTATACGATATGATATCACACTTATAGGCTTATACGAGGTCAATACGAGACCTAAACCACACCTATACGATACGATATCACACTTCTAGGCTTATACGAGGTCAATACGGGACCTAAACCACGGCTATAGGCCTATACGGGTGTTATATCGTACCGTACCGTATCGTATCGTATAGTGTATAGTGTAAGTCTCGTATAGGTTCTCTGTAGGTCTTGTAATTCATATTATTTGTATTATTTTTTATTTTTATAATTCATAATATTTGTATTATTTTTAATTTTTATAATTCTTAATATTTGTATTATTTTTAATATTTATAATTTATATTTGTATTACCAATAATATTGTTTTTTTATAAATAATTTTCTTTTTTTATAAATAAATAAAGGAATATACAAAAAAAAAATACAACAAAAATGGAGCTTTATATACGCTGCGTATAGATCACTATGCAGCGTATGAGACAAAAATGACACAACTACCCTTGTATTTGGCTTCGTATAGCCTCAACACAAGGGTATAAAGGACATTTTTAGACCTTTATATACGCTGCGTATAGGTCTCTACGCAGCGTATATAAACCTTGTGAAAAACTAATGCTTCAAACCTACCAAAATGACCCCAAATTTTTAGATGGTTTATATACGCTGCGTAGAGACCTATACGCAGCGTATATAAACCTTGTTTTCTGTGCAACGATTGGTTATTTGGCACTGAGATCCATGGTTTATATACGCAGCGTATAGGTCAATACGCAGCGTAGAGGGTTAACCCTATACGCTGCATATTGACATATACGCTGCGTATATATACCCTAGTTTTGAAGCAGAACTGGCTTGTATCATTGCGTCGAATGTTTGGAGAGGTATTAGTACGTGGTGTAAAATACCAAATATTTTCGCATTTGAAGCTAAGGATCTTTTTGGCATTCACAAGGATCTCGGAGTATCGGAAAGGAAGAAGCAGGCGGTGCAAGGCATTATTATTATTGCTTGTTGGAGTTTGTGGCGTTCAAGGAATAATTTGGTCTTTTCTAATAAGCCGGCCAGGGTAGATAAGATTATTAGTGAAGTGAAAGCGTTAGGGTTTCTTTGATTTGTAAATAGATCCAAGTATAAAGGGATAGAGTGGGGATAGTGGTGCTCATTTGTTAATATGTAGTCTTTTGTTTTGTGTTCGGTCGGCCCGGTTTGGGTCGGCTTGGTGTTAATGAAGTTTACTTTTCAAAAAAAAATATATATACCCTAGTTTTGCTAGGGTTTGGTATGCCAATATGCACACCCTTTAGAATTTACTAGAGCACTAACTACTCTGGTAACCAAAAGAGTAAGTTATGTCCATGTTAAAAGTATAAACGTATATTCACTTTTATATAAAACATTATTCTATAATGATATTTTTAATGTTTGTTGTTTGTTTTTTAGCATGTTAAATGTTGATTAAAACTTGGGCTTGTTTATGGCATGCTAGATTTTGACATTCTTCTGAGAGTGTATTAAAGGTTATAAAACATGATCTTGATTTAAAACATTTTGATTACAATCAACCTTATGAAACTTGTCATAAGTTTAAGCAGCACAAAGAACCTTTTCCATTAGAGTAAATTACAAAAATCGTTCTTTATATTGACACTATATTGCAAAGTGTGTACTTTATCGTCAAAAATTACAAAAAACGTACTCGATATTTGCAAACCTTTGCAGGTATGTCCTTTAACCCCAACTCAGTTATTTTTTATGATTAAATCTGATCTAGTGGAACCCACATAAGGGTATTTTGGTCATTTACTTTAATTAATTAAATAAACAACTATAACAAATAATAAATAAAATAATTTTGTTTATATATTAGTTTGAAGCACAGTGGATTTCCCAAGATCTTCTTTTTTTTTTTTTGAATGATAATAATATTCTTGAATTGATAAATGAAAAACAGTAACTTCCACTGTTTACATAGACTAGATACATATATATATGTGCAGTAAAAGGATGAACCGATGTGTTTGTTAATGAACCATCGTATCCTTCTACAAAATAGTTTCAAGGTTTTAAAACTGCATAACAGACCCTTCTAACTTAATACAAATACATATGTGACTCAAACATACTTTATACTATTTACATACTTGACCCATAACTAGTAATAAATAAAGATCCAATAATTAAGTGGATTAGTAGGTTAACATTCACCCCCTTAATACATTTAATTTTGGTGCAGTCTTGAACTTCAAGTTTCAGCAGGTTCCCCGTCGTCCAGGAGAACGAAATCATCCAAATCTTCATAATCTTCCAAGTTGAGATCATCAAGGTCTTCATCAAGTAGTGATCCGCCTATTTTTAGAACATCTTTTATGTCAATAGGTGCTTCTTCCAATTTTTCAGCATGTACATCCTTTTTGATATCTTCCATGAATGCATCTTTATCTTTAATCAAACTCTCAACTTTGACATCCATCGAGCAACTCGGCTCTCCAACCATTTTCAAACTATTCTTTGCCATATTGTACCTCCATGACATCAAGTCTAAATAGCCTTGATAAATGATCCTTAAGTTTGCTGCATACATCTCTTGTAACCCAAGTTTCATGGCTATTTCAGCCCACTTGTTGTTTTTGGAGGCATTTTGATACCCCCCATTTTCTTCAACAAACATGTAAAGATCTAAAAGTTCTATGGCACATCCATTTGGAAGTTTAGGCGGGTATTCTTTGTTTCCTTGCCCAAACATTTCTTCGTAAAACCATTTGACAAACTTTGCAAATTCAACCCTTAAAGATTCTTTTGATTCCTCAACATAGTTGGGAATATTCAAAGTGTCTAAGAAAGTAACCCAAATAGTAGGATCGTTGGACACAATTGATTCAAGGTTTTGACCATTTTTTATCAAACTTTCTCCTTGTTTGATATTTGAATCAAAGTAGCCTTCAAGACCGACTTCAAGTTTTCCCAACTTAAGTTCATTGGCACTTTGATCATCCAATTTTTCAATATAATCACTCCAATAATCATTTTCTTGTTCATTTTCACCGACCAATTCTCTGGTGTTATGTGGACCTTTCATGATTGCAAACATGTCATTTATGTAACATACATCACCATCGAATGTTACATTGTACCCTTGATCATTCAATTGATTCAAACTTAGAATATTTTTTCTTTTCAAGGTGATGGGGGTTAAAATACACATATTTGTCCCGTGTAAATTGTATAGTTTTTGTATAATTTTTATTTGTTTTATTTAGTTTTTAGTATTAGATTACATTATTTAGTGTTTTGGCAGGTACTGGTGCAAATTGCGCGAAAAAGAGTTAAAAACGAGCTTGCATGAATATAGAATGAAGAATTGAGAAATATATAATAAAGCTCAAGTGACCTGAACAACAATATATGAAAGTGAAAAATTCATTGTGACAACTGGTTGGAATTCGAGGGACTGAAAGTGGAAAAAGCATGAAAGTTGAATTTAAAAGGCAAAAGTCACGACAAATGACTAAAATGTGGAAGTCTTTTAAGTCTTGTGGGTCCCTGTTGATTAAAAAAAAAAGGGAACTTGATCATATACAAGGAATTAACAGCAAGTGGATTGGTTATTATTATTATTTCCTTGACAATAGTGGGCCGCTAATCCCCCAGCCATGTTCACGGGAGTTTAGAAAGTGTATTGTTTTGTTGGGCTTGAATCAAATTAGTGGACATGGATTATAAACAAAACCCTAAAGGCCATACATGCACATAAAAAGAAAATTGGGACGTGAGAGAAGGGGGATATACGTAACAGGAGAAAGTAAAAAAAAAAGGAGAGAAAAAGATCAGTCGAAGGCAGCAAGAAAAGAGGAAATTCACAGTTGACGGCTGCGCAAGTTTTAAGAAAGAAGAAAAAGAGGGCTTGTGTTGGAGAAACTTGGCATAAAGTTTATTGCTTTGGTTCGGTTAGACGTTTATTATTTTTGGGTTGTTGAAACTTGATATATTAGACATGTTTGCTGAATTTTATAACTTTAAATTTATTTGTGCTTTGTTTTTGAACATGAGTAGCTAAACTTTTATGCTACCTAGGTCGTATTGATGAATATTTTGTGACTTATAACTCTTGGGTTTTGGATAATATAATTTTTGGCTTAATGTTTTGGTAAAATATCTTTGTGTTGTTGATGATAATGCGTATGAATGCTACTAGTAATTGAATTGCATGATTGTTGCTTTGCGTTTTTCTCTACGTTTGTTACTTTGGTAGTTTCAGATCTAGGGTTACACGTGATTTTCCATAGACTTTGTGTTAGTGGTATAATCTAGAGGTTTCTTGTCTTAGATAACCCTATAAGCAACCTTGTGAGTCTTTGAAATTAGTGTTTTGCCACTCTTGAGACCGGGAGGAGATAGAGTGTTGGTTTGTCTAGTTCTTGGGTGTTGGGTAAAGGTGAGACCGGGAGGAGATCCTTACTTAGCTATCTTAGTTTTCCTAGCAAACTTGAGTTATCGTCAACAGCCTTAGATTACCCCTTCATACTTTATGGTGTGTTGTGATTAGCGAGACCGGGAGGTGAGCAAGTCATTTGGGTACCTTAGCATTCCCTAGTGAGGTGAGACCGGGAGGTGATCTGATCTAGTAACCGGTGATTTACACGTCCACTTTAGGATTGTCCGAGAGGTGTTAGTGAGACCGGGAGGTGATCTAGCAGTCTATAGGATTTTCTTGAGTTAGTCGTATTTTTAGGAACCCGATAGCCATTCCATTATCCAATTCTGAGAGTTGTAAGTTACGGGTAGGATTCTAGACCTAGGTAGCTGTTTTCTCCTAGCATTTGAGTTTCCCTTCAGTTTCCTGCGTCTTCTGTTCTGTTTTATCTAAGTTTAGTTACTTGCTTTATTTAGTATTTAGTTGAAACCATTTTCTCAAACAAACAAATTATTAGGCTAGGGCTCGATAGAGGTTTAGTATCGAGAGTCGCTAGATTGTGTCCACGGTTCGATACTCGGACTTACTTGTTTTACTACTTACGACCGGTACACTTGCCGGTAGTGTGTGGTTTACGGGTTTTTCCAATTTTAAAACTTGTTGAATTTAATTAAAACATATTTCACACATCAAGTTTTTGGCGCCGTTGCCGGGGACACAGTGCGCTTTTGAGGACGACCCGAGTCGGGGATTTAGCCATTTTACTGCTTTCTTAGATTAGTTGTTTTTGTTATTTCTTAGTTAAAAAAACATAATCAATAAAAATAAAAAAAATAATATAACCAAAAAAAAAAAAAAAATTAGTTGTTTGCTTTCTTAGGATACTTGTAGTTCTGTGTGCCTACTTGTTTAGTTAGCTTTTGTGTGATTCGTGCCATTTTATACTTGTTTTTCAGTGTATGCACACACGTTCCTCGGGCCCACCTGATATTTCACCATTTTCTGAACCCGAACGCGAGTTTCACCGTCGTTTACGCCAGCCACAGGTACTTCTTTCTGATCTTGTCTGTTCTGTAGTTATGGCTGATCGTAGGACCGTTGCTGATCACATTAGTGTTGCTCCCACCACCGTTCGCTCGAGCATCACACTTCCTGCTGTAGAAGCGAACAACTGGAGCATCCCACCCACCTTGATCAACACCATTACCCATTCGGTCCAGTTCCATGGTCTGCGAGACGAGGACCCACATGCTCATCTGACTAGATTCGGTAGGGTTTGTAGTACTTTCCGCCTTACGGGCGTCACTGAGGAGGCCATTCATCTTCGTTTGTTTCCATTCTCACTCACTGATCAGGCTGCTATCTGGTTGGACTCCCTCCCACAGGGAGCAATCACCACTTGGAATGATCTTCAGTCTAAATTCTTACAGAAATACTTCCCACCTGCGAAAACCGCTCGTCTTAGAAATCTCATCTACGCATTCACTGAGCAGCCGGGGGAGTCTTTCTACGAGACTTGGGATAGGTTTAAGGCGCTGCTGAACAAGTGCCCTCACCATGGGCTTGAGGAGTGGAGAGTCGTGGAGAAATTCTATAATGGAGTTTCTGAAGCGACTAAGAGACTTCTTGACTCCACAGCAGGAGGAAACATGATGAAGACCAAGACTGCTGCTGAGTGTCTTGAGATGATGGAGGATCTAGCCACCAGTACTTATACCGAGCCAGACTCCGGGGGCGTTACTGCTGCCTCTAGGGGTATTCATACGGTAGATTCTAGCGTAGCTTTAGCTGCCCAGGTCGAATCCTTGACAAAGATGGTCAAGGACATTCAGGTTAAGATTAGCTCTAAGTGTGAGGTGTGTAGAGGTGGGCATGAGACGGTAGATTGCCCGGTAGGATCTGAGGAGGAGTTGAGTTTTGTCCAGAACCAGGGACGAGGCCAGGGTTACAACTCTGGATGGCAGTCACGCCAAACCTCGAACTGGCAGGGCAGGAATCCCCCTGGATTCCAGCCTCGCCAGAGTCTGTTTCAGACCCCTGCTGATGGACATAACAGTGGAGAGTCTAAATCTGAGCTGAGCGAGTTTTTGAAGAGGAATGAGGAGAGTCAGAGTAGGACGAATAAACTCCTAGAGTCGATAGTGATGCAGGGTGAGGCTAGACATCAGGAGCAGGTTAAGAAAAATCAAGAGTTTGAGCTCATGTTTAGGAATCAGGGGTCCACTATAAAGAGTCTAGAGAGGACCGTGGGAGAGATGGCCAATAGGATGACTGAGAGGCCAGTAGGTACATTTCCTAGTAGCACCCAGACTAACCCAAACGCTACTGCAAAGGCAGTGACTACTAGGAGTGGTAGAGGGGTAGAAGTAGAGAAGCCGGTCGAGGAGGTCGAGGACCCGGTTGATGAGGAGATTGAGATGGAGACTCCTGCTGGCGATGTGCACCCAAGGCTGCGCCCAGCAAGTACAGCACAGTCCAGCGAGTCTTCGGTAGAGAAGAAGAATGAGAAGGAGCCACTTAGAGTCTATAAACCCACAGCTCCTTACCCTGGTAGGCTTTTAGCTAAGAGCGATTCTGAGCAGTATTCACGGTTCTTGGAGATGCTGAAAAAACTCCATGTGAACCTTCCTTTCATTGAGGCTCTGTCTAAAATGCCTAAGTATGCCAAGTTCCTAAAGGATCTTCTCACAAACAAGAAGAAACTGGAGGAGCTGTCTACTGTCACTCTTAGTGAGGAGTGTTCTGCAGTCGTGCAGAACAAGCTTCCTAAGAAGATGACTGATCCAGGGAGTTTCACCATTCCGTGTCTGATCGGAGACCTCACTGTCAGCCATGCGCTGGCCGACCTAGGAGCTAGCATTAACCTCATGCCTTACTCCATTTTCGCTAAGCTCAATCTAGGTGAGCCATCTCCTACGCGCATGAGCCTTCAGCTCGCAGATCGATCTGTGAAGTTCCCACGTGGTATCGTAGAGAATATGCTTGTCAAGGTTGACAAGTTCGTTTTTCCGGTGGATTTCGTCATTCTTGATATGGACGAGGATTCTAAAGTTCCACTTATTTTAGGACGTCCATTCCTTGCTACCGCCCGAGCCGTCATAGATGTTCTTGACGGTAAGCTTACTCTCCGCGTCGACGATGATGCGGTCACTTTTGACATCCAGCATTCGATGAAGCATACGCCGCAGCATGACGACACTCTTTACTTTATAGACACTCTTATGTCACATGTGGGTAGCTTTCTCGGTGAGGTTTGTGGTAGAGAGTCTATAGAGACCCAGATGTTAGGGGTAGATATCGAGGGCATTGAGTTGACCGAGTTCGACCTAGAGCAGGATTCACCATTACCATCTAGCGAGCCATCGATAGGATCCGAGTGTTCTAAGGTTTCTGAGGTGTTTGAAGTGTTAGAGAGAAAGACTCCTGAGGAGAAACCATCAGTGGAGATACCCCCGCCTCTAGAGCTGAAGGAACTGCCATCTCACCTGGAGTATGCATTCCTTGGCGAGGGATCTCAGTTGCCCGTCATTATTTCATCGAGTTTGACGGAGGAGGAGAAGGAGAGGCTGATGGTTGTTTTGAGGGCGCACAGGCATGCTATTGCCTGGAAGTTAGTAGATATCAAGGGTATTAACCCTTCCTTTTGCACCCACAAAATTCTTATGGAGGAGGAGTATAGACCGGTGGTACAGCCGCAGAGGAGGCTGAACCCCAATATGCAGGATGTGGTGAAGAAGGAGGTGTTGAAGCTGCTCGACGCTGGCCTGATTTATCCGATCTCTGATTCTGCATGGGTCAGCCCAGTACAGGTAGTTCCCAAGAAGGGGGGTATGACCGTGGTGGTGAACGAGAAGAATGAGTTGATACCCACCAGGACAGTCACCGGATGGAGAGTCTGCATTGACTACCGCAGACTCAATGATGCCACCCGCAAGGATCACTTTCCCTTGCCGTTTATTGATCAGATGCTTGAGCGACTGTCGGGACAGCAGTTCTATTGCTTCCTTGACGGGTTTTCCGGTTATTTCCAGATTCCCATCGCACCGGAGGATCAGGAGAAAACCACCTTTACATGCCCCTACGGCACCTTTGCGTACCGACGCATGCCGTTTGGACTATGTAATGCTCCAGCTACTTTTCAGCGCTGTATGGTGGCCATATTTCATGAGCTTATCGAGGACTCCATGGAGGTTTTCATGGACGACTTTTCCGTTTTTGGGAGTTCCTTCGATTCGTGTCTGCGTAATCTAGATCGAGTGCTTGCTCGTTGTGAGGAGACGAACCTGATGCTTAATTGGGAGAAGTGTCATTTTATGGTTCGTGAGGGGATTGTGTTGGGTCACAAGATTTCACAGGCGGGGCTTGAGGTGGATCAGGCCAAGATTGATACGATTTCTAAGCTCCCGCCACCTACTTCTGTGAAATCTATTAGGAGCTTCTTAGGTCACGCAGGATTCTATCGCCGCTTTATTCGTGACTTCTCTAAGATAGCTAGACCTATGACCCAGTTGCTAGAGAAGGATAGGCCATTTGTTTTTTATGCCGAGTGCACTAGGGCCTTTGAGTTGTTGAAGGAGAGGCTTGTTACTGCTCCCATTCTTGTGGCTCCCGATTGGAGCCTTCCGTTTGAGATCATGTGTGACGCTAGTGATTCTGCTGTTGGAGCCGTGTTAGGGCAGCGTAGGGAGAAACATTTTCATCCCATCTATTACGCTAGCAAGACCCTAAACGATGCTCAGGAGAATTACACCACGACTGAGAAGGAGTTGTTAGCGGTCGTGTTTGCATGTGACAAGTTTCGGTCCTACTTAGTGCTTTCTAAGACCATTATTTTTACCGATCACGCTGCACTTAGGTACTTGTTCGCGAAGAAGGACGCGAAACCCAGGTTGATTAGGTGGATTCTCTTGCTCCAGGAGTTCGACATAGAGATTAGGGATAAGAAGGGAGCAGAGAACGTGGCTGCTGACCACCTATCTAGGCTTGAGAATGCGGAGAGTGAGCTGTCTAGCGGGGGGACGATAGGAGATTCCTTCCCCCATGAGATGTTGATGTATGTGAGGGCCCAGGAGGAGGGCTATCCCTGGTTCGCAGATTTTGCGAACTACCTGTCCACAGGAGAGCTTCCGCACGAGATGCCATACCAGCAGAAGAAGAAATTCTTTGCCGACCTTAAATTCTACATATGGGAGGATCCTTATTTGTTTAGGATTGGAGCGGATCAGATGGTTAGGAGGTGTGTGACTACACCCGAGACTCGTAGTATTCTTGAGCATTGTCATTCAGGGCCGGCTGGTGGCCACTACGGAGGAGCGTATACCGCTAAGAGGGTGTTTGATTCGGGGTTTTATTGGCCCACCATCTTTAGGGATGCCCACGAGTTTGTCCGTAGTTGTGATGCTTGCCAGAGAGCCGGCAACATCTCATCCCGGAATGAGATGCCTCAAAACCCTATCCAGGTGGTTGAGATTTTTGATATCTGGGGCATCGATTTCATGGGACCCTTCCCCATGTCACGTGGGAGTCGTTACATCCTTGTAGCTATCGATTATGTGTCTAAGTGGGTAGAGGCGAAAGCTTTGGCCACTAATAGTGCTAGGGTTGTAGTGAAGTTTCTGAGAGAGTTGTTTGCTAGGTTCGGCACTCCTAAGGCCATCATTAGTGATCGTGGCACCCATTTCTGTAACTCGCAGATGGAGAAGGTGTTGAAACGCTATGGGGTTACCCATCGGCTTTCAACTGCCTATCACCCTCAGACGAGTGGGCAGGTGGAGAATGCCAATCGTGGCATTAAGCGTATCTTGGAGAAGACTGTCGGACAGAGCCGTATTGACTGGGCCGACAATTTAGATGACGCACTCTGGGCTTTCCGTACTGCGTATAAGACACCCATCGGGACCACACCCTTTAGGATGATCTATGGGAAAGCATGTCATCTTCCGGTTGAGTTGGAGCACCGGGCGTATTGGGCCTTGCGAAAGGTCAATCTTGATATGGATGCCGCGGGTAAGAAACGGTTTCTCCAGATACATGAGTTAGAAGAGTTGCGTCATGAAGCATACGAGAAGTCGTGGGCTTACAAGGAGAAGACTAAGCAGTTGCACGACCGCCACATTAAGAGTGTGAAAGAATTTAAGTGTGGGGATCGTGTCTTGCTTTATAATTCGCGATTGAGGTTATTCCCGGGTAAGTTAAAATCCCGATGGTCCGGTCCGTTTATGATTAGAGAGGTATTCCCGTATGGGACGGTAGAGATCGAGGCGGATGATGGACGTGCTTGGAAGGTGAACGGTCACCGTCTTAAGCACTACTTTGGAGGGGCGTTAGATGATCGCGAGGACGAGACGATTTATCTCGATCCATCCGAGGGAGCTGACGAGACACAGGGGACGACAGTTGATTCCCCAAATGTTAGCACGTGAGGTGTAGGCATATTTGTTGTAGAGTTTTGTATATTTTCTTTCATTTTACTGTTGAGTCAGTTTTGAGTCGGTTTTTGTTTAGAGTCGATATTATGCTTGGGTTTGCTTTGTTTTGTTTGTGCAGGTTTGGAGGATACCGTCCGTACTCAATCTCCATTCGGGCGGCGATTTCGAGCTTACGTCATTATTATAAAAGGCAGCCCGGCATATCAGTCTTGGATACGATCGCGAAGGAAATGCTATACGATCGTGTACGAGTTCGGATTGATGACACGCGCAGCTGGCACTGATTTTTATCCTAACCAGCTAAGTCCTTTCCGATTCGTTGTATTTTTGTATATTAAATTAGGGTTTTATTTTTTATTTTTTTTAGTGATCTTTCATCCTACATTGAGGACAATGTAAACTTTAAGTGTGGGGATGGGAGACTACGTCTTTTTAGCTAGATTTGAGTCAAAAAAAAAAAATTTGAAAAAAAATCGAAAAAAAAAGAGTTTGTTGCGAGTCCCGATCCTTTAGCGCGTAGAAAACAAAAGCCTTTTCAAAACGTCGGTCAAAAGCGGTTTAATTGTCGAATTTACGAGTCGGAGAGCGCATGTTTCTTTAAGTTGCGGGATAGTAGGTTGACTGAATCAGTTTTTGGGAAGTAAAAGGTTTTGGGATGCCTAGGATAGTGGATTGAGCCGGAGAGTTAATTAGTTGTGCATTGTCGATATCGGTAGCCCTATTTTCCACATGATAGTGAGATTTGAGCCTTTATATGTTTCGTATATATATGATCACTACTTTCGTTTCATGTGTGTTTACTGACTTTGTTGCATTACTTTAGAACTTGTGCGTTTTGATACAGGTTGAGACCTTCGGTTAGGATTTGACATGGATCTGATAGAGGCATTAGGATCACCCTATTTGTGTAGCCTTTGTGTTTGACCCGTTTTACCATTACCTTTAGACACCACTTTGAGCCTAAAATCATTCGTTTGTTACCCATTGTTGATTTGATAACCGGATCGTGTTATGTTATTTGTGTTTGTTCTAAAAAAAAAAAAAAAAAAAAAAAAGCAAAAAGAAAATATGAAAAAAATGAGAAAAAAAAAGAGAATAAAGTTGTGGGTCAAAATGACCAATATGTTAGTATTTGTTTCGTGCTTATCCGGTTTATCGTGTAATTATGTGTTTAGCCATTCCTTCCAAAATGAAAAAAAAAAATCAATAATAAAAAAATTATACCTACCTTTAGCCCTTACATACCCAATAAAGCCCTCTTGATCCGTGTTAAATTCTAACATTCAGGTGGAGATCTGATTGACGTACAAGCTTATGATAGTATGTTGCATAGTTCGGTCTTGAGAGTTCACTCGAAATTACATATATATATATATTAGCCGAGAGATGAGTGACATTGTGAGGGGTATTGACATTGCATAATTGATTGCTCAAAGGTAAGAAAAACTTGATTAGGTAGGCCCGTTTTCATTTAAATATTATGATTCGTCACCTTTTGAACGTTGTAAGTCTTGCGAAACCGCTGTGTTTGATGATTTCGTAGTTCGCGTTATAATTTGTTCGAGACTTGCGTTATTGTTAAGTGTTTAAGTTGGACTTGTTGCTTGGGATTTTGCTTAGGGACAAGCAAAAGTTTAAGTGTGGGGATATTTGATGGGGGTTAAAATACACATATTTGTCCCGTGTAAATTGTATAGTTTTTGTATAATTTTTATTTGTTTTATTTAGTTTTTAGTATTAGATTACATTATTTAGTGTTTTGGCAGGTACTGGTGCAAATTGCACGAAAAAGAGTTAAAAACGAGCTTGCATGAATATAGAATGAAGAATTGAGAAATATATAATAAAGCTCAAGTGACCTGAACAACAATATATGAAAGTGAAAAATTCATTGTGACAACTGGTTGGAATTCGAGGGACTGAAAGTGGAAAAAGCATGAAAGTTGAATTTAAAAGGCAAAAGTCACGACAAATGACTAAAATGTGGAAGTCTTTTAAGTCTTGTGGGTCCCTGTTGATTAAAAAAAAAAAGGGAACTTGATCATATACAAGGAATTAACAGCAAGTGGATTGGTTATTATTATTATTTCCTTGACAATAGTGGGCCGCTAATCCCCCAGCCATGTTCACGGGAGTTTAGAAAGTGTATTGTTTTGTTGGGCTTGAATCAAATTAGTGGACATGGATTATAAACAAAACCCTAAAGGCCATACATGCACATAAAAAGAAAATTGGGACGTGAGAGAAGGGGGATATACGTAACAGGAGAAAGTAAAAAAAAAAGGAGAGAAAAAGATCAGTCGAAGGCAGCAAGAAAAGAGGAAATTCACAGTTGACGGCTGCGCAAGTTTTAAGAAAGAAGAAAAAGAGGGCTTGTGTTGGAGAAACTTGGCATAAAGTTTATTGCTTTGGTTCGGTTAGACGTTTATTATTTTTGGGTTGTTGAAACTTGATATATTAGACATGTTTGCTGAATTTTATAACTTTAAATTTATTTGTGCTTTGTTTTTGAACATGAGTAGCTAAACTTTTATGCTACCTAGGTCGTATTGATGAATATTTTGTGACTTATAACTCTTGGGTTTTGGATAATATAATTTTTGGCTTAATGTTTTGGTAAAATATCTTTGTGTTGGTGATGATAATGCGTATGAATGCTACTAGTAATTGAATTGCATGATTGTTGCTTTGCGTTTTTCTCTACGTTTGTTACTTTGGTAGTTTCAGATCTAGGGTTACACGTGATTTTCCATAGACTTTGTGTTAGTGGTATAATCTAGAGGTTTCTTGTCTTAGATAACCCTATAAGTAACCTTGTGAGTCTTTGAAATTAGTGTTTTGCCACTCTTGAGACCGGGAGGAGATAGAGTGTTGGTTTGTCTAGTTCTTGGGTGTTGGGTAAAGGTGAGACCGGGAGGAGATCCTTACTTAGCTATCTTAGTTTTCCTAGCAAACTTGAGTTATCGTCAACAGCCTTAGATTACCCCTTCATACTTTAGGGTGTGTTGTGATTAGCGAGACCGGGAGGTGAGCAAGTCATTTGGGTACCTTAGCATTCCCTAGTGAGGTGAGACCGGGAGGTGATCTGATCTAGTAACCGGTGATTTACACGTCCACTTTAGGATTGTCCGAGAGGTGTTAGTGAGACCGGGAGGTGATCTAGCAGTCTATAGGATTTTCTTGAGTTAGTCGTATTTTTAGGAACCCGGTAGCCATTCCATTATCCAATTCTGAGAGTTGTAAGTTACGGGTAGGATTCTAGACCTAGGTAGCTGTTTTCTCCTAGCATTTGAGTTTCCCTTCAGTTTCCTGCGTCTTCTGTTCTGTTTTATCTGAGTTTAGTTACTTGCTTTATTTAGTATTTAGTTGAAACCATTTTCTCAAACAAACAAATTATTAGGCTAGGGCTCGATAGAGGTTTAGTATCGAGAGTCGCTAGATTGTGTCCACGGTTCGATACTCGGACTTACTTGTTTTACTACTTACGACCGGTACACTTGCCGGTAGTGTGTGGTTTACGGGTTTTTCCAATTTTAAAACTTGTTGAATTTAATTAAAACATATTTCACACATCACAAGGCGGGTACAAAATTCACACCGGGTATGACTCGTGTTTGCCCATTTATCATGATTTGAACTTCTCCAATTCCAATGGAGTAAAGTTTGTTATTATTAACAAACCCAATTTCAACACCGGAGACTTGTTCAAGTTTTTGAACATGTTTTCATTCCCCGTCATATGCTTCTTATACGACAAATCAACAAACCAACATCCATCCCATGTACCCAAATCGGCACCTTTAACTAGATAATCTTTAGGAACATGTAAAACGGGAGAAGAAATTTCAAGATACTTACCGGGACAGTTTATCGCTTTATGACCAACGACATTACACGAGTAACGTCTTATTTTCAGATTCCTGAAATAACCACGCTTGAAGGTCTGAGCCTTCTTGACAACTCGCTTTGCTGCCATCAATTTCTTGTTCACCATGCCCGGTTTCGGAGATCTTTTGCCATGTACCATGGAACCAGAACCGATATCCAACTTCGAAAGACCCCTCGTGATTCCTTTCTGTTCACTCCACGGATCAGAACCAACACCCGCACTACCCTGTGCAAGACCCTCTCGGTCCTTCGTGGTTCTCCACTGTCCGAACCGGCGAACGAAATCAACACCCGAACAACCCTGTTCGAGGCCTTTAGACTGTTCACGATCAGCCCTGTTCATGGCTTTGAATTTGTTTCTTCTTCTTCCTGCCTGCGCTCTGATACCACTGAAGCACAGTGGATTTCCCAAGATCTTCTTTTTTTTTTTTGAATGATAATAATATTCTTGAATTGATAAATGAAAAACAGTAACTTCCACTGTTTACATAGACTAGATACATATATATGTGCAGTAAAAGGATGAACCGAAGTGTTTGTTAATGAACCATCGTATCCTTCTACAAAACAGTTTCAAGGTTTTAAAACTGCATAACAGACCCTTCTAACTTAATACAAATACATATGTGACTCAAACATACTTTATACTATTTACATACTTGACCCATAACTAGTAATAAATAAAGATCCAATAATTAAGTGGATTAGTAGGCTAACATAGTTATACATATGCAAACACACACATACATTCTCTCTCTATCTCTACATTATTTCTCACTCTAACCACCCACCACCACCCACCTGTCGCCGCCACCACCACCACCACCATCCACCACCCACCTCTCCCATTGCACGACCACCACCACCACCACTGTGAATCCAAATTCACTTACTAACCCCCAATCCGTGTATTTGGCAAAAGAATGTCAACAATGGTGACCCCATTTCCAATCACAAATTCAGCCAGCCACATCCTCCTTCCTACCCGGCTACAAATAAACCAAAACCCCCTTTTGTTGACTTTTCATCCTTTCAAATCGATCACCTTTCAAGTCTTAAATCACGTTTACGACTCCAAATTACCTTCTTCCACTTCAAATCACATTGATGGACTGTACTCCTGGAACACCGAATTCGGAGAACACAAAGGGTGTGGAGGAGGTGAAGATACAGTACAGAGGAGTGCGGCGACAGCCGTAGGGAAAGTACGCCGCCGAGATCCGAAACTCGCAGCTAGAGCTTATGATAAAGCTTGTTTTGAAATACATGGGCGCAAAGCGAGTCTTAATTTCCCCCTTGAGAAAGAAGGATGTTACTCACACGATGAAGACTATGGAAGGTGAAGATAACGAAGACGACACCTGTCCTATTAACCCCATCCAAATGTTTGACGCTTTGGGGTTTGGATGCTTGAATCCAGATTGGGTGTTAGTAATTCGCAACGGTGGTGGTAGTCATGCGGTGGGAGAGGTGGGTGGTGGATGGTGGTGGGAGGTGGCGGCGGTGGCAGGTGGGTGGTGGTGGTCGGGTGATTATGGTGGTGGGTGGTTAGAGTGAGAAAGAGTGTAGAGATGGAGAGAGAATGCATGTGTGTGTTTGCATATATATTGTAAGTCCCGAATCACTACACAATCGGATATCAAACACTAATCAAAGCGCGGAATACTGAGAAAAGTGTTAAGAACAAGAACGCAATCAATTGAATAACAAAGTGCACACGGTTTCTACGAACCGTCTGGTACACCAAAACAAAGAAATCGAAAAATACTAAAGAAGCTCTCAAAAATGTCTAACCTAATAATGAACTAGGTTCACCCTATTTATAGTTACATAGGGTGACCTAGTTACAGACTGGGCCAGGCCCACATGTTCAATATTACTAACCAAACAAGCCCAAATCACTAATTAGCCCACATGGCTTATTTCATTACTATCTAACCCACTACAAGGCAAAGCCCAATAGCCTATATTTGTGTTTGATAAAGATAGGCGTAAACCTACACCATTATAGGGCCTTACAATATCCCCCTAGGTTTATGCTGTCTTTATCAAACTGTTGTCTTCATCATGAATCTGTGGGAAGATACTTCATATTTTCATCTTCAAACTTGGGCACTTTTGTTCTTCTTACTCGTGATTAGCTTTGCTTGAAAATCTTGTTGAAAAGAATGCAAGCGGAGGATTCTCAACAACTCTTTTCTTTGTCAATGTCTTCAATTTCAAGCAGGTTCACAGGTACTTCTTCAAATGCACTATCACTGTCAGATGATGACTTGTATTTGGTTCTTCTGACTCAGGCACATCTTCTTGTTGTGATGCTTCAAGCTTTGTCAGCAACCAACATCATATCAACCTTCAACAACCCCTGTTTCTTTATCTGAATTTTAAATTCTGCACATACTCAGAAATTCATAAGCAAACATTTCTAATCAACAGAGGAAAATACCACATGAACACTCGATACATCCAAGTATATGTACCCGGATTTCACAATTCAAATTTCATTCAATTTATGATGATCAGTCAAATCTTCAAGAACGGTTAAAATTTTTAATTAAACAAATAAGCACTCTATTTTTCGATTTTTGATTTTATAAAAACTAACAATATAAACTAAAACACAAATAAACAAAGAAATTAATTATACAATTACAGTTGTAATGGGATCAAATCACAGTGTTTCAGGCTAGACTGCACTTATCAACACTAATTTACTTTGGGTGATCTGAGCGATTGACAGTATATTTGTCCACTTAAACTTATCTCCCTAGGCCTTTTTCAAATGACGGTCTGCAACTGATTTATCATGTTTTCATTTAAATTGATATGAACACTCAATTCAATAACAATCAAATCCCGGAATTTTTAATTTGAACATGCTATCATACGAGTAGTTTCCCTACCACATATTTCACAAGCCCATTCTATAGTTCTGAAACCTTGACTGGACTGGGTTGAGAAAAGAACAGAATGGATCAGCAGAGATTGATATAATATACAAATCAAATGAGATTTTCTCAGTTTGATATAGGTTTTTATTTTTGGGTTTCTTTTGGGCACTAGAGGGCCTCTTTCGGGTGTATTTGATCCACAGCGCGACAACGTACAGCTAGGTCAGCATGTATCTGGATGCAGCAGAAGCTGACGTTGCCTAGCACCTCCAGGTCAGCATATATCTGGATGCAGCAGAGGAGGTACACGAGTTGTTTAGAAAAGATTTCAGAACTAGAACGAAATTGTGTGTATCGGGACATCACACACGCATTCAAATAGCTATGCTCTAATTCCAAGTGAACGATCTTTCCTGAGGTCATAGAATAGATTTAGTGTTCTAAGCAATACCAATCAAAGAGTCCAGCCATCAGGATAAAGCCTACCAGCATATCACTCTGGAGTCAGACCATTTCAATATTGGTCTTACATGAGTCAGCCTTAATCCACATAGTGAAGTTATTTCATCTCCCATTTATGCAACAAAATATTTTTGATTTTTCTGTTTTTCAAATGTTTTTGTATTTTTGATTTTTTTTTATTTACAGATATCCCAAGATATCCCCCTAAATTTGTGCATAAATCTTATGCGCAAATTTACCTGACAACGAAAACGTATGTACTACGAGAAACACAAAAGAAAATGAAAATATTTTTGTTGTTTTTGTTTAACCGTTCCATCATTAGACTAATCAATATCAAAATTCGAACATGAAATTCAGATTTTGTACCTTTTTGCTGATCCTGTCTTACTTACTTCTTTTATCTCCTCAAATGAAACATATCAACTGTAAAAGAATATACCTTTTTGCAACAGTGAGATGTTACCCGTTATGTATCTGGAACAACCGCTATCAACATCCAAGGATTGTCAACAGCTCCTCCTTGGTTGTCCCTGAAAAGTAAGGAGATTAGTAAGACATTGGTACCCAGGCCATCGTGGTCCTGGGTATTCCTGAAGCATCAACATAAGACACTTCTCTAAAACACATGGTCCCTTTTGATTCAAGGACTGGTGATGTTGCTGCTTTATATTTTGTCTTCCAAACTTGTTTAGGCTTCTCTAATTTCTTAGGAGCCTTGGGCAAAACAGTTTGCTTTTCAACCTTTTTGTTTTTCAAAACTTGTTTTGGTTTCAAAGCTTGTTTTCGTTTAGTTTTTGCAGCATTCCAGTCCCCATCAGATGGTTTAACCTTGGGACTCTTATTCATCATTGCCTTAGGCTTTTCAACCTTCATCGGCTTAGAATAAGATCTGTCCCTTGGTGTAACCTTCTGATGTTGTGTATAGTATGGCACGTAGGGACGATGTGTGCAATTCCTAGCAATGTGACCGGGTATGCCACAGTTGTAGCAGGTTTGCTTTTTCACGTAAGGAGCATATCCCGATTCATTCCATCCAAATGATGTTGAGTATGAGTTGTAAAATTTGTTGGATGATTTGTTTGCAGCCTGCTCAGACTTTCTCCCCTGCTTCTTATGTCCCTGTTTACAACAGTTAGCACATTCATTGGATTTAACATTTTCACTTCTAACTGTTGGCTTTGGAGGCACATATTTATTTGAAGGGCCTCTCAAAACTGCCTCAGAAACAGCCTTTTTCACATAAGGAGGAGCATCAGCAGATAAATTTGATGTTTTTAAACAAACATCGTCAGCTTTTTGACAAACAACATCATCCCCTTCAACCCAATCCTCTACTATTACCTCAACTGCACATGAAGTAGAAGCATCAGTAACGTTCACTTGTTCACAAACGGTGTCAGGCGAAGCCATAGTAACATTTTCATTCTCGAGTGACACCGTTTGTTTAGTAGTTTCAGAATCATTGTCATTCGAAAGAGCAGCAGGGACTTCTGTAGTCGTTTTACCATTAGACTCAACAGAAGCTCCTGAAGTCGATTCTGATTCTTCTTTGATCGAATTTGAATCAACCGTTTCAGATGATTCATTTGTTGATTCCACTGAAGCAACTGACTCTGAATTATCACAGTCAGTCTTTTCATAGGAGTCACTGGTTGAATCAGATGAAGCTGATGATTCAGTTTGAGATGCCTCTGCTTCCTCAGTTGATGCACTGTTGACACTAGGTGATTCTCCCATTTCTGATTTCTCAGAAGTGGATGTCTCAGAAGTGTCGCAAGATGTGTCACATGACGAAGCAGATTCAATTTGTTTGCTCCTATTGAATTCTTTATCAAACTCAGTCAAACCTCTTAACATGGCAAACTCGATGTTGTCTACATTAACTCTAGGCTCTGTTAATTCAGACTCTTTTGTTTGAGGTTGCACTTCAGATGAATTTTGAGAAAAACTTGACACAGTATTATCTAATACTTGAAAATGTTTGTCAATGTTCACATTATTCTCAAAATTTAGAGTCTCGGTTTGCTTTGAATCTTCAGCAGGTTTCACAAAAGTTTTATTAAACGCCTGTTTTTCTAGAATAATTTCGGTTTTATCAGGCCTTGTGATTTTAACTTTCTTTTGATTAACAGGCTCAACCTTCCTATCTTCTGGTTTTCCGTATTCCATATTAGGCAAATTGTCTATCTCCTCTTCAGTCATAGGAATTGAGGAATAGTTATGGTTGTAGGGTGGGGGTATAGCCACAAAACCCAACCCCTTATTCCTCATTTCCTTTTTGCTATACTTTAACTGTTGATTTATCATTTTCTCGACCTTTTCACTTGAAACATCAAATTTTTTGAAATTAAATTCAGTATTTTCGAAAGTCGATTTTAAGTTGTTTAATTCAACAGTTAATTTTTCAGATAGCTCCTTGAAGTGGAGATATCGACATTTTGCTTCGCTTAGATCACTATGCAACTGTCGAATGTCACGTTTTTGGGCCTCTACCATTTCTTTATACCCATCCAGTTTCTTTTTAACCTCGTAGCTACTGGATTTGGTAAGTTGAAGTTGCATAGAAAGCGTTTGAGCCTGTTCTTTAAAACCTTTTACTTTCTTTCTACATTTTTCAGTACAACAAACATCATCTACACATACCTCAGCCTCAGAAGGAGTGTAGTCATTCATTTGAATATCTTGAGTAGACTGCTTGTCAGCATTGTTATATGACTTGATGAGTGAGATCAGCTCATCCGGCTTCATTTTGTAACAGTAGCAGTCGGTTGTCACAATTATCTCATTAACATTTCTAAACCAACTACAGTTTGCCTGATCTGGAATCCTTTTTAGAACATCTAGAAGCTTTGTGTTGCTCGTGCGATTAGACACCTCAATCTCAGCCTTCTCCATTTCAGAGAGCAGTTCAGCAAACCGGCCTGTAAGTGCTTCTATAGATTCACCATATGAGTATCTGAATCCTTGAAATTCCTGCTCAAGCACTTCTCTCTTAGAAGACATTTTTAAGAATTTTAACTGTGATCCCCCGAAAGTATGATCCCCCGAAAATGTGATTCCCCAAAGATGTGATCCCTCGAAAATGTGATCCCCCAAAAATGTGATCCTGTATCGCGCCTTCAAACCTGTCAAAACTTATCACCAAACAACAACCAAATCCCCTTTTTTTTTAATTAAATATACTTAATATAAGTATTTTTATTAATAAATAAGTAATGATTACTAAATGATTGAAACTATTATTATTATTATTATTATTATTATTATTATTATTATTATTATTATTATATAACCTAAAACTAAATCTCAATCAAACAAAAGGCACTAGCTTCTTCTTCGTTTAAAGCGAATAACCAAAACCCCTTAACTTTCAGCCGCCAAGTCGATGATCGGTAACAGGATAAACCCTCTTAACAGACGGTGAAGATGGTGATAACGGAGATGATGTCGGAGAAGATGTATTATCCTGATGGTTACCGGAGATGATGAGCGGAGTATGTTGTGATGTCGTGATCGGAATGAGTGGTAGTCGCCGGTGATGAACAGTTGCAGGTTGGTGACGATGGAGGTTGACAACCGGAGAAGGTTATTTCACGGTGATGATGACGGTGGTGCGATGAAGCTGACAGCCGGAGAAGGTTGCAGGTTGGACGGTAATCGGAATACGACGGAGATGGAGATGTAGGTGACGATGAATATCGGGTTATGCGGAATGACGATGTAACAAGGAGAAGAAGCAGCAACTGAGGAGGTGGTGCTTTGACTGTGGTGGTAGCAGTTACGGTTTGCGGAATCGGTATCGGTGCGCGGTGGTGATGATAATATGGGTTCACAGTTTGAGTTGTAATCGCACAAGATAAGAAAATGATGATAGAATCGCACAAGTGATAGTTGACAAAATGATCGCACAAGAACAATTGAATCGCACAAGTGATGAAGATGTTGTTTCTAGTCACACAAGAAGACTTTGGCCGCACAAGAATTTTGATGGATCGCACAAGAAAAAGCCAAAGTTAATCGCACAAGTTTCCGTAGTCGCACAAGAGTTGTCGGTTGCACAAGTTGAATTTGTAATCGCCCAAGTAAAAGGAAAATGTTGACTTTGTGTTTTTAATTGCAGAACTATATTTGGAAGCATATAACAACTGCAATCTCGTAAATCAAGGAAACAAACCAAGATTTGAAACTTTCCACCAATAAATCCCCACAAACACGTAAACACCTTCTCTCTCTCCCAAACGAATCAAAACGTGAATATTTGACTGTTCTTCGTATCTTCAAACTGTTCTTCGTGTTCTTCGATCTTCAAAAAAATATCCGATTAAAACAGAGCCTTCGCAAGACTACTTAGGCTCTGATACCAATTGTAAGTCCCGAATCACTACACAATCGGATATCAAACACTAATCAAAGTGCGGAATACTGAGAAAAGTGTTAAGAACAAGAACGCAATCAATTGAATAACAAGGTGCACACGGTTTCTACGAACCGTCTGGTACACCAAAACAAAGAAATCGAAAAATACTAAAGAAGCTCTCAAAAATGTCTAACCTAATAATGAACTAGGTTCACCCTATTTATAGTTACATAGGGTGACCTAGTTACAGACTGGGCCAGGCCCACATGTTCAATATTACTAACCAAACAAGCCCAAATCACTAATTAGCCCACATGGCTTATTTCATTACTATCTAACCCACTACAAGGCTAAGCCCAATAGCCTATATTTGTGTTTGATAAAGATAGGCGTAAACCTACACCATTATAGAGCCTTACATATATAACTATATATACACAAAATTCTTTTATTTATTATTTTTTATAATTGTTTAGTAATTAAAGTAAAATACCAAAATACCCTTATGTGAGGTCCACTAGGTCAGATTAAACCATAAAAAAAATTGAGTTAAGGCTAAACAACAAACTTGCAAGGGTTTGTAAACATCGAGTACGTTTTTTTTTGTAATTTTTGAAGATTAAAGACACACTTTGTAATATAGGGTCAACATAAAGGACGATTTTTATAATTTACTCTTTCAATTAAGTGATAAAAAAAACTATGAATTTAGGGGAATTTGTACATGTGGATGTGTGGGGTCTCTATGATCCTATATATATTATGTTACCATTAAAAAGATCAAACATTGTCATATCATGAGTTGAAAGGTTTATATATTCTTTCAGAAGTTTGTTAACTAACTGGATACCTAATACCAGTTGTCCTCATCAAAGACCTAATTGTTACCCAACAATCAACATGCATGTGAAGTATGTACTATAAAGTTGTATAGTACTCGACTTGAACCAAGGATAGATCTGCACATGGTTTCATTCAATGTTGTGAAAAGACATTTAAATGCTTCAACTTATTGTTTGTTGAATGTTTTCCTGTTTTAAAATATTTAAAACGATATTTTAGTTATATAAGTTTTGTCCCCATATTTAACACGATGGTTATTTAACATAAAAGAACCGATGTTGGGCAACAAACCTGATTCGTATTTACAAATTAGTATATATTACTATATATTATTATTATTATGACTATATATTACTATATATATTAATTAATTACTATTATTACTATATATTACTAAACGAATTGAAATTAATAGTGATTTTAATATTATAATAATATATAGTTTTTAAATACTTTTATTATTTTAATATTTTTATAATAGTTATTTTCTTTACTTTTTAACTTTAATCGTTTTTTTAATATCAGGGGTTGGGATAAGCTTGGTGTCAACCGGTATCGAACCAGTACTGGTATCGAAAATAGCGGTACACTTCTGTTCGGTATCAGTACATAAAGGTAAAAATCGGCACTAATACAGAAAACGCCAAAAGTTGGTGCCGAATTGACATTGGACGTCTTTTGGTTCGGGAAATTCAGTGCGGCTACCCGGTACCATTTGCTCATTCCTGATCACGGTTACCGTACGAACAACTGTATCGTACAACTTTTTTTTGTTGATTTTCTTTAACTTTTTTTTTTCTTTTTTAGTTTCAGGGGTAGGGACGAGCTCAGTGCCAACCAATACGGAATCGGTACTAATACCGAAAACACTGGTTACAGTACCGGTATATGAAGGTAAAAAACGGTAGTGAACCGGTACCAGGAACGCCAAAAGTCGGTACCGAATTGGTACTTAAGATCTTTCGGTTCGGCAAATTTGGTACCGGTACCCAGAACAATTTGCTCATCTCTGACCACGGGTTTCATATGAACAACATCGTTATCATACAACTTTTTTGTTGATTTTCTTTCATTTATCTTTTAGTGTTTTTTTTCTACATTTTCTTTTTATTTTTGTCAGCAGTTCTGTTCGCAACACGCTCGTAGTGATTTCAAAACACATATAAACACAGACTAAATAACAAAAGAAATTCGCCGCAAGGCGGCGAACTTCTTTACACCTAGTTATTATAATAAGGAAAATTGGTTTATTGATTTATTAAATAGGTAATATAATATTATATCTTTATTACTGTAAAATAATATAGTAACCGGACAAATGGTATCAAACTAAAATGTGCCGTCGCTAAAGAATTTATATATACTTGATGTCTTGATGTGGTTCTTTCAAAATGATTTATGTGACTCCCCGAAGAATGAGTTTGTTTTCTAGGGTACAACAACGGAAGCATGTAATAAATGTGGTGTCAGATATGAATACGTGAGTCCTTTTTAGTGTGGCAAAAAAATACCTAGTGAACGGAACGATTTCGATGTTCCTCTCTCAAATTATTTTAAGCATTTTCCTAAGCAGGGGCGTACCCAAATTAGTCTTGGGTGGGTGGGTGAGCGCCCCCTTAAAATCTTGATCGCACGCCTTGAAAGTTTGGTTGAACCCCTTTGTTCACACCCCAAGAAAATAACTCCTGGGTTCGCCATTGTTTCTAAGTACTTACGTAGCTTCTAAATAGAAACTCGAAGCTCTTTAAAGCTGAAAGCTCTTAGTGTTTTCTAAACATAGTTTCTAAAGTTGAAACTTCTTAGTGTAATTGTAACCTGTTGGGATTTCATGGTGATCAGTTAAAAATTTTATTTTTCAAAACCGATTCTATAAAAAATAGTTAATTAATTAAGTGAGTTAATCGATAAAACGCAACGGAAAATAAACGAGTGATCAACAATAAACGAAACGGGCAGGATCCGATTACATACAAATACAAGCATAGTGGTAAGATTGTCTAACTACAAATGAGAAAGATATACCTCGGTTAATAACTAACCGGTTGGGAAACTGAGGTTCAACAAACACGAGCTAGTGAAACAAACTGACCAAACGCGGGTATAGGCCGGGGTAGTGGCGGTGGTGGTTGGCGATGGTCGGCGGCAGCGATGGGCGATAGCGGGGGCAGCGGTCGGCGGTAGCGGCTTCGGCCAGCGTTGGTGGTTGTGGGTGTTTTGGAGAGGTTTGTGCAAATTTTCTAAGTTTTGCCAAGTGGCGGACATGCATGCACTGTCATACCCACCCAAATTACCACATGGGGTTTCACCGCGAGACGTGTGACGTACCAGGATCTAGCCACTAATCATGTCGAACTAATAGTAAATAATAATAGTAACAATCATCATGTCCAACATGAATAGTGTAACGCCCAGCGTCCCTAAACTATAAGATTTTGTCAAGATTAGTCCCTGAAGTTTGTTTATTTGTCATTTTTAGCCCTAATCTATGAAGAAGTCTACGTTGCATGCTTGAAATGTCTAAATCTATGTTGGAATGCCATCTATGTTGGAATGCCTAAATCTATGCTTGGAATGCCTAACTCTATATTTGAAATATCTAAATCTATGTTGGAATGCCTAAATCTATGTTGGAATGTCTAAGTCTATGTTTGGAATGTCTAAATCTAATTGGTGCTTGACTCCTTAGACCCGTGAAACTTGATTCTTGGTTAAACGAGAGACTGGAGCCTTGTCACTGGCGGAATCTATTAATCTTGTAAACTTTTGGTGTCTATAATGTAATCTAGTTACTTTATTACTCCATAATACGCAACGCTTAATCTAACTCGCAAAACGAATCAAAGTCGGAAACAGGGCAAGGTTTGATTGGCCAGAGTGAGAATCCGATCGGATTGCCACCCGATCGGATTGCCACCAGATCAGATTGCCACCCGATCGGATTGCCACCCGATCGGATGACCACCCTAACGGGCCACCACCCTATCCAAACTACACTGCCTCAAGTGCCTTCCTCACTATAAATAGGCCTGTCACATCACTTTATTCCCTGATGTGACAGCCCTGTTCGACCAGACGCACGCACACTACATTTTCTCCATTTCTTGGCGATTTCGTTACGTTTCAAGCTAGATTCTTGTACTTTCTTGATCTACATTTCATTCCCTACGTTATTCACCTTTGAAATCACACTTTTCACCGTGAAATCTCTTAGATTTGAGATCTTAAGGATGATGTCATCATGATGGTTTGTACAAACTATCATATGAGGTCATTCTTGGTGAGATCTAGCTAAGATCTATTGGATTCCATGTATTTATCTCTAAATCTAGGCTAAATCTAAGTATTTTCATAATAAAAACTTAAGTTTCTTAATCTTTTCTTCAACTTTCACTCTAAAATGGTGAGACCCGGTCCTGAACGGACTATAGACTTGACTATTGGTCTAGAGTCGGCTTAAGGATGGGTTTCCACCAGAGAATGATGGCCGGAATACGGAGTTTGACATAAACGTTATCACGGACAGTAACTGATTGGATTGGGGTGGTTCCCACCCGATCAGAACGGCTGTGCAACGATGAGTTTACCATTGTCCCAATACGTACCATGCTGTCATCGTTAAACTTAGAAATTTTTACAGAATGGTTAAGGGAACGAGGTTCGCCCGATCGAGCGGCAACCCGATCGAACAGCTGTCCGATCGGACAGCCACCAGATTGAGTGACACTTGCCTTATAAACCTTTGAACTTTGAAATCTCCCAACACTTAGTAACTTTTTCAGAAACTTGGAGTTTTGAAGATCTCAATCGAGTGGCAACTCGATCGGACAGCCGCCCGATCGAGCAGCCACCCGATCATGATAACCAGAACCCTTGAACTATATACTTGCCACTTGAATCAGATGGTCACCCGATCGGACAGCCGTCCGATCGGACAGCCATTCGTTCCACCCTTACACTAAGTCACCCGATCGGACAGTCGTCCGGTCGGACAGTCATTCGTTTCATGCTAAGTCACCCGGTCGACTGGCAATCCGATCGGATAGCCATCCGATCGGACAGCCACACGATCCAGTGACAGTTTCCAACACTTTATTCAATCTCATTATTCTGCCCGACTCTTATCCTATTGCAATCTAATCAGGCTAATTCTAAAAGAGCTCCCTTTGATCTAATAACAGTTGCGACTGTTAAGCAATCACTGTGAGTATACTTGATCCCCTTTTTACTCTTAAACTTTGGGGTGTAACATGTATCCTATATAAACTTGAATCTGGAAAACTAAACTCTATCCTATGTGTATGTGAAACTTGTGCATTCTAGTATTCTATTTGTGCTATGTGACGTTTAATCCAGGGTGTGTAGTTCCGCCTTAACAATAGTAGCGCTATAAGGGGTGCACCTCCCCCATTATTCTCGGAGGGTATTGTTAGGAGGATTCTAGTTTACCTTGAGTCTTGGGTAACCACTAAAGCATCAGGATACTTGGGCTATCACCGCGTGGACTGCGACACTAGCACGGCTGAGACTATTTTTATTGCTTACATTGTGGATATGAGTTGTTTTTAATCTATTATTCTATTATCAAACTTGTATACTCGCCAATACTTTTGTATTGATATTTTAATACTTGTTGCAGGATGATAGGTTGCGATGGAACGCGGAAATCAAGCTAGGAGATGCCTAGAAATGTCACTTAGTTAATTTAGCTATCTGAACAATTTGATCAACGGTTGTTATGTTTTGGATACTTGATATTTGTGATTGATGTTTTAGACATATGCTATGAAATCAATTTAAATTCTATTGGAATATCTAGTGTTATGGAATCTCATGAGCAATCTGAACGCTTAGTGCTCGCACCCCGATGTTTCCGCCATCGATTGGGGTGTGACAGATTGGTATCAGAGCCATAACTATAGGGAATTAGGATAAGTAGGAATACTTGCCCTACTCTATAGTTCTTGGAAGTTGACTCTTTTTTGTTGTTTTAAGACTTATGCATTCTACCGTATCTGCTTCCTAGCAGCATATATTACTGTTAAACTTACATGCCTTTCCTAAGGATAACACAATGTACACTTTATATTTTGAAAACACTGTTACTCAGTGTTTGTATTTTGCACGAGATTTGCTCTCAAGTCAGGAGTGACATCCGAACCTTGATAGTAAAATCTCCACCTAATTCAAGTAGGTCTTGTCTACGGATAAGTACCAACGCTATTTAGGGTACGATGTTGTCAAGTTAGAGGTGAAACTCAGATCTTGATAACTAGTCCCACTCCTTGCTTTTATGTGTCGCCAAAGTCTCGTAACTTCCAGTCAATTAGGAATGTGGAAGGACTAAAAGGACGAATATCGTAGGCCTAACATCGATGACGTATTTTTCCAACGTGGAATGACCAAAGTGATTATTCCCGCTGGTACTTCCTATATATAAGTACTTCTGTCATGTCGCTAAACTTTCGTAATACGTGCCATACGGAATTTCGTTGGTTGAGAATTGTTGATACCAAATCTATGATTAATCTATTAAAAGTCTATGGAAAGTCTATTGAAATCTATGGCAATCTATTGAATGTCTATCGAATCTATTGAAGTCTATTGAGTTTATTATAGACTAATTGAAGCCTACCGTAATCTATTGAGATCTATGAAAGTCTATGTTAATCTATGATGAGTGTGGACTACGACATGTAACATGACATCGAGTACGAGGTGGAAGTACTGTGCCTGAAGCGTGGTGGATACGCCGCTGGTACTTCCTATATATAAGCGCTTCTGACATACTGCCAAGCTTCGTACAACATGCCATGTGAAGGTCGTGGGTTGTGGTGTTAAATCTATTTGTAATCTATCAAGTTGATCTACGTGTATGATAAGAGTATTGTTTGGCAATTGCGACACGTAACATGACGCCGAGTACGGGGCAGAAGCGATGTGCCCGAAGCGTGGTGGATACGCCGCTGGTACTTCCTATATATAAGCGTTTCTGACTTGTTGCCAAGCTCCGTACAACGCGCCATGCGAAGGTCGTTGGCTTGCGGTATCTAAGTAAATCTATGCGAATCTTGATTCTTAGTCTATCGTGCGTAAATCTATAGTAATCTATGTTAATCTAGACTTATACGATCCTCTTATTGGATCTTTAGGATGTCTTCTCGAAAGCTATCCGAAACTCTCAGGAAATCCAGGGAGAAGTCTTAGAAGAAAATGATGTCTTTCATGGCCGACCAGATAGCTCGAGTCGTGCCAAAGATCGTCTCTGAGCTCCAAGGATCGTACACTCCTCCATCCTCTGTGGATTCGAAGGCTGAAAAGCAAAAGCCGACGAAGTTTAACTACAAACATTTCATCCCTTGCAACCCTAAGCCTTTCACGGGCAGTGATGGGGTGACTGCTATGCTCGAGTGGTTCGACAGCATCGAAGTTACCTTCATTAACAGCGAGTGCCTAGATCATCTAAAGACTAGGAGTGCAACTGGAATGTTCCAAGGCAGAGCGTTGGAGTGGTGGTCGAATGAGAGAAACATTCATTCTAATGAAGAACCCTATGCTCTTCCATGGGCTGAGGTGCGAGAACTCATGATGCTCGAGTTCTGCCCCCCTCATGAACAATTGAAACTTGAAGAAGAGTTTTGGCATCTGAAGCAGGTTGGTGATGATAACCTGGCTTATACTACCCGATTCAAGCAGCTGAGTTTGATTGTTCCTCACTTGGTTTCGACTCCTAAGCGGATGATAACTAAGTACATCAACGGCCTACCTCCTACTATGCACGATTCCATTGAAGCAGCTCAGCTTGATACTATCGAGGAAGTCTACCGTCTTGCCACAAGTTTGAACAACCATCGTGTGCGTGATAAACAGTTTGAAACCCCTGCTCCTTCAAAATCTGCTAACCAAGTTACCCAGCAGCCAAGTGGCAGCAAGAACAAGAAGAGGAAATCTCAGGGTTCGGGATGTAATGCTATTATCCCTCCTGCTAACCCTGCTGCAAAACCTGCTCCTACTCCTGCTGCTACTAACCCTGCTTCCCCCGAAGCAAAGAAGCAATACACTGGGTCTTATCCCAAGTGTACAACTTGCAACTTTCATCATCCCGTTGCTTCTGCATGTTGTCAGTGCACCAACTGTAATCGTTATGGTCACACGACACCTTATTGTCGCCAAACTAACCAGGTCCAGCAAGCTCAGCAAGACCCAGCCCAGGCAGCCTTACCAACACCTCCAGCTCCTCTACAGAACCCTAAGCCGGTCAATGATGTTCGTGCATGTTTCCAGTGTGGAGATACTACGCATCTTTGTAATCGTTGCCCTTAGCTGAACCAGGACCAACAAGAAGCCGCTCGTGGACGAGCATTCAATCTCAATGCTAATCAGGCTCGCAACAACAATGACGTGGTGAATGGTATGTTTCTCGTTAATAACCTTTATGCTTCGATCCTATTTGATACTGGTGCTGATAAAAGCTTTGTGTCCGTGGAATTTGAGTCTTTGATAAATTGTACACGCTCTAAGTTACCCGAGTCGTTCTCTGTTGAGGTCGTCAATGGTAAGTCGATTCTTGTTAATTCTATTTTGCGTGATTGTTCCCTGACTCTTAACGATCACGTATTCTCTATTGATCTCATACCCATGCGTTTGGGTAGTTTTGATGTCATTATCGGTATGGATTGGTTGCGTAAGAACCATGCCGAAATTGTTTGTCACGAGAAACTTGTTCGTCTTCCTCTACCATCCGGTGATATTCTAAACGTCTATGGAGACCGACCTTAGAAAGGACTAAGGCTGATGTCATGCACACAAGCGAACATAAGTTTACGTAAACGGAACCCTGCCTTTTTGGCCCACGTGGTGGAACAAAAGAGCAAGGGGAAGAACATAAACGATGTTCCGATTGTGTGTGATTTCCCTGATGTCTTTCCTGAGGATCTATCCGGTATTCCTCCTCCTAGATCCGTCGGCTTTCGTATTGATCTCGTACCTGGTGCGATTCCTGTCGCCAGGGCTCCTTATCGTCTTGTGATGTGTTCAAAATGTAACATATAAATTTCATCAAATGATGCATAAAACTAACCCTTTTTTAGTACTAATGTTGGAAAAGTGTGCTTTTGTCTTCCTTTTGTATTTTCAGGATTAAATGAGCTCAAATTAACAAAAGAAGCAAAAAGACATCAAAATCTAGCATAAATACAAGAAAAGGAACAAGACGTGACATGCCCGACCCCATGACAGCATCTTCCCAAGCAAAACAAGAAATCAGAAGCCTGAACACGCCCCGTGCTCAGCCAGCACGGGGGCGTGCTCAAGTGTCAGCAGAAAAGACAAAGTGGTAGAAGCTTCTATTGCCCACCACGGGGCCGTGCTCAGCGGACACGGGGCCGTGGTCAACTATAAGATTCGCACAATCTAGGCAAATCTTCATAGTACAAAGATTCTTCTGCACACGGGGTCGTGCTCAGCGGACACAGGGGCGTGGTCAACTAATAAGACAAAGCTGCATTAAATGAAGAAAGATAAGGATGTGGACACGGGGCCGTGCCCACTGGACACGGGGCCGTGCCCACTGGACACGGGGCCGTGCCCGAGCTTCTGTTCAGCCTATAAATAGAAGTGCTTGGCTCAAGCTCAAACCATCCCTTGGCACACCACCTCTCTCACACTTCACCCACCACCCACCACCACCATAACACCATCATCCACCACCATCATCCATTGTCCATCGTAGAGTGTGTGAGTCGTCTCGGGATCCAAGATTGATCGTAAGAGTTCTTGACAATCAAGGCCATGTTTGCCTAAGTCTCTTACATCACTTGGTGAAGACAAAGTGTCTAGTGTAATACTTTTTATTTCTAATCTTTTCGCACTTTTTATTTGGTTTCGTATTAATGACTTTAATAACTAGTTTCTTATGTTGAAGGTGATCTTTCTTTATCGTTTGTCCGTGGTGTCTTGAAATTATTTTACTGTCTATATAAAATAAAAGATTTTCACCATTCATATCTCCACGGTCTATATGGAGGTATGTTGGCTACCTGGTCGGGGGTTAAGGGAACGGTTTGGTAAAGGTCTTGCCATTGTTCAGCGTTTAGATGTTACGCCCTTTTTGTTTTTTTTTTTTTTACAAAAAGACCAAAATACATAGAAAACTTTAAGTTTGCAACTAGAAGCATTATATTTACATTTTTACCAAAATGCCCTTGTAGCTAGTTCGAGATCAACACCTTCCCTAGTCTAGTTATGGGTGTTAATCCGAACTACCCTGTCAAAATGCAAGTTCAAAATATCTAGTTACAACCGACTAAGTTTCTAATCCATCATTTACATAACAAAAGACAACTTTTTAAGAAGTAAAAGTTTAACAAAAGCATTGTTTCAAAAGGGCGACACTACTACTTCGGAAGCGCATAGACCATGGTGTGCATGTTGGTGTTCGTATCCAAGTTCGCCACGCCACCTAAATCACGGATTTTCCTACATCGCAAATCAAGTTTAACTAGTCAGTTTCTTACAATATAAGAATAAATAACAACTAACATCCATTCGTGTCATCACATAACCATGTCATAATTTCACTTTCATCGACCCGTCGAAACGGGTCATTACCTACCATCTCCAAACGAGACAATGCATAACCTTCAATAATCCGTTAATCTCGGATTAAACATAATCGCAACATAAACATCATACCAAATCCGTTCATGACGGATTTAACTATTTCATTACCTTCATTCATAAACTTCCAATATACGGCTAGTTCAACATCAACCGACCATAACATAAACTTTTCATCATTAACGTATCTTACGACCCGTTCATGACGGGTTAAACTATCAACAACGCATCATTTTCGGATAATCATATTTGTGGTTCTAATTCAACAATAACCATTAGAAAGTAAAGCTTGTATGCATAAAACAACATACCTCGATCCTGTGAGCTGTCCGACCTCCTAGCACTTGAACCTTCTTCTTTTACACCTACACCGACATGTTCATTCATTTAGCCTGACTACATAACATTTCATTCTTTTACACACTTTTATCATACAACATCTTGTTATTTGTTCTTTTAGGCATTTTATCAAACACTTGGCGGGTTTCACCTTTATAGGGTATTTGATTACAAGTATCTTCACACACTAATCTACAAGTTCATAACAATCAAGCAAGTTAATGAGATTCTCTCATCCTACATCATTCATCTATGTTCCACCCCTCTAAACAAGTTAAATCACCATAACCCGGACATCAATCGAGTTCTAGTTCATAATCTTAACTTCTATTGGTATATATCACAACATTAATCATAGTTGGGTAAAAACCCATTTCCTAAAGTTCATGATTTCAAGAAATTCAACTTACCACTTTGTTATTCACACCTTGATGACCAAGGATTTGCATTCCTACAATCGTTCGGCTTGAAATCACCTTCAATTTGATGGAATTAGTGAACTAGGGTTTGGGTGTTCTTGTCTCCCCTCCTGAACATATCACGCACACACTAGAAGTGTCTAGTGTGTGTGTGTTGTTTAATTTATCTTGTCTTTCTTTCAAATTTTCAGTTTTAGTCCCTCATGTCCTATCGTTTATTTATTTTAAACCCAAACCTTCATTTCATGAATTTATCTTAAGACATTAATTAGATTACACATTTTTGGGGTGTTACATTAGAGGTCCTGCAATGGACCTGGGTCAAATTTAGTAGGACCTCCTTCAATACTTAGCGGTATTGGATGGCGGGGGGTCCAAACTCTTTGATCCCCTCATAAGTTAACTACTATTAATACTATAACCCGGCTATTTAGGACTGTATCCCTGCTGACTCAGGCTACTTAGTCGAGGGTAACGTCACCTCCAAAAGAGGGGCCTACCATAATTTACATTAATAACTTAATTAATTATCTTCCAATAATCCACCCTTTTAGGATTGTATCCTTGCTGACTCAAACTACTGGGGTGAGGGTAACGTCACCTTCAAAAGAGGGGCCTACTACAATAACTAAGATAATCTCTTAAAATAGTGCAAAAGTGCGGAAATAATCAAAGGTTACACTAGATACGAGTCGGAACCAAGTGATTCATCTTGTTTATCTGTTTTACTTTTATTTTTATTTTCAGCGTTTTAGTTAGTTTTTTTTTCTTAGTTTAAAACATTTTTCTAAACTTTTATTTTTGATTAGACGTTGAGGATAAACCGGTACTAAAAGCTCTTGTGTCCTTGGACGACCTCGGTATCTTACCAACACTATACTACGCTCACGATGGGTGCACTTGCCCATATGTGTGTTTAGTGTTAGTGAAATATCGTGTTTTATAAATTTAAAACTTGGCTAAAAATAAGTGTTAAAGGGGCTTAAAATATACACCTAAAATATATAACACTTCACACGCATCAAGTTTTTGGCGCCATTGCCGGGGACACAAGGATTTTAAAAAAGTTAGGAATCAATGGCCTAATCGTTTTTCTTATTTTTCATTTTTTTAGTATTTTTCTTAGTTTTTTCAGCTTCTGCAGAGCTCAGCACGGGCCGTGCCTGGTCGGACACGGGCCGTGCCCAGCATCCTTACTGGCGGTTTTTATTTTCCGAGTTACAGAGAGCTGAGCACGGGGCCGTGTCGGTGCAACATGGGGCCGTGTCCAACTCCCAGTAACAGGGATCCAGAAAACAATCACTGTATCTCTGACCACGGGCCGTGTTCACCAAGCACGGGGCCGTGGCGAACATTCTGACCAACGTTCTTTTCTGTTTTTATTGCAGGACTTGGAACCCAGGCGCCACATTTGAACCTCCTACGTAGTGCATGAGCTCCAGTTCGAGTAGAGACATAAAAGAACCTCTAGAAGAACCTGAACGCTTTCTCAGAAAAAGACTTAAAGCTAAAAATCAAGAGAAAGTTTCGGGGGACCCACTTCCAATGGCGGACCAACGTACCCTCATGGATTACCTACGGCCCACCGTAGGCAATCTCGGCGCCGCTATCAATGCACCAAATGTCGAAGCCAACAACTTCGAACTTCGGCCGCATTTGATACAAATGCTCCAAAACTCCGCAACCTTCCATGGGCTTGCGGGCGAGGATCCCCATCTACATATTACTAATTTCTTGGAAATATGTGATACTTTTCGGATCAATGGAGCATCAAACGATGCCATTCGCCTTAGGATGTTTCCATTTTCACTTAAATACCGAGCTAAGGCTTGGCTTAACACCCTCCCAGTTGGCTCGGTAAACACCTAGGATGAACTAGCCCAAAAGTTTCTATATAAGTATTTCCCTCCTGCTAAAACGGCTAAACTAATGACTGAAATTAATACATACTCACAAGAGGATGGGGAATCCTTATATGAAACTTGGGAAAGGTTCAAGGAGCTTCTAAGAAAGTGTCCTCATCATGGTCTAGCGGTGTGGCAACAAGTATCCACTTTCTACAATGGGTTGTTGCCACACACAAGACAAACACTTGATTCAAGCTCCGGGGGACTTCTAGGTAATCGTCGCCCAAATGAAATATATAATCAAATTGAGGAAATTGCTCAGACCAATTTTCAATGGCACACTCCCCGAGGTAATAAATCTATTGCCCCGAGCGCCCATAAGGTTGATGAAAGCACCTCTTTACAAGCCCAAATCGAGGCCCTCTCTTCAAAAATCAAAAGGCTGGAAATGACAAAAACGGCCTCGTTAATGGCTTGTGAAGGGTGTGGTGGGTCACATGAAAATTGGAGTTGTATGAAAGAATTAGACGAACAGGCAGAAACGGTAAACTACATTGATAATAGACCTAGGCTGTCGGGTCCTCCACCGGGTACCTACAACCAAGGATGGCGTAATCACCCAAATCTTGGTTGGAGAGATCCCGGCAATAGTAGTAACCAACAAAACCAACGAACTAATTTTCAACAACCACAAAATTTCTCTCAACAACAAGGTGGAAGAGAAAGGCTTGAAGATACCGTATCTCGCCTCATCTCCGACACCGAAAAGAAAAACTCGGATCGATTTCAACAATTGGAATCGAATTTTAGAAATAAAAAAGCTAGCATTCAAAACGTTGAAAAACAATTAAATCAACTAGCTCAAAATTTCTCCGAGAGACAACAAGGCGCGTTACCAAGTAATACCGAAACCAACCCACACTACTAGAAAATCTGAAATTTCTTACGCCAGTTTTCGTAGGAAATGCGTTACAAAACAGGCTTTCCCACACATTTGTGACAAATACATGATGTAGGAAAATGCCTCGTAGGAAACCTGTTTCCAACGCATTTCCTACGCAATTTCCTACCCATTTCCTACAAAATCGCCGTGTCACAAACTGCTACAGATCTCCTACAACAATTGATAGTTATTTTTCATATATTATTTATGATAAATATTAATTATTATATTTTCGGAATTTTTTTAGCTACACATTTCCGACAAAAAAAAAATTAAAAAATTTCATTCAGCATTATTCGTAACAAATTTCTGACAGAAAAATAAAAATAGTTGTTACAAATTTCCGACAAAAGCATTATTCGTGACAAATTTCCGACAGAAATATAAAAATAGTTGTTACAAATTTCCGACAAAAGCATTATTCGTGACAAATTTCCGACAGAAAAATTTTTAGAAACTACAGGGACTACTTTTGTAAAAACTGAAACTTCAGGGACCAAAGTGTAAATATTTCAAAAATCTGTCAAAAAGGGGGTTCTTCCTTAAAGAACCGGCCCTTTGCAAGGATCGAACTCCTGACCTATCGTTTAGAACCGCAACGCCTTAACCAGTTTATCCTCCTACTAGGAGCTGTTAGAATATGAAACTTAATTCCTTTTATACACTAACTAGATTTAAACTGTTTGTCGGAAATGTGTCACAAGTTGTGACACAATTCTGACGGAACGATTAAATCAACTAAAAAATAAACTGTTTGTCGGAAATGTGTCACAAGTTGTGACACAATTTTGACGGAACGATTAAATCAGCTAAAAAATAAATATTTTGTCATAAATGTGTAGGAAATATAATAATTTTTAATTATTATACTAATTTTACTATTATATATAAATATAGAAGTGTATATCCTTGTATTTATTTTTAATAAAATTAAGTAATATGACTTAGTTGTCGGAAATGTGTCACAGGTTGTGACACAATTATGACGGAACGATTAAATCAACTAAAAAATAAACTGTTTGTCGGAAATGTGTCACAAGTTGTGACACAATTCTGACGGAACGATTAAATCAGCTAAAAAATAAATATTTTGTCACAAATGTGTAGGAAATATAATAATTTTTAATTATTATACTAATTTTACTATTATATATAAATATAGAAGTGTATATCCTTGTATTTATTTTCAATAAAATTAAGTAATATGACTTAGTTGTCGGAAATGTGTCACAGGTTGTGACACAATTCTGACGGAACAATTAAATCAACTAAAAAATAAACTGTTTGTCTGAAATGTGTCACAAGTTGTGACACAATTCTGACGGAACGATTAAATCAGCTAAAAAATAAATATTTTGTCACAAATGTGTAGGAAATATAATAATTTTTAATTATTATACTAATTTTACTATTATATATAAATATAGAAGTGTATATCCTTGTATTTATTTTTAATAAAATTAAGTAATATGACTTAGTTGTCGGAAATGTGTCGCAACTTGTGACGCAGTTCCGACGGAATGTTTAATTAAACTAAAGAATAAATATTTTGTCACAAACTTGTAGGAAATGATTTAATAATCAACCTTTTGTAGATTATTTCTAACAGATCTGTGACGCAACTATCAATTAATTAGGGTTTTTTTATTTTCTGTCATTGTTGCGTCAAAAATTTGACATAGAATTTTGGAAAAAAAATCGTAGGAAATTTGTCACAAATGTGTTTGAATCTGTGACAAAAATAATTGTGTAGGAAATTTCCGTAGGAAATTATGCACTTTTCTAGTAGTGCCAAAGGCGTAAGTACACCTCATCACATTGAGAAACCGAACCGTGGGTCCCGAGGATGCCGCATTGCCACCGGTTGAAGGAAGTCAACTCAGCCAAAGCACGACTTCACCTATAACTCAACCAGAAAAAGCTCCTTCACCAAGTCAAGAGCCCATCAAAACTCCTCCAATTCCGTACCCCGGTAGGTTAAATCGTCAAAAGACCGATGAGCAATTCGCAAAGTTCGAAAGTTTACTAAAACAATTGCATGTTAATATTCCTTTTATTGAGGTCCTAACCCAAATGCCTAAATATGCAAAATTCATGAGGGATTTCCTCACTCACAAAAGGAAAATTGAATCATTGCAATTAGTCAACTTAGGCGAAGAATGCTCTGCTTTAGTACTCAACAAACTTCCACAAAAGAAAATCGATCCCGGGAGCTTCACAATTCCTTGCTCGATTGGGAAGTCCCCCATTCGTAATGCATTAGCCGATCTTGGGGCTAGCATTAACCTCATGCCCACGTCAATGTTCAAATGACTCGGCCTAGGAACAACAAGCCCTACAAAGATGAGCATACAACTCGTCGACAGGTCCGTCAAATTTCCACAAGGTGTCGCTGAAAATCTGCTGGTCAAGGTTGACAACTTCGTTTTTCCAACCGACTTTGTCATCCTAGACATGGAAGAAGACACCGATGTCCCTCTCATCCTCGGGAGACCATTTCTAGCCACCGCCCAGGCAGTGGTGGGTATGAATGACGGAACGTTAACATTAAAGTTTGGGGATGAGGAAGTGAAGTTTGAATGTGGAAAGAAAGTAGAGGAAGAAGACCCGGTCAAATACATGAAGGTCATAGACTCGAGCTTGGATGACGCTCTCCGACGGTGTAACATGGGATGCAATACATCCCACTTGGGTAACATGTGACCAGGCTTTGGGTCTAGCCAAGGACCCTTATAAACGTGGCGCACCACGGAGGCATTCCGCGGAACTATCTTTAGTTTAGATTAATTTTCTTGTTTTCTAGTTAGTTTTAATTTCCAGGAATAAAGCACACTTGAGATGGCAAAGGATGCAAGGGAAACTTGAACCAGCACTCCATACAGGAAAACAGAACCGTCCGACAAATTTCTTCGTTTACAGAAAGTTCGGCACGGGCCATGTCCACCCAACACGGCCCCGTGCTGCACAGTCTGCAGAAAAAGACCCAGTTCAGGTAACTGGACACGGGCCGTGTTCATCCAACACGCCCCCGTGTCCAGACTTCTGTTTCTCTTGTTTTAATTTTGTTACTGGCACTTGAACACGGGGCCGTGCCCGGACAACACGGGGCCGTGTTCAGCGCCCAGTAACACAAAATTTTTGCTTTTTACACCTTTTTACACATTCAATCAACCTAAAAACTTATTTTTGGGACACATTGAGGACAATGTGTAATTTAAGTGTGGGGGGGATGCTAAAACCTTGAATCTTACAAGTCCTAAATACAAGCCTTACACAAAACTCTATTGGAATCGCTAATCACCTCAAATTGTTTCCAAAAATTTTCATTTTTTTTACTTGTCTAGGTTTAACTCGGGAAATTCAAGTTCTCAAAAAGGTTATATTTTTACGAATTTACAACCGATAGCGTCGTGATAAAAAGAACCAACATAAGAAAATTATGAAAAGGCATGACAAGCTTAGTTAAAATTTGATTATATATACTTGATCACATAAAAAAAAACCCATTCCCACAAAAGTGAGTTTTGAGCCTTTATTGAGCATACAATTACATATCATTAGACTAAATGCTCATTTTTCGTTTCTTGAGTGAATAGCCGCTTGGTTCTTACGACTCTAGAACTTGCCATGACGATACATTCCCGGTCCTTACCAACTTAAACCCGAGTAAGTAAATGATGGAGGCATTAGGACTAACCCTTTTTATTTCTACACCATTTTTTTTACCACCTACCCAAAATCCCCCTAGTTAGCCCCTTTGAGCCTAAACCTTTTCATTTCATAACCCAAACCGAACACCCTTTTACCCACCAAAATCTTTTTATTTTTAACCCTTTGTTTTAGTAACAAGTTCTATTTTTCGTATGACTTTTCAAAAAATAAATAAATAAATAAATTTTGTTGAGGATGAAGCAAAGAAAATAAACAAACAAGTTCAACAAAAATAACTTGGTTTGAATAATAGCTTCATCAAAATAAAAGTTACAAAAATAGAAAATCTTACGAAAACCAACACTTGTTACGCTTTTCGCCCTTTTTCTACTAACCACTAACCACCAACCCAACCACCTACCTTTAACCCAAGCCTAACCCTTCACCCACAAAGTCCTCTTGATATTTACAAAGGTATATAAGTTAAAAAGGAGGAGGATTGATTGCTTGGCAAGCCTATGGTAGGAATAAGTTCCATGCCGCTCTCGAGTGATCCACAAAAATGCATTTTCGGCCGAGTGTTGAGTGATCCCCGTGAGGTATGTGAACTTGTATATAAATAGAATTTTACAAAGGCATGTTATGCCCTAATAAGTAATTTATCTTATGAAAAGTTTTAAATAAATCATGACGAATAGGATTGTAAATAAATAAAAATAAAATTAAATAAAGAATCTTGGAAATCCCGACACTCTACCACAAGCCCAAAAACCTTCTTCTCTACCCATTCCATTTGGGAGTGTAATAGCCACATATTAAAGACTTTTGCTTGAGGACAAGCAAAGATTCAAGTGTGGGGGTATTTGATGTGTTCAAAATGTAACATATAAATTTCCTCAAATGAGGCATAAAACTAACCCTTTTTAGTACTAATGTTGGAAAAAGTGTGCTTTTGTCTTCCTTTTGTATTTTCAGGATTAAATGAGCTCAAATTAACAAAAGAAGCAAAAGGACATCAAAATCTAGCATAAATACAAGAAAAGGAACAAGACGTGACATGCCCGACCCGATGACAACATCTTCCCAAGCAAAAAAAGAAATCAGAAGCCTGAACACGCCCCGTGCTCAGCCAGCACGGGTGCGTGCTCAAGTGTCAGCAGAAAAGACAAAGTGGTAGAAGCTTCTATTGCCCACCACGGGGCCGTGCTCAGCGGACACGGGGCCGTGGTCAACTATAAGATTCGCACAATCTAGGCAAATCTTCATAGTACAAAGATTCTTCTGCACACGGGGTCGTGCTCAGCGGACACGGGGGCGTGGTCAACTAATAAGACAAAGTTGCATTAAATGAAGAAAGAGAAGGATGTGGACACGGGGCCGTGCCCGAGCTTCTGTTCAGCCTATAAATAGAAGTGCTTGGCTCAAGCTCAAACCATCCCTTGGCACACCACCTCTCTCACACTTCACCCACCACCCACCACCACCATAACACCATCATCCACCACCATCATCCATTGTCCATCGTAGAGTGTGTGAGTCGTCTCGGGATCCAAGATTGATCGTAAGAGTTCTTGACAATCAAGGCCATGTTTGCCTAAGTCTCTTACATCACTTGGTGAAGACAAAGTGTCTAGTGTAATACTTTTTATTTCTAATCTTTTCGCACGTTTTATTTGGTTTCGTATTAATGACTTTAATAACTAGTTACTTATGTTGAAGGTGATCTTTCTTTATCGTTTGTCCGTGGTGTCTTGAAATTATTTTACTGTCTATATAAAATAAAAGATTTTTACCATTCATATCTCCACGGTCTATATGGAGGTATGTTGGCTACCTGGTCAGGGGTTAAGTGAACGGTTTGGTAAAGGTCTTGCCATTGTTCAGCGTTTAGAGGTCCTGCAATGGACCTGGGTCAAATTTAGTAGGACCTCCTTCAATACTTAGCGGTATTGGATGGCGGGGGTCCAAACTCTTTGATCCCCTCATAAGTTAACTACTATTAATACTATAACCCGGCTATTTAGGACTGTATCCCTGCTGACTCAGACTACTTAGTCGAGGGTAACGTCACCTCCAAAAGAGGGGCCTACCATAATTTGCATTAATAACTTAATTAATTATCTTCCAATAATCCACCCTTTTAGGATTGTATCCTTGCTGACTCAAACTACTGGGGTGAGGGTAACGTCACCTTCAAAAGAGGGGCCTACTATAATAACTAAGATAATCTCTTAAAATAGTGCAAAAGTGCGGAAATAATCAAAGGTTACACTAGATACGAGTCGGAACCAAGTGATTCATCTTGTCTATCTGTTTTTACTTTTATTTTTATTTTCAGCATTTTAGTTAGTTTTTATTTTTCTTAGTTTAAAACATTTTTCTAAACTTTTATTTTTGATTAGACGTTGAGGATAAACCGGTACTAAAAGCTCTTGTGTCCTTGGACAACCTCGGTATCTTACCAACACTATACTACGCTCACGATGGGTGCACTTGCCCATATGTGTGTTTAGTGTTAGTGAAATATCGTGTTTTATAAATTTAAAACTTGGCTAAAAATAAGTGTTAAAGGGGCTTAAAATATACACCTAAAATATATAACACTTCACACGCATCATCTTGCACCTTCCGAGATGCAAGAGTTATCTAGCCAACTACAGGAATTACTCGATAAGGGCTTTATTCGTCCGAGTACCTCTCCGTGGGTTGCTCCCGTTTTATTTGTCAAGAAGAAAGATGGTTCTTTTCGTATGTGCATCGACTACCGTGAACTTAACAAGCTGACCGTGAAGAATCGTTACCCTCTACCTCGAATTAATGATTTGTTTGACCAACTACAAGGCGCATCCTGTTTCTCTAAGAACGATCTTCGATCTGGATATCATCAGTTGCGTGTTCTCAAAGATGATATTCCTAAGACTGCGTTTCGTACTCGATATGGGCACTACGAGTTCGTAGTCATGCCTTTTGGCTTGACCAACGCACCTGCAGTGTTCATGGACCTTATGAATCGAGTTTGTAAGCCCTATTTGGATCGTTTTGTTATAGTCTTTATTGATGATATCCTTATTTATTCTAAGTCTAAGGCAGATCATGCTCGCCATCTACGTCTTATGCTCGAACTTTTACGTGGTGAACGTCTGTATGCTAAATTTCCTAAATGTGAATTTTAGATTGATGAAGTGCAGTTTCTTGGTCATATTGTCAGTAGTCAGGGTATTCATGTTGACCCTTCTAAGATTGAGGCAGTAAAGAATTGGATTACGCCTAAGTCTGTATCCGAAATACGTTCCTTTCTGGGATTGGCGGGTAATTACCGCCGATTCATCGCAGATTTTTCTAAAATCACTGTGCCCCTTACTACTCTAACCCAGAAGGAGAAACCTTTTGTTTGGGTCCCGAACAAGAGGAATCCTTTCAAACCCTTAAGACCCTTTTGTGTAACGCTCCTGTACTCACTCTACCTGATGGGAATGATTATTTCATGGTATATTGCGATGCCTCGAATCGTGGATTGGGCTGTGTGCTCATGCAGTGGGACAAGGTTATTGCTTATGCTTCTCGACAACTCAAGGTGCATGAGAAAAACTATACTACTCACGATCTGGAGCTTGGTGCAGTTGTGTTTGCGTTAAAGATATGGCGACACTACTTGTATGGTACTAAGTGCGTGGTTTTCACTGACCATAGAAGTCTTCAACATATCTTTGACCAAAAAGAGCTGAACATGCGACAGAGACGTTGGGTGGAATTGCTTAACGACTACGACTGCGAAATTCGCTACCATCCTGGCAAGGCGAATGTAGTGGCCGATGCTCTTAGTTGCAAAACCCATGTGAATGCTATTCGTGTCTCTAATGATCTCCATGCATGTATTCGTGACGCCCAGTATTCATCAGCAAATGAAGGAAGTCTAGAAGAAGAAATCCACGGCGCTTGGATTGATCAGCTTGAAACTAAACCTAACGAACTGCAGTATTACCTAAATCGCATCTGGGTGCCAGATCACGATAATCTCCATGAGCTCATTATGAAGGAGGCTCACAAGTCCCATTACTCTATTCATCCAGGCGCTGATAAGATGTACCAGGATCTGCGTATGACTTATTGGTGGCCTGGCATGAAGAGGGACATTGCTGTGTATGTTTCAAAATGCCTCACCTGTCTAAAGGTGAAAGCTGAACATCAGCGTCCCTCTGGACTTTTAGAGCAACCTAAAATCTCCGTTTGGAAGTGGGATAGCCTTGCTATGGACTTTACTAGTAAGTTACCCCGTACACCCGCCGGTCATGATAGTATTTGGGTGATTATTGATCGTCTGACTAAATCAGCCCACTTTCTTCCTATTCGCAAAGTTTATAAAGTGGAGAAACTTGCTAGGATCTATACCGATGAGATTATATGCCGTCATGGCATTCCTTTTGACATAATCTCTGACCGTGATGGTCATTTTACTTCACGTCTTTGGCAAACATTTCAGTCCGCTATGGGTTTGCACTTGAATCTTAGCACGGCCTTTCATCCTCAGACGGATGGACAGACTGAGCGTACTATTCAAACCCTAGAGGACATGCTCTGTTCTTGTGTCATCGATTTTGGTGGTAACTGGGATGTACATTTACCATTGATAAAATTCTCGTACAACAATAGCTATCATTCCAGTATTCAGATGGCCCCTTTCGAAGCTTTGTATGGACGAAAATGTCGATCTCCTCTCAGCAGACATGAGGTTGGGGAAAAGCAGTTCACTGGCCCTGAGATTATTCAAGAAACGATGGATAAGATTCTTCAAATCCGTGATAACTTGATCAAGGCTAGAAGCAGATAAAAGAGCTATGCTGATAAAAGGTGCAAGCCTCTGGAATTTGCTGTTGGTGACCGAGTTCTACTCAAGGTATCTCCCTGGAAGGGAGTGGTTCGTTTCGATAAAAAGGGAAAGCTCGATCCCCGCTATGTAGGTCCTTTCGTGATAATTGAGAGGATTGGCAAGGTGGCGTACAGACTCGAATTGCCACAAGAATTAAACAATGTGCACTCGGTGTTCCACGTGTCTAATTTTCGTAAATGCCTAGCCGAAGAGGGACTACAGGTTCCCCATGAAGACTTGCAAATAAATGAAGCTGTCCAATTTATGGAGAAACTGGTCGAAATCATGGATCAAGCTGTCAAGCGTCTAAGGCGCAACAAAATTCCCATTGTTAAGGTTCGATGGGAAGGAAAGCGTGGTGCCGAATTCACTTGGGAATTGAAAAGTGATATGAAGGCCAAGTATCCGCAGCTCTTCAAGCAGTCTTCATCTAACATTTCAGGGACGAAATCTCCTAAAGGAAGGGAGACTGTAACGCCCAGCGTCCCTAAACTTTAAGATTTTGTCAAGATTAGTACTTGAAGTTTGTTTATTTGTCATTTTTAGCCCTAATATATGAAGAAGTCTATGTTGCATGCTTGAAATGTCTAAATCTATGTTGGAATGCCTAAATCTATGTTGGAATGCATAAATCTATGCTTGGAATGCCTAACTCTATATTTGAAATGTCTAAATCTATGTTGGAATGCCTAAATCTATGTTGGAATGCCTAAATCTATGTTGGAATGTCTAAGTCTATGTTTGGAATGTCTAAATCTATTTGGTGCTTGACTCCTTAGACCCGTGAAACTTGATTCTTGGTTGAACGAGAGACTGGAGCCTTGTCACTGGCGGGATCTATTAATCTTGTAAACTTTTGGTGTCTATGATGTAATCTAGTTACTTTATTACTCTATAATACGCAACGCTTAATCTAACTCGCAAAACGAATCAAAGTTGGGAATGCGGCAAGGTTGGATTGGCCAGAGTGACAATCCAATAGGATTGCCACCCGATCGGATTGCCACCCTATCGGATTGCCACCCGATCGGATGACGACCCGAACGGGCCACCACCCTATCCAAACTACACCGCCTCAAGTCTCTTCCTCACTATAAATAGGCCTGTCACATCACTTTATTCCCTGGTGTGACAGCCCTGTTCGACCAGACGCACGCACACTACATTTTCTCCATTTCTTGGTGATTTCGGTACATTTCAAGCTAGATTCTTGTACTTTCTTGATCTACACTTCATTCCCTACGTGATTCACCTTTGAAATCACACTTTTCACCGTGAAATCTCTCAGATCTGAGATCTTAAGGATGATGTCATCATGATGGTTTGTAAAAACGATCATATGAGGTCATTCTTGGTGAGATCTAGCTAAGATCTAAGGGATTCCATGTATTTATCTCTAAATCTAGGCTAAATCTAAGTATTTTCGTAATAAAAACTTAAGTTTCTTCATCTTTTCTTCAACTTTCACTCTAAAATGGTAAGACCCGGTCCTGAACGGACTATAGACTTGACTATTGGTCTAGAGTCGGCTTAAGGATAGGTTTCCACCAGAGAATGATGGCCGGAATACGGAGTTTGACATAAACGTTATCACGGACAGTAACTGATCAGATTGGGGTGGTTCCCACCCGATCAGAACGGATGTGCAATGATGAGTTTACCATTGTCCCAATACGTACCATGCCGTTATCATTAAACTTCAAAAAATTTACAGAATGGTTAAAGGGAACGAGGTTCGCCTGATCGAGCGGCAACCTGATCGAACAACCGTCCGATCGGACAACCACCCGATTGAGTGACACTTTCCTTATAATCCTTTGAACTTTGAAATCTCCCAACACTTAGTAACTTTTTCAGAAACTTGGAGTTTTGAAGATCTCAATCGAGTGACAACTCGATCGGACAGCCGCCCAATCGAGCAGCCACCCCGAACAAGATAACCAGAACCCTTGAACTATATACTTACCACTTGAATCGGATGGTCACCCAATCGGACAGCCGTCCGATCGGACAGTCATTCGTTTCATGCTAAGTTACCCGGTCGACTAGCAATCCGATCGGATAGCCATCCGATCGGACATCCACCCGATCCAGTGACAGTTTCCAACACTTTATTCAATCTCGTTATTCTACCCGACTCTTATCCTATTACAATCTAATCAGGCTAATTCTAAAAAGCTTCCTTTGATCCAATAACAGTTGCGACTGTTAAGCAATCACTGTGAGTATACTCGATCCCCTTTTTACTCTTAAACTTTGGGGTGTAGCATGTATCCTATATAAACTTGAATCTTGCAAACTAAACTCTATCCTATGTGTATGTGAAACTTGTGCATTCTGGTATTCTATTTGTGCTATGTGACGTTTAATCCAGGGTGTGTAGTTCCGCCTTAACAATAGTAGCGTTATAGGGGGTGCACCTCTCCCATTATTCTCGGGGGGGGGGGGGGGTATTGTTAGGAGGATTCTAGTTTACCTTGAGTCTTGGGTAAACACTAAAGCATCGGGATACTTAGGCTATCACCGAGTGAACTGCGACACTAGCATGGCTGAAACTATTTTTATTGCTTACATTGTGGGTATGAGTTGTTTTTAATCTATTATTCTATTATCAAACTTGTATACTCGCCAATACTTTTGTATTGATATTTTAATACATGTTGCAGGCTGATAGGTTACGACGGAACGTGGAAATCAAGCTAGGAGATGCCTAGAAATGTCACTTAGTTAACCTAGCTATATGAACAATTTGATAAACGGTTGTTATGTTTTGGATACTTGATATTTGTGATTGATGTTTTAGACATATGCTATGAAATCAATTTAAATTCTATTAGAATATCTAGTGTTATGGAATCTCATGAGCAATCTGAACGCTTAGTGCTCGCACCCCAATATTTCCGCCATTGGTTGGGGTGTGACAAATAGTGTATTTCAATATAAACGTTTCAACAACGTATGTATCTAGCGGAAGCAAATGTAATTACTTCAAACAATCAAAACCAAATCATTTTAAAATGCATAACATTAAATGTTCTTATCAAATAGAACCCCCAATGACACTCCCAGCTTCCTATACTGCAGGTTCCAATGCATCGATGTACCTAACGTCCTGCAAGCATGCAGAAGAGTGTCAACATAATGTTGGCGAGTTCACAGTTTCGTTCAACATAAATCATGTAAATGTTTAGCTTTAAATACATGTCAAGAAATAATAAACTCGGTATCGATATGATTGATTATGATTGTTGTGCCCTCATCAATGTCTATCAGCACTGATCCAAATGTTTAAGGTCCTTAGTTCATGCCCGGCTCCCAGCACGGTGTGAGGTTTGTCAAACCTAATAAAGCTATCAACTAATACCCCGTTGCCTCACAGGAAACTAGCTCGATAATAAGTAGGGACTTACATTAAATAGATTGAGTTTATTAATTGACATCGAAATTAAACTACACCATTTATTAAAAGGTATTCCTCCCAGGAATAATAGTTTATCCCCCAGAGACGCATGCTTGTGAAGAGTAGTAAACTCACGTTAGTTTGCTAGGTATGTGTTAACGTGCTTCTACGCGTTAATAAAGTGTTAGGTCCATTACACGCGAGCTATTGTACAATATCCTGTACGTACGTATGCATGTAGGGTTATGCAATACCCTAAGTGTCTAAACAACAACTGTTTACTGTGATCAGTTCAACAAGTTTAGCATACAGTAACACACAGTTTCTCTAGTTGGTGACCTGTTGTGAAATTCTGAGAAACTCGAACATATTCAAGTTAGCAAACTCGGATACATTTACATATACATAACTCTGATACACTTATATATACATAAACTCGGATATAAGGAATTTGGATACAAGGAAACTCGGATACAAGCATAGGTACATATACAATAACTCGGACAAACAACACATTTTAAACTCGGAACATAATGTCACCATTAAACTCGGACATAATGTCACAATTAAACCCGGACACCCATTCAAACCCGAAACAAACATGAAATCCACATATAAACCCGAAACTTTTAAGTAACTTGGACATCATTATTTACTCAATAAATTCAGAAATCCTTAACCAAACTCGGACCCATAAACATTACCAAACTCGGACGCATTAAACATTTAGAAACTCGGATTCCCTTAACCTTTCAAGAAAACTCAGACATCAAAGGCTATTATTTACATAAACTCGAAAATAACATGTTAGAAACTCGGACCAATAGTGCATGTATAAACTCGGAATTCAAGATGTAATTTAAACAAATTCGGACTCCCTTTCTTTTACAAACAATTCCGATACATGTAACAAATCGGAACCCCCTCTATACAAATAAACTCGGACCCCAAGTTAATAAACTTGGACATCATGATTTAACAAATAACTCGGATAACTAAACTCGGACTTTAACTATCAATTTTAATATCGCGGACTTTGTGACTTCACAAAGCCGGACCAAAGTTATTCCCTGACTAACAATTGCATAGTTACAAGCAAAAATCACAGTTCAATGTAACAGTTACAGATCATTGACCAAACCCTAATCTCAATAATATTATGAACTAAATCAGCTGGTTAGTAGTTTAATATGTCAATAGCATTCTAATATCAGAGAAACAATTACACATTCATTCATAAACCATTGCACAATCAATCAGGCGTGATCAACTAAACATAGAACAATTGTTTAGATAACTAGGGTTTTGCATGGAATCAAAAGAACAAGGATATTAATGTATAACATAAAGCATTACCTTAGATTCACTCTAGAGTTTGTTCTTGAAGAATTGAAAGATCAAAGATTGATGATTCTGTGTGTGGTTTTTGTGTAGCCAAAATGATTAGAGAATGAAACTGTCGTATGATGAGATTATGAGGAGTCTTAGGTTTGCAATAGTTTTATTAGAGTTTCAATATTAACTCTAAACACCCCCTAATTATATAATTATTACACAAGATACATAACATCTTGCAATTTGCAGTTAAGACATATAATTCACGTATTTGTCATGCAACGTATAAGTTCTGTATAAACCGTATGTTTATAATTATTATTCGAGTTAGTCTCCAACGTTCGCGAATTAACTTGTGTGTGTGTTCTGGTAATTCCCCGAATTACCAATGTAGAATCATTTAACTAACCCTACTTAAATGCAGTGCTATTAATGTATGTCCAAACTAACTGTGGTTAGGTTAAAGTATTAACCTAAAATTGTGGGTTGTCAAATGCACAAGTTAGACAAGTGGCGATGTAAGAGTGCATGCGCGACAAATAGCACATGAGCATGCATGTGTGACAAGTGGTGATGCAAGTGTGCATGTGTGATAAGTGTCAAGCCGCAAGTTTGCATGCACGATAAGTGGCGAAGCAAGTGTGCATGCGTGACAAGTGGCGAGGTGAGTGTACCTGTCTCACCCGGTCTATGTACCCGTCTGTTAGTTAATACCCGTAATAAGTTTATTAATTAAAATAAACAATTATATTATTAATAACAAGTATTAATAATATAAACCCGTTCACAATCATAAATATAACTATGATCCCTTTCGCATACCGTTCGTAATTACCAGTAAAACCAGTTAAGTGGATTTTAGTTCGTTGCCCATGGTGTAATTACGGGTCATAACTACGTCGGACGGGTTAATTAATCGTACCAGTCTATTTTTCCAGCAGTCTCTCACTTGGACGGTTTTTGATTAACTTCCTTAACGCTGACAGCCAGAGGTGCTCTAGCTAAATATGGCTACCCCCAACAAGTTTTGACACTTTAAAGTCATTAACCAAAACATCTTGGAACATCCTATTGCAAGACAATGAGCTTATGGTAATTGTTGTCATTTTTCCTTTCTATATAAGACATAAATTGAACAATGAGACATGGATCAGATTCAATCTCACATGGTGCTCTATCATTATTGTACTCATTCAAGAATCAAAGTGGTCCAATCAAACACACAGTATGTTTGGGTAATGCCTTACACTTAACCAGTTTGAGTCAACAAGGGCGCCCGATGTCTAATTATAACATATAATGTAAGAGTACTGAATCCCATCTTGACTACATACACCTCCCACTGAACTTCAGAACTAGTCCCAACCAATACCTTTATGACTGGTAGTTACACGACAACGATTGATACTGATCAAAGCACAATCTTTAGTAAACGAAAGTTCTAGTATGTATCTCAGGTCAAAGGTTACTAAATGAGTATACCAAAATCATAAACATCTTATGACTAAGATCTATGAAGATGATTTGATGTGAGCTACATCCAACATCATTCATAATGAGGTCTGTGAGTTTGGAAGTCAACTCCTTGAGTCCAAAGGCATAATAGTCTTAATTCAGAGTCGTTCCCACGAGTCTGACCGACTACAGATAATTTGGATTACAAGATTCATGGCTTAATTGTATTAAAATCCAACATAATTGTAAGATTTAAAGTTTGCATTTAACCTATAAATCTAAAGTGAATTCAAAAGCTACAACTGATTATATTCGTATATCCAAATACTAAATCGAAAAAATGGCCAGCTAATCTAAGAGCGATAGCATACATGTGTTGGTCATACTTGTCCTGAGTTATCGGTTTAGTGAACGAGTCTCCTAGATTTTGATCTGTGTCTACATTGCTTATTATGATGTCTCCTCGTTCAAGTATTACCCGTATTGAGTGGAACTTCCTAGAATGTGCTTGGCCATGTGATGAGATCTAGGCTCTTTGGCTTGAGCAATGGCGACTGTGTTATTAAAGAACACCTCGATTGATTTCTGAATACTTAGAATCACATCGATGTCGGTGATGAACTTCTTCATCCAAGCAGCTTCTTTCGTAGCATCTGATGCAACTATATATTCGGGTTTGGTGGTTGAATTTACCACAACACTCTGCTTGGAGCTTTTCCAAGAGATAGCTCCTCCATTTAGAAGTGAATACGAATACTGATTGTGAGTGCGAATCATCTCGGTCACTTTGGAAGCTAGCGTTAGTATAACACCTTACAGTGAGATCTTCTTCCACTCTTCCAAACACCAAGAACAAATCTTTGGTTCTTCTCAAGTACCTTAGAATGTTCTTTACTACAGTCCAATGGGCAATGTCAGGACTTTACTGAAAATGACTGGTCATGCTTAAAGCATACGATATGTCAGGTCTAGTACATAACCGAGCATACATGATAGAACCAACCGTTGAAGCTTATGGAACTGCTTCCATTCGCTTAATTTCAATGTCCGTTGATGGAGATTGTGATTTATTCAACATGGTTTCCTTTAGTCATAGGAACACCTCCTTTCTTGGACTTTTCAATTTTAAAGTGTTTCATCATTTTGTTTATGTACGTACATTCACTTAGCCCTAGAAGTCGCTTAGATCTATCCCTATAGATCTTGATTCCTAGAATGTAAGCAGATTCTCCAATTAAGATCTTTCATTACAAAGCAAGATCCTGAATAGTTTTTTACTTCCTTAAGCATAGGGATGTTGTTTCCAATGATTAGTATATCATCCACATACGATGAGGAATGATATGGTGTTCCACTAGCCTTTCTGTAAACACAAGGCTTATCTTCATTCTTGAGAAAATCAAACTCTTTGATCTTCTGGTCAAAATGAAGATTCTAACTATGAGATGTGACAACCCGCACTAAACCAGGTATCCGTACGACTTAACTAATGATTAATTACTGCTTAATTACTGTGCTTGTTTGAACTAGCTGATGAACTGCTACTTGATATCTCATACATGTACTTACTTGCATCATACTTTATTTGTCGTCACTACATTATTTATACGCTGAACCCTGGTGACAACCATGATGCACAAAAAGCACAGTAGCACAATAACGGATAACCTATTGAACATGCTGATAAAGCCAGCATCAGGCAAACACTGCCTCCAAGGCCTATAAGAGCCTGAGATATTTTGCTACACTAGTAGTGAGTGTAGGGATACAAGGGTTGTGGAACTGCGTCTCTAGGAATAAGTTACAATGACTGGATGTGCCTAAAACGTACTCTAAGTACAAAACTCAGCAGTTTACTCAATAATTCAGCCTTTAGCTAACTAATAAAGTGCCAAAACATGAGAAAATATTACTAGACACTTTCCAAAATGTCAGGAATAAGCTGTGTCACTAAAAAGAGTAATAACGACACTTTAAAGCTTTGTTAACACTTTAACGGATTACTATCCAACCAAACAACCGGACTATACCCGGAACATGAAAATATTGCTATTTTCACTATTTATCTTTTTCTGAGCCAGTTAGGGTCCCCGTACACCCTAACACCCGCTTTAACATACTATACACAACTAACCAAGTTAATCTCTAAACTTAACTTAGTTAACCTAACTAAGTAACCAACTAATGGTTGAAATCGAACCAAGGACCCCCCCCCCCCCTCTTGACTGAATTCGGTCCCCTAGGGGACATATCTTGTCCTTGCAAGATTTGCTAGATCTAACTTGTCTAATATCTAATTAACACAATGACCATTATACACATTAGAATTATCTATAAGTATGAGCCTAAACACATGAGATCTTTCATTATCATAACACACACACAACATCACAACCAAACTCTCTCTTTCTCTCTATACTAGCTACGGCCGAACTCATTATGGATACAAGAAGAAAGCATTCCGAAGACAGCTTTCAGAACTCGTTATGGACACTACGAGTTCCTCGTTATGCCATTTGGTTTAACAAACGCACCTGCGGTATTCATGGATCTAATGAATAGAGTTTGCAAGCCGTATTTGGATAAGTTCGTGATTGTATTCATCGATGACATTTTGATTTATTCAAAGACGAAGGCTGAACACGAGCAGCATCTTAGAGCCATTCTAGAGCGGCTGAAGAAAGAACAGCTGTATGCCAAATTCTCTAAGTGCGAGTTTTGGCTACGAGAGGTGCAATTCCTTGGGCACGTGGTAAATGGAGATGGAATCCACGTGGATCCAACCAAGATCGAGGCGATCAAGGATTGGGAAACGCCAAAGACGCCAACCGAGATTCGGCAATTCTTGGGTTTGGCTGGCTATTATCGAAGATTCATTGAGAATTTTTCAAAGATCGCTCAACCATTGACGCTCCTCACACAGAAGGATAAGAAGTTTGATTGGGAAATCAAACAGGAGGAAGCCTTCCAGATATTGAAGGATAAGCTCTGCAACGCGCCTATCTTAGCTCTACCAGAAGGTACTGATGATTTTGTGGTATACTGCGACGCATCGCGCCAAGGATTGGGTTGCGTGTTGATGCAACGCCAAAAGGTTATTGCTTACGCATCGCGTCAACTGAAAGTGCACGAAAAGAACTATACCACACACGATTTGGAGCTCGGCGCAGTGGTTTTTGCTTTAAAGATCTGGAGGCACTACCTTTATGGTACAAAGTGTACAATCTTTACAGATCACAAGAGCCTACAGCATATATTCAACTAGAAGGAGTTGAATATGAGGCAAAGACGATGGGTTGAGTTGCTGAACGATTACGACTGCGAGATAAAGTACCATCCAGGGAAGGCGAACGTGGTCGCCGATGCCCTAAGTCGTAAAGAGAGAATCAAGCCCATAAGGGTTAGAGCTTTGGAAATGATTATCCAAACCGATCTTTCCTTGCGCATTCGTGCCGCGCAAACGGAAGCTCTCAAGGAAGGAAACCTTGAAGAAGAATATCTCCGTAGCATGGAGAAGCTATTGGTACCAAACGAGGAAGGAACATTATGCTTCGAGAAAAGGATTTGGGTTCCTCTGTTTGGTGGATTAAGGAAAGTTATTTTTGACGAAGCTCACAAGTCACGGTACTCTATCCACCCTGGATCGGATAAGATGTACCAGGATCTCAAAGATTATTATTGGTGGCCTAGGATGAAAAGCGATGTTGCTGTTTACGTGAGCAATTGTTTAACGTGCGCTAAGGTTAAAGCGGAATACCAGAAGCCTTCGGGACTTCTGCAACAACCTGAGATTCCCAAGTGGAAATGGGAACAAATCTCCATGGATTTTATTACGAAATTGCCAAGAACGCCAAGAGGCCATGATATGATTTGGGTGATAGTTGACCGCCTAACAAAGTCCGCACACTTTCTGCCAATCAAAGAGAAAGACAGTACTAGTAAACTTGCGGAAATATACATGAGAGAGATTGTCGCACGCCATGGAGTACCTCTCTCAATCATCTCTGATAGAGACGGAAGGTTTGTGTCTAGGATATGGCAATCCTTCCAAGAAGCGTTTGGATCGCAATTGAATCTGAGCACTGCGTTTCATCCGCAAACTTACGGCCAGAGCGAGCGAACGATACAGACTTTGGAAGACATGCTGAGAGCGTGTGTTATGGATTTGGGCGGTAGCTGGGATAAGCATTTACCTTTGGTCGAATTTTCATACAACAACAGCTACCACACCAGTATTGGTGTCGCACCATTCGAAGCCCTTTACGGACGCAAGTGCCGATCACCTCTATGTTGGGCTGACGCAGGTGATAGGCAACTCGCTGGTCCCGAAATCGTCCAAGAGACGACAGACAAGATCGCGCAGATTCTTAAGCGCATCGAAGCAGCTCGCCACAGACAGAAGGCCTATGCGGATCCAAACCGAAAACATGTGGATTTCCAAGTTGGAGAAATGGTGTTATTGAAAGTCTCACCCTGGAAGGGTGTGGCACGCTTCGGAAAGCGTGGGAAGTTAAGTCCGCGCTACATTGGTCCTTTCAGAATTCTGGAAAGAATAGGACTAGTAGCATACAAGTTGGACCTACCTGCTGAACTGAATGGTGTTCACGATACATTTCATGTATCCAACCTGAAGAAAAGTCCAACTCAAGTTGACGTTGCCATTCCCATCGACGAGATTCATGTTGACGACACGCTCCACTTCGTTGAAGAACCTGTTGAGGTCACGGATTGGAAAGTTAACAAGACCCGCCGGAGCAGTGTCAAACTCGTCAAAGCTCGTTGGAATGCCAGACATGGTCCTGAATACACCTGGGAACGTGAGGACCAGATGAAAGAGAAATACCCCCACCTTTTTCCTAAGAACCCTGCATCTACAAGCAGAACTTAAATTTCGGGACGAAATTTATTTAACGGGGGGAGAATGTGACAACCCGCACTAAACCAGGTATCCGTACGACTTAACTAATGATTAATTACTGCTTAATTACTGTGCTTGTTTGAACTAGCTGATGAACTGCTACTTGATATCTGATACATGTAGTTACTTGCATCATACTTTATTTGTCGTCACTACATTATTTATACGCTGAACCCTAGTGACAACCATGATGCACAAAAAGCACAGTAGCACAATAACGGATAACCTATTGAACATGCTGATAAAGCCAGCATCAGGCAAACACTGCCTCCAAGGCCTATAAGAGCCTGAGATATTTTGCTACACTAGTAGTGAGTGTAGGGATACAAGGGTTGTGGAACTGCGTCTCTAGGAATAAGTTACAATGACTGGATGTGCCTAAAACGTACTCTAAGTACAAAACTCAGCACTTTACTCAATAATTCAGCCTTTAGCTAACTAATAAAGTGCCAAACCATGAGAAAAATATTACTAGACACTTTCCAAAGTGTCAGGAATAAGCTGTGTCACTAAAAAGAGTAATAACGACACTTTAAAGCTTTGTTAACACTTTAACGGATTACTATCCAGCCAAACAACCGGACTATACCCGGAACATGAAAATATTGCTATTTTCACTATTTATCTTTTTCTGAGCCAGTTAGGGTCCCCGTACACCCTAACACCCGCTTTAACATACTATACACAACTAACCAAGTTAATCTCTAAAATTAACTTAGTTAACCTAACTAAGTAACCAACTAATGGTTGAAATCGAACCAAGGACCCCCCCCCCTCTTGACCGAATTCGGTCCCCTAGGGGACATATCTTGTCCTTGCAAGATTTCCTATATCTAACTTGTCTAATATCTAATTAACACAATGACCATTGGATAATACACATTAGAATTATCTATAAGTATGAGCCTAAACACATGAGATCTTTCATTATCATAACACACACACACAACATCACAACCAAACTCTCTCTTTCTCTCTATACTAGCTACGACCGAACACCCCCCTCCCCACACATCCATTTTCGGTTTTGATCTTCAAGTTCCATCATCATTCAAACATCAAGGGTCACGTATTAGGAAGCTTGGAGCAAGCGGAACGCGAAGGACCTCTTTCTTTAGCTTTTATCCACGCCATTTTCGTCAAGATCCTTCCCTAGCCTTGAGCTAGAGGTATAATGTTTAAATCTCTATCTTGAGCTAATCTAAAGTGGTTAAAAGGCTTTGTATCGGTTAAATCTCGTTAAAATGCAAAATGATGCACAAAAGTCTACTAAAAACACTTAAAATGGTGGTTAATAGCTTATATGTTGTGTAAATGTTGTACTAATTGAAAGTGGTGATTATTTAGACCCGATCTATGTTGTGGTAGCTCGGATCATCGTTTAACCCGGTATAGTCATGTTCTTGAATCATGACACAAAGCTATTTTAGAAGTAACAAGGGTTAAAAGGTGAAACTCTACCACACATGAAACATGAACTTGTGTAAAAATGTTTTACTTGTGTAAAAGTGTTTTAACTTGTACAATAGTGTTTAAAACTAGCGGATCTACGCATCTGCAAGTGGTATTTTCAAAGAACCACGTATCAAAGAAATCATGTATTTTAAAGAGATGGATCTTACAATAACAAGCATGATTTTTATAAACCACAAGTGTGTAAACACTTGTGAAATGAAAAGATCCGACAAATAACCGTTTTTGTAAAAGATGACGAGAAGTTGTAAAGACGGATTTCTCTAAAAACGAGGTTTTTACGAGATCAAAATTACTTTATATAAAGATCCACAAAATATAAGGGGATTTACACTATAGTTTCGGAAAAACTACAAGTTCATGCGATTATGCGATTTACATACTTGTCGATTAGTTGTTGTGATGAAAGTTGTTCTGATCAAGTAAAGAAAATTGTTGAGTTGATTTGATAAAGAAAATGATACGCTTGAAAGCGTGGCCACCTCCAGTTACAGAGGAAACTCTGGCGAAATTTTTCTAAAAACCTAACACTTAGAACTATTTACACTACAAGTGTTAGAATCATTTTTGACATGTTTTCGAAACATAAATTTCGCCATGACTTTATTTACTAAATATTCGGAGGTGGGATTTTCACAAAATTTAACGTGATAAATATATATATTTTTCACACACTGTTTATGATTATTTTGTGAAGATACATAGATATTATTTTTAGAGTAAAAATAATATTTACGAACGTTAACGAATCCAAAATAATACGAACGCTTTCACCATAAATATATAAGTTACACCGGTAAGTATATTACCACGCAATTGTTAAAACGTAACTTACGCACTTACAGAAATATTTATGAACGCGTATTTTAACAACGTATTATTGGAGAAAAATTATGTGAAATGAAAATATAATTTTTTTGAGAAAAATACTTATATTTTGGAATTGGAAAGGTATATATATTAAGTGAGACTTAATGATATAATTTGAACGCACATGTATTGAATCCCCCATCCTTGGGAAGGAGATTAACTACCAAGTATATACAGAATGTAAACACGAAATAGTTGTCTAACTATTTCCCAAAGACTTAAACTATAAAGCTAAGGCACGGCCGTCCGTCTAATAGAATTAGCACTTGTAGGTCGTCGCGCAGCTTTCTGATTTGGAGTACTTGGTAGAGACGCATCGACTGTGAGTTCATGTCCCCCTTTTCTCTAACTGTTTTCAGTTTTCTTAACTGCGGGGGTGAAATACATGTTACTTTGTTTACAAGTACTTTATACATGGTATGGTTAACGTAAGGAGGTTTACTACATAGATCATGTGAATGGGTAGGCAGAAACACCGAGGGACGTAAGCGGTAGATCTATCTGGGTGTAGCGAGCCCAACTCTAGGCCCAACAGAACGGACCTCTAAGAGGACCAACAGAACGGACCTTGAGTGACTTTGTACCCGACGCAAAAATCTGCTAGGTTGAGTCTTCCTACTTGCATTTCACACATGCTAATGGCCTTGCAAACCATTGGTGATCTCTTTTCCTTACACTGCTACATACCAGGGAACTTTTATACTTACAAGTGTTTTACATACTCACTTACACATGAACTCGCTCAACATTATTGTTGATTTTTCAACTTACATGTATTTCAGGAAATTAACTGGATCTGGCACGGTATGTTATGTTTTCCCGCTGCAAAAAGGGTTCCAAGGTCATCCCAGTTTAGGAAATGTGACTCTTTCCTGGACAAGTCACAAATCTTAAACTGCGTTTATTTCATGTTAATGGTTATGTTGTTAAAGACAATGTTTTATGTTACGGTGTTGTAAGTCTTTAAGACAATGGTATGTTACTCTGGTTTTAAAACTTAAATCAACGGATGATCTTGCATGATTTTATTTCATATAGCTTTGTTATGGTTAAGCTATGGTATTAAGAAGTCACACCAAAATTAACCACGCTTCCGCAAAGCCAGGGTGTGACAGCTTGGTATCAGAGCTCTGATAATAGCGAACTAGGATTCTTTCTCGAGTCTAGACTATGATCACTAGGGCTCTCACGAAAACATTTTTCTGCATACCACTTAAGTCCAGATCCAAAACTTTTTACAAACAAATGTTGAGCACATTTTATTATTTATAGGCTCAGCCTAGAAGGGCTGAGGCTCGGTCTGAGAGGCCGAGGCTCGGTCTGAGAGATCGAGGTAGATGGCTAGTGAGACTAGGAAGAGTAGGCTCAGTCTTGGAAGCTGAGGCTCGGTATTGGAGACCGAGGCTCGGTCTGAGAGATCGAGGTAGTTGGCTAGTTGGACTAGGAAGAGTAGGCTCAGTCTTGGAAGCTGAGGCTCGGTATTGGAGACCGAGGCTCGATCTGAGAGGTCGAGGTAGATGATAGAGCAGTCTTAGAGACTGGGAGAAATTGGCTAGTGAGACTAGGAGAATTATGTGATACCTTACTTGGTGACTTATGTGATTATCTTATTGTGTGACTGATTATTTGAGCATATTTGTGTTTATGTTACAGACTCATGGATTCAGCCGGTACTGGCGTTTCGGACACCACTGGACCCATACCTATCGTATCTGATGACCCCACATCCTCCGAGCACGAGGTGCACACTTCTGACTATACCAGTACTGACGAGGATGATTTCCAGCCTTTCGCACTACCCGATGGTGCTGATGAGCCTGCAGATGACCCTCCCGCTGAGTACCTACCTCTAGTAGAGATTCCGGCTCCTATACCCTTAGCCGTTTATCCAGCATATGATCTTCTTCTTGACGCCGAGGCGGATGGCGATATTGACCTGTTTGAGGATGAGCCTTTTGAGGATGAGATCCAGGGCGAGGCCCTTCTTCCTGCGGACGATCTTCTGATGATCGCTGACGTTCCCGCTGAGGATTTGCCTGCACATTCTCCTGTCCCAGACTCCTTCGAGTCTGTGGCATCCGCACCTTCTCACACATTGAGCGCACAGCACTTTGCGCATGATTCTGATCCTGACCAGGCATCCTCTGTTGCACCTATTCCCAGTTTTGCGTTTGACCATGATGACATAGAGGATTCTGATCCTATCTTTCCCCCGGGATACGACCCGGATCGTGATATCGAGTTTATACCTATGGATCAGCCCATGGAGGATCCAGCTGACCCAGTAGACCCTATCGACCCCGAGTTTGACTTCGAGATGGCTTTTGATGATCCCGAGCCTGTCGTCGCTCCTGAGCAGGCAGCCGCTCTAGACCCCATACTTGAGCATGACCCCGTACATGCTGGTATCCCTATTGAGCCTGTTATAGCAGACCTACCTGGTGATGATCTCCCCGTAGATGTTCCTTTGATAGAGGGCGATCATGTTGATCTTGTTGTTCCCCTACCTGTTGTCGATATACCTGTTGACCATCCTGTTGAGCACATTGCACCTGTTCACCCTTTTGTTGCTCCCCCACCTGATCCCGTTCCACTAGAGCCCGAGCATGCACTGTTCGCGGAACACATGGATCCACCAGATGAGCATGCACAGCACGGTTGGATACCTGCTGATGAGGATGTTCCACCATTTCCCCCTCAGATCCCTGTTACACGACATGTTGATTTTTATTTTCAGGTTCCTCAGTTTGTACCTCCAGCGAGGGCTGGAGAGGGTTCTTCAGCCCATCCTTTTGGGCATGTACCGATGTCTGTCCCTTTCATGCCCCAGATGTCATCTGTTCCACCCTCTGTTGCTCCATTTCATGTGGCACCTTTCGATCCCACTAGTGAGCCGTTCCTTTGGGCACCCGACTCTGCTGTACCGCCTACCGACCCCTACCATCGTTTCCACATGGGGTATACTATCGAGGACGTTTTGATGTCCTTTGTCGCCCAGCACGAGTCGCACACGCAGCGCATCCAGGAGCTTGAGAGAGCTCAGCTGCCGCCATGCCATTGCCATGGTCAGACACACTCTACTCTGCAGACATTTCGACCCTTACCTCCGGATTATGCTGCCCGTCTCTTTACACTAGAGCAGCAGGTTGCTTCTGTCATTCGTACCCAGCAGGCCATGGAGGAGGACTGGCTCCAGTTACGTCGTTTGTTTTACACCCACTTTCTCCCTCCTCCACTACCATCTGTATAGAGCTCATCAGTGCTGTTTGGGTAGACGAGGGTGAGAAGACGGCGATTGTTGGACTGCACAGCATTTTTGGAGACTACTTTATGATCCTGACTTTTGTTGACATGTATTTGATGTTGTATTTGACACTGACATGATATAGTTTTTGGACAGGGGTGATGTAGCCCCTAGTTGATTGATGATTGTATGACACAGGGATGTATTGATACACTTACTATGTGGTCTCGATATATGGCAATCGTAGTATTCTCACCATATTTGATTCGCTTGATTGCTTATTTATATTTCTATGACATGGGATGTTGTGTGATTGATATTTGTGATGTATTGATAACATGAGATGTTATGTGCTATTACTATTACTATATACGTACGTTTCACTATGGCCTGACCAACGTAAACCATCTTTTAGAAGATGCCGCCGAGACGTGAGACACACATGCCTACTAATGAGGCAGAACTCCAGTAGATTATCGCTGCTGCCATTGCACAATACGCCACCTCTCAAGGAGGGACTAGTGGAAGCAACTCTGGCAACACTGGCAACAACAATAATCCACCTCATGGTAATACTAAGTCATTTAGACATACCATGACCTAATTGGATATCCTTAGCAATGATGCTAATGCCAAACGTATGTGCAGGATGCACCTACAAGCAATTCTTAGACTGCAAGCCCGTAAACTTTGATGGCACAGGAGGTGCTGTCGCCTTTGTTCGTTGGGCTGAGAAAACCGAATATGTTCTACGCATGAGCAAGTGCGCGCTGGATCAGCAAGTCACCTATATCTCAGGGCTGTTTCTAGATGGAGCCCTATCCTGGTGGAATCTACAAGTACAGACACTAGGCAAAGCTGCTGCCTACGCACTGACCTGGACCGAACTGAAGGAACTTATGCGCAAAAAGTACTGTTCCAGCGCAGAAATCCAGCGACTGGAGACCGAGTTCTGGCACTTGAAAATGGACGGTCCAAAGGTAGCAGAATACGTTCAAAGATTCCATGACTTATCTCAAGTGGTTCCTTACATGGTTACACCAGAATACAAGCGAATCGAGCGCTTCATTTGGGGATTAGCTCCTCAAATCATAAGCATGGTGACCTCATCCAAGCCTGCAACTATTACTGAGGCGATTCATCTGAGCATAGCCCTCACTGAGGAGGCGATTCGCCTGAACAAGTTTGATGAGATCAAGACGAAGAAGGCAGAGACTCACGTCGAGTCATCAGGAGGTAACAAACGGAAGTTCTCGAACTTCAAGTAGGGCGCCAGTGTGGCGGTTAAGAAAGGAGGATCAGACACGCCAGCTCAGGTTACAGCTGGTAGAGGGAAGAAAGGAAAAGGGTACATGGGCACCCAACCCAAGTGCAACGTCTGCCAACGCCACCATTCTGGTCATTGCGGGTCAAAAGTATGCGAAGCATGTGGGAAACGTGGCCACTCGAAGGACACTTGTTGGGCCGCTGCTGGTCAGGGAGGCCAGGGAGGATTCGGAAACAGAAATTACAACCGGGGTGGGAATGGAAATCGCACACAAGGAAACTATGGAGGTAACGAGAATCGAGGCAACAATGCTAACCAAGCGGGCGCTGTGAATCGTAATCAGAGGAATGAACAAGCTGGTGGAAACGGGCAGAGACTTGGGTGTTTTAACTGCGGTGATATCGGGCATTTTAAGAAGAACTGCCCAGACTTAAACCAAGCCCGTGGAAGAGTGTTTCAACTCGAAGCAAGGGAAGCGCGCCAGGACCCCAACGTCGTTACTGGTACGTTCCCTGTAAATCAACGCTATGCATCCATTTTGTTTGATACTGGTGCCGATTATAGCTTCGTATCGTTAGAGTTTAAGAATATGCTTGGTTTAGCCGCTAATAAGTTAGATATTCCCTACTCGATCGAATTGGCCAATGGAAAGTTAGTAGAAGCCAATGAAGTTATTAGAGGTTGTGTGATCGAATTAGGAGAGCGTGAGTTCGCTCTAGATCTACTACCAGTCCAGTTGGGAAGCTTCGACGTGGTGGTAGGAATGGATTGGTTATCAGGCAACAAGGCTGAGATAGTTTGTCATGAGAAGGTTGTTCGTATTCCAACCGAAGATGGCGAAACAATTGTGGTACACGGAGAGAAGCGTGATACGCCGTTAAGGATTATCAGCTGCCTGAAGGCGCGAAAGTGTTTGCAGAAAGGATGTGTTGCTTTTCTGGCACACATTGTGGATAAAAAGGCTGCTGAGCCTAAGATCGAAGACATCCCTGTCGTGAGGGAGTACCCAGAAGTCTTCCCAGAAGACTTACCTAGACTGCCACCTCAGAGGCAAGTAGAGTTTCACATTGACTTAGTTCCAGGCGCCGCGCCTGTGGCTAAGGCACCCTATAGACTTGCTCCGTCTGAGATGCAAGAATTGTCGACACAACTTCAAGAGTTGTTAGACAAGGGATTTATCCGACCAAGCTTCTCGCCTTGGGGAGCTCCGGTCCTGTTTGTCAAAAAGAAGGACGGTAGTTTCCGTATGTGCATCGACTACCGGGAGCTGAACAAGCTGACGATCAAGAATAGGTATCCTCTGCCAAGAATTGATGATCTGTTCGATCAACTACAAGGCTCAAGCTTTTATTCAAAGATCGATCTTCGATGTGGATACCATTAGTTAAGGATACAAGAAGAAAGCATTCCGAAGACAGCTTTTAGAACTCGTTATGGACACTACGAGTTCCTCGTTATGCCATTTGGTTTAACAAACGCACCTGCGGTATTCATGGATCTAATGAATAGAGTTTGCAAGCCGTATTTGGATAAGTTCGTGATTGTATTCATCGATGACATTTTGATTTATTCAAAGACGAAGGCTGAACACGAGCAGCATCTTAGAGCCATTCTAGAGCGGCTGAAGAAAGAACAGCTGTATGCCAAATTCTCTAAGTGTGAGTTTTGGCTACAAGAGGTGCAATTCCTTGGGCACGTGGTAAATGGAGATGGAATCCACGTGGATCCAACCAAGATCGAGGCGATCAAGGATTGGGAAACGCCAAAGACGCCAACCGAGATTCGGCAATTCTTGGGTTTGGCTGGCTATTATCGAAGATTCATTGAGAATTTTTCAAAGATCGCTCAACCATTGACGCTCCTCACACAGAAGGATAAGAAGTTTGATTGGGAAATCAAACAGGAGGAAGCCTTCCAGATATTGAAGGATAAGCTCTGCAACGCGCCTATCTTAGCTCTACCAGAAGGTACTGATGATTTTGTGGTATACTGCGACGCATCGCGCCAAGGATTGGGTTGCGTGTTGATGCAACGCCAAAAGGTTATTGCTTACGCATCGCGTCAACTGAAAGTGCACAAAAAGAACTATACCACACACGATTTGGAGCTCGGCGCAGTGGTTTTTGCTTTAAAGATCTGGAGGCACTACCTTTATGGTACAAAGTGTACAATCTTTACAGATCACAAGAGCCTACAGCATATATTCAACCAGAAGGAGTTGAATATGAGGCAAAGACGATGGGTTGAGTTGCTGAACGATTACGACTGCGAGATAAAGTACCATCCAGGGAAGGCGAACGTGGTCGCCGATGCCCTAAGTCGTAAAGAGAGAATCAAGCCCATAAGGGTTAGAGCTTTGGAAATGATTATCCAAACCGATCTTTCCTTGCGCATTTGTGCCGCGCAAACGGAAGCTCTCAAGGAAGGAAACCTTGAAGAAGAATATCTCCGTAGCATGGAGAAGCTATTGGTACCAAACGAGGAAGGAACATTATGCTTCGAGAAAAGGATTTGGGTTCCTCTGTTTGGTGGATTAAGGAAAGTTATTTTTGACAAAGCTCACAAGTCACGGTACTCTATCCACCCTGGATCGGATAAGATGTACCAGGATCTCAAAGATTATTATTGGTGGCCTAGGATGAAAAGCGATGTTGCTGTTTACGTGAGCAATTGTTTAACGTGCGCTAAGGTTAAAGCGGAATACCAGAAGCCTTCGGGACTTCTGCAACAACCTGAGATTCCCAAGTGGAAATGGGAACAAATCTCCATGGATTTTATTACGAAATTGCCAAGAACGCCAAGAGGCCATGATATGATTTGGGTGATAGTTGACCGCCTAACTCCGCACACTTTCTGCCAATCAAAGAGAAAGACAGTACTAGTAAACTTGCGGAAATATACATGAGAGAGATTGTCGCACGCCATGGAGTACCTCTCTCAATCATCTCTGATAGAGACGGAAGGTTTGTGTCTAGGATATGGCAATCCTTCCAAGAAGCGTTTGGATCGCAATTGAATCTGAGCACTGCGTTTCATCCGCAAACTGACGGCCAGAGCGAGCGAACGATACAGACTTTGGAAGACATGCTGAGAGCGTGTGTTATGGATTTGGGCGGTAGCTGGGATAAGCATTTACCTTTGGTCGAATTTTCATACAACAACAGCTACCACACCAGTATTGGTGTCGCGCCATTCAAAGCCCTTTACGGACGCAAGTGCCGATCACCTCTATGTTGGGCTGACGCAGGTGATAGGCAACTCGCTGGTCCCGAAATCGTCCAAGAGACGACAGACAAGATCGCGCAGATTCTTAAGCGCATCGAAGCAGCTCGCCACAGACAGAAGGCCTATGCGGATCCAAACCGAAAACATGTGGATTTCCAAGTTGGAGAAATGGTGTTATTGAAAGTCTCACCCTGGAAGGGTGTGGCACGCTTCGGAAAGCGTGGGAAGTTAAGTCCGCGCTACATTGGTCCTTTCAGAATTCTGGAAAGAATAGGACTAGTAGCATACAAGTTGGACCTACCTGCTGAACTGAATGGTGTTCACGATACATTTCATGTATCCAACCTGAAGAAAAGTCCAACTCAAGTTGACGTTGCCATTCCCATCGACGAGATTCATGTTGACGACACGCTCCACTTCGTTGAAGAACCTGTTGAGGTCACGGATTGGAAAGTTAACAAGACCCGCCGGAGCAGTGTCAAACTCGTCAAAGCTCGTTGGAATGCCAGACATGGTCCTGAATACACCTGGGAACGTGAGGACCAGATGAAAGAGAAATACCCCCACCTTTTTCCTAAGAACCCTGCATCTACAAGCAGAACTTAAATTTCGGGACGAAATTTATTTAACGGGGGGAGAACGTGACAACCCGCACTAAACCAGGTATCCGTACGACTTAACTAATGATTAATTACTGCTTAATTACTGTGCTTGTTTGAACTAGCTGATGAACTGCTACTTGATATCTGATACATGTACTTACTTGCATCATACTTTATTTGTCGTCACTACATTATTTATACGCTGAACCCTAGTGACAACCATGATGCACAAAAAGCACAGTAGCACAATAACGGATAACCTATTGAACATGCTGATAAAGCCAGCATCAGGCAAACACTGCCTCCAAGGCCTATAAGAGCCTGAGATATTTTGCTACACTAGTAGTGAGTGTAGGGATACAAGGGTTGTGGAACTGCGTCTCTAGGAATAAGTTACAATGACTGGATGTGCCTAAAACGTACTCTAAGTACAAAACACAGCACTTTACTCAATAATTCAGCCTTTAGCTAACTAATAAAGTGCCAAAACATGAGAAAAATATTACTAGACACTTTCCAAAGTGTCAGGAATAAGCTGTGTCACTAAAAAGAGTAATAACGACACTTTAAAGCTTTGTTAACACTTTAACGGATTACTATCCAACCAAACAACCGGACTATACCCGGAACATGAAAATATTGCTATTTTCACTATTTATCTTTTTCTGAGCCAGTTAGGGTCCCCGTACACCCTAACACCCGCTTTAACATACTATACACAACTAACCAAGTTAATCTCTAAACTTAACTTAGTTAACCTAACTAAGTAACCAACTAATGGTTGAAATCGAACCAAGGACCCCCCCTCTTGACCGAATTCGGTCCCCTAGGGGACATATCTTGTCCTTGCAAGATTTGCTGTATCTAACTTGTCTAATATCTAATTAACACAATGACCATTGGATAATACACATTAGAATTATCTATAAGTATGAGCCTAAACACATGAGATCTTTCATTATCATAACACACACACACAACATCACAACCAAACTCTCTCTTTCTCTCTATACTAGCTACGGCCGAACACCCCCCTCCCCACACATCCATTTTCGGTTTTGATCTTCAAGTTCCATCATCATTCAAACATCAAGGGTCACGTATTAGGAAGCTTGGAGCAAGCGGAACGCGCAGGACCTCTTTCTTTAGCTTTTATCCACGCCATTTTCGTCAAGATCCTTTCCTAGCCTTGAGCTAGAGGTATAATGTTTAAATCTCTATCTTGAGCTAATCTAAAGTGGTTAAAAGGCTTTGTATCGGTTAAATCTCGTTAAAATGCAAAATGATGCACAAAAGTCTACTAAAAACACTTAAAATGGTGGTTAATAGCTTATATGTTGTGTAAATGTTGTAGTAATTGAAAGTGGTGATTATTTAGACCCGATCTATGTTGTGGTAGCTCGGATCATCGTTTAACCCGGTATAGTCATGTTCTTGAATCATGACACAAAGCTATTTTAGAAGTAACAAGGGTTAAAAGGTGAAACTCTACCACACATGAAACATGAACTTGTGTAAAAATGTTTTACTTGTGTAAAAGTGTTTTAACTTGTACAATAGTGTTTAAAACTAGCGGATCTACGCATCTGCAAGTGGTATTTTCAAAGAACCACGTATCAAAGAAATCATGTATTTTAAAGAGATGGATCTTACAATAACAAGCATGATTTTTATAAACCACAAGTGTGTAAACACTTGTGAAATGAAAAGATCCGACAAATAACCGTTTTTGTAAAAGATGACGAGAAGTTGTAAAGACGGATTTCTCTAAAAACGAGGTTTTTACGAGATCAAAATTACTTTATATAAAGATCCACAAAATATAAGGGGATTTACACTATAGTTTCGGAAAAACTACAAGTTCATGCGATTATGCGATTTACATACTTGTCGATTAGTTGTTGTGATGAAAGTTGTTCTGATCAAGTAAAGAAAATTGTTGAGTTGATTTGATAAAGAAAATGATACGCTTGAAAGCGTGGCCACCTCCAGTTACAGAGGAAACTCTGGCGAAATTTTTCTAAAAACCTAACACTTAGAACTATTTACACTACAAGTGTTAGAATCATTTTTGACATGTTTTCGAAACATAAATTTCGCCATGACTTTATTTACTAAATATTCGGAGGTGGGATTTTCACAAAATTTAACGTGATAAATATATATATTTTTCACACACTGTTTATGATTATTTTGTGAAGATACATAGATATTATTTTTAGAGTAAAAATAATATTTACGAACGTTAACGAATCCAAAATAATACGAACGCTTTCACCATAAATATATAAGTTACACCGGTAAGTATATTACCACGCAATTGTTAAAACGTAACTTACGCACTTACAGAAATATTTATGAACGCGTATTTTAACAACGTATTATTGGAGAAAAATTATGTGAAATGAAAATATAATTTTTTTGAGAAAAATACTTATATTTTGGAATTGGAAAGGTATATATATTAAGTGAGACTTAATGATATAATTTGAACGCACATGTATTGAATCCCCCATCCTTGGGAAGGAGATTAACTACCAAGTATATACAGAATGTAAACACGAAATAGTTGTCTAACTATTTCCCAAAGACTTAAACTATAAAGCTAAGGCACGGCCGTCCGTCTAATAGAATTAGCACTTGTAGGTCGTCGCGCAGCTTTCTGATTTGGAGTACTTGGTAGAGACGCACCGACTGTGAGTTCATGTCCCCCTTTTCTCTAACTGTTTTCAGTTTTCTTAACTGCGGGGGTGAAATACATGTTACTTTGTTTACAAGTACTTTATACATGGTATGGTTAACGTAAGGAGGTTTACTACATAGATCATGTGAATGGGTAGGCAGAAACACCGAGGGACGTAAGCGGTAGATCTATCTGGGTGTAGCGAGCCCAACTCTAGGCCCAACAGAACGGACCTCTAAGAGGACCAACAGAACGGACCTTGAGTGACTTTGTACCCGACGCAAAAATCTGCTAGGTTGAGTCTTCCTACTTGCATTTCACACATGCTAATGGCCTTGCAAACCATTGGTGATCTCTTTTCCTTACACTGCTACATACCAGGGAACTTTTATACTTACAAGTGTTTTACATACTCACTTACACATGAACTCGCTCAACATTATTGTTGATTTTTCAACTTACATGTATTTCAGGAAATTAACTGGATCTGGCACGGTATGTTATGTTTTCCCGCTGCAAAAAGGGTTCCAAGGTCATCCCAGTTTAGGAAATGTGACTCTTTCCGGGACAAGTCACAAATCTTAAATTGCGTTTATTTCATGTTAATGGTTATGTTGTTAAAGACAATGTTTTATGTTACGGTGTTGTAAGTCTTTAAGACAATGGTATGTTACTCTGGTTTTAAAACTTAAATCAACAGATGATCTTGCATGATTTTATTTCATATAGCTTTGTTATGGTTAAGCTATGGTATTAAGAAGTCACACCAAAATTAACCACGCTTCCGCAAAGCCAGGGTGTGACATGGGATGCTTGCTTGAGTCCATAAATGGACTTATTTAGTTTGCACATCCATCTGGCTGAACCACATAAACATCTTTAGAAAGATGTTTAAGAAAGGCGGTTTTCACATCGATTTGCCATATCTCGTAGTCATAGACAAAATTGTATTTATTAAAAGCCAGTTCAATAACTAATAGTCAATTAATTAAGCGAGTTAACCAATAAAACGCAATCGAAAATAAATGAGTGATCAACAATAAAAGAAACCAGATAGGATCCGGTTACATACAAATACGAGCATAGTGGTAAGATTATCTAACTAGCTACTGATGAGAAAGATATACCTCGGTTAATAATTAACCGGTTGAGACGCCGAGGTTTAACGAGCACGCAGTAGTGAAGCGAACTGACGAAATGCGGGTATAGTCCGGGGTAGCGGCGGTGTTGGCCGGCGGTGGCCAGCAATGGCGGTGGTGGCGACCGGCGGTGGTGGTTATGGGTGTTTTAGAGAGCTTTATGCAAGTTGTCTAACCTTTAATCAAAGTCCATATATCCTTATGTATAGAGTATGGAGATGCATGCATGCTTGCCAAGTGGCGGACATGCATGCATAAGTTGGATAAGTGGTGATATAAGAGTGCATGTGCGACAAGTGGTGATGCAAGAGTGCACGTGCGACAAGTGGCAAGATGAGCATGCAAGTGCGAAAAGTGGCGAAGCAAGTGTGCATGCGCGACCAGTGGCAAGATGCAAGTTTGCATGCACGACAAGTGGCAAAGTGAAGAAACACCAAACTAATCTGGTGATTAGTTTGTGGTTTGTGCATCGACAAATAAGGTTAATCTTATCTTGCTCAAGCCGTGATGCAATGATCCTACAAAACACTAAACACACCGTTAAGCTCGTTACGAGGAGGGGAATAGGGGGTTGTCCTCGTAACCACCCTCTGGCGTGAGAATAAGTATATACTTTGAGGATAAAAGTGTGTCATCCAGAGTGAGAGAGTAAGGAAGCGAAATCCTGAAACCTGTAAGTGAAGCTCACTATTTATAGCCGGAGTGGTTTGGGAAGGAGATGGGCTGATGGGCCTTGGGCCTATAGTCGACAACAAGTAATATTTGTTTTGTCCCCTCTGCCACGACAGTTGGTGCTTTTGGGTGAGAGGGCAGCTGGCGCACGCTGAATGGATCCACGTGGCCTGACCGTTGTCCTTGTTGTCTAGTCTGTCATCAACGGCTAAGTGGAGATCGTGGAGCAATGGTCGGCGCACGCTGATTGGTGTGACGTATGCGTCCTTGTGTACCTTTTTGTCTCTTGTATGATTGTCAATTGTGGAGCATGATCGGATACAACCTGTTGGATGCTTATTGGTTCACTGCTCTGCCACTTGTAGCTTTGGTACTTGTCCTAGGATTACTTGCGCTTCTATCCTCCACGGGACCATCGGGGATATCCCGTGCAGCCGGCGCAAAGTCTAGGAAGTAAGAGTTTTTATCCAAGGAGCCAAGTGTCAAATTTGTTCCTGTGTTGGCCAAGGCCTCGCACGAGACCTAGGTTACACCTGATTAGCCATTGCGAGGTTGGGAAAGCTACCAAATTAGTCTGGTAAGAGTATGGTCCCGCACGTGTCCTGATTAGTCGGCATAGGATTTGGGACCATACCCCTTCAAGTCCCCCCAGTCCTGTGCTGCTTCCATGCACGAGGCAAGTGGTTGGAGCTCTGGACTAGAAAAATTAAGAAGTTAAACTTGCTGGCGCGCGTGTAATGTGCTGCAATTCACAAGGCGCATCTATCTGCTTGTTGTTGAAGTGACATGCTACTTTGTGCAGGAAAATTCATTGAATTTGGAAGAACGAAGGCTGCGCTTGCTCTGTGACTTAGACAAATCTTCTTCTATACTTGAAAAGCTGGCGTGCGTGTAATGTGTTGCCATTCACGTGGCGCAACTAACTAGCTTGTTGCTGAAGTAACATGTTCAGTTGCGCAGGAAAACTTTTGAAATTTGAAAAAACACGAACTGACATGTTGGTGCAAGTTAGTGGTGACAGCGACGTTTGAGTTGACTGCTGACATTGTGACAATTATGTTGTCACTGTGTTAGGCGCGCCATTTCGTCTGGTGTTAGGCGAGTAAGGCCCATGTGAGCGTGGTAACCGTACTCCGTGTTTCCCGCCTGACGTGTCAACCCCTGGCTAGACACGCGCACGGCTGCTTCGGCACGATTACCCATCGCATTAAATGAGATGGGTATAAATACTTGAAGAGGAAACGATGGGGAACACCTTACCTTCGAATTTCTTCCCTTTCTCTCTTCTTATCCTTTGAATCTTCAAAGTTTTCAACAGATCTTCAAACCTTCAAAGGTTTTTAGCAGGTCTTCAAACTGTTCTTCGAGTCTCTGTAGATCTCCAAACCTTTATATAAATATGTTGACAACCGACGACGTAGTGGCGGTGGAGGAGACCGGTGGTGCTCTGCCACCATTAAAATGGGACCAGTGCCTGTTCGAACAGGTGGTCATGGGCCATCTGCAAAGGAGTGGGATACGAGGTACCCGGCTCAGGGGCAGACGGCCGCTGATGCACCACCGGGGTACATCACGCTCTATTCCAACTTCTTCGGGGATGGCAACTTCCGACTGCTGGCCACCCACTTCTTGGGTGATATTCTTAAGTACTACGGTTTTCACATTCCACAGTTGAGCCCTATGGGCGTGGTAAGTGTCTGGCACTTTGAGTTTGTGTGCCGGTTATAAGGAGAGGAACCCACTTTTGACAAATTCAGGGCTTTTTATCAACTATAGAGCAACATGGGTTTCTTCTCTTGTGCCCTTCGCGCTGTGAAAAAGATCCTCACAAATCCTCCTAAGAGCTTCCATGACTGGAAGATGAAATTCTTTTACATCCGCGCCGAGGTGATCCCAACGGTGTTGCAGTTCAGGGAAATGGGGTCGATCCCCTAGGAAGAGCTGAAGATCCCGAGCGGCACGATGTGGTACGAGAAACTTAAGGCGCTGCCGAACCAAGCATTCGGTGAGCAGGTGTTGGTTGCAGCAGGCATGAGCGGTAAGTGGCCGGAAGATAGCGAGAACGTGCCTGTTTTGTTGCTTGAAGGAGAAAGTAAATCCCTTTGTTTTATTGATCTTTCCTTCTTAAAAAGTTTTTTGAAGATGATCTCCTCTGATGTTAACTTTTTGTTTGCAGAGGTCGAGCTTTATTGCCGCGCGTTCCCAGCTCATGCTGGTGTTATGGGCGTGAGGCCCCTGCGTGCGGGTGAAGAATAATGGTTTGAGCAAATACGACCAAATTTCATGTATGCGAGAGCTGGGTGTTTGCTGCCCCCCCCAGTTGCAACTGAAGGTGCGCACATTCCTAATCCTAGGCCATGTAGGGCTATAACTCTTGCTGGGAAAGAAATTGTATATCTTTCCAACGAGGAGTGTAAGACCCGAAAGTTAAAAACTAATATTAAAAAACTTTGCGGAAAATAGGCCCTATTTTTTTTCTTATCCAACATTACATAATAAAGTATATGATTCCCAAAATATATTAATCCATATAAACCGAATTAATTACACATCTATAAAACACCCGCTTAAAAAAATTCGCCATGACCTTTTTACAAAACGGTCAATGCTTACGAAAACAAAACCTGCTTAATAACTAAGACTTTTATAAAACAAACATAACCCATTACCACAATGACAAACTAACATTTCACTAAAACAAGCATTGGACTTAAACTAAAAAATACAAATTATTAAGTCTAATTGACCCGATAAGAAAACTCATATACTTAGTTAACAAAACATCACTAAATCCTCCTACGCAGACCCGTTTCCAAGACTTGATCACTTTTGTCATTCTACCACCCAGATCTGTCATATAAAATTCCCATATCATTAGTCTCGACTAATAATTATATATATTTATTTTATGGTAGGCATAACAATAACTAACATATTGTTAAACCGGAATATTAATAAATGACTTGTGAGTTCCTTTCTTCTTTCATGTTACTAGTTCAAGCCACCCCATTGCTCCTCATGACTTGTCTACACCATTCATTAATCTCTATTGTATTACCAACGTGGAGACACCGCCAAAGTTAGCTATAGATATGTGAGGACTCATAACATTATAATTATTTTAATCAGAGTAGTATGCTGATGATGCCCCTCAATAAGGCGTTGAGTTACAGTTTCACTATTTCAAGCCACCCGTCTCATAACATTTATCAACTTCGGGCCAATAGTGAAGGGGTATGGTCCCAAAAACCTTGCGCAGGCGCATAGGACCATACCACAACCTTATCCCGAAACATCTTGAACAAAGACCCTGCGCCGCCGCGCAGCGGTCCTAAACAGGTTTTGGGAAGAAACAGTTCAATAATAAAGGAGTATGATCCCAAAAACCTTGCGCAGACACATAAAACAATATTACAGCCTCACTTCCAAAACATCTTTAACAAAACCTTACGTGGCCGCGCAGTGGTTCCAAACAAGATGTGGAAGGAAACAGTCTTCGATAAACACGCGTCAGAAGAAAGGAGGAATAAACATTTTACTAATAACCTTGAGCGGGCTCGCGCAAGGGAATAGCTAGACTTGAAGATAAAATCCTAAACTTCTCCGCGCATCTGAAATCAAGACTTAAACAAAAGTATCTTTTCTGTTACAACAAGATGGACACGTGGCAAGGGCATTACGGTTTTACAGCTGTAGATCTTCCAGAAGATTTAAATGCTCATCGTGCACAACCATTTGGTTACAAATGAAAGATGACGTGGCACAATCCTGAGCACTCATCTAAATCACAATGATGGCACTAACTTGGAGAAGGGTCTACCTAAAACCACTTTCCACGTGGCATCTCCCCAGCCATCGATCACACTCACGATCCGTGTGCATGGATGCGACGTTAGTGATTAATGGGAAAGAGAATAACCTCCGATGGAAAATACTTTCCGTTACTATCTCTGTCAGACCATTTTCCAGCCAAAACCGGTTATAAATAAGCTATTGCAGGTATGACCTCACAAGCTACTTTCACTTTACTTTTACTACTTCTTTTTCTTCATTGAGATCACTATACTTATTCTCACGCCGGAGGGTGGTCACAGAGAGAACCCCCATTCTCCCCGTGGCGATTCTAACGGCTTTCTGTTTTGCAGTGATCGCCGGAGAAGAACTCAGTCGAACCCCCAAATCAGCGAGAGGATTAACCTTTTTATGCAGAGACTAGACCCCAGATCTGATTGATTCCGGTCATTCCGATCACTATTTTTTCAAATAGCTTCTTCCCATTTTTATTGACCATCTCGGCTAAACTGGTGTCAAGAACACTTCAAGAGCACAATTAGTAGGTCAATTCATACCAAATAACTAAAACATCATTCCACCTCACTACTACGTTTCAAAATACTAAAACAACATACATGAATATAAACTAATTCTTATCACCTCATATCCCCTTAGTATCAATGTTAACGATGTTATAACAAAATAACCCATACAACCATTGGTGCGTACGTATACATTCATGGTTATTGACACACAATGCTATAATCACTCATTTATCATTTATAATTTCCTACGCGATATTAACTTTTAACCAAACCAACCCATACATGGATTAAAACCTCGACTGTCATTTTAAAAACATCAAAAGTGGACACGTTAAGTGTTCCAATCATACAAAAACCACTTCCAATGAATTCTTTGTTAACCCCCAATGATTATGCAAAATACTAAAAAAATAATATTACAAAACAGCTTTGCGCAGTTGTAGTAATTCAGTATTTTCCATCCTTAGGTTAAGTATTTCACTTCAGACTAAAATTCTTAGTAACGTAGACTCGTAGAGCTTTTTGTCGATGTATAATACGATCCAAATGGACATTTGGTTGATTTACTATGACTATTCAAAGACCAACAAAAATCTAGAAATAAGCTGAATTTTTAGCACTTGGGTCTCTAGACCCATTAATATTGTACACTCTTTCTTGATGGGTTTAAAACCACAAAACACCGTCAAAGCAACACGTTATTGCTAAGTCAAACCATACTCAGTAATTTGTATTAAACCACCTTATCTATATGAATTTCCAGTAATCAATAAGACTATTTAAATCAATAAGACTCCAAACACATTCAAGTCACTCACCTTTGCCCGTAGGAAAGTCGTCACCATTTCCACTTGTTTGCCATGTTGTCTTCCAAGCATTGCTACACCTTGATGGAAACAAGTTCATTCATTTAATCATTAGACTACACCTTGTGGTTATACATGCCATTTAAATAGATTGATAATAATCCACATACTTTTCTACTAGATTATTCACTATATAGTTAACCCGTTCGACCAATTTAAGAAAATACTTGCACAATCCATTTTCATGCATATACTTTTCTACTAGATTATTCACTATATAGTTAACCCGTTCGACCAATTTAAGAAAATACTTGCACAATCCATTTTCATGCATATAGACACTTTAAACACACCTTAACAATCCTAATTATTCATCCAAAACAACATATAGTGTTTAGGCAACGGGTATATGGACAACCATTCATGTTAAGTTCACCATACACATTCATTTCACTGTTGCACTTTCTGTACAGCAGTTGTTCTCGACCCATTTTCGCATCTATACAATCTGAATTTGCTCAATATGTTCACATGTAAAATGCAATATGCTCTGATAGCTTTCCAACCATATATTATATGCCTTAAACCGAGCTACGGTTGATTTATACGAATTTTTCAAAACAGGTGCGCAACAATAATTACTTCCAATCAGCTTTGTAAATCTTTGGAATTATGAACTAAAACTCAACTTTAAATCATCAATTCATGTTAATAATTTATCCTAAGCATCATAAGCATGTTAGATACCATATGATTCAATAATTCTTACAAATTTCTACATAGAACATGAACCACATTGAAACTATACATGCTTGAATGTATGTGTGCATTAGCTAATAATTCAAGCATTTCATCAAACACTTGGTGTGCATAAAACATTATAAACACATTGTACAAGCTCTTAATACATGCATTCAACCAATTCACATAATCATCTTCAACCATGACCAATTTCAACATGAATTCCAACCAACATACATTTCTACTTGTTAGTTAGAGATTATCTAACAACATAGAATCACCAACTACACTTTATTTCTACCACTACATAGATTCTAATCATTTATCTTCTAAAATCCACTAACAAGAACTTTGAACATTTTATTGTCCAAAAACTTATTATTTCAAATACAAATTCTACTTTCATTCATCTTGTTAAAAAGTATCTAACATGAATTGCACATCAATTTCATCAAGATTGTTCACCACCCATCTTTCATAATCACGGAAATTGAGGGAGAAGGAATTAGGGTTCTTACCTTGATGGATTCTTGCAAGATAACCCTAGAAATCTCTGATTTCATCCTTTGATCAACACATGCATTTCTTGATTTATGTTAATTGTGGTTGATTGTATCTTCTCCTTGACACCATGTAGAAAACATGCACACAAACACCCACACCTAAATCTGATTTTAACCAATTGAATTCCCTTAGACTAGTTAACTTAAACTTTCATCAAATGACCATCTAGTCCCTCATAGTTTGGTTTTTGACATCTAAAACCCAAAGTAAAAACTTTATTCTTAAAGTCATTTTAAACTTTCCAAGTTAACCTCGAACGGTATTTCTACCAAATTAAATATATCATTTCAAAACTATTTTAGAAGTTCATTAGGACTTCTTTCCATTCAGTTATATGCTTACATATTTTTAAGTTAAGTTATCTATTATCCCCTTTTATTTATTATTAGATTTCTCCCATTTGGCCCCTAATTATGGTTTTGCCCATAATAACACCTATAACTTTCAATTATCCGAAAAAGAAACACATACTTAGTATATGAGATTAGCATTTCTAACCAATGATGTTAAAAACTCGTTTCCTCAAATCTCATCATAAAGGTAAAGAAAATGGTAATTTAGCATTTCTAAAAACACTATATCACTCAATAGTAAACTCACCTAGAAATTAAATTTCCACATATAAAATATGTTCTCATCTCATGAAAAATCAAGATGCTACAAGTCTACCACCCTTAAACAGGGTTCGTCCTCGAAACCGAATCATACTCTACAATAGGGTATTGCCCTAAAAATTTGGTCATTCATCCCGCTTACTCACCCTCTTAAGATTATGCAAGAAGTTAATTTAATTTCCAATTATCAAAAAAAAAAAAAACTAAAGGGTACCAATAATATGGATTTCATAATTAGAAGCACTTACTTGTATCGCCATAAAAAGAACCCTTCCAAGCTTGTCCGAGCCTCGTGGCACATCGCCAACGCAAGTTGAACATTTATTTACTCTTTAGCTTCAGTTACTCTTTGGCCATCTTATGCATACATCTATCAAGTTTGTTTCTACAGTACTTCATTAGGATTAACAAAATTGTCCAAGGCAATATGCAAATGATCAATAATATTCACTAATTATTAATCAAACTTAACACCCCTTGCAGTTCATAGACTTCACACTAACGTGCCAGATACGCCTTATGACTCTATATCTATCTTTTTCAATGGGATTCAATGACCCCATGGGAAATACAAAGTCCAATGAAGTTCAAGGACTTAAACCCTCCAACATCTATTTATTAATTTTAAATATTTTGTATGTGTATCCCTAACTCCTCACCCTTTGTTACCATCCACATATTCATGGCTACATCAAGATCACATTAGGGCTACATACTTACTATTCCACTCACGAAATGGATAGTCATGACATGGTACCAATGGATTTTTGTTGTTTTCATGTGATGTTTCAAGTCATAAGGATTAAAGTAATTACTTACATTAAAAAAAACAATTTACAACCAAATCATCTTTAGTTTAACTTCATGCCCCTTCGTTTATACACCATATGTTATGTACATATGTATGCATTACCTCATCATGATCAGAATCTTGTGATTCCCATCTTCTTTTGTGAGGATTGTTACCTCGGTTTCATCAATACTTCATTGTTCCACCTAATACATCTATCTTTAAATGTGATTTGTACACATATGACATATAAGACACAGTTAAAACATACATTCCTTCTTTTATATGAGGTTATTCAACCTCTATTGTCCCAATCATTTTCATCATGTGGTAAAACCTATTAACTCCCTTATCATTTATGTGATAACTCTAATAACTTGTACTAAGTTTCTTTAGTAACCTGTTGGTAATTTCAAGCGTGCCCACCTGAATTCCAAGTCAAGTGAGGAATTTGTATTAAACATATCTACATACCTCTTCATTAAGCATTTCCCCTGCCCGCCATCGAGTTCTGAAATAAACTTGCATTAATATCACATCTTGCAATTTATAAACATCGTTAAAATAGCATTTAATTCCATTTTCCATTCTTACAATTCATACATACTTTTCAAATAACTTTCAAATTCTTTCTTACATAATACCCATTTACATAATTGCATTCTACCTTTCATTCTTGCAATCTTACATAATTGCATTCTACCTTTCATTCCTACAATATATACATAATTGCCTTCTACCTTTCATTCTTGCAGTTTATACATAATTGCATTCTACTTTTCGTTATTGTAATTTATACATAATTGCATTCTACCCTTCATTCTTGCAGTTTATACATAATTGCATTCTACTTTTCAATCTTGTAGTTTATACATAATTGCATTCTACCCTTCATTCTTGCAGTTTATACATAATTGCATTCTACTTTTCCTTCTTGTAGTTTATACATAATTGCATTCTACCTTTTATCGACCAGGTGTTATGGTATCCACAGTGGGCTCTCGATGTGCATTAGAACTACTCTGGATATGTTTCCTTTTTATTTTATGCTCTCGATACTTGAGATTTGTCTAGAGTAGTACTCTCGATTTACATCGAATTCTATCGAAGGTAGTACTCTCGATACATCTGTTTAACTCAGCGCAGTCATGTGTGGAGAGTTACTGCCTTTTTTTTCATTTTCTCTGTTTTACATCTCGTACGACTTGTCCGAAAATCACCTTACCTATTTTTTTCAAGTTTTTAACCGAATGCACACTTTCATAAGGACCGGGTTTGAGTTCAAGAAATTCTAATCATGCTGAAAATCCCCCAAACCCCCCATAGTATCCACCCATATATGATCAATCCACGTAAACCGAATGGTCACCATTGGTTATTTCTCACATATCACATTATCTTCAGCCAAACATAACTCAAGTAACATAAATTATTACAAACGGGTTGTAAGATGGATCCACAGGCGGATCTAAGATAAAAAGAAATATTGTTCAACAGATTTAAGCATCAAAAGCTTGCAAGCCTCTTTATTTGATACTAGGAGTAGCCAGCCCATTTCGCTTAGTACCTGCACTTAACCTTTTTGGAAAATACGTCAGTTTACACTGGTAAATACAACTAACCGACACTTTTGAAAATATTTAAGAAAATTGATTTAAATGCACAAGGCATAAATAATCTTTTATAACTTGGGATAATTATTTGAAAATAATCTTGTAAAAGAATTATATTTTTGTTATACATTCAGTAGCCCGGGTTAGAAGTACCGGGTTAAAGATTAATAGACACACCACATAATATAAACCCACGGCGAGTTATTCTCAACAAGCGGGTATATCTTTTTACATACGCACCGACAGGTGTATGCCTACACCCCGTGCTTAAGTCGTGGCCATTTCAATGAATGAGCCGAGGATATCCAGGACATGGTCATTAACCCCCCAAAGGCTTAAAACAAACAAAACAGATTAAACGGGTTATCTCAATGACTTAACCATTATTTGATTAAAGATTCAATACCCGACCAAGCGGTATCATTAAATACCGTACCCCAAGCCCGTATGAGGGAAAAAAAGTTAAAAGTATTTACCTGAACGGGTAAGGTCCCAAAAACCTCGTGGCAAGTACTTAGGACCATACCACAACCTCGCCTTTCAGCCCTCTTTAGACCTTGCACGGCCGCGCACTGGTCCAACGAGAAGAGCTTAAAAGAAAAATGGCAAGTAACACCCGCGCGCCAAAAGGAAGTTAATGAATCCTTGCGCCTTTCTCCATAACAAACAGGGATAAAAACCCTAGTTTAACACTTCCGCTTAAATAATACCCAGACTTGGATATTATTTACTAAACTGATACCACACGATAAGGAGTCACACCGGATTATGGCAATAATCTTCTAGAAGACTTAATCGTGCACCACCAGACGGTTATAACCGTCTGGGACACGTGTCATCATCCCAGGCCACCCTGAAATCACGATGATGGCATGGAATTGGAAAGAAACCTCCACTTGCCCACTTTCCACGTGACAACACCCCAGCCGTTGATCTAAATGGCGATCCGTGTGCTTTTACGTCAGATCAAAAAGATTAACGGGGAAGGAAATAACCGCTTACGGATTTAGTATCTTCCGTTAACATTTCAATAACAGGTTTTCCCGCCCAAACTCCCGGTTATAAATATGAGAGTAATTCAGGTATGAACTTCAAGTTACACTCACTTCACTAATACTTCTTCTTCTTCTTCTTCATAAACACATACTTATTCTCACGCCGGAGTGTGGTCACGGAGAGAACCTCCTTTCTCCCCATGATGAGACTAACGGTGTTCTGTTTTGTAGTGTTCATCGGAGAAGAAGATCCGTCCCTTTGAATCAAACGAGAGAGAACCAACCCTTTTTATGCAGAACTTAACCCCCTGGATAATTTGATTCCGGTCATTTATCCAGTGTTTCTTCATTGGCGCACACCGATTTCTCTGTTTCACCTGTTTTTTCTCGTTTCGATTCATATTTCTCCACTCTTTATTTCATATGGTAGAGAATTTACCACTTCACCCATCGAGTCCTAGATCCGAATTCCAGGGTTTCGAAACCCGAGATGAGCAGATTGACGGAATCATGAGAATTAAAGGAAGCAACGATAGTCATTCAGAGGGAAATGACTCCTTGGGAGTTCGTAATCATTCAGATCCACTCCCAGAACGAACTTCAGAATATTTTTTTAACAGATTCCAGATCGCTATGAACCAAATTTGCACACAAAGCATCAGATCTGAGTTGTCAAATGCCAGATCTGATACTTTGGCAGAAAGAAGAGATACAATTAACATTACAGTATTGGACCCACAGATACCTAATCAGTGGTACATTCAATCTAGTAGTCATAACGAAATAACTCAAAAATCAGAAGATGCCAACCGTCAGAGGGCCGAACCAAAGCAGATACACATGGTGCAAGGAGGTCCTTCCCGAAGGACAAACAAACGAAGCCATAATCAGCATTGGAGAGAGCAACAAGTCATATTTCCTGTCGTCCCTGGAGGTCCTCAGGAGGAACGACCAGTAATCATTACTGGCATCTTCGGCCACTATAGAACGGATTATATGTTCATAGATACAGGAAGATCAATGGATATAATATATGAACAGTGTTTCAAACAACTTGATCCAGAGGATAAAGCTCGTTTAGAGCCGGTTGATTTTCCTCTCACCGGTTTTTGCAACGAAGCTGTGTTCCCATTAGGACAAATTGCATTTCCTGTGACTCTATCAGATGGCGAGCATTCACGCACAGTCACAGTAAATTTCATGGTCATGCCAGCAACATCGCGCCACGATGTCTTGCTAGGAAGAAGATCACAAAGAGAATTAAGCATGATCACTTCTATTCCACATGCTGCTTGCGGGTTTCCAACGGAAACCGGAGTAGCAAGTCTGTACTCAAGTAAAGAAGTTATGTACGTGGACGATGAACCACCAGCAAAAGTGGCCAAACCATCAGCACCAAATGAGCCAGAAAAATGGGTCCTCAACGAAGAGTATCCAGAGCAGACCATCTTACTAGGGCACGCCATTTCACCAGAAATACGAATACAATTAAAGGAATTACTTTCGAACAATAAGGACATATTCGCCTGGTGCCCAGCGGACATGACTGGGGTTCCGCGAGATATAGCGCAACACTATTTGAACGTCCGGCCCTCAGCAGAACTTGTCACGCAGGGAAGACGCAGTCTCAGCGTAGAAAAAGCGGAAGCCATGAACGAACAAGTAACAGAGTTACTCAACGCCGGAATCTTGCCCGAAGTTCAGTACCATACCTGGGTCGCCAACCCTGTAATGGTTCAAAAAGACAATGGCGGATGGCGAATGTGTGTCGACTTCAAAGACCTAAATAAAGCCTGCCTGAAAGATTACTTTGCGCTTCCTGAGACAGACAAAAAAGTTGACTCTCTAGCATCTTTTCGCTGGAAGTGCTTTCTTGACTGTTATAAGGGCTATCATCAGGTCCAAATGAAAGAGGAGGACGAAGACAAGACTGCCTTCCACACAGACAAGGGCATCTTCTGCTATACAAAAATGCCATTTGGTCTCCGTAACGCAGGAGCTATTTATCAGCGCTTAATGGATACAGTCTTCTGGGAAGACATTGGTAAAAAAGTCGAGGTATATATGGATGACCTCGTGATCATGAGCCACGAAGAGGAAACAATGCTAGAAAATATTCATCGCACGTTCGATTCTTTGCGCAGCGTGAACTTAAAACTTAACCCAACGAAGTGTTCCTCCGGAATGGAAGAAGGAAATTTTTTGGGTTTTATAGTAACAAGAGACGGTTTTAAAGTTAACCCGGAGAAAGTGCAAGCCATCCAGCTGATGACGTCACCTGCAACAGTAAAAGAAATGCAAAGGCTCGCGGGACGATTAGCAGCCTTGAACAGATTCTTGGCAAATCATGCTGCAAAGTCTTATCCGTTCATTAGCACACTGCGCAATTGTGCCAAGAAAAGCCACTTCCAGTGGACACCAGAAGCGGAAGCAGCCTTCAACAAATGAAGGAATGTTTAATTCAGCTGCCAACGCTGACAGCACCGCGAGAAAAAGAACCGCTGATCTTATATTTATCCGCTGCAGAAGTAGCGGTTGGTGCAGTGTTAATGATGGAACGAGAGAACATTCAGACTCCAATATATTATATCAGCCAGATGCTCACTGGCCCGGAGATGCGCTAATCGATGATAGAAAAACTGGTCCTCGCCCTAGTACATGCATCACGACGCCTACGCCGGTATTTCTCTAGTCATGTTATCACAGTTCTTACCAATTACTTAGGACAAATTCTATCCAAACCCGATGTCGCGGGGAGATTAGCTAAGTGGGCTATTGAGCTGGGAGGATACAATATCCGATATAGACTGCGAGCAGCAATCAAAGGGCAAGTTTTAGCAGACTTCACCACAGAAGTTCCCATAGACAAAGTACAAGAATGTGAAGCAATCCAAAACCCTGTTCCCGTTTTCGATGATAGGGTCTGGACTCTACACACAGACGGAGCTTCTAATGACGATGGAGCAGCCGCGGGACTCCGATTGGTCAGCCCAGACAATCATGAATTTACATATGCGATACGTTTGGATTTCCAGAGCACGAACAACGAGGCAGAATATGAAGCGTTTCTGGCAGACCTCCGTCTAGCGCTTAAAATGGGAGCGAAAAATCTTGAAGCTAACGTTGATTCAAAATTAGTGGCCGAGCAAGTTAATGGGCACTACGATGCAAAAGGCGAAGCTATGGCGTTATATCTGGAACAAGCGCGAATGCTAATCAGCCAATTCAAAACTTTCAAAATAAATCACATAAACAGAAGCGAGAATAAGCTTGCGGATGCACTGAGCAAATTGGCCGCCACCAGTTTCAGACATCTAGCAAAAGAGGTACGCATTGAGGTATTATCCAATCCTTCCGTCCCTCTTAAGCAAGTAAACATCGTAGAGATCGGCAACCCATCCTGGATGTCCACGATCATCATGTACCTTCAACACGGGAAACTCCCAGAAGGGAAAGCGGAAGCTAGGAAGATCCAAAACAAAGCAATAAATTACGAAATGGAAGACGGAATTCTATACCGCAAGTCATTTATGGGACCACTCCTACGCTGTGTTGACAAAACAGATGCGCAGTACTTAGTCAGGGAAATCCATGAAGGCTTATGTGGGATACACGCTGGACCGCGAATGGTAGTGGCAAAGATAATGAGCGCGGGCTACTATTGGCCGGGGATGCATGTGGACGCGGTAGAACTATTATGAAAATGCGCGGCCTGTCAGCGCCACGCGCCAAAAACCCTCCGTCCAAAGAATCCACTCGTACCGGTCACGTCCGCCTGGCCCTTCCAGCAATGGGGCATTGATCTTGTTGGCCCATTCCCTGATGCGCCTGGCGTAGTAAAGTTCATTATCGTAGCAGTAGACTATTTCACAAAGTGGGTCGAGGCCAAGGCATCAGCTTCAACCGCAGCAATGGTGATCCGTAAATTTATATGGGAACATATTATTTGCAGATTCGGATTACCATTGCGCATCATCTCCGACAACGGCACCAATTTCGCCTCAGAAGATCTTCAGAAGTGGTTCAAGGAAATGAAGATTGAACACAACTTTGCCTCTGTGGCGCACCCATAAGCAAATGGCCAAGTCGAGAGTGCCAACAAACAAATAGTTGATGGCATAAAAGCGAGACTTGGGATAGCGCGCAGAGGATGGGTCGATGAGCTCCCCAGCATCTTATGGGCCCATCGTACCATGCCAAAGACCAGTACGGGAGAGACCCCATTCAGTCTTGTATATAGATCGGAGGCGGTAATCCCAGCCGAAATTGGCCTTCCATCACCGCGCATGCTTGCCATGGAAAAGCAAAACAATGAACATGAACGAAGAATGGATTTAGACCTTCTCGAAGAAAGGCGCGAGAACGCCACCATCGCTGAGGCAAGATACAAATCTAAACTTGAAAAGTACTACAACGCGCGTGTACGCGTATGTACTTTTGTCCCAGGGGACTTTGTATTACGCGACAATGAAACCTCCAATGCGGAAAAACCGGGCAAACTAGCGCCAAAGTGGGAAGGGCCGTACATTATCAACGAGGTCCTAGGCAAAGGAGCATACACCCTAAAAAGAATTGACGGAACGTCCGTTCCCCGCACCTGGAACGCGCAGCAGCTGCGCAGGTGTTATATATAGCCGAGCTACTCCACAAGACAGATTTATACAGGCAATGTATTTTTCTATTTTACTTTGTATTAATTAGCTCTGCGCCCTGCTAATACAACAGTTATCCTTACACATGTTATTGTTTGTTACAAATTGCATATAATTCTATGGGTTTACGCGAAAACAATATGGTGAACATTGTACGCCTCATGAACAGTCTAAATAAGCACAACCTTGCGCGCATTCTAGACCTACGTTCACACATGAGCACAATACCATTCTCATTCGCTTTACCTGCACAAAGTAATTAGGCATATGCAACATATTGTAATCCAAACACAAACTTGTAAATTACCAAAGCAGACATGCACAACAGTGCATCAAAAAATATCATTAGTGCAACAAAATCACTTTAAACAAGCCATTTACAAGAACACAACAGTGTTTCTTCAAAAACAAAAAAAGAGTACTAGTTACAAGTTAAACTAAGAAAGCATATTTAACACCCCATACGGAGTATGGAGGACCTCACCATACTCAGACAAAGGGTGGGGATCAACAATCCAAGGGTTATTATCCTCCCTGTCATCTCCGGAAGCAAGGGCCACAATCTCATCAGTCGGAGCCTCAGCCGGAATAACAGCACGACGACACCGTTGGTAAATGATTGAAGAACTCCCCCTCCAATCAACCGGAAAAGAACGAGTTACAAGGTGTGCTGATAGCCTAGTAACTCCTCTATTGTTATCATCTAAATGATCGGAGAGGTGTCGGTCTCTCGGAGCCTCAGGGAGAGTAACACCATTGGAACTCCCACCACTGGTGAAAGAATCAACCGTTGAACCAGAAAGCAGAAGCAAAGCATCAACAGCCTCGAACATCTTCAAAACTTTGGAAAACCTTTTCCACCGAATCTGCTGCTTTTTCTTCATTTTTTCCAAATTGGGTAAAGAATTTCACACCCAACAAATATATAGACGAGGAAAGATTACTGTTAGCATCGAAAAGAGAACTGTGATGATAAAGTATCAAATCAGCTGACTTTGCAACGGCGCTGTCACTACAAACGACACATCCCATTAATAACTCTCTGACAGAGTCTACACACATTCCCAGAGCTATAGTTAAATTAGGAGATGAAGAGGCAGCACAATCTATAGAGATGACGTAAGCAACTCCTCAGCTTATAATTGCAAAAGCTCTTCGCTCAGGATAACAACAGTTCAGAGTAAAGAAAGGTGCAAAATATCTTCCCTCATAACATTTCCATCTTTCTAAGGATTATGATTTTTTCAAAAAACCCAAGAATAATGGGCAAAGTGGATCTTCTCATAAAGGATTCTCTACTTTCGCGCCAAAAAACCCTATAGCAAAAAAGCAGCTCTCGGAAAGTCCAGTGCTCCACTTATTTGCATAAGAGCAACACTAGGCTTGGGGGACTTGAAGGGGTAAGGTCCCAAAAACCTCGTGGCAAGTACTTGGGACCATACCACAACCTCGCCTTTCAGCCCTCTTTAGACCTTGCGCGGCCGCGCACTGGTCCAACGAGGAGAGCTTAAAAGAAAAACGGTAAGTAACACCCGCGCGCCAAAAGGAAGTTAATGAATCCTTGCGCCTTTCTCCATAACAAACAGGGATAAAAACCCTTGTTTAACACTTCCGCTTAAATAATACCCAGACATAGATATTATTTACTAAACTAATACCACACGATAAGGAGTCACACCGGATTATGGAAATAATCTTCTAGAAGACTCAATCGTGCACCACCAAATGGCTATAACCGTTTGGGACACGTGTCATCATCCCAGGTCACCCTGAAAACACCCCAGCCGTTGATCTAAATGGCGATCCGTGTGCTTTCACGTTAGAACAAAAAGATTAACGGGGAAGGAAATAACCGCTTACGGAGTTTGTATCTTCCGTTAACATTTCAATAACAGCTTTTCCCGCCCAAACTCCCGGTTATAAATATGAGAGTAATTCAGGTATGAACTTCAAGTTACACTCACTTCACTAATACTTCTTCTTCTTCATAAACACACACTTATTCTCACGCCGGAGTGTGGTCACGGAGAGAACCTCCCTTCTCCCTGTGACGAGACTAACATTGTTCTGTTTTGCAGTGTTCATCAGAGAAGAAGATCCGTCCCTTTGAATCAAACGAGAGAGAACCAACCCTTTTTATGTAGAACTTAACCCCCTGGATAATTTGATTCCGGTCATTTATCCAGTGTTTCTTCATTACCTGAGCAAAAATATAATTTTTATCCCAGTCGTATATCAATCAGCAAGTACATATAGCTTTTACCGGGCTCCTAATCTGGAACGAAGGTTTTAATAACCTATTAGATTCCTAACGGGTCTTATTTAAGCTATAACTTAGACCGGTTAGTTTTAAAGAAAGGTATACGGTTCAAAACGCAAGATTAAGCGAAGGCCGGATTAGAATGTGATTTAGACCTGACAAGCATGAATACTTGTATAATAAGGGTAAACTAAACCCATTCTGGATTTTGAAGAGAAAGTGATAAGGTTTTATCCGTTTCGGTTAATTTACGCAAACTAGGTACATAAACCGTACCGAATGCGAAAAATGCAAAACGGGTAACCAAAATAGTCATATACAGGTTTCACAAGTTAATATGCTCAAAATATGTTGTGATATCATTAGGATACCTTCCATTATGCCCAAAACGAATTTAAAATCAATTTAAGCCCCGTAAGGGTATTTTGGTCATTTTAAAGCTTATAAAAGAGGTTAAATAGTAATATGAGTTTATGGTCTAAAGTAATCTGTAAAAATATTAATTTTAATGGGTTATATCAGTAAGATACCATACACATGTGAAATTTATCTTTTATGACCAAACTATGCACCGAAGGGGCATTTTGGTCATTTCACATATGTTTTAAGGGTCAAATTTGGAAATCTGAGTTCAAAACTTTTACTTAATGTTAAAGTATAAAAATTTATCCATAACATCAGTTGGTAACAAGCTTTAGATTCCAAATATGGTTTTAAACCATACTATGCGCCTAAATCGAATAAAAGTCGGTATTTGACGATATTCGGGTTGAATAAGGAATTCTGAGATTTTGATCAGCCTTTACTGTTTAAAATAACTTATTTAATATATAAAATCAGTAGAAAAAGGTTTGACATGTAAAGGATGTGTAAAACACACTTTATTGGCGAAAAAGGCATTATGGTCAATTACCGAGCCTATGCAAGAACTCTATGTTTTGATCAGTCTAAAATTTAATAAAAATTTTCAAAAATCTCTAAATATTATATTACATCAGTGGGTAAAAGGTTTGGTGTCAAAATTTGGGTTTAAATAGGTTTTATGCCAAAAATGCCGATTAATTAACAAAAAGCTTTTAATTTACGATATCGAGCATAACTTCTAATTTAGACGACAAACTGATGTCAAATTTTTAGGACATGCTTATAAATCAGTAACAAAGGTTTTTGTCCTCTCACATTTTCAAAAATCTCGTTTTAATATCAAAAGGGCATAATGGTCAACTTTTAAGCAAATAACGGAAACATGCAATGAACTAGGATTTCTATGGAACCAAGTTGTATAACCTCAGAGGGTTATACTAACCTATAATATGGTCCTAAAGGAACCCTAAGGCATATCCAAACTAAGCTAAATCGGGTCAGAACTGAAAGTCAAAGCAAATGTCTACTTTTGCGACTTTCGGTTCCGAACCGAGCCTAAACTCAGAATTGTCGGGTTGAACATGCCTAAACATGTTCTTATATTAATTACCAAGTTATTTTAGTGTTTAAACATGTTCCATAACTTCTACATTATCAGTTATGAATTTATTTGTAAATATGGATCCTGTTAACTTTTTAATAATAAGTTTGACCCGACATTTGACCAAGTTAGAATGGAAATCAGTAGGTGCCCTTTTAAAGGTTTACTATCTACATAATTACCAAATCAGAGCCATTTTCAATTCGAGTAATGGCTGGACCATTAGTGATTAATCACTAAGTCAAAGCTTAATTACGATGGCTTTGACTTTTAGTCATTAAACTAATAAAAGTTGAATTTAAGGGGCTAAGAATGCTTACAATAACTCTTAGCACGAAATATGAACTGATGAAAACTTCTTAGAGCTCCAAGGGATTCCAGAGAATGAGTTTTGAAATAAAATTTCAAGTGTGCAAATGACAAGTGAATGAACAAGGTCTTATATAGCAAAATGGAAGCTCTAAGATCTTTGCATGTGTCCCTATGATGATCCCAGATGTTACCAGGTGTCCCTAGTGAATGAAAAACCATTGGCATAGTCCCTGGTATCGAATTCAGGCATGCAAATGCGGTGGAACTGGCTGAACATGCAGCTCTCATTGTTTTCTGACACTGCCACCCTCACGCGGGCCGCGTAAGACTCAGAAAGACTCTACGCGGGCCGCGACACTCCCTTATGACCGGAAAACAACTTTCATTAATTGCAGTTTTGGTCCCTGGTCCATATTTAAATAAAATAACTTTCGTTTATTGCACTTTTGACCCCCAAAGTTATCTTTTAAGGGCCTTAGGTCATAAACTAACTCCGTTAAGCTCCCGATTAGTTGTACGATCACCCGAAAAGTCTTGATTTCTTTGAAACTCCACAAAATAAATATCCAAGATTCTTGAGAACCAAATATATAATTATTACAATGTTTTTGGGTTCGTTAAAAGGTCACTCAGAGGTAACATTTAACATGTTGACACTTTTAACCCTTATGTTTCGTAAAATCCTTATTTTAAGCACAAACGACTTTCTATGTTCGACAAATTATTCGTTTAAGAATACGAACGTCGTGTGAGGTCAATTAGAGGCACAAAAATGGCATGTTGACACTTTGGATCCTTTTACTAACACATTTACATTGTTTGACAACTTTAGTCCCTCCGAAACAATTCCTTACACGTTTAAAGTCCATGACACGTGTCTTTATTATATTGCTCGTGATTTTATGAGGTGTTACATCCTCACCCCCTTAAAAGAAATCTTGACCTCAACATTTACTAAAATAAATGAGGGTACTTCTTTTTCATTGTGGACTCAACCTCCCACGTGTATTCGGGGCCTCTACGGGCATCCCATTTTACCTTCACAATCGGCATATGCTTCTTTCGAAGTTTCTTAACCTGTCGATCCTCGATTGACAAAGGTTTTTCAATGAACTTCAAGCTCTCATCTATCTGCACGTTCTTGTGCGACACTGCTAGCGATTCATCAGTAAACATTTCTTCAAGTTGCAAACGTGGAACACATTATGGATTCCACTAAGCTCTTCTGGCAGATTTAACTTATAAGCTACAGTTCCGACACATTCGTTGATCTCAAATGGTCCTATGTATCTAGGGCTCAACTTTCCCTTCTTGCTAAAACGCATTACCCCTTTCCAGGGTGATACCTTAAGTAACACTTTGTCACCTACCTCGAATTTCAGAGGTTTACGCCTTTTATCTGCGTAGCTTTTCTGCCTATCCCTGGCAGCTTTGAGACGATCACGTATCTGCACAATCTTATCTGTCGTCTCCTGGACTATATCAGGTCCTGTTAGTTGGATATCACCAACTTCCGCCCAACAAACTGGCGTCCTACACTTTCTTCCATATAAAGCTTCGAAAGGTGCAACTTGAATACTCGAATGATAGCTATTATTATATAAAAATTCAATCAACGGAAGATGATCATCCGAACTTCCACCTAAATCAATGACACAAGCTCGAAGCATATCCTCAAGTGTTTGAATTGTATGTTCGCTTTGACCATCCGTCTGAGGATGATAAGCAGTGCTGAAGTTTAATCGAGTGCCTAAGGATTGCTGAAAGCTTTTCCAAAAATGCGATGTGTGTCTTGTATCCCTATCAGAGATAATAGACATTGCCACTCCGTGGAGAGATACAATCTCATCCACGTACAGCTGAGCTAACTTGTCGGAGCTGTATGTTTCCTTAATCGGCAAGAAGTGGGCTGACTTAGTCAACCTATCGACTATAACCCAAATAGTATCATTTCCTCACTTTGTCTTTGGTAACTTTGTGATGAAATCCATGGTTACCATCTCCCATTTCCATGTGGGAAGTTCAGGCTGTTGAAGCAAACCTGACGGCTTTTGATGCTCTACTTTAACTTGTGCGCATGTCAGACATTTGGCCACATAAGTGGCTATAGATTTCTTCAAACCTATCCACCAATAATTTGCCTTTAAATCCTGGTACATCTTATCACTGCCAGGATGAACAGAATATTTGGAACTATGGGCTTCTTGAAGAATCACATCCTAAGTCCTCCATAGATTGGAACCCATATTCATCCATTTAATCTTAGGATTCCATCCTTGCCATACGACAACTGTTCAGCAGTCACGCCCAACTTCTCATTCGGATAGTTCGCTTCTAATACGGCTTCCTTTTGAGCGGCTAACAACCTTTCATTCAAAATGTTCTTCAATTCAATGCTCTTGGCATTGATTCTAATAAGCTTAACCCTTTCCTTCCTGCTCAAGGCGTCGGCGACTACATTCGCTTTGCCTAGATGATATCGGATTTCACAGTCATAATCAATCAGCGTCTTTATCCATCGGCGCTGTCTCATGTTAAGATCCTTTTGGTTAAACAGGTGTTGAAGGCTCTTATGATCAGAATAGATCACACACTTAGTTCCATAAAGGTAATGCCTCCAAAGCTTTAGTGTAAATACAACGGCACCCAACTCCAAATCGTGGGTGGTGTAATTCTTCTCGTACACCTTTAATTGTCGGGAAGCATAGGCAATAACCTTGCCTTTCTGCATAAGCATACATCCTATGCCTGTGTGCGATGCGTCGCAATAAACCACAAATTCTTCAACACCTTCAGGCAATGTCAATACAGGTGCATTGCTTAACTTTTGCTTAAGAATTTCAAAGGATTCTTGCTGCTTGGGACCCCAGTCAAACTTGACATTCTTGCGAGTTAACGATGTTAAGGGTGCAACAATCCTTGAAAAGTTCTCAATGAAACGTCGATAGTATCCTGCTAAACCCAAAAACCTACGAATCTCAGTGGGAGTCTTAGGGTCTTGCCAATTCATAATTGCCTCAATCTTAACGGGATCCACCTGGATACCACGCTCACTCACCATATGTCCAAGAAATTGGACTTCACGAAGCCAAAACTCATATTTTGAAAACTTGGCGTAAAGTTTCTCTTTCTAAAGAAGTTTAAGGATACATCGAAGGTGTCTTTCATGATCGGCTTGACTCTTCAAGTAAATAATAATGTCATCCATAAAAACAATGACAAACTTGTCCAAGTATGGCTTGCAAACGCGATTCATGAGGTCCATGAACGCTGCTGGTGCATTAGTGAGCCCGAAAGGCATCACCAAGAACTCGTAGTGACCATAACGAGTTCTGAATGTAGTCTTATGCACATCTTCATCTCTGACTTTCAGCTGATGGTATCCTAACCTTAAATCAATCTTGGAGAAGTAACTTGCCCCTTGCAATTGATCGAATAGATCATTGATCCTAGGTAACGGATACCCGTTCTTGATTGTAACCTTGTTTAATTCACGATAATCGATGCATAGACGCATCGAGCCATCCTTCTTCTTCACAAATAGAATCAGTGCTCCTCAAGGGGACGAGCTAGGTCTAATAAAACCCTTTTCCAACAAATCATCCAACTGAGTCCTTAACTCTTTCATCTCAGTTGGAGCCAAACGATAAGGTGCTCTTGCAATTGGTGCAGCTCCAGGAATAATGTTGATTCTGAATTCCACTTGTCTATCTGGGGGTAAACCAGGTAGTTCTTCAGGGAATACATCAGGGTATTCAGAGATAATGGGGATGTCTTCGATCTTAGGCTTTGGTTCATCAATAGTCACCTGTGCCATGTAGATGACACAACCCTTCTTCAAACACCTTGATGCCTTAAGCATAGACACTTGCTTAGGCAACCCGTACTAAGTATCTCCTTGTATTGTTAACGGCTCGCCATAAGGAGTCTTGATAACCACTTGCTTCTTATCACATACGATTTGGGCTTGGTTACGAGATAACCAATCCATGCCTATCACTATATCGAACCCTTCTAATTTCAATGGAAGCAAAGACAGTGGAAAATAGTGGTTCCTAATGGAGATGAAACATCCATCTAACACGGTTGAAGCAGTCTCTAACGTGCCATCGGCCAATTCTACTTCATATTTTATGCTTAGGGTTTTAACAGGCAGGTTTAATAGCTTACAAAATTTATTGTCTACAAATGACTTATCTGCACCCGAATCAAATAATACCCTTGCATAAACATCATTGATAAGAAAGGTACCTGTTATCACATTATCGTTCTGAATCGCTTCTTGAGCATTCATTTGAAAGACCCGAGCATTGGTCTTTTTACCCTCTTCAGGTTTCTTTGCATACTTTGGGAAGTTGGACTTGATATGCCCCTTCTCGTTACAGTTGTAACATGTCGCGTCCTTTATCTTCTTACAATCCAACGTTTTATGCTCACTTGATTTGCAGATCCCATAAGCTCTGGGCTGCGATTGGGACTTTGATTCGAATCTGCATTTCCCTAGATGACGCTTCTTGCAGGTTTTACACTTGGGTTTTTCACCCGTCTGCTGGCTATAATTTTTAAACCCGGAACTCTTTTTGTGATCAGAGTTCCCCTTATGCTTCTTATCAGAACGGCGTGAGTTCTCATCCTCACGTTTACTTTTTCCCTCTTCATAATTTTTGAGCGATCTCGGCCTGACCGCATCGAGAGTAAGAGATAGGGATAGATCAGCCACTGACCTAAAGGTAGCAGGTCTTGATGCCTTCACACTTGCCTTAATTTCCGGAGCTAAACCTCCAATAAAACGAGCTATACGCTTTGGTTCTGGTGTGACCAAGTATGGAACCAATCGAGACATGGTATTAAAACTCGTAAGATAAGCCTAACTGTCTAAGTTCTTCATGACCAATGTCAAGAAATCAGTCTCAATTTTCTCAACTTCATGTTGAGGACATAAATTTTCTTTGATAAGAGCAACAAACTGATCCCAAGACATGTTGTACAACAGGATCTTTCCTGCAGCTTGGATTAGAGACCTCCACCAAGCTAACGCTTCACCTTTAAACGACTGCGACACAAACTTCACAATGTCTTGTTTGGCACAACCACTAATATCAACCACAGTGTCCATCTCATCGAGCCAAGTCATACAATCAATGGCTCCTTTCTCTCCAGTAAAGTCTTTGGGCTTGCAGGAGATAAAATATTTGTAAGAGCATGTCTTAACACGGGGCTCTTGATTGAGCACAATCTTCATAGACGGGACACTCTGCTGATTTGATGAGTGACGAGCATCGTCCCTTTTTGACTCGTGTGTTTTAGAAGGGGGCTTACTATGAGCCTCAGAATGAGTCTTAGAGCGTTTGCCACTTGATTCCTTGAACTGTCTGTCAAGTGCCCTAGTAACAACATTTTCTATCAATGCCTGAAGATCTGCACCAGCTACATTAATTCTGGTGGTATCATTATTCTCTCTCGGGTGACTGTTAACCTCCTTCGATTCAGCCATGTAGCTTGATTGCTGAGCAAAACAATTGACAATATTTTATTCAGAGGTTATTATGGAATCATCATTTTGATGACTCATTAACCATGGTAAACATAGACCATATTGGTTATTTTATGTAGTATTTTCTTTATAATTTATCCGTAGTTAAAATTTTATTAGAGATTTTAGAGTGGCACAAAAGGCCTAGTCACAAGGACATTTTACTCATAAGCCTTGATCTTGTAAGATCGGGGCTTTAAGATTTGAACATAGTTCATTACCTTTTCTTGACAGGGAGTTATAGACTAAGTCTGTCTTTTGTCTTATTTGACAATTATTATGGTCCGTAGGCACTGCATCACTAATGGATGTTTAAATAATAAATAAAGGAAAGGAATTTGGAAGGATCCAATATAAGAATAACTTGTGTGATTTTATCGAATCACATTTGCTAGGAGTGTTAACATGTTTTCAGATGTTAACAAGGATTTGAATCTTAAAAAGGGACTACCATCATGGCCCTGTCTTAGAATGACACATGGGCTAGGTCTTTACCTTTAAGATTTCATTTAATAATTAATGGCTGATCATTTACAAAAAGGAATTATATTTTGATTTATTCATATATTTATATTCATGCATATGATGACAAAAATGAAATTTTGAATTAAAACATTCCACTAAATTAAAAAGGAGTACATAGATGCCCTAAACGAGACTTTTACATAAATAACTTGCCCACGCAGGGGCCAAAACAACAATACAAGTCCTCGCAGGGACCATATACTTAAATAAATGTCCACACAGGGACTTAATTGAAAATAAAGATTACAACACAAATAAATAAGGAATCTTCAAAAATCCCTCTTCTTCTTCCCCTTGATCAGATTCGCCAAACCCTTAGGAAATCCTCGGTGGCTTCTACGTTCCTCTTGAACCTCTCGTTCCACCTGGCTCAACCTCTTAAAAATCTCCTGCTGTTGCGGTGGCTGGATCAGTGGTGGCTGCGGCGGCTGCTGAAGTGGAGGTTGAGGAGGTGGCGGGTATTGATACCCATATGCCTGGTATCCAGACTGGTATGAAGCTGCGAAAGGTCCTTCAGGGTGAAGAGCATTGTAGTTGGCCGCCTCGAGGTATGGGTCGACGGCAGGGGCATTGTAGTAGTTGTAGCCAGGATAAGTTGGCTGCTCAAAAGGGTTATACGCCGCTGCACCGGCGTAGGAAGGAATTGGGTTATCATAACCCATTGGTGGTGGTGGTGCGACTGGAGCTGAGTCGACCTCTGAAACTGGGTTTGAAGGCCCACCCATTTGCGGGTCTTAATAAAGTGGCGGGTAGTGGCTGCCACTGGAGTGTTGAGGGGTGCTGAAGTGAAAATCCTCTCTTCGCACGGACATCGTGCACCTGATCTTCTTCGCCTCGGCGGTTCGGGAGGCAGCAGCTGCTCTAGTGGCGGCGGTGGCGGTGGTGTAACCACCTGGAAACGCGAATCCTCGGAGGGATCCTGCTGCTGCTGAGGTGGGTTAAAAGGGGGAGTAAACTCCCAGTGGTAAGTGCCCACCTTTCTTGGAAACTGTATGGGCCTCGGTATGGTGAACCATGAAAAGATGACCCGTCTGAAATCTTGATGGGATGCGTCAGCGTCCCAGTTGGCATCTCAGCGGGTTCTGGATCTTGATCCTCATCCATATCCATATCCTGGGCTCCAGGAAAATGGTCTTCTGGTCCCAATGGGTTATGGCCCATTGGTTCTTCACTCACGTTCGCCGGATTAAACCGGCTCTGAAAGTACGGGGTCAGGTCCTGAAAGGCACGATGAGAACCCGAACGCTGCAACGTGAGGTAGGAATGGCGCGAGTGGTCTGACTCATCATTCTGGTGGAGTCCGAATGAGTCGTGGTACGATGGCGATGAACTGAGAGAGACTGAACGCCTCGCCGGCTCCAGCTAAGTCCTCCAATCCTCATGGGGACTTGAGCTTAAAGTTGCGGATGGAGTTCGCCAGTGTGATGGCCCGGCCTCGTGATCATTTGGGGCTGTGATTGGCACCTTGCCCCGACCACCTCTTCCTCTGAATCTTGGCGGCATTTTGTTGTTCCTGCCAAAACAAACAAAAAGAAACCAACAAAAGAAAACAATAAGATTAGGATTAGCCCTATGTCGTTAGCCTAGACTCGGAGGTCAAGGAATGTGCAAACTGTGTCATTGAGATTAAACACAAAAGGCTAGTGTTTAATTCACTCAATGTTGGCTCTGATACCAACCTGTCACACCCCGCTATTTCCACGTATTACCGGTGGGCCCGGTGGGGAGTATCGTGACGTAGTTGATATCATCATGGTCAATAATCACAGTTTAAATGCACAGCGGAAGTCTAAAAGTAATAATTATACAAACCGATTTGAAAGTAACATAAATTATTACAAACGCGTTGTAAGATGGATCTACAGGCGGATCTAAGATAAAAAGAAATATGGTTCAACAGATTTAAGCATCAAAAGGTTGCAAGACTCTTTATTTGATACTAGGAGTAGCGAGCCCATTTCGCTTAGTACCTGCACTTAACCTTTTTTGAAAATACGCCAGTTTACACTGGTAAATACAATTAACCGACACTTTTGAAAATATTTAAGAAAATTGATTTAAATGCACAAGGCATAAATAATCTTTTATAACTTGGGATAATTATTTGAAAATAATCTTGTAAAAGAATTATATGTTTGTTATACATTTAGTAGCCCGGGTTAGAAGTACCGGGTTAAAGATTAATAGACACCCACATAATGTAAACCCACAGCGAGTTATTCTCAACAAGCGGGTATATCTTTTTACATATGCACTGACAGGTGTATGCCTACACCCCGTGCTTAAGTCGTGGCCATTTCAATGAATGAGCCGAAGATATCCAGGACATGGTCATTAACCCTCCAAAGGCTTAAAACAAACAAAAACAGATTAAACGGGTTATCTCAATGATTTAACCATTATTTGATTAAAGATTCAATACCCGACCAAGCGGTATTATTAAATACTGTCCCCAAGCCCGTATAAGGGAAAATAAGTTAAAAGTATTTACCTGAGCAAAAATATAATTTTTCTCCCAGCCGTATATCAATCAGCAAGTACAGATAGCTTTTACCGGGCTCCTAATCTGGAACGAATGTTTTTTATAACCTATTAGATTCCTAACGGGTCTTATTTAAGCTATAACTTAGACCGGTTAGTTTTAAAGAAAGGTATACGGTTCAAAACGCAAGATTAAGCTAAGATCGGATTAGAATGTGATTTAGACCCGACAAGTATGAAGACTCGTATTATAATGGTAAACTAAACACATTCTGGCTTTTGAATAGAAAATGATAAGATTTGACCCGTTTCGGTTAATTTACGCAAACTAGTTACATAAACCGTACCGAATGCGAAAAAATGCAAAACGGGTAACCAAAAGAGTCATATATAGGTTTCACAAGTTAATATGCTCAAAATATGTTGTGATATCAGTAGGATACCTTCCATTATGCCCAAAACGAATTTAAAATCAATTTAAGCCCCGTAAGGGTATTTCGGTCATTTTAAAGCTTATAAAAGAGGTTAAATAGTAATATGAGTTTATGGTCTGAAGTAATCAGTAAAAATATTTATTTTAATGGGTTATATCAGTAAGATACCATACACACGTGAAATTTATCTTTTATGACCAAACTATGCACCGAAGGGGCATTTTGGTCATTTCACATATGTTTTAAGGGTCAAATTTGGAAATCTGAGTTCAAAAATTTTACTTACTGTTAAAGTATAAACATTTATCCATACATCAGTAGGTAACAAGCTTTAGATGCCCAATATGGTTTTAAACCATACTATGCGCCTAAATCGCATAAAAGTCGGTATTTGACGATATTCGGGTTGAATAAGGAATTCTGAGATTTTGATGATCCTTTACTGTTTAAAATTACTTATTTAATATATAAAATCAGTAGAAAAAGGTTTGACATGTAAAGGATGTGTAAAACTAATTTTATTAGCGAAAAGGGCATTATCGTCAATTACCGAGCCTATGCAAGAACTCTATGTTATGATTAGTCTAAAATTTAATAAAAATTTCCAAAAATCCCTAAATATTATGTTACATCAGTGGGTAAAAGTTTTGGTGTCAAAATTTAGGTTTAAATAGGTTTTTTTGCCAAAAATGCCGATTAATTAATAAAAAGCTTTTAATTTACGATATCGAGCATAACTCCTAATTTAGACCACAAACTAATATCAAATTTTTAGGACATGCTTATAAATTAGTAATAAAGGTTTTTGTCCTCTCACATTTTCAAAAATCTCATTTTAATATCAAAAGGGCATAATGGTCAACTTTTAAGCAAATAACGGAAACATGCAATGAACTAGGATTTCTATGGAACCAAGTTGTATAACCTCAGAGGGTTATACTAACCTACAATATGGTCCTAAAGGAACCCTAAGGCATATCCAAACTAAGCTAAATCGGGTCAGAACTGAAAGTCAAAGCAAAAGTCTACTTTTGCGACTTTCGGTTCCGAACCAAGCCTAAACTCAGAATTGTCGGGTTGAACATGCCTAAACATGTTCTTATATTATTTACCAAGTTATTTTACTATTTAAACATGTTCCATAACTTCTACATTATCAGTTATGAATTTATTTGCAAAAATGGATTCTGTTGACTTTTTAATAATAAGTTTGACCCGACATTTGACCAAGTTAGAGTGGAAATCAGTAGGTGCCCTTTTAAGGGTTTATTACCTACATAATTACCAACTCATAGCCATTTTCAATTCGATTAATGGCTGGACCATTAGTGATTAATCACTAAGTCAAAGCTTAATTACAATGGCTTTGACTTTTGGTCATTAAACTAATAAAACTTGAACTTAAGGGGCTAAGAATGCTTACAATAACTCTTAACACGAAATATAAACTGATGAAAACTTCTTAGAGCTCCAAGGGATTCCAGAGAATAAGTTTTGAAATAAAATTTCAAGTGTGCAAATGACAAGTGAATGAACAAGGTCTTATATAGCAAAATGGAAGCTCCAAGATCTTTGCATGTGTCCCTATGATGATCCCAGATGTTACCAGGTGTCCCAAGTGCATGAAAAACCATTGGCACAGTCTCTGGTATCGAATTCAGGCATGCAAAAGCGGTGGAACTGGCTGAACATGCAGCTGTCATTGTTTTCTGATACTAGCACTCTCACGCAGGCAACGCAAGACTCAGAAAGAGTCTACGCGAGCCGCGACACTCCCTTATGACCGGAAAACAACTTTCATTAATTGCAGTTTTGGTCCTTGTTCCATATTTAATTAAAATAACTTTCGTTTATTGCACTTTTGAACCCCAAAGTTAACTTTTAAGGGCCTTAGGTCATAAACTAACTCCGTTAAGCTCCCGAATAGTTGTACGATCACCCAAAAAGTCTTGATTTCTTTGAAACTTCACAAAATAAATATCCAAGATTCTTGAGAACCAAATATATAATTATTAAAATGTTTTTGGGTTCGTTAAAAGGTCACTCAGAGGTAACATTTAACATGTTGACACTTTTAACCCTTATGTTTCGTAAAATCCTTATTTTAAGCACAAACGACTTTCTATGTTCGACAAATTATTCGTTTAAGAATACGAACGTCGTGTGAGGTCAATTAGAGGCACAAAAATGGCATGTTGACACTTTGGATCCTTTTACTAACATATTTACATTGTTTGACAACTTTAGTCCCTCGGAAACAATTCCTTACACGTTCAAAGTCCATGACACGTGTCTTTATTATATTGGTCGTGATTTTACGAGGTGTTACAATAATACATGTGGATGTTATTGATCCCTATTTTCTATTTCCAAGTTTTGAAATTTTAGAATTGGACTATACCAGTCAAAACCCAATCCGTGATCCATGTCATTTCCTTAACTATTGAGTCTTTGGATTCTACTTGAGCAACGGATCCTGATTTTTAAATGTTTACTTTATTCACTAAAGGATTTTCAGTGTCGCTACCGCGTACGATAAATAAAGAAGAAAAATAATCGGAATAAAGCAAGGAAGACATTATAAAACCCTTCTTCTATTATATTTCGTTTTTCCCTTTTAGTCCCTGTATGGGCATTTGATTATCATAGTCCTTGTAGCCTTACCTCTTCTAAATGAGACTTTGTATATACGTTTGTCTATCTTAGTTCCTTCGAGGACACTATATTCCAATAAAGTCCCCCGTTGGGCATGCTATTCCAATATAGTCCTTTCATGGACGTGTGGTTTTATTAAAATCCCCTTTATGGATACACTATTTTGAATTAGTCCCTTAATGGACTTGGTATTTCCAATATAGTCCTTTCATAGACATCATATTTTAAAATAATCCTTTTAGGGGCATATTATTTCAATAAAATCTTTTTGGTAAACATGTTATTTCATTTGAGAACATTTTATTTTATTAGTGTTCCTTGGCGAATATAATAATTCATCATAGTCCTCTTGAGGACACATCTTATAGTCCCTATATAGACTTATATATTTTCCTTTCAGTTCCCACGTGGGCTGGTATCGCTTTAAAGTCCCTATAAGGACCTAACTCTTCTTTATAGTCCCAGTATGGACATTTGTTTATTTAAAATCCTTATATGAACATATTTTTCAATTTAAGTCCCTCTGAGGGCATCTGTTCAGCAAAGTCCTTAGTGCGCATGCTGTACCAATATAGTCCTTTTTATGGACACGTTATTTCATTAAAATCCCTTTGGGGATATGTTATCTCTAAATAGTCCTTCCGTGAACACGAGGTTTCATTATAGTCCCTTAGTGGACATGATATCTCATTATAACCTCTTAGTAGACATGGCATTTCGTTATAGTCCCCTCATGGGCAAACTGTTTTAATATAGTCCCTATACGGACTTATGATATTTTTATAGTCCCTATACAGACTTATAGTTTTCTTTTTAGTCCTCAGTGGACAAATATAATATTAAAAGACCTGTTTAAGGCACCATGGTAAATTTCCAAATGATTTATTGAAAGTTTTTAAAATCTTATATAGGTACTCATTTCGTCCTTTATCAAACATTAGTATCAATTTGATTCGAACTTTATTGATCTACTAAATAATTTCAAAAGATCTTCTTAATGGTATAACCTAGCCGATATGTCAATACAGACATGCTATGATGGTAAAACCCTCTTAAGACAATTAATCCTTGTTAACGTCTAAGAACATGCTAACATTCCTGGCAGTGTGACTTGAGAAACCACACCAGCCGTCACGGTATTTGGACTATGTCCAAGCCTTAAAACCTGTGTGATTAATCTAGATCATGGCAAGTAACATCAATGTGATGATCGAAATATAAACATCCATTAGAGATGAAGTGCCTACAGGCTAAACTTATTGTCTTTTAAGACAACCACAGTTGTGGTCTACGACCCCCTGTCTAAAGATATTGGACTATGTCCAAGCATAATAGTCTATATGATCAATACAATCATGACCAATATCATCTAATATGATGATCACATTATTTAACGTCCTTTAGTGATGTTTCGCCTACGGGCTATAAATTATATTGTCCACTAGTGACATTGACAATTGTGACCGTTATGGTTCACCGTCCAAGGTAATGGGCAATGCCCAAGCCTTATAGTTTACAAGATCGATAAGATCATGACTAATATCCTAAATTATGATCATTATATATATATATATATATATATATATATATGTATAAACATCCGTTAGTAATATCCATTGATTGGCCTATGTGGCAAACTAAAGTATCTTTCAAGCAATGACAGATGTAGCCTATGACTCTCTGCCCAAAGGTAAAGAACTATGTTTAAACCTTAAAATCCCTGATCAAATGAGATTGGGGCTTATATATTAATGTCCTCTGTGATAGGCCTTTTGTTCCATATCCTATATGTCCTTTGCGACAAGGCCTTCGTGCCATATGGCTATTATATGTCCGTTGAGACGAGCCTATGTACTACATTTTCATGTCCTTCTTGACTTACGTTCCGCATTTAAAGGTCCTTGTGGCGAGCTTTCGAGCTATTCAAAATCGTCAATATGACAAAGAAAATTTGTGACACTGTGATTCCCTGTCTAAAAGGTAATGGACTCGGCCCAAACCCTAAATGCCATTGATGGTCCTTTCGTGACCTAGGCTAAATGTAATTGATATACATACAAATAACATTCATCGGGAATGTTCATAACCTATTAGCCTATATGGTTTAATGATACCATGGTTAGTGTATGTTAGGTCATCAGGATGATGCCTAGCTGTTGTAATGCAAGTAAGTAATTGTTTCGCTTGGTGTTAGGGACCCAGTCTCGAGTATGGCAAACTCATATAAGACAACCAACAATCACGTCATTGATGACGCGACACATACTAATGATGCTACAATTGTGAACCTCAAAATTAACAGAGATGATCTCCAAGCTATGATTGACACGGCTGTTGTAAAAGCTATGAGAAAGGTCATGAAAAAGTTAAAAGAGCCCAATGCTACTTGCTCCGAATTCCATTTAAAACCACACTTGTTTACTCATGAGAATGATCTTGTTCATACCTCGAATGCAAAGAATGAATCAAAAAGGAAAAGGGAGAAAGATAACTCCCAGATTTCTAAGAAAAAGGGTAAGCTTGAGCTCAATAAGAACCAACAAAAGTCCAATAAGAAACCTGTATGCAAGACTTGCTATAAAAGACACAGGGGACAGTGTCGAATGGAACAAAGGCCAAAGCCGTGTGGCATCTGTAAAAGAACTGTTCACCAGTCCCATGAATATAGGGACATAAAGAATGCAGTCTGCTTTAGCTGTGGCGATAAAGGCCACATCAGGTCGGTGGTGGCGGTTCTGATCTCTCATCTCTTTTAGATGGATGGATGGACGAATAATATTTACAAAAATTGAAAATGTTGGGAAGTGTAAAAATCACCTGAGAAGTTGAAAAGTTTGAAACTGTGTGTAATGTTTTTGAAGTATTTTTATCGATTTTTTCTAGATTAAAGTATTTGTTTTGCTTTTTACTCTCATGATATTAGTTTGCATCAGTAAACTTACATAAATAACTTCTGTCTATAAAGAATGAGTTTCAATTTACGTCAAACTTCACACTGTATAATTATAAAATAAGTAAAATTATATCACGTATGAACATAATATTCACATTAAATATAATAGTATGACTCATAATATTGTAGGTTCGAAAAGATTAAACAACTAAACAATACACATACTTGATTTCGAATATTATCAACGAACTGACAACAACATGATAAAGTTATGTATGTTATCAACGATCCCTTGGTTTAACTCTAGAAGATAGATGAATATTTATGGTGTGTGTGTTTAATTCACATGAATTTTAAATATTTTTCTTATACATGGATTAAAAGAATTAGTAACGATATTCATCTTTTTTGTGTTACTATGTTTATTGGAATTAGATTTACTATCATTTTATCAATTATGATTTCCTTACTGCCCTAAATGCTTATTGGAATTAGATTGAATCTTTACTATCATTACATCAATTATGTTTTCCTTACTTTTTTTTTCAAGAGTGTCTCTTTGTTTTATTATGTCAAATGAGACGTTTGTTCGTTAAATATGCGTTGATTCACTTTAAGCAAGAAAGGCATGAAGTAGTATTTTCGCATCCATTCATTTTAATTATGAACACATAATTAAATTGCATATGCCGGTTCAATAAATGAGTAATTGTTTATCGTCAATAAATGAGATAATTATAGTCAACATCCCGCAGCAACGCGCGGGTAACTCCAACTCGTTAACGTCTTAATTTGGATCTTAAATAATTTAATTTCAAATAACAAAGCAATTACCTAACTAGGATGAGAATTTCCAATACCAAATCGCTAAAAACCTTAAGACATTTTATTGTTATGATTCTCATATACAAATTTTTGTACCAACCGGTTTCTCGTCCCACCAATATTATTTGTTTTGTCCATAAGGAGCTCTCATATTTGTATTTAGTTTCCCGAGTGAAGACTTCCAAAGAGATCACACATCATGATACTATTCCCACTTGAATTCTACTCTCATTCACATCCATTATGTCCAAAATGCATCGGTGACATTTGATTTCCGGTATTCTATATGAACCAACACCTTTCATGTCCACAGTGGCGAAGCTTGAGATTTTCGAGCGGAACGCTGAAAACATATATACCTAAAAAAATTATAAAACCAGGGGGTCGATAAAGTATATACATAAAAAAATTTATACAAAAACTATATATGGTGTCCTCCCTCTTAAAAATGTACCTAAACAATGTAAATAAAAAAAAAAAAGAAGAAATAATAAGTTAACTAAAAATCACTTCTTTTCCCTCTCTAATTAACCCACAAAGGGGCCACGTAATAAAGTAGAAGCAACAAATCTTTGTCCCTACCTTGCTAAATTATTGAGCGATATGTACTTTCCTGGACCCTTCCGGTTCACATAGGTGGAGCTAGAGATGGACATAATGGACATAATAATTGGTTCCAAACCCGACCTAGTAGATTCGATCAGGAACCGGTTCCAGTTCCTATCGGTTGTATAGAAGAACCGGTTCCGAATTCAAAAAGCCCGTAGATTCTTACCCGGTTTCACATTTTATAAAAAAAAATAGGTTTCTACCCGGTTCCTACTCGGAACCGGTTCCTCCGTAAACAAAAAGAACCCGCTGCATTAAAATAAAACTGATTATATTAAACCAAACATTACATACCATTAAAACATAACATTAACATAAAACCAAACATCATAACTAAACATAAGATTAACATAAAACGCACTCAAACCAACATCACATAAACACACTAACCCTTCGAAGATTCACCCCTTCACTTTTCTTCGCCGTAGCCTTTGAACCGGTTTCGGATGATTCACCGCCTTCACTTTTCTTTGCCGTAGCCTTTGTCAGCAGACAATGACGGTCGGTGTGTTTTTTAAGCGTCGAGTTCGCCGTAGCCTTCATGAACTTCCCGCAACATTTACACCGTGCCATTTCATAGCTATTGGACATCAAGCACAGATTAAAGTGCTTCCAAACTTGGGGGTTTCTTTTGGTTTCCCGCAACCTTTGCACCGTGCCATTTCATGGCTATCAGACATCAAGCACAGATCATCGTTGCACGCCATAACCGATTTGAGGTGTAACTTGAAAGTTGAAACCGATTAGAGTGGGAGTAAGTTTTGTTTGATGGTGATATGCATATAAATACTTGAAACAGATTTTAATGGCAATAAATCAATTCCTAACGGCTTTATATCCGTTGGAATCGATTCCGGCAGCCTTTTGCAGCTTTTTCTGGAAGTTATCTGAAGGAACCAGACCCAGACCGGTCACTAACAGTTCTGGTAATTTTGGTTTGAAACCGGGTAGGAACCGAAATCGGTTCCTACAAGAATCGGTTCCATTCCAACTCAGTCAAGAAGCGGATACACTTAGGAATTAACCAGTTCCGAATATAAAAAAAACCCGATTTGCCCATCTCTAGGTGGAGCCTTATTTACGTTTAATAAAGCTGATTTGATCCATTTTATTGAAAAACCCATTGTCTAGACCCAAGCCAATGAAATTTTGTTAGAAAGTCTTTGAAAATCTAAAACAGATAATAAATTGAAAAGGTCATGATGTAACACCCCAACTACAAACGTACGAAATTTAATTACATGGACTTTAGTTTAGTATCTAATTATTTATTACATTAGGGGGTCGGTACGATATCGGTGACTCCCTCAGGAGTTGGTTTCACCGAGCGGTGAATTGGCGCCGGCAAGATTTCGGTGAGCGGGGAGTGGGTAATTCGGTGTATAGTCACCAATGCGGGAAGAGGAAGGAAGGAAGAGAGAAGGGGTTTAATGGTGAGTTCCAGCCCCTTTCAACCAATCATATTTTTTTTTTTAATTTTTTTCACCACTCTCCAGGTGTTTGAAACACTGCCAGTGATTGAGTGCAAAATGGGGAGTGGAATGGGGACTTGACATGGTATGATATTATTACCTAGACGATAACTTAAACACCCTAAAGTGATTGAATGATACCCTCCGACACCCTCCAACCATAGTATATGACAAGTCTACTTGAACTCTTGAGTGCTCTGCACTCTTTCCTGGATATTAGGGATGTTCTTGGTTCAGTTTTAAACCATAAAATCGTTTAAACTGGTCATTGGTTTGGTTTAACATTCAGTGTTCTTTATCATTATTCTATATGTCGGTTTCAAAGTTTCAAACCAAAACGAACAGTTTGGTTTATGGTTTAAAAAATTTCTAACATTATAAAACCAAACCAAACAGGACCATGGGATTTTCATATGTTATATTTAAATATTTTAATGATCGGAAAAGGGAAACGGAGATCAACAGAAAGGAAGCATTCAGAGACTAAGCTCTGATACCATGAAGAAACGTATCAAGCTCATATTCAACTGAAATGTAAGGTAGTTACAAATACAACAAACTCCTCTATATATAGAGGCTAACAAACACAACTAACTCCTCTCTAACTAACTCAACAATACAATACAAAACTGAAATATATATATCTCTAATAGTTGGTAAAAGATAAAGGGGTAACTTTGCAGAATAGTAACCAAGTTTTAAAAGTGTTCTAATTAGGTCACTCAAGTTTTAAAAGTGTTCTAATCAGGTCACTCAACATTCATTAAAATTAAGGGTTTTTTCATCCATTTCATACGTAACCATGGTGATGTGGATTTTTGTTTCTTTTTTTGCTTTTATTTGATGCTAACTTGGAGTGATGACGTGAATTGTAACTTGTTTTTTTAATTTTTAATGTAGTTAAATTGTTTTTATTTTTAATAAATATAATTTCATATATTAAAATAATCCGACCCCAACATCTTATTCTTCATTTTTTTCTTGACATATAGAAAAAAGGACATGACTCGATTTGAATGTTAAGCTATCTAATTGAGACAAAAACGATACGAGTGACCTAATTAGAACACTTTTAAAACTTGGTTACTATTCTGTGACATATTCCCAAAGATTCTTTAGATAAAACTAGGATAGGTATTTAAATAAAAATATGAGAGTGGAACATTCAAAAATATGTTCAACGATGAGATTTATAGAAGAAATGTAGTTTTTAAACCATATAGAAGTTAAAGTTTTTTTTTTTATGAAAATGAAAAATGAATTGAAATTGTTTAACAGATTATACTAATAGTGACTTTAAGCCATCACATTATAGACTAGTGGTATTTTATGGCTGGGATAAGGCTTATGACCATTTGGTTATGGGATCGATTCCCATAAAGGAGGTTTTTCCTAGATTTATTAGGTTTACTCCTAATTGGTGTATAGACATTATTACTTAATGGAGATATATATGATCGGGTGATTCTGCTCGTCTCCAGTGATTCGTCAATAATACAAATTTACCGTTCAAAAAAAAAAAAAAAAAAAACAGGGACTTGTTGTAAAACAACGGTCTATTAGCAACCAATATATAAGTATATAAACATGAGAACAAAACTATAAAATCATGTAGAGAATAGAACATTGAGAATTCTTATTCATTAATCAATCTACACCATATACAAATGCCTCTATATATTTAGGCACATACATTAATACAAAATAAATTGAAGAGATAGGAGTTATGAGAGTTATGTATGTGGAAAGTCACACTATAAATGATACATTCATAACACTCCCCCTTGACTATCCACATACCTTTAATACGCTTGGTGATGCTGCCTTGTTAAAAACCTTGCTAGGAAAACCCAGTGGGACAAAACCTCAGCTAAGGGAAAAAGAGTGCAGCGCGTATTTTCTCCTCCTGATACTTTCGGATCAGGTGTGTTGCCTCATTAAAAACCTTACTAAGAAAACCCAATGTGATAAAACTTAGTTAAGGGAAAAAGAGTGCAACTTGTTTAATACTCCCCCTCATTTGAACATGTATTCTTCAAGTGACTAGTGCCCATTTTTATTGAAAGTTGCTCAAAGTTTTTGTAGTAAATGATTTGCCTCTTGATCCCTTAATGTGCAATTCTTTATGTTCGCAATGTTGTATATCTTCATATGAGCTTTCTAGTGCCTCTTCTTTTACATAAATATCATAAGATCCACACCTGTGATTTGTTACATTCCCTGCATTTACAAAACTAACCAAACTTGTTTTGAAAGGTTAGTAAAATATAAATTCATATCTTACTTACCTTAGATGTATTGAAATAGATGTTTTCTTATTTCAATATTTCGTCGTTTAACACATGCTATATCAAATCGATAAATTCAATAAAGATATATAAAATCATGAATAGATAGCAAGAAATACTAATGCACAATTGCACTTAAAGATGGTACCTCTAGACCAAAAATTTCAAATTTCATTCATATGAAGCTATAACAGCCATTTTATATATCAAGTAATTGAACAACCTTTAACGTAGTTAAAGGATAAACTTTGTCCATGGTAAAACGCGTCAACCTCTAATAGATATAGTTTGGTTGATTACACATATACTCGAACTACAGGTCGAGCGATAATTACAATGTGTCAAGGTCATTTAAAAATTCTCCCTCTAAAAGCTCAACTGTTTCTCTCGATGGTGCCTAGACATCATCACTGTAACTGCGATTATAGTGAACTTTTAGGAGAGGACTTTTGATAAAGATGGATACTATTATCAAACTCGTATTGCTCTTTATCATAATATCTCATGAGTTGTACAATACTCAATCCAACTATTTTATCCATACTATCTTTTTAAGTTTATAAAGATACATTCATGAGGTTTTGAAATCAATGATTCAGGCATTTACAATCATTCACTTACTTCTTTCCACTTTGAAAAACAATGTATGTGCATACGCTCTTTAGGAGTTCTGTTACATAAACCTCCTTATTGATTTCTATATCATATGCAAGGATGTCTTGAACACTTGCTTCATTTGTATAATACATATTGTACCATGCTTATAATTTGTACATTGAGATACCATAATCACCAAGCACGGGTATTCTATGTATGTTTATTGGTGCACAAGAATTACATCCATAAGATGTTTGCACTTAACCTTATAAGCACTTAGATGCTTTAGGATACTCATCAGGAGTTCCAATTATATTCAATGTATTCAAATATGAATCTGTATACAACAGTCATATCGTTCTCGAGAACTTATTTTTACATGATTTTAATAAATTAAATCCTTGAGGGACTTTCATGTAAACTTTTAGTATCCAGTGATTCATAACTTTCATAAGACACATATCAATTCTCTCTTTATATTACCAGACTAATTACATATTGGAAAGCCAATACATCCACCACCAGAGAATGCGTCTCCTCATAATCAGTTATAGGTCTTTGAGAAAATACTTGTGCCACCAATTTTTCCTTATATCATTTTATTTAATTTTCACATAATTCACATAAAAGACCCATTTGTATCCAACATATTTTACAACTTCATTTGTATGGACTGTTGGTCCAGAAACTTTCCATGTTATTAGAGAATTCAACTCTGCCTTATTTGTGTCTTTCCATTTTGGCCAATCATTTATATGTTTTCATTCATAGGCAGATCTTAAAACTTGATCCTCGTCACTTCATCATTTCAAGCGCTATATTATATACAAAAGTATAACGACGTTGATTTTATTTCGAATCCATACATATCTTAGACATGATACAACTTATCGAGATCTCTTTATTTTCAGGTACCTGAGGTTCTTCTTGAACCATCATGTCTATTGTCTCTTCAAGAGACCATTTTAATATAATATCGACTTGACCATCTTAATTAGTTGCTCCAACTTTAGAGGAATTTTATTGTTGGATTCGACTGGTCTACCACGCTTCAGACGTGCAATAGACTCATTACAAACATGTGGTGATTATCCTTCTGGGACACTCATCTTAATTGGAGCATTAGCAGTTGGTATATGTGACATAGTCACCTTTTTAAGGTCAGTGAATGCGTCTGGTAATAGATTCGCTAATCTTTCTAAATGAGTTATTCTTTGAACTTCTGGTTCACACTTTTAGTTTTGAGGATCAATGATAATTCATACCAACTCATTTCTTTTCCAAGTGCTTTTATCTCCCCCTGATGTTGGGAATGTTAGTCCATTTAGATGGATATTAATTAATTGAGCCATAAATAAATATCTCATGAAAGACTCTATTCGTTATCATATATTCCCAACCACCTTTTAAGGTCCCATCTTTGTGTGTAGTGGTGGATCAATTTCAATATATACTGCACAACCAAAATCTTAGAAGGGACATATTTGGTTCCTGACTAAAACCAACTATAATGGGGAGAAACTATTACAACATGTTGGCCTGATGTGAATTAATGTTATTGCATGTAAAATTACATGTACTCATATATAAACATAAACTTGCTCTCATGATTATTTGATTTGCTGTCAATCGTAGACGTTCAGTGATCGTCTTAACAAAAGTACTTATACGAATGTTTTTTTTTAAGAACTTAGGAATTAAATTTACCATTATTACCAAAATAAATACGTAATCTGGAATATTGTGCTTGTTATCTCATTAGCTAAGCCACATATCACACAAACTTCAAGTTGTGAATTTAATAACCATTTAGACGATGCATCGATTTAAAACACTAAATGGTATCATGTTTGGATATGTGTATCCTTCAGTCACTTCCAGAATATTTAGGGATACACAACCTTCTTTATTTGGCAAATATAAATTTCCGTTGAGAGCAAACATTACATACAAATTATCAACTTGAAAAATCTTCTACTTCTTCATTATGTTTCACATCATCATTGACTTGGTGTGGTCTAACCAGTCATGCCAATTAAGTAAATGATCATGATACATAAACTTTTAGTTTACGATCGTATGTGTAGTAGTTGCATTACGCGAGAGAACAATGTGTTATCATTGCAAACTATTTTTTTATACGACTTTTATCTTTTTTCACATTTTGTTCTTGTATAATCACTACCATAATTTGCCACTTATAGTGGTCAATCTCATTATGACCATTATTACAATTCTGAGCTTGGCTATCATATCGCTACTGATGACCGATCTCATTATTATTATGATCGTCATTACAAATTTCTCAATTATGTCCATGATCACGATATTTTCAATGATCCTTATATAATCTCATTCAATTCAGGAAATGAAGTAGAACCAGGACAAGTTTTATAGCTTTTCATTCTTCACCGGAGGTTTTATGGATCATACATGTTATACATGTTTCATATATTATATTCTCGTATAATCATTTCCTTAGTGAGTCACTTCTTGTGGTCGAATTCAATATTAACATGGTTGATCTCACTATTAATATAGGATCATTATAGTTTTCTCATTTACCATAATCATGACCTTTATAACGATCATTGTATAATCACCACATAATTAACATAGTTTATCTCATTATTAACATGAGCATGGTGGCATCATTATAATTTCCTTTGGCCATGATCGTGACCTTTACACTGATCATCATCATATTCACTTTATGCAATGAGATAGAATCCGAAAACATTCATGGATTCTCATTCTTTGTTCAGTCACATGGGTATGAAATCATTTTAAACTCATACTTTGTTAATCGTATCGCTACTTTATGAGCATATCTCAGGTGTGACAAATGAACGTCTTTTATCCAGATTTTCATTAAAGACAATCTTCTTTTCATATATTATAAATTGAGAAATCGTTTCATGACCGAGTCATGTAGTATTATTGGTCTATAAATCTTATGACCTTTTATAAATTAATAATCAGATTCAGAGAGTATGAAACTTCTGATGTCATATTTAAGCATATTTATACCTCAGAAGCATATTTGAGGGACAAACAAAATTTGTTTTATCTGATTTCTCTTATAAATAAATTTCTCTTCACATAATATCAATCGAGAAGTAATCGTATGTCCGATTATATAATATTATCGGTCTGACATCTTACGGTCTTTCATAACTTGATAATGAGATACGTGAGTATGACACTTCGTGTCGTATCTAAGAATAGTTGTATTCTTTCATGATAGTAATAATAGATCATAACTTTGGTTTAGTTGTTCTCTCCGTGTCATCTTTGTAAATAAACGATATCAAACCAAATATAAGAGCATACTATAAAATCAAACTATACAACATATCACCATATAATAGAACTTTACATATAAAATGTCTTGCCCATCCACTACAAACAAATATATATTTTATGTATAATATATAAACAATCATTGGTTTATCTTAGATACAAATATATCTCACTCAACTTTGAACATAAATAATATTCTTTATCAAGTTCTCATACACATGATTATTTATTAGTTTCAAATAAGTCATATTTTTTTTATAATAATTAATATGTGGATCAAGTTCCACATATAAGACACCATGAGATTATACATAAATTATAGTTATATATGTACTAATCATATTAATGCAAATGTAATCAAATGACATAAATTTTCGACTTTTCATTTAACAAAAAGGATACATGATTTTTTTTTACTTAAACCAAAAACTCTTAACTTTAGAACCAAAAGATTTTAATTGTTATACTCAACCAAGTAAAGGCAAAAGATATATCATGGATATTAAAATGTCAACATTACTATAAATCACTCAGTTTTTTTTAATTAAATTAAACATTTGTCACCAATAAGCTAGTATGCTTTGACAACAAACTGAAAAATGACAATCTCCAAATAAAATGTGTATCTATGCATATACAAGCATATGTACATATGATAAACTAATAATAATTTCGTATAAGAAATTCAAATATGATTTATACCAACATTAAAAGCAATGGTGTTTCAACTCCAAAGAAACCATTTTTTACAGTTACTATTCATATGTATTTAACCAACCACTTTAATCCAATTTTACTAGCAACCTCACTCAAACAACAAAGCTATACATGTATATAACCTCCTAAAATCAATAAATCTATTTAAATTAATCAAGTACACAAATTATACATTTTATACTTATGGTAAATAGATCATTAACCATATCAAATACATAAGGTAAAACATAGATGTAGTTGTCTCACCGAAGACATACAAGTTTGATCATTGGGCGTTTATGGCCCAACAGGGTGGTTAGAACCAAAATAGCAAAAGCAATAATGAAAAACGTTCTTAAAGATTTGAACATGGTATACATATCACTCTTAAATTCAACCAAAATTAAAGATATTAATTTACTAGTTTAGATCTATATTTAAAAGTAATGCAAAAATATACCATATTATATCTAGAATACACAAACAGATCTAAAAAAACAACTAAGTATGTAAAAGTATTTAATTTAAAACTAAAGCAAGAATATACTAAACGAAACAAATATTTTCCATGAATTCCGTAAATTAAATAAAATTAATAGTTTAATATTAGGACCTGATAAAACCACTAAGTAAAACATTGTAAACTGAATCAAAATTCATGGATCTCTATTTCTGATTCAGTTTCACATTACTTGGTGATCAACATAATTACAATATCACAATTCATAGTTGTCGTTCAAAAAAAAAAAAAAAAAAACAATTCATAGTTAATTAAAATAATAGATATACATCTCGAAATAACCCAATATCGTATGAATTACAATATGGTTTATGTGTGAGAGAATAACAAATAATGAAATACATTTACCTCATGCAAGATGATCCAACTCTCAAAGCAATTCGTGCTGATAACGTGTTGTAAAACAACGGTCTATTAGCAACCAATATATAAGTATATAAACATGAGAACAAAACTATAAAATCATCTAGAGAATAGAACATGGAGAATTCTTATTCATTAATCAATCTACACCATATACAAATGCCTCTATATATTTAGGCACATACATTAATACAAAATAAATTGAAGAGATAGGAGTTATGAGAGTTATGTATGTGAAAAGTCACAATATAAATGATATATTCATAACATGACTTAATTACAGAACTTGTTTAACGAAGCTTTTTTGGTTTTGTTTCCATTTTAATTTTCACTAAACAGTGGACATAATGCAAAAGCATTAATGATATTGTTTAACAAGTTTAAATGGTTTTGTTCGAAGTATCATGTTTATCTAATCTAATTCTAATAAAAAACTCCAACTAATATCAAATGTAATTTTCTTATTCAAAATTCGAATTAATGATACATGATATTTTATTCTTTAAATCATTAATAATATTATTTAATTAATATCCAATTCTAATTAATAATTATTAACAATATTATGCAATTCATATTAATATTAATTAAAATTAAAATTCAAGATTAATTATTAAAAAATACTAGAAGTTTTTATTAAAAGAATACTACAACTTTCTTAACTATTTTTTAAGGTAGTTATCTATAATTTTAAAACTTATTAAAATGAATTTTTATGCTTAAGTTTTTTTTAAGATCTATAATTTTCATATTCCAGATATTAGTTGTGGTTTCCGATTTATTCTTGTATTTTTCAATAATTTATGCTTAAGGTGAATATTATGAACTACTCACCTCAATCACATATTTGTAATAGGATTTTTTATTCTTTTTTAATGAGAAGTGTTTAAATCTTATTTATCTCAAGATTGATGATTAAAATTACTTAAAGTTTTTATTAAGGGGAAATGGATTTTATCATCCTCAACTAATCAATTTTGGTCGCTGTCATTCCCATATTTCACTTTGACTCCCACCACCCCCAACTTAACACTTTGTGTGTTTTGTCACCCTGTCGTTACGTAGCCACTAATTTGGTTAGTTTTTTATCCTACATGGCTATTTTATCCAACGTGGCATGCTGATGTGTCTTTTTTTTATTAAAAGAATACTTCAACTTTTTGTAACTATTTTTAACGCTAGTTATCTATAATTTTAAAACTTTCTAAATTGAATAATTGTGCTTAAGTTTTTTATATGATCTATAATTTTTATATTCCATATATTAGTTGTGGTTTCGAATTTATTCTTGTGTTTCACAATAATTTATAATTAAGATGAATATTATGAACTACTCAAGTCAATCACATATTTGTAATAGGAATTTTGTTCCTTTTTTAAGGGGAAGTGTTTGAATCTTTTTTATCCTTCTTTTTAGGTTGTAATGGGTTCATGTTAAGACAGGTGATTTTTTACAAGTTTTGAGTCATCTTATACAAATTTCATGAGCTAATTCTACACAGATTTCAAGTTATGACGAAGAACACAACACACATTTTCTGCAGTAAAAACGCAGCTTTTGCTGCTGTGAAAAATGCCCCTTTAAAAATAGCAAACTACCTCAAAAAAATATGATTCCAGTGCCATTTGATCCGTTTTTCGAAAATACATAATTTAGACTTCAGAAAATCAATTTTTCGATTTATAACGGTCCATTTACAGCCAGTTGAAGTTAGCAGAAAATGTTACTCAGCTTGCTGTTTATAGCTTAAATGCCACTAAAATGCACACATACGATCACCATACTTTCTAATAACGATTAATATCAGATCATAAGTCATTTACAGCAGGTTATTGTTTATTTAACTCAGATTTATCATATCATCATCTTGCATCTCATGATCTTTATGTAAAGCTTTATGTTTAAACTTTTAGTTCATGCTCTTTAGTGTTCTTGTATATTTCAACATACTATATCTTTTAACTACTCAAAACATGAAGTAAACAAGGGTTAACAAGTACTTACAACTAGCTCAAAGGCTAGGGAAGAACTCAAGAGAAAAAGATGATGAAATGGTGTGTAAAAGCAAGTGAAAGAGCTCCTTGATGATCTACAACTTCAAGATCCTTTGATCCTCCTTCTAGCATTTGAATGAAGCTTGAAAATGGATGAAGATAGTGGTGTTAGGGTGGTGATGGTGGCGGTTATGGTGAGCCTAGAGGAGAGGGAGAGAGTGAGTGAGAGGTGGTGTGATCTTGGTGAAGATATGAATGATATGATGGAGATCTTGGCACCATACTTATAACCTTACTTCTAAATATTTTGTCAAGTAAATCAAGCAAGGATCCATTAAAATATAAGATGTAATCTTGGAGAGTATGGGGGTGATCTTTGGTGGGGTCCTTTGGACCGTAAATAAGATGGGGGGGGGGTAATATGTAAATTTTAATCATATCTGTTTTGGTCAAAAATTACCTAAGCAATTTAGTGATCAAATTAGTTAAGTGAGGTAGTGTGCTAGAAAGTGTATTGAAAATATGCTTGTTAAGTTATTTAAAAAATCAGTATTCAGGATACGGCTCAGGATATAGAGCTGTATCTATGATCAAACTATGAGCAAAAGTAAAGTAAACGACACGAGATGTACGAGGAAAGCCCTTGATCAATCTAGATCGCCGACATAAAACCTCGGGAGCTGACAATCGCAGCTGCCTTGTTCTTCTTATTACTTCAAACGTCAGGATACAATGCAGGATGTGGTGCGGATCGACTATGTGTTACAATGAAATTTGAATACAAGTGTGGTGTTTGCAATGAGCTAGAGAGTGAAAGTGTTCGAGAGTGTAAGTGTAAATTGTGTGCCTTAAACTGATCCGCCCCCATCTATTTATAGTAAAGATAATGTAACAAACTATCCTAAACTTCCGGGATCCAGCGAATATTCCCACTTGAACGTTGAGGACCAAGTCTTTCGGGTTCAACGGCTTCTTCATAACAAATACGCCCGAGTCTTGAGGAGAAGAAGTCCTGATGACCGTTAGTAACTTACAGCCATTAACCTGCACGTGTTTAATTCACTCAAACTCAGGATATCGTCCAAGATGTTAGCAATATCCTCGTTCAGCATCCTGGTCACAAACAAACAATTAAAAGCGGGATATTAGTCAGGATATGTATACTCAGAAAATGACCCATAACAATTGTCCCCAAATATATCGGTTGGTATACCAATCCAACGGATATATTTCAAAACCTTTTTCTCGTCGATCGAGGCTATTAAAATGAAACGATGTTTGAAATGACAGTGTGCCATTTCCAATACAATATTTACTCTTTACCCCCTATTCTCAGCCTATATTTAGACAAATCATTTCTGCTTCTTTTTATCTTTCTTCAAGCAATCTTCAGGTAGTTACTTTTCTCTCTATCCTCTATCCTTCTTTCTTGAATTTCTTTCAGTTTGCTCAACACCTTTCATGGCATCACGAACAGGATCACAATCGGACAGACCAGCCTCAAGCCTCGTAAGTCAGAATTTCATTGTTGATCCAGCAAAAGAGATCTGCTGCTTCAACAACGCCGACATCGCTGCTCTTAAAGATTCCGGCGCCTTCCCTACCGGAACAGTCTTTCGCCCTTTTGATCGGGAAGCCCGATCAGACGCGATATCCGATGAGTGGGTTTGTTTCTTCGCCTACCCCTTCTCTCTTGGACTCCGGTACCCATTTCCACCCTTTATCTCTCGCTTTTTCGAACTCACCGGCCTTAGCTATGCCCAGATTATGCCAATGGTTTGGCGAGTTTTAATAGTGCTGGATCAAATCAAATCTCGTCATTTTCCTGACCTACTTGTTGAGGACCTTCCTATAGCATACCGGTTGAGATCCCACGACAATCACCGTTTTCTTCTGTTTTCTACCTCCAAGAACCCTCTAGTTCTTAAAGCCACCAAGAACGAGGATCGATGGCGACGAAAATTCTTTTTCGTAAAAAGAGACTCTATTGATAAGGGTTTCGATCTACCGGTTAAATGGTTAACCAAGGGTAGGATTTAGGGTTTTAGGAATATCCCCAATTATATCTTCAAACTGTATCCCGGACTTATATCCTGATGTTTTTATGCAGCGAATTTCAGAGATTTAGTGCCTCCCAGTGCAGAATCCGAATCCAAGATCAAGGAAATCTACCGTCTACCTGCCAGTGAAAGAAATTTCTCCCTGTCTCTTACAGATTCAAGCCAGAAATCAAGCTCAGAAATGTCTGGTAAGCACATTCTCAGCATATATTAATTACTTTTCAAAGGTATGATGAGTTTAAGAATATCTTCCCTTGTGTAGTACCAGTCGTCAACCTTGAAGGTTTCGAACTTGACGAGTTGGATTGCTACTCCAGCCTCGCACCCATCAAACAGGAATCCAAGCCAAAGTCGTCTGCTACACCAAAACCTACCTCTTCAAGGGCCATTTATGCTCCTAAAGCCCCTCCGGCATCTAGGACCTGAGCATCCAGTTCTCGGAAGAGAAAGGAGTCGGATTCTCCAACTGTTTCTGAAACATTCTCTCTCGAGAACCATGGGTTTAACGAAGCCACCTCATTCCTCAAACAGGTAAAATTTTCCTTTCAATATCCTGCACAAGTATGTTAGTCCTTATCCTGCCTATTTTTACAACGATACCTGTGTCTTTATCGATAGGGTTTGGACCGCCTTATGCACTTGTATGAAGACGCCTGCAGGCTTAACAAGATGTTGGAGATTAAGCTGGAGAAAGCTGAAGCCACCATAGCTGATCAAGGAACCATTGCGGCTGCCAAATCCCAGCATTATGAAGACAAATACAAGGCAATGACTCAGGAACATCAAGCTGCCCTCCACAAAGCCAATGAGGATGCTCAAGCCAAGCTAGATGCCGCCCTTCTCCAATATCAGCAGAATATGAGTTCATATCGGGATAGCCTCAAAGCATCCGTGGTCGTCTCTCTTCTCCAAGCCAAGATAAGGATGGCTTATGAGGCCATGGATTTGGGTTTTGAATGCCCCTCCTGGAATGTAAAGGCTTGGGAGGAGAAACTACAGGGCCTCGGAGGTCATCCCGTTGCTCATCCTGCAAAACATACTGGTGAAGAGCCTTCTAAGGCGGCAGAGGAAGCGGCCAATGCTGGTGATGATGCCGAGAAGAATCCTGAAGCTGATGCTGGTGCGAATGCTGGGAAGGAGGTTACTGATCAAGAGGGTGCCGCTTCTTAGGCGGCGAAGTGGGCGATGATGGATATACGTGCCAAGGCCGGAGCCCACTTTTTTAAATTTCATGGTTGTGGTTGCATAAACAATTTACTTTTCCTGTCTTCGAACAATTTACATTTCCTGCACTAGAACAATGTGATGACCAAAGGTGGATGGGTCCTAGGTTTTAGGACGAAGCCCTTGGTCATCAATTAGTATAACTCGTTTTGAATGTGATAACGGTTGTAGGTGGATAGGTCCTATTTTGAGATATATCCTGCAACCGTTACACAAGTATGGTAAAAACTAATTGTGCTTTTGGCGGATCGGCCTTGGTTTGAGGTGAAACCAAAAGCACAACTTTTGACTTGTTAATAATATAACTATCTTTTAACTTATTTGCTGTTGCCTTGCATTACTTAGTGTAACTCTTAGCTTTGTAAAAATTTTGTATTGTCATCTTATGAAAATATCCTGATCAATATGCTCAATGACATATATTAAAAACTTTTATTAGATTCGTTCAACTTTGTAGAAAGTTCTTTAAAGAGTGAAAAACAATCTATCTTTCCTGTTTTGATAATACTTAAATGATCAAAGTTTCGAACTAGTATTAGTGTCAAATATTTGAAGAAATACATTTTGAGAACATACCAGGATATTTAATCTCTTACCAAACATAGTATTATCAAAAACTCAAACAATGTTTACAAGGGAAAGATCATACCAGAAATAGGGTATAAACCTATTACCGAACCTCAATCCCTTTGCAACTCTTCCAATGAAGATGTCCCCTGTGCGAGGTACTTAGTGCATTAGTTCCAAGCCTCATCCTTTTAGCTTTACATCACCACCTTGGTAGGAATGTCCCCTGTGTACAATGTCTTCAAATACTTTAGAAATCTTCTGAATGTCAGTTTCCATTGTATAGGCAATTTTTTACGTCCCAAGGGCAAAACCCAAGGATGTACTGGAGATAAATCCCTTGTATCCTGGGGAAAATCCCAAATTTTCATGCGCTACAGGCGGGAGTGTATAAACTCCAAGACTTAGAAAGGTGAAAACCTTTAAACCTTAGAGAGTATGAAAATACCCTTTCGTGAGAGAGGGTGATCAATCCTCATATACCTTTAGGATTCAGGATATAGCCAACAGTAACGAAATTGTCAGCCACTTTTACATGGACTGGTCCCGCCACCTTGAACTATCCCTGAATAACTTGCGCTCCAGGCGGGGTGTTTAAACCCAATTCGAAAGAAAGGTGAATACCTTTAAACCTGTGAAGGGATCAGTATCCCTTAAACGTGAGAGAGGGGGCCAATCCTCTAATCTTTCGAGTTATCCTGAGTACATATCCTGGAGCTATATCCTGAAACATATCCTGCAAAACAACTGTAAACTAAGGTGGGTTTTAGCTTGGCTAACACCCCTCCGATGCTTAAGTCAGTATTGGATTACAAAGAACAAATTAAACCAAACATATTTAAAAAAGGTAGAATTCATACCATCCTGAGTTAGAAATTAAATTCTAAACTCACTAGAAATAGAGCTTAAGGTGTATAGCATTCCAAGATCTCGGTAGCATATCCCCCTCCATATTCTTGAGTCTGTATGCTCCTTTCCCTGCTTCTAATTCAACTTCGTATGGTCCTTCCCATTTTGGAGCTAACTTGCCATCGGCAGGATTAGTAGTATTCTGAAAAGCCTTTCTTAACACCCAATCTCCAACCTTAAATCTTCTGGTCCTAATATTCTTGTTATATGCCCTGGATATTCTCTGTTGATATGCTGCCATCCTTAGCCTTGCCGCATCTCTCTTCTCATCTATAGTGTCTAAATCCCGACTCAAGGCTTCAGGATTCTGTTCAGGATTACTTAGGGTAGATCTCGCAGTAGGTATTGTCATTTCCGTTGGAATCATTGCTTCTGCTCCAAATACCAAGGAAAATGGGGTTTGGCCTGTTGCATTCTTTACCGTTGTCCTATCAGCCCACAAAACAAAGGGTAATTCTTCTGCCCATCTTCCTTTTTTGGCTCCAAGCCTTTTCTTTAAGTTATTAACAATTATCTTGTTTGAGGATTCTGCTTGTCCATTCGCTTGAGGATGTACTGGAGTAGATGTTATCATTTTGATTCCCCAACTCTTGCAAAAGTTAGTAGTTCCCTTGCTTATAAACTGAGAACCATTGTCACAGATTATCTCGGCTGGCACTCCGAATCTGGTCAGGATATTCCTCTTTATGAAGGATACTACTTCTTGGTCTCTAACTTGAACAAATGCTTCAGCTTCAACCCACTTAGAGAAATAATCCGTCATTGCTAGCATAAAGACTTTTCCTCCCGGAGCTTTTGGTAGCTTTCCCACTATATCCATACCCCACTTCATAAATGGCCAAGGGGAAACAATAGGATATAATGGTTCAGCAGGTTGATGCAGTATGTTACTATGTCTTTGACATGCGTCACATCTTCGAGCATATTCTGCGGCATCTTTTCTCATCGTTGGCCAATAATATCCTGTCCTTAATACTTTTGAGAATAACGACCTGCCCCCAGCATGGTTACCACAATCCCCTTCATGTATATCCTGAAGTACTTCTTTGGCTTCAGGATCCTCCAAGCACCTCAAATACGGTCCTGCAAAAGATTTCTTGTATAAAATATTATTTATAATAGTGAATCGTGATACCTTCATCCTAAATGCCTTAGGATTTTCATTTCCAGGGATGTGTCCTTCTTTGAGATATCTCATGATTGGAGCCGTCCAGGATTTAGGATCCTCTTCAGGATGCTCTGCTCCAGGATCCTGAATACCCGCTACTTCTTTGTCCTGAGGATTCGTTGCAGGATATAAGACATGTAATATTGGTATTTGGGTCCCTTCAGGTATCCTGATCGATGATCCCAAATTTGCTAAGGCATCCGCTTCAGCATTATCCTCCCTTGGCACCTGTTCAAGTATAAAAACATCGAAATATCCTGCTAATTTTTTGAGAATATCGAGATATTCAATTAATTTCTCACCCTTAACTGCATAGGATCCATTAAAATGGTTAGTAATTAACAAAGAGTCAACATATACTTGCAAATTTTTGATACTCATACTCTTAGCCAATTCTAATCCTGCAATTAAAGCTTCATATTCTGCCTCGTTATTAGTAGCAGGAAATTCACACCTAATAGCCTGGGGTAATATGTCCCCCTGTGGCGATTTTAGTAGTATTCCTAATCCTACTCCTCTTACATTAGATGCACCATCAGTATATAATGTCCAGGATCCTGAGGATTCTCCTAACTGTTGAACTTCTAGGTCTACCTCGTCCTGAATGTCACTACTAAAATCAGCCACAAAGTCAGCTAAAGCTTGAGACTTTATGGCATTTCTAGGTTCATATACTAAATCATAAGCACTTAACTTTACTGACCACTTGGCCATCCTGCCTGACATCTCTGGTTTCCTAAGCACATTTTTGATAGGATAATTTGTTTTAACATGTATCCTATGTGTCTCGAAATAATGTCTAAGCTTTGTCGATGCCATGACTAGAGCTAATATTAATTTTTCTAAATGAGAATACCTAGTTTCAGCATCTAACAAACTTTTACTAACATAATAAACAGGATATTGCCGACCTTCATGGTCTTTTATAAGAACGGCACTTACAGCATTCCCTGATACAGCAAGGTATAGGGATAGTGGTTCACCATTTTCAGGCTTCATCAATAGAGGTGCGGTTGAGAGATATCGTTTCAAATCCTGCAAGGCTGCTTCATGCTTCTCCCCCCATTCGAATCTTTTGTTCTTCTTCAGGATATCATAAAAGTCTTTGCATTTCTCCGAGGATCTCGAGATAAACCTGTTTAAAGCTGCTACTCGGCCTGTCAATCTTTGTACGTCCTTCATATTTGAGGGTGATTTTATATCCAGGATAGCTTTGATCTGCTCTGGGCTTGCTTCTATCCCCCTTTTTGTCACCATATATCCAAGAAACTTTCCTGCCCCCACTCCGAAATGGCATTTAGCAGGATTCAGCTTCATGTTGTATCGATCCAGGATATCAAATGCTCCCTTGATATCCTGGAGGTGATCCTCAGCCTTTTTAGATTTCACCACCATATCATCGATATATACCTCCATGGTGTCCCCCAGTTTGTCTTTGAACATCATGTTTACCAATCTTTGGTATGTTGCACCTGCATTTTTCAAACCAAAAGGCATAGCTGTATAACAATAAATACCTGTTGGTGTCATGAAGGCAGTATCCTCCTGGTCAGAGGGCTCCATTTGGATCTGTTGAAATCCTGAGGATGCGTCCATGAAGGTCAGCATTTCATGCCCGGTAGTGGCATCTACCATTGCATCAATGTGGGGAAGAGGAAATGGATCTTTAGGACAAGCTTTGTTCAAGTCTGTGTAGTACACACAAACTCTCCATTTCCCATTTTTCTTCTGTACTACAACCACGTTTGCTAGCCACCTTGGGAACTTAACCTCTCTGATCATCCTGGACTTTAACAATCTCTCAACTTCCTCCTGGATAATCGTGTTTCGCTCAGGAGCAAACTTCCTTCTTTTTTGCTGCACAGGCTTGAATGATTTATTAATTCCAAGCTTGTGAGTGATAATATCTTTGGATATGCCTGTCATATCCTCATGCTTCCATGCAAACGTTGACATCCTGCATTTCAAAAAGTTAATTAATTGTTCTTCAATATCCTGAGGGATATTGGTTCCTACGAGCACCGAAATATCAGGATTATCCTGGTCCAGGATAATTTTCTTCACATCTTGCTCCGGATCCTCCACGATATCCTGGGCTCGCGTCTTTAATTGCTATGCTGCACTAGGTTTGGTTGAGGATTTCATCGAGGATGAGTAGCATTCTTTCGCCTCCTGCTGACCACTATCAACTTTGACAACTCCCCAAGGGGTAGGTATCTTGATGCATTGGTGATATGTTGATGGCACAGCCTTCATATCGTGAATCCACGGTCTTCCCAGTATGATGTTATAGCAGGATAGAGAATCCATCACACAGAAACGTTGTATCGAGTTGACTCCTTCAACGTATACTGGCAACTTTATCTCTCCCACTGTGTTTCTAGCCTCTCCACTGAACCCAACAAGCACGGTAGACTTTGAAGTGATATCCATTGGAGATACATTCATTCTCTTCAGAGTTTCTAGTTGGATTATGTTGACGGAGCTGCCATTATCAACCAATATCCTGCGTACAAAATGGTTAGCCACATATAACGTTATTACCAGAGCATCATGGTGAGGATCCTGGACAGTATCCCTGTCATCAGCATCAAAAGTGATCACTTTGTCAGTTGTGAGGGTAGTCATCCTGACAGGTTTGTCTCCCCTTTCGGCCTTAGCTTCCTTTGCATGTCTCTTTGCTGCCGAATACGAAGTTCCACAAATGTCGGATCCCCCCGAAATGAAGTTGATTATCTTGGCATCCGCGGGAGGTGATGCTGCTCGCTCAGGATCCTTCTCAGTATCCTGACCCTTATTCTTCTTTCTTCCTAAGAGATCTTTTAGATATCCCTTGCTTAGAAGATAGCTTATTTCTTTCCTCAGAGCAATGCAATCCTCAGTTACATGTCCGAAATCTTCGTGGAAAGCACACCATTTTGACTTATCTTTCCCGTCAGCCTTTTGTTGATTCTTTCGAGGCCACCTAGCCTTGTCTCCTAGACCTTGCATGGCATACATCAATTCAGGAATGTTAACAGAAAAGCAATATTCAGACAACTCAGGATACTCTTCAGGATCCTCATCTTCGACAGCATTCACTCTCTTGTTTTCATTTCTACCATATGGCTTAGGCCGATATGACTTGAATGAGGATTCTGACTTCCTGTTAGTTGACTCATAAGTGTTAGATGAGTTCATCCTTTCTTGCATCTTCCTGTCATCTTCCAGACGGATATATCTCAAAGCCCTGTTACGAGCTTCGTCGAGATTACTGCAGGGATTCATTACAAGATCCTGATAAAACTGAGAATCCTTTTGTAATCCCATCTTAAAAGCTTGCACAGCTGTTGCAACATCAAGATGTGGGATATCCAAGGATTCTCGACTGAATTTGTTCACATAATCCCTCAAGGATTCCTGAGGCCCTTGAGTTATCCTGTAAAGATCACTGGTTAGTTTTTCAAAACTCCGACTACAAGAAAATTGACTGTTAAATAAATTAACCAAATGAGCAAACGAAGTAATTGAGTGAGGAGGAACGTTTAACAGCCATTTTAAGGCCGATCCTGTTAGAGTAGAACCAAATCCCTTGCACAAGCACGCTTCCTTGAGCTCCGGAGGGATAGGGTTAATCTCCATTCTTTCCCTATACTGAGCAATATGCTCTTCAGGATCCGTAGTTCCGTCATAAAGCTTCATGTTGGGGGTTTGAAATCTCTTTGGGATCTCAGCATCACAGATAGGATATGCAAAACGAGATATCTTGTGGCTGTCTTGGGACACTTCCGGGATCGGCTGGACCACCCCAGGTACACTAGATATCATGTCCTTTAACTTCTGAAGTTCCCTAGTAAGTGCTGATGTTACACCTGTATCCTGCAAAGATCCACTATTGTTAGTAGCATGAGTATTATTATTATTTGACACGTTACCCGTTGGAGGATTTTGCCCATATCCTGAAGCATATCCTGAACTCCTCATGGTTGACATCCAGACCGAGGAGGGTATTTCAGGAGTATGATTCTGAGGAAGGCTGGGCACAATATTCCCCCTGTTATCCTCAGTATACACAGCTGAACTAAAGTTCAACGTTCTGGGATGTAATGGAGTGACATTATCCTCAGCAGATCTGCTCGAGCCAGACTTCAGGAGTTGTATTTCCCTTAAAAGCATTTGGTTTGTTTCTTGTTGCTGCCTCATTTGTTCTTGCACACTTCCAAATAAAGTAAGAATTTCATCATTAGAAGCTAGAACGGGAGCAGATTCCTGAACATTGCGAGTAGGGATAATATCCTGAGGTCGTGAAGAGGCTGGCATCCTTGGAGGAGGTGGTGGAAGCACCGAACCAGTAGTAGCAGAAGTCATAGCAGACACAGTAGAGGAACTCATGTTTGATCTTGAGGCCATTATGGACAATGTGGCAAAAAGTTTTGAAAATAGAAAGCCGATTAGCGATTTCACAAAAATTTTTAGTAAATAGAGCACCACTTGCCCCACGGTGGGCGCCAAATTGTTTTGGTCAAAAATTACCTAAGCAATTTAGTGATCAAATTAGTTAAGTGAGGTAGTGTGCTAGAAAGTGTATTGAAAATATGCTTGTTAAGTTATTTAAAAAATCAGTATTCAGGATACGGCTCAGGATATAGAGCTGTATCTATGATCAAACTATGAGCAAAAGTAAAGTAAACGACACGAGATGTACGAGGAAAGCCCTTGATCAATCTAGATCGCCGGCATAAAACCTCGGGAGCTGACAATCGCAGCTGCCTTGTTCTTCTTATTACTTCAAACGTCAGGATACAATGCAGGATGTGGTGCGGATCGACTATGTGTTACAATGAAATTTGAATACAAGTGTGGTGTTTGCAATGAGCTAGAGAGTGAAAGTGTTCGAGAGTGTAAGTGTAAATTGTGTGCCTTAAACTGATCCGCCCCCATCTATTTATAGTAAAGATAATGTAACAAACTATCCTAAACTTCCGGGATCCAGCGAATATTCCCACTTGAACGTTGAGGACCAAGTCTTTCGGGTTCAACGGCTTCTTCATAACAAATACGCCCGAGTCTTGAGGAGAAGAAGTCCTGATGACCGTTAGTAACTTACAGCCATTAACCTGCACGTGTTTAATTCACTCAAACTCAGGATATCGTCCAAGATGTTAGCAATATCCCCGTTCAGCATCCTGGTCACAAACAAACAATTAAAAGCGGGATATTAGTCAGGATATGTATACTCAGAAAATGACCCATAACAATATCTAATAAGATCTCATAAAATCCAAGGAGGATCTAAGCAATATCTAGAGAAGATTACTTAGGATCTTGCTAGATATGGAAGATTATGGAAAATCTTGTAAGATTTTGGAGATCACAAGTGGGGCCACACCTTGTGACCGAAAATATAAGGGGGGAGGGGGTCCAAGTGTAAGTTGTAATGGTAAGTGAATAATAGTTGGGGGTTAAGTGAAAAGTCTAGAGTTTTAAGTGTATGACACAATATACAGTGTGTTGGGGTGTTCGGGGATCATAACTAGTCCAAAAATAATTAAACAATGTTTCTAGTAAAATTTTGGTGTTCCGGGTAATGTACGGTTGTTCATTTAGATACCGTTCCGTTAAAGTTTCAAGTTATTCCGAATAGTGTCTTTTATATATCTTTTTGTGTCACATTTACTTCCTGACACTTAGGAAAGCATACGGGACCATTCTGCCAAAATTTTGCACATTACTAGCATATTAAATGCTGAATTTCTAATAAATAATGCAGAATTCTGCATAATTAGTGGGTTTTAGGCACTTCCCGGCACTTTAACTATCACCTAGTGACGCAGTTTTATGGTCCTCACTTCCCTACACTCCATACTAGTGTAGTACCCTGTCTCTGGCTCATACTGGCCTCAAAAACATTGTCTGTCTATGTGCTGGCATTGTCAGCATGTTTCTGAATTATCCGCTCAGTGTGCTAACTGTGCTTTGTGCATCAAGTATGTCACTAAAGTTTGTGTGTAATAAATGGAGTGACTGTAGGAAATATGATGCATATGTATGTATGATACAAAAATCATAAAGCAGTTTAAATTGTTAGTTGTAATCAAGCACATTCATTAAGCACATAATTAAAATTAATTAATTGTACAGTACCTGTAATTGTGAGGGTTGTCACATTCTTCCTCTGTTAAGAAAATTTCGTCCTCGAAATTTGTACTACCTTATCTCCTTAGGGTTTCATTATGCGTGTATGTATATGAATAATACCGAGGTAGATAATCACCAAACCGAATCAAACCTTATTCTCATCAGGTGAGTCCAAGAATATATAACAACACGAATCCAATGGTTAAAAGGTATGTGCTTTTAGCATTTGGTGTCGAAGGTACAAGACGTATCGACGTATAGTCTAGTGTAATTAAGTTACAGGGGTTCCACAAAAGAGGAGTTTTGTCCGATAGGATTCTTAAGCGATTGGTCGCAGTATGCAAATTTTCACAAACCATAGCATCCGCTATATGAACTCAAAATCAACAACTTGGAGATGAAAATGACCTGTTCAACTTTTGAATAAGTAAGTGGTAAGGATTTGTGGGTTGACATTCTCGAATTGCGAAAATACACCGAGTGGGGTACAAGCGAATCTGGGTATCATTGTTTTAATTCGTAGTTGCAACAGAAATGTTTATATGACAAATTGACAAAAGTATATGTAGTTTTGTGTGAAACAGTTGACCATGATTAGCACAAGGTAATGACACCACAAGGTGTCGAAATGACGAGATTCAATAATAGTGGTGACTGAACAAGTTCACCGTGCCTGAAATCAAATGAAAGTGTACATAGACAATCTGAAGATTTGATTTACACAATGTCATATAGTTTTCAGTTAAATACGGAACATCAAAGAGCCACTGTTTTTGATCGAAGGCGAAAAAGTATTAAGTACCGCAAGGTATTCGATAGACAATGAAAGAATCGTTAGGAGGTACATTGTGTTATGAAATGAATCTATGTACCATTGCCTTAACACACAACTGTGTTGAGACCGCTTTAATCGTGATAAACGAGACAGATTTAGAGCAAATAAATAATTTAAATCCGTGTATGAAGTGAGTAACCAAATTAGCGCAAGCTCAATTGTGTGAAATCATCTCCACAAGGTATTGAAACCAACAAACGATTTAGTGGAGTCGTAGACCAATCAAATCTACTACGACTCGAAACGAAAGAACCTTTGCAAAAATGTTTGAATATAATGCTCTCAATACATCATATGGTGTCTAAATTTGAATATGCAAAATGGATAAGTCCAAGCAATTGAACTTAGTTTCAGCGTAACCCGACAATAAACGTATGTATCAACTACGGAATCTCGGCATGGTAACAAAAATAAACCATGAATGTAACTTGAAATAAAAGAAGTTTCAAGAGAGTGTGTTGACTTGATAGCAAAAGAGCCAACAATTTCAAAAATGTAGGTCATTCGAATCACAAACCAGTAATTAGATTTAGCAACATAATATTCAAACTTCAATGAAGTGTTTGAAATAAAGCCGCATGCATAGCAAAAGGTGCATGCATAACATATAAGTTCTCAAGAAATGAAGCAATGTGTATCTGCTAAAATGAAGGAATGTCCAAGTATTTGGAGCCAATGTGTGTTCGCTCTCAGCGAAGGAAATTAACGTGATGCAACTACCATTGGGGGGAGTAGAGATGCAAACATCTACTTGCTAGAAGCGAAAGTGAAGATTTCAACAAAAGGAATTTGAAAACTTTCTGTTTGGTTAACTGAATCAGCATATATGTCAGGGTAGTGGTGCTTGATCGAGTTAACAGATATGGTTCCTAAATAACAACCTTTACTAGTTTGGACCTGGGTTCCCAAAGATCCTAAGTACATGTTTTCTAGATTCTCAGAGTCTCGTATTCTGCGTAAAATTGCTTCGTGCATCGTGTATGAAACACCATTTGTGTGTATGTTCAAAACAAGTTATTGATCCACAATTTCCACGGTATACTTTCTTCCTGGATTCCCAGCTAAAGACACTCGATCATCGATCAGTCGTGAAGTAGTAGTTGGATCCTCACAGTTAGTTACATAAGTAAGTCGTTAATCCTTAGTAAGAGTCACCGACTCTTGTGGGTTAGCTCGTTCGAATCCTGGTTGTTTGATGTTCGTATGAAAGCTATCGTCCTTATTATTGACAAGCAGAACTGGGGTTACCCAAAAGGGAATCTTGGTATGTTATCTTCCTTCTCTATCAACTTCTGAAGCTTCACTGTCAATCCTTGCATCTCCGAAGGTGTAAGTCGTTAAGGTGCATTGACTACAGGCGCGATGCCTGGAATCCAATCGATGCGAAATTTGACTTGTCATTGAGGATATAATTCTGGTAAGTCTTCGGGGAAGACTTCAGGGTATTTCCTTATCACAGGAATATCTTCGAGTTTTGGTTCTTCGGCTCCATTGTCCCCGACATGAGCCAAGAAAACAACACATCCTTTACGCAACAACTTTCGTGCTTCCCAGCATTTAGTAATTCGTAGAGGCGTATCCTGCTTCATGACTCACGATCGTTCCTTTATTCGTCATCGGGATACGGCCATCAATCTCCGCTCGATCACTCGGCAATTAATCCATCCCAATTACCTCGTCAAAGTTTCCCAACATCAACTGGCAGCAGATCAAGCGTAAACTTATGCTCTCCGGGTTCTATCTTACCATTTTTAGTTACTGCGTTGGCTTCCACTAGCTTTACCTAGCTAGTTCCATCGACTGCGAGTTATCTAACTTACTTGCTACTAACCCAAGTATACTCTCAAATTCTAAAGATGCGAAGCTTAGAATTTGCAACAGTATCTGGCAACACAGATGCATAACGTTGAGTAATATGGAACGTACCGATACTTGAATTCCTGGCGTGTCTCCCTAGCTCCGGTGTTGGGCTTTTCATCCTTGTGCCTGGTTCTCCTTAGGACAGTATTTTCAGAAATGCTTTTTGCTTCCACAGTTAAGACAACCTTGAGCACATTTTTGTTTGTCACTCGTCCTGCCTGGATAGTTGTCATTGCCGTTGTTTCCTCTGTGATTCTCGCTACTGTCTTGGTCTCTATTACTATGTTCCGTATCTTGCCTACAAGTTTCTTTAGGATGCCCCCTCTTGCTACAGTTATCACATTTTCCATATTTACATCGCCCGACATGATAACGTAGACATTTGTCGCACTTAGGTAGGATACCCATGTAGCCTTTTCCCTTTTTGGCCTTCTTCTTGTTACTCGCCTGAGTAATCTTTTTGAAATTTGCGAGCTTTCTCTTGTTATCTCTAGATGACTCTACAAGAGTCTCCTCTTTCTCTTCCATAATGGAAAATTTTCCTAGTCTAACTGCTTCTTCAGTGAGCTCCACGCTCATGTCGATAGCCTCGGTGATCGTTGAAGGTTTAGATGTGGTTACCAGACTTAGAATCTGAGGTGCCAATCCCCTTATGAAACGTTCAATTCTCTTAAACTCTGGTGCCACCAGGAGAATAGCAACTTGTGATAAATCGTTAAATCTCTGCACATACTCAGCTATCCTTGGTCCTTCCATTTTCAAGTTCCACAATTCAGTTTCCAACTTCTGGACTTCTTCCCTAGAACAATATCCTTTGCGCATTAGTTCCTTCAGTTCGTCCCACGTCAAAGCAAACGCAGTGGTCTCGCCCATTGTCTGAACCTGAAGGTTCCACCATGACAGAGCCCCATCTACGAATAGTCCAGCTACGTACGTGACCTGATGTTCTGGGGCACATTTGCTCAACCGTAAGATATAATTCGTATTCTCCACCCAACACACAAAAGCTAAGGCACCCCTAGTGCCGTCGAATTCTCGAGGTTTGTGGTTCAAGAACTGCTCGTAAGTGCAGCCGCTGGGTGGGTTATTTCCTGAGGTACCTCTGCCATGTTCGGAGCGAAGGGCCTCAAGTTGTGCGATGGCTCGCGAGATGCGTCCTTGCAGTTCTGACTCTGCTGTTGTCGGCAGAGGGTTGTTGGTATCGACGTTCCCTTGTGTCGACATCTTCTGAGAGGAAGATCGGTTATGTCAGGTCTTATTGTACAGGGAGTGCATATAGTTGTTTAGAGGTCATTTGTACATACATGTATTTGATTTTTATATCAGCCAATCAAGCAATAGCATAATCATAGCATAACCAAGTAATTTGGTAATTATGTTTAATGAGAGCATAGTAAGCAAGCACGTAGCATTATAATTACAACACACATATATGGATTAACGATCGTGCTTAATGAAGACATAGCGACTGAGCTTTCGTTGGTTATTGGCCACAAAGTATTGTCGCATGTTTTATGATGATTGGGCTCTCATTATTCCCCGACCACAATTGTATCGTCTTTCAAAATGTATCACATCAAGAGGGACACAGGGTCATCCTACCCTTGCCCAACAAGTATATCAGTGTATCAAAATCACATAGTCTGAAGTGGTCTTTAAAAGTCTCCACAATCCCGGCTTATCATTAGTGTCTTTACCCAATTGTAATGCAATCCGCATAATCCAGAAACCACTATACCGGTGTCTGAGATGGAGGAGGAAAGAAAAGTAAACTGTTAACATGCGTGGACTTCCTCCTCGAGCTTGTGTACACGTCGAAGTAATTATCTGCTATGCCGCTTGACAGTAAAGAAATGAGCATCAGAAACCTGGGAAAGGTGTAATAGCAGCGGTTGAGAGCGCAAAGGAACCTTGATAAATGTGGAGGATCAAAGTATGCTGGCAATAGACAGGGTGGAGGACGTGGTGTCATCTCAAGCTCCAACATTCTGCGACTCATATTCTCAAACTGTAGCTGATGTTATAGGAGCAATTCATCCCTGGTGTAGCCTCCATAGTGTAAGGGTCTAATATTTGCGTAGTGTATGATAAGAACCATCAAAATGGCTCATCCAGCGATGTAGAGGTGAAAGTAGCAAACAGTGCGGCCTGTGAGGTCGGGGAAAATGCTGCTGTAGCGGAAGGATTGTTATGCGGGTGCTGACCTGGAGTACCTTCCCGGGGTGCGGGTATGTTTTAAAAGGAAGCGATAGGCATGTCAGTGCAGTGGACGTCGGTCTTCATAGGAGCGATATCAGCGGTGAAGGTGCACGAACAAACGTCTCGACCGATAAGGAGATCATCACGCACAGGTACTGGGTCAGATATAAGGGGTGTAATGTCCGGTATACCAAAAGAAACAGGGTCATAATCAAGCAAGGGTGCAGGATCAGCAGGTGCAGCATCAAGCTGTCCCACAAAGGTGCATAAGCTAGCTCAGGGGCAGTCTCTGGGTCGTGTAACGGTGTGGTGCCTCGAGCAGGTGATAGTGAAGCAGCCATGTCATCGTCGTCTATGTTAGTAGTAGAAAGCTGTAATCCAGCTGTTTGTAAGGCTGCAGATGTCACAGACTCAAAGGAGTCTGAATGCATGCTAGAATCAGAGGATAGCTTGTTAACATGGGTCTCAAAAAGTGAAATTAGTAACAACGTTCTCGTCTAACTTTCCATCCCCGTAAGTGTTATCGGAAGGACCATCAATAACACGCCAATGTCATCGTCAATTATTCGTTGAGTAGCCTACCTTCGGAAGGAATGTCCACAGGAGGTGTATTGTCGAGGATCAGAGCCATGGTGTGTTCACCATCGGGGTGACCTGTGATGAAGTGGTCATGGACTGAAACAAGGGTAACAGGAGGATTCTTGTCAGAGAAGCCTTTAGCAAGGATAAATCATCCCAAAATCTGGTAGCGCGGACCGTTGTAAGTCGTCCTTGCTCTGGGTCGGCATATCCGGATCACTCTCAGTGTCTGACGTAAATATCTCCGGCGCAAGTACAGTCTAATCATTTGTGGCGGCGGCCATAGGGTCATCAAGGTTTAACAACCCGCTTTTTTATCAAGGCGACATGTGTATCGGTACATGCTAGTCATAGTATGTATTTCCATAGTAATCACTATCAGTTAGCGTATGCAAACAACCACCACATATGCACGTTTATCAATAATCAACAATTAAGCATGTATGTAATAACAATGTAAGCAAGTAATCTTCCTAGTCTTCCCCAGACTATCCCACCCAACCTCTCAGACTGAACTTCCTAGTCTCTTAGACTAACTCCCTGGTCTCTAAGACTAACTCCCTGGTCTCTAAGACCAACCCCCTGGTCTCTAAGACCAACTCCCCAGCCTCTAAGACTAACTCCCTGGTCTCTATGACCAAACTTTCCCAGTCTCTAAGACTAATCCCCTGTCTCTAAGACCAAACTTTCCCAAGTCTCTAAGACTGATCCTCCCTCAGTCTCTAAGGCTGATCCTCCCTCAGTCTCTAAGATTGAATTATAAACATAGCCCTTTGAAATGTGTATTTGTGCCTTTTGTTTGTAAAAATGTTTGTTCCCTGGATATGGACGTTTTGTGTATGCAATGAAAACATGTTTGTAAAAGCGTTTTCGTGAGAGCCCTATTGATCGTAGTCTAGAATCGAGAAAGAATCCTAGTTCGCTACGATCGAAGCTCTGATACCAAGCTGTCACACCCTGGCTTTTGCGGAAGCGTGGGTTTATTTGCTGTGACTTCTTAATACCATAGCAATCAATCATAACAATGCTATATGATAAAAAAGATTTTCATCCATTAATAAAGTTTAGAAAATACCACAATACCATTGTCTTGAAAACATTGACGCCAATTAGTTACAACCATAAAATGTTCAAATGAGTTCCCATGGACTCAACAAAAGACTTTAAATAATCCTGAGTTTAGAAACATTTATCCCGTCCAGGAATAGGATACATCTTTTAAACTCTACGACCACGGATGACATCCTTTATTTAACACACAGCTTGTAGACACATGCATACACCTGCCAGATCCGTTTAGTTCCCTGAAGTATATGTAGTTTGAAAAATCAACAAAAGTTGAGCGAGTTCATGTGTATATGTGTATGAGTAAACCTTTGAAATATGTCTGTATGTATGAAAGTCCCTGGTATGTAGCAATAAGGAAAAAAAAGATCACCAATGGTTTGCAAGGCCATTGATATGTGTGAAGTGATGTAGGAAGACTCAAACCTAGCAGATTTCGTCGTTAAGACATAGTCACCTCATGGTCCACTCAGCGGACTCAGGAGTGGGGCTCGCTACACCCGAATAGATCTATCACTCATGTCCCTTGGTCCTACAATGAGGATTAATGGCCTTAAGTATCCACCTACCCACTCACATGATCTAAGTAGTGTGCCCTCCTTAAGCTAACCATACCATGTATAAAATGTCTGTAATAGTTGTAACATGTATTTCACCCCCGAAGTATAAAACTGAAAATAGTTAAGAGAAAAGGGGGACATGAACTCACAGTTTTGCGTATTCGTATCCAATGTAACTCGAAGCTCCCTCTAGAACGCACGACTACCTACATGCGTACTATGGTCTGTTAGACGAGCAGTCGTTCCTTGTCTTAGTATTGACTAGTGCCTTTGAGTTACGTTTTTAAAGTGTTTTTAATAATGATACTTCTCAATTATTGTTATTCGCATTTCCCTCCCAAGGATGGGAGTATCTCATACTTGTGTATTCGTATTCTTGCATTGGTATATCTTGCCATGTATGGGCGTCGTATTCCGGTGTATTATTCCAAATAAAGATACGTCAATATATTCCCAGTATATATTTCCAAAACACTTATATTTTCAAGTCCCACTATAGAAAATATATAATAACTTATCTTGTCCCAAAAATAATGTATCGTCCAAGAAATATATATTTTCCCAAAATCATATATATTCTAATATGCTAAGAAAATATATTTTAACTTCCCAAAAAAAATATATTTTATCTTTGTCGAAACTATGATATGCTTGGTAATATGTACAAAAATCATATTTTCACTTCTTTCGTTTCCAAAATAGTATTTACCAAAAATATATTGCAACGGTGTCTTCCGGAATATTTCATAAGTTACGTTTTATTGTTCGGATTGACAATATTAAATGTGTAACTTATATTTCATCCCTTGTGATTTTCGGTATTATTTTGGAAATGTAAGTTCTTGGTAATTGCCAAGTTATATTATTTTACCTTAAAATAATATAACTATTTCACAACGTATTCAAATATTCACACAAGCGTATTAGTATGAAATATATACTCTAAATATTTATTTATCCATTTTTCTTGTAAAAATCAACCTCCGATACTTTGTAATTTTGTAACAAGGATTATGGCGAGGTTTATGTTTGAAAAACATAATTTACAATATACTAGTAAACACTTGTCTAGAAAATATTTTCTAAGTGTTTATATTTTTAGAAAATTTCGCCATAGTTTCCCCTTAAAAAGGGGGTGTCCATGCTAATTAGCATATCATTTTCTTTGACATATAACACGTTAGATCGTTCTCAGACAACCTACCCGACATTTAGACACGCAACAAACTACTTATGTAGTTTCAGCTTTAATATTCAAAACTGGGCTGTTTTCGGGCATTTGAATAAAATAGTTAACTTACTCCAAAAATTCTCAAATTTTTACAGAATTGTTTAAACGATACAAATATTAGTGTGTAAAAATATCGGGATCCAATTCATTACCCATATTTTATAAAAAAACATTTACCGGACTGAAATCAGAATCGTCACTTTCTGACTGCAGTCCACGGAATAATTTATTTAAAATTCAACGTAAGCCCGATTGATGAAATTCTAGTGAGAGAATTACAAAGACATCTGTGGTCATCTACAGTACAAATTTCATGAGCTAATTCTACACAGATTTCAAGTTATGACGAAGAACACAACACACATTTTCTGTAGTAAAAACACAACTTTTGCTGCTGTGAAAAACGCCCCTTTAAAAATAGTAATGACCTCAAAAAAATATGATTCCAGTGCCATTTGATCCGTTTTTTGAAAATACATAATTTAGACTTCAGAAAATCAATTTTTCGATTTATAACGGTCCGTTTACAGCCAGTTGAAGTTGACTGAAAATGTTACTCAGCATGTTGTTTATAGCTTAAATGTCACTAAAATGCACACATACGATCACCATACTTTCTAATAACGATTAATATCAGATCATAAGTTATTTACAGCAGGTTATTGTTTATTTAACTCAGATTTTTCATGTATCATCATCTTTCATCTCATGATCTTTATGTAAAGCTTTATGTTTAAACTTTTAGTTCATGTTCTTTAGTGTTCTTGTATATTTCAACATACTATATCTTTTAACTACTCAAAACATGAAGTAAACAAGGGTTAACAAGAACTTACAACTAGCTCAAAGGCTAGGGAAGAACTCAAGAGAAAAAGATGATGAAATGGTGTGTAAAAGCAAGTGAAAGAGCTCCTTGATGATCTACAACTTCAAGATCCTTTGATCCTCCTTCTAGCATTTGAATGAAGCTTGAAAATGGATGAAGATGGTGGTGTTAGAGTGGTGATGGTGGCGGTTATGGTGAGCCGAGTGGAGAGGGAGAGAGTGAGTGAGAGGTGGTGTGATCTTGGTGAAGATATGAATGATATGATGGAGATCTTGGCACCATACTTATAACCTTACTTCTAAATATTTTGTCAAGTAAATCAAGCAAGGATCCATTAAAATATAAGATGTAATCTTGGAGAGTGTAAGTCCCAAAACACTACAATCGGATATCAAACACTAATCAAAGTTCGGAATACTGAGAAAAGTGTAGAAGAACAAGAACAGACAATCGATTGATTAACCAAAGTGCACACGGTTTCTAGAGAACCGTCTGGTACACCTGACAAGAATTCGAAAATACTAAGAACCTCTCAAAAATGTCTAACCTAATAATGAACTAGGTTCACCCTATTTATAGTTACATAGGGTGACCTAGTTACAGACTGGGCCAGGCCCACATGTTCAATATTACTAACCAAACAAGCCCAAATCACTAATTAGCCCACATGGCTTATTTCATTACTATCTAACCCACTACAAGGCAAAGCCCAATAGCCTATATTTGTGTTTGATAAAGATAGGCGTAAACCTACACCATTATAGGGCCTTACAATATCCCCCTAGGTTTATGCTGTCTTTATCAAACTGTTGTCTTCATCATGAATCTGTGGGAAGATACTTCATATTTTCATCTTCAAACTTGGGCACTTTTGTTCTTCTTACTCGTGATTAGCTTTGCTTGAAAATCTTGTTGAAAAGAATGCAAGCGGAGGATTCTCAACAACTCTTTTCTTTGTCAATGTCTTCAATTTCAAGCAGGTTCACAGGTACTTCTTCAAATGCACTATCACTGTCAGATGATGACTTGTATTTGGTTCTTCTGACTCAGGCACATCTTCTTGTTGTGATGCTTCAAGCTTTGTCAGCAACCAACATCATATCAACCTTCAACAACCCCTATTTCTTTATCTGAATTTTAAATTCTGCACATACTCAGAAATTCATAAGCAAACATTTCTAATCAACAGAGGGAAATACCACATGAACACTCGATACATCCAAGTATATGTACCCGGATTTCACAATTCAAATTTCATTCAATTTATGATGATCAGTCAAATCTTCAAGAACGGTTAAAATTTTTAATTAAACAAATAAGCACTCTATTTTTCGATTTTTGATTTTATAAAAACTAACAATATAAACTAAAACACAAATAAACAAAGAAATTAATTATACAATTACAGTTGTAATGGGATCAAATCACAGTGTTTCAGGCTAGACTGCACTTATCAACACTAATTTACTTTGGGTGATCTGAGCGATTGACAGTATATTTGTCCACTTAAACTTATCTCCCTAGGCCTTTTTCAAATGACGGTCTGCAACTGATTTATCATGTTTTCATTTAAATTGATATGAACACTCAATTCAATAACAATCAAATCCCGGAATTTTTAATTTGAACATGCTATCATACGAGTAGTTTCCCTACCACATATTTCACAAGCCCATTCTATAGTTCTGAAACCTTGACTGGACTGGGTTGAGAAAAGAACAGAATGGATCAGCAGAGATTGATATAATATACAAATCAAATGAGATTTTCTCAGTTTGATATAGGTTTTTATTTTTGGGTTTCTTTTGGGCACTAGAGGGCCTCTTTCGGGTGTATTTGATCCACAGCGCGACAACGTACAGCTAGGTCAGCATGTATCTGGATGCAGCAGAAGCTGACGTTGCCTAGCACCTCCAGGTCAGCATATATCTGGATGCAGCAGAGGAGGTACACGAGTTGTTTAGAAAAGATTTCAGAACTAGAACGAAATTGTGTGTATCGGGACATCACACACGCATTCAAATAGCTATGCTCTAATTCCAAGTGAACGATCTTTCCTGAGGTCATAGAATAGATTTAGTGTTCTAAGCAATACCAATCAAAGAGTCCAGCCATCAGGATAAAGCCTACCAGCATATCACTCTGGAGTCAGACCATTTCAATATTGGTCTTACATGAGTCAGCCTTAATCCACATAGTGAAGTTATTTCATCTCCCATTTATGCAACAAAATATTTTTGAGTTTTCTGTTTTTCAAATGTTTTTGTATTTTTGATTTTTTTTTTAATTTACAGATATCCCAAGATATCCCCCTAAATTTGTGCATAAATCTTATGCGCAAATTTACCTGACAACGAAAACGTATGTACTACGAGAAACACAAAAGAAAATGAAAATATTTTTGTTGTTTTTGTTTAACCGTTCCATCATTAGACTAATCAATATCAAAATTCGAACATGAAATTCAGATTTTGTACCTTTTTGCTGATCCTGTCTTACTTACTTCTTTTATCTCCTCAAATGAAACATATCAACTGTAAAAGAATATACCTTTTTGCAACAGTGAGATGTTACCCGTTATGTATCTGGAACAACCGCTATCAACATCCAAGGATTGTCAACAGCTCCTCCTTGGTTGTCCCTGAAAAGTAAGGAGATTAGTAAGACATTGGTACCCAGGCCATCGTGGTCCTGGGTATTCCTGAAGCATCAACATAAGACACTTCTCTAAAACACATGGTCCCTTTTGATTCAAGGACTGGTGATGTTGCTGCTTTATATTTTGTCTTCCAAACTTGTTTAGGCTTCTCTAATTTCTTAGGAGCCTTGGGCAAAACAGTTTGCTTTTCAACCTTTTTGTTTTTCAAAACTTGTTTTGGTTTCAAAGCTTGTTTTCGTTTAGTTTTTGCAGCATTCCAGTCCCCATCAGATGGTTTAACCTTGGGACTCTTATTCATCATTGCCTTAGGCTTTTCAACCTTCATCGGCTTAGAATAAGATCTGTCCCTTGGTGTAACCTTCTGATGTTGTGTATAGTATGGCACGTAGGGACGATGTGTGCAATTCCTAGCAATGTGACCGGGTATGCCACAGTTGTAGCAGGTTTGCTTTTTCACGTAAGGAGCATATCCCGATTCATTCCATCCAAATGATGTTGAGTATGAGTTGTAAAATTTGTTGGATGATTTGTTTGCAGCCTGCTCAGACTTTCTCCCCTGCTTCTTATGTCCCTGTTTACAACAGTTAGCACATTCATTGGATTTAACATTTTCACTTCTAACTGTTGGCTTTGGAGGCACATATTTATTTGAAGGGCCTCTCAAAACTGCCTCAGAAACAGCCTTTTTCACATAAGGAGGAGCATCAGCAGATAAATTTGATGTTTTTAAACAAACATCGTCAGCTTTTTGACAAACAACATCATCCCCTTCAACCCAATCCTCTACTATTACCTCAACTGCACATGAAGTAGAAGCATCAGTAACGTTCACTTGTTCACAAACGGTGTCAGGCGAAGCCATAGTAACATTTTCATTCTCGAGTGACACCGTTTGTTTAGTAGTTTCAGAATCATTGTCATTCGAAAGAGCAGCAGGGACTTCTGGAGTCGTTTTACCATTAGACTCAACAGAAGCTCCTGAAGTCGATTCTGATTCTTCTTTGATCGAATTTGAATCAACCGTTTCAGATGATTCATTTGTTGATTCCACTGAAGCAACTGACTCTGAATTATCACAGTCAGTCTTTTCATAGGAGTCACTGGTTGAATCAGATGAAGCTGATGATTCAGTTTGAGATGCCTCTGCTTCCTCAGTTGATGCACTGTTGACACTAGGTGATTCTCCCATTTCTGATTTCTCAGAAGTGGATGTCTCAGAAGTGTCGCAAGATGTGTCACATGACGAAGCAGATTCAATTTGTTTGCTCCTATTGAATTCTTTCACAAACTCAGTCAAACCTCTTAACATGGCAAACTCGATGTTGTCTACATTAACTCTAGGCTCTGTTAATTCAGACTCTTTTGTTTGAGGTTGCACTTCAGATGAATTTTGAGAAAAACTTGACACAGTATTATCTAATACTTGAAAATGTTTGTCAATGTTCACATTATTCTCAAAATTTAGAGTCTCGGTTTGCTTTGAATCTTCAGCAGGTTTCACAAAAGTTTTATTAAACGCCTGTTTTTCTAGAATAATTTCGGTTTTATCAGGCCTTGTGATTTTAACTTTCTTTTGATTAACAGGCTCAACCTTCCTATCTTCTGGTTTTCCGTATTCCATATTAGGCAAATTGTCTATCTCCTCTTCAGTCATAGGAATTGAGGAATAGTTATGGTTGTAGGGTGGGGGTATAGCCACAAAACCCAACCCCTTATTCCTCATTTCCTTTTTGCTATACTTTAACTGTTGATTTATCATTTTCTCGACCTTTTCACTTGAAACATCAAATTTTTTGAAATTAAATTCAGTATTTTCGAAAGTCGATTTTAAGTTGTTTAATTCAACAGTTAATTTTTCAGATAGCTCCTTGAAGTGGAGATATCGACATTTTGCTTCGCTTAGATCACTATGCAACTGTCGAATGTCACGTTTTTGGGCCTCTACCATTTCTTTATACCCATCCAGTTTCTTTTTAACCTCGTAGCTACTGGATTTGGTAAGTTGAAGTTGCATAGAAAGCGATTGAGCCTGTTCTTTAAAACCTTTTACTTTCTTTCTACATTTTTCAGTACAACAAACATCATCTACACATACCTCAGCCTCAGAAGGAGTGTAGTCATTCATTTGAATATCTTGAGTAGACTGCTTGTCAGCATTGTTATATGACTTGATGAGTGAGATCAGCTCATCCGGCTTCATTTTGTAACAGTAGCAGTCGGTTGTCACAATTATCTCATTAACATTTCTAAACCAACTACAGTTTGCCTGATCTGGAATCCTTTTTAGAACATCTAGAAGCTTTGTGTTGCTCGTGCGATTAGACACCTCAATCTCAGCCTTCTCCATTTCAGAGAGCAGTTCAGCAAACCGGCCTGTAAGTGCTTCTATAGATTCACCATTTGAGTATCTGAATCCTTGAAATTCCTGCTCAAGCACTTCTCTCTTAGAAGACATTTTTAAGAATTTTAACTGTGATCCCCCGAAAGTATGATCCCCCGAAAATGTGATTCCCCAAAGATGTGATCCCTCGAAAATGTGATCCCCCAAAAATGTGATCCTGTATCGCGCCTTCAAACCTGTCAAAACTTATCACCAAACAACAACCAAATCCCCTTTTTTTTAATTAAATATACTTAATATAAGTATTTTTATTAATAAATAAGTAATGATTACTAAATGATTGAAACTATTATTATTATTATTATTATTATTATTATTATTATTATTATTATTATTATATAACCTAAAACTAAATCTCAATCAAACAAAAGGCACTAGCTTCTTCTTCGTTTAAAGCGAATAACCAAAACCCCTTAACTTTCAGCCGCCAAGTCGATGATCGGTAACAGGATAAACCCTCTTAACAGACGGTGAAGATGGTGATAACGGAGATGATGTCGGAGAAGATGTATTATCCTGATGGTTACCGGAGATGATGAGCGGAGTATGTTGTGATGTCGTGATCGGAATGAGTGGTAGTCGCCGGTGATGAACAGTTGCAGGTTGGTGACGATGGAGGTTGACAACCGGAGAAGGTTATTTCACGGTGATGATGACGGTGGTGCGATGAAGCTGACAGCCGGAGAAGGTTGCAGGTTGGACGGTAATCGGAATACGACGGAGATGGAGATGTAGGTGACGATGAATATCGGGTTATGCGGAATGACGATGTAACAAGGAGAAGAAGCAGCAACTGAGGAGGTGGTGCTTTGACTGTGGTGGTAGCAGTTACGGTTTGCGGAATCGGTATCGGTGCGCGGTGGTGATGATAATATGGGTTCACAGTTTGAGTTGTAATCGCACAAGATAAGAAAATGATGATAGAATCGCACAAGTGATAGTTGACAAAATGATCGCACAAGAACAATTGAATCGCACAAGTGATGAAGATGTTGTTTCTAGTCACACAAGAAGACTTTGGCCGCACAAGAATTTTGATGGATCGCACAAGAAAAAGCCAAAGTTAATCGCACAAGTTTCCGTAGTCGCACAAGAGTTGTCGGTTGCACAAGTTGAATTTGTAATCGCCCAAGTAAAAGGAAAATGTTGACTTTGTGTTTTTAATTGCAGAACTATATTTGGAAGCATATAACAACTGCAATCTCGTAAATCAAGGAAACAAACCAAGATTTGAAACTTTCCACCAATAAATCCCCACAAACACGTAAACACCTTCTCTCTCTCCCAAACGAATCAAAACGTGAATATTTGACTGTTCTTCGTATCTTCAAACTGTTCTTCGTGTTCTTCGATCTTCAAAAAAATATCCGATTAAAACCGAGCCTTCGCAAGACTACTTAGGCTCTGATACCAATTGTAAGTCCCGAATCACTACACACGGATATCAAACACTAATAAAAGCGCGGAATACTGAGAAAAGTGTAGAAGAACAAGAACAGACAATCGATTGATTAACCAAAGTGCACACGGTTTCTAGAGAACCGTCTGGTACACCTGACAAGAATTCGAAAATACTAAGAACCTCTCAAAAATGTCTAACCTAATAATGAACTAGGTTCACCCTATTTATAGTTACATAGGGTGACCTAGTTACAGACTGGGCCAGGCCCACATGTTCAATATTACTAACCAAACAAGCCCAAATCACTAATTAGCCCACATGGCTTATTTCATTACTATCTAACCCACTACAAGGCAAAGCCCAATAGCCTATATTTGTGTTTGATAAAGATAGGCGTAAACCTACACCATTATAGGGCCTTACAGAGAGTATGGGGGTGATCATTGGTGGGGTCCTTTGGACCGTAAATAAGATGGGGGGGGTAATATGTAAATTTTAATCATATCTAATAAGATCTCATAAAATCCAAGGAGGATCTAAGCAATATCTAGAGAAGATTACTTAGGATCTTGCTAGATATGGAAGATTATGGAAAATCTTGTAAGATTTTGGAGATCACAAGTGGGGCCACACCTTGTGACCGAAAATATAAGGGGGGAGGGGGTCCAAGTGTAAGTTGTAATGGTAAGTGAATAATAGTTGGGGGTTAAGTGAAAAGTCTAGAGTTTTAAGTGTATGACACAATATACAGTGTGTTGGGGTGTTCAGGGATCATAACTAGTCCAAAAATAATTAAACAATGTTTCTAGTAAAATTTTGGTGTTCCGGGTAATGTCCGGTTGTTCGGTTAGATACCGTTCCGTTAAAGTGTCAAGTTATTCCGAATAGTGTCTTTTATATATCTTTTTGTGTCACATTTAATTCCCGACACTTAGGAAAGCATACGGGACCATTCTGCCAAAATTTTGCACATTACTAGCATATTAAATGCTGATTTTCTGATAAATAATGCAGAATTCTGCATTATTAGTGGGTTTTAGGCACTTCCCGACACTTTAACTATCACCTAGTGACGTAGTTTTATGGTCCTCACTTCCCTACACTCCATACTAGTGTAGTACCCTGTCTCTGGCTCATACTGGCCTCAAAAACATTGTCTGTCTATGTGCTGGCATTGTCATCATGTTTCTGAATTATCCGCTCAGTGTGCTTACTGTGCTTTGTGCATCAAGTATGTTACTAAAGTTTGTGTGTAATAAATGGAGTGACTGTATGAAATATGATGCATATGTATGTATGATACAAAAATCATAAAGCAGTTTAAATTGTCAGTTGTAATCAAGCATAGTCATTAAGCACATAATTAAAATTAATTAATTGTACAGTACCTGTAATTGTGAGGGTTGTCACATAGAACACATAGTAGCTCAAGGAATCATAGATGCCATGCCATTTATTATCGATACTCTTAATAAAAAGGCAGAAAATAATAATACCATAATCGGTAGTAAACGTACTCACGATGAACTAAGTCACAGCGTGAATGGAGACCACGACCTTCTCATCAAAGCTCTAATTCCAAAAAGAAAGAGAACCAACTCATATGGTTGTTCTTTTAAAGATTTCTTATCCTGTAAACCAATAGAATTCTCAGGTAGAGAAGGAGCCATTTCAGCTTTAAGCTGGATAGAAAAGACTGAAACGGCCTTAAAAATAAGTAAGTGTGCAGTTGAGGATAAAATCAAGTCTGCTTCTAATATTTTCAAAGATGGAGCATTAGAATGGTGGAATACCATTTTACAATTAAGAGGAAGTGACAGGGTTTACAACATTGTAACACCTCATAAAATCAGGACCAATATAATAAAAACACGTGTGATGGACTTTAAACGTGTAGTGGATTGATCTGGAGGGACTAAAATTGTCAAACAATGTAAATATGTGAATAAAGGGATCCAAAGTGTCAACATGCCTAACTTGTGCCTCTGATTGACCTCACACGACGTTCGTATTCTTTAGTGAATAAAATATCAAACTTAGAAAGTCGTTTGTGCTTAAATTGAAAGGTTTACAAAGCATAAGGATTAAATGTGTCAACATGTTTAAAGTTTCCTCTGAGTGACTCCGAGACTTTGTAATACTTCCTTATACTTCCATGAATGTTGGATAATAAATTCGTGGAGTTTCGACGCACGTAAATAAACTAAGTGGTAATCCCAAGTAATAAGGGTCAAATGCGTCAATGTTGCATTTCAAGACCGTTCGGGTGACCTCGTAACTAACCGAAAGCTTATTGATAAATGTTTAAAGACTCAAGACCCTTAAAAGTTAAGTTTGGGGCTTAAATTGATTTTAAATTCGTTTTGGGCATAATGGAAGGTATTGTGACAACCCTCAAAATCACAGGTACTGTACAATTAATTAATGTTAATTATGTGCTTAATGACTGTGTTTGATTACAACTGACAGTTTAAACTGCCTATGATTTCTGCATCATACATACACAAGCATCATATTTCATACTGTCACTCCATTTATTACACACAAACATTAGTGACATACTTGATGCACACAGCACAGTTAGCACACTAAGCGGTTGATTCAGAAACATGCTGACAATACCAGCACATAGGCAGACAATGTTATTATGGCCAGTATGAGCCAGGGACAAGGTACTACACTAGTACGGAGTATAGGGAGGTGAGGACCATAAAACTGCGTCACTAGGTGATAGTTATAGTGTTGGGGAGTGCCTAAAACACACTATAAATGCAGAATTCTGCATTTATTATTAAAATTCAGCATTGTATTATGCTAGTAAAGTGCAAAAATATGGTAGAATGGTCCGGTATGCTTTCCTAAGTGCCGGGAATAAATTGTGTTACAAATATATATATATATATATATACAAAAGACATTTTTCAGACTAGTTAAACACTTTAACGGAACGGTGTCTAACCGGACAACCGGACATTACCCGGGACACCAAATTTTTGCCAATTACATAGTTTTATCATTTTTGGCTAGTCTTGATCCCCGAACACCCTAACACCCACTACATATCAAATAAACACCATGTGGAAGCTAACACTTAGAAATCTAACCAACCATTACACTTTAGTGAAAAAGTTGCAACCAACCCCCTAGTCCGAATTCGGTTCCCATTTGTGGACCCACACAATTTTCACACCATACTACATAATCTCTAACTTGATTTAATTCCAATTGTATATTAGATGTTACTTGTGTAAGTGTCCATAAGATGAGAACACATCTTTATAAGTATGGAGCTCTTGATCTTCATCATCACTTCAAAGATCACACTCCTCAGTCACACTCTCTCTCCCTCTTTCGGCTCACCCCCAAACCACCACCATCACCACCATAAATCCACCACCATCTTCCATTTTACAAGTCTCATTTAAGTATAGAAGAAGGTTTGAAGGAGTTGCATCTTGTGGAGTTTCAAAAGGACCCTTGTTCTTGCTTTTTCATCATCTTTTCTCAACATTTTCTAACTAGATTCTACCCTAGCCTTGTGCTAGTAGTAAGTTACTTGTACACCCTTGTTCATCTTGTTGTTGTAATCACAAGTTGTAGTATGTTATTATGTTTAAATCACAAGAACAAGAACACTAAAAAGAGGAACATGAAACCTTACATAAAATCCTACATAAAAAGTTTACTTGAAGATGAAAAATGCTAATAGTTTGATGTAGTCATGAGTATGTTGTTAGTTTTATGATGATTTTTGGTTTTGTGATGTTAATCACCATATGATCTTGTTAAATAATGTTAGGAAACATGATTTAACAAGAAAAAGAAAATGGTTATATGTTACGAAAAATAACCACTTTCTAACTAGCCATGAACTCGATAAGAATGATTTTTCACAAAATATAAACTAACTAGTAGGTTGATGAGTATGTTAATCCAAGTTTTACAAAAGGTTTTTGTAAACAAACCAAGTTCAAGAAACAATCTCTAAAAGTTTATGACTTTTACATACTCCTACATAATTTTTGTAAGTAAAATAAGTTTAAAAAGCTTTTATTTACAAGAAGAGTTCAAGAGTTAAATTTTTGTAAAAATTAATTATAAGTTGTAAACACTAAATCATTTTGTGAGAATGATTTTTAAAGAAATAAATATGTATCGAAAGGTAACTAAGTCTGCTAAAAGTCTTACCAAGTTACAACGCGCTTTCGAAATATATCAAGTTCATGACTAGAGTATGACGCATATATTTTTGCTTTTGGTAAAGTAAGAATTGATTATTGGTGATTGTTGATTGATTTCGAAAAGAAAACGATGTGCTTATTAGCATGGACACTCCCGTTCTTAGGGGAAACTCTGCCGAAATTTTCTAAAAATCCCAAGAATTAGAAAATTATTTTCTAACAAGTACTTACAAACTGTGTTAACCTTGTTTTTCGGAAGTAAACTTCGCCATAAGTTTTATTTCAAAACTCCAAAATATCGGAGGTGGGTTTTCGAAAATAAAAGCGAATAAATATATATTTTTAACTTTATATTTCATGTTAACACGCTTGTGTGATTATTTGTATTTTTGGAAAAATATATGTTTTGGGACATATTATTTTTAATAGATGAAATATTATATATTTCCTAAAGGGGACTTAAAAATATATAATGTCAATACTCTAAATCACAAAATACATGTATAAATACCCCCATCCTTGGGAAGGAAATACACATATAAATACTTGAGAAGTGTAGATACGAAATAGTTGCCTAACTATATTTCCTAAAGACAAAAGTTAAGTTAAAATAATTATTATTATTTTGACAAGTATAATATCAAAGTAACGCAACTCAAAACACTAAACCCTAAGCCATGGCACGGCCCGTTCGTCTAATAGACGTTAGTACGTGTAGGTCGTCGCGCAGCAGATCGAGTTTGAGGTTGACGTTATAGGATACGCACTTCTGTGAGTTCATGTCCCCCTTTTCTCTTTACTGTTTTCAGTTTTATACTTCGGGGGTGAAATACATGCGACAATTATTACAGACATTTATTTACATGGTATGGTTAGCGTAGGGAGGGTTTATACTACTAGATCATGTGAGGGGTGGGTACAACACTTAAGGCCATTAATCCTCGTTGTTAGGACCGAGGGACACAAGAGTGATAGATCTATTTGGGTGTAGCGAGCCCACACCCATGAGGCCGGGGCGGCCCATAGAGGTGACTGTGTCTTACCGCCGAAGCCCGGTAACAAATTTGCTAGGTTTGAGTTTTCCTGCACCTTCTCACACATACCAGTGGCTTTGCAACCCATTGGTGATATCTTTTTCCTTATTGTTACATACCAGGGACTTTTACTCATACATGAAAGGTTTATACATACTCACTTTTACATGAACTCGCTCAACTTTTGTTGATTTTTCAAACTACATGTATTTCAGGAAATTAATGGATCTGGCGAAGTGTGCAAAGGTGTCCAGCTGCGTAGTGAATAATGATGTCATCCCGGTTTAGGAAGTGTGACCCTTACCTGGACAGGTTACACGGCTTTAAACCATGCTTTTATTTAAGTCTTTTGTGGTGTCGTACGAACATGTTTTAATTATGTCATGGTTGTATGTCGTTTTATGTGTCGACTTTAAAACAATGATGTTATGGTAATTTTTAAAACTTAATGAATGGATGACTATCATGTGTTTTATTTTTCATATAGCACTGCTATGATTATGCTACGGTATTAAGAAGTCACACCAAATAAACCCAGGGTGTGACAGCTTGGTATCAGAGCCTCGATCATAGCGAACTAGGATTCATTCTCGAGTCTAGACTATGATCACTAGGGCTCTCACGAAAACATTTTTACATTGCATACACTAAACGTCCAGATCCAGGATACGAAACATTTTTACAAATGAAAGGTACCAATACACTTTTTCAAAAAAAAAAAAACAAAATAAAATTTCATGGTTCAGTCTTCGAGACTGAGGGAGTTTAGCCTTGGAGGCTGGGAGGTTCAGTCTTAGAGACTGAGGGAGGTTCAGTCTTAGAGACTGAGGGAGTTTAGCCTTAGAGGCTGGGAGTTTAGCCTTAGAGGCTGGGAGGTTCAGTCTTAGAGACTGAGGGAGGTTCAGTCTTAGAGACTGAGGAGTTCAATCTTAGAGATTGGGGAGGTTTAGTCTTAGAGACTAGGAGGTTGGTCTTAGAGACCAGGGAGTTAGTCTGAGAGGCTAGAAAGTTCAGTCTGAGAGGCTGGGAGGGTAGTCTAGGGAGACTAGGAGAATTACTTGTTTGCTTTATTGAGACTTACATATTTATTTGACTTCATGATTGATATATGTGCATATATGTGATTGTGTTACAGACACCATGGTTTCTTCTTCCGACACAGGAGTATCAGACACAGTGGACCCCATGGCAGTTGTGTTAGACGATGAGATACCATCAGAGGGAGACGTCTACACGTTCGACACCACGAGTACAGATGACGATGATTTTCAGCCGTTCGCTCTGCCAGACATCGGAGTTGAGATTCAGCCTGCTGATGGCATTCCTGCTGGGGATCTACCTTTTGCGGTGATCCCTGCTCCCATTCCGCTTGCTGCTTTCCCTGTGATAGATATGCCACTCAATGTCGTATCTGATGACGACATTGATCTGTTCGAGGAGGGTCCCCCTGAGGACGACTATGAGGGCGGGGCCCCGATCGGTGTTGATGATGCCCTTCCTATTGCTGAGGCCCCTCTAGGGGAGGCTCCCGTTGGTTCACCTGTTCCAGACTCATTGGAGTGTGTGGCATCTGCGTCCTTGCACGACCAGGGTGTGCAGCATCACTCTCCTGACACCGACCCCGAGTTGGCGATGTCAGCTGCACCTGGTCTGTCACACGAGTTTGAGTTTGACCACGAGATCGATGACGATTTTGACCCAGTTTTTCCCCCTGATTTCGATCCTGATCATGATGTCGAGTTTATTCATATGGACCAGCCCTTAGAGGCGCCAGTGGCTCCCATTGGTCCGTTGTATGACATTCCTGCCGATTTTGATATGGACCTTGACGACCCTGAGCCCGTCGTAGCACCAGAGCCTGTTGTTGACCATGGCCCTGTTCTTGATGATGCCCCAGCCGTTGCACCGCCTGATATGGGTGCACCGGCCATTGCACCTCTTGTTGATGATATACCTATTGCTGACCTTCCCGTTGTTGCACCACCATTGGTGGATGATCCTGTTATTGATGCACCCATTGTTGCACCTGTAGTACCTCCGTTTGCTTCTACGCCGACACCCTTAACGGGTGGATCGACGATGATGACTACCCACCATATGTGCTACCAGTCACACCTCCTGTGTTTCCGTACCCACTGAGCTTCCAATGTTCCACCCACACACCACTGACGTCCATCGCACTAATCTTCCCATCACATTCCTCCAGGACATACCGCCACCTCATCCTGGAGAGGGTTCATCGAGGCAGCCACCTGTTTTCACTCCCCCTGTGTCATCACCTTTTCCGTTTCTGTCACAGTTTCCTCATGTTGCACCACCTACTGCACCATCTTTCACACCATCGGGCGAGCCGTTTTTGTGGACTACGCCCCCTGTTATGCCACTATCTGACCCGTACCACCCATTTCATGTGGGGTACACTACGGAGGATATACTTGCGTCGCTGCAGCTACAGCAGGATGCACTGAGCCATCGTATTCAGGAGTTAGAGAGAGCACCACATCCGCCTTGTCACTGTCAGACCCCCTTTGCAGCACCGCACACTCCCCTTCCGCTTCCACCCGATTCGGATGTTCGTTTCCTTACATCTGAGCAGCAGATTGCCTATTTGCTGCGCGTCATTCCTGCTTTAGAGGAGGATTGGGTGCTCATGTGCCGGTTGCTTTTCTCTCATTTTCCTCCTCCTCCTCCTCCGCCATCAGCATAGATATTTTTGGTTTGATGCAGGTTAATCATTTTGGTGAGAAAGTCGTGATTGAGCCAGCACATGAAGAACTTTTGAGAGATCACACTTTTTGTATATGATAGTGGTAGTGTGACTTGTATTTTTGAGGGTGATGTGACGCTATGATATCATTTGGATGTATGATGTACTATAAAACTTGTAAAAGCAATATCATGGTCGTGATTAATGAAAAGCTCAATGGCAACATTCTCACTACATGCTTTGTTGAATTATTTGTTTTATATTTTTACATGGGATGTTATGTGATTGATGAAAGTTACTATATATGCATATTTATTATACTTACTATGACCTGACATATATGATCATCTTTTAGAAGATGCATCCGCGACGCGATGTACGCATGCCTACTACCGAGGCGGAACTCCAGGGGATAATTGCCGCAGCTATAGCACAGTATGCGGCCTCCCAAACAGAAACGAGCAGGAACACTTCGAACAACAACAACAACAACGGCAATAACAATCCACCCAATGGTAATGTTAAGTCGTTTGAGATATACTACGATACATTTGGATATTTATAGCACGACCGCTAATACCATTTGTAAATTCCAACGTATGTGCAGGGTGCACCTACAAGCAATTCCTTGACTGTAAGCCCGTGAATTTCGACGGCACTGGAGGTGCTGTTGCGTTTGTTTGGTGGGCTGAAAAGACAGACTCTGTCCTAAGAATGAGGAAGTGTGCTCCTGAGCAACAAGTGACCTACATCTCAGGACTGTTTCTGAGTGGTGCCCTATTCTGGTGGAATTTGCAAGTGCAAACGTTGGGAGAAGCGGCAGCTTATGCGTTAACCTGGAATGAGCTAAAAGAGCTAATGAGAAAGAAGTACTGCTCGTGAGCTAAATACAGAAACTAGAAACTGAGTTCTGGCATCTAAGAATGGAAGGTCCTAAGATTGCAGAATATGTTCAAAGGTTTCATGATTTGTCGCATGTAGTGCCGTATATGGTCACGCCCGAGTTTAAATGTGTTGGGCGATTCATCTGGGGATTGGCACCCCAAATCATGAGTATGGTTACCACGTCCAAGCTTGCAATGATCACGGAAGCCATCGATCTCAGTGTGGCACTTACTGAGGAAGCTATTAGATTGAACAAGTTCTCTGTTTCTGAACCGAAGAAGAAAGAGACTCATGTGGAGTCGTCTGGTGAAAACAAACGGAAATTTTCCAACTTCAAGCAAGGTACCAGCAATGTGAGCAAGAAGGGTGAGTCAAACACACCGGCCAGAGCCACAACCGGTGTCAAAAACAGAGGAAAGGGTTACATGGGCACGCTGCGCAAGTGTGAAACATGCCAGCGCCATCATTCTGGCCAGTGTAGACTGAGGAAATGCGAGTCATGTGGAAAGAACGGCCACACGAAGGATACGTGTTGGGCGGGAACTAGTGCTGGGCGGGGTGGTAGTCGAGGTTATGGGAATGGTAATGGGAACCTCCAACAGGGAGGAAATGGCGGAAATGGAAACCGTGGGAATGTTGCGAATCAAGCTGGGAATGGAAATCGCAACCAAATCAACGCTCAAGGTGGAAATGGAAATGGTAATGGTCGTGGACCAGGATGTTTCAATTGTAATGGGCACTTTAAGAGGGAATGCCCGAAACTGAATCAAGCCCGTGGGAGAGTATTCAACATCGGCGCAAGGGAAGCGCGCCAGGATCCAAACGTTGTCACTGGTACGTTCCCTATAAACCAACGCTTTGCATCTGTTCTGTTTGATACTGGTGCCGATTATAGTTTCGTATCGTTAGAATTTAAGAATATGCTTGGGTTAACCACTAGTAAGTTAGACGTTCCGTACTTGATTGAATTGGCGAATGGGAAACTAGTTGAAACGGGTGAAGTCATCAGAAGATGCGTGATAGAACTGGGAGGACATGAATTTACGCTAGACCTACTGCCAGTCAAGTTGGGAAGCTTCGACATGGTAGTAGGGATGGATTGGTTGTCAAGCAACAAAGCCGATATCGTTTGTCACTAGAAAACCATTCGCATCCCAATGAGGGATGAAGAAACGATTGTAGTTCACGGAGAGAAGCGTGATACGCCTCTAAGGATAATTAGCTGTCTGAAAGCTAGAAAGTGTTTACAGAAGGGATGTGTTGCCTTCTTGGCGCACATCATGGATAAAGAAGCCGCTGAGCCAAAGATGGAAGACATTCCAGTCGTAAAAGAATATCCTAAAGTCTTTCCAGAAGACTTGCCAGGATTGCCACCACAGCGACAAGTCGAGTTTCACATTGACTTGGTTCCAGGCGCCGCGCCTGTGGCCAAGGCACCCTATAGACTTGCGCCTTCAGAGATGCAGGAGTTGCCAACGCAACTCCAGGAGCTGTTAGACAAAGGATTCATCAGACCAAGCTTCTCACTTTGGGGAGCTCCAGTTCTGTTCGTTAAGAAGAAGGATGGTAGTTTTCGTATGTGTATAGACTATCGCGAGCTTAATAAGTTGACTATCAAGAACAGATATCCGTTGCCAAGGATTGATGACCTGCTCGACCAACTTCAAGGTTCAAGTTTCTATTCAAAGATCGAGCTTCGCTCAGGATATCATCAACTGAGGATATAAGAGGAAAGTATCCCGAAGACGGCCTTTAGGACTCGTTATGGACATTATGAGTTCTGTTGGTGCATTCATCTGTCGTCTTCGTCTTATGTCGAGTCTCGGTTGCGTTGCGAATCTGATCAAGTGATATCACTAATGACATCATCATGTGACATCATTAGTGATATCACATTCATGACATCACTCACTAAAGACAAAACAAAATACAAGACATGCATGAAACAGAATGAGATTTAGTTGGATTTTGCTTCAAGACAAAGCACATGTGAAAGTTTCGCTTGAAGTAATTCATGAAGGTTTCGCTTGAAGGCTTCAAGCGAAATCATGTGTACTATATATATAGGGGTGATGTTTATTCATTGGTAACGGTTCTAGAAAATCATACCGAGGTGCTGCCGGTGTGAAGACTGATTGTATTCGTGATAGTATATCAATATAATCAGTGTTAAAGTGATACGCAAGCTGTTTAGACACTCGGTTTCTTAGTTTCCGCCTCTGAAACTGATAAATCTCTTCTGAACGACTCGTTCGGGTCGCAAACCGATCCTACAAGTGGTATCAGAGCTCAGGAGGAAGAGATCTCGCCAAAACAGCTCGTTTTACGTCACTTTTTCTGATTTTCTACACCTTCTTTCAAAATCGAAAAATTTTCACGGTTAAAAACGGCTAAAATTCTCACATATCACGCGTAATCATGTTTTAATAGTTCCTGGAAAGTTTCAGAAACTAATTCAGCCTAAAACTGGTAAAAAATGTTTTTCGCTTGAAGTTTGTTCGTCATTTGCTGACATCATCGGATTTCGCTTGAAAAAGTTAGAGTTTGAAGCGAAATTGAAGAATTCGCTTGAAAAAATTATGTAGTTTGAAGCGAAACCATTTTTTTTTAAAAATTTTTAGGTCTCGCTTGAACAACAATTTGAATTTGTTTGAATCTCGTTTTCTGCATACGTGTCTGATTCTGCTTGAATTCAACATTTGCTCGACATACGTGTTTGAATTTGACATCTCACTTTAAAACAGCAACTGTTTGAAACTGACACATTGTTTGAAAATGGTTTAGTTAATCACGTGAAAGCTTATTGAATTGTGTGAACCGATTCTTCATGCATCGAGTTGTGTTTATCATTAAACAAAGTTGTTAGTGGGTTGAGACAAGAAATCACGTGTTATTGTGTCAGACTAAATTGAAAGGTCTAATTAAAAAAACAATAGGTTTAAAATTCGATGGATATCAGTGATCATGTGAATTAAATCAGTGTGCACGTGAAGTTTTAATATCGATACTTTCAAACTGAATTGATTCTAGTATTTGTCGGTTATGTGATTAAAAGGTCCAATCAATTTGGTTTGAGTATTAAACTTTGTTGGCCCATACCGAGTTATTAGCCCACTATACAAACTTTTTGGTCCAATCAAAGTGTTTAGAAAGAATCAAGTTGTCGGCTAGGTTTTAATTGAAGATATCGTTTTTTTTTTTTTAGAATTAAAGATAGTATCAAAAGTCATAGGGTTGTGTGAAACATGTGTCAGATTGTATAAAGTGGTCAATTTGTTTTGAGATTGCTTCAGGTTGCAAGGTTTGTTAAAAAAGTTCGCACAAGGTGTTTGAACAGGTTGTGTTTGAAAGATGGAAGTGGTATTTGATGAAAAAGAAAATGAGTATCTTGAAAATTTAAATCATTGGTATATGAGAACTGTGGACAGTAATTACAGGAATGTGAGTACGGACATTTGGGTTAAAAGTTTTGAATTATTCATATGTCAAAAGGATGAAACATTGAATGAGATGGAAACACGGTTTAAAATTTTAACGGACAATTTGTGGAGAGCGGGTATTAAAATGAGAAATGATGAACATATATCGAAATTGACAACTGCATTACCTGCTAAATGGGATGAATTCATGGTTGAGCTAAAAGAAAAAGATTTTTTCCAAGAGCTTAATCCACATCAGTTCTTTAATGAGGTTTATGCAGAGTGTCGTAAGGAAGAAAAGAAAAGGAGGGATTTTTTGTCCAAGATGGAAAAGAATTTAAATAAATTGGAGTTGGATGTACTTATTGAAATTGATAAAAGAATTTGTGGATTTCTTGCAACAAAGAGTACTCTGAAATATGATATCAAAAGGAAATGTTATATTGATGACAGTATGAATCCTTTTGATTTTGTTAAACTCTTTCGTGCAGGAACATACAAGATGGAAACAAAGGATACTCCAAAGGATGAGGAATCTGTAGAGTCTGGATCTTCAAGTTCTGAATCAGTATGCTCAAAATGCGACAACTTTAAGATTGACAATGACAAACTCTTGAAGAATGCGGAAAGTTTGACACTGGAAGTCGAGAAGTTGAGAAACGAGAAGCAAGCTGATGATAAGCAGATTCTTATTCTGAAAGAAAATTGTGAGAAGCTGAAAATTGAAAATGACAAACTGTTGGGTAATTTGAACAGTTTGACATCAGAAAACAAAGTTTTAAAACAAAAAGAGAAAGATTTTCAAAGTCAAATAAAAATTTTAGAAGATGAGAGAGATTTGTTTGGTAAAGACAATCTTGAAAAACAAATTGAAATTAATTCTCATCTTGAAAAGATTATTCGACTTGAAAAGGAAGCAGAGTGTGCTCAAAAGAAAATCAAAGAGTTAGAAGGTAAAATCAGGGAATGGGAAGAAAAGTTGAAGGTTTTTGTTAATACTTCAGCTATTCCCTGCCCAAAACCTGTTAATTCTGTTCCAATAAGTGACGATGTCACAAACTTTGACAATGTCAAAGTTGAAGATTGCGATGAAAAATATGATGATGAAAAAGTAAAAATTGACAAAAAGAATTTACATTTGAAGTTAAAAGAAAAATTTCAAAAAACTGTTCCACAATCAACTGAAAAGGGAGAATGCTCTAAGCAAAAACCTTTAAAGAAGAATGTAGAACAGAAACAAAAAATTAAAAATTTGAAAAATGTTCAAAAAGAAAATAACAGTTCATCAGATCAATCATCCAATCACAATAAAAAATTACAAAAAGTAAAAAATGAAAATTCAAAAATAGTTGATGAAAAGTGGTGCAGGTTGGACCACAGTGCTTCAAGGCCAAATCAAGCTTACAGGAGGAGAAAGGTTTATCACCAAGCCAAACAGTGCTTTGATTTAAATGTTTGGGCTGAAAATGGTGATTGGTACGATAACAGAATGTGTTACCAATGCGGTTATCAAGGACACATTGCTGTTAACTGCCAGAGTTGGAGTTATGAGACGAGAAGATGCTATAATTGCCAAATCAGAGGTCACATTGCCAGAGATTGCCCAAGGAGATCAAATGACAGATTGAGGGTTAAATCTCAGAAATTGGTAAAGATCCCAGTCTCTGTCAAGCCCAAAGAACAGAAAGTTCAAGAACGTAAAGTTCAAGAACCGAAAGTTCAAGAATCGAAAGTAAAGCTTTCTCAGGGGCAAAAAGACAGACTGAGGAAGAAGAGAAAGAAGGCCAGAGAGTATCTGGAAAGGATTTTGTCCTCGGATACAACTGGTAAAACAGATAAAAGTTCTGATAAATCGTCTTGCTCACCAAAGAACAACAAATCAAGCAAAACGCATTCATCAGATACAAATCTGAGGACAAAAGAGGAAAAGAAGAAGAAAAAAGTTGTTAGCAATGAATCTGTTTCTTCGGAAACAAAGGAGCCACATGTCGGCGATGAATCTGGCTCATTAAAGTCAGACAAGCCACATTCAGGCAATGAATCTGGTGTGGTAAAGCCAGAAGAGCCATGTGTTGAGGTAAAGACTGAGAGTTCTAGTCTAACAATGGATGAGGCAAACTTTCCACCATTGTTAAACAAGAATTCAAAATCACCCAAGGCTGGTCAGGCTTGGGTAGATCTGTTTAAATGAAAAACCTGACTTGCCGGAGTTCCCAGGTTGGTAAGCGTGGAACAGGAATCGGCACATTTTTTGAGAAATTCACGAAAGTGATTTCGACATACAAGAGGTAAATCAGGGACATTAAATTGTATCTGATTTTCTACAAATGATTGAAGAAAACAAAGTGATGAAAGATCCCCATGTTTGTGAAAAGTCACACAAAACTAATTTTCCGGAAAAACCATTTTGATTAAAACAAACTTAAGTGTTTTGAGATCACAATGGGAAAATAGTTTGTTGTGAGGGGGAGTTCTGATTGTTTATGCCAAGTGGATGGCGATTTGAAGTGATTTGATATCAGTTGTCATGTTTGTGTACAGTTTATTTTCAAATTTCCTAAAATGTGTTTGCATTTTAGGGGGAGTAAGAATTTTTAGAAAATCCAAAAACATTTGAAAATTTGAAAAAGCCAAAAACATGATAAAATTCAAAAATGAGTTTCGTTGTATAAAAGAGGAAATGATAGTACATCAGTTGGACTGTCACAGCATGCTAAAGAAATGGAGAGATAAAATGTGATAAACGGTCTCACTAAAGATGTGACGGTAGGCTCAGCTAGACTAGTAGATTTGCGATAATGATACAAACTTAAATGAAAAAGCCTAATTCTAGTGGGAAACATGGTCGAATGCATAGTACTTAGTTTTGTCCTTCTTGATTGTGTGCCTACTCAGTAATCGCTGATTGTCGAAAGACATAAAACTGGTTAAGTTTGTGAATTTTCACAACTTTGCTGAAAAGTCGTTGTGATTGTGCATTTCATTTTGCAAAGATTTAAACTTGTCTTATTTCTTTATTTTGTTTAAGCATCGGACATCCTCTGCGTATACGTGAGTATCGACCTGGATGTTGTTGCCTAAACGTTCTACTTTATTTTCTTTGGTGTTTCGTTTAAGCTTTGGATCACCTCTGCGTATACGGGAGTATCGACCTGGTGGTTAAAGCCTAAACAACTTCAACTTATTTTTATTTTCTTATTTTGTTTAAACATTGGACTTTCTCTGCGTATACGGAAGTATCGACCTGATTGTTAATGTTTAAACATTCTGCTTTATTTTCGCACAAATCACAGTTGATAAAAGTTTAAAGGCATTACTTGAGCTAGTGTATTGCATGATGAGGGGATATGCTGAGATCGTGGGATCCATAAGAATTCAGTGCTATCTAAATATACCTTAAAGTATCAGTAAGCAGATTGAAAGTTTTTAGATTGAGTTTAAGTGGACAACAATATCGTCAATTAACGTGAATCGTTTAGAGCTTAAAATGTTTAAAGCTTAACGGTGCTTGTGATGTGTCTAAAAAAACTGATATGATCCTCTTACACAAACTCACAAAAATAGTGTCTGTATATATTTCATTTCTGCATTTAATTTCTGTTATTGCATTTATGTTTCATATTTTGAAAAATCCAAAAAGATTTTCGACAACTGATGTTGATAAGCTGATTTTCAAAATTCCAAGTGCTAAACAAGATGAACTGGTTTGGGAGTGTGCATTTAAAAGAAGAAACTGATGTTGAAAAAGAAAAGTTTGATTAGTTAATCAATGTCATTAATTTGAACTTGATGTAACTATTTCTAGTAAGTTTTTCTTATTGATTTAAGTGAAAACTTATGTTGTGTTGAGAAGTGTGCAGGAGATGTGCTAAACAAGAGTTAAAGCCAGGATGTGATCTCAAGGTGATAGCTAATTCCAGATAGCGATCCCATCATGATGAGAGGGGGAGTCTGACGAGGTTAGAGCCAAAGAGAAGATCCTGATATATGCGAAGAAAGTGAACAGATTGATAAAGACTGAAGATTGAAGAATACTCGACATTTAAGACTCGTCAACATCTGAGGGGGAGTCTGTTGGTGCATTCATCTGTCGTCTTCGTCTTATGTCGAGTCTCGGTTGCGTTGCGAATCTGATCAAGTGATATCACTAATGACATCATCATGTGACATCATTAGTGATATCACATTCATGACATCACTCACTAAAGACAAAACAAAATACAAGACATGCATGAAACAGAATGAGATTTAGTTGGATTTCGCTTCAAGACAAAGCACATGTGAAAGTTTCGCTTGAAGTAATTCATGAAGGTTTCGCTTGAAGGCTTCAAGCGAAATCATGTGTACTATATATATAGGGGTGATGTTTATTCATTGGTAACGGTTCTAGAAAATCATACCGAGGTGCTGCCGGTGTGAAGACTGATTGTATTCGTGATAGTATATCAATATAATCAGTGTTAAAGTGATACGCAAGCTGTTTAGACACTCGGTTTCTTAGTTTCCGCCTCTGAAACTGATAAATCTCTTCTGAACGACTCGTTCGGGTCGCAAACCGATCCTACAAGTTCCTTGTTATGCCGTTTGGGTTGACAAACGCGCCAGCAGTATTCATGGATCTGATGAACAGAGTCTGCAAGCCATACTTGGATAAGTTTGTGATCTTGTTTATCGATGACATTTTGATCTACTCGAAGACGAGGGATGAACACGAACAACATTTAAGAGCTATTTTGGAGCTACTTAAAAAGGAGAAATTGTATGCAAAGTTCTCGAAGTGCGAGTTCTGGTTATGCGAAGTCCAATTTCTTGGACATGTGGTAAATGGAAATGGAATCCATGTGGATCCAACAAAGATCGAGGCGATCAAGAATTGGGAGACTCCAAAGACGCCAACCGAGATTCGACAATTCTTAGGTTTGGCTGGTTATTATCGAAGGTTCATTGAGGATTTCTCTAAAATCGCTCAACCTCTGACCGTACTCACACAGAAAGACAAGAATTTTGATTGGGGTGACAAGCAAGAAGAAGCGTTTCAGTTGTTGAAAAACAAACTCTGTGACGCACCGATCTTATCGCTACCCGAAGGAACGGACGACTTCGTGGTATATTGTGACGCTTCGCGTCAAGGTTTGGGTTGCGTGCTGATGCAGCGCCAGAAGGTTATAGCATATGCGTCATGCCAGTTGATGGTCCACGAGAAAAATTATACCACGCACGACTTGGAACTAGGCGCGGTGGTATTTGCGTTGAAGATCTGGCGACATTATTTGTATGGCACGCGATGCACGATCTTCACTGATCACAAGAGTCTGCAGCACATATTTGACCAAAAGGAGCTTAACATGAGGCAAAGACGCTGGGTTGAACTATTGAACGACTATGATTGTGAGATCAAGTATCACCCAGGGAAGGCGAATGTGGTCGCCTATGCCCTGAGTCGAAAGGAAAGGATCAAGCCCATAAGGGTAAGGGCTTTGGAAATGGTTGTCCAGACAGACCTCTCATTTCGCATTCGTGCCGCGAAAAGAGAAGCACTTAAAGAAAGGAATATTGAGGATGAGTATCTCCGTGGGATGGAGAAGCAGTTGGTACCCAACGAGGAAGGAACTTTATGCTTCATGAAATGAATTTGGGTTCTTTTGTTTGGTGGTTTACGGAATGTTATCTTTGATGAGGCTCATAAGTCACGGTACTCGATTCATCCAGGAGCGGATAAGATGTACCAATACATAAAGGACTTTTACTGGTGGCCAAGGATGAAAGGTGATGTAGCGATATACGTTGGTAAGGGAACAGATTTCCATGGATTTCATAACGAAATTGCCAAAGACGCCCAAGGGCCACGATACAATTTGGGTAATAGTAGACCGTCTAACAAAGTCTGCACACTTCTTGCCGATCAAGGAAAAAGACAACACGAGTAAACTTGCTGAAATATACATGAGGGAGATTGGTGCACGTCATGGAGTGCCTCTCTCGATTATCTCTGATAGAGATGGGAGATTTGTATCAGGGATTTGGCAATCCTTCCAAGAAGCTTTTGGTTCGCAGTTGAATCTAAGCACTGTTTTTCACCCACAAACTGATGGCCAGAGCGAGAGAACTATTCAGACATTGGAAGATATGTTGAGAGCATGTGTAATGGACCTAGGTGGTAGCTGGGATAGTCATTTACCATTGGTCGAATTTTCGTACAACAACAGCTACCACACCAGTATTGGAGCCGCGCCATTTGAAGCTCTTTATGGACGCAAGTGCCGATCACCGCTATGTTGGGCTGATGCGGGTGATAGACAGATGGTTGGGCCGGAATTGGTCTAAGAGACGACAGACAAGATTGCACAGATCCGAGAGCGCATCAAGGCGGCTCGTGGAAGATAGAAAGGCTATGCAAACTAAAGGAGGAAACCTTTGGATTTTCAAGTTGGGGATATGGTTTTGTTAAAGGTTTCACCCTGGAAGGGTGTGGCACGCTTTGGGAAGCGTGGGAAGTTTAATCCGCGTTACATTGGCCCTTTCAGAATCCTGCAAAGGATTGGGCTTGTAGCATACAAGTTGGACTTACCTGCTGAACTTAATGTCGTTCATGATACATTCCATGTATCAAACCTGAAAAAGAGTCCAACTCAAGAGACAATTTTCATTCCTGCTGACGAAGTTCATATCGACGACACGCTCCATTTTGTTGAAGAACCAATTGAGGTCACTGATTGGAAAGTTAACAAAACACGCAGGAGTAGTGTCAAGCTCGTCAAGGTTCGATGGAATGCACGGCACGGCCCCGAATTCACGTGGGAACGTGAGGATCATATGAAGGCCAAGTACCCACATTTGTTCCCCAAGACCCCTGCAACTAGAAGCAGAACCTAAAATTTCAGGACGAAATTTTCTTAACGGGGGGAGAATGTGACAACCCTCACAATCACAGGTACTGTTCAATTAATTAATGTTAATTATGTGCTTAATGACTGTGCTTGATTACAACAGACAGTTTAAACTGCTTTATGATTTCTGCATCATACATACATAAGAATCATATTTCATACTGTCACTCCATTTATTACATACAAACATTAGTGACACACTTGATGCACACAACATAGTTAGCACACTGAGCGGTTGATTCAGAAACATTCTGACAATACTAGCACATAGGCAGACAATGTTATTATGGCCAGTATGAGCCAGGGACATGGTACTACACTAGTACGGAGTGTAGGGAGGTGAGGACCATAAAACTGCGTCACTAGGTAATAGTTATAGTGCCTGGAAGTGCCTAAAGCACACTATAAATGCAGAATTCTCCATTTATTATTAAAATTCAGCATTGTATTATGCTAGTAAAGTGCAAAAATATGGCAGAATGGTCCGGTATGCTTTCCTAAGTGCCGGGAATAAATTGTGTTACAAATATATATATAAAAGACATTTTTCAGACTAGTTAAACACTTTAACGGAATGGTGTCTAACCGGACATTACCCGGGACACCAAATTTTTGCCAATTACATAGTTTTATTATTTTTTGCTAGTCTTGATCCCCGAACACCCTAACACCCACTACATATCAAATAAACACCATGTGGAAGCTAACACTTAGAAATCTAACGAACCATTACACTTTAGTGAAAAAGTTGCAACCAACCCCCTAGTCCGAATTCGGTTCCCCTTTGTGGACCCACACAATTTTCACACCATACTACATAATCTCTAATTTGTAAGTGTCCATAAGATGAGAACACACCTTTATAAGTATGGAGCTCTTGATCTTCATCATCACTTCAAATATCATACTCCTCACTCACACTCTCTCTCCCTCTTTCGGCTCACCCCCAAACCGCCACCATCACCACCATAAATCCACCACCATCTTCCATTTACAAGTCTCATTCAAGTATAGAAGAAGGTTTGAAGGAGTTGCATCTTGTGGAGTTTCAAAAGGACCCTTGTTCTTGCTTTTTCATCATCTTTTCTCAACATTTTCTCACTAGATTCTACCCTAGCTTTGTGCTAGTAGTAAGTTACTTGTACACCCTTGTTCATCTTGTTGTTGTGATCACAAGTTGTAGTATGTTATTATGTTTAAATCACAAGAACAAGAACACTAAAAAGATGAACATGAAACCTTACATAAAATCCTACATAAAAAGTTTACTTGAAGATGAAAAATGCTAATAGTTTGATGTATTCATGAGTATGTTGTTAGTTTTATGATGATTTTTGGTTTTGTGATGTTAATCACCATATGATCTTGTTAAATAATGTTAGGAAACATGATTTAACAAGAAAAAGAAAATGGTTATATGTTACGAAAAATAACCACTTTCTAACTAGCCATGAACTCGATAAGAATGATTTTTCACAAAATATAAACTAACTAGTAGGTTGATGAGTATGTTAATCCAAGTTTTACAAAAGGTTTTTGTAAACAAACCAAGTTCAAGAAACAATCTCTAAAAGTTTATGACTTTTACATACTCCTACATAATTTTTGTAAGTAAAATAAGTTTAAAAAGCTTTTATTTACAAGAAGAGTTCAAGAGTTAAATTTTTGTAAAAATTAATTATAAGTTGTAAACACTAAATCATTTTGTGAGAATGATTTTTAAAGAAATAAATACGTTTCGAAAGGTAACTAAGTCCACTAAAAGTCTTACCAAGTTACTACGCGCTTTCGAAATATATCAAGTTCATGACTAGAGTATGACGCATATATTTTTGCTCTTGGTAAAGTAAGAATTGATTATTGGTGATTGTTGATTGATTTTGAAAAGAAAACGATATGCTTATTAGCATGGACACTCCCGTTTTTAGGGGAAACTCTGGCGAAATTTTCTAAAAATCCCAAGACTTAGAAAATTATTTTCTAACAAGTATTTACAAACTGTGTTAACCTTGTTTTTCGGAAGTAAACTTCGCCATAAGTTTTATTACAAAACTCCAAAATATCGGAGGTGGGTTTTCGAAAATAAAAGCGAATAAATATATATTTTTAACTATATATTTCTTGTTAACACGCTTGTGTGATTATTTGTATTTTTGGAAAAATATATGTTTTGGGACATATTATTTTTGATAGATGAAATATTATATATTTCCTAAAGTGGGACTTAAAAATATATAATGTCAATACTCTAAATCACAAAATACATGTATAAATACCCCCATCCTTGGGAAGGAAATACACATATAAATACTTGAGAAGTGTAGATACGAAATAGTTGCCTAACTATTTTTCCTAAAGACAAAAGTTAAGTTAAAATAATTATTATTATTTTGAAAAGTATAATATCAAAGTAACGCAACTCAAAACACTAAACCCTAAGCCAAGGCACAGCCCGTTCGTCTAATAGACGTTAGTACGTGTAGGTCGTCGCGCAGCAGATCGAGTTTGAGGTTGACGTTACAGGATACGCACTTCTGTGAGTTCATGTCCCCCTTTTCTCTTTACTGTTTTCAGTTTTATACTTCGGGGGTGAAATACATGCGACAATTATTACAGACATTTATTTACATGGTATGGTTAGCGTAGGGAGGGTTTATACTAGTAGATCATGTGAGGGGTGGGTACAACACTTAAGGCCATTAATCCTCGTTGTTAGGACTGAGGGACAAAAGAGTGATAGATCTATTTGGGTGTAGCGAGCCCACACCCGTGAGGCCGGGGCGGCCCATAGAGGTGACTGTGTCTTACCGCCGAAGCCCGGTAACAAATTTGCTAGGTTTGAGTTTTCCTGCACCTTCTCACACATACCAGTGGCTTTGCAACCCATTGGTGATCTCTTTTTCCTTATTGCTAGATACCAGGGACTTTTACTCATACATGAAAGGTTTATACATACTCACTTTTACATGAACTCGCTCAACTTTTGTTGATTTTTCAAACTACATGTATTTCAGGAAATTAATGGATCTGGCGAAGTGTGCAAACGTGTCCAGCTGCGTAGTGAATAATGATGTCATCCCGGTTTAGGAAGTGTGACCCTTACCTGGACGGGTTACACGGCTTTAAACCATGCTTTTATTTAAGTCTTTTGTGGTGTCGTATGAACATGTTTTAATTATGTCATGGTTGTATGTCGTTTTTTGTGTCGACTTTAAAACAATGATGTTGTGGTAATTTTTAAAACTTAATGAATGGATGACTATCATGTGTTTTATTTTTCATATAGCATTGTTATGATTATGCTATGGTATTAAGAAGTCACACCAAATAAACCCACGCTTCCGCAAAAGCCAGTGTGTGACAGGTATCCTACTGATATCATAACACATTTTAAGCATATTAACTTAGGGAACCTGTTCATGACTCATTTGGTTACCCGTTATGCATTTTTCGCGCTCGGTGCGGTTTTTGTGACTAGTTTGCATAAATTAACCGAAACGGGTGAAACCTTATCATTTTTATCTCAAAATCCGGAATGTGTTTAGTTTACCCATATTATACAAATCTTCATACTTGTCGGGTCTAAATCACATTCTAATCCGGTCTTCGCTTAATCTTGCGTTTTGAATCGTATACCTTACTTTAAAACTAACCTGTCTAATTTTAAACTTAAGTACGACCCGTTAGGAATCTAATAGGTTATTAAAACCTTCGTTCCATATTTAGGAGCCCAGTAAAAGATATTTGCACTTGCTGAATTGTTATACGGCTGAGATAAATTTGTATTTTGCTCAGGTAAATACTTTTAACTTATTTTCCCTTATACGGGCTTGGGGTACGGTATTTAATAATACCGCTTGGTCGGATATTAAATATTTAATCATTTGAAGGTTAAATCATTGAGATAATCCGTTTAATCTGTTTTGCTTGTTTTAAGCCTTTGGGGGGTTAATGACCATGTCCTGGATATCATCGGCTCATTCATTGAAATTTCCACGACTTAAGCACGGGGTGTAGACATACACCTGCCGGTGCGTATGTAAAAAGATATACGTGCTTGTTCGAGAATAACTCACCGTGGGTTATATTATGTGGTGTGTCTATTAATCTTTAACCCGGGCTACTGAACATATAACAAACATATAATTCTTTTACAAGATTATTTTTAAATAATTATCCCAAGTTATAAAAGAATATTTGTGCCTTGTGGATTTAAATCAATTTTATAAACACTTTTTAAAAGAGTCGGTTAATTGTATTTACCAGTGTAAACTGACGTATTTTCTAAAAAGGTTAAGTGCAGGTACTAAGCGTAATGGGCTGGTACTCCTGAGTGAATAAATAAAAAGTTTTGCAAGCTTTTATCACTTTAAATCTGATGAACATTATCTCTTTTGTTTTGTTCCGCATGTGGATCCACATTACTACTGTTATGTAATAATTTATGTTACTTTTAATCGGTTTGTAATATTTTACTTTAGACTTCCGCTGTGCATTAAACTGTAATTATTTGTCTATGATGATATCAACTACGTCACGATACTCCCCACCGGGCCCACCGGTAATACGTGGAAATATTGGGGTGTGACAGGTTGGTATCAGAGCCAACATTGAGTGAATTAAACACTAGCCTTTTTGTGTTTAATCTAAATGAAACAGTTTGCACATTCATTGACTTCCGAGTCTAGGAAAAGGACTTAGGACTAATCCTAATCTTTTATTTGTCCTTTATTGTTTTTCCTTGTTGTTTCCTTTGTTTGTTTTGACTGGAACAAGAAAATGCCGCCGCGTATCAGAGGAAAAGGTAGAGGCGGAAAAGCCCCAATTTTCGCAAGTCACGACCACGAGGCCGGACCATCACACCGAAGAACTCCTTCAGTAACCATGAACACTAGTCCTCAAGAAGACTAGAGGACCTACTTAGAGCCTGCGAGGCGTTCTGTCTCGCTTAGCTCCTCACCTTCATATCACGATCCTTTCGGGCTCCATCAAGGCAACGAGTCCGACCATTCACGCCATTCCTACTTGCCATTGCTGCGGTCGGGTTCTCACCGCGCCTTTCAGGACCCAACCCCGTTCTTTCAGAGCCGGTTTAACTCGACAAACGTGAGTGAATAACCAATGGGCTATAACCCATTAGGACCAGAAGACCACTTTCCTGGAGCCCAGGATATGGATATGGAAGAGTATCCAGATCCAGAGCCTGCCGAGCTGCCAACTGGGACGCCCACGCATCCCATAGAGATTTCAGACGGATCGTATTTCACTGTTCACCGTACAGGGGCCCAGACAGCTTTGCAGAAAGGTGGGCCACATACCCTTGGGAGTTTACTCCCTCTTACAACCCACCTCATCAGCAGCAGCAGGATCCCTCTGAGGATTCACATTTCCAGGCGATTGCGCCACCGCCTCCGCTGCTTCCAGAGCACCAACCGCCTCCGGAGCCACCGAGGCAGAGAAGATCAGGTGCACGGATGTTCGTGTGAGGGGGATTTCATTTCAGCACCCCCCAACATAGCAGCAACAGCCACTACCCGCCGCTGTATGAAGACCCACAGATGGGTGGGCCTTCAAACCCAGTTTCTGAGTTGGACTCTGCGCCAGTCGCACCACCACCACCACATGTGGGTTTTGATAACCCAATACCTTCTTACGCCGGTGCAGCGGGATATAACCCTTTTGAGTAGCCAGCCCATACTGGCTACAACTACTACAATGCCCCTAATGTTGACCCGTATCTTGTAGCGGCAAACTACAATGCTCTTCATCCTGAAGGGCCCTACGGAGCCTCCTACCAGACTGGGTACCCGGCCTATGGTTATCAGTACCCACCACCTCCTCAACCTCTGCAGCTGCAGCAGCCGCAGCCGCCACCGATCCAACCACCGCGGCAGTAGGAGATCCTTCAAAGGTTGAACAAGGTGGAACGGGATGTTCAAGTGGAGCGTAGAAGCCGTTAGGGTTTACTTAAGGGTTTGGCTAATTTAATCAAAGGGAAGAGCAGAAGGGATTATTGAATTCCTTATTTTTTGTTTTGTAATTTTTAATTTTCAATTAAGTCCCTGTGTGGACATCTATTTATGTATTCAGTCCCTGCGAGGACTTGTATTTTCATTTTAGCCCCTGCGTGGGCAAGTTAATTATGTAAAAGTCCCGTTTAGGGCACCTATGTACTCCTTCTTAATTTAGTGGAATGTTTTAGTTCAAAATTTCATTTTGTCATTATATGTATAAATATATTATATGAAATAAATTAACATAAAACATTTCATTTTATATTGATCTGCCAATAAATATTAAAGAAAATCTTAAAAGCAAAACCTAGCCTATGTGTCATATTAAGACAGGGCCATGATGGTAGTTCCTTTTTAAGATTCAATTCCTTGTTAACATCTAAAAACATGTTAACACTCGTGGCAAATGTGATTCGATAAAATCACATAAGTCATCCTTATATTGAATTCTTCCAATTCCTTTCTTTATTATTTAAAACATCCATTTGTGATGTAGTGCCTACGGGCCATATTTATTATCCTTTGAGACAAAAGACAGTTGTAGTCTACGACTCCCTATCAAGAAAAGGTGATGAACTATATTCACGCCTTAATGCCTCGATCCTATAAGATCATGGCATATAATTTAAAATTTGTCCTTGTGACTAGGCCTTTTGCACCGCTCTCATAGTTTAATGAATTATAACTAAGGATAATCATAATAAAAATCCGGAATAAATATGACTAACAGTTTTTACCAAAATGGTTTGTTGATACCATGGTTAATGAGTCATCAAGAATGACAATTCTGTTATTGACTTCTGAATGAATCATTGTCAATATCTTATGTAACAATCAAGTTACATGGCTGGATCAGATGAGGTTAACAGCCACCCGAGGGAGAATAATGATACTACCAGAGTTAATGTAGCTAGTGCGGAACTGCAGGCATTAATAGATAATGCCGTTACTCGAGCTCTTGACACGCAATTTAATGAATCGAGTGGAACCCGCGTCAGAACTCAGTCTGTACCACATTCAAAACCACCCTCTAAGACTCATACAGCTCGCAAGAGCGAATCTCATCACTCATCGAATCAGAGGAGTGTTCCATCTAAGAAGGTAGTGCTCAATCAAGAGCCACGTGCTAAAACATGTTCATATAAGTATTTCGTCTCCTGCAAGCCCAGAGACTTCACAGGGGAGAAAGGAGCTATTGATTACATGACGTGGCAAGATGAGATGGACACAGTGGTTGATATTAGTGGTTGTGCCGAACAGGACATTGTGAAATTTGTGTCACAATCATTTAAAGGAGAAGCTCTAGCTTGGTGGAGGTCATTGATCCAACCTACAGGAAAAATTCTGTTACACAACTTGACTTGGGAGCAGTTTGTTGCTTTAATAAAAGAAAATTTATGCCCTCAACATGAAGTTGAGAAGATTGAGACTGACTTCCAGACATTGGTTATGAAGAACTTGGACTGTCAGGCGTATCTCACGAGCTTCAACACTATGTCACGATTGGTTCCATACTTGGTCACACTGGAACCGAAACGTATAGCTCGATTTATTGGAGGTTTAGCTCCGGAGATTAAGGCAAGTGTGAAGCATCAAGACCTACTACCTTTAGGTCAGTGGCTGATCTGTCGTTATCTCTTACTCTTGATGCGGTCAGGCAGAGATCGCTTACGAATTCTGATGAGAGGAAAAGGAAACGTGAGGATGGGAGCTCACACCATTCTGATAACAAACATAAAGGGAACTCTGATCACAAGAAGAGTTCAGGGTTAAAGAAGGATAGCCAGCAGATGGGTGAAAAACCCAGGTGTAAAACCTGCAAGAAGCGTCATCTAGGGAAGTTCAGGTTCGAATCCAAATCCCAATCGCAGCCCAGAGCTGGTGGGATCTGCAAATCAAGCAAACTTAAAATGTTGGATTACAAGAAGATAAAGGATGCGACTTATTACAACTGCAACGAGAAGGGGCATATCAAGTCCAATTGCCCAAAGTATGCAAAGAAGCCCGAAGAAGGTAAAAAGACCAATGCTCGGGTCTGTCAAATAAATGCTCAGGAGGCCATTCAAAACGACAACGTGATAACAGGTAACTTTCTTATCAATGATGTTTATGTAAGGGTATTGTTTGATTCAGGTGCAGATAAGTCGTTTGTGGATAATAAATTTTGTAAGTTATTAAATCTGCCTGTTAAAACCCTAAGCATAAAGTATGAAGTAGAATTGGCTGATGGTAGAAACTGCTTCAACCGTGTTAGATGGATGTTTTATATCCATCAGGAACCACTCTTTTCCGTTGTCTATGCTTCCTTTGAAACTAGCTAGATTCGACATAGTAATATGCATGGATTGGTTATCTTATAACCAAGCTCAGATCGTTTGTGATAAGAAGCAAGTGGTTATTAAAACTCCTTATGGTGAGCAGTTGACAATTCAGGGGGATACCTAGTATGGGTTGCCTAAGCAAGTGTCTATACTTAAGGCGTCAAGGTGTTTGAAGAAAGGTTGTGTCATTTACATGGCACAAGTGACTATTGATGAACCAAAGACCAAGATCGAAGACATCCCCATCATTTTTGAATATCTAGAAGTGTTCCCTGAAGAGCTACCTGGGTTACCTCCAGATAGGCAAGTGGAGTTTAAAATTGACATTATTCCTGGAGCAGCACCAGTTGCAAGAGCATCTTACCGGTTGGCACCAACTGAGATGAAAGAATTACGAACTCAGTTGGATGATTTGTTGGCAAAAGGATTTATTAGACCTAGCTCATCTCCTTGGGGAGCACCGATTCTGTTTGTGAAGAAGAAGGATGGCTCGATGCGTCTATGCATCGATTATCGCCAGCTAAACAAGGTTACAATCAAGAACAGATATCCATTGCCCAAGATCGACGATCTGTTCTATCAATTGCAAGGGGCAAGCTACTTCTCCAAGATTGATTTAAGGTCAGGATACCATCAGCTGAAGGTTAGAGATGAAGATGTGCATAAGACTACATTCAGGACTCGTTATGGTTACTACGAGTTCTTGGTGATGCCTTTCGGGCTCACTAATGCACCAACAGCGTTCATGGACCTCATGAATCGTGTTTGCAAACCCTATTTGGATAAGTTTGTCATTGTTTTTATTGATGAAATACTTATATATTCGAAGAATCAGGCTAATCATGAAAAGCACCTTTGATGTATCCTTAAAGTTCTTCAGCAAGAGAAGCTCTACGCCAAGTTTTCAAAATGTGAGTTTTGGCTTCGTGAAGTCCAATTTCTTGGACATATGGTTAGCGAGCATGGTATCCAAGTAGATCCCGCTAAGACTGAAGCCATCATGAATTGGCAAGAACCAAAGACGCCCACAGAGTTTCGCAGCTTCTTGGGTCTGGCAGGATACTATAGACGTTTTATTGAAATTTTTTCAAGAATTGCAGCACCCCTGACTTCATTAACTCGAAAGAATATAAAGTTTGATTGGGGTCCTAAGCAACAAGAATCTTTTGAGATTCTTAAGCAAAAGTTGAGCAATGCTCCAGTTTTGACATTGCCTGAAGGAATTAAAGAGTTTGTGGTATACTGCGACGCATCACATACTGGAATGGGTCGTATACTCATGCAAAGAGGCAATGTCATTCCTTATGCCTCGCGACAATTAAAGGTGCACGAAAGGAATTACACCACCCACGATTTGGAATTGGGTGCCGTTGTGTTTGCACTAAAACTTTGGAGGCATTATTTATATGGTACCAAGTGTGTGATCTATTCTGATCATAAAAGCCTTCAGCATCTGTTTAACCAGAAGGATCTGAACATGAGACAACGTCGATGGATGGAGACAATGAACGATTATGATTGTGAAATCCGATATCATCCAGGCAAAGCGAATGTAGTTGCTGATGCTTTGAGCAGAAAAGAAAGGGTTAAGCCTATTAAAATCAATGCCAAGAGCATTGAATTAAAGAACAACTTGAATGAAAGATTGTTAGCCGCTAAAAAAGAAGCCGTGTAAGAAGCTAACTATCCAAATGAGAAGTTGGGCGTAACTGCTAAGCAGTTGTCATATAGCAAGGATGGAATTCTAAGGTTGAATGGACGAATATGGGTTCCAATCTATGGAGGACTTAGAGATGTGATCCTTCAAGAAGCCCATAGTTCCAAGTATTCTGTTCATCCTGGCAGTGATAAGATGTACCAGGATTTAAAGGCAAATTATTGGTGGATAGGTTTGAAGAAATCTATAGCCACTTATGTGGCCAAATGTTTGACGTGCGCGCAAGTTAAAGCCGAACACCAGAAGTCGTTAGGTTTGCTGCAACAGCCTGAACTTCCCACCTGGAAGTGGGAAATGGTAACCATGGATTTTATCACAAAGTTACCAAGAACGAAGCAAGGAAATGATACTATTTGGGTTATAGTCGATAGGTTGACTAAGTCAGCCCACTTCTTACCTATTAAGGAAACTCATAGCTCCGACAAGTTAGCTCAGCTGTACGTGGATGAGATTGTATCTCTCCACGGAGTACCCGTGTCTATCATCTCGGATAGGGATACGAGATATACATCGCATTTTTGGAAAAGCTTTCAACAATCCCTAGGCACTCGATTAAATTTCAGCACTTCATATCATCCTCAGATTGATGGGCAAAGCGAGCGTACGATTCAAATGCTCGAGAATATGCTAAGAGCTTGTGTTATTGATTTAGGTGGAAGTTGGGATGATCATCTTCCATTGATTGAATTTTCATATAATAATAGCTATCATTCGAGTATTCAAGTTGCACCTTTCGATCCTTTGTATGGAAGAAAGTGTTGGACGCCAGTTTGTTGGGCGGAAGTTGGAGATGTCCAACTAACAGGACCCGATATAGTCCTGGAGACGACAGATAAGATTGTGCAGATACGCGATCATCTCAAAGCTGCCAGGGATAGGCAGAAAAGCTACGCAGATAAAAGGCGTAAACCTCTGAAATTCGAGGTAGGTGACAAAGTTCTACTAAAGGTATGACCCTGGAAAGGGGTGATGCGTTTTGGCAAGAAGGGCAAGTTGAGCCCAAGATATATAGGACCATTCGAGATTATCGAATGTGTCGGGACTGTAGCTTACAAGCCAAATCTGCCAGAAGAACTCAGTGGAATTCACAATGTATTCCACATTTGCAACTTAAAGAAATGCCTAGCTGATGAATCGCTAGCCATGTCACATAAGGATGTGCATATTGATGAGAGCTTAAAGTTTGTTGAAAAACCTTTGTCAATCGAGGATCGACAGGTTAAGAAGCTTCGAAAGAAGCATGTGCCGATTGTAAAGGTAAAATGGGATGCCTGAAGAGGCCAAGAGTATACGTGGGAGGTTGAATCCACAATGAAACAGAAGTACCCTCATTTATTTCAGTAAATCTCAAGGTCGAGATGTCTTTTAAGGGGGTGAGGATGTAACACCTCGTAAAATCACGACCAATATAATAAAGACACGTGTCATGGACTTTAAATGTGTAGTGGATTGATCTGGAGGGACAAAAATTGTCAAACAATGTAAATATATAAATAAAGGGATCCAAAGTGTCAACATGCCTAACTTGTGCCTCTGATTGAACTCACACGACGTTCGTATTCTTTAGTAAATAAAATATCGAACTTAGAAAGTTGTTTGTGCTTAAATTGAAAGGTTTACAAAGCATAAGGGTTAAATGTGTCAACATGTTTAAAGTTACCTCTGAGTGACCTTTTAAGGTTTCTGAGACTTTGTAATACTTCCTTATACTTCCATGAATGTTGGATAATAAATTCATGGAGTTTCGATGCACGTAAATAAACAAAGCGGTAATCCCAAGTAATAAGGGTCAAATGCATCAATGTTGCATTTCAAGACCGTTCGGGTGACCTCGTAACTAACCGAAAGCTTATTGATAAATGTTTAAAGACTCAAGACCCTTAAAAGTTAAGTTTGGGGCTTAAATTGATTTTAAATTCATTTTGGGCATAATGGAAGGTATCCTACTGATATCATAACACATTTTAAGCATATTAACTTAGGGAACCTGTTCATGACTCATTTGGTTACCCGTTATGCATTTTTCGCGCTCGGTGCGGTTTATGTGACTAGTTTGCATAAATTGACCGAAACGGGTCAAACCTTATCATTTTTATCTCAAAATCCAGAATTTGTTTAGTTTACTCATATTATACAAATCTTCATACTTGTCGGGTCTAAATCACATTCTAATCCGGTGTTCGCTTAATCTTGCGTTTTGAACCGTATACATTTCTTTAAAACTAACCGGTCTAAGTTTAAACTTAAGTATGACCCGTTAGGAATCTAATTGGTTATTAAAACCTTCGTTCCAGATTTAGGAGCCCAGTAAAAGATATTTTCACTTGCTGAATTGTTATACGGCTGAGATAAATTTGTATTTTGCTCAGGTAAATACTTTTAACTTATTTCCTCTTATACGGGCTTGGGGTATGGTATTTAATAATACCGCTCGGTCGGGTATTAAATCTTTAATCATATGAAGGTTAAATCATTGAGATAACCCGTTTAATCTGTTTTGCTTGTTTTAAGCCTTTGGGGGGTTAATGACCATGTCCTGGATATCATCGGCTCATTCATTGAAATGGCCACGACTTAAGCACGGGGTGTAGGTATACACCTGTCGGTGCGTATGTAAAATGATATACCTGCTTGTTCGTGAATAACTCGCTGTGGGTTATATTATGTGGTGTGTCTATTAATCTTTAACCCGGTGTTTAACCCGGGCTACTGAACGTATAACAAACATATAATTCTTTTACAAGATTATTTTTAAATAATTATCCCAAGTTATAAAAGAATATTTGTGCCTTGTGGATTTAAATCAATTTTATAAACACTTTTAAAAAGAGTCGGTTAATTGTATTTACTAGTGTAAACTGACGTATTTTCCAAAAAGGTTAAGTGCAAGTACTAAGCGTAATGGGCTGGTACTCCTAAGTGAATAAACAAAAAGTCTTGCAAGCTTTTATCACTTTAAATCTAATGAACATTATCTCCTTTGTTTTGATCCGCATGTGGATCCACTTTACAATCGTTATGTAATAATTTTTGTTACTTTCATTCGGTTTGTAATATTTTACTTTAGACTTCCGCTGTGCATTAAACTGTGATTATTTGTCTATGATGATATCAACTACATCATGATACTCCCCACTGGGCCTGCCAGTAATACGTGGAAATATCGGGGTGTGACAAACATGGAATGGAACAACTTTAAGGAAATAGTTGAAAAGAAATTTTGTCCTCCTCATGAAAAAGAACAGATTGCTAATAAGTTTCTGAACCACAGAATGATTGGGGTAGATTGTAGAGAATATACTACCATATTCGTGGAATATGCAAGGATAGTACCCACCCTAGCCTCATTAGTACCAGTATTAATCTCCCATTATATATGAGGATTAATCAGTGAGATCAGAAATATAGTCAAAGCAGCTAGGCCTCAAACAATAGAAGAAGCAGTGGAACTTGCTAACACTATGACAGATGAATTGGTACGCACACAAGAGGAAAACCAGAAAAAGAACCTAGCTCAAAAGATTACTCAGGAACTACGTTATGGTAATTCTATCGTGGGAAAGGAACAGGTTCATCTTCTTTACCTTTCTGTAAGTTTTGCAAGAAAAAGTATTCACTAATATGCGCAAGGTATTGCAACTTCTGCAAGAAATCAGGGCATAAGGAAGAGGAATGTAGAACTAAAGCTAACATTAAAATATGCTACAACTGCGGAGAAGCTGGCCGTATCAAGCCGAACTACCCGAAACTAGCTCTAGCGGCAAACAACAAAGCAAAGGCAGCAGAAGGACCCAAAAAGAATGCCAGAGCATTCGTTCTGACAGCCGAAGAAGCTAAGATGATCCCAGATGTGATTGCCGGTACGTTTTTAGTTAATGATGTTTATGCTAAAGTATTATTTGACTCTGGTGCAAACCAAAGTATTATGAATACTTATTTCTGCAAACTTCTCAATCAACCATTAACTAAACTCCACCAAGACTGTTTGGTGGAGACGACAAATGGAAATTCTATCAAAATAAGCGAAATCCTTCAGGAAGGAAAGATAGAAACTTTAAGTCATAACTTTAATGCTAATCTCTTACCAATGGATCTAGCTGGATTCGATGTCATGTTAGGAATGGATTGGTTGGTAGCTAATCATGCACGTATTTTATATGATCAAAAGTCTGTAGAAGTATGTACGCCAACTGGTGAAAGGATCACAATTAAAGGAGACAAGCCAACAAGGTCAACAAAATTCATCTCTGCAATGAAAGCTGCAAGTTATGCACGAAAAGGGGGAATGGTGTATATGATTTCGGCAATCATTAACACTAAAGGAAAATAATTAAAAGATATTCCCGTAGTATCTAAATTCTCTGATGTCTTTCCAGAAGAGTTACCTGGATTACCGCCAGATCGTTAGGTTGACTTTAGAATTCACCTGATTCCAGGAACGGCACCAATTGCCAAAGCACCATATCGTCTAGCACCAACGGAAATGCAGGAATTGAAGAAACAGTTAGACGAGTTACTCGAAAAAGGTTCTATACAACCTAGTTCATCAACGTGGGGAGCACCGACGTTATTTGTTAAGAAGAAAGATGTATCGGGTTGTTACATCATCCCCAACTTGAAAGAAATTTCATCCCGAAATTTGATAAGTAATCCAAAACAGCAAGATGTTAACTCAGGATGACTGTGGATTTTTCGCGGGTACCACATCATCCCCAACTTGAAAGGGAATTTCGTCCCGAAATTCGCCAATGACAACAAAAGTTGGTTCAACCACCTGAACATTTGAGGAACCTTTACTTCCTGGTCCATGCTTTCACAACTAGTCATTAACCTTAGGCTCTAGCAAGGGTATCACAAGCGTTTCACCGGATAAAAACTGCCTTAGATCCGAGACACATTTGACATCGTGCACGTTACCCAATTCGCCGGGTAACTCGAGTTTGTAGGCCATGTGACCGATTCTTCTAGAATTCTGAATGACTCAACGTAACATAAATTAAGCTTGCCACGCTTCCCAAGCGTACCACACCCTCCCAGGGTGAGACTTTCAAATTGATACGATCGCCTACAGCGAACTCCCAGGGTTTCCTAAGCTTATCAACTTTTCTGACGGTCATGCGTTGCCGCCAAACGATTTCCTATCTAAACAATCTTCCCAAGAGGTTTGAGTACAAATCCTGGATCTGTGATTAGGTTGTCACCCCCCTTAATTCTACAAGGAGATTATCGTTCATGTCCATGCAAGGAATCTAACAGAGTTGTCTCAGTACTAGAATGGTATCTGTTGCAGTAAACTCAACCAAAGGTAGGTGTCCTTTCAAATTTTTACTAAGTCAATCACACACATGCTCGCAGCATGTCTTCAAGTGTTAGGACGGTTCGTTTACTCGAACCGTTTGTCTTATAATGATGAATAATGCTCATGTCCATATGTGAGCCAAGAGTGTTGTGTAATGCCTGTCATAAATAAGGTATAGGTCAAAATCAGAGATAACAGGAGTTGGCACCTCGTGCCTAAAAAACCACCTCTCTCAGAGGATTATTCACAAGCTATGAAGACTCGTCAGTTTCCTCGATTGCAAGAGGGTGTACTGGTTGTATGAGACAATCAACGATCACCCAGGTGATACAGCTTCCATTCTGAGTTTTAGGTAGACTAGTGACAAAATCCGTGGCAGTCTGTTCCAATTCTCCAAATGGGTGTTTCTGATTACTGACACAAACCAGAAGTTTCTGATGTTCCACATTGGCCTTCGTATAAGTCAAATGTCGTTCACATGTTTCGCTGTGTAGGCCTTCAATCCCAGTCGCCAGTTGATAGGATCTGAGTTTCTTTTTTATTGTGTTTTTGTTTAAGTAATAATGAAGATGAACAAGTAATGCAGCGGAATTAAAATGGAAATAAACTTTGTACACAATCAAACACGAGAAATGCTTTTAACACACAAGTTTGTCATTGAACCGAAAGCTTGAATTTATTCCAAGATTCAATTATAATATGCATGCATGTAACAAACTCCCCCTCAGCCTGAGCTCACAATGTTTCTTCGTACAAGAAGAAAAGTGATGAAGAGCTAATAGAACAGTACCGGGTACTGTTTTATTTATAGGCACGAACAAACCACTATGGCATCTTTGCTGACGTCACCATGATAGTGACATCTAACCTCCTAACAAACTCTAACTACTGCCCTCATTACAACTACTGATAGCAAACAACTGATTACAATGTATTACATAGAAATAAACTAAACTACTGATTCTTCATTCCACTGCTCAGTCTTCAGCAGTACTTGAGATAAGGCAGTTGTTTGAGTCATCAGCATTTTGGTCTTTATCAGTCCTTTGGAATCAACAGCAGTTAGGAAAGGCAGTAGTTGTGTCCATCAGTTGTTAGAGCCATTATAAAGGGGAAAGCTTGTGTACAAACATCTACTTATTCTGGATCCACTGCTCTGATCCGGTTTTGGCTTTAATCAACTGTTCCTTTGGTAGGGTTCAATCCCAACAATCTCCCCCTGGAACAGATCATGCCAAAACCCTTCATTATTCTAGATCTTTATTGTCTCATCAGCAGTTCCCTTATCTAACCTTTAAGTTGTAACTGAAAGTCTAGGGCATCTGTATCATCTTCATCCCTACAAAGTGTAAGATCAAGGACATCCTGCTTATCTTCAACACTCAGGCCTAGTGCTTGTTCCCTTGATATTTTCTTCACTTCTCCATTGGATTTGATCAGAGTCAATACGTGGGACTGTTTGTCAGTTTTCCACTTTAGTATTTTTGAATCCAGTGGGTTTCTTAGGAGATTTTTATTTGAAGATGAGTTGGGAGATGGTGGCCTAGTGATAACTTGCTGAGCAGTGCTTTGAGCTTGAGCAAGCTCAGGAATATCAGTTGTCATTTGGTTGAGGACCATTTTTATAACTTCATTACCTGCTGCTATATCCTCTGCTGTTTCTGCATCCATCTAGTTTTGCCTCCTTCTTTGATAAAGGATGGCACCAGGTGGAGCAGTGGCTTTCCTGACTTGCAGTTTTGGTGGTCTTTTTGAAACCACTGCTTCAGGATAGTCAGGTTTTTGTTGAATATTTGGATTTGTCTTTCTTAGTTCTTCAAACCTTTTGTAGCTGGCCCTGACTTTGTCTTCTTTCCACCTTGTCACCTGATTTCTTGACCCAAAGTCAGCAGTGATTAGTTCCTCTTTCATCCTCTTTAGCTCTAACACTTTATCTGGTACATTCTTCATGTACTTTGACCAGACAAGAGGAGTGTGTTTCACTTTGTCTTTATTCATTTTTTCAATTCTTTCCAACTCCTCTTTTAGTTCACCCACTGTCCATTCTTTATATTGAGCTTTGTCACCTTTGTACCTTTTAAAGGCCATGATATGAACAATGTAATCTTTTCTTAAAGTTTCATCATCTCTTTTGAAAGCTTTTGACACAAATCTTTTGAAAACTGCTCCAAAGTTCTGACTTGTGTGAGCAGAAATTGATAGTGCCTTTGAATTTCTTTATCAGTTTTTCCTTGTGAGTTTTTCTTAGAGATATCCTCAGCCTGTTGAGCCTTTATCTTCAAATATTCTTCAATATTATTTGGCCTTGGATATCCTTGGACAGATGGTAGGTTTCTTTTAGCAGGATCATCTTCAGAATAAAAAGATTTGATCTCTTCTCTGACTGCTATGAGCTCTAAAGGATACTGAACAGATGCTGAAACAATGGCAGTGATTGGTTTTTCAACTTGGGCTGAAGAGAGAGGAATAGGGTTTGGAATAGTAACAAGTGACAAAGGTTGTGAAGATGTTGGTGGTGGTCGAGAATCATCATCTTTCAAAATTATCCTTCTCCTTTTTTGGTTTAGGAGAGGCTTGTGGTGTGTTGGTTGGTTCAGTGGTGGTGATTTGAGTGGTGGTTGTTGTAGTGGAAGGTGGTTGACTAACAGTTGTTGAAACAACTGGTGTTTCTACCACTGTTGTCATTACAACTGATGATGTGTCATCAGCTGTCTTCTGCTTTTTGGCAGGAGGTGATGGTGGTTTTGTAGTTGTTTGTGGTGGTGATAGTATTTTTGGTGGGGTAGTGGTTGAAGTGGTGGTTGTTGGTTTAACAACTGCTGAAACCACTGAAGTACCAACAGTTGTTGATATAGCAGGTGTTGCAAAAGCTGTTTGGGTGGAAGATTGATGTGTGGAGGTTTTAGTAGGTTTGGGAGTTTGCTTTGTGGATCTGGATGGTGTGTGTTTGGGTTCCCTTACTTTTCTAGTGGGATTCTTTCTTTTTGGCTCAGGATTTTTATCATCCTTTGGCACAGAAATACCCTGCTCATTCAGCTCCATAAAAGCTCTTTTCTCCTGTTCCCATCTGGCTTTATCCTTAGCTTCCCTATCCCTTTTTACACTTGCTTTTGCTTCAGCAAGTGCATTTGTGGTTACATCAATTTTTTTACTACCATCTGGCGAGGGAATGTCTGCAAGCATGCTTGACTTGTCTGGTTCAATATACAGGCCATCTTCATACCCTTTCTTTTTGAACTGCTTTAATTTCTCCTCCTTTTTGGCATTATCTGTTGGAGAGTTATCCACAAATATAACAGTGGGAGGAGCAGTGCCAGTAGTGTGCAGCAAATGGGGCTTTATAGCCTTGATGTCAGCCTGGGTGTCTTTAAACCTTGACTCCAAGAGATTTTTGATCTTTTGAACTTGAATCTCATGTTGCTGATCAGCTAATTCTCCTTGATGATGGAGCAGTGGTTGAAACAAATTCCAGAACTCGTTTGCAGCAGGTGCAGGTTGTGGTGCAGGTGCTTGCGCTGGAGCAGCAGTGGTTGGTACCTTTGGAACTTTCAACAACTGTTGCAGCATATCTTTAATTTCTGCAACAGATGTATCAAGTTTATCAATTCTACCCGTCAATTCTCGGTACATTTAACAATCACCCAACTTAATGGGATCATCTGATTTCCCACTAGCAGTGGTTGTAATAGTGGTTGACTCAGGAAATGTATCCCAAAAGTCATCCACTGATGCCCCTTTGTCTTGGTACTGGGGACCTCTTCCTTCAAAATGAGAAACACTTTTTAGTGAACCAGTGAACACTCGATACACAAGAGTTCCCAGAGAATAAATTTCCTTCAAGGAAGTCTTATTAATGAAACCACTGTCCAAATGCAAACCAGTTGGTTCAGCACTTGTAGTGGCTGCTTCACTTGAACTACCACCAAGAGTTACTTGTAACTCAAGGTGTGTAACCTCCTCAGGTGTTGTTGGTGGGTTAGCAATGATTGAAACATCAGACCCAGTCACTTGTTGAAGTATATTCTCATTAACAGGTGAGTGAGAAGGACTGGTTTGTGTATGGTTCAAATCAAAAGCATCCAACAAGAGTTTTGTTTGTGGGGGAATTGTGGCTGTGAGTATGGGTGTAGAAAGTGAATTTGCCCCGGGCAGTGGGCTGTGGATGATGGAAGCAATTGATTCCAGAGCATCATATTGTGGTGTCCCTATGTGTACAACCTTTTTTTTAGAAGAAGCAGGAGGAGTTTGAGGCATGGGTTGAGATCTTTCTACCATCTGTTGTGAGGAAGTAGCAGCAGTGGTTTCTAGTGACTTTGGTGTTGTCACTGGCAGTTGTTCTGGGATCTCATCTTCCAGATTTGCCTTTGTTTTGGGTTTGGGGGGCTTTTGAGTTTTCTTTTGTCTTGGTTTTCTGGTGGTTTTAGGTGTGGGTTTCACAGCAGTTGTTTTGCTCCTGTGATCACCTAGAGCAGTGGGCTCAGCAGCAGGTGCCTGAGGAGCAGTGGTAGCTGCTAAATTCAGCTCCGGAGCCTCTGCTTTTGTTTTAGAAGGCTTTGATAATCTTGTAAATATTTTAGTTTGTAAGCCATTTATTTGAAAAGGTTCACCTTGGATGAGCACATGAGCATCATCCTTTCCAATTTTCTTTTGAAAATAAAAGCTTAGGAACCTTGGAAATAATAAAAATGATTTGTTAGTGACATTTTTGACCAAGTCATCAAAGATCTCCAGGGAGTAGTTAAAATTTTCGTTATGTAAAATAGCATAACCTAGGTATTGGATCTTTAATGGTATCTCATTAAAAGCAGTTGTTTTATTTGAAACACACATCAAGAGGGTATGGAATAAAAATCTTGTTGTAGGAGGAAAGTTACCTTTTTGTAAGGTATCCTTTCTCATTTCCTCAGCATACCCCCTCTCAAGAAAAATCAGTTTGATACTCGATTTTGGGAAAAGAAGTTTTACCTTGCTGATCATCGAGTTCAAATACTTCTGCAATAGATTGTGGAGTGATTTGAACCTTTTTACCCTTTATTGAGGAATTGATGGCTATGATTGTCTCTCCTTGAGATTCAAGTGTGGCATTCTTCCAAAATTCTCTCTGGGTTTTTAAGAAAATCGGAGCATCAGCGGTCAACAAAGTTTTGTACTTTGAAGACGAAAGAGTGTCAATGATGGAATTGAAGGTTTCAGTTTGAGTGGGTTTTGTGAGTAGATCCAAATAATTGTGAGGAGCTTTGTATGGAATTTCGATGGGTTTGGTAGCCATTTGAGTGGCCTTTTTAGAAGATGAAGATGATGATTTTGGAGCGGAAGAAGACATGAGTAGGTTGCAAGATGTAGAAGACGATGAGGGATTTGAGAGAGAAAGATGGAAACTGCTTTGAGAAAGGAATTTTAGAATTCAATTCGACAGTGTAAAACCCTGTTTGGGGGTTTTGAACAGGGTTTTATAAGGGAAAAAGTGAATGCTGACGTGGCAACGGTTACAAAAGATCTGACCGCTATGTACTGTCCACGTGCCAACCCCTGATGAATAATGGAGGACAGTTGTTTTATGAAACCACTGATGGAGAAATATCAGTGGTTGTCGCGGTTATAATGAAAGCAATGGGATACTTTAACTATCAGTGGATAGCCAATCAGTGGATAAAACACTGATTTTGAACAAGAGTGATTACCAAGGAAATGAGAGAACATGAGTTGACTTTCAGCAGTGGACAACATTTAGTAGAACAGATGTTTGAACAAAACAGTGGTTATGGCAGACTTTTAAGGATTTAATGAAAAATTCATTTTTAGCTATTTTTAAGGATGGATTTTTGATTTTCTGAAAACATTTTAATGCTTTTATTCATAGAAAAACAGGATTTTGCCTGTTATTCCATGTTCAACATGCCAATCCTAGAGATCAAGCTTTCAAATATGGATGTGTCTAATGCTTTGGTTAGCACATCTGCCAGCTGATCTTTAGTTGGAACATGGTGCAGAGAAATCAAACCTTTTTCATAGCAATCCCTCACAAAGTGATGTCTGATGTCAATGTGCTTGGTGGCTGAATGAGATACAGGATTTTTGATGATATTTTCTGCTGCCTGTCTGTCCAACATGAGAGGTGTCTTTAGGGCAGTGATACCAAGATCCACCAATTGATTTTGAAGCCAAAGCAGTTGGGCTATACAGCTTGCAGCAGCTATGTACTCTGCCTCAGCAGTGGATGTGGAAACAGCTGCTTGCTTTTTGCTTTGCCAAGACACTAAGCAACTGCCTAGGAATTGGCACCCTCCTGAAGTGGACTTCCTTGTCTTGTCACATCCAGCAAAGTCACTATCTGAGAAACCTGAAAGCTTGATATTTCCATCAGCTGGATACCAGATACCAAGTGTGGGAGCACCTTTTAGGTATCTGAATATCCTTTTTATAGCAATAAGGTTTGACTTTCTAGGGGCTGATTGGGATCTTGCATAAACACATGTTGCAAACATGATGTCTGGCATAGATGCAGTTAGGTACAATAAAGACCCAATCATGCTTCTATATAGAGTTTGATCAACTAAATCATCCTTTTCATCAGGCATGACTATTTTATTGGGTGCAATGGGTGTACTGCATGGCTTACAATCATCCATCTCAAATTTCTTTAAAAGTTCTTTGGCATATTTGCGTTGATGGATAAAGATGCCATTTTGTAGCTGCCTTACTTGGAGACCAAGAAAGCACTGGAGTTCACCCATTGCACTCATTTCAAACTCAGCTGTCATGAGTTGCCTAAACTTTTCACACATTTTGTTACATGTGCTTCCAAAGATGATGTCATCCACATAAATCTGGACAATCATCAAATCCTTTTCTCTCCATTTCAGAAACAGTGTTTTGTCTATTTTACCTCTTGTGAAACCAATGGAAAGGAGAAAGGTGGAAAGAGTTTCAAACAAGGCTCTTGGTGCTTATTTCATGCCATACAAAGCTTTATTTAGCTTGTAGACATGATTTGGATTAAATGGATCCTCAAAGCCTGGAGGTTGACAAACATAAACCTCTTCTTGAATCATACCATAGAGGAATGCATATTTGATATCCATTTGATACACCTTGATGTTGTGGTTGATAGCAAAGGCCAGGAATAATCTGATAGCTTCAAGTCTTGCTACAGGGGCAAATGTTTCATCATAGTCAATGCCCTCTTCCTGTCTGAACCCTTGAATCACAAGCCTAGCTTTATTCTTGACAACAATGCCCCTTTCATCAGTTTTATTTTTGAAGACCCGCTTTGTGCCAATAGGACGTACACCCTCTGGCAGTGGTACAAGCTCCCAAACTTTTTGTCTTTTGAACTATTGGAGCTCCTCTTGTATGGCTTCTACCCAGCTGTTGTCTTTTAGTGCCTCTTGGTACTTGACTAGCTGATGGAGCGATAGGAAACCAGCAAAAAGACAAATGTTTTGGGATTGACTTCCTTTCATTGATGTTGCCAATGATTTGGTCAGGTGGATGAGATTTCAAGAAGATTAGATCTCCTTGATATGGAACAATGGCATTTAATGGTGAAGGCTGCAGATGTGAATCATCTGAGCTAACCACTGCTGGTGACTTTGATGATGCAGCAGCGGCTTCAAAGGATGGTGGAATAGGAGGTAATGGTGTGGACACATGCTGACTTTTATCCATTGTTTGGGGACTTTTGTCAATAGTGTTTGATGATGTGGAAGCAGGGGTTGATAGGCTACTTTGGTCAACAACTGTTGAGGTAGCAGTGGTTGAACTTTGACAACTGTTTTGAACATTTGCTGCTTTACCATTTGATGCAGATTTTTGTTGTGGAATGATGACTTTATATCCATAGTCTGATGATGAACTTTGTGATGGACCTGCACTTTTAGTTTTGACACCAGTATTTTCAAGAGTAAATTTATCAAGATCAAACAATTCCGCAGGGTTTTCATTGATGAAAGTTCATTGAACTTTACATTCAAAGTCTCTTCCACTGTCTTAGTCCTTGTGCTAAACACTTTGTAGGCCTTAGCAGTTATTGAGTATCCCAGATGATAACCACAATCAATTTTGGCTGCAAACTTTGAGATAGAATCTTTTAGGTTTAAAATGAAGCATGGGCAGCCAAAAACTTTGAAATATGAAATCAATGGCTTTATTTTATACAGCTGTTCATAGGCAGTCTTTTGATGCCTGGGGTTGATTAAAACTCTGTTTTGCACATAGCAAGCAGTGTTTACTGCCTCTGCCCAAAAAGTTAATGGCAAACCTGAATCAGCAAGCATGGTTCTGCCAGCCTCAATCAAAGTCCTGTTCTTTCTCTCAACAACCCCATTTTGTCCTGGTGTTCTTGGAATGCTGTACTGCCTCACAATTCCTTTTGACACACAGAAATCATCTAACTCCTTTGAACTCTGTGCCATTATCACTTCTGAAGATTTTTACTGGCAGGTCAAACTGCTTTTCAACCTATTTCACAAAGTCTTGCAGAATGCCTGCAGTCTCATCTTTTGAGTGTAAAAAGTAAGTCCATGTAAACCTAGAAAAGTCATCAACAATAACCAAACAATATCTTTTCTTTCTAAGAATCATGACTTTAACTGGGCCAAACAGATCCATGTGAAGCATTTGCAAGCACTTGGTTGTTTTGGACTCTTTAATTGATTTGAATGAGCTTTTATACTGTTTTCCTTTTAGGCAGGAAACACAATGCTCAGGACAGGTGAACAGTTTTTGAGGTAAACCTCTTGCTAACCCCTGTTTGGATATAGCAGTGATTGTCTTGAGATTTGTGTGCCCCTAATCTCATGTGCCATAATTCTGTCTCTTTGTTTGAGGCAGCTGAGAACAAACAGGCATCAGTCCTGGAGCTCTCTTTTGACATATCCACCACATAAACATTGCCACTTCTTTGAGCAACAAGTTGGGTTTTTCTAGTTTTTATTATAGCTTCAATCTTTTTAAGCATTTCTGGTCCAGCAATCCTACAACAATCCTTTGTGAAGAATGAGCCATAGCCCTTATCACTCATTTGTGAGACACTCAGGAGGTTGAATTTTAGATTGTCTATTAGATTGACATTTTCAAATTTAACATTACCAGACTGTACTGTACCAGACCCCAGAACCTTCCCTTTACTATTATTACCAAAGGATATATCACCCCCTCCATGGATTTTGAAATCTTTGAGTAGGACTTTACATCCTGTCATGTGCCTGGAGCCTCCACTATCGACATACCAAAGGCTATCTAAGCATGCAGAAGCTCCCTACACATGCAGTAAAAGGATTCGTTCATTAGGGTCTCCAAAGCCAATAAGGCTTTGGATGGGGTCTCAACAGTGTCTGTGTTTTGTTCAGGTGGATGGACAGTGGTTAGGTCAGGGGTTTGGACAGTTTTGGAACTGTTTTTCTCTAACCACTGTTGGGGGTCTTGCCCAATGATCTGCTGATAACCAAAAGGATACATGTTCACTCTTGGTTTAGCAGGCGTTTTGTAAACCTCATAAACATGTGGGATCCTTTGGTATGGTGGTTGTCCCTTACCTCTTCTGTATTGATTGGCAGGGGGTGCATCAGTCACCTAAACATCTCTTTTGACAGATGTTTGGTTCAGCTTTTTTGTAACAACTGTTTGAACTGGCACAAACAGTGGTTAATTCTTGGTGAATTTGACAGATGATGTTGATGAACTGAAGGATGTTTTTGCAGTGTACTCATTCTTTTTTACATCAAAGGATTTGAGATACACACATTCCTGAGTTTTGTGGTTTGATTTACCACAGATGGTGCATCTCTCAGCAGGTACAATTACACTTGTTTTGTTGATATCATATGCTTTAAGATGAAAACAGTCTTTTGGTAGATGGTTCTTCTTTTCACAGAAATCACAAAACAGGTTTTTAACTTTTTCTCTTCTTTTCTTCTTCTCAGACTCCTTAGCAACAAAGTTTTGAACCACTGTTGGGATGTCTTTGAGAGGAATGACCTTTGCTTTAGGAGCTTTTACACCATCAGTGGTTGAGAAGTCCATTGGTTTAAAATTTTCAAGAATGTCACACTCATCAGACCATGTGGGTTTAAATTGGTATTTCTCAATTTCCTCAAAGGTTGAGGATCCCACAGATCTTTCCAGAGTGATTTTGTTAGCAATTTTGTCAGTTATCTTAACTTCTTGGCCATTCTTGTTGGTTGGTGTTATTTCAACTGAACCAGCTTGTTTTGCAGTAGTGTTTTAAATTTCATCATATTTTCTAAATCCTATGCCAAATTTTACATTGCTTTCAAGCTGCTTTTGAAGAATGACCTCATAACCTTTGCAAGATTCCACCCATCTTTCACAAGTGATTTGGGTGGATTCCAACTCCTTTTTGCACACTTGATATTTTTCTACAATAGTTGGAGTTGGTTTTTGGTTATGCTTTGCTCTTCTTTGAGACTGCAGATTTCTTTATCCTTTTCAGCCAATTTGTTTTTAAGTTCTTTTAAAGACTTTTCAAATTTGACTTCATCATACAACACTCTATCCATAAGGTTTTCATTCACCTTTTTAATGTTAGCAAATGCTATGATGCATTTGTCTGAACACAGATTTTCAAGAACCTGAGATGATACCTTAGTATGCTCTTTCTCATCAGTCACCTTCTCTTCCTTCTCACCATGTTTCTTCTAATATTCTTCAGACCAGGGGTCAGATAGTGGTTCAATCAGGGGTTCTGAATTTTCTTCCAGCAGTATTTCACCAGCAACAGTAGTAACCACTGCTTCAGCAACTTCATCCACTGTTTCAGCACTTGTTTGCCCTTTTTCAGCATCCAGACCTTCTGGTATTGACTCTAATTCCATAAGACAAAATTCATCATTAGAAGCATCGTTAGTAGCATAGAGTTCAAAGTTTTCATCCCCTAGCTCATCAGGTAAGTTGCTCCAGTCAACAAAGCCTTGGGTTAAAAAGCTTTGCTGATCTGGTTGAACCACTGCTGGTGGTGCAGCTTGTTGTGGTGCAACTGGTTGCACTTGAACCTAAGGTACAGGAGCTTGGACATACTGAATTTGTGGGACAGTGGTTTGAACATAATGCACAGGACATACTGAATTTGTGGGACAGGGTTCACATGGGCAGTAGGGGTATAATGGGAATAGTGCATAGTGCTTTGATTTTGTGGTCTAGGATTTGAGCTGGGATGAGTAATAATTGGACCATTGGTTTGACTCCTACATTCCCTAGCAAAATGACCTAGCCTATTGCACTTATAGCACTTGATCTTTGACTTATCCAACCCCACTTTTAAATTCCCATGTAACCCTGGGAATTTTCTCCCTGTCCTTTTATAGAATTTGCTTGTTCTTACACTAAGCAAAGCCAATTGATGCAAAATGTCCATTTCTTCAAGATTAGTTAGATCAAAGTGCTGTAAGTCATTGAGTTCAAAGCATAGATTATCAGAGTTCTGGCTTTCTCCATTTGCTGTGAAAGCAAAGTTGGATGAGTGAGGATCAGAGTTGAAATTACCACCAGTAGTTATGTCAATAAAATGATCATAACTCTGATCCTTACTATTGCCAGACTCTTCTTGACCCAGAAGAGTTATGCTGCCAAATGAATAATCATCTGCAACTTTGCCAGACTCTTGCAACTTCTTTTTCTGGTTTAGCTCCCTTTCATAGGTCAGGAGTCTACCATGAAGTTGGGTCAGTGTCAGATCTTTGAACTCAACATAGTTTCTAGTTACAAAGGCAATTGTATCACATTTTTCAAGTAGTGATCTAAGAAACCTGCTATTTTTTGTAGAATTAGGAAATACAACTTTAACAAGTCTTAGCTCACTAATGAGACAACTGAATCGCTCAAACTGTTGAGTCAATGATTCACCCTTAATGTGACAAAAGGTTTCATACTGCTGATTCAGAATTTCCCTGTTATTTTCAATTACTTCTTCAGTTCCCCCAAATTGTTCCTTAAGTGCATCCCATAATTCCTTGACACTGTTACAGTGTAACAGCCCAGCATAAATTTCATTGGGAAGAGCAGATGCAATGATGCTAAATGCTTTGGCATCCAGTTCGAACTTTTGAAAATCAGTTTCAGTATAGTTTGCAGGTTTTTTAGGTTCGAACTTCTTTGAATCCTCAGCACTTGGTACTTGGCAACATAGGAACATGTGGTCCAAAAACAACAGATCTCCAACATTCGGTATTCTGTTGAGCAAGGATGTGACCCATCCTTCTCTCCCAGATGTTGTATTCATTTCGTTTCACCATGGGTGGTTTGAAAAGTGAATCGATGTTATTTTTATCATCTTGTGATTGTGACGTCATCCTGGTTGTTTTACAGGCACTGATTAATCAACTTTGAATGTGATTAAACCTTACTCTGTTTTTCAACAAAACGAACAACTATCAGTATCAATGATTGCGAGCTGAACTATATATGTTAAAATGATTGTTAGATCAAATTTGACTGTCCGAGCTCTGATACCAATTGATAGGATCTGAGTTTCTTTTTGATTGTGTTTTTGTTTAAGTAATAATGAAGATGAACAAGTAATGCAGCGGAATTAAAATGGAATTAAACTTTGCACACAATCAAACAGGAGAAATGCTTTTAACACACAAGTTTATAATTGAACCGAAAGCTTGAATTTATTCCAAGATTCAATTACAATATGCATGCATGTAACAAACTCCCCCTCAGCCTGAGCTCACAATGTTTTTTCGTACAGGAAGAAAAGTGATGAAGAGTTAATATAACAGTACAGGGTAATGTTCTATTTATAGGCACGAACAAACCACTGTGGCATCTTTTGCTAACTTCACCATGATAGTGACATCTAACCTCCTAACAAACTCTAACTACTGCCCTCATTACAACTACTGATTACAATGTATTACATAGAAATAAACAAAACTACTGATTCTTCATTCCACTGCTCAGTCTTCAGCAGCGCTTCTAGTCTTCAGAAGTACTTGAGATAAGGCAGTTGTTTGAGTCATCAGCATTTTGGTCTTTATCAGTCCTTTGGAATCAACAGCAGTTAGGAAAGGAAGTAGTTGTGTCCATCAGTTGTTAGAGCCATTATCAAGGGGAAAGCTTCTGTATAAACATCTACTTATTCTGGATGCACTGCTCTGATCCGGTTTTGGCTTTAATCAACTGTTCCTTTGGTAGGGTTCAATCCCAACACCAGTACAAGATCCTTATATCCTAATATATTCCATCAAAATCCAGATGACTAGAATGTCGAGTCTGGTGTGCGTCGCTCAACACAAGTTCCCTCCAGTTGCCGTATAATGAGACCTAGATTCGTTCCATGAGGTAGTGATGCGTGTGAAGTGTGTATATGAATTTAAGTATATTTTAAGCCCTTTTACACTTTCTTTAGCCAAGTTTTAAATTTATAAAACACGATATTTACTAACACTAAACACACATATGGGCAAATGCACCCATCGTGAGCGTAGTATAGTGTTGGTAAGATACCGAGGTCATCCAAGGACACAAGAGCTTTTAGTACCGGTTTATCCTCAACGTCTAATCAAATCAAAAAGTTTAGAAAAATGTTTTAAGCTAAGAAAAATAAAAACTAATTAAAATGCTGAAAAATAAAAATAAAAGAAAAAACAGATAGACAAGATGAATCACTTGGTTCCGACTCGTGTATAGTGTAACCTTTGATTATTTCCGCACTTTTGCACTTATTTAAGAGATTATCTTAGTTATTGTAGTAGGCCCCTCTTTTGGAGGTGACGTTACCCTCAACCCAGTTGTTTGAGTCAACAAGGATACAATCCTAAAGGGTCGGATTATTGAAAGATAATGAATTAAGTTATTAATGCAAATTATGGTAGGCCCTTCTTTTGGAGGTGACGTTACCCTCGACTAAGTAGTCTGAGTCAGCAGGGATACAGTCCTAAATAGCCGGGTTATAGTATTAATAGTTGTTTAACTTATGAGGGGATCAAAGAGTTTGGACCCCCGCCATCCAATACCGTTAAGTATTGAAGGAGGTCCTACTAAATTTGACCCAGGTCCATTGCAGGACCTCTAAACGCTGAACAATGGCAAGACTCTTACCAAACCGTTCCCTTAACCCCCGACCAGGTAGCCAACATACCTCCATATAGACCGTGGAGATACGAATGGTGAAAATCTTTTATTTTATATAGACAGTAAAATAATGTCAAGACGCCACAGACAAACGATAAGGAAGAATCACCTTCAACATAAGAAACTAGTTATTAAAGTCATTAATACAAAACCAAGTAAAAAGTGCGAAAAGATTAGAAATAAAAAGTATTACACTAGACACTTGTCTTCACCAAGTGATGTAAGAGACTTAGGCAAACATGGCCTTGATTGTCAAGAACTCTTACGATCAATCTTGGATCCCGAGACGACTCACACACTCTATGATGGACAATGGATGATGGTGGTGGATGATGGTGTTATGGTGGTGGTGGGTGGTGGGTGAGGTGTGAGAGATGTGGTGTGCCAAGGGATGGTTTGAGCTTGAGCCAAGCACTCCTATTTATAGGCTAAACAGAAGCTCGGGCACGGCCCCGTGTCCAGTGGGCACGGCCCCCTGTCCACATCCTCTCTTTCTTCATTAAATGCATCTTGTCTTTATTAGTTGACCACGCCCCCGTGTCCGCTGAGCACGACCCCGTGTGCAGAAGAATCTTTGTACTATGAAGATTTGCCTGGATTGTGCGAATCTTATAGTTGACCACGGCCCCGTGTCAGCTGAGCACGGCCCCGTGGTGGGCAATAGAAGCTTCTACCACTTTGTCTTTTCTGCTGACGCTTGGGCACGCCCCCGTGCTGGCTGAGCACGGGGCGTGTTCAGTCTTCTGTCTTCTTGTTTTGCTTAGGAAGATGCTGTCGTGGGGTCGGGCATGTCACGTTTGTTCCTTTTCTTGTATTTATGTTAGATTTTGCTGTCTTTTTGCTTCTTTTGTTAATTTGAGCTCATTTAATCCTGAAAATACAAAAGGAAGACAAAAGCACAATTTTTCCAACATTAGTACTAAAAAGGGTTAGTTTTATGCCACAATTGATGTAATTTATATGTTGCATTTTGCACACATCAAATACCCCCACACTTGAATATTTGCTTGTCCTCAAGCAAAACTCTTTATAATGTGGCTTTACACTCCCAAATGGAATGGGTAGAGAAGAAAGTTTTTTTTTTTTTTTGGGCTTGTTATAGAGTGTCGGGATTTCCAAGATTCTTTATTTAGTTTTATTTTTATTTGTTTACAATTCTATTCGTCATGATTTACTTAAAACTTTTCATAAGATAAATTACTTATTAGGGCATAACATGCCTCTTTAAAATTCTATTTATATACAAGTTGACATACCTCACGGGGGATCACTCAATACTCGGCCAAAAATGTATTTTTGTGGATCACTCGAGAGCGGCATGGAACTTACTCCTACCATATGCTTGCCAAGCAATCAATCCTCCTCCTTTTTAACTTATATACCTTTGTAAATATCAAGAGGACTTTTTGGGTGAAGGGTTAGGCTTGGGTTAAAGGTAGGTGGTTGGGTTAGTGGTTAGTACAAAAAGGGCGAAAAGCGTAATAAGCGTCGGTTTTCGTAAGACTTTCTATTTTTGTAACTTTTATTTTGATGAAGCTATTATTCAAACAAAGTTATTTTTGATAAACTTGTTTGTTTATTTTCTTTTGCTTCATAATCAACATTTTTTTTTGAAAAGTCATATAAAGAACCGAGCAAGTTACTAAAACAAAGGGTTAAAAATGAAAAAGGTTTTGGTGGGTGAAAGGGTGTTTGTTTAGGTTATGAAATGAAAAGTTTTAGGCTCAAAGGGGCTAACTAGGGGGATTTTGGGTGGGTGGTAAAAAAAAAAAAGAAAAAAAAAATAATGGTATAGAAATAAAAAGGGTTAGTCCTAATGCCTCCATCATTTACTTACTCGGGTTTAAGTTGGTAAGGACCGGGAATGTATCGTCATGGCAAGTTCTAGAGTCGTAAGAACCAATCGGCTATTCACACAAGAAACGAAAAATGAGCTTTTAATTTAAAGATATATATTTGTATGCTCAATAAAGGCTCAAAACTCACTTTTGTGGGAATGGGTTTTTATGTGATCAAGTATATATATAATTAAATTTTAACTAAGCTTGTCATGCCTTTTCATAATTTTCTTATGTTGGTTCTTTTTATCACGACGCTATCGGTTGTAAATTCGTAAAAATATAACCTTGTTAGAACTTGAAATTCCCAAATTAAACCTAGACAAGTAAAAAAAATATTTTTTTTTTGGGAAAAAAATTGGGGTGATTAGCGGTTCCAATAGAGTTTTGTGTAAGGCTTGTATTTAGGACTTGCAAGATTTAAGGTTTTAGCATCCCCCCATACTTAAATTACACATTTTCCTCAATGTGTCCCAAAAATAAGTTTTTAGGTTGATTGAATGTGTAAAAAGGTGTGAAAAAGCAAAAATTTTGTGTTACTGGGCGCTGAACACGGCCCCGTGTTGTCCGGGCACGGCCCCGTGTTGTCCGGGCACGGCCCCGTGTTCAAGTGCCAGTAACAAAATTAAATCAAGAGAAACAGAAGCCTGGACACGGGGGCGTGTTGGGTGAGCACGGCCCGTGTCCAGTTTACCTGAACTGGGTATTTCTGCAGACTGTGCAGCACGGGGCCGTATTGGGCGGACACGGCCCGTGCCGAACCTACTGTAAACGAAGAATTTTGTCGGATGGTCCTGTTTTCCTGCTTGGGGTGCTGGTTCAAGCTTCCCTTGTATCCTTTGCTATCTCAAGTGTGTTTTATTCCTGAAAATTAAAACTAACTAGAAAACATAAAAATTATTCTAAACTAAACTAAGGATAGTTCCGCGGAATGCCTCCGTGGTGCGCCACGTTTATAAGGGTCCTTGGTTAGACCCAAAGCCTGGTCATATGTCACTCAAGTGGGATGTTTCGCATCCCATGTTGCACCGTCAGAGAGCGTCATCCAAGCTTGAGTCTATGACCTTCATGTAGTCGACCGGGTTTTCGTCTTCTACTCTCTTTCCAACTCCAAACTTTACTTCCTCGTCCCCAAACTTCAACGTTAGTGTTCCGTCATTCATGTCAACCACTGCTTGGGCGGTGGCTAGAAATGGCCTCCTGAGGATGAGAGGAACATTGGTGTCTTCTTCCATGTCTAGGATGACAAAGTCGGTTGGGAAAACGAAATTGTCAACTTTAACCAATAGGTTTTCAGCGACACCTTGTGGAATTTTGACGGATCTGTCAGCGAGTTGTATGCTCATCTTTGTAGGACTCGTTGTTCCTAGGCCGAGTCGTCTGAACATCAATGTGGGCATGAGGTTAATGCTAACCCCAAGATCGGCTAATGCATTACGGACGGGGGATTCCCCAATCGAGCAAGGAATTGTGAAGCTTCCGGGATCAATTTTCTTTTGTGGAAGTTTGTTGAGTACTAAGGCGGAGCATTCTTCGCCTAAGTTAACTAATTGCAATGATTTAACTTTCCTTTTATGAGTGAGGAAGTCCCTCATAAATTTTGCATATTTAGGCATTTGGGTAAGTACCTCGATAAAAGGAATATTAACATGCAATTGTTTTAGTAAATTTTCGAACTTTGCGAATTGCTCATCGGTCTTTTGACGATTTAACCTATCGGGGTACGGAATCGGAGGAGTCTTGGTGGGCTCTTGATTCGGTAAAGAAGCCTTTTCTGGTTGGGGTGCGGGTGGAGTCGTGGTTTGGCTGGACTGGCTTCTTTCATCTGACGGTAATGGAGCCTCCTCAGGACCCACGGTTTGATTTCTCAACGTGATGAGATGTACTTGTGCTTTTGGGTTGGTTTCGGTATTGCTAGGTAACGCGCCTTGAGGTCTCTTAGAGAAATTTTGAGCTACTTGATTTAATTGTTTTTCAATGTTTTGAATGCTAGCTTGTTGATTTCTAAAATTCGATTCCAATTGCTGAAATCGATCCGAGTTTTTCTTTTCGGTGTCGGAGATGAGCCGAGATACAGTATCTTCAAGCCTTTCTCGTCCACCTTGTTGTTGAGAAAAGTTTTGTGGTTGTTGAAAGTTAGTTCGTTGGTTTTGTTGGTTACTACTATTGCCGGGATCTCTCTAACCAAGGTTTGGGTGGTTACGCCATCCTTGGTTGTGGGGACCCGTTGGAGGACCTGACGGCCTAGGTCTGTTATCAATGTAGTTTACCGTTTCTGTTTGTTCATCTAATTCTTTCATACAACTCCAATTTTCATGTGGCCCACCACACCCTTCACAAGCCATAACCGAGGCCGTTTTTTTCATTTCTAGCTTTTTGATTTTCGAAGAGAGGGCCTCGATTTGGGCTTGTAAAGAAGTGCTTTCATCAACCTTATGGGCGCCCCGGGAAATAGATTTATTACGTCGGGGAGTGTGCCATTGAAAATTGGTTTGAGCAATTTCCTCAATTTGATTATATATTTCATTTGGGCGACGATTACCTAAAAGTCCCCCGGAGCTAGAATCAAGTGTTTGTCTTGTGTGTGGCAACAACCCATTGTAGAAAGTGGATACTTGTTGCCATACCGCAAGACCATGATGAGGACACTTTCTTAGTAGCTCCTTGAACCTTTCCCAAGTTTCATATAAGGATTCCCCAACCTTTTGTGAATATGTATTAATTTCAGTCATTAATTTAGCCGTTTTAGCAGGAGGGAAATACTTATATAGAAACTTTTGGGCCAGTTCATCCCAGGTGTTTACCGAGCCAACTGGGAGGGTGTTAAGCCAAGCCTTAGCTCGGTCTTTTAGTGAAAATGGAAACATTCGAAGGCGGATGGCGTCATTTGATGCTCCATTGATCCGAAAGGTATCACATATTTCTAAGAAATTAGTAATATGTAGATGGGGATCCTCGTCCGCAAGCCCATGAAAAGTTGCGGAGTTTTGAAGCATTTGTATCAAATGCGGTCGAAGTTCGAAGTTATTGGCTTCGACATTCGGTGCATTGATAGCGGCGCCGAGATTTCCTACGGTGGGCCGTAGGTAATCCATGAGAGTACTTTGATCCGCCATTGGAAGTGGGTCCCCCGAAACTTTCTCTTGATTTTTAGCTTTAAGTCTTTTTTTGAGAAAGCGTTCGGGTTCTTCTAGAGGTTCTTTTATGTCTCTACTAGAACTGGAGCTCATGCACTACGTTGGAAGTTCAAATGTGGCGCCAAGGTTCCAAGTCCTGCGATAAAAACAGAAAAGAATTTTGGTCAGAAGGTTCACCACGGCCCCGTGCTCAGTGAACACGGCCCGTGGTCAAATTTACAGTAATTGTTCTCCGGATCCCTGTTACTGGGAGTTGGACACGGCCCCGTGTTGCACTGACACGGCCCCGTGCTTAGCTCTCTGTAACTCGGAAAATAAAAACTGCCAGTGATAATGCTGGGCACGGCTCGTGTCCGACCAGGCACGGCCCGTGCTGAGCTCTGCAGAATCTGAAAAACTAAGAAAAATCCTAAAAAAATGAAAAATAAGAAAAACGATTAGGCCGTTGATTCCTAACTTTCTTAAAATCCTTGTGTCCCCGGCAGCGGCGCCAAAAACTTGATGCGTGTGAAGTGTGTATATGAATTTAAGTATATTTTAAGCCCTTTTACACTTTCTTTAGCCAAGTTTTAAATTTATAAAACACGATATTTACTAACACTAAACACACATATGGGCAAATGCACCCATCGTGAGCGTAGTATAGTGTTGGTAAGATACCGAGGTCGTCCAAGGACACAAGAGCTTTTAGTACCGGTTTATCCTCAACGTCTAATCAAATCAAAAAGTTTAGAAAAATGTTTTAAGCTAAGAAAAATAAAAACTAATTAAAATGCTGAAAAATAAAAATAAAAGAAAAAACAGATAGACAAGATGAATCACCTGGTTCCGACTCGTGTATAGTGTAACCTTTGATTATTTCCGTACTTTTGCACTTATTTAAGAGATTATCTTAGTTATTGTAGTAGGCCCCTCTTTTGGAGGTGACGTTACCCTCAACCCAGTAGTTTGAGTCAGCAAGGATACAATCCTAAAGGGTCGGATTATTGAAAGATAATGAATTAAGTTATTAATGCAAATTATGGTAGGCCCCTCTTTTGGAGATGACGTTACCCTCGACTAAGTAGTCTGAGTCAGCAGGGATACAGTCCTAAATAGCCGGGTTATAGTACTAATAGTAGGTTAACTTATGAGGGGATCAAAGAGTTTGGACCCCCGCCATCCAATACCGTTAAGTATTGAAGGAGGTCCTACTAAATTTGACCCAGGTTCATTGCAGGACCTCTAAACGCTGAACAATGGCAAGACTCTTACCAAACCGTTCCCTTAACCCCCGACCAGGTAGCCAACATACCTCCATATAGACCGTGGAGATACGAATGGTGAAAATCTTTTATTTTATATAGACAGTAAAATAATGTCAAGAAACCATGGACAAACGATAAGGATGAATCACCTTCAACATAAGAAACTAGTTATTAAAGTCATTAATACAAAACCAAGTAAAAAGTGCGAAAAGATTAGAAATAAAAAGTATTACACTAGACACTTGTCTTCACCAAGTGATGTAAGAGACTTAGGCAAACATGGCCTTGATTGTCAAGAACTCTTACGATCAATCTTGGATCCCGAGACGACTCACACACTCTATGATGGACAATGGATGATGGTGGTGGATGATGGTGTTATGGTGGTGGTGGGTGGTGGGTGAAGTGTGAGAGAGGTGGTGTGCCAAGGGATGGTTTGAGCTTGAGCCAAGCACTCCTATTTATAGGCTGAACAGAAGCTCGGGCACGGCCCCGTGTCTAGTGGGCACGGCCCCGTGTCCACATCCTCTCTTTCTTCATTAAATGCAGCTTGTCTTTATTAGTTGACCACGCCCCCGTGTCCGCTGAGCACGACCCCGTGTGCAGAAGAATCTTTGTACTATGAAGATTTGCCTGGATTGTGCGAATCTTATAGTTGTCCACGGACTCGTGTCCGCTGAGCACGGCCCCGTGGTGGGCAATAGAAGATTCTACCACTTTGTCTTTTCTGCTGATGCTTGGGCACGCCCCCGTGCTGGCTGAGCACGGGGCATGTTCAGTCTTCTGTCTTCTTGTTTTGCTTAGGAAGATGTTGTCGTGGGGTCGGGCATGTCACGTTTGTTCCTTTTCTTGTATTTATGTTAGATTTTGCTGTCTTTTTGCTTCTTTTGTTAATTTGAGCTCATTTAATCCTGAAAATACAAAAGGAAGACAAAAGCACACTTTTTCCAACATTAGTACTAAAAAATGGTTAGTTTTATGCCACAATTGATGTAATTTATATTTTGCATTTTGCACACATCAGTAGCGAATATCGTCTGACCTGCCAACGGTTGCTTCTCCATGCCCCGCATGGGTTTAACTTGAAAATTCTCTTCCTTCCGTTCTCCAGTTTGAACAGAGCGAGTCCAATCAGGTAAGTTAGAGTCGGTGGTGAGCTGCAAAGCTCGTGCACGTTCAGGTTTCACAGTCGAAATCATTCAAAAGTTCCATCCAGCGATACTATTACATGTTTAGCTCTTCCGAAACAAGGTACACGGGAGGCCCTTGTGATCGGTCTAAATAGTGCATTTGGTACCGTCAAAGTAATGCCTCCAACTCAAATTCAAAGACCATGGTTATACCACTAGATCACCCGCACCCTCGGGTAACGACGATGCTCAGTGCATTGTAGAGTTGGATTTCAAAAGCTGAAAAGGCGTTCTCCTGTTTTGTCTCCCAAGAATTCAGAGCACCCCGCGGTGCTGTAGGATCGTTGTTGGACCCGAGACGAGTCGATCAGAGGCGTTATACTCAAAATGAAAGGCGGAAACAGACATGATGAGTTGAATTCAGCAAGATATTCACTAAAACTGTCTTATATATTGATTCTGATATGATTACAGTTCTGAAGACACTTCGACAGAGCTTCGCCGTCGGAAACACACAAACTAATTCCGTTCCAAATGAACCTGATCTAACCCTATTTATAAACTTCTAATTCCGCTTGAATAGATTCAAGCGGAATCACATTACACGCGAAATTAAAGGTTCAAACGGAATCACTGTCTTCAAGCGGAATTACATTGTAATTCCAAGCGGAATTACTTGATGCTCCTTTCAAGCGGAATTAGCCATTTGACAAGTTTTCTTGAACTTCGTGCCCTGAAAAATGCAAGACTCGATACAAGATAAAGTCGACAGACGTATGCACCAACAGACTCCCCCTCGGATGTTGACGAGTCTTAAGTGTCGAGTCTTCAACGTCTTCAGACTTTATCAGTCTGGTCGCTCTCTAAAGTATCTTGACAGTGTAAGTATCCTCAAAACTTTATTTCTTTCTCCTCTTCACCATCAACAGACTCCCCTCGAACAATCTTTCCTCGGATGTTGATTGCTATTTGGCTTTCACAGGATCAGGATTGTGTCCTGGCTCTATACTCAGACTTTAGAATCCAGGCTATCCTGCACATTCTCTAACTCAAAAGTAAATTTCACAAATTTAACATTTGACAAATTTATATATCCAAACTCCCCCTCAAATTTAACCAGAAAGATTTAACAATGTTAAAAATTGATGAACCACATGTAAGTAAATATTCAAAAACTATTCTCATTTACATACAAGCTCCCCCTTACGAAATGCTCATCATGTTTAGCACTTGGAATTTTGAAAATCAGCTTTCCAACATCAGTTGTCGAAATTCTTTTTGAAATATTCAAGATTTAAGCTAAAACACACTAAAATCTTTTTGGAATTTTTTTAACAAAATGAAATGCAGTAATGGAAAAATTTACATGCAATTTTTTTTTGTGAGTTTGTGTAAGAGGATCATATCAGTTTTTGACAAGTTGCAAGTACCTTTGAGCTTAGTTACACATTAAGACTTAAATAATTCACTTAGATTGCCAATATACTGATCCACTTAAATTTTCACACAAATTTCAACTGATTCAGGATACGAATTAGGTGAATTAAGGACTTAAAATCATTCATGTGTCCCACCTCTTGAATATACTCCCGTATCCAGATCCCAATATTCAGTCTTACAGGTGAGTATACCACAGATGATATCTGTAAGGGGTTAGATGCGAAAACCGTGAGAGCTCAGGTCAGAACTTTCGTTCAGCAGAGAGATGACGGCTTCGACTTTTGGTGGGTCCCCTTTAGAGGATATTTTTTACAACAGCACATGATTTGCATTTTTTCAATGTTTCATCATTTTTTTATGCTGAGGGCAGGTTTTTATTTCAAGCAAGCGTAAAGTATTCTCCGAGGACTAGGCCATTGCTTCCGCAAAATCAGAAGTCCCGGAATAATACCCCAGATATCACTGAGCATAAAGACCTAGTATATCAGAAAGAGGGATCCTTCAAACGAAATTTCAGGGGTTACCTATATATCCAAGTAGTGTTCCCCACGAAATAAGCAAGTTTGAATTTAAGTTTATATCCCGAAAAGGCTTACTAAATGTGTAAAAACCTATCGGCATATCATCAGTGAGACCGTTTAACGCTATTTAATCATTACATTTCTTTAGCATATTGTAACTGTCTACTGATATACTATCATTTCATCTTTTCTGACAACAAAACTCATTTTTGAATTTTATCATGTTTTTGACTTTTTCAAATTTTATAATGTTTTTGGATTTTCTGAAAATTCTTACTCCCCCTAAAATGCAAAATCATTTAAAGGAATTTTGAAAACAAACTATACAAACAAAGTGACAACTGATATCGAATCACTTCAATTCGCCATCCACTTGGCATAAACAATCAGAACTCCCCCTTTCAACAAACTATTTTCTCATTATGATTTCAAAACACTTAAGTTTGTTTTAACCAAAATGATTTTTTCGAAAAATAAGTTTTGTTGATTTTACCACTTGGAGAAATATCTCTTGAAAAATTTAACAATTTTAGATTTAATCAACAATATCACTTGTAGAAAATCAAGTACAAATTAATGTCCCTGATTTACCACTTGAAAGTCGAAATATCACAATCGTGAATTTCTCAAGAAAGATGCCGATTCCTACTCCCCAATAACCAACTTGGGAGTTCCAGCAAGTCGGGTTTTTCAAACAAATAATATGGACACCCAAGCCTGACCTTCCTTGGGTGTGACTTCTTCAGTTTTAGTTGGGGTGTAAGTTGCTTTCTTTGTAGCATAAATATCTTTTACCCCTTTTGCCTTTCCCTCGACCATTTTCCCAAAAATCTTCTTCACATTTCCGTTAAACGTTTTCTCAACATCAAATTCATTCTTTTCAGAATAAAATTGATTTGAGATCTCAACTTTCCCAACCTTTGATTTAAAGTTCTCAGTCCTCAATGGTGGAAAATGAACATCATCCATTGCAGGCACTGAGTTTTCACCATTTTTAACAACTTGTGGCTCTTCTGACTTTGTGGGGTCATATTCATCGCCAGATTTTACATCTGATTTCTTAACAACCCAAGCTTGGTTGTCAAGATTTCCCCTTTTCTTGTAAAACCTTTTCGAACACTCATCAACTTCATATGTTGAATTTTCAAAAATTTTAAACCTTTCAGTTGGTGGTTCGGTTTTATCAACAACTATTTCTTTGAGTTTTTCTGAGACTCCCTGTTTTGTGTTGGTTGCTTTAGGACAGTTCCAAGCTATGTGACCAACTTCTTGACACCTGTAACAGGTTCTTGTCTCTTTTCTCTGATGAGCTTCAGTTTTCTTCTTTTCAGCAAAAAATTCCTGATTTGACTGTCTCCAGAATGAGCTTTTTTTCATCCTCAGCAAATGTTCCTGAAACAAATTTTGTATTTGTTTTAGAAGTTTTCTCATTTTTATAATTTTCTGGTGGAATAAATCCAAGAACTTTCTTTTTGAAATTACCATTATAGTTTGGTTTCTTTTGAAAACCAGAACTGTAACCCTTTTTCTTGTTTAAACGTTGTTGAACTCTTGAGGTGTATTTTTTAGGTTTTTCATTAAGATTTACATCTTTTATTTCAGAAATATTAATTTCTGTCATTTTAAAAACCTTTTTGATCATTTCAGTTTTAACACCTCTTATTGGAAATTCTTTATCAAAATATAATTTGTCAGAATCATTCAAAGTGTATGCCACTTCAAATGTTTCGTCATTTAAATTAGATTTTGACAACAAAAATTCTTTGCTATACACTCGTTTTCCCGACGACTTTGAACTCCTGATAAATGAACTCGAACTCCTGGACTCAGATTGTGATTCGGACTCCTCATCCTTATCTAACACCTGATCGACCATCCTTTTTATTAACTCAGACTCATGATATATGTCGGACGCTGTGAATGTGATGTCAATATTGTCTGGTAATACATCGGTTATCTCGGACTCCAACTTTATATTGACTGCCTTTTTTACTTGTTCCTCATTCGGTTTTCTAGACGAATACCCTTCCCAAATTGGAGGCGGACACTTGTTATAACAGACACTCTGTTTCTTACCAGTATCCTTTTTCTTCGGCTTCTTGTCTTCAAACACTTCAAAACCTGCAACAGTTGGATAAATTCTGTCAATTAAATAATCAGAACTTGAATAACTTTTCAGTAATCGTCTGATTCTTTCATTTTCAACTTTTTCAATTTCCAACTCCTGTTTCAACTTAGCACATTCTTCAATGTAGTAATTGATCCCTTTTTTGTTTGGACATCATTGTTGCATTCATCATTGTCAAAACATACTCTCTTTCAGAGTTTGTCTTCTGCAACCTATTCACAGTTTTGTTCAATACATCATACAATTCTTTCACATTCTTAACATCAAATAGCAACTTCGCTTTCAACTTTTCAAGCTCACTAAACCTTTCATCTTTATCTTCACATTATTTGCAAGGTTCCAAACATGTAAGACAAGGTTTTGTGACTTCAACAATCTTTTCAATCTCCACAATCTTCTCAACTTCAACTACCTTTTCCAATTCAACAATCTTCTCAACAATCTTAACTTCTTCCATTTCTTTTGCAGCTTTTCTCTCTTTAAGTTTCTGCAATTTATCTGCAAAATAAAATTCAAAACTGTCAGAAGATAAATGAGTTTTTCCAATGTTTATCTATTCAACTTCTTCATCATCATCACTAGTATCTGTTGAACTGTTTTCAGAAGAAACAGATTCTCCATCTTGACTTTTCTCATCATCAGATAACACTGCTATCCATTCCTTCATCAATTCTGGCTTTTGAACAATTTGAGCAATGAAAGCTTTAAGAATGGAATCAGCTGGAATGTATTTGTCCCAGCTAAAACCTTCAGCCATCTTCTCATCGTCTTGATCAATGATACCATAATAAGCTTTCTTGTTTGCATCTTCAATCATTTTCTCATGAGCAGTTTGTGAATCTTTTTGTTGATGCGGTTGATGAGCGACTTGTTGATATATGGCTTTCCGATAGTAATCATGACCACCAAACGGATTCTTTGCTCCATTTGCTTCTTGATTTTTGCATTCTCTTTTGAAATGACCTTTCTCCCTGCATCGAAAACAAGTAACTTTAGATTTATCAAAACCCAAAGTAGAAACATCTGCATCCAAGAAATCATTTCTTCCTGTAATCATTTTGAACTTTTCAGCCCTTCTCAAGACACTAGCTAAGCACCATTAGATATCCATAAGCTCCAATTTTTCTGCATCAATCTGGTCATAATCTTCCTTGGTTATCATAGGATTACCAATTCTTCCAGCAATCAATCCTTCATACGATTCCAAAGCAGTAACCAGTAATGCCATATGACTTTTAACAACTTCTTCAGAAAAATTCTGACCATTTTGAAGATGTAACGCAACATTGCACTGAATCATATGTCCATTTCCAACATTTTCATTTTGAACACTTGGAGAATTAACATTTGAAAATCCACTAGGGTTTATTGAACTTTGACTGACTGATCCAGATGAATTTCCTGCACTAAAAGCGGTTTGGATCTTTGGACTTGCTTGAAACTTCTCAACATTTCCTTTGTAATATAACTTGATGTCTTGTTAAACATTTGAATTATTCATTCTTGCAATCTTTTGCTGTTCAAGATCTTATCCCTCAAGCTTCTCAATGAATTGTGCAATTGATAATCTACTAAACTCTCCTGTATTGTTTAAGATCATGAGATATGTACCCCATTCTTTCTGAGGTAAAGCATCAGCTAACTTCTCAACCCATTCTGCTGGAGTTTTAGTAATTTTCAACTGAGACATGGTACGCACAAGATGACAATATCTCTCAATGAGAGTCTTTGTAGATTCACCTGGCATACTTGTAAACAACTCAAATTCTTTCTTTAGTAATGATTTTTTGCTGTTGATCATTTCCGTACTTCCTTCGAATTTCTTCTTAAGTGCCTCCCATATTAAATAAGCACTTCCATCATGCTGAAGTAACACAAATATGTCTTCTTTGACAGCTTGTTGTAACAGACTAATCATCATTTTCTCTCCTTTATAACTATCTCTCTCTTTGTCTGAAATTCTGAGATAATTCTATCAACATTCAAAGCAGTCTGTAGTCTAACATACTTGGTTTCAATACTTTCCCAAGCTCTCAGATGGTTTGCCTGAACCCAATTCTCAAAACGATTTTTCCAGCCATGGTACTCCTCAATTCCCATAAGTTTCGGAGGTTTTTGTAAAGTTCCATTTCGTTTTTGAAGTTCATGTTTTGAGCAATGGCAGCTGGACTAGTCGAAGATGTAGCAAACGCGTTATAGAATTCTTCTTCCATGATTCGGTAAACTTTTTCACAAAACAATAACTTTCAAACGAAATAAGGTATTTCAAGCGAAATTACAACTCAAGCGAAATCACCTTCAAGCGAGATTAACCTGAAACAACAACTTCAAACGAAATTAAGAATCAAACAGTTTCAAACAGAATTCCAAATTCAAGCGAAATACCCTTTCAAGAGGAATATCTAATTTCGCTTGAAAACACTAATCTTTCAAATGGAATCAACAACTTGAAACGAAATAACTAATTTCGCTTGAAACTTTCAAGCAGAATTACCAATTTGAAGCGAAATCACCAAACGGAAATAGGTTTTCAAGCGGAATAACTGATTCCGTTTCAAATTTTCAAACGGAATTAAGGTACTCGTTCAAGCGGAATTAACTGTTTGGCCCATTTTTGTCACTTTTACTATGAATAATGATCTGATTTTCTCAAGGGTTTGTTAAAACAGGATTACACTTATGTTGTGAAAAATTCAGTCCATTTTAACCGTTAAAACTTGTTCAATTGATAAAAGAAGGTGTAGAAGTAAGAAAACACAATGAAATCAAGCTGAATCTGCAAAACTCCTCCATCCTGAGCTCTGATACCACATGTAGGATCGTTGTTTGACCCAAGACGAGTCAATCAGAGGCGTTCTACTCAAAATGAAAGGCGGAAACAGACATGATGAGTTGAATTCAGCAAGATATTCACTAAAACTGTCTTATATATTGATTCTGAAATGATTACAGTTCTGAAAACACTTCGACAGGGCTTCACCGTCGAAAACACACAAACTAATTCCGTTCCAAATGAACCTGATCTAACCCTATTTATAAACTTCTAATTCCGCTTGAACAGATTCAAGCGGAATCACATTTCATGCGAAATTAAAGGTTCAAACGGAATCACTGTCTTCAAGCGGAATTACATTGTAATTCCAAGCGGAATTACTTGATGCTCCTTTCAAGCGGAATTAGCCATTTGACAAGTTTTCTTGAACTTCGTGCCCTGAAAAATGCAAGACTCGATACAAGACGAAGTCGACAGACATATGCACCAACAGGTGCTAAAGGGGTTACAGCGGTGCAATCTTCGAAAATCCCTTGATAAATCTGCGATAGACTCTAGCGAAACCAAGGAATTGCTGTATCCCCGACGGATTCCTTGGTGTCGATCAGTTTCCATATTGTAGGCTATGATTAGAGTACCTTGATGTTGCCATGACTGTTGCCTCTAATGTCGTTGCTTGAAACGGAGCCCTTCGATCTTTCACTAACCAAGTCCATCCTTTCACATTCTGTGCAACGTCCTAAAGTGCCAATCACTGTGCTGGTAGTCACACATTCCACACTATAATCAGTTGTCATTGCTTATGCCCCGATTGATTCGCACGAGTTGACTCCCATGAGTCGTTGACTAGGGCTAAAGATTCAATTGGAGTCAAATTGCAGATGTTCGCTGCTGGTAATCCGGGCCGTCCAAGTACTGAAGTCGGTAAAGTACTATGCTCATCCTCTTGTCCATCGATCTAGCAAGTTGATTGAGCAATACACGGTATGTTGCGAGAGTGTTGCAGAGGTGATCACACTTCGGGACCTAAGGCGTCAATACATGAGTTCCAGCAAACAAAGAGAGGTGAGGAAGGTATAGACCAATCATTCGAAGCTGAGACATCCAATTAGGGACGTTCGTACAAGCACCTAACATCCTATCTAGTTTGCTAGGCATTCAGATGGGTGTTCAGGCAATACTCAATAGCATCGAGATTCGTAAGGGTTCAGAAAGGAGTGAAAAGATCACGTTCAAGTATGAGGCAATCACGGTTAGAACTCCTATAGATTTGTTACGTTTCTCACAGTTCGAATAACGGAACAGAACCCCTTTTTCACTTGTTAAGCCTCGCTGGGACTCGCATGCACCCCGCATTATTATTATGTGTGCACCCACAAACTCGAATGCCACACAGAGGTTATCAAAACGATAAGATCACAGAATTCCAAAGACTATGACATACTACCAATGCATCATAATGTAAGCAAGCAATTCATGTAATCATGTTATCGTGACAAGTGTGTGTCCGTACGCTACAACATAAACAAATGTGTACTTAGATATGTAATGTATGCGACAGGTGAAAGAGACGAACCTTGCAATCTGGAGCTGAGTGTCATGGTCGTATTCTCGTTTTTAAAACTATTCGGTTATAGTCTGGTTTTATAAAAACGTTTTTAAAACCAAGTTCACTATAACCAGTGGCTCTGATACCAAACTGTCACACCCCCAAAAATACCCCAAGCGGAAACCCCCGCGAGGTGTGTGACGTACCAGGGTCTAGCCACTAATCACATTGATCTCATAACAAGATTTCAAATAAAAGCTTTCATACATTTCAAATAAGTGTTACAAACCATAATTTATAATTCATTTTGTTCAACGGAAGCATAATACAAAGTTTAACCAAAACCCAAGTGTATGTAATCAGCTAATCTCGTTTCAAGTTTCCATGTGTCTCGACCCATGACCACTCCAGCATCCCAGACAGCAAGTTCCCTTGTTCCACATATCTATAACCTGCGAGCATGCACACACGTGTATCAGATGTGACAACCCGCACTAAACCAGGTATCCGTACGACTTAATTAATGATTAATTACTGCTTAATTACTGTGCTTGTTTGAACTAGCTGATGAACTGCCACTTGATATCTGATACATGTACGTACTTGCATCATACTTTACTCATCGTCACTACATTATTTACATACTGAACCTTAGTGACAAACATGATGCACAAAAAGCACAGTAGCACAATACACGGATAACCTATTGAACATGCTGATAAAGCCAGCATCAGGCAGACACTGCCTCTAAGGCCTGTACGAGCCAGAAACGTTTTGCTACACTAGTAATGAGTGTAGGGATATAAGGGTTGTGGAACTGCGTCTCTAGGAATAAGTCACTATGACTGGATGTGCCTAAAACGTACTCTAAGTACAAAATTCAGCACTTTACATAACAATTCAGCTTTTAGCTAACTAATAAAGTGCCAAAACATGAGAAAAATATTACTAGGCACTTTCCAAAGTGTCAGGAATGAGTTGGGTCACTAAAAAGAGTATTAACAACGCTTTAAAGCTTTAGTAACGCTTTAACGGATTACTATCCAACCAAACAACCGGACTATACCCGGAACATGAAAATATTGTTATTTTCATTATTTATCTTTTTCTGAGCTAGTTAGGGTCCCTGATTACCCTAACACCCTTTGTAACGCGTGACACACTACTAACCAAGTTAAGTACTTAACTAACCTACTTAACTTAACTATAACCTAACTAATACATGGTGCCTAGTTGAAATCGAACCAAGGGACCCCCCCCCCTTAACCGAAACCGTCCCCTAGGGGACATACCTTGTACTATGATGATTAAATTAATCATCCTTGCTTAATATCTATGGGACATAGTGCCCAATGGTTAAATCACCCTAAACATTGCCTATAAGATCAAACCTAAACCCATTTGATCATTCACAACACACAAATCATCCACCACACTTTCTCTCCCTCTCTTGGAGGTCTCGGCCGAGAGCACCCCACCCACATCCATCATCTTCGAGTTTTGATCAAGCCATTCCAAGCTCACACACGCGTCAAGAATCGTATACAAGGAGTCTTGGAGCAAGCGGAACGCGAAGGACCTCTCTACTTAGCTTTTATCCACCTCATTTGCGCGTAGATTCTTCCCTAGCCTCGAGCTAGAGGTATAATGCTTAAAACTTGTTCTTGAACTAATCTAAGGTGGTTAATAAGATGTATGATGATTAAAACTCAAAATCTTACAAGTTGATGCTTTAAAGTTTACTAAAAACACTAAAAATGGTGGTTAATAGCTTATATGTTGTGTAAATGATGTAGTATTCGAAATATATGATTATTTAGGCCCGATCTATGGTGTGGTAGCTCGGATCATCGTTTAACCCGGTTTGGTAAGATCATGGATCTTAACATAAGCTTGTTTTGAATGATACAAGGGTTAAAGGGTGAAACTCTACCACACACGAATCATGAACTTGTGTAAAAATGTTTTACTTGTGACATTGTGTTTAAAAACTAGCAGATCTACGTATCTGCAAGTGGTATTTTCAAAGAACCACGTATCAAAGAAATCGTGTATTTTAAAAGATAGATCTTACACTAACAAGAATGATTTTTATAAACCACAAGTGTGTAAACACTTGTGAAATGAAAAGATCCGACAAAATAACAGTTTTTGTAAAAGGAGACTAGAAGTTGTAAAGATGGATTTTCTCTAAAAACGAGGTTTTTACAAGATCAAATTACCTTATATGAAGATCTACTAAATTTAAGGGGATTTACACCACAGTTTTGGGAAAAACTGCAAGTTCATGTAATTTTTGGCAAGTTACACATGTGTTGACTAGTTGTTGTGATGAAAGTTGTTCTGATCAAATAAAGAAATTTGTTGAGTTGATTTGTTAAAGAAAATGATACGCTTGAAAGCGTGGCCACCTCCAGTTACAGAGGAAACTCTGGCGAAATTTTTCTAAAAACCTAACACTTAGAACTATTTACACTACAAGTGTTAGAATTATTTTTGACATGTTTTCGAAATATAAATTTCGCCATGACTTATTTACTAAATATTCGGAGGTGGGATTTTCACAAAATTTAACGCGATAAATAGATATTTTCACACACTATTTATGATTATTTTGTGAAAATACATAAATATTATTTTTAGATTAAAAATAATATTTACGAACATTAACGATCCCAAAATAATTTGAACGCACATGTATCGAATCCCCCCATCCTTGGGAAGGAAATTAACTACCAAGTATATACAGAATGTAAACACGAAATAGTTGTCTAACTATTTCTCAAAGACTTAAACCATGAAGCTAAGGCACGGCCGTCCGTCTAATAGAATTAGTACGTGTAGGTCGTCACACAGCTGCGTGAGCAGGAGATACTTGGTAGAGACGCTTCACTGTGAGTTCATGTCCCCCTTTTCTCTAATTGTTTTCAGTTTTCTTAACTGCGGGGGTGAAATACATGTTACTATGATTACGAGTACTTTATACACGGTATGGTTAGCGTAAGGAGGTTTACTACTTAGATCATGTGAGTGGGTAGGAGCAACATGAGGCCATTAGTCCTCATGTCCGGACCGAGGGACAGGAGCGGTAGATCTATCTGGGTGTAGCGAGCCCAGCCCCAGGCCAAACTAGAAACGGACATTGGGGTGACTTTGTCCACATACTAATGCCGTGGCGAAATCTGCTAGGTTTGAGTCTCCCTATTTGCACTTCACATATATCAGTGGCCTTGCAAACCATTGGTGATCTCAATTCCCTTATTTGCTACATACCAAGACTATTTTTATACTCACAAAGGTTTACTTACTCACTTACACATGAACTCGCTCAACATTATTGTTGATTTTTCAACTTACATGTATTTCAGGAAATTAAAGGATCTGGCGCGGTATGGCACGTTTTCCCGCTGCACTAGTTTCGAGGTCATCCGGGTTTGGGGAATGTGACTCTTTCCTGGACAAGTCATAGTCCTTAAACTGTTTTTATGTCATGTTGATGTTTGTGTTTGTTAAACAATGTCGTTAGGATATGTTTCCGTTGAGACAATGTTGTTGAATTTGGTTTTTAAAACTTAATCGAATGGATGATCTTGCATGATTTTATTTCATATAGCTTTGTTATGGTTAAGCTATGGTATTAAGAAGTCACACCAAATTAACCACGCTTCCGCAAAGCCAGGGTGTGACAGCTTGGTATCAGAGCTCTGATCATAGCGAACTAGGATTCTTTCTCGAGTCTAGACTATGATCACTAGGGCTCTCACGAAAACATTTTACTGCATACCACTTAAGTCCAGATCCAAAACTTTTTACAAACAAATGTTGAGCACATTTTATTATTTATAGGCTCAGCCTGGAGGGCTGAGGCTCGGTCTAGGTGACCGAGGTAGTTGAGCACGTTGATTTATTATAGGCTCAGCCTGGAAGGCTGAGGCTCGGTCTGGAGGATCGAGGCTCGGTCTAGGTGACCGAGGTAGTTGGCTAGTGAGGCTAGGAAGAGTAGGCTCAGTCATGAAGGCTGAGGCTCGGTCAAGGGGACCGAGGCTCGATCTAAGAGGTCGAGGTGGAGGATAGAGCAGTCTTAGAGACTGGGAGAAATTGGCTAGTGAGACTAGGAGAATTATGTGATACCTTACTTGGTGACTTATGTGATTCTCTGATTGTGTGACTGATTATTTGAGCATATTTGTGTTTATGTTACAGACTCATGGATTCAGCCGGTACTGGCGTTTCGGACACCACTGGACCCATACCTATCGTATCTGATGACCTCACATCCTCCGAGCACGAAGTGCACACATCTGACTATACCAGTACTGACGAGGATGATTTCCAACCTTTCGCACTACCCGATGGTGCTGATGAGCCTGCAGATGACCCTCCCGCTGAGTACCTACCTCTAGTAGAGATTCCGGCACCTATACCCTTAGCCGTTTATCCAGCATATGATCTTCTTCTTGACGCCGAGGCTGATGGCGATATTGACCTGTTTGAGGATGAGCCCTTTGAGGATGAGATCCAGGGCGAGGCCCTTCTTCCTGCGGACGATCTTCTGATGATCGCTGACGTTCCCGCTGAGGATTCGCCTGCACATTCTCCTGTCCCAGACTCATTCGAGTCTGTGGCATCCGCACCTTCTCATACATTGAGCGCAAAACACTTTGCGCATGATTCTGATCCTGACCAGGCATCCTCTGTTGCACCCATTCCCAGCTTTACGTTTGACCATGATGACATAGAGGATTCTAATCCTATCTTTCCCCCGGGATACGACCCGGATCGTGATATCGAGTTTATACCTATGGATCAGCCCATGGAGGATCCAGCTGACCCAGTAGACCCTATCGACCCCGAGTTTGACTTCGAGATGGCTTTTGATGATCCCGAGCCTGTCGTCGCTCCTGAGCAGGCAGTCGCTCTAGACCCCATACTTGAGCATGATCCCGTACATGCTGGCATCCCTATTGAGCCTGTTATAGCAGACCCACCTGTTGATGATCTCCCCATGCATGTTCCTTTGATAGAGGGCGATCATGTTGATCTTGTTGTTCCTCTACCTGTTGTCGATATACCTGTTGACCATCCTGTTGAGCACATTGCACCTGTTCACCCTTTTGTTGCTCCCCCACCTGATCCCATCCCACTAGAGCCCGAGCATGCACTGTTCGCGGCACACATGGATCCACCAGATGAGCATGCACAGCATGGTTGGATACCTGCTGATGAGGATGTTCCACCTTTTCCCCCTCAGATCCCTGATACACGACATGTTGATTTTTCTTTTCAGGTTCCTCAGTTTGTACCTCCAGCACGAGCTGGAGAAGGTTCTTCAGCACACCCTTTTGGGCATGTACCGATGTCTATCCCTTTCATGCCCCAGATGTCATCTGTTCCACCCTCTGTTGCTCCATTTCATGTGGCACCTTTTGATCCCACCAGTGAGCCGTTCCTTTGGGCACCAGACTCTGCTATGCCACCTACTGACCCCTACCATTCTTTCCACATGGGGTATACTATCGAGGACGTTTTGATGTCTTTTGTCGCCCAGCACGAGTCACACACGCAGCGCATCCAGGAGCTTGAGAGAGCTCAGCTGCCACCATGCCAGTGCCATGGTCAGACACACTCTCCTCTGCAGCCATTTCGACCCTTACCTCCAGATTATGCTGCCCGTCTCTTTACACTAGAGCAGCAGGTTGCTTCTATCATTCGTACCCAGCGAGCCATGGAGGAGGACTGGCTCCAGTTACGTCGTTTGTTTTACACCCACTTTCCCCCTCCTCCACCACCATCTGTATAGAGCTCATCAGTGCTGTTTGGGTAGACGAGGGTGAGAAGACGGCGATTGTTGGACTGCACAACATTTTTGGAGACTACTTTATGATCCTGACTTTTGTTGACATGTATTTGACGTATTTGACACTGACATGATATAGTTTTTGGACAGGGGTGATGTAGCCCCTAGTTGATTGATGATTGTATGACACAGGGATGTATTGATACACTTACCATGTGGTCTCGATATATGGCAATCGCAGTATTCTCACCATATTTGATTCGCTTGATTGCTTATTTATATTTTTATGATATGGGATGTTGTGTGATTGATATTTGTGATGTATTGATAACATGAGATGTTATGTGCTATTACTATTACTATATACGTACGTTTCACTATGGCCTGACCAACGTAAACCATCTTTTAGAAGATGCCGCCAAGACGTGAGACACACATGCCTACTAATGAGGCAGAACTCCAGCAGATTATCGCTGCTGCCATTGCACAATACGCCGCCTCTCAAGGAGGGACTAGTGGAAGCAACTCTGGCAACACTGGCAACAACAATAATCCACCTCATGGTAATACTAAGTCATTTAGACATACCATGACCTAATTGGATATCTTTAGCAATGATGCTAATGCCAAACGTATGTTATAACGTATGTGCAGGATGCACCTACAAGCAGTTCTTAGACTGCAAGCCCGTAAACTTTGATGGCACAGGAGGTGTTGTCGCCTTTGTTCGTTGGGCTGAGAAAACCGAATCTGTTTTACGCATGAGCAAGTGCGCGCTGGATCAGCAAGTCACCTATATCTCAGGGCTGTTTCTAGATGGAGCCCTATCCTGGTGGAATCTACAAGTACAGACACTAGGCGAAGCTGCTGCCTACGCGCTGACCTGGACCGAACTGAAGGAACTTATGCGCAAGAAGTACTGTTCCCGCGCAGAAATCCAGCAATTGGAGACCGAGTTCTAGCACTTGAAAATGGACGGTCCAAAGATAGCAGAATACGTTCAAAGGTTCCATGACTTATCGCATGTGGTACCCTACATGGTCACTCCTGAGTTCAAGAGAATTGAACGCTTCATTTGGGGACTAGCTCCTCAAATCATAAGCATGGTAACCTCATCCAAGCCTGCGACCATTACTGAGGCGATTGATTTGAGCGTGGCTCTCACAGAGGAGGCCATTCGCCTGAACAAGTTTGATGAAGCAGAGCCGAAGAAGAAAGAGACTCACGTCGAGTCATCAAGAGGTAACAAACGGAAATTCTCAAACTTCAAGCAGGGCGCCAGTGTGGCGGTTAAGAAAGGAGGATCAGGCACGCCAGCTCAGGTTACAGCTGGTAGTGGAAAGAAAGGAAAAAGGATATCAGGGCACCCAGCCCAAGTGTAATACCTGTCAACGCCATCATACTGGCCATTGTAGTGTGAAAGTATGCGAAGCATGTGGAAAGCCGGGCCACTTGAAGGATTCTTGTTGGGCTAGTACTGGCCGAGGAGGCCAGGGAGGATTTGGGAATAGGAATAATAATCGTGGTGGTAATCGCTCGCAAGGAAACTATGGAGGAAACGGGAATCGAGTCAACAATGTGAATCAGGCTGGCAATGCAAACCAGAACAACAACCAAGCTGGTGGAAACGGGCAAAGACTTGGATGCTATAACTGCGGTGATATCGGGCATTTTAAGAAGAACTGCCCAGAGTTAAACCAAGCCCGTGGAAGAGTGTTCCAAATCGAAGCTAGGGAAGTGCGCCAGGACCCCAATGTTGTTACTGGTACGTTCCCTATAAATCAAGGCTATGCATCCGTTTTATTTGATACTGGTGCCGATTATAGCTTCGTGTCGTTAGAATTTAAGAATATGCTTGGTTTAGCCGCTAATAAGTTAGATATTCCGTACTCAATCGAATTGGCCAATGGGAAGTTAGTAGAAGCCAATGAAGTTATCAGAGGTTGTGTGATCGAATTAGGAGAGCGTGAGTTTGCTTTAGATCTACTACCAGTCCAGTTGGGAAGCTTCGACGTGGTGGTAGGAATGGATTGGTTATCAGGCAACAAGGCTGAGATAGTTTGTCACGAAAAGGTTGTTCGTATCCCAACCGAAGATGGCGAAACAATTGTGGTTCACGGAGAGAAGCGTGATACGCCGTTAAGAATTATCAGCTGCCTGAAAGCGCGAAAGTGTTTACAGAAGGGATGTGTTGCCTTCCTGGCACACATTGTGGATAAGAAGGCTGCTGAGCCAAGAATCGAAGACATCCCTGTCGTGAGGGAATATCCAGAAGTCTTCCCAGAAGACTTGCCTGGACTGCCACCTCAGAGGCAAGTAGAGTTCCGCATTGACTTAGTTCCAGGCGCCGCGCCTGTGGCTAAGGCACCTTATAGACTTGCTCCGTCTGAGATGCAGGAACTGTCGACACAACTTCAAGAGTTGTTAGACAAGGGTTTTATCCGACCAAGCTTCTCGCCTTGGGGAGCTCCGGTCCTGTTTGTCAAAAAGAAGGACGGTAGTTTTCGAATGTGCATCGACTACCGGGAGCTGAACAAGCTGACGATCAAGAATAGGTATCCTCTGCCAAGAATTGATGATCTGTTCGACCAACTTCAAGGCTCAAGCTTTTATTCAAAGATCGATCTTCAATCTGGATACCATCAGTTAAGGATACAAGAGGAAAGTATCCCAAAGACAGCCTTCAGAACTCGTTATGGACACTACGAGTTCCTTGTTATGCCGTTTGGTTTGACAAACGCACCTGCAGTCCTTATGGATTTGATGAATAGAGTTTGCAAGCCGTACTTGGACAAGTTCTTGATTGTATTCATCGATGACATCTTAATTTATTCAAAGACGAAGGCTGAACACGAGCAGCATCTTAGAGCCATTCTAGAGCTGCTGAAGAAGGAACAGCTGTATGCCAAATTCTCCAAGTGCGAATTTTGGCTACGTGAAGTCCAATTCCTTGGGCACGTGGTAAATGGAGATGGAATCCACGTGGATCCAACCAAAATCGAGGCGATCAAGGATTGGGAAATGCCAAAGACGCCAACCGAGATTCGACAATTCTTGGGTTTGGCTGGCTACTATCGAAGGTTCTTTGAGGATTTTTCGAAGATCGCTCAACCATTGACGCTCCTCACCCAGAAAGATAAGAAGTTTGATTGGGGAATCAAACAGGAGGAAGCGTTCCAGATACTGAAGGATAAGCTCTGCAATGCGCCAATCTTAGCACTACCAGAAGGTACAAATGATTTTGTGGTATACTGTGACGCTCCGCGTCAAGGATTAGGTTGTGTATTGATGCAACGCCAAAAGGTTATTGCTTACGCATCGCGTCAACTGAAAGTGCATGAAAAGAACTATATCACACATGATTTGGAGCTCGGCGCAGTGGTTTTTGCTTTAAAGATCTGGAGACACTACCTTTATGGTACGAAGTGTACGATCTTTACAGATCACAAGAGCCTACAGCATATATTCAACCAGAAGGAGTTGAATATGAGGCAAAGACGATGGGTTGAATTGTTGAACGACTACGACTGCGAGATAAAGTACCATCCAGGGAAGGCGAACGTGGTCGCCGATGCCCTAAGTCGTAAAGAGAGAATCAAGCCCATAAGGGTTAGAGCTTTAGAAATGATTATCCAAACCGATCTTTCCTTGCGCATTCGTGCCGCACAAAAGGAAGCTCTCAAGGAAGGAAACCTTGAAGAAGAATATCTCCGTAGGATGGAGAAGCTATTGGTACCAAACGAGGAAGGAACGTTATGCTTCGAGAAAAGGATTTGGGTTCCTCTGTTTGGTGATTTAAGGAAAGTTATTTTTGATGAAGCTCACAAATCACGGTACTCTACCCATCCTGAAGCGGATAAGATGTACCAGGATCTCAAGGATTATTATTGGTGGCCTAGGATGAAAGGCGATGTTGCTGTTTACGTGAGCAAATGTTTAACGTGTGCTAAAGTGAAAGCGGAATACCAGAAGCCTTCAGGACTTCTGCAACAACCCGAGATTCCCAAGTGGAAATGGGAACAAATCTCAATGGATTTTATTACGAAGTTGCCAAGAACGCCAAGAGGCCATGATATGATTTGGGTGATAGTTGACCGCCTAACAAAGTCCGCACACTTTCTGCCAATCAAAGAGAAAGACAGTACTAGTAAACTTGCGGAAATTTACATGAGAGAGATTGTCGCACGCCATGGAGTACCTCTCTCGATCATCTCTGATAGAGATGGAAGGTTTGTGTCAAGGATATGGCAATCCTTCCAAGAAGCCTTTGGCTCACAATTGAATCTGAGCACTGCGTTTCATCCGCAAACTGACGGTCAGAGCGAGCGAACGATACAGACTTTGGAAGACATGCTGAGAGCGTGTGTTATGGATTTGGGCGGTAGCTGGGATAAACATTTACCTTTGGTCGAATTTTCATACAACAACAGCTACCACACCAGTATTGGTGTCGCGCCATTTGAAGCCCTTTACGGACGCAAGTGCCGATCACCTCTATGTTGGGCTGACGCAGGTGATAGGCAGCTCGCTGGTCCCGAAATCGTCCAAGAGACGACAGACAAGATCGTGCAGATTCTTAAACGCATCGAAGCAGCTCGCCACAGACAGAAGGCCTCTGCGGATCCAAACCGGAAACATGTGGATTTCCAAGTTGGAGAAATGGTGTTATTGAAAGTCTCACCCTGGAAGGGTGTGGCACGCTTCGGGAAGCGTGGGAAGTTAAATCCGCGCTACATTGGTCCCTTCAGAATTCTGGAAAGAATAAGACTAGTAGCATACAAGTTGGATCTACCCGTTGAACTGAATGGTGTTCACGACACCTTTCATGTATCCAATCTAAAGAAAAGTCCAACTCAAGTCACCGTTGCCATTCCCACCGACGAGATTCATGTTGACGACACGCTCCACTTCGTTGAAGAACCTGTTGAGGTTACGGATTGGAAAGTTAACAAGACCCGCCGGAGTAGTGTCAAACTCGTCAAAGTACGTTGGAATGCCAGACATGGTCCTGAATACACATGGGAACGTGAGGACCGGATGAAAGAGAAATACCCCCACCTTTTTCCTAAGAACCCTGCATCTACAAGCAGAACTTAAATTTCGGGACGAAATTTATTTAACGGGGGGAGAATGTGACAACCCGCACTAAACCAGGTATCCGTACGACTTAATTAATGATTAATTACTGCTTAATTACTGTGCTTGTTTGAACTAGCTGATGAACTGCCACTTGATATCTGATGCATGTACGTACTTGCATCATACTTTACTCATCGTCACTACATTATTTACATACTGAACCTTAGTGACAAACATGATGCACAAAAAGCACAGTAGCACAATACACGGATAACCTATTGAACATGCTGATAAAGCCAGCATCAGGCAGACACTGCCTCTAAGGCCTGTACGAGCCAGAAACGTTTTGCTACACTAGTAGTGAGTGTAGGGATATAAGGGTTGTGGAAGTGCGTCTCTAGGAATAAGTCACTATGACTGGATGTGCCTAAAACGTACTCTAAGTACAAAATTCAGCACTTTACATAACAATTCAGCTTTTAGCTAACTAATAAAGTGCCAAAACATGAGAAAAATATTACTAGGCACTTTCCAAAGTGTCAGGAATGAGTTGGGTCACTAAAAAGAGTATTAACGACACTTTAAAGCTTTAGTAACGCTTTAACGGATTACTATCCAACCAAACAACCGGACTATACCCGGAACATGAAAATATTGTTATTTTCATTATTTATCTTTTTCTGAGCTAGTTAAGGTCCCTGATTACCCTAACACCCTTTGTAACGCGTGACACACTACTAACCAAGTTAAGTACTTAACTAACCTACTTAACTTAACTATAACCTAACTAATACTTGGTGCCTAGTTGAAATCGAACCAAGGGACCCCCCCCCCCTTAACCGAAATCGTCCCCTAGGGGACATACCTTGTACTATGATGATTAAATTAATCATCCTTGCTTAATATCTATGGGATATAGTGCCCAATGGTTAAATCTCCCTAAACATTGCCTATAAGATCAAACCTAAACCCATTTGATCATTCACAACACACAAATCATCCACCACACTTTCTCTCCCTCTCTTGGAGGTCTCGGCCGAGAGCACCCCACCCACATCCATCATCTTCGAGTTTTGATCAAGCCATTCCAAGCTCACACACGCGTCAAGAATCGTATACAAGGAGTCTTGGAGCAAGCGGAACGCGAAGGACCTCTCTACTTAGCTTTCATCCACCTCATTTGCGCGTAGATTCTTCCCTAGCCTCGAGCTAGAGGTATAATGCTTAAAACTTGTTCTTGAACTAATCTAAGGTGGTTAATAAGATGTATGAAGATTAAAACTCGAAATCTTACAAGTTGATGCTTTAAAGTTTACTAAAAACACTAAAAATGGTGGTTAATAGCTTATATGTTGTGTAAATGATGTAGTATTCGAAATATATGATTATTTAGGCCCGATCTATGGTGTGGTAGCTCGGATCATCGTTTAACCCGGTTTGGTAAGATCATGGATCTTAACATAAGCTTGTTTTGAATGATACAAGGGTTAAAGGGTGAAACTCTACCACACACGAATCATGAACTTGTGTAAAAATGTTTTACTTGTGACATTGTGTTTAAAAACTAGCAGATCTACGTATCTGCAAGTGGTATTTTCAAAGAACCACGTATCAAAGAAATCATGTATTTTAAAAGATAGATCTTACACTAACAAGAATGATTTTTATAAACCACAAGTGTGTAAACACTTGTGAAATGAAAAGATCCGACAAAATAACAATTTTTGTAAAAGGAGACTAGAAGTTGTAAAGATGGATTTTCTCTAAAAACGAGGTTTTTAAAAGATCAAATTACCTTATATGAAGATCTACTAAATTTAAGGGGATTTACACCACAGTTTTGGGAAAAACTGCAAGTTCATGTAATTTTTGGCAAGTTACACATGTGTTGACTAGTTGTTGTGATGAAAGTTGTTCTGATCAAATAAAGAAATTTGTTGAGTTGATTTGTTAAAGAAAATGAAACGCTTGAAAGTGTGGCCACCTCCAGTTACAGAGGAAACTCTGGCGAAATTTTTCTAAAAACCTAACACTTAGAACTATTTACACTACAAGTGTTAGAATTATTTTTGACATGTTTTTTAAATATAAATTTCGCCATGACTTATTTACTAAATATTCGGAGGTGGGATTTTCACAAAATTTAACGCGATAAATAGATATTTTCACACACTATTTATGATTATTTTGTGAAAATACATAAATATTATTTTTAGATTAAAAATAATATTTACGAACATTAACGATCCCAAAATAATTTGAACGCACATGTATCGAATCCCCCCATCCTTGGGAAGGAAATTAACTACCAAGTATATACAGAATGTAAACACGAAATAGTTGTCTAACTATTTCTCAAAGACTTAAACCATGAAGCTAAGGCACGGCCGTCCGTCTAATAGAATTAGTACGTGTAGGTCGTCACACAGCTGCGTGAGCAGGAGATACTTGGTAGAGACGCTTCACTGTGAGTTCATGTCCCCCTTTTCTCTAACTGTTTTTAGTTTTCTTAACTGCGGGGGTGAAATACATGTTACTATGATTACGAGTACTTTATACACGGTATGGTTAGCGTAAGGAGGTTTACTACTTAGATCATGTGAGTGGGTAGGAGCAACATGAGGCCATTAGTCCTCATGTCGGGACCGAGGGACAGGAGCGGTAGATCTATCTGGGTGTAGCGAGCCCAGCCCCAGGCCAAACTAGAAACGGACCTTGGGGTGACTTTGTCCACATACTAATGCCGTGGCGAAATCTGCTAGGTTTGAGTCTCCCTATTTGCACTTCACATATATCAGTGGCCTTGCAAACCATTGGTGATCTCAATTCCCTTATTTGCTACATACCAAGACTATTTTTATACTCACAAAGGTTTACTTACTCACTTACACATGAACTCGCTCAACATTATTGTTGATTTTTTAACTTACATGTATTTCAGGAAATTAAAGGATCTGGCGCGGTATGGCACGTTTTCCCGCTGCACTAGTTTCGAGGTCATCCGGGTTTGGGGAATGTGACTCTTTCCTGGACAAGTCACAGTCCTTAAACTGTTTTTATGTCATGTTGATGTTTGTGTTTGTTAAACAATGTCGTTAGGATATGTTTCCGTTGAAACAATGTTGTTGAATTTGGTTTTTAAAACTTAATCGAATGGATGATCTTGCATGATTTTATTTCATATAGCTTTGTTATGGTTAAGCTATGGTATTAAGAAGTCACACCAAATTAACCACGCTTCCGCAAAGCCAGGGTGTGACATCAGACAACGCCGGTGAGTTCATAGTTTTACGAAAACGTTAGTTACCAAGTGTTTAACTCCGTTCATTGATTACAATGTTGATAATACCTCGGATACACGATGGCTCCTGATTTATGTTTTGCCCGTTCCCCAATGCTCCTATCAAAGCACTGGGCATGACTGGGTCATTAACCGTAGGCTCTAGTTAGGGTATCACAAGCGTTTCCCTTGACAAACACTGCCTTAGATCCGAGACACATTTGACATCGTGCACGTTACCCAATTCACCGGGTAACTCGAGTTTGTAGGCCACGTGACCGATTCTTTCCAGAATTCTGAATGACTCAACGTAAGGTAAATTAAGCTTGCCACGCTTCCCAAGCGTACCACACCCTCCCAGGGTGAGACTTTCAACATGATACGATTGCCTACAGCGAACTCCCAGTGTTTCCTATGCTTATCAACTTTTCTAATGGTCACGCGTTGCCGCCAAACGATTTCCTATCTAAACAATCTTCCCAAGAGGTTCGAGTACAAATCTTGGATCTGTGATTAGGTTGTCACCCCCCCATAATTCTACAAGGAGATTAGCGTTATTGTCCATGCAAGGCCTCTAACAGAGTTGTCTGAGTACTAGAATGGTATCTGTTGCAGTAAACTCAACCAAAGATAGGTGTCCTTTGAAATTTTTACTAAGTTAATCACACACATGCGCGCAGCATGTCTTCAAGTGTCAGGACGGTTCGTTTACTCTAACCGTTTGTCCTACGATGATGAATAATGCTCATGTCCATACGTGAGCCAAGAGTGTTGTGTAATGCCTGTCATAAATCAGGTATAGTTCAAAATCAGAGATAACAGGAGTTGGCACCTCGTGCCTAAAAAACCCCTCTCTTAGAGGATTATTCACAAGCTGTGAAGACTCGTCAGTTTCCTTAATTGTAAGAGGGTGTACTGGTTGCATGAGACAATCAACGATCACCCAGGTGATACTGCTTCCGTTCTGAGTTTTAGGTAGACCAGCGACAAAATCCGTGGCAGTCTGTTCCAATCCTCCAAATTGGTGCTTTTGATTACTGTCACAAACCAGAAGGTTTCTGATGTTCCACCTTGGCCTTCGCATAAGTCAAACATCGTTCACATGCTTCGATGTGTAGGCCTTCAAGCCCAGTCGCCAGTACAAGATCCTTAGATCCTAATATATTCCATCAAAATCCAGATGACTAGAATGTCGAGTCTGGTGTGCTTCACTCAACACAAGTTCCCTCCAGTTACCGTATAATGAGACCTACATTCGTTCCATGAGGTAGCGAATATCGTCCGACCTACCAACGGTTGCTTCTCCATGCCCCGCATGGGTTTAACTTGAAAATTCTCTTCCTTCCGTTCTCCAGTTTGAACAGAGCGAGTCCAATCAGGTAAGTTAGAGTCGGTGGTGAGCTGCAAAGCTAGTGCACGTTCAGGTTTCACAGTCGAAATCCTTCAAAAGTTCCCTCCAGCGATGCTATTACATGTTTAGCTCTTCCGAAACAAGGTACACGGGAGGCCCTTGTGATCGGTCTAAATAGTGTGTTTGGTACCGTCCAAGTAATGCCTCCAACTCAAATTCAAAGACCATGGTTTCCACCGCAGGTTGTGGCTTGCACGATCCCTCTTGTAAACCTACCACAAAAGTCATCACTCTCTCGTGTTGCATCAACTTGTAACTGGGACTCTGATTCGAACCATCATGTTATACCACTAGATCACCCGCACCCTCGGGTAACGACGATGCTCAGTGCATTGTAGAGTTGGATTTCAAAAGCTGAAAAGACATTCTCCTGTTTTGTCTCCCAAGAATTCACAGCACCCTGTGGTGCTAAAGGGGTTACAGCGGCGCAATCTTCGAAAATCCCGTGATAAATCTGTGATAGACTCTAGTGAAACCAAGGAATTGTTGTATCCCCGATGGATTCCTTGGTGTCGATCAGTTTCCATCAAAATGGATCTTAGCGAGATCCACGTGTATCCCCACTTCGTTTGCTACATGACCAAGAAAAATATGCACCTCTCAAATCCAAAGGTTACACTTAACGAGACTTCGCGTGTAGTGGCTCCTCCCTCGGGAGCTCTAAGATTAGATACAAATGCCGTCCATAGTTCCCTTTCTCCTGGAAATGATTCAAAACATCCTCAATAAACACGGTCAATTCATGTGATCCATAAAGCTACTGGTGTGTTGATTAACCCAAAGGTCATGAAATACAAAGTCGCAATGGCCGTACTACGTTCGATATGCCGTTTTAGGAATATTCTCCCTTTGGACTTCCATCTGATGATAGTTCATTCGTTAGTCAACCCTCAAATAGGAGCTTGACCGTCGGAGCTGGTCAACAGGTTGTCAATACATGGTCGAGGCAAATGGTCCTTGACTGTCACCTGGTTGAGTTCTCGATAATCAGTACACATACAAAAAGGCTTATCTTCACGGATATAACTGGGGCTCCCCAAAGCGAAAAGTTAGGTTCGACAAAACTCCTGTTCAACAGTTCCTGTAGTTGATTAGACAACTCTTGCCACCCTCCTGGTGCAAGACGGTAAGAGTACGAGTAATTAGGGCTGTCTCTGACGTGAGATCAAATTGAGATTCTGCCTAACATTTGTGGAAGTAAGCCCGAAAGTTCCTCGGGTAGCAAGCTGAGAGGAATCACGAATAATTAGTAGATCCTCGATACTCTTTTTCCTTAGCCCTAACATCAGTAATAGTTATTAACATAGCGGAGTAATCCCTCCGTAGACACTTCTGGCCTTCGTAGCTGAAATGGCGCTAACTTTTGCACCACTCTGACGCTTTAGAACAAATAACGATTCTCCACACAAAATTTTTCTCCTCACAGGGTATATATGCGTGATTTCTGGATAACCAATCCACACTAACTACTGCATTCTAACCATCAAGGATAGCAGAAGGAAGGTCGATGTCGAACACTTGTCCCACAAGGTCGAGTTTGCATCCTAACGAACATATGAGATTTCATTTGACTTGCCATCAGCCGATTCCACATCAGGCTTGGTTTCAAGAAGCATCAGGGTCAAGCAGAATAGAGACGAAGCGAATAGCTACCCATCCATGCTACCATGTTGCTATAATGCCTGGCGTCGCCTACGCCAATCCTAAATGCCCTACCACGAGTACCACTTCCAGTGTTGTTGTTTTTATTACATGGATTTCCAGTACTATCGTCATCCCCTTGGTTGTTGTCGTCTTGAATTATCAACGGCCAATCCATACCGTAGGCACCCTCATTTCCATACTGTAGGCTACGATTATAGTACCTTGATGTTGCCATGACTGTTGCCTCTAATGTCGTTTCTTGAAACGGAGCCCTACGATCTTTCACTAACCAAGTCCATCCTTTCACATTCTGTGCCATGTCCTAAAATGCTAATCACTGTGTTGGTAGTCACACATTCCAAACTAAAATCAGTTGTCATTGCTTATGCCTCGATTGATTCGTACGAGTTGACTCCCATGAGTCGCTGACTAGGGTTAAAGATTCAATTGGAGTCAAATTGCGGATGTTCGTTGCTGGTAATCCGGGCCGTCCAAGTACTGAAGTCGGTAAAGTACTACGCTCATCCTCTTGTCCATCGATCTGGCAAGTTGATTGAGCAATACACGGTATGTTGCGAGAGTGTTGCAGAGGTGATCGCACTTCGGGACCTAAGGCGTCAATACATGAGTTACAGTAAACAAAGATAGGTGAGGAAGGTATAGACCAACCATTCGACACTGAGACATCCAACTCAGGGACGTTCGTACAAGCACCTAACATCCTATCCAGTTTGGTAGGCGTTCAGATGGGTGTTCAGGCAATACTCGATAGCATCGAGATTCGTAAGGGTTCAGAAAGGAGTGAAAAGATCACGTTCAAGTAGGAGGCAATCACTGTTAGAACTCCTATAGATTTGTTACGTTTCTCACAGTTCAAATAATGGAACAGAACCCCTTTTTCACTAGTTAAGCCTCACTGGGACTCGCATGCACCCCACATTATTATTATGTGTGTACCCACAATAATATTGTGATTTGCATGCTCATCTCAGTTCCGCCTAACTCATGTCAAATGGTTCCTCAAACTCGAATGCCACACAGAGGTTATCAAAACGATAAGATCACAGAATTCCAAAGACTATGACATACTACCAATGCATCATAATGTAAGCAAGCAATTCATGTAATCATGTTATAGCGACAAGTGTGTGTCCGTACGTTACATCATAAACAAATGTGTACTTAGATATGTAATGTATGCAACAGGTGAAAGAGACGAATCTTGCAATCTGGAGCTGAGTGTCATGGTCGTATTCTCGTTTTCAAAACTGTTCGGTTATAGTCTGGTTTTATAAAAACATTTTTAAAACCAAGTTCACTATAACCAGTGGCTCTGATACCAAGCTGTCACACCCCCAAAAATACCCCAAGCGGAAACCCCCACGAGGCGTGTGACGTACCAAGGTCTAGCCACTATTCACATTGAACTCATAACAAGATTTCAAATAAAAGCTTTCATTAACTTCAAATAAGTGTTACAAACCAAAATTTATAATTCGTTTTATTCAGCGGAAGCATAATACAAAGTTTAACCAAAACCCAAGTGTATGTAATCAACTAATCTTGTTTCAAGTTTCCATGTGTCTCGACCCATGAACACTCCAGCATCCTAGACAGCAAGTTCCCTTATTCCACATATCTATAACCAGCGAGCATGCACACACGTGTATCAGAAAACGCTGGTGAGTTCATAGTTTTACGAAAACGTTAGTTACCTAGTGTTTAACTCCGTTCATTGATTACAATGTTGATAATACCTCGGATACTCGACGGTTCCTGATTTATGTTTTGCCCATTCCCCAATGCTCCTATCAAAGAACTGGGCATGACTGGGTCATTAACCTTAGGCTCTAGCAAGGAGCGTTTCACCGGACAAACACTACCTTAGATCCGAGACACATTTGACATCGTGCACATTACCCAATTTGCCGGGTAACTCGAGTTTGTAGGCCACGTGACCGATTCTTTCCAGAATTCTGAATGGCTCAACATAATGTAAATTAAGCTTGCCACGCTTCCCAAGCGTACCACACCCTCCCAGGGTGAGACTTTTAACATGATACGATCGCCTACAGCGAACTCCCAGGGTTTCTTAAGCTTATCAACTTCTCTGACGGTCACGCGTGTCACACCCCGACCACGTAAAACAACAAATCATGGCGGAAACGTCAGGGAGTGTCGTAACAGAATCATTGTTTCACAACACATGGAATATAGAATATTGTTTTATTACATCATAAGTTAAATTGTCTTGGAATTAGATCAACAAACAGTACAATTGCCATTCATGTTTTTATAATTACTAAGGCCCATGTCCATCCTATGTAAAGCAATCAACAGTCGTCACGAAATAAAACCTGAAACATATGTGAAAGTAAATACGTCAGCATAAAAATGCCCGTGAGTAACATAGGTTTTGTGTTGAGGATTCATGACTTTGAATGTTTAAAGAAATGTTTAACAAAAGTAGCCATGAGCCTTAAAATATTTTCTTTTATATTTCATACAAAAAGTGATAAGAAATCAGATGATATAAAAGAATAATGCAATAATGAAATGAATAACCAACTAAAAATGAGTTTGTAGCATATATAAAAATATACCTTGGTTTTAAGAAAGTTGGATAAGTAATATATTAAAATATATTTTAGTTTCAAAACAGTTAAACAGATAGTATATCAAATATACTTTAGTTGTTAAAATAATAGTTTTTGGTAGTATATCATAAGTATACTTTGGTTTTGTAAATAACATATCAACTATGTTTTAGTAAATAACAAAATATATGTTGGATTTGTACATAGTATATCAAATTATACTTTGGTAAATAATATCATATATGAGAGCATATCAAACTATACTTTGGAATTATATCAAAATATACAAAAGAAAATGTGATTTAGAATTCATTCAAAACTTAGTGCATCAAACTACACGACAATAGAAATACCACAAAGGCAATTTCTATTTGGATAAAAATTCGGTTTCTGACATTCCATACAACCGGAATGGGGTGTCTAGTCCTATAGCGCTATATCGTACTACCAAACGGTTTGGTGAATGTATAAAGAAAGTACAATCCAACAATTAGTTTTAGGATCTTTGAAAATTAGTGTTTAAACTATAGATAATTGTTCAATTCGTCAAAAGATAAGTACTATCATGTATAGTCATATAGTTGAAATCTAGAAAATAACAGTTAGGCACATATGTTTCATCCCAAAATATTTGAAAGCAGAAAAAGAGGGGACTATGTACTCACCTTTGGGTGCGTTTTTATACGTTAACATAATCCCTCAAATTGTTTATTCGTCCTAAATTAAATAAGAACGATTTAATAATCAAAGACCCACCAAAATACAGTAGTTTCTCCGAGACTTAGAATTTTCACATAACTTTGAGATCTTCTCGAAAGGATTTTATTTTTGATTATTTTGGTGTATTTATATATATATGAGTTCATATATATTTTTAAAAAAAACTTTGCGACTTGAACGATTTTATTGGTGACCCTCATCATGTTATAAGCAATATATCTACGATTTGCGCGTCGTAATATATATACTCAAATGTAACATACTAATAATAACGTAATACACATAATCTTGTCAAGTATTAACATGTCATCATACACATATTATAAAACACATAACACATTGTAATACATAAAATTTACCCATGATCAACCCATTATAGTGTATGTTGAAAAACACATATTTTAGCGATTCGGTAACGTTTTTGGGCGTCGGAAGTCACGTATGATTAACCAAACACCAATTAAACTTAATATAAGTTAAGATACTTATTTTTATATCAAAAATATCAGTTTACTTACTGATCTAAAACTGTTTTATAAAAATCATCCGAAAAGCCGATTTCTAACCGTTTTACCGCATAGTTTTGCATTAAACATTACCCTAACCATCCCAAATCAAAATGACTTGATATTTTAACATGCCCCATGTTATTTACTGAATAAAATAGTGGTTATACTCATGATAGTGCAGGTCTCAAATAAAGCACATAAATCATGCAAATTTCACATATTTTACCACTTTCTAAGCTATATGTACAACATATAAAGCTATCAAACTTATGACAAAGTTTCATGCCATTATAATATACCAAATAATGTTATTTTTTATTGTTTATAATCTGTTCTAAAACATTTTTGACATACAATCATTTTTTTATCATTTCTTGAGCTTTAAATCAACATGTATTCTCATGTACAAGTGTCTAAAGCACACTATCATATTATCATCATCATATGAGTTTAGATGCATCAAACATGTGATTTATTCATGTTTATTTGCTGATGTATTTGAACATTTATCATATCATACACAAATCATTCAACACTTGAATTTTAACTATCATTCAAGAACAAGCAACAACTTAAAAATTCCCAAATATGTCTAATAAATTTTTAGCCATTTACATGTCAAAATACTATTACTTCAAGTTTACAACTCATGATTCAATCACTCCTTTATATCTCTAACATATTTGCACATAATCTTGTTCATGCAAGCAAACATCCTAAACAAGTATTTATCAAAAATCAAACTCAAATCTCATACCCATATATATATATATATATATATATACAAATATATATATATATATATATATATATATACGGTTACATATACACACATATATATCACCATTTTTATTTTGTATCAAGACCCATTTCTTTTAGATTTCAAGTTTGTGAAAAATTCCAAGATTCAAGAGAAACTTCCAATCATCAAGAACAACCAAGAATCAAGTGTATGATTTAAACATAAACTTTATACCTTCAAGATTCAAGTGGGTTTTTGGATGAGGTTTTGATTATATGGAGCTTGAAATCACTTGAAAGCACCTTGGAAACTCCTTTGGATCTTCACCAACTTGAAATTAGCTTGGAATAGGGTTTGATCTTGAAGAAGAAAGTTGCAAAAATGGAAATGGAGGTGGTGGTGGGTGTTTACGGTCATGGGGGAGAGAGAGAGAGATGAAGATGGAGTGTAGTGAGAGCTTAGGTCTTTATATATGGCAAATACAAGATCTAAAATATCATTTGAGATCTCATAAGATCTAGATAAAATCCAAGAAAGATCAAGAATATAATAAAAATAAGATCTTTGAGATATGGTGTGATTTTGGTGGGTCCTAGTGACCGTGGATATCAAGGGGGGGGGGGTAAGTGTAAATTTTGATTGGTAATTTAGATAAAAATAGGTATTTAACTGGATACCCGGTATTTTATCTAGTGTTTAAATCCCGGTTTATGGCGTTCTAAATTATTTTTATTATTCTATAAAAATAAACTCGCCAAAATTTTACTGAAATAAATTTCAGTTGCCGAGACTGGCTGCGTTGTCTGTGTTTTGCAGTAGAAGCACTATGTTACGCAGTCACACGCGGTACGCGCTTAAACTTTGAAAAATAACGTTTTTAAGCGTTTTAATTTATTTTTCAACACGAACATGATTAAAATAAAATTTTAATTATAACAAAATATTTTTGTAATTTAAATATTATCCGGGCGGTCACCAACGTTCGTTTCGCAGTTTTGTCGCAAATAGTTCTAAAGTTCGAATAAGCATGTTTTTGCCATACCGAATCCTTCGAAACTTATTTCTAAGTTATGTAAAGGGTATTTAGGGTATGTTTGGCTTATGTCACAGTTCTGGAGTGTGCGTCACATTAAACTGATTATGTTTACGTAACGATTTATGATTTTACTTCCAGAACAGGTTTGAGAGTTCGGAATTGAACAATGATTGAAAACGTACTAATGTCACAAATAATTAAAAAAATATTGAAATTAAAATGCCATATTTCATTAAATACAAAGTTGTTCGGAACAGCACGAGGGTTAAAATACATAGATGTCACAGTCTCCCCTACTTTTGGAAATTTCGTCCCGAAATTTAGTTTTAGAGGAAACCTGTGGGAAAAGGTGTGGATATTTCCCCTTCATTTGATCCTCTCGTTCCCAAGTAAACTATGGGCCACGTTTGGATTCTTAGCGAATTTGTCAACTGTCAAAGTGAAGTCCTTGTAGTAACAAAACATGGAGTTTCGAACTATGGACATAAGAACATTTCTTATGAAGACTGTCATAGGAAAGTTGTGTGTGTTTGAAATCGGAATTGGAGAGTGAAAAATAAAATGACATTGGTCAAGGTTCAGGACTTCTTAAATAACGCTACGTTCGTAATGTAATAAGGAACACTTATATATAGGAAGTACCAGCGGCGTATCCACCATGCCCTTTTCTACATTGTTCCTGTTTCGTTATTCTCATCACTATAGGTCTTACACATGACAAAACATGCTGTGGTTTTTGTGCACTGAATTCCATAATTATGTATGCATCCATAATTAAGTAATTTCTTGCACAGTCCGCACAGTTCATTTCATAATGCGTAGGGGAAAGATCAATCGAATAAACATATTGTGACTTGATTAGACCACCAGAGGATCTTTTTAACTAGATCAACGAACGATCTTTTTAACTAGATCAACACATGATCTCCTTAACTAGACCGTCGTACGATCCCCTTAAATAGACCACTTAAGGGATCTTTTCAGCTATATCATCACATGATATTTCTAACAAGAATTTTGAATCAATCATTTTAACTAGACCACTCAAGGGGTCCAATTATAGAGTAGTACTTCATAGTCCAAGGTTCTTAACTATTACGTAGAAGCCCATTAAGGATTTAAAGTCGTACCTTTGGATATCCTACTATGAATCCCTCGTATGAAGATATGGAAGATTCTATGAGGATTTGGATAATGAATATTCAGATCACACAATAACACAAAACATATAAGAAAGCACATAAGCATATAATCACATAATTGTTTAACTTGATTTTGTTAATTTGTTGTTGATTTATGCACATGCATTTAAAGCACACCAGGAATCCAATTCGCGGATTTCATTTGGCACTTTAAACATCTTTAGGAATCTAACTACGAAGATAGGAATATCTTAATAGGAATTCGGGTTTGTTTCTTAAAAGAAACGAGTGCTTAAGATTTTCGGGGAGATCATAAGTGATCATAAAATGAAAGAACCACACGAGGGGTTTGTTTTATAAGGAACACAGTTCCTTGGTGTCGGCATCGTAGGGTTGTATCAACCAGACACACAAACGTAATAGTTTCATAAGATAAAATTGAAACAACAAATTTTATTTATATATAACAGCTGAATTGTTCCAAACGTCAAAGGGTAACAAACAAAGAAATACAAAAGACTAATTGTTCACTGCTGCATTGTCGTTCACGTTTGCTTCGTTTATGTTGAACACTCGTCCACGCGCTGGATTTGCATTAAGAAGTCTTGGGCAATTGTTTCGGTAGTGAGTAAGGTCACCACAGTTATAACACGACCCAGGTGGGAACTGTGCTTGAGCAGCAATAGGATTTGCAGCAGCTTGGTTAGCATAACGGCAAGTATTGATCAAATGTCCCAATCGCCCGCAGTGGGTACATTTGTGACACTGCACTTGCTCTAGATGATGACGGTTGCATTTGTTGCACAAAGGTGCGGTACCAACATAGTATTTCCTTGTACGAGGTTGTGCTGGGTGATTTGTTGCAACCTGGTTATTCTGAGCAGTTATTGCGCAGTTTTGTGAAGCCTTGCGCTTCTTCTTCTTGGATGTCTCGGCCTGTCTATCCTTTGGTTCTTCTTGTGCAGACTTGTCAGATGGTTTTGGGTCACCCATTCGAAAAAGCTTACCTTTCCTGATCTGGGATTCAGTCAGGGTAGCAGACAATTCAATGGCCTGTCTGACGGTAGTAGGAATGCTACCAGTAACGATATCCTGAACTAAGTCAGGAAGACCATCAATGTACTTTTCAATCGCCTTCTCCACAGGCGTAACCATAGCAGGACATAACAGGCTCAGCTCCTCATAACGATCAGCATAGACTCGATGTTCACCATTGTCTTGCTTCAAATCGTCGAATTCTCTTTCCAACGCTCTAAGCTCATGACGAGGACTGAACCCCTTCATCATTAGAGCTCGAAGCTCCTCCCAAGTTTGAGCTAGTGCCACATCGGCACCCCTATCACGCATCACCCCGTTCCACCATGTAAGAGCACGCTTCTCAAACACACTGGATGCAAACTCAACCTTACGCTCATTCGGACATTGCACATGCCTGAATGTGCTCTCCAAACTTTAAAACCATTGCAGGAGCGCGGTTGCTCCTTGAGTTCCAGAAAACTTCAAAGTTTTAGCAGAGTTAAATGTGTTAAAGTTGCACGGAACAGGTGCGTTGTTGTTGTTGTTTGCTTAGTTTAACTGGTTAACTAGGTTCGGGACTACAACAACGATTTGCTGAGTGATCAAGGCTGCCATTGCGGCGTCTTGAGTTTGATAACGTCGAGGAGGCATCTAAAAGAAAAGGAACACAAAGAAATGTGTGAGATTGACATAGGACAATCAAAAGGAGTATTGAAAACATCGACAAAACGAAGGAAGGTGGTCATTTGTTCGTTACTTAAAACAAACAAACAACACAGTGACTAATCAAAGTAAATAGGTCTACATAATGCATAATGAAGACATGCTTTAGCCTATAAGTGGACACTCACCCCAAGAGTTCCCAGGTAAGAGTCACTGGTCCGATTATGTGGATTTGTACGAACACTCAAGCCTTAGACAGAAAACTCAGGGTACAGGCACCCACCCTTCCGGATTGCACGTGTTCACATTATTAAGACTCAAACTTTGACGATATTTGAAAACTTTAAAGGCGAAAAGCCTAAAAACTAATCATCTAAGGATAGATGATCGATTTTCAAATGGAATTGAAATTTGTGTAATTGTTTTTGGTAATCATCTAAGGATAGGTGATAGTATTGTTTTAAGATCTAAACACAAGGTAACTTGTCTTAGGGTCCTAGGAAGGTTATAGTCTAGGTCAAAATTTTACTAATAACCTAATTCCCTATAACCATGAGCTCCGATACCAACTTTTCTGTCACACCCCGACCACGTAAAACAACAAATCATGGCGGAAACGTCGGGGAGTGTCGTAACAGAATCATTGTTTCACAACACATGGAATATAGAATATTGTTTTATTACATAATAAGTTACATTGTCTTGGAATTAGATCAACAAACAGTACAGCTGCCGTTCATGTTTTTATAATTACTAAGTAAAGCATATGTGAAAGTAAATACGTCAGCATAAAAATGCCTGTGAGTAACATAGGTTTTGTGTTGAGGATTCATAACTTTGAATGTTTAAGGAAATGTTTAACGAAAGTAGTCATGAGCCTTAAGATATTTTCTTTTATATTTCATACAAAAAGTGATAAGAAATCAAATGATATAAAAGAATAATGCAACAATGAAATGAATAACCAACTAAAAATGAGTTTGTAGCATATATAAAAATATACCTTGGTTTTAAGAAAGTAGGATAAGTAATATATTAAAATATATTTTAGTTTCAAAACAGTTAAATAGATAGTATATCAAATATACTTTAGTTGTTAAAATAATAGTTTTCAGTAGTATATCATAAGTATACTTTGGTTTTGTAAATAACATATCAACTATGTTTTAGTAAATAACAAAATATATGTTGGATTTGTACATAGTATATCAAATTATACTTTGGTAAATAATATCACATATGGGAGCATATCAAACTATACTTTGGAAGTATATCAAAATATACAAAAGAAAATGTGATTTAGAATTCATTCAAACCTTAGTGTATCAAACTACACCTTAGAGACTATAGAAATACCACAAAGGCAATTTCTATTTGGATAAAAATTCGGTTTCTGACATTCCATACAACAGGAATGGGGTGTCTAGTCCTATAGCGCTATATCGTACTACCAAACGGTTTGGTGAATGTATAAAGAAAGTACAATCCAACAATTAGTTTTAGGATATTTGAAAATTAGTGTTTAAACCATAGATAATTGTTCAATTCGTCAAAAGATAAGTACTATCATGTATAGTCATATAGTTGAAATCATGAAAATAACAGTTAGGCACATATGTTTCACCCCAAAATATTTGAAAGCAGTAAAAGTGGGGACTATGTACTCACCTTTGGGTGCGTTTTTATATGTTAACACAATCCCTCAAATTGTTTATTCGTCCTAAATTAAATAAGAACGATTTAATAATCAAAGAGCCACAAAAATACATAAGTTTCTCCGATACTTAGAATTTTTCACATAACTTTGAGATCTTCTCGAAAAGTTATTATTTTTTATTATATTGGTGTATTTATATATATATATATATATATATATATATATATATATATGAGTTCATATATATTTTAAAAAAAACTTTGCGACTTGAACGATTTTATTGGTGACCCTCATCATGTTATAAGCAATATATCTACGATTTGCGCGTCGTAATATATATACTCAAATGTAACATACTAATAATAACGTAATACACATAATCTTGTCAAGTATTAACATGTCATCATACACATATTATAAAACACATAACACATTGTAACACATAAAATTTACCCATGATCAACCCATTATAGTGTATGTTGAAAAACACGTATTTTAGCGATTCGGTAACGTTTTTTGGGCGTCGGAAGTCACGTATGACTAACCAAACACCAAGTAAACTTAATATAAGTTAAAATACTTATTTTTATATCAAAAATATCAGTTTACTTACTGATCTAAAACAGTTTTATAAAAATCATCCGAAAAGCCGATTTCTAACCGTTTTACCGCATAGTTTTGCATTAAACGTTACCCTAACCATCCCAAATCGAAATGACTTGATATTTTAACATACCCTATGTTATTTACTAAATAAAGTAGTGGTTATACTCATGATAGTGCAGGTCTCAAATAAAGCATATAAATCATGTAAATTTCACATATTTTACCACTTTCTAAGCTATATGTACAACATGCAAAGCTATCAAACCTATGACAAAGTTTCATGCCATTATAATATACCAAATAATGTTATTGTTTGTTGTTTATAATATGTTCTAAAACATTTTTGACATACAATCATTTTTTTTATCATTTCTTGAGCTTTAAATCAACATGTATTCTCATGTACAAGTGTCTAAAGCACACTATCATATTATCATCATCATATGAGTTTAGATGCATCAAACATGTGATTTATTCATGTTTATTTGCTGATGTATTTGAACATTTATCATATCATACACAAATCATTCAACACTTGCATTTTAACTATCATTCAAGAACAAGCAACAACTTAAAAATTCCCAAATATGTCTAATAAATTTTTAGCCATTTACATGTCAAAATACTATTACTTCAAGTTTACAACTCATGATTCAATCACTCCTTTATATCTCTAACATATTTGCACATAATCTTGTTCATGCAAGCAAACATCCTAAACAAGTATTTATCAAAAATCAAACTCAAATCTCATACCCCCCCCCCCCCACACACAAATATATATATATATAGTGTGAGGTTCTTTGGGGAACACTAAAAAAGTGGGGAAAAGTGGGGAACCGACTCAAACGAACTCCGATTGGACTCATTCCAGCGGCGTTGGAACCGTCTCGTCGAACCTTAACTAGGATCTCTTAACCCTAAATCATAACCCCTAAACCCTAAATATATTAGGGTTTGGATTTTAGGGTTTAGCTTTAGGGTTTAGCTTTGGGGTTTAGCTTTAGGGTTTAGAGTTTAGCTAACTTTAGGGTTTAGCTATAGGGTTTAGCTTTAGGTTTAGCCTTTAGGGTTTAGCTTTTAGGGTTTATAGTTTAGATTTTACGGTTTAGCTTAGGTTTTAGCCTTATTTTTTAGCTTTAGGGTTTAGGGTTTAGGAGTTAGGATTTAGGGTTTAGAGTTAAGAGATCTTAGTTAGGGTTTGACGAGCCGGTTCCAACGCCACTGGAATGAGTCCAATCGGAGTTCGTTTGAGCCAGTTCCCCGCTGTTCCCCACTTTTTTAGTGTTCCGCAATGAACCTTCCCATATATATATACGATTACATATACACACATATATATCACCATTTTTATTTTGTATCAAGACCCATTTCTTTTAGATTTAAAGTTTGTGAAAAATTCCAAGATTCAAGAGAAACTTCCAATCATCAAGAAAAACCAAGAATCAAGTGTATGATTTAAACATAAACTTTATACCTTCAAGATTCAAGTGGGTTTTTGAATGAGGTTTTTGATGATATGGAGCTTGAAATCACTTGAAAGCACCTTGGAAACTCCTTTGGATCTTCACACCAACTTGAAATTAGCTTGGAATAGGGTTTGATCTTGAAGAAGAAAGTTGCAAAAATGGAAATGGAGGTGGTGGTGGGTGTTTACGGTCGTGGGGGAGAGAGAGAGATAAAGATGGTGTGTTGTGAGAGCTTAGGTCTTTATATATGCAATTACAAGATATGAAATATCATTTGAGATCTCATAAGATCTAGATAAAATCCAAGAAAGATCAAGAATATAATAAAAATAAGATCTTTGAGATATGGTGTGATTTTGGTGGGTCCTAGTTGTCACACCCTGGCTTTGCGGAAGCGTGGGTTTATTTGGTGTGTGTTCTTAATACCATAGCAACAATCATAACAATGCTATATGATAAAAACATGAGATATTCATCCATTAATAAAGTTAGTTAATTAGGAGGTTAAATTAGAGTATTAGTGGGTTATGAATTATAAAGGGTGTTAGGGTATTCGGGGACCCTAACTAGCTCAGAAAAGGTAAAATAATGTCATTGACAATATTTTTAGGTTCCGGGTAAAGTCCGGTCGTACGGTTGGATATCAATCCGTTAATGTGCTACATAAGCGTTTAAAGTGTCGTTAATATTATTTTTAGTGACACAATAAATTCCCGACACTTTGGAATGTGTCTAGTATTATTTTCCCATGTTTTTGCACTTTACTAGTTAAGTTAAATGCTGAATTTTAGTAGAGAGTGCAGAATTTTGTAATTAAAGTACGTTTTAGGCACATCCGGTCACTATAATTATCACCTAGTGACGCAGTTCTACAATCCTCACTTCCCTACACTCTCTACTAGTGTAGTAAACTATTCCCGGCTCATACTGGCCTTAGAGACAGTAACTGTCTGATGCTGGCTATGTCAGCATGTTTACTGGGTATCCCGTATAGTGTGCTCACTATGCTTTTGTGCATCAAGGTTGTCACTAAGGTTTGTGTGTAAATAATAGAGTGACAGAATAAAATGTGATGCATGTATGTGTATGTATCAGAAATCAGTAAGCAGTTTAATCACAGTTGTAAGCAAGCATAGTAATTAAGCAGTAATTAAATATTAATTAGTTCATACGGATACCTGGTTTGGTGAGGGTTGTCACACTAGTGACCGTGGATATCAAGGGGGGGGGGGTAAGAGTAAATTTTGATTGGTAATTTAGATAAAAATAGGTATTTAACTGGATACCGGGTATTTTATCTAGCGTTTAAATCCCGGTTTTTGGTGTTCTAAATTATTTTCATTATTCTTTAAAAATAAACTCGCCAAAATTTTACTGAAATAAATTTCAGTTGCCGAGACTGGCTGCGTTGTCTGTGTTTTGCAGTAGAAACACTGTGTTACGCAGTCACACGCCGTACGCGCTTAAACTTTGAAAAATAACATTTTTAAGCATTTTAATTTATTTTTCAACACGAACATGATTAAAATAAAATTTTAATCATAACAAAATATTTTTGTAATTTAAATATTATCCGGGCGGTCACCAATGTTCGTTTCGCAATTTTGTCGCAAATAGTTCTAAAGTTCGAATAAGCATGTTTTTGCCATACCGAATCCTTCAAAACTTATTTCTAAGTTATGTAAAGGGTATTTAGGGTATGTTTGGCTTACGTCACAGTTCTGGAGTGTACGTCACGTTAAACTGATTATGTTTACGTAACAATTTATGATTTTACTTCTAGAACAGGTTTGAGAGTTCGGAATTGAACAATGATTGAAAACGTACTAATGTCACAAATAATTAAACAAATATTGAAATTAAAATGTCATATTTCATTAAATACAAAGTTGTTCGGAATAGTACAAGGGTTAAAATACACAGATGTCACAGTCTCCCTACTTTTGGAAATTTCGTCCCGAAATTTAGTTTTAGAGGAAACTTGTGGGAAAAGGTGTGGATATTTCGCCTTCATTTGATCCTCTCATTCCCAAGTAAACTCTGTGCCATGTTTGGATTCTTAGCGAATTTGTCAACTATCAAAGTGAAGTGTGACAACCCTCATGATTTCATGTATCCGTACGATTTATTAATGATAATTAAAGTGCTTGGTGACTGTGTTGAATTACTTAACTGTTTCCTGATTTCTGTGCCATACTTACATGTACTTGTTAACATACTAGTCTCGTGCAGAAAAATTGACTAAATGGTCCTGAATGTTTTCCTATGTGTTAGGAATAAATTGCGTTACAAAATATATATAATAGACACTTTACAGGATAATTAAACATTTTAACGAAACGGTATTTAACCGACCAACCAGACATTACCCGGGACACTAAATTTTTGTCAAGTACATTGTCTAATTATTTGTTGAGCTAGTCTTGATCCCCGTTATCATAACACCCACTATAAATCAAATAACCAACTTATATAAACATGTTACTTGAAATATAACTAACACTTACCATCTAGTTGCAAATTTTACACCCAACCCCCCCCCCCCCTTAAAACCGAAATAGGTCCCAAGATGGACCCACACAATCCTCACCATGCTTCACAATATTCTTCATGAGATTTTATCTAGATTATGTTAGATTGTTTACTTGAGGGTGTCACCTATCGTTGGGGTGATGCATAGGAATATGCTTTTCAGCACTTAAAGGATAGACTTTGTAGCGCGCCTATCCTCTCATTGCCTGAAGGCACATATGACTTTGTGGTTTATTGCGATGCTTCCATCCAAGGACTTGGTTGCGTGTTGATGAAACGTGACAAGGTCATTGCCTACGCATCACGCCAACTTAAAGTTCACGAAAGGAACTACACTACGCACGACTTGGAGCTGGGAGCAGTTGTTTTCGCACTTAAGATATGGAGACATTACCTGTACGGTACCAAGTGCACCATTTACACCGATCACAGAAGTCTCGAGCATATCTTCAAGCAAAAGGAATTAAACATGCGACAACGTCGATGGGTCGAGCTCTTGAATGATTATGAATGCACTATCAAATATCATCCGGGCAAAGCCAATGTTGTGGCCGACGCCCTTAGTCGAAAGGATACTCTACCTAAGCGTGTACGTGCGTTACAGCTTACCATCCAATCTAGTCATCCTGCCCAGATACGAGATGCTCAGGTCGAAGCATTGAAAGCAGAAAACATCAGGGCTAAGTCCTTATGAGGATCGAGGAAACGGTTAGAACAAAAGGAAGACGGCGCCTACAATGTAACAGGACGCATCTAGGTTCCATTTTATGGAAACTTACGCGAGCTTGTGATGGATGAAGCGCATAAGTCTCGTTATTCAGTACATCCTGGTTTGGATAAGATGTACCACGATCTCAAGACTACGTATTGGTGGCCTGGTATGAAAGCCCACATAGCAACCTACGTCAGTAAATGTTTGACTTGTGCGAGAGTCAAGACTGAATATCAGAAACCATCAGGCCTACTTCAACAACCAGAGATACCTAAATAGAAATGGGAGCAAATTTCCATGGATTTCATCACTAGTCTGCCTAGATCTCAGCGCGGAAATGATACCATTTGGGTGATCGTGGATCGACTGACTAAATCTGCACATTTTCTGGTTATCAATAAAACGGATAAGTTTTCTACCCTATCAGACATCTACCTAAAGGAAGTAGTATCTAGGCACGGAGTGCCAATCTCCATCATTTCTAATCGTGACTCACGTTTTACGTCCGAATTGTGGCAAGCTATGCACAAGTTCTTTGGCTCCCGATTAGACATGAGCACGACATATCATCCAACAGACGGATGGGCAATCTGAGCGCACCATCCAAACCCTTGATGACATGCTTAGGGCATGTGTAATTGATTTTGGTAATGGCTGGGAAAAGCACCTCCAGCTAGTGGAGTTTTCGTATAACAACAGCTACCACACCAGCATCCAGGCCGCTCCGTTCGAGACGTTGTACGGACGAAAATGCTGATCACCTTTTTGTTGGGCAGAGGTTGGCGACAGTCAAATCACTGGCCCAGAACTTGTAATAGATACGACCGAGAGAATTGCTTAGATACGACGACGAATGGCGGCAGCTCGTGACCGTCAGAAAAGCTATGCTGATAAGCGAAGGAAGCCACTCGAGCTCCAGGTTAGGGACCGGGTGCTACTCAAAGTCTCACCTTGGAAATGTGTAGTCCGTTTTGGCAAACAAGGCAAACTCAATCCGCGTTATGTCGGATCGTTCGAAATCATTTAGAAAATTCGCAAAGTCGCCTACAAGCTGAATCTACCTGAAGAACTCAGCGGAGCTCACAATGTTTTCCATGTGTCGAATCTGAAGAAGTGCCTGTCAGATTGGACCCTCATAGTTCCTCTCAAGGAGCTCACTATCGACGACCAGCTGCGATTCGTCGAGGAACCCGTAGAGATTACTGATCGAGATGTTAAGGTTCTCAAGCGTACAAGGATACCTCTTGTTCGAATTCGTTGGAATTTCTGTCGTAGCCCAGAGTATACCTGGGAACGAGAAGACCAAATGAAACTCAAGTATCCCCAGTTGTTTAAGAAAAGTGCAACCACTACTGAGGCTGAAGCTACTGCAGGAAAAGCTAGTAAACACCGCAACTTAACTAGCTTCCTCAGTAACCACGTGCTAAATTTCGGGACGAATTTTTCTTAACGGGGAGAGAATGTGACAACCCTCATGATTTCATGTATCCGTACGATTTATTAATGACAATTAAAGTGCTTGGTGACTGTGTTGAATTACTTAACTGTTTCCTGATTTCTGTGTCATACTTACATGTACTTGTTAACATACTAGTCTCATGCAGAAAAATTGACTAAATGGTCCTGAATGCTTTCCTATATGTTAGGAATAATTGCGTTACAAAAATATATATAATAGACACTTTACGGGATAATTAAACATTTTAACGAAATGGTATTTAACCGAACAACCAGACATTACCCGGGACACTAAATTTTTTTCAAGTACATTGTTTAATTATTTTTGAGCTAGTCTTGATCCCCGTTCACCATAACACCCACTATAAATAAAATAACCAACTTATATAAACATGTTACTTGAAATATAACCAACACTTACCATCTAGTTGCAAATTTTACACCCAACCCCCCTAAAACCGAAATCGGTCCCAAGATGGACCCACATAATCCTCACCATGCTTCACAATATTCTTCATGAGATTTTATCTAGATTATGTTAGATTGTTTGCTTGAGAAGGTGGGCAAAATATTAGAAGCAATCTTATAAAGTCATGGCACTTAGATCTCACATCATTTCACAAAAATTCACTCTCTCACTTCACTCTCCTCTCTCCCTCTCTCGGCCTCCCACAACCGCCCCCATCACCACCACTAAACCACCATCTTCATCCAATATTCAAGTTCCATTCAAGCTTCAAAGGTGATTCAAGGAAGCTTGTATCTTGTGGAACTTCAAGGAGCTTCTTTCACTTGTTTTTCACCATCATCTTCTCCATCTTCTTCACTAAGAATCATCCCTACATATAAGCTAGTAGTAAGTCTTGATTTACTCTTGTTCATGTCTATTTTGAGTAGATAAAAGATGTAGTATGATGAATGTTACAAGAACACTAAAAGGGTTTAAACAAGAAGATGAACATAAAAAGTTACATGAAGATTTACATGATGAAATGTTGTAGTGGAATGTGGTAGTGAACATGTTGTTGATTACTTGATGATTTACTTGTTAATATTGATGTTAAAGGTCGTTGTTGATCAATAGACATGTTATCGGAACAAATAGAACATGCGTTAGAACACCATAAGCTGAAAACAGCTTCTGTCCAAATATTACAGCCAATTTCAGTTGGCTGTAACCACATCGTAACTTAACAAAAACTTGATTTTCTTGAGTCTAAAACGTGTTATTATGAAATACGGTTCTAATGGCACTGGAATCATAATTTTTGGACTTCGTTTACTATTTTTAAGGACCCGTTTTGTAACAGCAGCTAAAGCTGAGTTTTTGCTGCATTAAATGGGTGATATGTTTTTAGTCATACCTTGAAATCTATGTTTAATCAGCTCATGAAATTTGTACTGTAAATGAACACTGATGTATTTGTAATCCTCCCACTGGAATTTCGTAAATCAGACTTACGATGAATTTTAAATAAATTATTCCGTGGACTGCAATCAGAAAAAGATGAATCTGATTTCAGTCCGGAAATTGAATTTTTATAAAATATTGGTGATGAATTGGATCCCGAGATTTTTACACAATAATGTTTGGACCGTTTAAGACACTCTGTAAAAATTTGGGAATTTTTGGAATAAGTTAACTATTTTATTAAAATCCTCGAAAACAGTCCAGTTTTGGAAGATTAAAGCTGAAACGACATAAGTAGTGATTTGCGTGACTAAATGTCGGGTAGGTTATTTGGGAATAATCTAACATGTTATATGTCAATAAAAGTGTTATGTGCAATGTTGTATGTTTGCTTATGAAGGGGAATAGATGGGAAGCTTATATGGGCATGAACCGTTAAAGTGATGCATGTTATGTGGTAGATGCCTGTAGGAACTTTGTGCTTATTTGAAGTCACTAATAAACTAAGTGGTAATCATACTAGGACGTGATTGACCGACCTTGACTGTTAGCTATTTCTAAGAGTCAATCCGAGCAACCGAGGTGAGTTCACACTTTTCTACAAAGCATGGAAATTCCCGCTGGGAATGGGAATGGGTTCAGGAATAGGGATTCCTCGTCCTTGGGACGTGTTCAGGAATGAGAATTCCTCATCCTGTTGGGATGGAATTAGACTTACCGGACTAGAACTCTATCAGCGAAGTCCCTCCTTTTTTATATCGACTTAATCGCCGAGGCTATGGCGAGCGGGTCATTAGTTAATAGCGCTATTAGGTTTAACAAACCTCACACCGTGCCAGTCGGGCGGGTGTTTACTTATGGAGTATGGCACGTCGGTGATGATAGACACCGAAGCTAGGGCACAAGAAATTTCGTTAGTAGTCGATATGATAAACGAGTCTGGTAGTTTAAATAATGGGGTAGCTCCCACGGCCGGAGTGCCGGGCTGGATAGCCAGGGAAGGTGAACATGGGATGGTTAACTAATAAACGTTGTCGAACTATGGGGTGACCCCCATGGCTGGATAGCTGATTAAGATTAAACTACGTTTTTGGAAACAACTCTAAAATGGACAACCAACCGTGAACTCACTCAACTTTGTTGTTGACTCGTTACTACATGCTTTGCAGGTCGTTAGATGCTATGGAGCTTACACTTGGAGATGGTCATGGTGGGAAGCGAACTGTTATGTCCCGTACTCAATAAATAAACTTTATGAACTTATGAAACTTATGTTTTGGGTCTTTAAACTTATGAACTACGAACTTATTTTTTGGTTTGACGTCTTATGCTTCCGCTGTTTAAATTGAACTTGGTTAACATCCTTTTGGTCACCAATCGTATTGTGGTTAGTTTTATTTACTTAAATACGTTGTTCAAATATGATTGGTGGCTCGATCCTGGTCATGTCACGCCTCCAAGCGGTGATACTCCGCATGGTGGAATTTGGGGGTGTGACAGGTTGGTATCAAAGTCATTGGTTATAGCGAACTTGGTTTTAAAAAGGGAAAAGCTTTTTGATAAAACCAGACTATAACCTGTACAGTGCTCAACGATCCACAACGACGCTTCGCTCCACGTGCAAGACTCAACATCCAAGGAGATGTGGGTTATGTTTATATTACCTACTTGTTAGTTACATGGTACATTGTTCACGGTATGCATTAGTTAATGTGATAACTGCTATTTGAACCTTGTGTGCTTACTCTCTTCTGTCACTCCACACTTACGCACTTTTGCGACACCTTTCTTACGTGTGTCCCTTCGATGTGAAGATCATGAGTGGACATCTCAACTTAACCCAGGGACAGCTGACGGATTTGATTAACGAGCGGATTGCTGAAGCCTTAGCAAACCAAACAGGGAGTCAACCCATGCACCCTCAAACACGCATGGGCACCTTCAAGGCGTTCCTAGAATACAAACCTCCCACTTTTGACGGCACTGAAGGGGCAATCGGCATTCTACACTGGATCCGGAGAATCGAATATACATTCGAAGGGAGTGAAAGCCCTGCCAGCAAATGAGTAGAGTACGCCACTGGCATGTTGCAAGGGAAAGCGTATTCTTGGTGGAGCGCACAAGTTCATATGCTCGGGTTGGCAGACGCGAATGCCATCCTCTGGAGCGACTTCAAGGATTGGATTAAGGAAGAGTTTCGCCACCTGGACGACATTCTGAAACTTGAGATAGAGTATTATGGTTTGAAGATGGAAGAAACAGAGATTGAGGCATACACAAAGAGGTCCAACGACTTGGCTGCCTTATGTCCTAACATGTAACAACCCATATCTAGGCGAATCAAGCTATAACTCAGACGCTTAGTCCCAGAAATCCAAGGGTCTGTAAGTGCGGCCAACCTTCTCACAATCCAGCAAGTCGTTCGTTTGGCACACCAGCTCACCGATCAGGCGGTGGAAGAGGGCAAGCTGCCCAAGCGTATTAACGCTACTACTACTGATGCTCCTAGTAATAACAAGCGCAAGTGGGATGGAAATTCGGGCGAGGGTTCTACTCCAGTTCAATCTCAGTCCCAGTAGCGAAAGACAGATGAACACAGGAACCCCAGTCAGCAGCCTTCTGGAAATCATGGTCAGGGTAGATACAGGGGAAATCACCCTAAGTGCAATCGATGTAGTTTGCACCACAGCAGGCCGTTCAACAAGGGTCGTTGTCAGAAATGTAACAAGTTTGGACATGAAGCCAAAGATTGCGGAGCTCACGTCCTGCGAATCAGAATCGACAATAGTAGAACCAACAGCGACACCAGCAGGGTAATAAGGGATGCTTCCAGTGCGGTGCTGAGGGTCACTTCAAGAGGCACTGTCCACAGCTGAATGGAAATCAGAATCAGAACAACAACCAAGGAAATGAGAACAACAATGGAGACAAAAACGGGAGTAACAATAATGGCAATGGCGCCCGAGGTCGTACATTCGTGATTGGTCAGGCGGATGCAAGGAATAATCCCAACGTGGTAATGGGTAAGTTTCTACTGGATGACTTTTTATGTTACTGTTTATTCAATTCGGGTGTCGATACTAGTTATGTGTCCTTAAAAGTTAGTCAAATGCTTCAGCGCACCCCAACACTTTCGACCACCAAACACATCGTAGAATTAGCAAATGGTAAAAGTTTAGAGGCTACGCATGTAGTTAAGGGTTGCAAGCTTGTCCTTGGCGATCAGACCTTTTCTATCGACCTCATTCCTATCGTTCTGGGTAGTTTTGACGCAGTCATTGGGATGGATTGGTTATCTCAACACCAAGCGGAGATTATTTGCAAGGAGAAAATCGTCCGTATCCCTCGTTCTGGTAAAGAACCCCTCATGATTCGTGGCGACAAGGGTGGTGTTGTTGTAGGCAACATCTCTTTCCTTAAGGCCCAGAAGTGTTTGCGAAAGGGCCACACCGCTATCCTAGCCCTCGTTTCTGATTCATCCGTGGAAGAAAGGACTATAGAAGACATACCTATTATACACGACTTTCCTGAGGTGTTTCCTGAGGAAATACCTGGTCTTCCGCCTCATCGACAAGTCGAGTTTCAAATCGAGCTAGCTCCTGGAGCAGTACCAGTAGCTCATGCACCTAATCGACTAGCTCCGTCAGAACTTGAAGAACTGTCCACGCAATTTCAAGAACTCCTGGGCAAGGGTTTTATTCGCCCGAGCTCTTCGCCCTGGGGAGCTCCAGTCTTGTTTGTGAAGAAGAAAGACGGTACCTTCAGAATGTGTATTGACTACCATGAACTCAACAAAGTGACAATAAAGAATTGTTATCCCCTTCCACGCATTGATGACTTGTTCGACCAGTTGCAAGGGTCGAGCTATTACTCCAAAATTGATTTGAGATCGGGATACCATCAGCTGACAGTCCGAGACGAGGACGCCTCCAAAACAGCATTCAGAACTCGTTACGGCCATTACGAGTTTCTGGTTATGCCTTTCGGATTGACGAACGCACCAACGGTCTTCATGAATCTCATGAACCGAGTATGCAAACCTTACCTGGATAAGTTCGTTGTTGTTTTCATCGACGACATCCTGATCTATTCTAAGAGTCAGGAGGAACACAAGCAGCATCTACGACTTATGTTGGAACTTCTTCGAACAGAGCAGTTGTATGCCAAATTTTAAAAATGTGACTTCTAGCTTCGTGAATTCCACTTTCTAGGCCATGTGGTAAACAAGAATGGGATTCTTGTTGATCTATCCAAGGTTGACTCGATCAAGAACTGGCCTGCACCTCGTACACCAATAGAAATCCACCAATTCTTGGGCTTGGCAGGATACTACAGAAGATTCATCAAGGATTTCTCCAAGATTGCGCAACCTCTCACTTCACTAACTCATAAGGGTGTCACCTATCATTGGGGTGATGCACAGGAATCTGCTTTTTAGCACTTAAAGGATAGACTTTGTAGCGCGCATATCCTCTCATTGCCTGAAGGCACAGATGACTTTGTGGTTTATTGCGATGCTTCCATCCAAGGACTTGGTTGCGTGTTGATGCAACGTGACAAGTTCATTGCCTACGCATCACGCCAACTTAAAGTTCATGAAAGGAACTACACTACGCACGACTTGGAGCTGGGAGCAGTTGTTTTCGCACTTAAGATATGGAGACATTACCTGTACGGTACCAAGTGCACCATTTACACCGATCACAGAAGTCTCGAGCATATCTTCAAGCAAAAGGAATTAAACATGCGACAATTTCGATGGGTCGAGCTCTTGAATGATTATGAATGCGCTATCAAATATCATCCGGGCAAAGCCAATGTTGTGGTCGACACCCTTAGTCGAAAGGATACTATACCTAAGCGTGTACGTGCGTTACAGCTTACCATCCAATCTAGTCTTCCTGCCCAGATACGAGATGCTCAGGTCGAAGCATTGAAAGCAGAAAACATCAGGGCTGAGTCCTTACGAGGATCGAGGAAATAGTTAGAACAAAAGGAAGACGGCGCCTACTATGTAACAGGATGCATCTGGATTCCATTTTATGGAAACTTACACGAGCTTGTGATGGATGAAGCGCATAAGTCTCGTTATTCAGTACATCCTGGTTCGGATAAGACTTACCGGACTAGAACTCTATCAGCGAAGTCCCTCCCTTTTTATATCGACTTAATCGCCGAGACTATGGCGAGCGGGTCATTAGTTAATAGCGCTATTAGGTTTAACAAACCTCACACCGTGCCAGTCGGGCGGGTGTGTACTAATGGACTATGGCACGTCGGTGATGATAGACACCGATGCTAGGGCACAAGAAATTTCGTTAGTAGTCGATATGATAAATGAGTCTGGTAGTTTAAATAATGGGGTAGCTCCCATGGCCGGAGTGCCGGGCTGGATAGCCAGGGAAGGTGAACATGGGATGATTAACTAATAAACGTTGTCAAACTATGGGGTGACCCCCATGGCTGGATAGCTGATTAAGATTAAACTACGTTTTTGGAAACAACTCTAAAATGGACAACCAACCGTGAACTCACTCAACTTTGTTGTTGACTCGTTACTACATGCTTTGCAGGTCGTTAGATGCTATGGAGCTTGCACTTGGAGATGGTCGTGGTGGGATGCGAACTGTTATGTCCCGTACTCAATATATAAACTTTATGAACTTATGAAACTTATGTTTTGGGTCTTTAAACTTATTGTTAGTGCAGTATGTCTATCGCCTCCGTCAATCCGAGCAGTAGCAGAAACAGAAGAATTCTAGCATTTTATTGTAATATCTAGTTAAAAAGGGCAAGGTGGCAAACTTGTATATAAGGAGAAATCCTTATATCCCTTAGCCTATAAATAGAGGAGTTAGTGTTAGAGTTTAAGACTTTTGGCTCATTTGGAGACTTAGGGAGATAATCTTAGAGAGAGAAAGTCTAGAGAGAGAAAGTTCTCTCAACGTGATTCTCGGCTTTGTACACGTCATCATAATCAATTGAATCACGTTCTTAGTACGATTCTTGTGTGTTCGGTCACGATCGTGCACGGATTCCGCACGTTCACGAGTCGGTTCGCAATCGAAACGGATTCAATCCGGGACCTACAAGTGGTATCAGAGCAGGTGCTCGATTGCACGGATCAAACACACTGACTCGAATAGGATTTCATCGTATTCAGATCCAAAATGCATCAGAATTGAGCAATTTCTTCATTTTTTTCATATTTTCACGTTTCTAACTGAAAAACGCAAAATTAAACAAGATTTTACGGTTAAAATCGGCTAAAATTTGATATGTTGTGCGAAATTCATTGATCTACAAGCCTACAAATTTTCAGATCTTAATTCGAAGCTGTTTGTGAGAAATCTGAATTTTTGTGGTTCGAAGCTTGTTAAAAATGTTGAATGTTGCTGCTGATGTTCACCGCACGGATGGCAATCCGTGCGGATAACAAATCCAGGTTGACTATTGTTGACTAGCTTACTCGCATGAACAACAAATCTTTACAAATCATTCATTCTTGCAATCCGTGCGAATTAGTTTGACTTGTTGACTCTGCCACCCGTGCGGACAGTAATCCGCACCATAGCATATCATTTTACAATCATTCATTATTGTTGACTTGTTGACTGTTTGATTCGCGCGAATAAATAATTTGGAGCAAATTATTACTCGTGCGGATAAATAATCCGGGTTGACTTAAGTTGACCTCTCGGAGTGGATTATTACCCGTGCGGATATCAAATCCGTGTTGACCTTTGTTGACTGATTGCTCGCGCGGATAACTTGTCCGCATGGATAAATCACTCACGCGGATAACTTGTCCGCACGAATAAACAACTCGCACGGACAACTTCTCCGCACGGACAACTTATCCGCACGGACAACTTGTCCGCACGAACAACAATCCGGGTCATAGCAATCCACTCGCACGGATAACTTCGTCGTGCGGATAACATCATTTGCCACGTGAACCCAATACTTGTCACTTAGTCAACATTTACCTGCCATCATTAAATGCAATCGGTGTACATGTGATTTAAAGTTCATCGGCTCAATCACCTTAATTAAATAAAAGAGTTGTCAGACCCACCGATTGAAAGGCTCATTTGTGATTGGATTATGTAGAGGTCCTATAAGATTGAAGTTGATTTGTTGATTGTCAGCCACTTATTAAATCATTTCAATAATATTCAAAATTTGTCAACGAGTAATCCGGTCGAATAACTCACCCGAACTACATTGAACAAGTCCACAAATCTTCGACACAAGTCTTAGATTAATTCCACGTCACAGACTTTCACATATTCACTACGTTTTTTGAACTGATTGTTTGTTTGTTTGCATGTGATTCCGAGGTAATTCAAGAATAAAAAATCATGTCAAGATCTGCTGAACCTATTCCTTGGAAAGACAACAGAACTGAAGAACAGAAGTATGATTACAGAAAGTAGTTAGCTATAACCAAAATAATCAGAATATCTGGTATTTTTGATGAGGCAAAAAGACCAAATAGATGGGATCCAGACAGGGAGTGTTATCTTGATCCCTATGGAAACATTGCCGTTGATCATAAAACTCTTGATCTGGAAACTATAATCCAAGAGTATAAAGTTGAAGATGATTATTGGCAGAAGAAATGGTGGGCAAACGGAGAGGAAAAAGAAAAAGAAAAAGAAAAAGATGAAACTTGAAAATGTGAAATTGTGATGACTGAAGAAGTTGCGAAAGAAGCTGTTACGAAAAAACAGCAGGTTCTTGAAGAAGTAATTTCCGAGAAAGAAGAATCCAAGAAGAATGGATTTTCAAGTTCTGAAATTGTGTGCTCAAAATGTGACAAATCTGTAGCAGACAATGTTAAACTCTTGAAAGATGTGGAGAGCTTAAAATTGGAAATCAAAAAGCTGAAATCCGAGAATGTTAAACTGTTTAATGACTTGAACAGTTTGACATTAGAAAACAAGGTTTTGAAAGAAAAAGAAAAAGACTATGAAAGTAAAAAAGAAATATTCAGATAAAATTTTTGAAGATAAAATCAAAAGTTTTGAAAATGAAAAATAAAAAATTGAAAAAGATTTTCAAAGTCAAATAAAGATTCTTGAAGATGGGAGATCTGTTTTTAGCAAGAACAATATTGAAAAGCAAAAGGTAATCAATTCCCATCGTCAGAAAATTATTCGACTTGAAAAAGAAGCTGAATGTGATAGAAAGAAAATACAAAATTTAGAGAATAAATTGAAAAGTTTTGTGACTTCTGCATCATATGTTTGTCCAAAACCGATCAATTCAGTACCAATAAGTGACAATTTCACAAATTTTGACAAAGTCAAAATTGAAGATTGTGATGATAAATCTGATGATGAAAAAGAAAAAGAAGAAAAAAGAAAAACATTTTTGAAATTAAATGAAATGTTTAAAAATACTGTTTTACATTCTACTGAGAAAGGTGAATGCTCAACGCAAAAACCTGTAAAGAAGAATGTGGAACAGAAACAAAAAGATAAAATATCGAAAAATTTTCAAAAAGAAAATAAAAGCTCATCAGATCAATCATCCAATCATTATGAAAAATTACAAAAATTTAAAAAACAAAACTCACAAAAAGTTGGTAACCAGTGGTGCAGGTTTGACCACAGTGCTCAAATGCCAAATCAAGGATACAAGAGGAGACATGAGTACCACAAGGCAAATCAATGCTATGATCTAAGTGTGTGGTATGAAGACGGTGTTTGGTATAAAGGTAGTGAGAGGTATGATAACAGAGTTTGTTACACTTGTGGCTATCAAGGACACATTGCTGTTAACTGCCAAAGTCAGAGATTCGAAATGAGAAGGTGCTATGAATGCCAAATCAGATGTCTTATTGCCAGAGTTTGCCCAATGAGATCAAAGGGAAGATTGAGGGCTGAATCTCAGAAAATGGCAAAGAAACCAGTCAATGTCAAGCCCAAAGAACAGAAAGTTCAAGAACCAAAAGTTCAAGAACAGAAAGTTCAAGAAAAGAAAGTGAAGCTTTCACAGGGGCAGAAAGACAGGCTGAGGAAGAAAAGAAAGAAGGCAAGAGAATACTTGGAGAAAATTTTGTCCTCGGATACAACTGGTAATCCGAGAAAAAGTTCTGATGAATTGCTTTCCTCAACTGAAAAGGCAAGCAAAACAAATTCATCAGATACAAATCTGAGGACAAAAGAGAAGAAAAAGAAAGTTGTTAGCCATGAATTTGTTTCTTCGGAAACAAAGGAGCAACATGTCGGCGATGAATCTGACTCATCAAAGTCAGACAAGCCACATTCAGGCAATGATTCTGGTTTGTCAAAACCAGAAGAGCCATCTGTTGAGGTAAAGACTGTCAAACCCAAGAATGGTCAGGCTTGGGTAGATCTTTTCAAATGAAAAACCTAACTTGCCGGAGTTCCCAGGTTGGTAAGTGTGGAACAGGTATCGGCATATTTCTTGACAAATTCACAGGTTGGTAACTGTGATATTTCGAATCACAAAAGACTAATCAAGGACATTAAGTTGTACTTGATTTATCTTTTCGATAAGTGGATAAAGGTAAACAATGTGATGAAACCCCGAATTTGTAAAAAGACAAACAAAACTAATTTTCCGGAAAAACCATTTTGATTAAAACAAACTTAAGTGTTTTGAAATCTAAATGGGAAAATAGTTTGTTTTCAGGGGGAGTTCTGATTGTTTATGCCGAGTGAATGGCGATTTGAAGTGATTCGATATCAGTTTGTCACTTTACTTTGTACAATTTGTTTTCAAATTTTCCCAGAAAATCAAAATCGAGACATATTTTGATTTTAGGGGGAGAAATTTTTTTAAAAAAATTAGAAAATTTGAAAATGCCAAAAACATTAAAAAAGCAAAAATGAGTTTTGTTGTGAATAAGAGGAAATGATAGTAAATCAGTGGACTATCACAGCATGCTAAAGAAATGAAATGTCAAATGTGATAAACGATTTCACTAAAAGATGTGACGATAGGCTCAGCTGGACTAGTAGATTTGCGATAATGATACAAACATAAATGAAAAAGCCTAGTTCTAGTGGAAAACATGGTTGAAAGCATAGTACTTAGTTTTGTCCTTCTTGACTGTGTGCCTACTCAGTAATCGCTGAATGCTAAAAGAGCATAAAAACCGGTTAAGTCTGTGAACTTTCACAACTTGCTAAAAAAGTCACTGTGATTGTGCATTTCATTTTGCAAAGATTTAAACTTGTTTGATTTCTTTATTTTGTTTAAGCATTGGACATCCTCTGCGTATACGTGAGTATCGACCTGGATGTTATTGCCTAAACATTCTGCTTTATTTTCTTTGGTGTTTCGTTTAAGCTTTGGACCTCCTCTGCGTATACGGAAGTATCGACCTGGTGGTTAAAGCCTAAACAACTTCAACTTATTTTTATTTTCTTATTTTGTTTAAACATTGGACTTTCTCTGCGTATACGGAAGTATCGACCTGATTGTTAATGTTTAAACATTCTGCTTTGTTTTTCGCACATATCACAGTTGATGAAAGTTTAAAGGCATTACTTGAGTTAGTGTATTGCATGATGAGGGGATATGCTGAGATCGTGGGGTCCATAAGAGTTTAGTGCAAAATTAATATACCTTAACGTATCGGTAAGCATTTCGAAAGTTTTTAGATTGAGCTTAAGAGGACAAACATATCGTCAATCAATGTGAATCATTTAGAACTTAAAATGTTTAAAGCTTAACGGTGCTAGTGATTGGTCTCATAAACTGATATGATTCTCTTACACAAACTTACAAAAATATTGTTTGTATATATTTCTTTACTGAATTTCTTTAAACTCAAAATCCAAAAAGATTTTAGTGTGTTTTAGCATAAAGTTTTGAAAAATGCAAAAAGATTTTCGACAACTGATGTTGGAAAGCTGATTTTTAAAATTCCAAGTGCTAAACATGATGAACTATATTGGGTTGGGAGTGTTTGTTGAGAAACTTTGAATGTTATATACAAATGTTTTGAAAGATTGTGTGTTTAGTTAATCAAGATCATTCACTTGAACTTGATGTAACTATAACAGATTGATGAATGAATGATTTCTACCAGTAAGTTTCTTAAAAACTAAATGTTATAAATTTGTGAAACTTATGTTGAGGTAGAGGATATGCAGGTTAACCAGGTTTCAAATCCTGAGCAGATGCATAATAGAGCTAGGAATTGATCCTAAACTTGTGAACATGTGAAAGCCAGACTACGATCCCGACAGCTGAGTCTAAGGGGGAGTCTGAAGACGAGCTCAACGCAAGAGGAAGCGTGGATTCAAAGAGCCAGATAACTATTTTGGAGGAGCTTGTATTTGGAAAGCCAGGTGTCGATCCCAAAGCACGGAAGCTTGATGAAAGGGGGAGCCTGAAGGAAAAAGAGTCTAAGAAGAAGGGGAGCAACGGAAGCTAAAGACAGATCCACCGGGATTCTGTTTGAGAAAGAGGGAGTCTCTGTTTGCTGAAGATGTCAAACTTTCAAGAGGACTCAAGAAAGAGAAAGAAAGAAAAGTCGCTACAAGTTTGACTACGGATTGACTGCGGCAATATCCAAGGGGGAGTCTGTTAGTGCAGTATGTCTATCGCCTCCGTCAATCCAAGCAGTAGCAGAAACAGAAGAATTCTAGCATTTTATTGTAATATCTAGTTAAAAAGGGCAAGGTGGCAAACTTGTAAATAAGGAGAAATCCTTATATCCCTTAGCCTATAAATAGAGGAGTTAGTGTTAGATTTTAAGACTTTTGGCTCATTTGGAGACTTAGGGAGATAATCTTAGAGAGAGAAAGTCTAGAGAGAGAAAGTTCTCTCTACGTGATTCTCGGCTTTGTACACGTCATCATAATCAATTGAATCACGTTCTTAGTACGATTCTTGTGTGTTCGGTCACGATCGTGCACGGATTCCGCACATTCACGAGTCGGTTCGCAATCGAAACGGATTCAATCCGGGACATACACTTATGAACTACGAACTTATGTTTTGGTTTAACATCTTAGGCTTCCGCTGTTTAAATTGAACTTGGTTAACATCCTTTTGGTCACCAATCGTATTGTGGTTAGTTTTATTTACTTAAATATGTTGTTCAAATATGATTGGTGGATTGATCCTGGTCATGTCACGCCTCCAAGTCGTGATACTCCGCATGGTGGAATTTGGGGGTGTAACATGAAGTCCTTGTAGTAACAAAACATGGAGTTTCGAACTATGGACAGAAGAACATTTCTTATGAAGACTGTCATAGGAAACTTGTGTGTGTTTGAAATCGAAATTGGAGAGTGAAAAATAAAATGACATTGGTCAAGGTTCAGGACTTCTTAAATAACGCTACGTTCGCAATGTAATAAGGAACGCTTATATATAGGAAGTACCAGCGGCGTATCCACCATGCCCTTTTCTACATTGTTCCTGTTTCGTTATTCTTATCACTATAGGTCTTACACATGACAAAACTTGCTGTGGTTTCTGTGCACTGAATTCCATAATTATGTATGCATCCATAATTACGTAATTTCTTGCACAGTCCGCACAGTTCATTTCATAATGCGTAGGGGAAAGATCAATCGAATAAACATATTGTGACTTGATTAGACCACCAGATGATCTTTTTAACTAGATCAACGAACGATCTTTTTAACTAGATCAACACATGATCTCCTTAACTAGACCGTCGTACGATCCCCTTAAATAGACCACTTAAGGGATCTTTTCAGCTATATCATCACATGATATTTCTAACAAGAATTTTGAATCAATCGTTTTAACTAGACCACTCAAGGGGTCCAATTATAGAGTAGTACTTCATAGTCCAAGGGTCTTAACTATTACGTAGAAGCCCATTAAGGATTTAAAGTCGTACCTTTGGATATCCTACAATGAATCCCTCATATGAAGATATGGAAGATTCTATGAGGATTTGGATAATGAATATTCAGATCACACAATAACACAAAACATATAAGAAAGCACATAAGCATATAATCACATAATTGTTTAACTTGATTTTGTTAATTTGTTGTTGATTTGTGCACATGCATTTAAAGCACACCAGGAATCCAATTCGTGGATTTCATTTGGCACTTTAAACATCTTAAGGAATCTAACTATGAAGATAGGAATATCTTAATAGGAATTCGGCTTTGTTTCTTAAAAGTGATCATAGAAATGAAAGAACCACACGAGGGGTTTGTTTTATAAGGAATATAGTTCCTTGGTGTCGGCATCGTAGGGTTGTATTAACCATACACACAAACGTAATAGTTTCATAAGATAAAATTGAAACAACAAATTTTATATATATATAACAATTGAATTGTTCCAAACGTCAAAGGGTAACAAACAAAGAAATACAAAAGACTAATTGTTCACTGCTGCATTATCGTTCACATTTTCTTCGTTTATGTTGAACACTCGTCCACGCGCTGGATTTGCATTAAGAAGTCTTGGGCAATTGTTTCGGTAGTGAGTAAGGTCACCACCTTTATAACACGACCCAGGTGGGAACTGTGCTTGAGCAGCAACAGGATTTGCAGCAACTTGGTTAGCATAACGGCAGGTATTGATCAAATGTCCCAATCGCCCGCAGTGGGTACATTTGTGACACTGCACTTGCTCCAGATGATGACGGTTGCATTTGTTGCACAAAGGTGCGGTACCAACATAGTTTTTCCTTGTACGAGGTTGTGCTGGGTGATTTGTTGCAACCTGGTTGTTCTGAGCAGTTATTACGCAGTTTTGGGAAGCCTTGCGCTTCTTCTTCTTGGATGTCTCGCCCTTTCTATCCTTTGGTTCTTCTTGTGCAGACTTGTCAGATGGTTTCGGGTCGCCCATTCAAAAAAGCTTACCTTTCCTGATCTGGGATTCAGTCAGGGTAGCAGACAATTCAATGGCCTGTCTGACGGTAGTAGGATTGCTACCAGTAACGATATCCTGAACTAAGTCAGGAAGACCATCAATGTACTTTTCAATCGCCTTCTCCACAGGCGTAACCATAGCAGGACATAACAGGCTCAGCTCCTTATAATGATCAGTATAGGCTCGATGTTCACCACTGTCTTGCTTCAAATCGTCGAATTCTCTTTCCAACGCTCTAAGCTCATGACGAGGATAGAACTCCTTCATCATTAGAGCTCGAAGCTCCTCCCAAGTTTGAGCTAGTGCCACATCGGCACCCCTATCATGCATCACCACGTTCTACCATGTAAGAGCACGCTTCTTAAACACACTGGATGCAAACTCAACCTTACGCTCATTCGGACATTGCACATGCCTGAATGTGCTCTCCAAACTTTCAAACCATTGTAGGAGCGCGGTTGCTCCTTGAGTTCCAGAAAACTTCAAAGTTATAGCAGAGTTAAATGTCTTAAAGTTGCACGGAATAGGTGCGTTGTTGTTGTTGTTTGCTTGGTTTAACTGGTTAACTAGGTTCGGGACTACAGCAGCGATTTGCTGAGTGATCAAGGCTGTCATTGCGGCATCATGAGTTTGATCACGTCGAGGAGGCATCTAAAAGAAAAGGAACACAAAGAAATGTGTGAGATTGACATAGGACAATCAAAAGGAGTATTGAAACCATCGACAAAACGAAGGAAGGTGGTCATTTGTTCGTTACTTAAAACAAACAAACAACACAGTGACTAATCAAAGTAAATAGGTCTACATAATGCATAATGAAGACATGCTTTAGCCTATAAGTGGACACTCACCTCAAGAGTTCCCAGGTAAGAGTGACTGGTCCGATTATGTGGATTTGTACGAACACTCTAGCCTTAGATAGAAAACTCAGGGTACAGGCACCAACCCATCCGGATTGCACGTGTTCACATTATTAAGACTCAAACTTTGACGAGATTTGAAAACTTTAAAGGCGTAAAGCCTAAAAACTAATCATCTAAGGATAGATGATCGATTTTCAAATGGAATTGAAATTTGTGTACCTGTTTTTGGTAATCACCTAAGGATAGGTGATAGTATTGTTTTAAGATCTAAACACAAGGTAACTTGTGTTAGGGTCCTAGGAAGGTTATTGTCACACCCCGACCACGTAGAACATACAAAACATGGCGGAAATGTCGGGGAGTGTTGTAACAGAATTAATCGTTTCAAATCCATGGCAATTAAAGTTTCGTTTTATTAATCAATTATGAGAGTTTACATTGTTTAAACAAGAAACAAAGGGTACATAACATAAGTTAACTAGTTATTGTCTCGTTTTAAGTCGCTAAAGCACAAGTCCATCCTAAATGTAGCATGTATCAACAATCATTGCAAAGCAGTACCTGAAACATATGTAAAAACGAGGTCAGCAAAGAAATGCTGGCGAGTACATAGGTTTTGTGAAAATAAGATTCATGACTTCTGTTTAAGAAAATGTTTAGTCATGAACCTTGTAATTTGCTTTGCCTTTGTAAATCATTTGAAAAAAAAACCGATGAGTTCAGGTGATATGTATAATAAGAGAATAATGCATGATTAAATGAATAACCATGTAATATGAGTTTGTATAAGATAAGTTGTTTGTAAATAAATGTCTTGTGAAAAGTATGTTATTTGTATAAAATGTTTATATGTATCAAACTGAAATGATTCAAATAACGCTGCGATATATGTAATACCATACAAACACTTATATATAGGAAGTACCAGCGGCGTATCCACCATGCTTGTATCATATTACACACGCATCGTTACTTAATCACTTATTCAAACCAAACCATCAAGATGTAAAATGTTCATGTCTAATGTAATTCATGTAATATGTATTCAATGTGATTTGTATAAATAAATGTAAGATTTAAACAAATAACCTTATAGTAGCATATTAAAAGTATACTTTGGATTTGTAAGTAACATATTAAACTATGTTTTTGGTTTCATATATAACATATCAAAATATGCTTTAGATGTGATAAATAACATATTAAACTATGTTTTGGTTTCATATATAACATATCAAAATATGCTTTAGATGTGATAAATAACATATTAAACTATGTTTTGGTTTCATAAATATATGTTGGTTTTGTACAATACCACACATGAGAGTATATTCAACTATACTTTGATAGTGTGATTTAAGAATTCATTCAGACCTAGTGCATCAAAATACACCTTTGAGACTATAGGAATACCACAAAGGAAATCCCTATTTGGATGGAGCAACAAATTGGTTTCAGACATTCCATGACAACAGGAATGGGGGTGTCAAATCCTATAGCGCTATATCATACTAACAATCGGTCTGGTGAACATAAAATAAGTACAATTCAACAATTTATTTTATGTTCTTTGAGAAATAAATGTTTAAACTATAATTAATCATTCAGTTTGTCAAATGATAAGTAATAACATGTATAATCAATTATACTTTTGGAATCATGAAAATAACAGATAGGTACACATGCTTCACCCCAAAACAGTTTAGAAAACAGTAAAAGAGGGGAATAATGTACTCGCCTGATAATGCTTGGAGGTCTTGAACAACAACCAAACAAAGCTAGAGGGAGCACGGAATCAGTCGGCAATCTAAAACTATAAAAATAAACCGGTCTTAAATCGGGAGATCGGATAGGATGAGGCTTGGTAAACCAAATGAGTGTTGGAACTCATATGATATGGTTTAACAAGGCCTACATACTACATTGAGACTAACCTAAGTGCTTTCGACCCATCGCGACCCATTAAGGTAACTTATGCTACTTTAACGCGTCGTGCGCGTGAAACGCGTTCAGACCGTCTAACTAGTCCTATGACAAGTGTTATATGCCTAAACATGTTACATAATCAGTTATGTGACAAAAGTTTAGGTTACATATGCTTAATTACCAATTATACATGAAAAGGGTATTCTGGTAATTTACCTAAGGCATATAAACTACCTATCATACAACTACTTAAACGAAGCGACCATAAGGTATAACCTCGGAAGGTTATTCCCTACCTACTATGGTCACCTAATGTGTTTGGTCGGATCCTAATGATCGACCAAATGGGTCGGGTTCGAAGGTATAGGCGATTTATTAGATCGCCTACCCTACGACCCTAGACAACGTGGTAATCAGTGGGCATAGTCCCAAGGGACTATGACCAACGTGATTATACTCACGTTGCGAAGTTCAAACGAACTTCGCATTGACCATTACTAGTCAACGCTGAAAGTCAAACAAAGTTTGACTTTCTGACTCGAAAAGCAGTAAAATAAGGAAAAGAACGAAAGAATACTTACGAAGGGTCCCCGAATGCTAACCTCGATTCAAAAATCTCAGGTATGAAACAATAGTTTCAACTTAGAGTTTCTCAAATCAAAGTTCTTGTAAGTTTTGCATTGGGGTGATGGGGTATTTATAGTTTTCGGGTAACCGTTAGGATCGTTTCATGGAATAACGTGATTGAATCATGTGCGTACACTTGTTGGAAACTCATGGTAGCTAAATATGGGTTCTTATCTGCTGACTAGACAAGTATGAATGTGTGGGTGTGGTTTAAACATGTGCAAACAGGCTGTTTAAACACTGAACCTGGTCTGGGGAACCCATACGCATCGTAGGGCAAAGATGGCCTGCGCATCGTATGGGTGAACTTTGGCAGATTTACACTTTTGGTCCCTGCAGTGCAATAAGGTCATTTCTGACACGTTTAAGGCCCGTTAACCCCATTTCAAAGCTCTAAAATGAAGTTAAAGTATAGGGAACTTAAAACATGCTCAAAAATATCTCGGATGTCGGTTCGTTTAGCCGTACGGTTGCGATGTTCAGTTAATTACGACGGAATGCGCATAAGCGCTAAAAACGATCCAAATGACGTGACGAATGGATTTTTCTTATGCCGAACACTAAAATAAAATATTTTAGTGCTTACATAAATTTTTGGAAGTCCGGATGTATTCAGAACGTAAGTTATGCGCGAAAATGCAAACTTGTGCACTTTTTGACACTTTTAGTCCCTGAATGACACAAAAGTTTATTTTAGCATACCGAACCCCTCAAAGCCTATTTCTAAGCTATGTGAAGGATATTAATGGTATGTTTAACTTATGGTCATGTTCCGGAATGTTTGTTACAGTTCAAATTGGCATACTTTCGCAGTTTGTCAAGTTTAGTCCCTGTAAGCGAATTAACTTGTTTTTGCCATACCAAAGCCTTTAAAACTTATTTCTAAGTTATGTAAAGGTTATTTAAGGTATGTTAAGCCTATTTCACTATTCCGGAGTGTTCGTTGGATTAAACTGCTTATATTTACGCATCAGAGCGCGTATAACCCTCCAGAAAGCGATTTAAAGCTTAGCATCAAACAAGAGTTGATATGTGTAAAAGATACACTTAATTTTACAAATCCCAAGTATGAAATACAATATTTCATTGGTTTGGCATTTGTTTCACGGTTGAAGTGACACAGGTGTTACAGTCTCCCCTACTTTAGGAAATTTCGTCCCGAAATTTAATTCTAGAGGAAACTTGTGAAGACAGCTGTGACGGTTTCGCCTTCTAATAGATCCGTCGAACCCTTAAGTAAAACTCTGGGCCATGTTAGGATTCTTAGCGAATTTGTTAACCCTCAAAGTGAATTCCTTGTAGCAGTAAAACATGGAATTTTTGAACTATGGATAGAAAAACGTTTCTTATGAAGACTTATCATAGGAAACTTGTGTGTGTGATTGAGATCAGAATTGGGAAGTGTAAGATAAAATGACATCGGTCAAGGTCCAAGACTTCTCCCGTATCATTATTCTTGTCACTATAGGTCTTAACACATGACAAAGCTCCCTCTGGTTTCTGTGCACTGAATTCCATAATTATGTAGGCCTCCATAATTACGTAATTCCTTGCATAGTCCGCACAGTTCATTTCATAATGCGTAGAGGAAAAATCAATTGAATAAACATGAAGCGACTCGACTAGACCACCAAAGGGTCCTTTTAATTTGATCAACGAACGATCTTTTAACTAGATCAACATATGATCTTATTAACTAAACCGTCGTACGATCTCCTTAAATAGACCACTTAAGGGATCTAATTATAGAATAGTACTTTAAAATCCAAGGGACTTGACTACAACGTAGAAGTCTATTAAGGATTTAAGATAGTAACTTTGGATATCCTATTATGAATCTCTCGTATGAGATATGAAAGATTTTACGAGGATTTGGATGGATCACATACAACCACAAACATGTAAGAAAACACATAAGCACAAAATTAGTTAACTTGATTCTTTAATTTGTTGTCTTTGAGCATGGATAATTAAAGCACACTAGAAATCCAATCCATGAATTTCATTCGGTACTTTAATCATTTTTAAGGATCCATCTATAAAGATAGAAGGATTCTCAATAAAAGTTTGCTTTGTTTCTTAAAAGAAACGAGTGTTTAGGGTTCTTGGGGAGATCACAAATATTCATAAAATGACAGAACCATACGAGTAGTTTGTCTTTGAGTTGACATCATAAGATTGTATCCAACGTTCACACAATCGTATCAGTTTTGCAAAAATAAAAACGACGAATTTTTATTTATATAACAACTGACTTGTCTTTAAACATCATAATATAACAACCAAGGAAATAACAAAACACTAGTTGTTCACTGCCGCATCATTGTTCATGTTTGCCTCATTGATGTTAAACGCTCGTCCTCGCGCCGGAGGTGCGTTAACAAGCCCTGGGCAATTGTTCCTGTAGTGGGTAAGGTCACCGCAGTTATAACATGACCCCGGAGGGAACCGTGCTTGAACAGCAGCAGGGTTTGCAGCAGCTTGATTTGCATAACGACAAACATTGATCAAATGTCCCAACCGTCCACAGTGGGTACATTTGTGACACTGCTCTTGCTCTAGATGATGACGGTTGCACTTGTTGCACAAAGGTGCAGTACCAACATAGTTTTGCCTTTTGCGAGGTTGTGCTGGCTGGTTTGGTGCAACCTGTTTGTCTTGAGCAGTTACAGCGAAATTTTGAGAGGCTTTGCGCTTCTTCTTCTTGGACACCCCAGCATTTTCTTCCTTTGGTTCCACTTGAGCAGTCTTGTCAGTTGGTCTTGAGTCGCCCTTTCGAAACAGCTTACGCTTCCTGATGTGGGATTCAGTTAGGGTGGCAGACAGTTCAATGGCTTGTCTGACAGTAGTAGGGTTACTGCCAGTAACGATATCCTGAACTAGGTCAGGAAGACCATCAGTATATTTCTCGATCGCCTTATCCACATGAGTAACCATAGCAGGACACAACAGGCTCAATTCTTCAAAACGGTCAGTATAGGCTCGATGTTCACCACTGTCTTGCTTCAAATCATCAAACTCCCTCTCCAAAGCTCGTAGTTCATGACGAGGGCAAAACTCCTTCATCATAAGAGCCCTAAGCTCAGCCCAAGTCTGTGCTAATGCAACCTCAGCACCGCGGTCTCTCATCACCCCGTTCCACCATGTGAGAGCCCTCTTCTGAAACACACTTGAAGAAAACTCGACCTTGCGATTTTCAGGACACTGAACGTGACGGAAGGTATTCTCAATGCTCTCGAACCACTGAAGAAGCCCAGTTGCTCCCTCAGAACCACTAAACTTGAGCAGTTTTGCTGAGTTGAAACTCTTGAAATTGCATGGAGCATTGTTGTTGTTGATGGCTTGCATCATTTGAGCATAAAGATTTGGGAAGGCAACAGCCATTTGCTGCGCGATGATTTCCGCCAGTTCGGCATTTTCCATCTGATTGTCGCGTCGAGGAGGCATTCTAAAAGAGGAAACATGAAAGGAAACGGGTGAGAGATTTAGACGAAAAGAATGAGATGAAACAAATCTGATGAAAGCAAGGATAGTGGTCATTTGTTTTGTCACACCCCAACCAATGGCGGAAACATCGGGATGAGACGAAGTGTGAAGATTGCTAGAGACATCATAACGCTATTTGTGACAATATTTAAATAATTCCCATTTCATTCCATAACTTCAAATTTTCAACATTACATAATCTCAATGTCAACAAGTTCAAAAGAAATACTAACAACATAATCAAAATTGATACAACATATTAAACCTAACGTCTAAATGTGTATCTAGGCATCACGCTACTTCTTTTCATATCATCGTCATCAACCTGTAACATGTTTAAAATAAGGGGTCAATGCAAAAGCAAAGGCGAGTATACAAGTTTGGTACATTCATAGCAAAAGATAAGTTTCGAACAATTCCTCATAGCAAGCATGTGATTCAAGATAAACAATAAATTTGGCATGTGTCTAACAGATCAAACCAAGGAAACGCAACAGGCTCATGACATTACCTCAAGTTTACGGGCGGGTCGTTAATCCTATAGCGCTACATATGTCACGGTTTGGCTCGTACGAAGTTAATGATAAGTTCAACACATAAGAATCACCCAAGTTTAAAGTATCAAGCCATCACGTATACAAGCATGTTATAGGAATGTTCATGTGTTTAAGCAAAATGTTCATGTGTAAGTTGTTGATAAGTAAACATGTTACACCCCAAAAGTGGTAAAAGTAAAAAGGGGAAATACGAGTATACTCACAAAGTTTGCATATGCTTTCCAATTATCCAATTATTGACGAGTTGATGAGGTTAAAAGATTGAATGCGTAAGGGTTAAGGTTCAAGTAGGTTTAGGGTCGAGATTCGGTATTTAAAACATCATAAAAATAAGATATGAGTCTAACATGTGAAAATAATTATCTTCAACACTTAACACTTGTATGACACTTGGTAACCACAAGGGTTATGATAATGTTTTCATGAGTTGAACACCCATAAGAATCACAACAAGGTTTTGGTTTTAGATGGTGTTCTACTACTTTAACATATAAACACAAGTTCAACATCAAAGGTTCGAATGAGTATATATACATATTTAGGTTAAGTAATACATATTCTTTAGTCCAATAATTCAAGTAGGAGGTAGGAGATTAAATCTCCATTTAGGCACCTCGAGTAGTCATGGATGTCAAGTATGGGGTAGAAAGAACTAGCTTCCGTTTAGGGACCCCTTGTATGTTCACCACTACACTTGATGTAAAAACAACCAAGGAGGGTCATGAACTAAGGTAAATACAATAATATAACAAGCTATACTAAGAGAAATCATCAAACCATGTGAGGATTTTATGTTGAAACAACCCAAGTTGTTCCATAATCACTCTTCATCAAAGCATAAGTTTGAACATGATTTGTGGGCCAAAACCCTTATCAAAACAGAATTATTTGAGGTTTTAACCTCTGATTTATAGTGTCTCAACCATGTTTTTAAGCTTAACCAACCATAAGAGAGGTTGTAAGCATTAGGACATTGGTGTGAGATGTGTTAGACACAAGTTGGATGAAGTTTAAACAAGTTTGTAAGAACATAAATCAAAACAGAAAGTTTTGGATCATTTCAGGGGATTTCCAGGTCTGATTTCTCCAAGGAGAAGTCAAGGAATCATACCCTATGATTATCCAAGCAATTAGGAAGAAGAATCAAGTGATTTCATTAAGAAATGAGCAAGTTATGCTCACTTTTGTGCAAGGTTATGAATCTGCCCGAAAATGCAACTTTGCTACTGATTTGAGAGAGTATTTGGAGTGATTTGAGAGTGTTGAAAGTGTAGAAAGGTGAGGAGAAGGGTTGTATTTATAGTGGAAGAGGTTGGTGGTGATTGGAGGTGCTTAGAGGTGGATTAGAGGTGATTGGGTGAGTTTAAGTGTTGGGATTTTGTGCCAATTCGCGTAGATAATCAGCTGCTGTGTTTCTTTTGCGAAACTGAAGGCCATGCGGCCCGCATGAGGTTTCATGCAAGTCAAAGCGGGCCGCCCGGGGTTGGGTTATTGGTTATAAGTTTCAAAAATTACACTTTAGCCCCCAGACTTGTTTATTTTGATGTTTTTGGGACTTTAAGGACCAATCTTGCCATAAAAGTATGTTTTAAGGTAAGTTCAAGTACGAGAAGTATAAACCAAGTATAATTGAGTGTAAAGTATCATAATCAAGCGTCGTTTACGTTCAAAACATGTTTAGGGCGTAAGTTTCATGTAATTACAAGTTTAGCACATTGTTTCCAAAAATTACGATTAAGTACCAATTGTTCCACGAAATTGAATGTATGAGACTATATAAAGTATGTGTATCATGTAATTAACAAAATACGAGTTTAAATCATAATCCAAGTCTCGGATTTTGCATCGTTTTTAAATAAAAGGACGATTACAAGACTTACGAAGTTTCCAAAAATAGTTTTACAAACGATGGTTACTAAATATAGAAAGTATGAAAACGCGGGGCGTTACAGTCTCCCCTCCTTTAGGAAATTTCGTCCCGAAATTTATTCAAGAGGTAGACTTGAAAAGTTTTTGTAAAAATTTGAGACTTGAAATTTTGAAACGTTTTGAAAGGCACAAAACTTAGGAGAGTGACAAGGTAAATTTGTGAGTGAGTTCATTGTTTAAAAATGATTTGAGGTATCTAACTTAGTTGAAACATGTAGGTGCGTATATAGGTGCAGTGAGTCTAAGCAAGTTTGAGTAACTTGAATTGGCGACGCATAAAAAGTGACGTATTAAGAAAGAAGATGTTTGACAAACGGTTTGTGTTTTGATGGGACGTGGTAACGAGATCACATTTGTAGAAGATTGTTTATTGAGTGAAACGAGAAGGTCTGGCACTTTAAATAAAGCTTTAAAGGTATACTAAGTATAGTCACACGAGAATCCAGAATAGGGAGGCTATTTTATAGGTAACGTGGCAAGTTAAGACTCGAATGTTTAGACAAGCTTCATGGCGGACGAGGTTTGCATGAACTAAAAGGATAAGGAGAATGATACGAGTGTAGAATGAACGAATGACTCTTAAAGAGTGCGGGTATAAGAATAGCATAAGTGTTGGATAGATGAACGTAGTGTGTTAAGGATGAAGTCTCGTCATGGATAATCGGATATAATGCGTTTGTGAGTGGTGTGAAGTTGTATTAGGTCCAAAAGGTCTGTAAAACATTGAATTTCTCATGGCACGTTTTACGAACTTTGGTAATATGGTGAAAACACTTATATATAGGAAGTACCAGCGGCGTATCCACCACGTTTTGACCATATTACGTCCATTCCGTATTCGGTGTCATGTTACGTTCCGTGTCTTACCATACACAGTAGTACACTCTATGGTTCTCATAGGTCTATCACTATAATCCCGTGTGCACCCGTGATTATATTGATCGTCGCCTAATCCGCATAGCTTGTACTAGTTGTGTATGAATTAGGGTATCCATAATTTAAAAATTAAGAATGTGCACGTGTAAGAATGTAGTATGTAAGCAAGTCCATGCTTAAGTATGTATGGGACCCACGCAAGCGAATCCCTCGGATTATGCTCGCGTATAGGTACGAATGTATGAACCATGTGTATGAATGAAAGCACTTGCATAAATATAAGTATGAATTCGAATGTATGTATAAGCATAAACGTAAGACGGGGAAGTAGTATGTGTATAGGTATAAGCACGCAACGTATGAGTATAAGTGAAAACATGAAATATATGAGCATAGGTAAAATCATGAAACGTATGAGTATAAATAAAACATGAAACGTATGAGTATAAGTATGAATATGATTAATAGTATAGGCATAAAACGTATGAATGTAAGTGTAGGTACGAATATTTAAATTTACGTATATAGTGTACGTCGGAACATCACGGATTTAAGTGTATAAAATCGTCCAAAAGGTTAAGTATGTACATACGAATGATTATGAGGAATTGTTGCGTTAAAATGACTAAAACGTGTATGACGAAATGTGTGTATAGTTGCTTTGAACAAAACGTTGGGTTTATCGTGTCAAAATTTGATTGAGCTTGGTTTGAAAGGTAGAATGTAGTTCGTATATGTAAAGGAACATAAAGTACTCATTGGTTATGCATAATGCATTTTGTAATGAATGGAAATGCTACTTTTGTTTTAAAAGAGTTTACGAGATCCAAGGATGGTCGGTCTCCAAGAAGTCTTCTTGCCCACGTGTGTTGTAAATTGGTGTAAGAAAGTTTTCAATCAAAAGTAATTTCATTTCATTAGACAAGAAGTTGTGAATTTAGGAGGTTCTTGTGAAAACGAGGATCCTTTAGAAAAGAGTTTTAGCAAAAGGACTTTGTGATTGTTAAAAGTTCTAACAAATGATTTGTTGATGTTTAAAAGAAAAAAAAAGAGTCTTTGGTAAAACGATCATATAACATCCATAAGATCTTATAGGTGTAAAAGAAATGTTGGTTTGATCCTCTGATCGGGAATGAAAGCCTTTAGTTTGATGATATATATCATGAGTGCGTTTTAGTGATTAAGTCGAATATGAAGTTCATGGGCGAGATTTGTTTGACCGATTTAAGTGATAGGTAGCATTTCGTAAGGTTTGGAAATTTGTGTAGTAAAATGTTTAAGTTAAGTTAAGAATCCGTGTATGTGAGTTAGGAAAAAAAAATAGGTTGTAGGATAGAAAGTATGCTTGACAAAACAATGTATTTTGAAATCGTACACGTATGTATTTTGAATAATGATCAATAATTTAGATATAAACATGATCGAGTTTGCATAATAAGATATTTTGAAGAGGCGTTTTGGTAACGATCACCTAGGTAAGGGAATCACCCCGAACTTGTTGGTAAGGTCATTTTAAGAAAAGGGGAGTGGAGTTAATCGTCAAGGTAAGGAAATCACTCCTATCTCGAGGATATGTCTCCACTTGTCGTTACAAGGAATATGAATTTAAATTACATGAAATCATGCATATGTATAAATGTATGGAAAAGATTCAATATGTTGTGTGTGTGAGAAGAAAATATCGAAAGTAAATTTGAATTGAAAGATTGCATCATATAAAATAAATAATAGAAACACACGTTTGATTAAAATTCGGATGGTTCCAAAACGGAACTTTTGACTAACCAAAGTGGTCGAAAAGTCTTTCGAACTTGAGGAGCATGCTTTGGCCTAATAGGTGAAATACTCTTGCCGACAAGTCGGTTGACGGTATTTACCCTTCTAGTTACTACATGTCCCCAATTCAATTGAGATTTCGAGACTTGGCGGGATTAATGAAATCAAGGAGTGGAACTAGTCGACAAGGTGCGGGTTTCACCCCTAACTTGGCGATTTAGTATCCTAAGTGTGGTTGGTACTCGTCGGGTCAAAAGTTAATTTCGACACTTTGGCGAGGGTCCACTAGAATTTGAAATTTGAATTTCTCCATCAAGGTGTGGATTTCACTCCTAACTTGGTGGTGAATTTCGTGTAAGAAAGAAAGTAGGAGAATCGAGAGTCATTCACCAAATTGTGGGTTTCACGCCTATTTTGGCGAAGTCGTCTCATTTTGAAATATGAGTGTTGTCGGATTTAGAATAATCGAGTAAAATGCATGAGGGAAACGTATGTCAAAGGAAATATATGAACAAGTATAAACACATAAGAGGGCATATCAAGAATGGTGCTTGGATTATGAAATGATAAAACATGTATTAGCACATAGAGAAATGTGTTTAGAGTACCACGTAATGAATCGAACAATGAAGTAAGTATTAACACATAATAAGACAAGCATTAATGCATAAGAATAACATGTTGAATATTTCTCATGAGTGATACACATGTCTAAAATAGCATAAATAAGAAACAAATAAGGTATCATGTAGTGGTTCAAGCAAGCATACGAATAAGGCTCTAAAACTATAGACTAGGTAAAAGCATGGCAATTTTCCTAATTCCCTATAGTTATGGCTCTGATACCAATCTGTCACACCCCAACCAATGGCGGAAACATCGGGATGAGACGAAGTGTGAAGATTGCTAGAGACATCATAACGCTATTTGTGACAATATTTAAATAATTCCCATTTCATTCCATAACTTCAAATTTTCAACATTACATAATCTCAATGACAACAAGTTCAAAAGAAATACTAACAACATAATCAAAATTGATACAACATATTAAACCTAACGTCTAAATGTGTATCTAGGCATCACGCTACTTCTTTTCATATCATCGTCATCAACCTGTAACATGTTTAAAATAAGGGGTCAATGCAAAAGCAAAGGCGAGTATACAAGTTTGGTACATTCATAGCAAAAGATAAGTTTCGAACAATTCCTCATAGCAAGCATGTGATTCAAGATAAACAATAAATTTGGCATGTGTCTAACAGATCAAACCAAGGAAACGCAACAGGCTCATGACATTACCTCAAGTTTACGGGCGGGTCGTTAATCCTATAGCGCTACATATGTCACGGTTTGGCTCGTACGAAGTTAATGATAAGTTCAACACATAAGAATCACCCAAGTTTAAAGTATCAAGCCATCACGTATACAAGCATGTTATAGGAATGTTCATGTGTTTAAGCAAAATGTTCATGTGTAAGTTGTTGATAAGTAAACATGTTACACCCCAAAAGTGGTAAAAGTAAAAAGGGGAAATACGAGTATACTCACAAAGTTTGCATATGCTTTCCAATTATCCAATTATTGACGAGTTGATGAGGTTAAAAGATTGAATGCGTAAGGGTTAAGGTTCAAGTAGGTTTAGGGTCGAGATTCGGTATTTAAAACATCATAAAAATAAGATATGACTCTAACATGTGAAAATAATTATCTTCAACACTTAACACTTGTATGACACTTGGTAACCACAAGGGTTATGATAATGTTTTCATGAGTTGAACACCCATAAGAATCACAACAAGGTTTTGGTTTTAGATGGTGTTCTACTACTTTAACATATAAACACAAGTTCAACATCAAAGGTTCGAATGAGTATATATACATATTTAGGTTAAGTAATACATATTCTTTAGTCCAATAATTCAAGTAGGAGGTAGGAGATTAAATCTCCATTTAGGCACCTCGAGTAGTCATGGATGTCAAGTATGGGGTAGAAAGAACTAGCTTCCGTTTAGGGACCCCTTGTATGTTCACCACTACACTTGATGTAAAAACAACCAAGGAGGGTCATGAACTAAGGTAAATACAATAATATAACAAGCTATACTAAGAGAAATCATCAAACCATGTGAGGATTTTATGTTGAAACAACCCAAGTTGTTCCATAATCACTCTTCATCAAAGCATAAGTTTGAACATGATTTGTGGGCCAAAACCCTTATCAAAACAGAATTATTTGAGGTTTTAACCTCTGATTTATAGTGTCTCAACCATGTTTTTAAGCTTAACCAACCATAAGAGAGGTTGTAAGCATTAGGACATTGGTGTGAGATGTGTTAGACACAAGTTGGATGAAGTTTAAACAAGTTTGTAAGAACATAAATCAAAACAGAAAGTTTTGGATCATTTCAGGGGATTTCCGGGTCTGATTTCTCCAAGGAGAAGTCAAGGAATCATACCCTATGATTATCCAAGCAATTAGGAAGAAGAATCAAGTGATTTCATTAAGAAATGAGCAAGTTATGCTCACTTTTGTGCAAGGTTATGAATCTGCCCGAAAATGCAACTTTGCTACTGATTTGAGAGAGTATTTGGAGTGATTTGAGAGTGTTGAAAGTGTAGAAAGGTGAGGAGAAGGGTTGTATTTATAGTGGAAGAGGTTGGTGGTGATTGGAGGTGCTTAGAGGTGGATTAGAGGTGATTGGGTGAGTTTAAGTGTTGGGATTTTGTGCCAATTCGCGTAGATAATCAGCTGCTGTGTTTCTTTTGCGAAACTGAAGGCCATGCGGCCCGCATGAGGTTTCATGCAAGTCAAAGCGGGCCGCCCGGGGTTGGGTTATTGGTTATAAGTTTCAAAAATTACACTTTAGCCCCCAGACTTGTTTATTTTGATGTTTTTGGGACTTTAAGGACCAATCTTGCCATAAAAGTATGTTTTAAGGTAAGTTCAAGTACGAGAAGTATAAACCAAGTATAATTGAGTGTAAAGTATCATAATCAAGCGTCGTTTACGTTCAAAACATGTTTAGGGCGTAAGTTTCATGTAATTACAAGTTTAGCACATTGTTTCCAAAAATTACGATTAAGTACCAATTGTTCCACGAAATTGAATGTATGAGACTATATAAAGTATGTGTATCATGTAATTAACAAAATACGAGTTTAAATCATAATCCAAGTCTCGGATTTTGCATCGTTTTTAAATAAAAGGACGATTACAAGACTTACGAAGTTTCCAAAAATAGTTTTACAAACGATGGTTACTAAATATAGAAAGTATGAAAACGCGGGGCGTTACATGTTTGTCACTACAAAGCAACGAACGACCCTGGTGACTAATCAAAGTAAATGGATCAAAAATAATGTATCGCGAAGACATGCTCGCCTATAAGTGAACACTCATCCCAAGAATTCCCAGGTAAGCACAACTGGTCTCGCGTCTGATGAGATATATACGAAGTGCTTGCCTAGACAGAAAACCCATAATACAGGCATTCACCCTTCCAGTTTGCACGTGTTCACATTATTTAAAACCCAAAACCTTGACGAGATTTTTGAAAATTCAAAGGGGTTCAAAACCATATAACAGAGGGTTCAAAACCTAGTAATCAATCATCCTAGAACAGATGATTAGTTTTCAAAGCGGTTTTGAAATTTATGTTCTTGTTGTGGTCGTCGCCTAAGGATAGGTGACGGTATTGTTTTATGACTAAACGCAAGCAAACTCGCGTTAGGGTCCTAGAAAGGTTATAGACTAGGTCAAAACATTACTAATAACCTAATTCCCTATAACCATTGGCTCTGATACCATCTTTTCTGTAACACCCCGACCACGTAGAACATACAAAACGTGGCGGAAATGTCGGGGAGTGTTGTAACAGAATTAATCGTTTCAAATCCATGGCAATTAAAGTTTCGTTTTATTAATCAATTATGAGAGTTTACATTGTTTAAACAAGAAACAAAGGGTACATAACATAAGTTAACTAGTTATTGTCTCGTTTTAAGTCGCTAAAGCACGAGTCCATCCTAAATGTAGCATGTATCAACAATCATTGCAAAGCAGTACCTGAAACATATGTAAAAACGAGGTCAGCAAAGAAATGCTGGCGAGTACATAGGTTTTGTGAAAATAAGATTCATGACTTCTGTTTAAGAAAATGTTTAGTCATGAACCTAGTAATTTGCTTTGCCTTTGTAAATCATTTGAAAAAAAACCCGATGAGTTCAGGTGATATGTATAATAAGAGAATAATGCATGATTAAATGAATAACCATGTAATATGAGTTTGTATAAGATAAGTTGTTTGTAAATAAATGTCTTGTGAAAAGTATGTTATTTGTATAAAATGTTTATATGTATCAAACTGAAATGATTCAAATAACGCTGCGATATATGTAATACCATACAAACACTTATATATAGGAAGTACCAGCGGCGTATCCACCATGCTTGTATCATATTACACACGCATCGTTACTTAATCACTTATTCAAACCAAACCATCAAGATGTAAAATGTTCATGTCTAATGTAATTCATGTAATATGTATTCAATGTGATTTGTATAAATAAATGTAAGATTTAAACAAATAACCTGATAGTAGCATATTAAAAGTATACTTTGGATTTGTAAGTAACATATTAAACTATGTTTTTGGTTTCATATATAACATATCAAAATATGCTTTAGATGTGATAAATAACATATTAAACTATGTTTTGGTTTCATATATAACATATCAAAATATGCTTTAGATGTGATAAATAACATATTAAACTATGTTTTGGTTTCATAAATATATGTTGGTTTTGTACAATACCACACATGAGAGTATATTCAACTATACTTTGATAGTGTGATTTAAGAATTCATTCAGACCTAGTGCATCAAAATACACCTTTGAGACTATAGGAATACCACAAAGGAAATCCCTATTTGGATGGAGCAACAAATTGGTTTCAGACATTCCATGACAACAGGAATGGGGTGTCAAATCCTATAGCGTTATATCATACTAACAATCGGTCTGGTGAACATAAAATAAGTACAATTCAACAATTTATTTTATGTTCTTTGAGAAATAAATGTTTAAACTATAATTAATCATTCAGTTTGTCAAATGATAAGTAATAACATGTATAATCAATTATACTTTTGGAATCATGAAAATAACAGATAGGTACACATGCTTCACCCCAAAACAGTTTAGAAAACAGTAAAAGAGGGGAATAATGTACTCGCCTGATAATGCTTGGAGGTCTTGAACAACAACCAAACAAAGCTAGAGGGAGCACGGAATCAGTCGGCAATCTAAAACTATAAAAATAAACCGGTCTTAAATCGGGAGATCGGATAGGATGAGGCTTGGTAAACCAAATGAGTGTTGGAACTCATATGATATGGTTTAACAAGGCCTACATACTACATTGAGACTAACCTAAGTGCTTTCGACCCATCGCGACCCATTAAGGTAACTTATGCTACTTTAACGTGTCGTGCGCGTGAAACGCGTTCAGACCGTCTAACTAGTCCTATGACAAGTGTTATATGCCTAAACATGTTACATAATCAGTTATGTGACAAAAGTTTAGGTTACATATGCTTAATTACCAATTATACATGAAAAGGGTATTCTGGTAATTTACCTAAGGCATATAAACTACCTATCATACAACTACTTAAACGAAGCGACCATAGGGTATAACCTCGGAAGGTTATTCCCTACCTACTATGGTCACCTAATGTGTTTGGTCGGATCCTAATGATCGACCAAATGGGTCGGGTTCGAAGGTATAGGCGATTTATTAGATCGCCTACCCTACGACCCTAGACAACGTGGTAATTAGTGGGCATAGTCCCAAGGGACTATGACCAACGTGATTATACTCACGTTGCGAAGTTCAAACGAACTTCGCATTGACCATTACTGGTCAACGCTGAAAGTCAAACAAAGTTTGACTTTCTGACTCGAAAAGCAGTAAAATAAGGAAAAGAACGAAAGAATACTTATGAAGGGTCCCCGAATGCTAACCTCGATTCAAAAATCTCAGGTATGAAACAATAGTTTCAACTTAGAGTTTCTCAAATCAAAGTTCTTGTAAGTTTTGCATTGGGGTGATGGGGTATTTATAGTTTTCGGGTAACCGTTAGGATCGTTTCATGGAATAACGTGATTGAATCATGTGCGTACACTTGTTGGAAACTCATGGTAGCTAAATATGGGTTCTTATCTGCTGACTAGACAAGTATGAATGTGTGGGTGTGGTTTAAACATGTGCAAACAGGCTGTTTAAACACTGAACCTGGTCTGGGGAACCCATACGCATCGTAGGGCAAAGATGGCCTGCGCATCGTATGGGTGAACTTTGGCAGATTTACACTTTTGGTCCCTGCAGTGCAATAAGGTCATTTCTGACACGTTTAAGGCCCGTTAACCCCATTTCAAAGCTCTAAAATGAAGTTAAAGTATAGGGAACTTAAAACATGCTCAAAAATATCTCGGATGTCGGTTCGTTTAGCCGTACGGTTGCGATGTTCGGTTAATTACGACGGAATGCGCATAAGCGCTAAAAACGATCCAAATGACGTGACGAATGGATTTTTCTTATGCCGAACACTAAAATAAAATATTTTAGTGCTTACATAAATTTTTGGAAGTCCGGATGTATTCAGAACGTAAGTTATGCGCGAAAATGCAAACTTGTGCACTTTTTGACACTTTTAGTCCCTGAATGACACAAAAGTTTATTTTAGCATACCGAACCCCTCAAAGCCTATTTCTAAGCTATGTGAAGGATATTAATGGTATGTTTAACTTTTGGTCATGTTCCGGAATGTTTGTTACAGTTCAAATTGGCATACTTTCGCAGTTTGTCAAGTTTAGTCCCTGTAAGCGAATTAACTTGTTTTTGCCATACCAAAGCCTTTAAAACTTATTTCTAAGTTATGTAAAGGTTATTTAAGGTATGTTAAGCCTATTTCACTATTCCGGAGTGTTCGTTGGATTAAACTGCTTATATTTACGCATCAGAGCGCGTATAACCCTCCAGAAAGCGATTTAAAGCTTAGCATCAAACAAGAGTTGATATGTGTAAAAGATACACATAATTTTACAAATCCCAAGTATGAAATACAATATTTCATTGGTTTGGCATTTGTTTGACGGTTGAAGTGACACAGGTGTTACAGTTATAGTCTAGGTCAAAATTTTACTAATAACCTAATTCCCTATAACCATGAGCTCTGATACCAACTTTTCTGTCACACCCCGACCACGTAAAACAACAAATCGTGGCGGAAACTTCGAGGAGTGTCGTAACAGAATCATTGTTTCACAACACATGGAATATAGAATATTGTTTTATTACATAATAAGTTACATTGTCTTGGAATTAGATCAACAAACAGTACAATTGCCGTTCATGTTTTATAATTACTAAGGCCCATGTCCATCCTATGTAAAGCAATCAACAGTCGTTACGAAATAAAACCTGAAACATATGTGAAAGTAAATACGTCAGCATAAAAATGCCTGTGAGTAACATAAGTTTTGTGTTGAGGATTCATGACTTTGAATGTTTAAAGAAATGTTTAACAAAAGTAGTCATGAGCCTTAAGATATTTTCTTTTATATTTCATACAAAAAGTGATAAGAAATCAGATGATATAAAAGAATAATGCAATAATGAAATGAATAACCAACTAAAAATGTGTTTGTAGCATATATAAAAATATACCTTGGTTTTAAGAAAGTCGGATAAGTAATATATTAAAATATATTTTAGTTTCAAAACAGTTAAACAGATAGTATATCAAATATACTTTAGTTGTTAAAATAATAGTTTTCGGTAGTATATCATAAGTATACTTTGGTTTTGTAAATAACATATCAACTATGTTTTAGTAAATAACAAAATATATGTTGGATTTGTACATAGTATATCAATTTATACTTTGGTAAATAATATCACATATGAGAGCATATCAAACTATACTTTGGAAGTATATCAAAATATACAAAAGAAAATGTGATTTAGAATTCATTCAAACCTTAGTGTATCAAACTACAACTTAGAGACTATAGAAATACCACAAAGGCAATTTCTATTTGGATAAAAATTCGGTTTCTGACATTTCATACAACAGGAATGGGGTGTCTAGTCCTATAGCGCTATATCGCTATATCGTACTACCAATCAGTTTGGTGAATGTATAAAGAAAGTACAATCCAACAATTAGTTTTAGGATCTTTGAAAATTAGTGTTTAAACCATAGATAATTGTTCAATTCGTCAAAAGATAAGTACTATCATGTATAGTCATATAGTTGAAATCATGAAAATAACAGTTAGGCACATATGTTTCACCCCAAAATATTTGAAAGCAGTAAAAGAGGGGACTATGTACTCACCTTTGGGTGCGTTTTTATATGTTAACACAATCCCTCAAATAGTTTATTCGTCCTAAATTAAATAAGAACGATTTAATAATCAAAGACCCACAAAAATACATAAGTTTCTCCGATACTTAGAATTTTCACATAACTTTGAGATCTTCTCAAAAAGTTATTATTTTTGATTATATTGGTGTATTTATATATATATGAGTTCATATATATTTTAAAAAAAAATTGGGACTTGAACGATTTTATTGGTGACCCTCATCATGTTATAAGCAATATATCTACGATTTGCGCGTCGTAATATATATACTCAAATGTAACATACTAATAATAATGTAATACACATAATCTTGTCAAGTATTAACATGTCATCATACGCATATTATAAAACACATAGCACATTGTAACACATAAAATTTACCCATGACCAACCCATTATAGTGTATGTTGAAAAACACGTATTTTAGCGATTCGGTAACGTTTTTGGGCGTTGGAAGTCACGTATGACTAACCAAACACCAAGTAAACTTAATATAAGTTAAAATACTTATTTTTATATCAAAAATATCAGTTTACTTACTGATCTAACAGTTTTATAAAAATCATCCGAAAAGCCGATTCTAACCGTTTTACCGCATAGTTTTGCATTAAATGTTACCCTAACCATCCCAACTTGAAACGACTTGATATTTTAACATAACCCATGTTATTTACTGAATAAAATAGTGGTTATACTCATGATAGTGCAGGTCTCAAATAAAGCACATAAATCATGCAAATTTCACATATTTTACCACTTTCTAAGCTATATGTACAACATGCAAAGCTATCAAACGTATGACAAAGTTTCATGCCATTATAATATACCAAATAATGTTATTTTTAGTGTTTATAATCTGTTCTAAAACATTTTTGTCATACAATCATTTTTTTTATCATTTCTTGAGCTTTAAATGAACATGTATTCTCTTGTACAAGTGTCTAAAGCACGCTATCATATTATCATCATCATATGAGTTTAGATGCATCAAAGACGTGATTTATTCATGTTTATTTGCTGATGTATTTGAACATTTATCATATCATACACAAATCATTCAACACTTGCATTTTAACTATCATTCAAGAACAAGCAACAACTTAAAAATTCCCAAATATGTCTAATAAATTTTTAGCCATTTACATGTCAAAATACTAACATTACTTCAAGTTTACAACTCACGATTCAATCACTCCTTTATATCTCTAACATATTTGCACATAATCTTGTTCATGCAAGCAAACATCCTAAACAAGTATTTATCAAAAATCAAACTCAAATCTCATACCCACACACACACACACACACACACACACACACACACACACATATATCACCACTTTTATTTTGTATCAAGACCCATTTCTTTTAGATTTCAAGTTTGTGAAAAATTCCAAGATTCAAGAGAAACTTCCAATCATCAAGAACAACCAAGAATCAAGTGTATTATTTAAACATAAACATTATACCTTCAAGATTCAAGTGGGTTTTTGGATGAGGTTTTGATGATATGGAGCTTGAAATCACTTGAAAGCACCTTGGAAACTCATTTGGATCTTCACACCAACTTAAAATTAGCTTGGAATAGGGTTTGATCTTGAAGAAGAAAATTGCAAAAATGGAAATGGAGGTGGTGGTGGGTGTTTACGGTCATGGGGGAGAGAGAGAGATGAAGATGGAGTGTAGTGAGAGCTTAGGTCTTTATATATGGCAAATACAAGATCTAAAATATCATTTGAGATCTCATAAGATCTAGATAAAATCAAAGAAAGATCAAGAATATAATAAAAATAAGATCTTTGCGATATGGTGTGATTTTGGTGGGTCCTAGTGACCTTGGATATCAAGGGGGGGGGGGTAAGTGTAAATTTTAATTGGTAATTTAGATAAAAACAGGTATTTAACTAGATACCGTGTATTTTATCTAGCGTTTAAATCCCGGTTTATGGCGTTCTAAATTATTTTTATTATTCTTTAAAAATAAACTCGCCAAAATTTTACTGAAATAAATTTCAGTTGCCGAGACTGGCTGCGTTGTCTGTGTTTTGCAGTAGAAGCACTGTGTTACGCTGTCACACGCGGTACGCGCTTAAACTTTGAAAAATAACGTTTTAAGCGTTTTAATTTATTTTTCAACACGAACATGATTAGAATAATATTTTAATCATAACAGAATATTTTTGTAATTTAAATATTATCCGGGCGGTCACCAACGTTCGTTTCGCAGTTTTGTCGCAAATAGTTCTAAAGTTCGAATAAGCATGTTTTTGCCATACCGAATCTGTCGAAACTTATTTCTAAGTGATGTAAAGGGTATTTAGGGTATGTTTGGCTTATGTCACAGTTCCGGAGTGTACGTCACGTTAAACTAATTATGTTTACGTAATGATTTATGATTTTACTTCCAGAATAGGTTTGAGAGTTCGGAATTGAACAATGATTGAAAACGTACTAATGTCACAAATAATTAAACAAATATTGAAATTAAAATGCCATAATTCGTTAAATACAAAGTTGTTCGGAACAGTACAAGGGTTAAAATACACAGATGTCACAAAGCGTTGCCGCCAAACGATTTCCTATCTAAACAATTTTCCCAAGAGGTTCGAGTACAAATCCTGGATCTGTGATTAGGCTGTCACCCCCCCCCTTAATTCTACAAGGAGATTAGTGTTACTGTCCATGCAAGGCCTCTAACAGAGTTGTCTGAGTACTAGAATGGTATCTGTTGCTGTAAACTCAACCAAAGTTAGGTGTCCTTTCAAATTTTTACTAAGTCAATCACACACATGCTCGCAACATGTCTTCAAGTGTCAGGACAGTTCGTTTACTCTAACCGTTTGTCCTATGATGATAAATAATGCTCATGTCCATACGTGAGCCAAGAGTGTTGTGTAATACCTGTCATAAATCAGATATAGGTCAAAATCAGAGATAACAGGAGTTGGCACCTCGTGCCTAAAAAACCCCTCTCTCAGAGGATTATTCACAAGCTGTGAAGACTCGTCAGTTTCCTTGATTGCAAGAGGGTGTACTGGTTGCATGAGACAATCAACGATCACCCAGGTGATACTGCTTCCGTTCTGAGTTTTTGGTAGACCGGTGACAAAATCCGTGGCAGTCTGTTCCAATCCTCCAAATGGGTGTTTCTGATTACTGACACAAACCATAAGGTTTCTGATGTTCCACCTTGGCCTTCGCATAAGTCAAACGTCGTTCACATGCTTCGTTGTGTAGGCCTTCAAGCCCAGTCGCCAGTACAAGATCCTTAGATCCTAATATATTCCATCAAAATCCAGATGACTAGAATGTCGAGTCTAGTGTGCTTTGCTCAACACAAGTTCCCTCCAGTAGCCGTATAATGAGACCTACATTCGTTCCATGAGGTAGCGAATATCGTCCGACCTGCCAACGGTTGCTTCTCCATGCCCCGCATGGGTTTAAGTTGAAAATTCTCTTCCTTCCGTTCTCTAGTTTGAAAAGAGCGAGTCCAATCAGGTAAGTTAGAGTCGGTGGTGAGCTGCAAAGCTCTTGCACGTTCAGGTTTCACAGTCAAAATCATTCAAAAGTTCCATCCAGCGATGATATTACATGTTTAGCTCTTCCGAAACAAGGTACACGGGAGGCCCTTGTGATCGGTCTAAATAGTGCGTTGTGTACCATCCAAGTAATGCCTCCAACTCAAATTCAAAGACCATGGTTTCCATCGCAGGTTGTGGCTTGCACGATCCCTCTTGTAAACCTACCACAAAAGTCATCACTCTCTCGTGTTGCATCAGAGGGTAACTAGGACTCTGATTCGAACCATCATGTTATACCACTAGATCACCTGCACCCTCGGGTAACGACGATGCTCAGTGCATTGTAGAGTTGGATTTCAAAAGCTGAAAATGTGTTCTCCTGTTTTGTCTCCCAAGAATTCACAGCACCCCGCGGTACTAAAGGGGTTACAGCGGCGCAATCTTCGAAAATCCCGTGATAAATCTGCGATAGACTCTAGCGAAACCAAGTAATTACTGTCTCCCCAACGGATTCCTTGGTGTCGATCAGTTTCCAACAAAATGGATCTTAGCGAGTTCCACGTGTATCCCCACTTCGTTGGCTACATGACCAAGAAAAATATGCACCTCTCAAATCCAAAAGTTACACTTTACTAGACTTCGCGTGTAGTGGCTCCTCACTAGGGACCTCTAAGATAAGATACAAATGCCGTCCATAGTTCCCTTTCTCCTGGAAATGATTCAAAACGTCCTCAACAAACACGGTCAATTCATGTGATCCATAAAGCTGCTGGTGTGTTGATTAACCCAAAGGTCATGAAATACAAAGTCGCAATGGCCTTAATGCGTTCGATATGCCATTTTAGGAATATTCTCCCCTTGGACTTCCATTTGATGATAGTTCGTTCGTTAGTTAACCCTCCAATATGAGCTTGACCCTCGTAGCTGGTCAACAGGTTGTCAATACATGTTCGAGGCAAACAGTCCTTGACTGTCACCTGGTTGAGTTCTCGATAATCAGTACACATACGAAAAGGCTTATCTTCACGGATATAACTGGGGCTCCCCAAAGAGAAAAGTTAGGTTCGACAAAACTCCTGTTCAACAGTTCCTGTAGTTGATTAGATAGCTCTTGCCACTCTCCTGGTGCAAGACGGTAAGAGTACGAGTAATCAGGACTGTCTCTGACGTGAGATCAAACTGAGATTCTGCCTAACAGTTATGGAAATAAGCCCGAAAGTTCCTCGGGTAGCAAGCTAAGAGGAATCACGAATAATTAGTGGATCCTCAATACTCTTTTTCCTTAGCCCTAACATCAGTAATAGTTATTAACATAGCGGAGTAATCCCTTCGTAGACACTTCTAGCCTTTGTAGCTGAAATGGCTCTAACTTTTGCACCACTCTGACGCTTTAGAACATATAACGATTCTCCACACAAAATTTTTCTCCTCACAGGGTATATATGTGTGATTTATGGATAACCAATCCACACTAACTACTGCATTGTAACCATCAAGGATAGTAGAAGGAAGGTCGATGTCGAACACTTGTCCCACAAGGTCGAGTTTGCATCCCAACGAACATATGAGATTTCATTTGACTTGCCATCAGCCGATTCCACATCAGGCTCGGTTTCAAGAAGCATTAGGGTCAAGCAGAATAGAGACTAAGCGAATAGCTACCCATCCAAGCTACCATGTTGCTATAATGCCTGGCGTCGCCTACGCCAATCCTAAATGCCCTACCACGAGTACCACTTCCAGTGTGGTTGTTTTTGTTACAAGGATTTCCAGTACTGTCGTCATCCCCTTGGTTGTTGTCGTCTTGAATTATCAACGACCAATCCATACCGTAGGCACCCTCATTTCCATACTGTAGGCTACGATTAGAGTACCTTGATGTTTCCATGACTGTTGCCTCTAATGTCGTTGCTTGAAACGGAGCCCTACGATCTTTCACTAACCAAGTCTATCCTTTCACATTCTGTGCCACGTCCTAAAGTGCTAATCACTGTGCTGGTAGTCACACATTCCACACTATAATCAGTTGTCATCGCTTATGCCCCGATTGATTTGTACGAGTTGACTCCCATGAGTCGCGGACTAGGGTTAAAGATTCAAATGGAGTCAAATTGCGAATGTTCGTTGCTGGTAATCTCGGCCGTCCAAGTATTGAAGTCGGTAAAGTACTACGCTCATCCTCTTGTCCATCGATCTAGCAAGTTGATTGAGCAATACACGGTATGTTGCGAGAGTATTGCAGAGGTGATCGCACTTCTGGACCTAAGGCGTCAATACATGAGTTCCAGCAAACAAAGATAGGTGACGAAGGTATAGACCAATCATTCGACGCTGAGACATCCAACTCAGGGACGTTCGTACAAGCACCTAACATCCTATCTAGTTTGCTAGGCGTTCAGATGGGTTTTCAGGCAATACTCGATAACATCGAGATTCGTAAGGGTTCAGAAAGGAGTGAAAATATCACGTTCAAGTAGGAGGCAATCACGGTTAGAACTCCTTTTTCACTTGTTAAGCCTCACTAGGACTCGCATGCACCCCACATTATATTATTATGTTTGCACCCACAATAATATTGTGATTTGCATGCTCATCTCAGTTCCGCCAAACTCATGTCAAATGGTTCCTCAAACTCGAATGCCACACAGATGTTATCAAAACGATAAGATCACTGAATTCTAAAGACTATGACATACTACCAATGCATCATAATGTAAGCAAGCAATTCACGTAATCATGTTATAGCGACAAGTGTGTCCGTACGCTAAATCATAAAAAAATGTGTACTTAGATATGTAATGTATGCAACAGGTGAAAGAGACGAACCTTGCAATCTGGAGCTGAGTGTCATGGTATTGGTCGTATTCTCGTTTTCAAAATTGTTTGGTTGTAGTCTGGTTTTATAAAAACATTTTTAAAACCAAGTTCACTATAACCAGTGGCTCTGATACCAAACTGTCACACCCCCAAAAATACCCCAAGCGGAAACCCCCGCGAGGCGTGTGACGTACCAGGGTCTAGCCACTAATCACATTGAACTCATAACCAGATTTCAAATAAAAGCTTTCATTCATTTCAAATAAGTGTTTCAAAATTCGTTTTGTTCAGCGGAAGCATAATACAAAGTTTAACCAAAACCCAAGTGTATGTAATCAGCTAATCTCGTTTCAAGTTTCCATGTGTCTCGACCCATGACCACTCCAGCATCCCAGACAGCAAGTTCCCTTGTTCCACATATCTATAACATGCGAGCATGCACACACGTGTATCAGACAGCGCTGGTGAGTTCATAGTTTTACGAAAATGTTAGTTACCAATTGTTTAACTCCGTTCATTGATTACAATGTTGATAATACCTCGGATACACGATGGCTCCTGGTTTATGTTTTGCCCGTTCCCCAATGCTCCTATCAAAGCACTGGGCATGACTGGGTCATTAGTTCACACCCGTCCTATCCGGTACGGGGTGAGGGTGACAAACCTAAGTAGTGCTACCAACTAATACCCAGTTACCTATTCGGTAACAAAAAGATGGGACTTAAAGGTGATAGGACGAGTATATTATCCAACATTCCAGATTTTACCCACAAGACATATTCCTCTCAGGAATACCCATGATTTACCCAAAAACCTATCCCTCTCAGGGATACCCCATAACTGTCCCAACCATCGGGACGAATGCTCAAGAGAAATGAACTCACCTTAGATTGCTCGGATTGTTAAGTTACTTTACCCGTTCCAAGTTGGTCAACCAAACCCTACCGTGGTTACCAATCGAGTCAGTTTCACAATCAAACAAGTCACGTATTCAACACAGATTGCATTCATCACCAAGATCATTGTATGAAAAGCATCAAGTATCCAATACACATACGAATCCACATCCCAAGTGACCATCGCAAATCATACATAACACATAACACATAACACATAACAGTTATTCAATATCATATAAATCTGCGATTCACATGTACGTTTTGTAACAGTACTTATCAGTCAAATGTGCCATTCATAAAGACCAAATCATGTTTCCTCAGTCATAAATAACACATAACAGTTATTCAATATCATATAAATCTGCGATTCACATGTTCGTTTCGTAACAGTACTTATCAGTCAAATGTGCCATTCATAAAGACCAAATCATGTTTCCTCAGTCATAATTAATCATCATTAACAGGCAGTAACAGGGTTCCATTAACCAAATCATTCTTTATTTTACATGTAATTAATATAAACATCGTAACCTACTGTCCATGCAATGCTTCTCGGTGAAATACCCTATATGACGAAAAACCATATGTTTCGCCGAGGGCAGGTGTGACGAAAGACTACATTCTTCGTCGAGCTATAGTTGACGAAATACTAGTGTTTCGTCGACTTGTGTTCTTCGTCGGGGATCTTTCATCGCTGCATTTGTCATGATCACAAACCCTAATTATTTGCTAACAGTTTCATCCTCAACATTCCTGTCCAACCCAGATAACATGAACACTCATCACCATGCAATCCTAGTCTACTAGCATTATGATCTATTATAAATAACCACACACTTAGACCTAGCAATCCGAGTATTACAATAAATCTTTCACGTCTTGCCATTATACTATCACACGAGTATACAAGCATAACAACATCGACCAGATTTCACATAACTTGCACAACACCCTAATTCATGTCTTAATCTCAAATAATCAACAACAATCCACAAGATCATAAGACTTCAATTCGACCATGATCAATCATAATTGCTAACACAAAATCACAGTTAACAAGGAGGGTAAATCACGTTATGGAGAAACATACCGATTGAAGGAGAGTTCGACATCGGTTTGAATGAGGTAGATGAGACTTCACGATGGAGGCTTCGAACTAGGGGACTGCCGTCGAGGTTGGGAAGGGTTAGGGTTTGATGTATTCATTTACTGGTTATGAGGAGTTACACACACAATTAATAATATAACGGTTGGGCCACGTAATAGGTTGGGCCGAGGTCCGTTTCCAGCGAAAATCCTTTTTCGACGAAAGATCCATTTTTCGTCGCAACAGGGTTGGCGAAAGACCCCCCATCTTTCGTCGAGGAGCACTTGTGGCGAAAAACATATAGATAAACCTTAATTAACTTATATTTAAAACTAAACAGTTTAACAACCAATTATTACACATAAGACATTAATCATTCAGATAAATTACACTTGACATAACGTAAATCGATTTGTAAAAACAGGATTGCGAAGTTAGTGTTGTGCGAAGGAAAGACCTTGAAATCTCGGGTTGTCACAACTTTGATAATATATATATATATATATATATATATATATATATATATATATATATATATATATATATATATATAGGGGAAGGTTCATTGGGGAACACTAAAAAAATGGGGAACAGCGGGGAACCGGCCCAAACGAACTCCGATTGGACTCATTCCAGCGACGTTGGAATCGGCTCGTCGAACCCTAACTAAGATCTCTTAACCCTAAACCCTAAATCCTAACTCCTAAACTCTAAACCCTAAAGCTAAAAAATAAGGCTAAAACCTAAGCTAAACCGTAAAATCTAAACTATAACCCCTAAAAGCTAAACCCTAAAAGCTAAACCCTAAAGGCTAAACCTAAAGCTAAACCCTATAGCTAAACCCTAAAGCTAAACCCTAAACCCTAAAGCTAAACTCTAAACCCTAAAGCTAAACCCTAAGGCTAAACTCTAAAGCTAAACCCTAAAAACCAAACCCTAATATATTTAGGGTTTAGGGGTTATGATTTAGGGTTTTGGGTTATGAGATCCTAGTTAGGGTTTGACGAGCCGGTTCCAACGCCGCTGGAATGAGTCCAATCGGAGTTCGTTTGAGCCGGTTCCCCGCTGTTCCCCACTTTTTTAGTGTTCCCCAATGAACCTCACACTATATATATATATACTACTTATATATATGTATCAATGCATAATTACTAACGTTTAAATTCTAGTTATAGTTTGTATTAGATGCATATATATGAAAAAGGGTAAATGTCGCAATGCTCGACAATTTTGGATCAATATGCTTGAATGTTTGTTTGTTTAATTTATTCTGTGATATTAATACCAGATAATGTTTATAATTCAGATGTCAAACGAAGTAAATCAGGAATCCTAGAATAATAACAATAACGGAAACTAAGTGGATAAGAGTGCTATAGAACACATATGTCACACCCCGGCCACGTCAAAACGACGAAACCGCGGCGAAAACGTCGGGGAGTGTTGCAACAGAATTATTGTTTCACAGCCATGGATTTAAAAGTTTCGTTTTATTGATTCATTAAGTAATTTACATTGTCTTAATACAAAACAAACAAGTTACACATCGTCTATAATTATTATTAAGTCACTAAGGCCTCGTCCAGATCCTATGTGAATCATGCATCCTAGCAATCAACATCATGCAACACCACCGGAAACATATGTGAAAACAAAGTCAGCAAAGAAATGCTGGCGAGCACATAGGTTTTATGAGAGTATCAGATTCATGGCTCGTTTACATATTGCAATACCTCGAAAACCTTGTTTTGAAAAGTATATAGTATTGCAATATTATTAACCAACTCAAATCTAGTTGGTTATGTGACAACTGCCACTTTTTGGTAACTTTCTTACACTTACAGTACTCATTTTTAGCCACATTTTTATGCATTTTGAACACCCGAACTGCGTATTTCGTGACATACACTTAGAATACTCATGGAATACTTACTTTGGATGCATATTATTCATTTTTATTAAGTACATTTGAAACAGTTTAAACAATGCATCGAAACTACTAGAAAAGCACCTAGTAAACTAGTATTCTTACGAAAACGCAGGATCCGCAGAAACCGTCTAAACGACATCTTTAGGACTCAGACGAAAGTCCAACATATACCTTTCTAAAGTCCGATAACACTAAAAACTACCCGAAAAGCACTAAAAGCGACAATTTCAACACTTTTCCGCGGAAATTCATCAGAAATCAGCTTTTTAATATTTTTTGCAACATGTAAAAGTGCAGTTGAACATAGAATTCATATGAGGATACCTTCGGGTGTCATCCGAACCAATAACTACATCAATTCACACAAGTTACACAACTTAGCGTTCAAATAACATCTAACGGAAACAATTCGAAACGAATATCTGAACGATATCAAATCTTTTTTTTTACGGCCATCTAGTGTTAATTGGATCATTATGGTCTAGTAATGGTCACTTAACACCTTCTAAACACTTAAAAACTTGAACATCTAAAGCTTTCCTAAACAACACCTAATAAACACTAACACATTTTTACTAAGAAAACAAGTTTCCTAACATTTCACCTAATAAAAAATAACCCTTGTGGGACCCACCTTTTTTTACCATTGTTTCCATAAATATCTTGATATTTTACCTTGGTTGCAAGTTGTTTAACCAAGTGTTCAAGTTGGTGAAGTTAGTGAGACTTTAAACACTTTGATTCATAATCACTAACCACATTCATCTCATTTACACCTTATTTTACGCATAGTTAAGAAACTCTCTCACCTTCATACCTTAGCCAAGAACACCATCAAAAACCCTCATCTTTTTTAACAATTCCTTGATGAACAACATGGAGCTTGAAGATACATAAGATGATCTAAGGATACTACAAGAAGAAGCAAGTCTTTCCATCCATTCCGAAGCTTTCAAAACCCCAAGATCAACACTTTTTCTTTTCTTTAATCATCATCAAGATCATCCCTAGCCACAACTGCTAGTAGTAAGCTTCTAAAAATCCATTTTTCATACTTATTTATGTATTATTTGTTTAAAGAACATGTAATAAAATCCATTTTTCTAAAAATCCATTTTTCATACAAAATAATATGAAAATAGAAAGAAGCAAAATAAAAATCATGATATATAAGTTTGTTATTGTTATTATTTGAAGCTTATTTATTGCATATTTGATCTAGTTTTGATGATTAGCATATGAATAACTTGTTAGATGATGTTTAAAAACATAATCTAACAAGTGTACATGAAAATGTTTAAGGGTTTTGTTAAACATAAATGTTTAGATGGATGATCATAATCTTGGATTTTGTTAAAGTATATAAGGTTTTTCACTAAAAACAATACTTTTACAAAGTTATAAAAAGAAACATACAAGATGGGTTTTTATAAAAAGTTTGTTAAAACTAGAAGTAAATGATGGATTTTGAACTAGTTAACTTATGATATAATCATACCAAAACCCTACATGTTATTGATTTATTCTTGTTAAGATTTCGATATAAATCTCATATGTTTTTATTAAGAAAAATATAAGAAGATTATTGGTGATTTTTATAAGAAAAATATATGTTTTATTAAGCATGGCTAAGTATATATTTCAAAGGAAATATGGCCATTTTTCTTAAAAATCAAGTGTTATAAAAACTAGCATTTTTGACAAAATCTTTATTAGAATAAAAAGATTTTAAAGAATAGTTTTTATAAAAGCAAAACTAGTTATAAATATATATTTTTGAGAAAATATATATTTAGTTATCTTAACAACTTGTGTGCTATGTGTTATTTGTTTGTATTAGTTATATGTATGAAAACTAGTAACTTGAATACAATGGTACAAATAAACACAAGACACATTACAACTAAAGTCTTACAAAACTACACATATAAATACACCTTAAAAACAACTTACAGACGATCCGAGTCTTCGGACACAACTTATGGACAAATCGGACTTATGGACAACTATACGGACTATAATACACAATATATCGACGACTTGGTAAACTACATTTTCTAAACCGAATAAGTAACCATATATTTTCTACAATATACAAAATATATTACTTATGGTTTATATTAAAAAAGGTATTGTTTTTGAAATATATAAACATATATATATATATATATATATCTTACCATCTAAAATATATTGTTTTAGTAAAAGACTAAAAATATATTTTTAGAACTAATCTTAAAAATAGATTATTTTTAAGATATTTCATATACCTTTTACCAAGTATAACATATATATTTTTATGAAACATATCTTAGAATATATAAGTATATATATTCTAAGAATACAAGATCACATATAACAAACACGCGGATATACGTACTCCTATACATGCAACGATATGCACTTTCACATCACCTAACACTTGGTGAAAACACATTTATACAACTACGATACAACTCACGAGATACAAGAATATATATTTGGCGAAATATATACACTAAACAGTTATCAGTTAATATATCTAAGACATAGTTCAATGAATAACAAAGACATACAAGTCCTAACACATATTCGATATAAAAGACTTGTACTCAAGTCATTACAAGACCGAAGTGTCTAACAAATATAGAACGTTTGTAGGTCGTGACACTATTCAGGACGACCGTACGTCAGATCATAGTTACTTACCATTCACGGACGCAATTCTGTGAGTTCATGTCCCCTATTCATTTAAATGTTTTACAGCTTTACAACTATCGGGGAAAATGCATGTTCAATTGTATGTTAAGTTATGGAATGAAACACCTTAGATCATGTGCGATTAGGGTCATACATCTAAGCACCATTAATCCAGTTTGGACCTAGGTACAGAGGGTTAGATCTAATGGGTTTTGGCGAGCCCCACTATTGATCGTGGACCCAAACAGAAGAGTGCGTGTGTATCCCATTCGATAGTTGTCGATACAAAATCGTCTAGGTTTGGATTGCTTCCTATTTCGTCACACATATTAATGTCCTCGCGAAACATTAATGATCAACGATTTTATTGACGCTTTACATACTACATCATTACATACAGATACATTTTATACAACTCACATTTTATGGATACATTCTATACAACTCACATTTTATGGATACATTTTATACAACTCACATTTTACAGATACATTTTATACAACTCACATTTTACAGATACATTTTATACAACTCACATTTTACAGATACATCTCATACAACTAAACTGCATGAACTCGCCAACTTTTGTTGATGTTTTCAAACTTAACATGTATTTCAGGAAATTAGTGGACCATGCAGACATTTCAGTCAAGGAAAGCAAGTATCAAGACTCCATGCCACCATTTGAAAGGCTTGCCCGTTATATACCGCCTCTTTGCGGTGATATAGTGGTCAAAGCCTTGACATTTTAAGACTTACATTTTGATGTATAAAACAATGACAACTTATTTTCATTTGATGGTTTGTAACCATTACATTTAACTTATGTTGCGTTCTTTTGAAACGATTATGACAGTGGCATTGGAGCTTGTTTTTATTCATTTAGTATGTTCACTTATATTGTTATGCAATGAGAACCGATCAGATCACACCTCGCGCTTCCGATACGAGCGGGTGTGACAGGTTGGTATCAGAGCATCGACTGTAGTGAACCATGATTCTTTCTCGAGTCTAGTCTACAATCACTAGGGACCTCTCACGAAAACAATTTATACAAGAACAAGAGGTTTTCATTGCATAAACATTTTTCATGGTGCACTATAAACAAAAATTCACTTCACATAAATCAAGCGAGGACATTTCCATAGGTGAAGTCTATGAGAAATAGACACATTAGATTATCAGACTATGTGCCTACAACACATTACATTATCAGTTTACGCATTATAAACAGTTTACAAGTTCAGCTTATACACGATAGAAATCCTTGTTAGATAGGATTTTATATGATTATATATGCAAATCATGTATATATGTGTTGTACGAAACATCTTGGCAAGAACGAAATGCCTTCGAATTCGAATTCCAACGTCATCCTTGACACACATAACATGGTTAAGACAAAACATCTTTTACACAAGATATGATGCTCTATTTCAAAACATAACATATTTTATACAATGCATCTTCCATGAGAATATCGACCTCACATCTACTGCGGAGCTTATGGCGAACGGGGTTCCTAAGTGAGACCATAAGGCATTGATCCCATGGAAGATGGTTGCTTTCTCGCGGATGCTGAGATGCTTGATTCAGTAGTAATGATGAGGCAGAGGTGGCAGCCTTGGACAACAACTCCACTTGTGGGACGAGGTCCCTGTGGCTCATACATATCATGATTGACGACACTCTTGTCCAGACAAGGAAGATGAAGTACTCTTCTTAAAGGTGCCCCTCGAGTTGTTATTTTTACAAATTCTCTCTATTTTTATTTCATTTTACGCTGTGCCGTTCTGCAAGTAATGACAACAGACGTTGACACGTGAACTATCACGAAGTTCCCTCCTGTGTTAAACATAGACAATAGTGTCATCTCTCTGACTGATCGTCTGCTTGGAATGAGAGAATGCTACGGTGACCATGCAAGACAATTTATTATTACCGGGGCCCACGTAATAACAACTTGTAGTCCATGGAAATCCTGGTGGACTCTGCGGGTCAAGCTAATGATCACTGTTCATTCAAGAATTTTAAGCTGTTACTTAAAATTCAGTCTTTTCTATCCAATAGAACACTAACCGAGATGGTTACTATTACACCCTACAATACAATACAGGAAGACGATACGTATTGTTCGCACCTAACATTCGATCTACAACACAAGTTGTTCAAGACTAGTCATCTAAAAAAACAAAACTTGTTAACCAAAGGGAGGATCTTTCCTCAACATTCTAGAATTCTTGTACATGAGCTGGTTCTTTGGTGTCTATGACACCTTATCTTATTTATTGGAAATTAATACAATAAATTCCTTCATTTGACATTTGTCTTATCCAAAGGGATATTATGGCATGAGCCATGTTACAACTCCCTCATTGCATTTTACTCGACATCTATGAAGATCTTAATGATCTTGTTGGAGCTCGTGAAGCTCATGCACTATTACCATATTCGTCACATGGACAAGTACGAAAACAAATTTCTCTACTTCGGATGATTAAAGCCTATGGATTATGAAATGCATACTCTATGGACGGAGGCCACTGGTTGTTTTCCCCTCGTCAACAAATTATTTCATTTTCCACTTAGACATATGACCAATATACGCAAGAGGCACTGCACATTTTGGTTTTGGTTATCCACCTATTCAAACATGTATGAACAATACGATCTTGAGGTCTCCATGACCGATTGCAACCTTCATTCTTGGGCGCATGATAGACTATATTATCCAAATATATGTCTAGATTCTTTTAATGTTGTATATTAAAAAGTGCATGGCGCCAAAAGGAAGGTTTACACCCAAAAAGGATTAACAAATCAGCATCTTACTGATTAAGTCAAACAAGAGTTCTTATGGAACAACACGAGGGTGCAGAGATTGCACAACATAAAGTTAATCAAGACGACACTAGTGACGGTACTGGTGGTACTGGTAGTTCAAGTTGTTCAAATCCCGATGGATCAGGAATGAGTAGCAATGCCACACTGGAAGATGCGATCACACAAGTCCTTAATTTTAAGACTTTTCCAGACTGTAAGCCACAAGACCTCGTTAATACGAGAGGTGCAGTAGGTTCTGTCCGCCAAATAAAGAAAATAAAGTCAGTTAGTCATACTAGGGAACGTATTCCTAAGTAGACTAATAGATACACAGAGAGTCTCATGCTGAACGCAGCCTTAACTTGGGGGAATCTCGAAGTACAAACGCTAGGAAGTGATACAGTGAAGAGGTTGTCGGGAGAAGAACTCAAAGATATTATACGAGAAGAGTATTGCTCGCTGATTTAAATGACGAGGTTAGAAACAAAATTCTAGAACTCGATCATGATTAGAGCCAATGTTGTTGGTTACACTCGAGGCTTTCACGATCTCTCAAGGGTTGTTTCCATACTAGATAACACCTGAATTCAAACACATTGAATGCTACCTTTAGGGTTTAGCCTTTGAGATCCGAGGCATGACCGCATCATTTCCACCCTACCTTGATCACTCAAACAGTAGTTACCCGACACATTTCTTACCAATCAAACTATCACTCCCTGACCGCGTAAAACAACAAATCGCGACGGAATCGTCGGGGAGTGTTGTAACAGAATCATTGTTTCATAACACATGGAAATTGAGATATTGTTTTATTAAAGAAGAGAAGTTACAATGTCTTAAAACAAAGAATCATAACATAATTAACTAGTCTTGCATCTTTTAATGTCACTAAGGCCCAAGTCCGCCTAAGTGTATCTTGACCAATCCTATGCATCATTTCCTGAAAACACATGTGAAAATAGGTACATCAGCATAAAAATGCCTGTGAGATACATAGGTTTCATTGATTTAGGATTCATGACTTGTAAGTTTAAAAGAAAATGTTTAACAAAAGTTAGTCATGAACCTTGTAAAATGTTTTCTTTTATAAATCATACGAAAATTGATAAGAAAACAGATGACATAAAAGAATAATCCATGATTAAATAAATAATCATGAAAAAATGAGTTTGTATAAAATATGCTGTTTGTAAAACAATGTTTAGTAAAGATATGATAATTGTGTAAAATGTAATATGTCAAAATTGAAATGGTTTAAATAACGCTACGATACGTAATACCATAAAAGCACTTATATATAGGAAGTACCAGCGGCGTATCCACCATGCTTTTATCATATTACACACACCTCGTTATTTAATCACTTACAAAACAAACCACCAATTATCAAAATGTTAATGTATTAACCAAATGTAATGTATAGTGAATAAAAGCATTTACTCAACCCTATAAGAAAGAAATGTACAAAACAATGCATTTGATAAATCATAATTTAAATCAAAAGTTATGCTTTGTAAAATCCATGCTTTACTGATACAAACATCTATGCGGTAATGTTAAACGCCTACATTCAAGCCTTGAGACTGTAAGGTAAACCCTAGAACAATGTCAAGGTCTACCAAAAATATTTTCGGATTCGGTCATTCCTTCCACCCAAACAAACCTAGGATTTCAGAAATGGGAGTTGTCAAGTCCTATGGTACCACTACCTACTACCGAGCGGCATGATCGGTGTTAATGAATGTAATTATGTCCCGTTAAACAAACCAAATGTCATACCAATTGTAAGCATGTTTTTATGAAAATAATGTACTTTAATATGCTAAATGAACATACAAAGTAGAAATGTAAAACAATGTGTCCATATGCTGAGTAAACATATGCAACAGAAATGAAATGTAAAACAATGTGTCCATATGTTGAGTAAAGATATGCAACAGAAATGCAATGTAAAGCAATGTGCTAGCATGCTAAATGAACATACATAGCAAAACATAATGAAATCATGTACTACATGTGTACTAATGAACATAGCAAGTATATGATATAAAAACATGAAAAGCATGAAAGTAACAAGTAGGCACATGTGTTTCACCCCAAAATATTTGAAAAACAGTAAAAGAGGGGACTATGTGCTCACTTGAGAATGCTTAGAAGTCTTGAATAACAACCAAGCAAAGCTAGAGGGATCACGGAAATCAATCGGCACCTACTATAAGTAACTATGTAAAAAACCGGACCTAAATCGGAAGATCGGATAGGATGAGATTTTGTAAACCAAATGAGTATTGGAACTCATATGACATGGTTTGACAAAGCCTACATACTAAATCGAAACCTAACCTAAGTGCTTACGACCCATTACGACCCGTTTAGGTAGCTTACGCTACATTAACGCGTCGTTCGTGTAAAACGCGTTCGGACCGTCTAACTAGTCCTATGATAAGTATTATATGCCTTATCATGTCTAATAATGTTACATAATCAGTTTAGATGTGAAAATTTATGTTACATATGCTTAAAATGAATTTATGCGTAAAAAGGGCATTTTGGTCGTTTTCCTAAGGCATATAAATCACCTATCATACAACTAACTAAACGAAGTGACCATAAGGTATAAATTCGGAAGGTTATTCCCTATATAACTATGGTCACAAAATATGTTTGGTCGGATCCTAATGAACCACCAAACGGGTCGGGTTCGAAAGTCTAAGCGGTTGTTTAGACCGCTTATCTTACGACCCTATATAAGCACTAAACTAAAAGTGACGAGCTAAACATGTTAAAACATGTTTAACGAAGTTATAAAAAAAGTTTGATATCAAAACAAACGGTTTTGATACCCAAGATCAGTTTGGTTGCAAAATACGCATGAATACGCATTTTGACCGAAACTTTGACTCGTTACTACACCTAATCAACGTGGTAGTCATAGGTATAGTCACAAGGGACTATAACCATCGTGATTACGCTCACGTTGCAAAATTCAAACGAACTTCGTGTTGACCAAAGACTGGTCAAAGAAGAAAGTCAAACACAGTTTGACTTTCATGCTTAAAAACGCATAAAAGCATGAAAGAAACTTACAAAGGGTCCAAGCTAGGAAGATCTTGATCAAATTACTCAGGTATGAAGTTCTTGAACTCCAACTTAGAGTAATTCAATCAGATTTGTGAGGAATGAAGATGAAGGTGATGGGTATTTATAGAAAACCCACAACCGTTAGGATCGTTCCTCGCAAAACGTGCTTTGATCTTGACCCTCCATGTGGGCACATGGTATTGTAATACAAGGGGCACACTAAAAACCATCAAATCTAGCCCAAAGTATGCAAAACCTTGGGTTAAAACTATCAAAAACAGGCTGGAAGTCCAAATTCAATGTTTATGATCTGGGCGGCTCTCGCGGGCCGCGTAAGTAAGCCTGGGCTTACGCCCCAGGCCTAGCAAGTTTGGCAGAATTACAATTTTAGCACCTACAAGCCTAAAACTTGGTTTTCGATGCATTTTTGACACGTTTAAGCCCTGTTAACCCCATTTCAAGGCTCTAAAATGAAGTTAAAGTATATAGGGGACTAAAAATATGCTCAAAAACATCTCGGATATCGGTTCGTTTGGTCGTACGGTTGCGTTATTCGGGTAATTACGACGGAAGTCGTAACGAACGCAAAAACGATCCAAATCAAGCGACGAATGGAATTTTATCATGCCAATCACTTAAATAGAATATTTTAATGATTACACAAATTTTTGGATGTCCGGATATATTCAGAACGTAAGATATGCGCGAAAATGCAAACTTATGCACTTTTTGACGCTTTTAGTCCCTGAATGACCAAAAAGTTTATTTTAGCATACCGTGTGACACCCCAGGAAAACCGGGAAAACCATACAACTTAACTAGCTTCCTCAGTGAGTGCCTACCAAATTTCGGGACGAAATTTCTTTCAACTTGGGGATGATGTGACAACTCGAAATTTAGAACCTTTCTTGTATCCCGATGTAACATGAACGTGTGACTAGTTATCTGTGTGATTAATGATAAGTGAACCTTTGTGCGATTATGTGTTATGTTTATATGCATGCTAGTATGTAGAATATGTGTATATGCTTAAGTGGGCCGAGAACCCGACTCGAGACCATGTGGTCTCGAGTGAACGATGCAACATGTGGGCCGGTTGGGCCACACACCCCTTAGTCTACCCGAAAAGCCCATTAGGGTGCATCAACCTAGAACAAGTATATAAGCTTGTTACTAGCCAACATTGTCATTCTTTGGGCAATCTACATACACTCTCTCACACACACACACTCCTATTTTTCCTCTCACTAGAACCCTAGAAACACAAACCTCCTTCCTCATTCTCGGATTCAAAACCGGCAACAAGAGTCTTCGGTTCAAGCCTAGGATCTTCTTTGAGAACTCATTCATCGATTTCCTCATACCCTCACACCTTGGGAACCTAACCGGTTAGTGATTCATGCTATGTATTGTATTTTGAGTTGATAATGATGTATGATTTTCGGTTGAGGATGATGATTTGATAACATGTTTGCTTGTTAAGATTCATACATGATAAATATATATTCTCCTTGAATAACCGATGTTAAGATTGTTGTTGTTCATCTATGATGTATATACTTAATTTCTAGACAAAGAATATGGTACTATTATGTTCTCGGATGTGTATATTGATGATAATCGGTTAAGCATGTCTTGATTTTTATATATGTTGTATGATGAGTTAATGAGATCTTGTGATTAAATGTGGTTTAACCCTTGGTTGTTGATGTTTATAGAATCGGCTTGCATATGTATGATAGATGATATTCATATAATCGGATTGCATACTCTTGTGTTAAGAACCGAATGCTCACTAGTAGGGTGATTCATTGTGTTAATATCATAGGGTGCATGTTAGTATTGATAAGTTGTTGATCATGATTTTGTTGGTTAAAGTTTGTATGAATGATGATGATGAATCACTTGAATATGTGAAGAACAACTTCAATATCATAAGAACATGCTTGAATATTTGAAATCTGATATGTTTGATCCATTTTAGCAAACTATTAGACAAGAAAACATGTTTATGTGGGTAGTACAAACTGTTTCATGAAACCAAATTTCCATTGGATAGTACACTGTGCAGAATCAGCTCCTGTCCAACCGAAACCTCTAGTTGCGACTCGAGACCATCACATGATGAGTCGAAACCCCCGGTTGCGACATCGGTTGCGAGTCGCAAACACCTGGTTGCGACTTGAAACCACACTCGATCAAGCACAAATCTTATGACTCGAAATCTCGGTTGCGAGTCCAGTTGCGACTCGTAACCAAAACAGCATGAACCGAAACCGTGTTTGCGAGTCCGGTTGCGACTCGAGACCGGAACCTGCATCAGTTGCGACTCGAAACCAAGTGCATATGCACACTGTTTGGGCTTGCACCCCATTACGGACTTAATTGTTTGGGCCGGACTCTTGGGCCTAACACACAGACCTTATATGTTACTGTTGAACGTGAATATTGTTGATCTGCCATGATCAAACGTGTATGCCTTAGATGATACTTGAATGCAATGTGCTAGAAACATCCGTGTGCTACTTGGTTACGAACCTGACTTGTATGATACAACTATGATAGGACGTGAGTAGCCACAACATTGCTTGTTTGACTTTCTGTGTATCTACCGAGCAAACCAAGGTGAGTTCACACCCTCTACAAAGCATGGGATTCCCAGGGGTCGGGAATTGGGGTTAAGGAACTGGGTTCCTCGTCCTCCTTGGGTAGGACAGCAAAGGTTCAGGAATGTAATTCCTCGTCCTCACGGACAGATAACTCGTACTAGACCAAAACTCTATCACGAAGTCCCTCCTTTTTATATCGACTTAATCGCCGGGCCAATGGCGAGCGGGTCATTAGTTAGATAGCGCTATTTAGGTCTGACAAACCTCACACCGTGCCGCAGAGGACGGGCGTGAACTAATGGATCTGGGGCACGTCAATGATGATAGACATTGACAGTTTCAGGGCACATAAACATGACTACAGTCAGCAGTCGATATGGTAACGAGTCTAGTGTATACATGGGGTAGCCCCCACGGCCGAAATGCCAGATAACTAACACGGGGTAGCCCCCACGGCTGGATAGCCAGAGTAACCGGGAATAATCAAGTCACGTTTTAAACTATGGGGTAACCCCCACGGCAGGATGCCAGATAAAGGAAACTGTTTTCGAAACAACTTAAAACGAACACCCAACCGTGAACTCACTCAACTTGTTGTTGACTCGTTACTACATGCTTTGCAGGTCCTTAGGTTCTTAAGCTGGAGCTTGCATGGAGGAGGATCGTTGTGGGACATGGACGGCTGTGTGCCATGTTTAAACTTTGAAACTATTAAACTTATGTTTAGGTTTTAAGACTTATGCTTCCGCTTGCAACTTAACTATGTTTTGTTTGCACACCAATTGTATTGGGTGGATTTTTATAACTACTTATATGCTTGTTCAATATGATTGGTGGCTGGATCCTGGTCAGTCACGCCTCCAAGCGGTGGTACTCCGCAGGTGGATTTTGGGGGTGTGACAGATTGGTATCAGAGCCATTGGTTATAGAGAACTTGGTTTTAATAAAGGGGAAAACGTTTTTGTTAAAACCAGACTATAACCTGTACAGTGCTCAACGGTCCACAACGATGCTTCACTCCACATGCAAGGCTCGACATTCTAGGTGATATGATCTGTGTATATATTACCTACTTGTTAGTTACATAGTACATTGCTCATGGTATGCTTGGTTAGTATAACTACTGTTGCTTGAACACGTGCGTGCTTACTCCATCCTATCATCGCACTTTCGCGAACCCCTCTCACTCACGTTCTTCTTGATATGAAGATCATGTCTGGACGCGTTAACATGACACAAGCCCAGTTGACGGCTCTGATTAACGAACGAGTTGCCGCAGCACTTGCAGCTGCACACGCAGGAGGTATATCCTGCAGTCCGAACTCATTCTAGGATCTTTAGGATCCTACTCTTGTGAACCAACCTTTGTGTTAAACTCTGTCTTTTCTTTCACCTACGATAGGTCAGCACGTTCAGCCACCCGTGTGCACTTTTAAGACTTTCATGGACTGCCGACCGACTACTTTTAGCGGCACTGAAGGAGCAGTAGGTCTCCTACATTGGTTTGAGAAGCTAGAATCTGTGTTCGAAATGTGCGAATGCCCTGAGGCGCGCAGGGTGAAGTATGCTACTGGTACTCTCGAGGGTTTAGCCCTCACATGGTGGAACGCTCAGGTTCAAATGCTAGGGTTGGTTGCTGCCAACGCCACCCCTTGGGAAACTTTTAAGGAAATGATCAAAGAAGAATACTGCAGTCGTGATGAGATTCACAAACTAGAAGTGGAGTTCTTCAACCTCAAGATGACGGGGTCCGAAATTGAAGCTTATGTGAAAAGGTCGAACGAACTGGCAATTCTGTGCCCTACTATGGTGGATCCTCCCATCAAACGCATCGAACTATTTCTTCAGGGCTTAGTGCCAGAAATCCAAAGTCATGTGACTTCAGCGAACCTCGCCACCTACCAGCAAACCGTTCAGTTGGCTCACCGTCTCACGGATCAGGCGGTGGAGCAGAACAAGTTACCAAAACGCATAGGCGCTGCAACTACTTCTGGTACCTCTAGTGACAACAAACGGAAATGGGATGGGACTTCAAGTAAGGGTTCGGCTTCTGTTCAGTCCCAGTCTCAGCAGAGAAAGACTGATGATTACAAGAGCCCTAATCAGCAATCGTCTGGCGGTCAAAGCCATGGTGGGTACAAAGGAAATCACCCCAAATGCAATCGCTGCAGCCTGCACCACAGCGGACCATGCACCAGGGGCAACTGTCATCGGTGCAACAAGCCTGGTCACGCTGCAAAGGATTACAGGAGCTTATACCCCGCCAATCAGAATCGTCAGCAAGCTCAACAGAACCAGCGCCAGCAGCAGCAGCAAGGTGATAACAAAGGGTGCTTTCAGTGTGGAGCTGAGGGCCACTTCAAGAGAGATTGTCCCCAACTGAACAGGAACCAGAACAACAACAACAACAATAACAATAATCAGGGGAATGGTAACAATGGGAACAACAACAACAATGGCGCCAGGGGGCGGATGTTTGTGATCGGCCAAGGTGAAGCAAGGAATGACCCCAATGTTGTGGCGGGTAAGTTCCTTCTCGACGACTTTTATGTTTCAGTTTTATTTGATTCGGGTGCCGATACTAGCTACGTGTCACTAGAAGTTAGTCGAATGCTTAAGCGTATTCCAACCCCTTTGAACAACAAGCACACCGTAGAGCTAGCAAATGGTAAGAGTTTAGAGGCCACACACGTAGTCAAGGGTTGTAAACTTATTCTCGCTGACCAGACCTTCTCTATCGACCTCATTCCTATCGTCTTGGGTAGTTTCGACGTTGTCATTGGGATGGATTGGTTATCCCAACACCGAGCAGAGATTCTTTGCAACGAGAAGGTTGTCCGTATTCCAGGTCCCGGGGGTGAACCTCTCATGATTCATGGCGATAAGAGGAGCGCTGTTGAGAACGTCATTTCTCTCCTTAAGGCCCAAAAGTGCTTGCGAAAGGGCCACACTGCCATTTTGGCTCTCGTTACTGACACCTCAGAAAAAGAGAAGAAGATAGAAGATTTTCCAGTTGTACGCGATTATCCAGAGGTATTCCCTGAGGAATTACCTGGTCTTCCGCCTCATCGCCAAGTCGAGTTTCAGATTGAACTAGCTCCTGGAGCTGCGCCTATAGCTCGTGCACCTTATCGATTGGCTCCATCAGAGTTGAAAGAACTCTCCACGCAACTACAAGAGCTCCTGGATAAGGGTTTTATTCGTCCAAGCTCGTCGCCCTGGGGAGCTCCAGTGCTATTTGTAAAGAAAAAGGACGGTACCTTCAGGATGTGCATCGACTACCGAGAACTCAACAAGGTGACGGTGAAGAATCGTTATCCTCTACCGCGCATCGACGACTTGTTCGACCAGCTGCAAGGATCGAGCTACTATTCGAAGATCGATTTGAGAACGGGTTATCACCAGCTGAGAGTCCGGGAAGAGGACGTCTCCAAAACAGCTTTCAGAACTCGATACGGGCACTATGAGTTTTTGGTCATGCCTTTTGGGATGACAAACGCACCTGCGGTTTTCATGGACTTGATGAACCGAGTGTGCAAGCCTTACCTGGACAAGTTCGTTATAGTCTTCATCGACGACATCCTGATCTATTCCAAGAGTCGGGAGGAACACGAGCAGCATCTGCGACTTATTCTGGAACTCCTTCGAACAGAACAGCTTTATGCAAAGTTCTCGAAATGCGACTTCTGGCTTCGAGAAGTCCATTTCCTAGGCCACGTGGTGAACCAGGATGGGATTCATGTTGATCCATCCAAGATAGACTCGATTAAGAACTGGCCTGCACCTCGTACACCAAAGGAAATTCGCCAATTCTTGGGTTTGGCGGGATACTACCGGAGATTCATAAAGGATTTTTCTAAGATTGCACAGCCTCTCACCTCACTAACGCAGAAGGGCGTTGTTTATCGCTGGGGAAACGCACAGGAGTTGGCATTTCAGCACCTAAAGGATAGACTTTGTAGCGCACCTATCCTTTCCTTGCCAGAGGGCACAGACGATTTTGTGGTTTACTGCGACGCATCAATTCAAGGTCTTGGTTGCGTGTTGATGCAACGAGACAAAGTTATAGCCTACGCCTCACGCCAACTCAAGGTTCATGAAAAGAACTACACTACGCACGATTTAGAGCTGGGAGCTGTTGTTTTTGCACTTAAGTTATGGCGGCATTACCTGTATGGTACCAAGTGCGCCATCTACACCGACCACAGGAGCCTCGAGCATATCTTCAAGCAGAAGGAACTAAATATGCGGCAACGACGGTGGGTCGAGCTGCTGAATGACTACGAGTGCTCAATCAGGTATCACCCGGGCAAGGCCAATGTTGTGGCTGACGCCCTTAGTCGAAAGGACACTGCGCCTAAGCGCGTACGAGCTCTACAACTCACGATCCATTCTAGTCTCCCTTCCCAGATACGAGCAGCTCAGATAGAAGCACTGAAACCAGAAAACGTCAGGGCTGAAGCCCTACGCGGATCGAGGCAACGCTTAGAACAGAAGGAAGACGGTGCTTACTACGTAACGGGACGCGTTTGGGTCCCACACTATGGCAACCTATGAGAACTTGTGATGGACGAAGCACACAAGTCTCGCTACTCGGTACATCCTGGATCGGATAAAATGTACCACGACATCAAAACTACGTATTGGTGGCCTAGCATGAAGGCCCACATAGCAACCTACGTCAGCAAGTGTTTGACTTGTGCGAGAGTCAAGTCGGAATACCAGAAACCATCAGGCCTACTCCAACAACCAGAGATACCTCAGTGGAAATGGGAGCAAATTTCCATGGATTTTGTTACTGGCCTACCTAGATCCCAGCGCGGGAACGATACTATTTGGGTGATCGTGGATCGACTCACAAAATCTGCACACTTCTTGGCTATCAAGGAGACGGATAAGTTCTCCACTCTTGCAGAAATCTACATCAAAGAAATCGTTTCGAGGCACGGGGTGCCCACCTCTATCATCTCGGATCGAGATGCACGATTTACTTCAGAGCTGTGGCAAGCAATGCACAAATCCTTTGGCTCACGATTAGACATGAGCACAGCGTATCACCCTCAGACGGACGGGCAGTCCGAGCGCACTATTCAAACCTTAGAAGACATGCTTCGTGCATGTGTAATCGACTTTGGCAACCGCTGGGAAAAGCATCTGCCACTTGTGGAATTCTCGTACAATAACAGCTACCACACCAGCATTAAAGCTGCTCCGTTTGAGGCATTGTACGGACGTAAATGCCGGTCACCTCTTTGCTGGGCAGAGGTGGGAGATAGTCAGATCACTGGTCCAGAATATGTGGTAGACACGACCGAACAAATTGCTCAAATACGAAAACGCATGACGGCCGCTCGTGAACGTCAGAAAGTTTACGCCGACATGGGCAGGAAACCACTTGAGCTCCAGGTTGGGGAGCGGGTACTACTCAAAGTTTCACCCTGGAAGGGTGTGGTTCGTTTTGGTAAACGCGGCAAACTAAACCCACGATACGTTGGACCTTTCGAGGTCATTGAGAAAATAGGCAGGGTGGCCTACAGACTAAACTTACCAGCGGAACTCGGAGCAGTTCACAACGTTTTTCACGTGTCGAATCTGAAGAAGTGTCCGTCAGATGAGACCCACGTAGTTCCTCTGAAGGAACTCACTATCGACGAACAGTTACGATTCGTCGAGGAACCAGTTGAAATCATGGACCGGGATGTTAAGGTCCTCAAGAGCACCAGAATACCTCTTGTTCGAGTTCGTTGGAACTCACGTCGCGGCCCAGAGTTCACCTGGGAGCGCGAAGATCAGATGAAACAAAAGTATCCCCAACTGTTCGCAAACAGTACACCCACTACTGAGGCTGAAGCTACGGAATTTCGGGACGAAATTCCAGATCAACGGGGGGTGGATGTGACACCCCAGGAAAACCGGGAAAACCATACAACTTAACTAGCTTCCTCAGTGAGTGCCTACCAAATTTCGGGACGAAATTTCTTTCAACTTGGGGATGATGTGACAACTCGAAATTTAGAACCTTTCTTGTATCCCGATGTAACATGAACGTGTGACTAGTTATCTGTGTGATTAATGATAAGTGAACCTTTGTGCGATTATGTGTTATGTTTATATGCATGCTAGTATGTAGAATATGTGTATATGCTTAAGTGGGCCGAGAACCCGACTCGAGACCATGTGGTCTCGAGTGAACGATGCAACATGTGGGCCGGTTGGGCCACACACCCCTTAGTCTACCCGAAAAGCCCATTAGGGTGCATCAACCTAGAACAAGTATATAAGCTTGTTACTAGCCAACATTGTCATTCTTTGGGCAATCTACATACACTCTCACACACACACACTCCTATTTTTCCTCTCACTAGAACCCTAGAAACACAAACCTCCTTCCTCATTCTCGGATTCAAAACCGGCAACAAGAGTCTTCGGTTCAAGCCTAGGATCTTCTTTGAGAACTCATTCATCGATTTCCTCATACCCTCACACCTTGGGAACCTAACCGGTTAGTGATTCATGCTATGTATTGTATTTTGAGTTGATAATGATGTATGATTTTCGGTTGAGGATGATGATTTGATAACATGTTTGCTTGTTAAGATTCATACATGATAAATATATATTCTCCTTGAATAACCGATGTTAAGATTGTTGTTGTTCATCTATGATGTATATACTTAATTTCTAGACAAAGAATATGGTACTATTATGTTCTCGGATGTGTATATTGATGATAATCGGTTAAGCATGTCTTGATTTTTATATATGTTGTATGATGAGTTAATGAGATCTTGTGATTAAATGTGGTTTAACCCTTGGTTGTTGATGTTTATAGAATCGGCTTGCATATGTATGATAGATGATATTCATATAATCGGATTGCATACTCTTGTGTTAAGAACCGAATGCTCACTAGTAGGGTGATTCATTGTGTTAATATCATAGGGTGCATGTTAGTATTGATAAGTTGTTGATCATGATTTTGTTGGTTAAAGTTTGTATGAATGATGATGATGAATCACTTGAATATGTGAAGAACAACTTGAATATCATAAGAACATGCTTGAATATTTGAAATCTGATATGTTTGATCCATTTTAGCAAACTATTAGACAAGAAAACATGTTTATGTGGGTAGTACAAACTGTTTCATGAAACCAAATTTCCATTGGATAGTACACTGTGCAGAATCAGCTCCTGTCCAACCGAAACCTCTAGTTGCGACTCGAGACCATCACATGATGAGTCGAAACCCCCGGTTGCGACATCGGTTGCGAGTCGCAAACACCTGGTTGCGACTCGAAACCACACTCGATCAAGCACAAATCTTATGACTCGAAATCTCGGTTGCGAGTCCAGTTGCGACTCGTAACCAAAACAGCATGAACCGAAACCGTGTTTGCGAGTCCGGTTGCGACTCGAGACCGGAACCTGCATCAGTTGCGACTCGAAACCAAGTGCATATGCACACTGTTTGGGCTTGCACCCCATTACGGACTTAATTGTTTGGGCCGGACTCTTGGGCCTAACACACAGACCTTATATGTTACTGTTGAACGTGAATATTGTTGATCTGCCATGATCAAACGTGTATGCCTTAGATGATACTTGAATGCAATGTGCTAGAAACATCCGTGTGCTACTTGGTTACGAACCTGACTTGTATGATACAACTATGATAGGACGTGAGTAGCCACAACATTGCTTGTTTGACTTTCTGTGTATCTACCGAGCAAACCAAGGTGAGTTCACACCCTCTACAAAGCATGGGATTCCCAGGGGTCGGGAATTGGGGTTAAGGAACTGGGTTCCTCGTCCTCCTTGGGTAGGACAGCAAAGGTTCAGGAATGTAATTCCTCGTCCTCACGGACAGATAACTCGTACTAGACCAAAACTCTATCACGAAGTCCCTCCTTTTTATATCGACTTAATCGCCGGGCCAATGGCGAGCGGGTCATTAGTTAGATAGCGCTATTTAGGTCTGACAACCCTCACACCGTGCCGCAGAGGACGGGCGTGAACTAATGGATCTGGGGCACGTCAATGATGATAGACATTGACAGTTTCAGGGCACATAAACATGACTACAGTCAGCAGTCGATATGGTAACGAGTCTAGTGTATACATGGGGTAGCCCCCACGGCCGAAATGCCAGATAACTAACACGGGGTAGCCCCCACGGCTGGATAGCCAGAGTAACCGGGAATAATCAAGTCACGTTTTAAACTATGGGGTAACCCCCACGGCAGGATGCCAGATAAAGGAAACTGTTTTCGAAACAACTTAAAACGAACACCCAACCGTGAACTCACTCAACTTGTTGTTGACTCGTTACTACATGCTTTGCAGGTCCTTAGGTTCTTAAGCTGGAGCTTGCATGGAGGAGGATCGTTGTGGGACATGGACGGCTGTGTGCCATGTTTAAACTTTGAAACTATTAAACTTATGTTTAGGTTTTAAGACTTATGCTTCCGCTTGCAACTTAACTATGTTTTGTTTGCACACCAATTGTATTGGGTGGATTTTTATAACTACTTATATGCTTGTTCAATATGATTGGTGGCTGGATCCTGGTCAGTCACGCCTCCAAGCGGTGGTACTCCGCAGGTGGATTTTGGGGGTGTGACATACCGAACACCTCAAAGCCTATTTCTAAGCTATGTAAAGGATATTTAGGGTATGTTTAACTTATGGCCAAGTTCCAGAATGTCTGTTACAGTACGAATCGGCATACTTTCACAGTTTGTCAAAATTAGTCCCTGTAAGCGAATAAACTTAATTTCGACACACCAAACCCTACAAAACTTATTTCTAAGTTATGTAAAGGTTATTTAAGTTATGTTAAGCCCATGTAACTGTTCTGGAGTGTTTGTCACATTAAACTGATTACGTTTACGCATCAGTTCGCGCATAACTTTCAAGAAAGCGATTTAGAGCTCGAAATCGAGCGAGAATTGATATGTGCAAATGATACACATATTTATACAAATACCAAGTATGAAACACAATATTTCAATGATTTGGTATTTGTTTGTTGGCCGTGGAGGCACAGGTGTCACAGTCTCCACTACTTCAGGAAATTTCGTCCTGAAATTTATTTAGAGGAAACTTGTGAGAGCTTAAAACAGGAAGTCGAAAAGATAAAACAACACTGGTTAGGGTTCTGAACTTCTAGTAACTTTAAATAACATCATGCTTGCAATGTAAGAGGGACACTTATATACAAGTATATGAAGCGCCATTGGTGCGTCCACCGTACCTCCATTTGCCACTATAAGTTCTTACACATGATAAGTCTTAATGTGGTTTCCGTGCACTAAATTTCATAATTATGTACGCGTCCATAATTACGTAATTCCTTGCATAGTCCGCACAGTGCATTTTATAATGCGTAGAGAAAAACCAAATGAACAAACCTGTGATGAGTGTGACTAGACCACCATAGGATCCTTTTAATTAAATCAATAATTGATCTTTTTTAAATAGACGACCAAGGAGTCTTTTCAGCTATAGCATCACATGTCATTCTTAACCAGATCCTGAATCGATCTTTTTAACTTGACCACCCAAGGTGTCTCTTTTGAATCATGGAATGGTACTATATAATCTAAGGGTCTTAACTATTACATAGAATCTCATTTAGGATTTAGGGTAGTACCTTTGGATATCCTACTGTGAATCTCTCACATGAAGATATGGAAGATTCTACGAGGATTTGGATAACGAAAATAAAAATACAAAAGAAAACACATAATACATAATCACGTAATCACAAAATTGTTTAACTTGATCTTTAATTTGTTATTATTTTGTTAATTTTGTTTTGTTAATTATGCACATGTATTCAAAGCACACCAGGAATTCAATCCGTGGATTTCATTTGGCACTTTAAACATCTTCAAGAATCTAACTATAAGGATAGGAAGATCTTAAAAAGAAAATTCGATTTCGATTATAAGGAATCGTAATGTTCGAATTAAGGTATACAAGGAATCCAATTAAGGACTCCAATTTGAACGATAATCATCCACAAGGATCTAATTGTGAAGGTAAGAAGATCCCATATGGATTTTGGGATTTGAAAAGCGGGAGGCGTTTCAAAACCTTGCACTAGACGTGCTTAAGTCGATACATGAGGTAAAATGCTCATGAAGTTGAGGTGCTAGATATGCCAAGGCGACATATGAAGCAGAATTTGAAGGTTAAGTTAATGTATGAGAAAAATGTTTTTGAAAACTATGCATGATGTTCTTTTTGAAACGTGTTTAATGTTTTTGAAACCTTACATAATACTTTTGAAATCATAAAGTAGGTGTATTAGATAAGTATAAAAATGTTTTAAAATCATGTGAGATGAATTTTGAAATTATGTATAAGGTTTTTGAAAACATGAATGATGTTTTTGAAATCATGCACTTGATATATTAAGTAAATATACTATGTTAAAAATGTTTTCAAACTATATGGAATATTTTGAAATCATGAAGGTTGTTTTGAAAACTTATACTATGTATGATGTTATGAAAACCAGAATGTTTTGGGTATGAAATCGAAAAAATTACCCTTAATTATTAAACCAAGGATTTAAAGTGATTACTCAAAATGTCACTTATATTTTGTACTTTGTTTCTTAGAATGAAACGAGTACTTAAATTTTTCGAGGAAATCAAGAGCGATCACTTGAAAGGGAGAAACACAAGAGTAGTTTGTAAAGGACATAGTTCCTTGATGTAGGTATTATAGGGAAATGCCATACACACATGTAACTACACTTGTACATCAGAATTGTGAAAAATAATTTATTTATAAACAAAACAAATTGTTTCAGGGTTCAACAAAAAAAAAACAAAAGCAACAGATACAAACTATTCGAAGTAGCAACATCTTCTAATCAGCCAACTGCTCATCTGTGGGTCAGATTTGCAACAGCTTTGTTTTGGGTAGCAAAGCGGCACACGCCAACCAAATGTCCCCATCGTCCATAGTGGGCACACTTGAAGCAAGGTATGTGATTCGGATGATGACGGTTGCAACGATTGCACCATGGAGTAGCTCGGCAAACCCTAGCTGTATGACCTATATTTCCACAGATTAGGCATCTGCGGCACTTCACACTGGCATTATGATGAAGGTTACATTGGTTGCACGAGGGTGAAGTTCCGTTGTATGGCTTCTTGGCTGGTGGTCTGTCACCTGGTTAGGTCCTGCCTGTTTTGGTGCAACTGTTTCGGAATTCTTTGAGGCCTTACGCTTCTTTGGTTTTGGTGAAGGCTTGGCTTCTGTTTCCTTCGGTGTCTCTTGAATAGCTTCATCCATGAGACGAGCCATGGCAGCAGCTAATTCAACAGTCTTCAAGACTACTTCGCCTATTCGCTGAGCAAATTTGGCAGCCTGCTCGGACATTTGAGCGTCGTTGCAATGAAGAGACATTCTAGAGGAAATGGAAGATATAGGAGGAAACAAGTGAAATGTTATCGGATAATCAAAACAGAAAGACAACGCATAAAAATTGTGATCATTTGTTTGTTACCTAAGGCAAACAAATGAGACAGTGACTAATCAAAGTAAGCGGGTCATATTAATGTATCACGAAGACATGCTTTAGCCTATAAGTGGACAATCACCCCAAGAGTTCCCAGGTAAGAGTGACTGGTCCGATTATGTGGATTTGTACGAACACTCTAGCCTTAGACAGAAAACTCAGAGTACAGGCATCCACCCTTCCAGATTACACGTGTTCACAATATAAGACCCAACTTTGACGAGATTTTTAAAACTTAGAGGGTTAAAACCTAGTAATCAATCATCCTAGAACAGATGATTGGTTTTCGAAGCGGATTCGAAATTTGTGTTCTTGTTGCGGTTGTCACCTAAGGATACGTGACTGTATTGTTTTAAGATCTAAACGCAAGTAAACTGCGTTGGGGTCATAGGAAGGTTATAGACTAGGTCAAAGCATTACTAATAACCTAATTCCCTATAACCATGAGCTCTGATACCAACTTTTCTGTCACACCCCGACCGCGTAAAACAACAAATCGGGGCGGAATCATCGGGGAGTGTTGTAACAGAATCATTGTTTCATAACACATGGAAATTGAAATGTTGTTTTATTAAAGAAGAGAAGTTACAATGTCTTAAAACAAAGAATCATAACATAATTAACTAGTCTTGCATCTTTTAATGTCACTAAGGCCCAAGTCCGCTTAAGTGTATCTTGATCAATCGTATGCATCATTTCCTGAAAACACATGTGAAAATAGGTACGTCAGCATAAAAATGCCTGTGAGATACATAGGTTTTATTGTTTTAGGATTCATGACTTGTAAGTTAAAAAGAAAATGTTTAACAAAAGTTAGTCATGAACCTTGTAAAATGTTTTCTTTTATAAATCATAAGAAAATTGATAAGAAAACAGATGACATAAAAGATTAATGCATGATTAAATAAATAATCAAGTAAAAATGAGTTTGTATAAAATATGCTGTTTGTAAAACAATGTTTTGTAAAGATATGATAATTGTGTAAAATGTAATATGTCAAAATTGAAATGGTTGAAATAACGCTACGATATGTAATACCATAAAAGCACTTATATATAGGAAGTACCAGCGGCGTATCCACCATGCTTTTATCATATTACACACGCCTCGTTATTTAAATCACCTACAAAACAAACCACCAATTGTCAAAATGTTAATGTATTAATCAAATGTAATGTATAGTGAATAAAAGCATTTATTAAATAAAAACATTTACTCAACCCTATAAGAAAGAAATGTACAAAACAATGCATTTGATAAATCATAATTTAAATCAAAAGTTATGCTTTGCAAAATCCATGCTTTACTGATACAAACATCTATGCGGTAATGTTAAACGCCTACATTCAAGCCTTGAGACTATAAGGTAAACCCTAGAACAATTTCAAGGTCTACCAAAAATGTTTTCGGATTCGGTCATTCCTTCCACCCAAACAAACCTAGGATTTCAGAAATGGGAGTTGTCAAGTCCTATGGTACCACTACCTACTACCGAGCGGCGTGATCGGTGTTAATGAATGTAATTATGTCCCGTAAAACAAACCAAATGTCATATCAATTGTAAGCATGTTTTTATGAAAATAATGTACTTTAATATGCTAAATGAACATACAAAGTAGAAATGTAAAACAATGTGTCCGTATGCTGAGTAAACATATGCAACAGAAATGCAATGTAAAACAATGTGTCCATATGTTGAGTAAACATATGCAACAAAGATGCAATGTAAAGCAATGTGCTAGCATGCTAAGTGAACATACATAGCAAAAGATATTGAAATCATGTACTACATGTGTACTAATGAACATAGCAAGTATAGGATATAAAAAACATGAAAAGCACGAAAGTAACAAGTAGGTACATGTGTTTCACCCCAAAATGTTTGAAAAACAGTAAAAGAGGGGACTATGTACTCACTTGAGAATGCTTAGAAGTCTTGAATAACAACCAAGCAAAGCTAGAGGGATCACGGAAATCAATCGGCACCTAATATAGGTAACTATGTAAATAAACCGGACCTAAATCGGAAGATCGGATAGGAAGAGGTTTCGTAAACCAAATGGGTATTGGAACTCATATGACATGGTTTAACAAAGCCTACATACTAAATCGAAACCTAACCTAAGTGCTTACGACCCGTTTAGGTAGCTTACGCTACATTAACGCGTCGTTCGCGTAAAACGCGATTGGACCGCCTAACTAGTCCTATGATAAGTATTATATGCGTTAACATGTCTAAAAATGTTACCTAATCAGTTTAGATGTGAAAATTTAGGCTACATATGCTTAAAATGAATTTATGCGTAAAAAGGGCATTTTGGTCATTTTCCTAAGGCATATAAATCACCTATCATACAACTAACTAAACGAAGTGACCATAAGGTATAACCTCGGAAGGTTATTCCCTATACAACTATGGTCACAAATTATGTTTGGTCGGATCCTAATGAACCACCAAACGGGTCGGGTTCGAAAGTCTAAGCGGTTGTTTAGACCGCTTATCTTACGACCCTATATAAGCACTAAACTAAAAGTGACGAGCTAAACATGTTAAAACATGTTTAACGAAGTTATAAAACAAGTTTGATATCAAAACAAACGGTTTTGATACCCAAGAATAGTTTGGTTGCAAAATACGCATGAATACACATTTTGACCAAAACTATGACTCGTCACTACACCTAATCAACGGGGTAATCAGTAGGTATAGTCACAAGGGACTATAACCATCGTGATTACGCTCACGTTGCGAAGTTCAAATGAACTTCGTGTTGACCAAAGACTGGTCAAAGCAGAAAGTCAAACACTGTTTGACTTTCATGCTTAAAAACGTATAAAAGCATGAAAGAAACTTACAAACGGTCCAAGCTAGGAAGATCTTGATCAAATTACTCAGGTATGAAGTTCTTGAACTCCAACTTAGAGTAATTCAATTAGATTTGTGAGGAATGAGGATGAAGGTGATGGGTATTTATAGAAAACCCACAACCGTTAGGATCGTTCCTCGCAAAACGTGCTTCGATCTTGACCCTCCATGTGGGCACATGGTATTGTAATACAAGGGGCACACTAAAAACCATCAAATCTAGCCCAAAGTATGCAAAACCTTGGGTTAAAACCATCAAAAACAGGCTGGAAGTCCAAATTCAATGTTTCTGATCTGGGCAGCTCTCGTGGGCCGCGTAAGAATACGCCCCAGGCCTAGCAAGTTAGGCAGAATTACAATTTTAGCCCCTACCGGCCTAAAACTTGGTTTTCGATGCATTTTTGACACGTTTAAGCCCTGTTAACCCCATTTCAAGGCTCTAAAATGAAGTTAAAGTATAGGGGACTTAAAATACGCTCAAAAACATCTCGGATGTCTGTTCGTTTGGTCGTACGGTTGCGTTATTCGGGTAATTACGACGGAAGTCGTAACGAACGCAAAAACGATCCAAATTAAGCGACGAATGGAATTTTATCATGCCAATCACTAAAATAAAATATTTTAATGATTACATAAAATTTTGGATGTCCGGATATGTTCAGAACGTAAGATATGGGCGAAAATGCAAACTTATGCACTTTTTGATGCTTTTAGTCCCTGAATGACCAAAAAGTTTATTTTAGCATACCGAACACCTCAAAGCCTATTTATAAGATATGTAAAGGATATTTAGGGTATGTTTAACTTATGATTAAGTTCCAGAATGTCTGTTACAGTACGAATCGGCATACTTTCGCAGTTTGTCGAAATTAGTCCTTGTAAGCGAATAAACTTAATTTCGACACACCAAACCCTCTAAAACTTATTTCTAAGTTATGTAAAGGTTATTTAAGGTATGTTAAGCCCATTTCACTATTCCGGAGTGTTTGTCACGTTAAACTGATTACGTTTACGCATCAATTCGCGTATAACTTTCTAGAAAGCGATTTAGAGCGCGAAATCGATCAAGAATTGATATGTGCAAATGATACACATATTTATACAAATAAAAAGTATGAAACACAATATTTAATTGATTTGGTATTTTTTTATGGCCGTGGAGGCAAAGGTGTCACACAAACTCATGCATGTGAAATGCGTTTCATAACTAGAGACAAGATCATCCTGGCTACAATTGGGGATTGGGTTATCCTACATCTAAACATAGGGATTGGGTTATCCTACATATAAACATAAGGATTGGGTTATCCTACATCTAAACATAGGGATTGGGTTGTCCTACATCTAAACATAGGGTTCCTAAAACTTTACAGTGAAGTTCTCGCTACATAGAATTCAAAGTGTACTTGGCCTAGAGTCGAGCAAGCTAGTCATCCCCTCATGCTATAGGATTGGCAAACGATAACCTGGTCGAGTCAGGGGAAGTTGTTAGAGAATGTTCCTTGTAACTTGGGAGCGAAAATTCAATATCGATCTCTTCCCCATTGAGTTGGGTAGTTTCGACGTAGTGGTTGGCGTGGATTGGTTATCCGATAACCAAGCCGAAGTCTTTTGTCATGAGAAGGTCATTCGCCTACCATTACTGAACAAAGAGACACTTGTTATTCATGGAGAGAAGCACAACACACCATTGCAGATCATCAATTGCATGAAGACACATAAGTGCTTACGGAAAGGTTGTATTGCCTTTCTCGCACATGTTCTCGACATAAAGACCGTTGGGCCGCAGCTGACAGATATTCTTGTGGAAAAAGAATTTTTTGAAGTCTTTCCTGAAGACTTGTCGGGGCTATAACCATATCGACAAGTCGAGTTTCATATCGACTTAGTACCGGGAGCCTCACCCATAGCCAAATCTCCATATCGATTAGCGCCTTTTGAAATACAAGAGTTATCCACACAACTTCAAGAGTTGTTGGATAAAGGATTCATTAGATCAAGCTTTTCGCCTTGGGGAACTCCAGTCCTATTTGTTAAAAAGAAGGACGGAACACTCAGAATGTGCATATAGTACATAGAGTTGAATAAACTCACCATCAAGAATCGGTATCCACTACCGAGAATCGATGACTTATTCGATCAAATATAAAGTTCAAATATAAATTCAAGAGGAAAGCACACCAAAAACAGCTTTTCGGACTCGTTACGGTCATTACGAGTTTCTCGTTATGCTTTTTGGTCTAACAAATGCACCAGCGGTCTTCGTGGATTTGATGAATCGCGTGTGCAAGCTGTATCTCGACAAATTCATCATAGTGTTCATTGACGATATTTTAATATACTCACGACCGGCAGACGAGGACGAACAACATTTGAGAACCATCTTAGAACTACTCAAGAAGGAGAAACTATACGCGAAATTTTCCGAATGCGAGTTTGGGATTCGTGAAGTACAATTTCTCGGGCATATAGTGAACGAGAAAGGCATTCAAGTAGACCCATCGAAGATCAAAGCAATTAAAGATTGGGAAGTGCCCAAGACTCCATCTATAGTCCGACAATTTTTGGGGTTAGCGGGGTTATCGAGGATTTATTGAGAATTTTTAAAAAATTGCTCAACCGCTAACCTCCCTTACACAAAAAGACAACAATTCACCCCAAATCGAAAAACAAGAAGTATCATTTCGACTTCTCAAAGATAAGTTGTGCGAGGCACCAATCTCATCACTTCCTGATGGTACAGATGACTTCGTAGTTTACTGTGATGCTTCGCATCAAGGATTGGGTTACGTACTTATGCAACGGGAGAAAGTTATCGCGTACGCATCGCGTCAACTAAAGGTTCACGAAAAGAACTATACCACTCATGACCTCAAGTTAGGCGTGGTGGTATTCGCTTTGAAAATATGGTGACATTACTTATATGGTACTCAGTGTACGATTTTCGCAGACTATAAGAGTCTTCAGCACATATTCAATCAAAAAGAACTAAATATGCGTCAACGACGTTGGATTGAATTGCTGAACGACTATGATTGTGAAATTAAGTACCATCCGGGCAAGGCGAACGTTGTAGCAGACGCCTTGAGCCGCAAGGAACGAGTTAGAACTTTGAGAGTTCGAGCATTAGAGATGACGATTCAGACAGATCTTACCACACGAATTCATGATGCACAACAAGAAGCACTCAAGGAAGAACATATTCAAGCAGAAACACTTTGAGTCATAGAAAAACAATTAGTACCGAAAGAAGATGGAACTTTATACTCTGTGGGTAGAATTTGAGTTCCACTCTTTGGAGGCCTTCGAGATCTTATTTTTGAGGAAGCTCATAGGTCAAAGTACTCGATCCATCCTGGATCAGATAAGATGTACCAAGACTTATAGGAGTACTATTGGTGGCCTAACCTTAAAAAGGATATCGCTACCTATGTCGGAAACTGCTTGACCTGCGCGAAGGTCAAGGCAGAATATCAGAAACCCTCGGGTTTGCTACAACAACCCGAGATTCCCGTTTGGAAATGGGAACAGATATCGATGGACTTCATTACGAAGTTACCCAGGACCTCAAGTGGCCACGACACGATATGGGTAATCGCCGATAGGTTGACAAAGTCCGCACACTTCTTGCCGATTCGGGAGAAGGATAGTACAGAGAATGTAACATCTGTGCCTCCACCGCCATCGAACAAATACCAAATCAATGAAATATTGTATTTCATGCTTGGGATTTGTATAAATATGTGTATCATTTGCACATATCAATTCTTGTTCGATATAGAGCTCTAAATCGCTTTCTGGAAGGTTATAAGCGCACCGATGCATAAATAAAACCAGTTTAACAAAACAAACACTCTAGAATAGTGACATAGGCTTAAATAACCTCCACATAACTTAGAAATAAGTTTTAGATGGTTTGGTGTGTCGAAATCAAGTTTATTCGCATACAGGGACTAATTTCGACAAACTGTGAAAGTATGCCGATTTGTAGTGTAACGAACATTCTGGAACATGACCATAAGTTAAACATACCCTAAATATCCTTTACATAGCTTAGAAATAGGCTTTGAGGGGTTCGGTGTGCTAAAATAAACTTTTTGGTCATTTAGGGACTAAAAGCGTCAAAAGTGCATAAGTTTGCATTTTCACGCATATCTTACGTTATGAATACATCCGGAGATGCAAAACTTTATGTAATCATTAAAATATTTTATTTTAGTGATTGGCATGATAAAATTCCATTCGTCGCGTAATTTGGATCGTTTTTTTGTTCGTTACGACTTCCGTCGTAATTAACCGAACAACGCAACCGTACGACCAAACGAACCGACATCCGAGATATTTTTGAACATTTTTTGAGTTCCCTATACTTTAACTTCATTTTAGAGCCTTGAAATGAGGTTAACGGGGCTTAAACGTGTAAAAAATGAGCCAAAATGAAAGATCCTGAAGTTCAGGGACCAAAATTGTCATTCTGCCATAGTTATCTTAGGATGAGACCAAAATGAAAAATCTAAATTCCAGCTTGTTCCAGCTGTTCCCCTCATTTGCACATGGTTTTAATGAAACTATGGGCTCCCATGGTTTCACAAAACCATGGGCACATGTGTACGGATGAGATCGAAGCTCGTTTTACGATAAACGATCCTAACGGTTCTAGATTTCCTATATATACCCACCTCCTTTCACTTGGAAAACCCACAATGATCTGATTTTCGCTCTCTTAGTTGAATTTTATGCTTCATACCTGAGAGTAAATCGGATCAAAGCTTGCGGGGACCTTTTGTAAGTATTCTTTCGTTCTTTTATCGCTTTTCTAGTCTGAAAGTCAAATTGCGTTTGACTTTCTGCCGAAGTTCGTTTGAACTTCATATCATGAGCGTAATCACGATGGTTATAGTCCCTAGTGACTATACCTACTGATTACCACGTTATATAGGTGTAGTGACGAATCGTAGTTTTGGCCCAAATGCGCATTCTTGCGTATTTTGTAACCAAACTACTTATAAGTATCAAAACCGTTTGTTTTGATACCAAACCTATTTTCTAACTTAGTTAAACATGTTTTGACATGTTTAGATCGTCACTTTTTAGACTAGTGCTTGTGTAGAGTCGTAAGTCAAGCGGACTAAACACCCGCTTAGACTTTCAAACACGACCCGTTTGGTCGATCATTAGGATCCTACCAAGCATGCTTAGTGACCATAGTTGTATAGGGAATAACCTTCCAAGGTTATACCTTATGGTCACTTAGGTTAATTAGTTGTATGATTGGTAATTTATATGCCTTAGGTAAATGACCAAAATGCCCTTTTCATACATAATTGGTAATTAAGCATATGTAACAGAAACTTTTGTCACTTAATCGATTATGCAACATGTTTAGGCATATAATACTTGTCATAGGACTAGTTAGACATCTCGAACGCGCTTTGCGCGCACGACGCGTTAAAGTAGCGTATGCTACCTTAATGGGTCGCAATGGGTCGAAAGCACTTAGGTTAGGTTTCGATTTAGAATGTAGGCTTTGTTAAACCATGCCATATGAGTTCCGATACTCATTTGGTTTACAAAACCTCATCCTATCCGATCTTCCGACTTAGGTCCGGTTTATTTATATAGTTATTAGGTTGCCGATTAATTCCGTGCTCCCTCTAGCTTTGCTTGGTTGTTGTTCAAGACCTCTAAGCATTCTCAGGTGAGTACATAGTTCCCCTATTTTACTGTTTTCAATTGTTTTGGGGTGATTCATATGTGCTAAATGTTTTTAAGGTTTTAACGATGGTTTTCAAAACGATTTTCGATATTATAACAATGGTTTCAAAAACGATTAAAATGGTTTATATTAAATTAATAACGATTTCGATATAGTAAACAAACTTGTTGGTTTTATTTACATAACGAATAATATCCATTAGTTTTGGCCGAACCGACCAGTGTTAGGTTATGGTACCATAGGATCTGACAAATCCTGTTATCAGACTGCACCCATGGTTATGTGGGTAACGACTGAATCTGTGATTATTAATTTACCCTTTGGTGGTTTATTAATGCGAGAAGCGATAGGCGAGATAGTCGAGTCACGAAGGTTTGGATGTTATTAGCGAGACAATCAAAAGTAGTTTTCACGATTTAAAACGAGAACGATTTAAGCGACTAAAGCGATTTTTAACGAATTAAATGATTTGGGTAAATGATTGGTTTTTGGTCAGTGTTTAGATAACGGGACCGGTGTAATGTGATGAAAGCATGGTGGATACGCCGCTGGTACTTCCTATATATATATATATATATATATATATATATATATGTGTTTTCATCGTATTACATACCGTGGCGTTATTTAGTTCACTTGGGTAAACGATTTATTAACAAGATTTATTAACGAGTTTTATATACGAGATTTATTAACGAGTTTTATTAACGAGATTTATTAACGAGTTTTATTAACGAGATTTATTAACGAGTTTTATATACGAGATTTATTAACAAGTTTTATTAACGAGATTTATTAACGAGTTTTATTAACGAGATTTATTAACGAGTTTTATTAACGAGATTTTACAAATTATAACCAACTTGATTTGAGTTGGTTAATTATGTCGCAATACTATACTTTTCAAAACAAGTCTTTTTTTTTCAATTAAGTACTGCAACATGTAAACTAGCCATGAATCCGACACTCTCAAAAACCGATGTAATCGCCAACATTTCTTTGCTGACTTTGTTTTTCACATATGTTTCAGGTGTTGTAGAATGATGTTGATTGCTAGGATGCATGCTCACATAGGACTGGACGAGGCCTTAGTGACTTAATAACAATGATAGACTATGTTTAAATTGTTTATTTAGATTTCCAGACGATGTAAATATTTAATGTTAAATAAAACGAAACTTCAAATTTCCGTGTGTTTTGAAACAATGATTCTGTTACAACACTCCCCGACGATTCCGCCGGTATCAGAGCTCATGGTTATAGGGAATTAGGTTATTAGTAATGCTTTGACCTAGTCTATAACCTTCCTAGGACCCTAACACAAGATCCTTGTGTTTAGATCTTAAAACAATACCGTCACTTATCCTTAGGTGACAACCACAACAAGAACACAAATTTCGAATCTGCTTTGAAAACCAATCATCTATTCTAGGATGATTTATTGTAAGGTTTTGAACCCTTTAAGTTTTCAAAGTCTGGTCAAAGTTTGGGTCTTATAATGTGAACACGTGCAAACTGGATGGGTGAATGCCTGTACCCTGAGTTTTCTGTCTAAGGCTAGAGTGTTCGTACAAATCCGCAGTATCGGACCAGTCACTCTTACCTGGGAACTCTTGGGGTGAGTGTTCACTTATAGGCGAGTATGTCTTTAGTGATACATTAATATGACCTGTTTACTTTGATTAATCACCGTCTCATTTGTTTGCCTTAGGTAACAAACAAATGATCGCAATTTCTATGCGTTGTCGTTCTATTTTAATTATCCGATAACATTTCATTTGTGTTCTGCTATGTCTTGCATTTCCTCTAGAATGTCTCTTCATCGCAACGACACTCAAATGTCCGAGCAAACTGCCAAATTTTCCCAGCGAATAAGCGAAGTAATCCTGAACACTGTGGATTTAGGTATCGCCATGTCTCGTCTCAATAATGAAGCCACCCAAGAAGCATCGAAAGAAGCAGAAGTCGAGCCATCGAAAAAGTCAAAGAAGCGTAAAGATCCAAAGGATCCCATAGCCGTTACACCAAATCAAGCAAAACCTAGCCATGTGGCAGCACCATCAGCCAAGAAGCCGTACTTAGGAACTGCTCCTTTGTGCAATCAGTGTAACCTCCACCACTATGCCAGTGTCAAATGTCGGAAATGTTTCAACTGTGGACTCATTGGTCATTTGGCATGAGACTGTCGTTTAGTCACTGTGCTAAACCAAGCTTTTCAGAACCCCGTTCAATTTCAAGCAGATCCAGCACAGGCTCATTTTCCTCCTGGTATTTACTACACCTATGACGAGACGGGTTATGTTAGGGACAGATACCCAAAGATTTTCAATGCAAATCCGACCCACAGATGAGCATTTAGTCGATTAGAAGAAGCTGCTGCTTTGAATAATCCGAATCTTATGTTTATGTTTCTAGTGTTTTCCTTTGAACTCGGAAACAATCGATTTTGTTTATAAATAAATCTTTATTTGCAATTCTGATGTACAGATATAGTTGCATGTGTGTATGGCATACCCCTACGATACCTACACCAAAGAACCGTATTTGTAGTTCTCTCGTTCATATGATCGCTCGTGAATTCCTCGAAAATTCTAAGTGCTCGCTTCATTCTAAGAAACGAAGTGACAATTTGAGCAATCACTTTAATTCCTTGGTTAGATAACTAAGGAAACCCTTATCTGTCGAAGTTGCTCTTGGTAAACCTCTTGTACTGAATTCTGTTATTTGCGACTGTCAATTTAACTTTGATAATCACCTTTTTCCTGTTGACCTCACACCGATGCAACTTGGGAGTTTCGACACTATCATAGGGATGGATTGGTTAACCAAACATCATGCTGAGGCGATTTGTTTCGATAAGATTATTCGCATTCCTCTTTCGTCTGGCGATGTTCTGGAAGTTCGTGGCGAGAAACCTACTGGTGGATTGAAGCTCATGTCATGTACGAAGGCCCAAAGTTATTTATGAAAAAGGATATGTTGCTTTTCTGGCACATGTCACCGAGGTGAAAGGCAAGAGCAAGAGTATTCAGGATATTCCGATAGTTCGGGATTATCCAGAGGTGTTTCCTGATGAACTGCCTGGTTTGCCTCCAGTTCGTCAAGTCTAGTTTCATATTAACCTTGTACCCAATGCCAACCCAATTGCGAAAGCACCTTATCGTCTTGCACCGTCTGAGATGCAAGAATTATCGAAACAGCTTCAAGAGTTATCTGATAAAGGATTCATCCAATCAAATTATTCACCTTGGGGAGCTCCTGTCCTCTTTGTGAAAAAGAAAGATGGATCTTTTCGAATGTGTATCGATTATCGTAAGCTTGATAAGCTTACCATCAAGGATCGATATCCCCTACCTCGAATCGATGATCTCTTTGATCAGCTGCAAGGTGCTACCTGTTTTTTTTTCAAGATCGATCTGCGTTCTGGGTATCATCAACTTCATGTTCTCGAAAAAGATATTCCCAAAACTACTTTCCACATGAGATATGGGCATTACGAGTTTACAGTCATGCCTTTTGGTTTGACAAATGCCCCAGCTATCTTTATGGACTTAATGAATAGGGTCTGCAAACCTTATTTAGACAAGCTCATTATTGTGTTCATCGACGATATTCTCATTTATTCGAAGTCTCGAGCCGAGCACGAGCAACACCTTCGCTTAACATTGGAACTCCTGAAGAAGGAACAACTTTTTGCTAAATTCTCCAAGTGTGAATTTTGGCTTGAAGAAGTTCAATTCTTGGGTCATATAGTCAATGAGCAGGGTATTCACGTGGATCCATCCGAGTTTGCTGCAATTAAGGATTGGAATACACCAACGACATCTACAGAAATTCGTTCTTTTCTTGGTCTCGCTGGTTATTATCGTCATTTTATTTCAAACTTCTCGAAGATCGCGGTGCTACTCACTGCTTTGATTCAGAAGAATAAGCCTTTGGAGTGGGGATCTAAGCAAGAAGAAGCGTTCCAAACGCTGAAACGGAAGCTATGTGATGCTCCTGTTTTGTCCTTGCCCAATGGAAATGATGATTTTGTTGTCTATTGTGACGCGTCGAATCTAGGCCTTGGTTGTGTTCTTATGCAATGAGGTAAAGTCATAGCATATGCGTCAAGATAGTTGAAAGTTCACGAGAAGAACTACACAACTCATGATCTTGAGTTAGGTGTTGTGGTATTTGCTCTCAAAATCTGGAGACACTACCTCTATGGAACGAAGTGTGTGGTTTTCGCAAGACCACAAAATTCTCCAACACATTCTTAATCAGAAGGAGCTGAACATGAGGCAACGACAATGGGTTGAGCTCTTGAACGATTACGATTTCGAGATTCGCTACCTTCCTGGTAAGGCGAATGTCATAGCCGATGCGCTTGGTCGAAAGGAGCGAGTCAAGCTTCATTCTGTTCAAACTCTATCTGATATTCAATCTCGTGTCCTTCAAGCACAACGATCTTGTGTAAACGAAGTTTTATTGAAATATGAGCTACCACTTCAACTCGAGCTTAAACTCGAAACGAAAGGGCGATGGGTTGCTCTATTTTAAGGATCCTTGTGGATGATTATCACCCAAATCGGAGCCCTGATTGGTTTCCCTATACACCTTAATACGTACATTACGAATCAATAAGGACAAACCGAATTCCTATTAAGATCTTCCTATCTTCATAGTTAGATTCTTGAAAATATTTAAAGTGCCAAATGAAATCCACGGATTGGATTCCTGGTATGCTTTAAATACCCGTGTCCAAAGATAACAAATTAAAGGTCAAATTAAACAATTATGCATTTATGCGATTATGTCTTTTATTGTGTGATCTGATTTTCGTTATCCAAATCCTCGTAAAATCTTCCATATCTTCGTATGAAGGATTCATAGTAGGATATTCAAAAGGTACTACCTTAAATCCTTAATGGGCTTCTACGTGGTAGTTAAGACCCTTGGAATATATAGTACCATTCCATGATTTGAAGGAGACCCCTTGAGTGGTCTAGTTAAAAGATTGATTCAGAATCTGGTTAAGAATGCCACGTGATGATATAGTTGAAATGACCCTATGGTGGTCCAGTCACACTCATCACAGGTTCGTTCATTTGGTTTTCCCCTACACATTATCAAATGTACTGTGTGGACTATGCAAGGAATTACGTAATTATGGACGTGTACATAACTATGAAATTCAGTGCACAGGAACCCCAGTAAGATTTATCATGTGTAAGAGCAGATAGTGATAACAATAACAAAACGTGAACAATGTAATGGAGGTATGGTGGACGCACTAATGGCGCTTCATATACTTGTATATAAGTGTCCCTCTTACATTGTAAGCATGATGTTATTTAAAGTTACTAGAAGTTCAGAAATCTAACCAGTGTTGTTTTATCTTTTCAACTCCATGTTTCGAGCTCTCACAAGTTTCCTTTAATTAAATTTCGGGACAAAATTTCTTGAAGTAGGGGAGACTGTGACATCTGTGCCTCCATAGCCATCGAACAAATAACAAATCAATGAAATATTGTATTTCATGCTTGGGATTTGTATAAATATGTGTATCATTTGCACATATCAATTCTTGTTCGATATCGAGTTCTAAATCGCTTTCTGGAAGGTTATAAGCGCACCGATGCATAAATATAACCAGTTTAACGCAAAAAATACTCCGGAATAGTGACATAGGCTTAAATAACCTCCACATAACTTAGAAATAAGTTTTAGATGGTTCGGTGTGTCGAAATCAAGTTTATTCGCTTACAGAGACTAATTTCGACAAACTGCGAAAGTATGCCGATTTGTACTGTAACGAACATTCCAGAATATGACCATAAGTTAAACATACCCTAAATATCCTTTACATAGCTTAGAAATAGGCTTTGAGGGTTTCGGTGTGCTAAAATAAACTTTTTGGTCATTTAAGGACTAAAAGCGTCAAAAGTGCATAAGTTTGCATTTTCGAGCATATCTTACGTTCTGAATACATCTGGACATCCAAAACTTTATGTAATCATTAAAATATTTTATTTTAGTGATTGGCATCATAAAATTCCATTCGTCGCGTAATTTGGATCGTTTTTGCGTTGGTTACGACTTCCGTCGTAATTAACCGAACAACGCAACCATGCGACCAAACGAACAGACATCCGAGATATTTTTGAACATGTTTTGAGTTCCCTATACTTTAAATTCATTTTAGAGCCTTGAAATGAGGTTAACGGGGCTTAAACGTGTCAAAAATGAGCCGAAATGCAAGATCCTAAAGTTCAGGGACCAAAATTGGCATTCTGCCATAGTTATCTTAGGAAGGGACCAAAATGAAAAATCTAAATTCCAGCTTGTTCTAGCTGTTCCCCTCATTTGCACTTGGTTTTAATGAAACTATGTTCTCCCATGGTTTCACAAAACCATGTGCACATGTGTACGGATGAGATCGAAGCTCGTTTTACGATAAACGATCCTAACGGTTCTAGATTTCCTATATATACCCACCTCCTTTCACTTGCAAAACCCACAATGATCTGATTTTGGCTCTCTAATTTGAAGTTTATGCTTCATACCTGAGAGTAAATCAGATCAAAGCTTTCGGGGACCTTTTGTAAGTATTCTTTCTGTTTGGATCTGAGGCTCTCATGATTGTGTTTGTTTGTATGATTTGAACAAATAATGAATATGAAACAATGTAAACTGCAGCGGCAATGAATAACAAACTTTGTAAACACAATCAAAGGAGAAAATAGTTTGATAAACGTTTGCTTTTCATAGAGTCGAAAGATTACAATTCAAAGCAAAAGATTACAATGCAAGCTTACAAACTAAGCTCCCCCTCAGCCTGATACTACAATGGTTGGTTGCACAAGATGAAAGGATTGAACTGAGGAGAAGAACTCTCTCAGAACGAATCAAATGTAACAGTACAGAGCACTGTTCCATTTATAGACAATCCAAACCGCTGAGGCATCTCAGCTGACGTCACCATGAAAGTGACATCTAACCTCCTAACAAACTCTAACCTCTGATCTATACAAACACTGCTATACTAACTACTGCTTATTACATTATATAACATAAAGACAGAGTAAACAACTGCTGCATCCCTCCACTGCTGTGAACCCAGCAGTACTTGTCCGGATCAGCAGTGCTTGAAACAAGGCAGTAGATTGAGCAGCAGAGCTTTAGTCTTTCATCAGGTCTTTACTTGATCAGCAGTTTGTAGATCAGCAGATTGCACGATCAGTAGATAGGAGGTCAGCAGATGTTGAAACCACTTTCAAGGGGAGAGACTTGTATGTAACATCTACTTATTCTGGATCCACTGCTCTGACCCAGTTTTGGCTTTAATTATCTGTTCCTCTGGTAGGGTTCAATCCCAACAATCTCCCCCTGGAACAAATAATGCCAAAACTCTTCATTATTGTGGAATCCTTTATTGCCTCATAAGCAGTTCCCTTATCTGACCTTTAAATTGGAGTTCAAAGTCTAGGGCATCTGTGTCATCATCATCCCTGCTAAGTGGAATGTGACAACTCGGAACTCAGAACCCTTCCTTATATCTCGGTGTAACATGCTTGAACGTTATGTAACTAGTTGACATGTTGGTTTAGCTAATGTGATAAGTGATTATTATGTGAATATGTGTCGTGCCTTTATGTATGTGTGTAATTATGTGACCCGAAACACGAGAACCCAACTCGAGACCACTCGGTCTCGAGTGAATAGTGTAACTATTTGGGCCAGTTGGGCCATTTAATCCATCCGAAACCACTAAGGTGCATCAACTTGAAGCTAGTATATAACCTTTGTTGTTAGCCAACATTACCATCTTTGGGCAACTTACACACACTCTCCTACACACACACTCCCACATTCTCTCTCACTAAAACCCTAGCAACACCACCCCCTTCTCTTGTGTCGGATCAAGGATAGCAAGCCAAGCTCTCGGATTGCTCGTGTTCTTCACCCGGAGAATATCGGACAACAAACCTACTCCCCTTCACACACTCCTCACCAACCGGTTAGTGTTTTATGATGCTTGTTGTTAGATGATATTATGGATGGCATGATTTAACTAGTATAGTTTGTATGTATGATGATGTTCTTGTGAATCGGATGTGTATGATGATGTTAATCGGCTATCATGTCTTGATTTCGGATTGATTGCATGATGAGTTAATGATACCTTGTGATTGAATGTGATTTACACCATTAATTGTTGATGTTCATGAAATCGGCTTGCATAGGTGTATTAGATAAGGTTCATGATAATCGGATTGTATACTCTTGTGCTAAGAATCAAATGCTTGTTAATCGGCTGCATGTATGTGGAAATCGGATTTGTTGTGGAGTCGATTATGAGGTGTTATGTGATGATTTGAAACCCATAGATGGGTATGTTTAAGTGTTTTGATTGTTGTTCATGTTATGATTATGTTAGAGTTCATAGAGATTGATGCTAAAAACCCACAAACGATGAACAAGTTTGAATGTGAGTATGAATATTTGAATACCTTATGAACATTGAAAAGATGCCATGTTTAATCCAATTTGTTTGGAAATTAGACAACAAAACATGTTTGTATGGATAGTACACGCTGTTGCATGAAATCGGAATCCCATTGGCTAGTACAATGCTGGCAATCAGCAGATGTTCCAGTCGAGATCTCCGGTCTCGACTCGAGACCCTTGAGTTACAACTCGAGACTGTAATGGTTACGACTCGAGACCAACCCATGACAACCCGAGACCACGGTTGCGACACAGATTGCGAGTCGAGAACCTCTAGTCTCGACTCGAGACCACACTGCCCGCGCATAAACAACATGACTCGAGACCACCAGGTCTCGAGTGATGAAGGCCAGATCGAGACAACGCCGTTTCGACTCGAGAACTCTAGTCTCGACTCGAGACCACCTGCTTATATGCAATCTGTATGGACTTGCACGGTCTCAGGCCCAAGTATTTGGGCCGAACATATGGGCCTTATGTGTTACTGTTGAATGTGTATGTTATATACTGTTGATTGGACTGCCATGAGAAACACTTGTTGTAACGTGCCAGTACACGTGTAGAACATACGTGCACTACTTGAATATGAACCTGACCTGAATGGTATCTATGTTAGGACGTAGTTGACCACTTACAACTTGATTGACCTTTCTGTGTATCTGCCGAGCAAACCAAGGTGAGTTCACACCCTCTACAAAGCATGGGATTCCCTGGGTTGGGAATGGGGTTAAGGAACGTGGATTCCTCGTCCTTTCTTGGGTGGGACAGTATTGGTTCAGGAACGTAATTCCACGTCCTCATGGACAGATAACTCGTACTAGACCAAAACTCTAGCACGAAGTCCCTCCTTTTATATCGACTTAATCGCCGGGCCAATGGCGAGCGGGTCATTAGTTAGATAGCGCTATTTAGGTCTGACAAGCCTCACACCATGCCGCAGAGGACGGGCATGAACTAATGGATCTGGGCACGTCAATGATGATAGACATTGACAGTTCAGGGCACATAAACATGACTACAGTCAGCAGTCGATATGGTAACGAGTCTAGTGTATACATGGGGTAGCCCCCACGGCCGAAATGCCAGATAACTAACATGGGGTAGCCCCCACGGCTGTATTGCCAGAGTAAATGGGTAAACAAATCACGTTTTCAACTATGGGGTAACCCCCACGGCAGGATGCCAGTGAAAGGGAACTGTTTTTGGAACAACTTAAAAATGAACACCCAACCGTGAACTCACTCAACTTGTTGTTGACTCGTTACTACATGCTTTGCAGGTCAATAGGTACTTAGCTGGAGCTTGCATGGAAGAGAGTCGTTGTGGGACATGGACAACTGTGTGCCATGTTAAAACCTTTGGATATTTAAACTTATGTTTTGGGATTTAAACATTATGCTTCCGCTCATAACTAAAACTATGTTTGATTTGGACACTAACTGTGTTGGTTGAACTTTTACATTTAATTACTTTCTTGTTCAATATGATTAGTGGTTTGATCCTGGTCAGTCACGCCTCCAAGCAGTGATACTCCGCATGTGGATTTTGGGGGTGTGACAGATTGGTATCAGAGCCATTGGTTATAGTGAACTTGGTTTTAATAAGGGAAAAGGTTTTATTAAAATCAGACTATAACCTGTACAGTGCTCTACGATCCACAACGACGCTTCACTCCACATGCAAGGCTCGACATTCTAGGTGATATGATCTGTGTATATATTGCCTACTTGATAGTTACATACTGCATTGCTTCTAGTATGCTTAGTTAGTATAACTACTGTTGCATGAACCCGTGTGTGCTTACTCTCTTCTGTCATCACACTTTCACGAACCACTCTCACTCATGTTTCCCTTGATATGAAGATCATGTCTGGACGCGTTAACATGACTCAAGCCCAGTTGACGGCTCTGATTAACAAACGAGTTGCTGCGGCACTTGCAGCTGCACACGCAGGAGGTATATCCTGCAGTCCAAACTCATTCTAGGATCTTTAGATCCTACTCTCGTGAACCAACCTTTGTGTTAAACTCTGTCTTTTCTTTCACCCACAATAGGTCAACATGCTCAGCCACCTGTGTGCACCTTCAAAACCTTTATGGACTGCCGACCCACTACTTTTAGCGGCACTGAAGGAGCTGTAGGTCTCCTCCACTGGTTTGAGAAGCTCGAGTCAGTCTTTGAAATGTGTGAATGCCCTGAGGCGCGCAGGGTGAAGTATGCTACCGCTACTCTCGAGGGTTTAGCCCTCACATGGTGGAACGCTCAGGTCCAAATGCTGGGATTGGTCGCTGCCAACGCCACCCCATGGGAAACTTTTAAGGAGATGATCAAGGAGGAATACTGCAGTCGTGATGACATTCATAAGCTGGAAGTCGAGTTCTACAACCTCAAGATGACGGGGTCAGAAATTGAGGCGTATACTAGGAGATCGAATGAGCTTGCCTTACTGTGTCCTACTATGGTGGACCCTCCAATTAAGCGAATTGAACTCTTCCTCAAGGGCTTGGTGCCAGAGATCCAAAGTCATGTGACTTCAGCAAACCTCGCTACTATCCAGCAAGTTGTTCAGTTGGCTCACCGTCTTACTGATCAGGCGGTGGAGCAGAACAGGTTACCCAAGTGCATAAGTGCTACAGCTACTTCGGATGCTCCTAGTGACAACAAGAGAAAATGGGATGGAGCTTCAAGCAAAGGTTCGACTTCTGTGCAATCTCAGTCTCAGCAGAGAAAGACTGATGACTACAAGAGCCCCAGTCAGCAATCATCTGGTGGTCAGAGTCATGGTGGGTACAAGGGGAATCACCCCAAGTGCAATCGCTGCAACCTACACCACAGCGGGCCATGCACCAGGGGCAACTGTCATCGGTGCAACAAGCCAGGTCACGCCACCAAGGATTGCAGAAGCTTGTACCCCGCAAACCAGAATCGTCAACAACAGGCCCCACAAAACCAGCGACAGCAGCAGCAGCAGCTAGGTAACAACAAAGGGTGCTTTCAGTGTGGAGCTGAAGGCCACTTCAAGAAAGATTGTCCCCAACTGAACAGGAACCAGAACAACAACAACAACAATAATCAGGGAAATGGTAACAATGGGAACAACAACAACAATGGTGCCAGGGGGCGGGCGTTCGTGATTGGCCAAGGTGAAGCAAGGAATGACCCCAATGTTGTGGCGGGTAAGTTCCTTCTCGATGACTTTTATGTTACAGTTTTATTTGATTCGGGTGCCGATACTAGCTACATGTCACTAGAAGTTAGTCGAATGCTTAAGCGTATTCCAACACCTTTGAACAACAAGCACACTGTAGAGCTAGCAAATGGTAAGAGTTTAGAGGCCGCACACGTAGTCAAGGGTTGTAAACTTGTTCTTGCTAACCAGACCTTCTCTATCGACCTCATTCCTATCATCTTGGGTAGCTTCGACGTTGTCATTGGGATGGATTGGTTATCCCAACACCGAGCGGAGATTCTTTGCAACGAGAAGATTGTTCGTATTCCTAGTTCCGGTGGTGAACCTCTCATGATTCGCGGCGACAAGAGGGGTGCTGTTGAGAACGTCATCTCTTTCCTCAAGGCCCAGAAGTGCTTGCGAAAGGGCCACACTGCCATTTTGGCTCTCGTTACTAACACCTCGGAGAAAGAGAAGAAGATAGAAGATTTTCCAATTGTACGCGACTATCCTGAGGTATTTCCTGAGGAATTGCCTGGTCTTCCGCCTCATCGCCAAGTCGAGTTTCAGATCGAACTAGCTCCTGGAGCTGCGCCTATAGCTCGTGCACCTTATCGTTTAGCTCCATCAGAGTTGGAAGAACTCTTTACGCAACTACAAGAACTCTTGGATAAGGGTTTTATTCGTCCTAGCTCATCGCCCTGGGGAGCTCCAGTGCTGTTTGTGAAGAAGAAAGACGGTACCTTTAGAATGTGTATCGACTATCGTGAACTCAACAAAGTGACGGTGAAGAATTGTTACCCCCTACCACGTATTGACGACTTGGTCGACCAGCTACAAGGGTCGAGCTACTATTCGAAGATTGATTTGAGATCGGGTTATCACCAGCTGAGAGTCCGAGAAGAGGACGTCTCCAAAACAGCTTTCAGAACTCGTTATGGACACTATGAGTTTTTGGTCATGCCTTTTGGGCTGACAAACGCACCTGCGATATTCATGGACTTGATGAATTGAGTGTGCAAACCTTACCTGGACAAGTTCGTTAGTCTTCATCGACGACATCCTGATATATTCTAAGAGTCAGGAGGAACATGAGCAGCATCTACGGCTTATCCTGGAACTCCTTCGAACATAACAGCTTTATGCAAAGTTCTCGAAATGCGACTTCTGGCTTCGTGAAGTCCATTTCCTAGGCCACGTGGTGAACAAGGATGGGATTCATGTTGATCCATCCAAGGTAGACTCAATTAAGAACTGGCATGCACCGCGTACACCAACGGAAATTCACCAATTCTTGGGTTTGGCAGGTTACTACAGGAGATTCATAAAGGATTTTTCTAAAATTGCACAGCCTCTCACCTCACTAACACAGAAAGGAGTTGTTTATCGCTGGGGAAATGCACAGGAGTTAGCATTTCAGCATTTAAAGGATAGACTTTGCAGCGCACCTATCCTTTCATTGCCAGAAGGCACAGACGACTTTGTGGTCTACTGCGACGCATCAATCCAGGGTCTTGGTTGTGTATTGATGCAACGAGATAAAGTTATAGCCTACGCCTCACGCCAACTCAAAGTTCATGAAAGAAACTACACTACGCACGACCTAGAGCTGGGAGCTGTTGTTTTTGCACTTAAGATATGGCGACATTACCTATACGGTACCAAGTGCGCCATCTACACCGACCACAGGAGCCTCGAGCATATCTTCAAACAGAAGGAACTAAATATGCGACAACGACGATGGGTCGAACTACTGAATGACTATGAATGCTCGATCAGGTACCACCCGGGCAAGGCCAATGTTGTGGCTGACGCCCTCAGTCGAAAGGACACCGCGCCTAAGCGCGTGCGAGCGTTGCAACTCCCCATACATTCTGGTCTTCCTTCCCAAATACGAGACACTCAGATAGAAGCATTGAAACCAGAAAACGTCAGGGCTGAAGCCCTACGCGGATCAAGGCAACGCTTAGAACAGAAGGAAGACGGTGCTTACTACGTAATGGGACATATTTGGGTCCCACTTTATGGCAACCTACGAGAGCTTGTGATGGATGAAGCACACAAGTCTCGCTACTCGGTACACCCTGGTTCGGATAAGATGTACCACGATATCAAAACTACGTATTGGTGGCCTAGCATGAAGGCCCACATAGCAACTTACGTCAGCAAGTGTTTGACTTGTGCGAGAGTCAAGTCTGAATACCAGAAACCCTCAGGCCTACTCCAACAACCAGAAATACCACAATGGAAATGGGAGCAAATTTCCATGGATTTTGTTACGAGCCTACCTAGATCTCAACGTGGTAACGATACTATTTGGGTGATCGTGGATCGACTCACAAAGTCCGCACACTTCCTGGCTATCAAGGAGACGGATAAATTCTCCACTCTAGCAGAAGTATACCTCAAGGAAGTTGTTTCGAGGCACGGGGTGCCCACCTCTATTATCTCGGATTGAGATGCGCGTTTTACTTCAGAGTTGTGGCAGGCGATGCACAAATCCTTTGGCTCACGATTAGACATGAGCACAGCGTATCACCCTCAGACGGACGGGCAGTCCGAGCGCACTATTCAAACCTTAGAAGACATGCTTCGTGCATGTGTAATCGATTAGACATGAGCACAGCGTATCACCCTCAGACCCTCGTAGTTCCTTTGAAGGAACTCACCATCGACGAACAGTTACGATTCGTTGAAGAGCCAGTTGAAATCACGGACCGGGATGTTAAGGTCCTCAAGAACACTAGAATACCTCTCGTTCGAGTTCGTTGGAACTCACGTCGCGGCCCAGAGTTCACCTGGGAACACGAAGATCAGATGAAACAAAAGTATCCCCAACTATTCGCAAACGGTACAACCACTACTGAGGCTGAAGCTACGGAATTTCGGGACGAAATTCCAGATCAACGGGGGGAGGATGTGACACCCCAGGAAAACCAGTGAAAACCATACAACATAACTAGCTTCCTCAGTGAGTACTTACCAAATTTCGGGACCAAATTTCTTTCAACTTGGGGATAATGTGACAACTCGGAACTCAGAACCCTTCCTTATATCTCGGTGTAACATGCTTGAACGTTATGTAACTAGTTGACATGTTGGTTTAGCTAATGTGATAAGTGATTATTATGTGAATATGTGTCGTGCCTTTATGTATGTGTGTAATTATGTGACCCGAAACACGAGAACCCAACTCGAGACCACTCGGTCTCGAGTGAATAGTGTAACTATTTGGGCCAGTTGGGCCATTTAATCCATCCGAAACCACTAAGGTGCATCAACTTGAAGCTAGTATATAACCTTTGTTGTTAGCCAACATTACCATCTTTGGGCAACTTACACACACTCTCCTACACACACACTCCCACATTCTCTCTCACTAAAACCCTAGCAACACCACCCCCTTCTCTTGTGTCGGATCAAGGATAGCAAGCCAAGCTCTCGGATTGCTCGTGTTCTTCACCCGGAGAATATCGGACAACAAACCTACTCCCCTTCACACACTCCTCACCAACCGGTTAGTGTTTTATGATGCTTGTTGTTAGATGATATTATGGATGGCATGATTTAACTAGTATAGTTTGTATGTATGATGATGTTCTTGTGAATCGGATGTGTATGATGATGTTAATCGGCTATCATGTCTTGATTTCGGATTGATTGCATGATGAGTTAATGATACCTTGTGATTGAATGTAATTTACACCATTAATTATTGATGTTCATGAAATCGGATTGCATAGGTGTATTAGATAAGGTTCATGATAATCGGATTGTATACTCTTGTGCTAAGAATCAAATGCTTGTTAATCGGCTGCATGTATGTGGAAATCGGATTTGTTGTGGAGTCGATTATGAGGTGTTATGTTATGATTTGAAACCCTTAGATGGGTATGTTTAAGTGTTTTGATTGTTGTTCATGTTATGATTATGTTAGAGTTCATAGAGATTGATGCTAAAAACCCACAAACGATGAACAAGTTTGAATGTGAGTATGAATATTTGAATACCTTATGAACATTGAAAAGATGCCATGTTTAATCCAATTTGTTTGGAAATTAGACAACAAAACATGCTTGTATGGATAGTACACGCTGTTGCATGTAATCGGAATCCCATTGGCTAGTACAATGCTGGCAATCAGCAGATGTTCCAGTCGAGATCACCGGTCTCGACTCGAGACCCTTGAGTTACAACTCGAGACTGTAATGGTTGCGACTCGAGACCAACCCATGACAACCCGAGACCACGGTTGCGACACAGATTGTGAGTCGAGAACCTCTAGTCTCGACTCGAGACCACACTGCCCGCGCATAAACAACATGACTCGAGACCACCAGGTCTCGAGTGATGAAGGCCAGATCGAGACAACGCCGTTTCGACTCGAGAACTCTAGTCTCGACTCGAGACCACCTGCTTATATGCAATCTGTATGGACTTGCACGGTCTCAGGCCCAAGTATTTGGGCCGAACATATGGGCCTTATGTGTTACTGTTGAATGTGTATGTTATATACTGTTGATTGGACTGCCATGAGAAACACTTGTTGTAACGTGCCAGTACACGTGTAGAACATACGTGCACTACTTGAATATGAACCTGACCTGAATGGTATCTATGTTAGGACGTATTTGACCACTTACAACTTGATTGACCTTTCTGTGTATCTGCCGAGCAAACCAAGGTGAGTTCACACCCTCTACAAAGCATGGGATTCCCTGGGTTGGGAATGGGGTTAAGGAACGTGGATTCCTCATCCTTTCTTGGGTGGGACAGTATTGGTTCGGGAACGTAATTCCTCGTCCTCATGGACAGATAACTCGACTAGACCAAAACTCTATCACGAAGTCCCTCCTTTTATATCGACTTAATCGCCGGGCCAATGGCGAGCGGGTCATTAGTTAGATAGCGCTATTTAGGTCTGACAAGCCTCACACCGTGCCGCAGAGGACGGGCGTAAACTAATGGATTTGGGCACGTCAATGATGATAGACATTGACAGTTCAGGGCACATAAACATGACTACAGTCAGCAGTCGATATGGTAACGAGTCTAGTGTATACATGGGGTAGCCCCCACGACCGAAATTCCAGATAACTAACATGGAGTAGCCCCCACGGCTGTATTGCCAGAGTAAATGGGTAAACAAATCACGTTTTCAACTATGGGGTAACCCCCACGGCAGGATGCCAGTTAAAGGAAACTGTTTTTGGAACAACTTAAAAATGAACACCCAACAGTGAACTCACTCAACTTGTTGTTGACTCGTTACTACATGCTTTGCAGGTCAATAGGTATTTAGCTAGAGCTTGCATGGAAGAGAGTCGTTGTGGGACATGGATAGCTGTGTGCCATGTTTAAACCTTTGGATATTTAAACTTATGTTTTGGGATTTAAACATTATGCTTCCGCTCATAACTAAAACTATGTTTGATTTGGATACTAACTGTGTTGGTTGAACTTTTACATTTAATTACTTGCTTGTTCAATATGATTAGTGGTTTGATCCTGGTCAGTCACGCCTCCAAGCGGTGATACTCCGCATGTGGATTTTAGGGGTGTGACATGGAAGGTTAAGGAGATCCTGCAAATCTTCAAGACTCAGGCCAAGAGTTTGTTCCCTTGATATTTTCTTCACTTCTCCACCAGACCTAAGCAAAGTCAATACGTAGGTCTGTTTGTTAGTTTCCCACTTTTATATTTTTGAGCCTGGTGGGTTTCTTGGGAGATGTTTATTTGCAGAGGTGTTTGGTGAGGCTGGCCTATTCATGACTGGCTGAGCAGTATTTGCAGATTGTTCCAATTCAAGATCTTCTTTTATCATTAATTTAATGCCCTCTTTTACAATAGCATTTCCAGCTTTTAGATCTTGAATTGTTTCAGCACCTGACTGGTTTTGACTCCTTCTTTTGTAGATGGCAGCACCAGCTGGAGCAGTGGTTCTTTTGATTTGCAGCTTTGGTGGTCTTTTTGAGACCTCTACTTTGGAGTAGTCAGGCTTTTGTGGAACTGTTGGATCTTTCTTTCTGAGTTCCTCTAACCTTTTGTAGGTAGCCCTAACCCTATCTTCTCCCCACTTTGTCACTGAATTCTTTGACCCATAATCAGCTGCGATCAGCTCCTCTTTCATTCTCTTCAACTCTAATGCTTTATCAGCTTCAAACTGTTTGAACTTTTCAGGAGGAGTCTGCTTGACCTTATTTTTGATCATTTCTTGAATCCTGGCTGCCTCTTTTTCAAGCTCAGGAATGGTCCAGTTTTTGTACATGTGTTTCTCCCCCTTGTATTTCTTGTAGGTCATGATGTTCTCAATGTAGTTTTTTCTCAAGGACTCATCTGCCCTTTCTGAGATTTGTTGACATACATTCTTGGCAAATTGCTCCATAGTTCTGACCTGTGTGAGTAGAAACTGATAGTTTTGCTGAAATTCCCTATCAGATTTCCCTTGTTTATTTTTTATTGCGATATCCTCTGCTTGCTTGGCCTTGAGTTTCAAATATTCTTCAATATTGTTAGGCCTGGGATATCCTTCAACTGATGCAAACTCCTTTTAGCTGGGTCATCCTCATAGTAGAAGGATTTGATTTCTTCCCTAACTACAATGAGTTCCAGAGGAAATGAGACACCAGCAGGAGGTAATGGCTTTAGAATTTGAGCTGAAGAGAGAGGTATGGGTTTTGGAATTATGACAAGTGATAGAGATTTTGAAGATGTTGGTGGTGGTGAATTGTCATCATCTTTAAGAATTAGTCTTCTCCTTTTTGTTTGAGGAGGGACTGATGATGTTTTGGGTGGAACAGTGGTGGTAGATTTGGTGGCAGTGGTTTGTGATTGACTAACAGCTGTTGAAACAACTGGTGTTTCAACCACTGTTGTCATTACAGCAGATGTTGTAACATCTGTTGTCTTCTGCTTTTTGGCAGGAGGAAGTGGTGATGAGATTGTTTTTGGTGGTGATGGTGGTAGTGGTAAAGCAGTGGTTGTGGTGTGTGTTGAAGTGATAACAGATGTTAAAACCTCTGAAGTACCAGCAGTAGTTGATACAGCAGGAGTTACAACAGCTGTTTGGTTGGAGGTTTGATGCTGATGGCTTTTGGATGGTGGTTTTGGAATATGCTTTGGAATTCTGGATGGGATGGACTTAGGTTTCCTTTTTGTCTTAGGATTTTTAGTATCCTTTGAACCAGAACAACCCTCCGCATACAGCTCCATGAAAGCTCTTTTCTCCTCATTCCACCTTGAAATATCCTTTGCCATTCTATCCCTTTTTACACTTGCTACTCCTTCATCAAGTGCTTCTTGAGTTGCATCAACCTTTTTACTACCATCTAGCACAAGAATTTTTCTGGTCATAGCATCCTTTTCTGGTTCAATGTAAAGACCATCATTTATTCCCTTCTTCTTCCACTCCTGAATTTTCTCCCCCCTTTTGGCATTATCTTCTGGGAGTTGATCAATGAAAAGTACTGTTGGAGGAGCAGTGCCAGTGGTTTCCAATAAATGGGCCTTGATTGCCTTAATATCTGCTTGAGTGTTCATGTACCTAGACTCCATAATGTTTCTCAGCTTTTTGACATGTAGTTCATGTTGCTGATAAGCCATTTCTTTTCGTTGTTGGAGAAAAGGTTGGAAGAGGTTCCAGAGCTCATTTGTAGCAGATGCTTGTGGTGGAGCAGGTGCTTGAGGTGGAACAACAGTGGATTGCATCTTTTGTATTTTCAACACCTGTTGTAGCATGTCTTTAATATCTGCAACAGATGTATCCAATTTGTCAACTCGTTCCATCAAATCCTGATATTTTAAATCATCACCCAATTTAATGGGATCATCTGATTTCCCACTAACAGTGGTTTTATCAGTGGTTGAGGTAGGGAGTGTACTCCAAACACTAACCACTGATGCCCCTTTTTCTTGATACTGGGGTCTTCTTCCTTCAACACTTGACAACCTTTTGATGTTGCCAGTGGGAAAAATAAATCCACTGGTGGTTGGCAGAGGTGCTATGTAAGGAATTGCCTCCAAGGAAGTCTTATTAATGTAACCACTGTCCAACTGTAAACCAGTGGGTTCAACAGTTGTAGTGGCTGCTTCACTTGGATTACCACCAAGAGTTACTTGTAACTCAAGGGGTGTAACCTCCTCAGGTTGTGTTGGTGGGTTAGCTAGGATTGATACATCAGACCCAGTCATGTGTTGAAGAATATTCTCATTGATAGGTGATTGAGAAGGTTTGGTTATTGCCTGGTTCAAATCAATTGCATCCAACAGAAGTTTGGTTGGTGTGGGAATTGTGGATGTGATGGTTGGTGTAGAAAGAGGATTTGCCCCGGGAAGTGGGATGTGGATGATGGAAACAAGTGCTTCCAGAGCATCATGATGTGGTGTCCCGATTTGTACAACCTGTTCTTTTTGTGAAGAAGCAGGAGGGGTTTCAGCTATGGGTTGAGATATTTGTACCAACTGCTGTGAGGAAGTAGCAGCAGTGGTTTCTTGTGACGTTTGTGCTGTCACTGGCAGTAGCTCTGGTATCTCATCTTCCAGAGTTGCCTTTTTGATGGGTTTGGAGGGTTTTGGAGTTTTTCTTTTTGTTGGCTTTTTGGTGATTTTAGGTGTGGGTTTCAAAGCAGTTGTTGTGCTACTTTGATCACCTTGAGCAGTGGGCTCAGCAGCAGATACCTGAGGAGCAGTGGTAGCTGCTAAAATCTGCTCAGGCACCTCTGCTTGTGTTTTGCAAGGTGTGGACATCCTTGTAAAAGTTTCAGCAGTTAAACAGTTTATTTGAATAGATGCACCTTGTTTTATTGCAGCAGGATCACTCTTACCAAGTTTCTTTTCAAAATAATAGCTCAAAAATCTTGGAAATAGTAAGAATGCCTTTGTTTCAACATTTTTAACCAAGTCATTAAAAATTTCCCGAGAATAATTAAAATTTTCTCCTTGAAGAATATCATATCCCAGATTTTGAATTTTTAATGGTATTTCGTTAAAAGCAGTGGTTTTGTTTGAAACACACATGAGAAGGGTATGAAATTAAAACCTTGTTGCAGAAGGGAAGTAACCTTTTTGTAAGGTATCCTTTTTGACTTCTGCATTATACCCTCTTTCCAGAAAATCATTTTTTAACTCGTTTTTGGGGAAAGAAATTGTACCTTCTTGATCATCGAGTTGAAAGACTTCTGAAATTGACTGTGGTGTAATCTTGACAGGTTTTCCCTTTAGAGTAGAGTTAATGGCTATTACAGCGTCTCCTTGTGTTTCAAGGGTTGCATTCTTCCAAAACTCCCTTTGGGTTGTCAAGTAAATTTGTGCATCCGCTGTTAATAAAGTTTTGTACTTTGATGCGGAGATGGTAGCAAGGATGGAATCGAAAATATCTGTGGTTCCAGGTTTTATGAGTAAACCCAGAAGATTGTGAGATGGTTTGTGTGGAATTTCGGTGGTATTGACCTTTTGAGAGGCTGCTTTCGACGATGATTTGGAAGTGGGTTTTGCAGATGGCTTCGATTTTGTCATTTTGGAGATGATGATCAAAGAAATTTGTGAAGTAAGGTGAAGAAAAACTGCTTTGAGAAAAGAATTTTTGAGAATTCAATTTGACAGTAAAACCCTGTTTGGGGGTTTTGATCAGGGTTTTATTTAGGGAAAAAGTGATCGCTGATGTGGCAGCGGTTATTATGATCTGAGGGCTAAAAACTGACCACGTGTCAACCTCTGATGATATGGATGAAGAATGGAGGACAGTTGTTTTGAGAGCCACTGATGTACCAAACATCAATAGTTACAACAATAATAAAGTGAGAACAATGGAAGATTTTTACTATCAGTGGATAGTATATCAGTGGATAAGACACTGATTTTGAACATCAGTGCTTGCCAAGCAAAATGAAGGAACAGAGGTTGACTTTCAGCAGTGGACACTATTTAGTAAACAGACGTTTGAGCAAAGCAGTGTTTAGGGTTAAAATAATGGCAATGGTTTGAAAGTTCATTTTCAGCAACTTTTTACAGAAATTTTCATTCAAGGTTTTGCCACATGTCAATTTCCTTTTGAAATTCTTACGAATTACTGACAGTGGTTTGGTACCCCGGATGGTGAGAACTTTTTGCTAAGGCAACTCATTTTCGTTTAATATCCAAATTAAAACATGAGTGCCCCTGTAGTTTAAGCACTGTTTAGCAATCAACCTTTGATTAGTGTTTAAAACAACCCTGAGTATGACATGACCTTGACATATGCACCATTTCCTTTTGACCCATTTATGAGGACAATAATACCAATAAAAAATAAGGTACCATATCCTGATAGGAAATTGAAACTATTGCCAACAAAAACAAGCAAAAGTTCAAAATATATTATTCTTAAAAAAACGAATAATATATCCTGGTTATTAGAGAAAATCCTTTGTATAAAAATGGATAAAGGATTTTCTAAGAATATCATCAAAAAGGATCTGGTATATTTTCAATAAAATACGAAATCACATCATCTTCAAGTTTATGAAAATGGTCAGTGGTTTGACAACAGTCGTATGAAATTGTAAATACATTTTGACCACTGTTTAGTACCATTTTCTTGTTGATTGATTGACAACAGAATTGAGGATACATGTACACATGAGTTTTTGAGAACCATCTGATGGTTTTGAAGATTTGTCAATTCCTCTTGAAGTTCATTCACCGGAATTTCCATTTTTACCTGAACCTCTTCCTGACCAGATGAATGCACACGGTTGCTTAATGACCATTATTACCCTAAACTTTGACTCTTAAGTGTTTTATGTTTATACTCTTTTCTTCTGACTTCAAAAGTTTTGAGATAAACACACTCTTGAGTTTTTGTGAATTTTCTTCTTCCCTTTTTACCCTTCCCATTTAAGTAATGAGTTACTTACTGGGAGGTCTTTGTTGAGAAAAACCTTAATCCAATATCATTTTGCAGTAATGTTTTGAGAGAATTGGTCATATTTGCACAAGTTTTCAACCAATCTCACATTACATATGATACGGATTATGTTGACCCCTGATTTTCTTAATGTATTTTTTTTAACAAAGTTGATTTGTTCCTTTTGAGGATCTCAACCTGTTTTTCAACACATAAGATCAAATGACTAAAGTTTTAATTTCCCTCTTTTTATGTTAGCAAAACACCAATGTTTTATGAACTTAGGTTTTGTTAATCTAAGGTTCATACTTTAGCATCTAATATAATGAAATCATCACAAAATTCATAACAATAGTTGAAATCAATTTTGAAAATAAGAAATAATCTCATAGTTCAACAGATATGTTTTCAGATCTAGAAGCCATGAGTGTCTTGTGCATGAAATCACTTGTTGTGTGAAATTTGTGTGTCATATGACATCTTGGCTGATTTACAGAGTTTTTGAATAACCATTTTGAACATGATTTACTCGGTACTCTGTTTTTCAACTAAATGCACCCAACCTTAGTATCAATAAATTATGAGCCGAACTGTTATGTCAAATTGATTGTTAGATCGAATTTTGACTGTCCAGGCTCTGATACCAATTGTTAGGATCTGAGGCTCTCATGATTGTGTTTGTTTGTAAGATTTGAACAATTAATGAATATGAAACAATGTAAAGTGCAGCGGAAATGAATAACAAACTTTGTAAACACAATCAAAGGAGAAAATAGTTTGATAAACGTTTGCTTTTCATAGAGTCGAAAGATTACAATTCAAAGCAAAAGATTACAATGCAAGCTTACAAACTAAGCTCCCCCTCAGCCTGATACTACAATGGTTGGTTGCACAAGATGAAAGGATTAAACTGAGGAGAAGAACTCTCTCAGAACGAATCAAATGTAACAGTACAGAGCACTGTTCCATTTATAGACAATCCAAACCGCTGAGGCATCTCAGCTGACGTCACCATGAAAGTGACATCTAACCTCCTAACAAACTCTAACCTCTGATCTATACAAACACTGCTATACTAACTACTGCTTATTACATTACATAACATAAAGACAGAGTAAACAACTGCTGCATCCCTCCACTGCTGTGAACCCAACAGTACTTGTACGGATCAGCAGTGCTTGAAACAAGGCAGTAGATTGAGCAGCAGAGCTTTAGTCTTTCATTAGGTCTTTACTTGATCAGCAGTTTGTAGATCAGCAGATTGCACGATCAGTAGATAGGAGGTCAGCAGATGTTGAAACCACTTTCAAGGGGAGAGACTAGTATGTAACATCTGCTTATTCTGGATCCACTGCTCTGACCCAGTTTTGGCTTTAATTATCTGTTCCTCTGGTAGGGTTCAATCCCAACACTTTCGTTCTTTTATCGCTTTTCGAGTCTGAAAGTCAAACTGCGTTTGACTTTCTGCATTGACCAGTTTATGGTCAATGCGAAGTTCATTTGAACTTCATAACGTGAGTGTAATCACGATGGTTATAGTCCCTAGTGACTATACCTACTGATTACCACGTTATTTAGGTGTAGTAACGAGTCGTAGTTTCGGCCAAAATGCGCATTCTTGCGTATTTTGTAACCAAACTACTTATAAGTACCAAAACCGTTTGTTTTGATACCTAACCAATTTTCTAACTTAGTTAAACATGTTTCGACATGTTTAGCTCGTCACTTTTTAGATTAGTGCTCGTATAGAGTCGTAAGTCAAGCGGACTAAACACCCGCTTAGACTTTCGAACACGACCCGTTTGGTCGATCATTAGGATCCGACCAAGCAAGTTTAGTGACCATAGTTGTATAGGGAATAACCTTCTAAGGTTATACCTTATGGTCACTTAGGTTAATTAGTTGTATGATAGGTAATTTATATGCCTTAGGTAAATGACCAAAATGCCCTTTTCATACATAATTGGTAATTAAGCATATGTAGCATAAACTTTTGTCACATAATCGATTATGCAACATGTTTAGGCATATAATACTTATCATAGGACTAGTTAGACGTCTCGAACGCGCTTTACGCGCACGACGCGTTAAAGTAGCGTAAGCTACCTTAATGGGTCGCAATGGGTCGAAAGCACTTAGGTTAGGTTTTGATTTAGAATGTAGGCTTTGTTAAACCATGCCATATGAGTTCCAATACTCATTTGGTTTACAAAACCTCATCCTATCCGATCTTCCGACTTAGGTCCGGTTTATTTATATAGTTATTAGGTTGCCAATTAATTTCGTGCTCCCTCTAGCTTTGCTTGGTTGTTGTTCAAGACCTCTAAGCATTCTCAGGTGAGTAAATAGTTCCCCTATTTTACTGTTTTCAATTGTTTTGGGGTGATTCATATGTGCCAAATGTTTTCAAGGTTTTAACGATGGTTTTCAAAACGATTTTCGATATTATATCAATGGTTTCAAAAACGATTAAATTGGTTTATATTAAATTAATAACGATTTCGATATAGTAAACAAACTTGTTGGTTGTATTTACATAACGAATAATATCCATTAGTTTTGGCCAAACCGACCAGTATTTGGTTATGGTACCATAGGATCTGACAAATCCCGTTATCAGACTGCACCCATGGTTATGTGTGGGTTAGGTGGGTAACGACTGAATCTGTGATTGTTAATTTACCCTTTGGTGGTTTATTAACGTGAGAAGCGATAGGCGAGATAGTCGAGTCACGAAGGTTTGGATGTTATTAGCGAGACAATCAAAAGTAGTTTTCACGATTTAAAACATGAATGATTTAAGCGACTAAAGCGATTTTTAACAAATTAAACGATTTGGGTAAACGATTGGTTTTTGGTTAGTGTTTAGATAATGGGACGGGTGTAATGTGATGAAAGCATGGTGGATACGCCGCTGGTACTTCCTATATATATATATATATATGTTTTCATCGTATTACATACCGTGGCGTTATTTAGTTCACTAGGGTAAACGATTTATTAACGAGTTTTATTAACGAGATTTATTAACGAGTTTTATATACGAGATTTATTAACGAGTTTTATTAACGAGATTTATTAACGAGTTTTATATACGAGATTTATTAACGAGTTTTATTAACGAGATTTATTAACGAGTTTTATTAACGAGATTTATTAACGAGTTTTATTAACGAGATTTATTAACGAGTTTCATTAACGAGATTTATTAACGAGATTTATTAAATAAATGTTTTGGGTTAAGAATCATGGCTATGAGATTTTACAAATTATAACCAACTTGATTTGAGTTGGTTAATTATGTCGCAATACTATACTTTTCAAAACAAGTCTTTTTTTTCAATTAAGTATTGCAACATGTAAACTAGCCATGGATGTGACACTCTCAAAAACCTATGTACTCGCCAGCATTTCTTTACTGACTTTGTTTTTAACATATGTTTCAGGTGTTGTAGAATGATGTTGATTGCTAGGATGCATGCTCACATAGGACTGGACGAGGCCTTAGTGACTTAATAACAATGATTGAATATGTTTAAATTGTTTATTTAGATTTCCAGACGATGTAAATATTTAATGTTAAATAGAACGAAACTTCAAATTTCCATGTGATTTGAAACAATGATTCTGTTACAACACTCCCCGATGATTCCGCCGCAATTTGTTGTTTTACGCGGTCGGGGTGTGACAGAGAAACTAGCGGAACTCTATCCCAAAGAAATAGTGGCTCGTCATGGAATGCCTATTTAAAATCTTTCAGATCCGAGACCGTATCAAGGCGGCTTGCGATCGACAAAAGAGCTACGCAGACAAGAGACGGAAGCCATTATCTTTCGAGGTCGGAGACAAGGACTTGTTGAAAGTCTCACCTTCGAAGGGCGTAGCAAGATTTGGTAAGTGTGGAAAGCTTAACCCCTGATATGTAGGACAATTTGAAACCTTGGAAAGGATTGACACCGTTGCCTACAAGCTGTAGTTACCAGAAGAACTAAGTAGTGTATACGACACATTTCATGAGTCGAATCTTAAGAAGAGTCCAACACACGAAACAGTTATCATCCCGGCGGATGAAGTTCAAATTAATGACAAACTCCAATACACTAAAGAACCTGTTGAGGTCATGGATTGGAAGATCCGGAAAACACGAAGAAGTCGTATCAAGTTAGTAAAAATTCGTTGGAATTCACGACACGGACCCGAATATACTTGGGAACGTGAAGATCAAATGAAAACCAAAATACCCCCACCTGTTTGAGAATACTCCTTCAAAGGATGACTCAGCTTCAATTTCGGGACAAAATTCTCAATAACAGAGGGAGAATGTGACAACTACCACTTTTTGGTAACTTTCTTACACTTAAAGTACTCATTTTTAGCCACATTTTTATGCATTTTGAACACCCGAACTGCGTATTTCGTGACATACACATAGAATACTCATAGAATACTTACTTAGGATGCATATGATTCATTTTTAGGACTCAGACGAAAGTCCAACATATAATATACATTAAACCCTAACTAGGAATCAAAGGGTTTGATTTAAAACCTTTCTGAAGTCCGATAACACTAAAAACTACTCGAAAAGCACGAAAAGCGACAATTTAAACACTTTTCCGCAGAAATTCTGCAGAAATCAGCTTTTTAATATTTTTGCAACATGTAAAAGTGCAGTTTAACATAGAATTCATATGAGGATACCTTCGGGTATCATCCGAACCAATAACTACATCAATTCACACAAGTTACACAACTTAGCGTTCAAATAACATCTAACGGAAACAATTCGAAACGAATATCTGAACGATATCAAATCTTTTTTTTTACGGCCATCTAGTGTTAATTGGATCATTATGGTCTAGTAATGGTCACTTAACACCTTCTAAACACTTAAAAACTTGAACATCTAAAGCTTTCCTAAACAACACCTAATAAAAACTAACACATTTTTACTAAGAAAACAGGTTTCCTAAAATTTCACCTAATAAAAAATAACCCTTGTGGGACCCACCTTTTTTTACCATTGTTTCCATAAATATCTTGATATTTTACCTTGGTTGCAAGTTGTTTAACCAAGTGGACAAGTTGGTGAAGTTAGTGAAAGACTTTAAACACTTTGATTCATAATCACTAACCACATTCATCTCATTTACACCTTATTTTACACATAGTTAAGAAACTCTCTCAACCTTCATACCTTAGCCAAGAACACTATCAAAAACCCTCAACTTTTTTAACAATTCCTTGATGAACAACATGGAGCTTGAAGATACATAAGATGATCTAAGGATACTACAAGAAGAAGCAAGTCTTTCCATCCATTCCAAAGCTTTCAAAACCCCAAGATCAACACTTTTTCTTTTCTTTAATCTTCATCAAGATCATCCCTAGCCACAACTGCTAGTAGTAAGCTTCTAAAAATCCATTTTTTCATACTTATTTATGTATTATTTGTTTAAAGAACATGTAATAAAATAAACAATCACACAACATAATATGAAAATAGAAAGAAGCAAAATAAAAATCATGATATATAAGTTTGTTATTGTTATGATTTGAAGCTTATTTATTGCATATTTGATCTAGTTTTGATGATTAGCATATGAATAACTTGTTAGATGATGTTTAAAAACATAATCTAACAAGTGTACACGAAAATGTTTAAGGGTTTTGTTAAACATAAATGTTTAGATGGATGATCATAATATTGGATTTTGTTAAAGTATATAAGGTTTTTCACTAAAAACAATACTTTTACAAAGTTATAAAAAGAAACATACAAGATGGGTTTTTATAAAAAGTTTGCTAAAACTAGAAGTAAATGATGGATTTTGAACCGGTTAACTTATGATATGATCATACCAAAACCCTACATGTTATTGATTTCATCTTGTTAAGATTTCGATATAAATCTCATATGTGTTTATTAAGAAAAATCTGAGAAGATTATTGGTGATTTTTATAAGAAAAAGATATGTTTTATTAAACATGGCTAAGTATATATTTCAAAGGAAATATGACCATTTTTCTTAAAAATCATGTGTATAAAAACTAGCATTTTTGACAAAATCTTTGTTAGAATAAAAAGATTTTAAAAATAGTTTTTATAAAAGCAAAACTAGTTATAAATATATATTTTTGAGAAAATATATATTTATTTATCTTAACAACTTATGTGCTATGTGTTATTTGTTTGTATTAGTTATATGTATGAAAAATAGTAACTTGAATACAATTGTACAAATAAACACAAGACACATATAAAGACACCTTAAAAACAACTTACAGACGATCCGAGCCTTCGGACACAACTTATGGACAAATCGGACTTATGGACAACTATACGGATTATAATACACAATATATCGACGACTTGGTAAACTACATTTTCTAAACCGAATAAGTAACCATATATTTTCTACAATATACAAAATATATTACTTATGGTTTATATTAAAAAAGGTATTGTTTTTTAAATATATAAACATACATATATATATTTCTTACCATCTAAAATATATTGTTTTAGTGAAAGACTGAAAATATATTTTTAGAACTAATCTTAAAAATAGATTATTTTTAAGATATTTCCTATACCTTTTACCAAGTATAACATATATATTTTTATGAAACATATCTTAGAATATATAAGTATATATATTCTAAGAATACAAGATCACATATAACAAACACGCGGACATACGTACTCCTATACGTGCAACGATATGCACTTTCACATCACCTAACACTTGGTGAAAACACATTTATACAACTACGATACAACTCACGAGATACAAGAATATATATTTGGCGAAATATATACACTAAACAGTTATCAGTTAATACATCTAAGACATAGTTCAATGAATAACAAAGACATACAAGTCTTAACACATATTCGAGATAAAAGACTTGTATTCAAGTCATTACAAGACCGAAGTATCTAACAAATATAGAACGTTTGTAGGTCGTGACACTATTCAGGACGACCGTACGTCAGATCACAGTTACTTACCATTCACGGACGCAATTCTGTGAGTTCATGTCCCCTATTCATTTAAATGTTGTACAGCTTTACAACTATTGAGGAAACTACATGTTCAATTGTATGTTAAGTTATGGAATGAAACACCTTAGATCATGTGCGATTAGGGTCATACATCTAAGCACCATTAATCTAGTTTGGACCTAGGTACAGAGGGTTAGATCTAATGGGTTTTGGCAAGCCCCACTCTTGGTCGTGGACCCATACAGAAGAGTGCGTTTGTATCCCAGTCGATAGTAGTCGACACAAAATCGTCTAGGTTTGGATTGCTTCCTATTTCTTCACACATACTAATGTCCTCGGGAAACATTAATGATCAATGATTTCATTGACAATTTACATACTACATCATTACATACAGATACATTTTATACAACTCACATTTTATGGATACATTTTATACAACTCGCATTTTATGGATACATTTTATACAACTCACGTTTTACAGATACATTTTATACAACTCACATTTTACAGATACATTTTATACAACTCACATTTTACAGATACATCTTATACAACTAAACTGCATGAACTCGCCAACTTTTGTTGATGTTTTCAAACTTAACATGTATTTCAGGAAATTAGTGGACCATGCAGACATTTCAGTCAAGGAAAGCAAGTATCAAGACTCCATTCCACCATTTGAAGGGCTTGCCCGTTATATACCGCCTCTTTGCGGTGATATAGTGGTCAAAGCCTTGACATTTTAAGACTTACATTTTGAGGTATAAAACAATGACAACTTATTTTCATTTGATGGTTTGTAACCAATACATTTAACTTATGTTGCGTTCTTTTGAAACGATTATGACAATGGCATTAGAGGTTGTTTTTATTCATTTAGTATGTTCACTTATATTGTTATGCAATGAGAACCGATCAGATCACACCTCGCGCTTCCACTACGAGCGGGTGTGACAGGTTATAGTTTATAAAATCTCGTAGCCATGAATCTTAACCCCAAAACTTTTGTTTTAGTAAACCAAATCATAAAACATCTCGTAAAAACTCATTAATAAAACTCGTATGGTTTATATCATTTAGAAAACCTCGTTGTGTGACATCATTTTGAAATCGTTTATCCAAGTGAACTAAATAATGCCACGGAATATAATATGATAAAAGCACTTATTTATAAGAAGTACCAACGGCGTATCTACCATGCTTTCATCATGTTACACCCGTCCCATTATCTAATCACAACCCAAAACCAATCGTTTGTTCAAATCGTTTATCTCGTTTAAATCGTTTCAAATCGTTTAACTCGTCCAAAAATCGTTTTCGTTTTAATTGTGAAACTACTTTTGGTCGTCTCGCAAATAATATCCAAACCTTCGTGACTCGACTATCTCGAAACTCGCATTAACAAACCACCAAAGGGTAAGTTAACAATCACAGATTCGGTCGTTACCCACATAACCCCCATACATAACCATGGGTGTAGTCTGATAACTGGATTTGTCAGATCCTATGGTACCATAACCTAATACTGGTCGGTTCGGCCAAAATTAATGAATGTTATTCGTTATGTTACTACGTCCAACAAGTTCGTTCACATTATCAAAATCATTATTAGTTTAATATAAACCATATTAATATTTTTTTGAAACCATCGTTTAAATATCAAAATCGTTTTAATACATATGAATCACCCAAAAACAATTGAAAACAGTAAAATAGGGGAACTATGTACTCACATCGAAGTGCAAATATCCTTGATCTAAAGAACTCAACAAGCTCAGGCAAACCAAGGAAACTCAAGCAGCACCTAGTAATCGAATCACTAGTAAATAAATCGACACCTAAATCCGAAGATCGGATAGAATGAGGTCATGTAAACCAAATGAGTATTGGAACTCATGTGATATGGTTTAACAAAGCCTACATTCTAGATCGGAACCTAACCTAAGTGCTTTCGACCCGTTACGACCCATTAAGGTAGCTTACGCTACCTTAACGCGTCGTTCGCGCAAATGCGCGTTCGAGATGTCTAACTAGTCCTATGACAAATATTATATGCCTAAACATGTTTAAATATGTTGCATAATCAGTTTAGTGACAAAAGTTTATGTTACATATGCTTAAATCCAATTATGCATGAAAAGGGCATTTTGGTCATTTACCTAAGGCATATAAACTACCTATCATACAACTACTTATACTAGGTGACCATAAGGTATAACCTCGGGAGGTTATTCCCTATACAACTATGGTCACTAAACATGCTTGGTCAGATCCTAATGATCGACTAAACGGGTCGAGTTCGAAAGTCTAAGCGGTGGTTTAGACCGCTTGACTTACGACTCTACACAAGCACTAAACTAAAAGTGACGAGCTAAACATGTTAAAACATGTTTAACTATGTTAGAAAACAGGTTTTGATATCAAAACAAAGTGTTTTGATACCCAAGAGTAGTTTGGTTGCGAAATATGCATAAATACGCATTTTGACCGAAACTACGACTCGTCACTACGCCTACTCAACGTGGTAATCAGTAGGTATAGTCACAAGGGACTATAACCATCGTGATTACGCTCACGTTGCAAAGTTCAAAAGAACTTTATGTTGACCAAAGACTGGTCAAAGCAGAAAGTCAAACACTGTTTGACTTTCACACTCGAAAAGCAATAAAAGCACGAAAGAAGCTTACAAAGGGTCCAAGCTAGGGAGAACTTGATCTATAATACTCAGGTATGAAGCAAAGGCTTCAACTTAGAGCATTAAAATTGTCACACCCCCAAAATCCACCTGCGGAGTACTACCGCTTGGAGGCGTGACTGACCAGGATCCAGCCACCAATCATATTGAACAAGCATATAAGTAGTTATAAAAAAAATCCAACCAATACAATTGGTGTTCAAACAAAACATAGTTAAGTTGCAAGCGGAAGCATAAGTCTTAAAACAAAATATAAGTTTAATTGTTTCATAGTTTAACATGGCACACAGTCGTCCATGTCCCACAACGATCCTCCTCCATGCAAGCTCCAGCTTAAGAACCTAAGGACCTGCAAAGCATGTAGTAACGAGTCAACAACTAGTTGAGTGAGTTCACGGTTGGGTGTTCGTTTTAAGTTGTTTTGAAAACAGTTTCCTTTAGCTGGCATCCTGCCGTGGGGGTTACCCCATAGTTAAAAACGTGACTTGTTCATTCCCGGTTACTCTGGCTATCCAGCCGTGGGGGCTACCCCGTGTTAGTTATCTGGCATTTCGGCCGTGGGGGCTACCCCATGTATACACTAGACTCGTTACCATATCGACTGCTGACTGTAGTCATGTTTAAGTGCCCTGAAACTGTCAATGTCTATCATCATTGACGTGCCCCAGATCCATTAGTTCACGCCCGTCCTCTGCGGCACGGTGTGAGGTTTGTCAGACCTAAATAGCGCTATCTAACTAATGACCCGCTCGCCATTGGCCCGGCGATTAAGTCGATATAAAAAGGAGGGACTTCGTGATAGAGTTTTGGTCTAGTACGAGTTATCTGTCCGTGAGGACGAGGAATTACATTCCTGAACCTTTGCTGTCCTACCCAAGGAGGACGAGGAACCCAGTTCCTTAACCCCATTCCCAACCCAGGGAATCCCATGCTTTGTAGAGGGTGTGAACTCACCTTGGTTTGCTCGGTAGAAACACAGAAAGTCAAACAAGCAATGTTGTGGCTACTCACGTCCTATCATAGTTGTATCATACAATCAGGTTCGTATTCAAGTAGTGCACGTATGGGTTACACGTTTAATCATAGCAGTTCATCAACATTTACGTTCAACAGTAACATATAAGGTCTGTACACTAGGCCCAAGAGTCCGGCCCAAATCAACTAAGTCCGAATTGAGGTGAAAGCCCAAACAGCGTGTATAGTCTCGAGTCGCAATTAGGCGTTTGCGACTCGCAACCGGAGTCGCAACCATGGTTTCGGTCCATGCTGTTTTGGTTACGAGTCGCAACTGGACTCGCAACGGTGGTTCCGAGTCACTAAGTTTGGTGTGCTGATCATGTGTGGTTTCGAGTCGCAACCAGGTGTTTGCGACTCGCAATCTGTGTCGCAACCGGGGATCTCAACTCGTCATGCTATGGTTTCGAGTCGCAACCAGAGGTTTCGTGTGGACAATTGCTGATTCGGAACAGTGTACTATCCAATGAGAATTTGATTTCAGAAAATGGTTTGTACCATCCACTTAAACATGTTTGTTTGTCTAACAAATTACCATTTTGGATCAAACACATCAGAATTCAAATATTCAAGCATGCTCATATGATATTCAAGTTGTTCTTCACACATTCTTATCATGTTCATCAATTTCTTCAAATATTCAAGTAGTTCATCATCATTCATATGAACCTAAGTCTAACAAAGTCATGAACAACAATCAATTCTTGAACATATTCATCTTATAGTTTCAAATCATCACATAACATATCAAAATCAACTCTACACTAATCTCATTAACATGGTACTACACCTATGCAAGCCGGTTTTTATGAACATCAACACTCCATGGTTTGAATCATACTTAGACATAAAATATTGTGTGTTCATTAAGCAACATATCCGAAATCAAAGTATGTTAACCAAGCATCATCATATACATCATACACATTCGGTTCACACCCATCATCAAGCATACAACTACACTAGTTAAATCCTACCATTCATGCTATCATTTAACACAACAAACATCATAAAGTCACTAACCAACATCATAAACACTAACCGGTTGTGAGGTGGTGAGAGATGAAGCTTTGTTTGGTGTGAACAAGCAAAATCCGAGAATCCCTTTGGTGGTCGGTTGGTTGGATCCGAGAAGAAGGAGGAGAAGTATGATGTTTAGTGTTTAGGGTTTTAGTGTGAGAGAGTGGAGAGTGTGTGTGTTGGAGAGTATGAGTGGATTGTCCAAAGAATGGACTAGTTTGCTAGGAGTATGATATATATATTAGTCCTCGTAGGTTTCGTGTGGGTTAAGTGAGGTGCAGCCCAACCGGCCCATAAGTCATCGTTCACTCGAGACCACATGGTCTCGAGCCGGGTTCGTGTCATTTCGGTTCATATACATACTCGCATACATACACATAAGCACACATGTAACCTAACACATAATCATATAAAAGGTTGTAGCTTATCATTAATCACATAAGTTTAACTATTCACACGTTTAAGCATACAACGAAAGGTTCTAAATTTCGAGTTGTCACATCATCCCCAAGTTGAAAGAAATTTCGTCCCGAAATTTGGTAAGCACTCACTGAGGAAGCTAGTTAAGTTGTATGGTTTTCCCGGTTTTCCTGGGGTGTCACATCCACCCCCCGTTGATCTGGAATTTCGTCCCGAAATTCCGTAGCTTCAGCCTCAGTAGTGGGTGTACTGTTTGCGAACAGTTGGGGATACTTTTGTTTCATCTGATCTTCGCGCTCCCAGGTGAACTCTGGGCCGCGACGTGAGTTCCAACGAACTCGAACGAGAGGTATTCTAGTGCTCTTGAGGACCTTAACATCCCGGTCCGTGATCTCGACTGGTTCCTCGACGAATCGTAACTGCTCGTCGATCGTGAGTTCCTTCAGAGGAACTACGTGGGTCTCATCTGACGGACACTTCTTCAGATTCGACACGTGAAAAACGTTGTGAACTGCACCGAGTTCTGCTGGTAAATTTAGTCTGTAGGCCACCCTGCCTATTTTCTCAATGACCTCGAAGGGTCCAACATATCGTGGGTTAAGTTTACCGCGTTTACCAAAACGAACCACACCCTTCCAGGGTGAAACTTTGAGTAGTACCCGCTCCCCAACCTGGAGCTCAAGTGGTTTCCTGCCCATGTCGGCGTAAACTTTTTGACGTTCACGAGCGGCCGTCATGCGTTTTCGTATCTGAGCGATCTGCTCGGTTGTATCTACCACATATTCTGGACCAGTGATCTGACTATCTCCCACCTCTGCCCAGCAAAGAGGTGACCGGCATTTACGTCCGTACAATGCCTCAAACGGAGCAGCTCCAATGCTGGTGTGGTAGCTGTTGTTGTACGAGAATTCCACAAGTGGCAAATGCTTTTCCCAGCGGTTGCCAAAGTCGATTACACATGCACGAAGCATGTCTTCTAAGGTTTGAATAGTGCGCTCGGACTGCCCGTCCGTCTGAGGATGGTACGCTGTGCTCATGTCTAATCGTGAGCCGAAGGATTTGTGCATCGCTTGCCACAGCTCTGAAGTAAAACGCGCATCTCGATCTGAGATAATGGAGGTGGGCACCCCGTGCCTCGAAACAATTTCCTTGATGTATATTTCCGCAAGAGTGGAGAACTTATCCGTCTCCTTGATAGCCAAGAAGTGTGCAGATTTTGTGAGTCGATCCACGATCACCCAAATAGTATCGTTCCCGCGCTGGGATCTAGGTAGGCCAGTAACAAAATCCATGGAAATTTGCTCCCATTTCCACTGAGGTATCTCTGGTTGTTGAAGTAGGCCTGATGGTTTCTGGTATTCCGACTTGACTCTCGCGCAAGTCAAACATTTGCTGACGTAGGTCGCTATGTGGGCCTTCATGCTAGGCCACCAGTACGTAGTTTTGATGTCGTGGTACATTTTATCCGATCCAGGATGCACCGAGTAGCGAGACTTGTGTGCTTCGTCCATCACAAGTTCTCGTAGGTTGCCATAGAGTGGGACCCAAACGCGTCCCGTTACGTAGTAAGCACCGTCTTCCTTCTGTTCTAAGCGTTGCTTCGATCCGCGTAGGGCTTCAGCCCTGACGTTTTCTGGTTTCAGTGCTTCTATCTGAGCTGCTCGTATCTGGGAAGGCAGACTAGAATGGATCGTGAGTTGTAAGGCTCGCACGCGCTTAGGCACAGTGTCCTTCCGACTGAGGGCGTCAGCCACAACATTGGCTTTGCCCGGATGATATCTGATTGCGCACTCGTAGTCACTTAGCAACTCGACCCATCGTCGTTGCCGCATATTCAGTTCCTTCTGCTTGAAGATATGCTCGAGGCTCCTGTGGTCGGTGTAGATGGCGCATTTGGTACCATACAGGTAATGCCGCCACAACTTAAGTGCAAAAACAACAGCTCCCAGCTCTAAGTCGTGCGTAGTGTAGTTCTTTTCATGAACCTTGAGTTGGCGTGAGGCGTAGGCTATAACTTTGTCTCGTTGCATCAACACGCAACCAAGGCCCTGAATTGATGCGTCGCAGTAAACCACAAAGTCGCCTGTGCCTTCCGGCAAGGAAAGGATAGGTGCGCTACAAAGTCTATCCTTTAGGTGCTGAAATGCCAACTCTTGTGCGTTTCCCCAGCGATAAACAACGCCCTTCTGCGTTAGTGAGGTGAGAGGCTGTGCAATCTTAGAAAAATCCTTTATGAATCTCCGGTAGTATCCTGCCAAACCCAAGAATTGGCGAATTTCCTTTGGTGTACGAGGTGCAGGCCAGTTCTTTATTGAGTCTACCTTGGATGGATCAACATGAATCCCATCCTTGTTCACCACGTGGCCTAGGAAATGGACTTCTCGGAGCCAGAAGTCGCATTTCGAGAACTTTGCATAAAGCTGTTCTGCTCGAAGGAGTTCCAGAATAAGTCGCAGATGCTGCTCGTGTTCTTCTCGACTCTTGGAATAGATCAGGATGTCGTCGATGAAGACTATAACGAACTTGTCCAGGTAAGGCTTGCACACTCGGTTCATCAAGTCCATGAAAACCGCAGGTGCGTTTGTCATCCCAAAAGGCATGACCAAAAACTCATAGTGCCCGTATCGAGTTCTGAAAGCTGTTTTGGAGACGTCCTCTTCCCGGACTCTCAGCTGGTGATAACCCGATCTCAGATCGATCTTCGAATAGTAGCTCGATCCTTGCAACTGGTCGAACAAGTCGTCGATACGCGGTAGAGGATAACGATTCTTCACCGTCACCTTGTTGAGTTCCCGGTAATCGATGCACATTCTGAAAGTACCGTCCTTCTTCTTCACAAATAGCACTGGAGCTCCCCAGGGCGATGAGCTTGGACGAATAAAACCCTTATCCAGGAGCTCTTGTAGTTGCGTGGAGAGTTCTTTCAACTCTGATGGAGCTAAACGATAAGGTGCACGAGCTATAGGCCCAGCTCCAGGAGCTAGTTCGATCTGAAACTCGACTTGGCGATGAGGCGGAAGACCAGGTAATTCCTCAGGAAATACCTCTGGGTAATCGCGTACAACTGGAAAATCTTCTATCTTCTTCTCTTTCTCCGTGGTGTCAGTAATAAGAGCCAAAATGGCGGTATGGCCCTTTCGCAAGTACTTTTGGGCCTTAAGGAGAGAAATGACGTTCTCAACAGCACTCCTCATGTCGCCATGAATCATGAGAGGTTCACCATCGGGACCTGGAATACGGACAACCTTCTCGTTGCAAAGAATCTCTGCTCGGTGTTGGGATAACCAATCCATCCCAATGACAACGTCGAAACTACCCAAGACGATAGGAATGAGGTCGATAGAGAAGGTCCGGTCAGCGAGAATAAGTTTACAACCCTTGACTACGTGTGTGGCTTCTAAACTCTTACCATTTGCTAGCTCTACGGTGTGCTTGTTGTTCAAAGGGGTTGGAATACGCTTAAGCATTCGACTAACTTCTAGTGACACGTAGCTAGTATCGGCACCCGAATCAAATAAAACTGAAACATAAAAGTCGTCGAGAAGGAACTTACCCGCCACAACATTGGGGTCGTTCCTTGCTTCACCTTGGCCGATCACAAACATTCGCCCCCTGGCGCCATTGTTGTTGTTGTTCCCATTGTTACCATTCCCCTGATTGTTGTTATTGTTGTTGTTGTTGTTGTTCTGGTTCCTGTTCAGTTGGGGACAATCTCTCTTGAAGTGGCCCTCAGCTCCACACTGAAAGCACCCTTTGTTATCACCTTGCTGCTGCTGCTGGCGCTGGTTCTGTTGAGCTTGCTGACGATTCTGATTGGCGGGGTACAAGCTCCTGCAATCCTTTGCAGCGTGACCAGGCTTGTTGCACCGATGACAGTTGCCCCTGGTGCATGGCCCGCTGTGGTGCAGGCTGCAGCGATTGCATTTGGGATGATTTCCTTTGTATCCACCACCAGACGATTGCTGATTAGGGCTCTTGTGGTCCTCAGTCTTTCTCTGCTGAGACTGGGACTGAACAGAAGTCGAACCCTTACTTGAAGTTCCATCCCACTTCCGTTTGTTGTCACTAGAGGTACCAGTAGTAGTTGCAGCGCCAATGCGTTTTGGTAACTTGTTCTGCTCCACCGCCTGATCCGTGAGACGGTGAGCCAACTGAACGGTTTGCTGGTAGGTGGTGAGGTTCGCTGAAGTCACATGACTTTGGATTTCCGGCACTAAGCCCTGAAGAAACAGTTCGATGCGTTTGATGGGAGGATCCACCATAGTAGGGCACAGAATTGCCAGTTCGTTCGACCTTTTCACATAAGCTTCAATTTCGGACCCCGTCATTTTGAGGTTGAAGAATTCCACCTCGAGTTTGTGAATCTCATCACGACTGCAGTATTCCTCTTTGATCATTTCCTTAAAAGTTTCCCATGGGGTGGCGTTGGCAGCAACCAACCCTAGCATCTGAACCTGAGCGTTCCACCATGTGAGGGCCAAACCCTCGAGAGTACCGGTAGCGTACTTCACCCTGCGCGCCTCAGGGCATTCACACATTTCGAACACGGATTCCAGCTTCTCAAACCAGTGTAGGAGACCTACTGCTCCTTCAGTGCCGCTAAAAGTAGTCGGTCGGCAGTCCATGAAAGTCTTAAAAGTGCACACGGGTGGCTGAACATGCTGACCTATCGTAGGTGAAAGAAAAGACAGAGTTTAACACAAAGGTTGGTTCACGAGAGTAGGATCCTAAAGATCCTAGAATGAGTTCGGACTGCAGGATATACCTCCTGCGTGTGCAGCTGCAAGTGCTGCGGCAACTCGTTCGTTGATTAAAGCCGTCAACTGGGCTTGTGTCATGTTAACGCGTCCAGACATGATCTTCATACCAAGAAGAACGTGAGTGAGAGGGGTTTCGCGAAAGTACGATGTCAGAAGTGAGTGAGTGTACACGTGTTCAAGAAACAATAGTTATTCTAACCAAGCATACCATAAGCAATGTACTATGTAACTAACAAGTAGGCAATATATACACAGATCATATCACCTAGAATGTCGAGCCTTGCATGTGGAGTGAAGCATCGTTGTGGACCGTTGAGCACTGTACAGGTTATAGTCTGGTTTTAACAAAAACGTTTTCCCCTTTATTAAAACCAAGTTCTCTATAACCAATGGCTCTGATACCAATCTGTCACACCCCCAAAATCCACCTGCGGAGTACTACCGCTTGGAGGCGTGACTGACCAGGATCCAGCCACCAATCATATTGAACAAGCATATAAGTAGTTATAAAAAAAATCCAACCAATACAATTGGTGTTCAAACAAAACATAGTTAAGTTGCAAGCGGAAGCATAAGTCTTAAAACAAAATATAAGTTTAATTGTTTCATAGTTTAACATGGCACACAGTCGTCCATGTCCCACAACGATCCTCCTCCATGCAAGCTCCAGCTTAAGAACCTAAGGACCTGCAAAGCATGTAGTAATGAGTCAACAACTAGTTGAGTGAGTTCACGGTTGGGTGTTCGTTTTAAGTTGTTTTGAAAACAGTTTCCTTTAGCTGGCATCCTGCCGTGGGGGTTACCCCATAGTTAAAAACGTGACTTGTTCATTCCCGGTTACTCTGGCAATCCAGCCGTGGGGGCTACCCCGTGTTAGTTATCTGGCATTTCGGCCGTGGGGGCTACCCCATGTATACACTAGACTCGTTACCATATCGACTGCTGACTGTAGTCATGTTTAAGTGCCCTGAAACTGTCAATGTCTATCATCATTGACGTGCCCCAGATCCATTAGTTCACGCCCGTCCTCTGCGGCACGGTGTGAGGTTTGTCAGACCTAAATAGCGCTATCTAACTAATGACCCGCTCGCCATTGGCCCGGCGATTAAGTCGATATAAAAAGGAGGGACTTCGTGATAGAGTTTTGGTCTAGTACGAGTTATCTGTCCGTGAGGACGAGGAATTACATTCCTGAACCTTTGCTGTCCTACCCAAGGAGGACGAGGAACCCAGTTCCTTAACCCCATTCCCAACCTAGGGAATCCCATGCTTTGTAGAGGGTGTGAACTCACCTTGGTTTGCTCGGTAGAAACACAGAAAGTCAAACAAGCAATGTTGTGGCTACTCACGTCCTATCATAGTTGTATCATACAATCAGGTTCGTATTCAAGTAGTGCACGTATGGGTTACACGTTTAATCATAGCAGTTCATCAACATTTACGTTCAACAGTAACATATAAGGTCTGTACACTAGGCCCAAGAGTCCGGCCCAAATCAACTAAGTCCGAATTGAGGTGAAAGCCCAAACAGCGTGTATAGTCTCGAGTCGCAATTAGGCGTTTGCGACTCGCAACCGGAGTCGCAACCATGGTTTCGGTCCATGCTGTTTTGGTTACGAGTCGCAACTGGACTCGCAACGGTGGTTCCGAGTCACTAAGTTTGGTGTGCTGATCATGTGTGGTTTCGAGTCGCAACCAGGTGTTTGCGACTCGCAATCTGTGTCACAACCGGGGGTCTCGACTCGTCATGCTGTGGTTTCGAGTCGCAACCAGAGGTTTCGAGTGGACAATTGCTGATTCGGAACATTGTACTATCCAATGAGAATTTGATTTCAGAAAATGGTTTGTACCATCCACTTAAACATGTTTGTTTGTCTAACAAATTACCATTTTGGATCAAACACATCAGAATTCAAATATTCAAGCATGCTCATATGATATTCAAGTTGTTCTTCACACATTCTTATCATGTTCATCAATTTCTTCAAATATTCAAGTAGTTCATCATCATTCATATGAACCTAAGTCTAACAAAGTCATGAACAACAATCAATTCTTGAACATATTCATCTCATAGTTTCAAATCATCACATAACATATCAAAATCAACTCTACACTAATCTCATTAACATGGTACTACACCTATGCAAGCCGGTTTTTATGAACATCAACACTCCATGGTTTGAATCATACTTAGACATAAAATATTGTGTGTTCATTAAGCAACATATCCGAAATCAAAGTATGTTAACCAAGCATCATCATATACATCATACACATTCGGTTCACACCCATCATCAAGCATACAACTACACTAGTTAAATCCTACCATTCATGCTATCATTTAACACAACAAACATCATAAAATCACTAACCAACATCATAAACACTAACCGGTTGTGAGGTGGTGAGAGATGAAGCTTTGTTTGGTGTGAACAAGCAAAATCCGAGAATCCCTTTGGTGGTCGGTTGGTTGGATCCGAGAAGAAGGAGGAGAAGTATGATGTTTAGTGTTTAGGGTTTTAGTGTGAGAGAGTGGAGAGTGTGTGTGTTGGAGAGTATGAGTGGATTGTCCAAAGAATGGACTAGTTTGCTAGGAGTATGATATATATATTAGTCCTCGTAGGTTTCGTGTGGGTTAAGTGAGGTGCGGCCCAACCGGCCCATAAGTCATCGTTCACTCGAGACCACATGGTCTCGAGCCGGGTTCGTGTCGTTTCGGTTCATATACATACTCGCATACATACACATAAGCACACATGTAACCTAACACATAATCATATGAAAGGTTGTAGCTTATCATTAATCACATAAGTTTAACTATTCACACGTTTAAGCATACAACGAAAGGTTCTAAATTTCGAGTTGTCACAAAAATGATCAAGGGTGCAGAAAATGGAATGAGAGCATGGTTTTATATAGTTTTTGATAAACCGTTAAGATCATTACTTGCTAAAGAGGGAACAATCTTGGCCATCCATGTGGGCAAATGGTTTTAGAATACCATGGACATGAAAAACTATCAAAACCCAGCAGATGGTATCCCAAATCAGGTATTGAAAACCATCAAAACATCAAAAATGGACCAGATTCAAAGTTACTGTCTGGTAGTCTGTCGCGCCCCGCGTAAGCATAGGCCTCAGCTTATGCGGCCGGCCAGAGCAAGTTTGGCAGAATTGCATAAATGGTCCCTGCACTTGAAAAACTTGCATTTTGATGCGTATTTGACACGTTTAAGCCCCGTTAACCTCATTTCAAAGCTCTAAAATGATGTTAAAACATCTCGGATGTCGGTCTGTTTGGTCGTACGGTTGCGTTATTTGGTTAATTACGACGAAAGTCGTAACGAACGCAAAAACGATCCAAATTAAGCGACGAATGGAATTTTATCATGCCAATCACTAAAATAAAATATTTTAATGATTACAAAAATTTTTGGATATCTGGATATATTCAGAACGTAAGATATGCGCGAAAATGCAAACTTATGCACTTTTTGATGCGTTTAGTCCTTATTGATCAAATAAGTTTACTTTGGCATACCGAACCCCTCAAAGCCTATTTCCAAGCTATGTAAAGGATATTTAAGTTATGTTTAACTTATGATCAAGCTCCGGAATGTACGTTACTATACAAATCGGTATAGTTTCGCAGTTTGACACAAACAGTCCCTATGATCGAACAAACTTGTTTTTGACACACCAAACCATCCAAAACTTATTTCTAAGTTATGTGAAGGTTATTTAAGGTATGTTAAGCCTATTTCACAATTCCGGAGTGTTTGTCACGTTAAACTGACTGCGTTTACGCACCAGTTTGCGTATAACTTTCTAGAAAACGAATTTAAAGCTTGAAATCGAACTCGAATCAAATCGTAAAATTATCAAACACAAATACACACATAGTATCACCAAAACACATTGTTTTATTAATAACTGATATTGTTTTACATTGTACATCGATTACAGAACACAGTTGTCACAACATAGTAGCTGAAGGAATCATAGATGTCATGCCATTTATTATTGATACTCATAATAAAAAGGCAGAAAATAATAATACCATAATTGGTAGTAAACGTACTGACGATGAACTAAGTCACAGCATGAATGGAGACCATAACCTTCTCATCAAGGTTCTAATTCCAAAAAGAAAGAGAACCATCTCATATGGTTGTTCTTATAAAGATTTCTTATCCTGTAAACCAATAGAATTCTCAGGTAAAGAAGGAGCCATTTCAGCTTTAGGCTGGATAGAAACGACTGAAGTGGCCTTAAAAATAAGTAAGTGTGCAGATGAGGATAAAATCATGTCTGCTGCTAATATTTTCAAAGATGGAGCATTAGAATGGTGGAATACTATTTTACAATCAAGAGGAAGTGACAGGGTTTACAACATGGAATGGAACAACTTTAAGGAAATAGTTGAAAAGAAATTTTGTCCTCCTCATGAAAAAGAACAGATTGCTAATAAGTTTCTGAACCACAGATTGATTGGGGTAGATTGCAGAGAATATACTACCATATTCGTGGAATATGCAAGGATAGTACCCACCCTAGCCTCACTAGAATCAGTATTAATCTCCCATTATATCTGGGGATTAATCAGTGAGATCAGAAATATAATCAAAGCAGCTAGGCCTCAAACAATAGAAGAAGCAGTGGAACTTGCTAACACTATGACAGATTGTTGGACCGTGTTCGTGACCCTAAAAGTCAGGTAAGGCAGTTCATCTTTGTTTACAAAGGCGGAAACAGAGTAAACTAAGTCATAACAGCTTTGCTCCTTTCAATTCTTCCTCTATTAATCAATTCTGAGTCTTTACAATCAATTTCTAACAAAATTTCGGCAGCACCTCGACTCACACACAAACACCATACATGTTTCGCTTCAAATGACACACACACCTATATATAGACCCTTGGTTTCGCTTGAACATGACAAGCTGTAGGTTTCGCTTGAATATGCACAACATCAGTTCAAGCGAACTCTGATCAATAGGTTTCGCTTGAACTGCACTTAATATCCTTTCAAGCGAAACACCCTATATAAACATGTAAAACCCTAAATACAATCTATCTAGACCTAAGACTTGATTAAGACGTAATCAGCAGACATTCAGTGCACCAACAGACTCCCCCTTGGATGTTGATGAAGTCTTTGGCTTCAAGTCTTTAATCTTTGTCTTTTTCCAACTTTGTCTTCACATTGCAAAAACTCTTTCTTCACAGGTTCAGGAACTCAACTTAGCTCTATCTTCAATCTCCCCTTTGATTTGTTGATCCAGAAATCTGACTCCCCCTTTCACAGACTCCTCCTCTCATAATGCTGGGACTTGAATTCTGGTTCAAACTTTGACTTTTTAATTACCATGGGGATTCTTGTTACCTGCATATACTCTACCAAAAAATAAGATATATGATAATAACATTTACAATCCAAACTTACCATTCAACCTTCAGTGTTAGAAATCCACTTAAGTATTCAGGTTCAAGTTAATGACCCTGATTACTCAATTAATCTACCAAGTCCAATTTAATGACCTCGGTTGATCAGAGATAATTCACACTGAATTCTGTTCAATTTGATTTTCTGAAAATTTACAAGTTTCAAATTAATGAACTTGCTTAAACTTTTCAATTTCACAAACACATCATGTTTAGCTCCAAACTCATTGTCCAGCCCAGAAACTTCCTGCATCTGCTTTCAACTTTCGAATCCGAAGATCAACTCTCCACTTTGGTTTGTCAAAAATAAAGCAGAAATGAAAAATCTTTTTGGTTTTATAATAAAGTTTCTAAACTAGAAAAGAAATACATAACTAAAATGCAGTAAAAGTAAACTATTTACAAACATATTTTTGATGAGCGTGTTAGGGAATCATATCAGCTATCCGACAAATCACAAGTACCGTTAAGCTGTGATTACATACTCAGAATTAAACAATTCGCTTAGATTGTCGATATACTGATCCACTTAAATTCTCACACACATTTCAATCTGTCCAGGATACGGATTTAGTGTTTTAGAGACTTAAACTTATACGTGTGTCCCACCTCTTGAATATACTCCCGTATCCAGATCCCAATATTCAGTCTTACAGGTAAGTATAACACAAATGATATCTGTAAGGGGTTAATAAATTATGAAGAATCATGAGAGCTCGGGTCAGAACTACCGTTCAGCAGAGAGATCATGACTCAACTTGGGTGTGTCCCCTTTAGAGGATCTTTTTTACAACAGCATTGCTAAGCAATTTTATTGTCTTATCATAGATGCTAAGGGTGATGCTATGTTTCAAGCATTGCGGAAAGTATTATTCGAGGACTAGGTCAGAACTTCCATTCAGCAGAAGTCCTGGAATAATACCCCAGATATCACTGAGTATAAAAACCTAGTATATCAGAAAAAGGAATCTTTCAAACAAGATTTCAGGGGTTACCTATATATCTAAGTAGTGTTCCCCACGAAATAAGCAAGTAAATATTTAAGTTTATATCCCGAACAAACCTACTAAATGTGCAAAAATCTATCGGCATATCATCAGCGAGACTGTTTAACACATTTAAACATTCCATTTCTATAGCATACTGTGACTGTCAAGCCGATGTACTATCATTTTCCCTTTTTACACAAGCTCTTTTTCTGGTTTTCTATTGTTTTTGGATTTTAAAAATATCTCATGTTTTTGTATTTTTGTCATTTTTATTGTTTTTGTATTTTCTGAAATATTACCCTATACTCCCCCTAAATACCAAAACAAGTAAAAAATCGACAAACCATTGCAGATTGCTTCTCAACATCATCTACAATGTCTCCTTCATCAACGCCAATGATCTCCTCAAACACCGATAAAAGCTTCATACCATTCAGTTTTAGCAAATATTGAAAATGTGTTTTATCAAATGCTTTGGTATGTAAATCAGTTTTTTGTTCATCAGTGTGGGATTTCTCAATTCGTATCAACTTCTTCTCAAAACAATCTCGAATGAAGTGATGACGAATCTCTATGTGTTTCGTTTTAGCGTGATGAACTGGATTTTTCGTAATGTTAATCGCTGCCTCATTATCAACAAAGATAAGGGTGTTTAGAAATTGCAAACCGTAGTCGCGCATCTGTTGCTGGATCCACAAGATCTGTGAGCAGCAACTGCTAGCAGATACATACTCCGCTTCACATGTGGATAAAGCCACAGAGGTTTGCTTTTTGCATTGCCAAGTGACCAATCGTGATCCAAAAAACTGGCACTCTGCTGTTGTTGATTTAGCATTAACTTTGCAGCATCCAAAATCTGAATCGGAATACCCTTCGAGCATGAAATCACCTTCTCTTGGATACCACAACCCCAATGATGGAGTTCCTTTCAGGTAGCGTAATATCCTTTTCACAATAACCATATGCGAAGCTCTCGGGGTAGATTGAAATCTTGCTGCGAGGCAGGTTGGGTACATGATATCGGGTCTTGAAGCTGTAAAATACATCAGCGATCCGATCATGGAACGATACATCGTTTCATCTACCTTCTCTCCGGTGAGATCAGGGTTTATCCCATGATTCGTTGCTAATGGGGTGGAAGCTGGAGTAGAACCTGACATCCCGAATTTCTCCAAGATATCATGAACGTACTTCGTTTGATGTATGAAAATTCCTTTGGGTAGTTGATCAACCTGCAATCCCAAAAAGAATTTCATCTCACCCATCGATGACATTTCGAATTTCTGCTTCATTACTCTTTCAAAATCTTTGCATAGATCCTCATTTGTTGACCCAAATATGATGTCGTCCACGTATATCTGAACAATCCGAAGATGTCCGTCGACCTCTTTGGTGAAGAGAGTGGCATCCACTTTTCCATGAATGAAACTGTTGGCTAGTAGGTGTTGAGACAATGTCTCATACCAAGCTCTCTGGGCCTGGTGTAAACCATACAGCGCTTTGTCTAGCTAGTAGACCTTGTCTTTGTGAAGTGGATCGGTAAAGCCCGGTGGCTGACCGACATATACCTCCTCTTTTACCTTCCCGTAGAGAAAAGCCGATTTTACATCTAACTGATATACTTTGAAGTTTTTCCATGACGCAAATGCTAGAAAGATTCTGATAGCTTCTAGTCGAGCTACAGGAGCATACACTTCGGTGAAATCTATCCCCTCCTGTTGACTGAAACCCTGGATTACGAGTCGAGCTTTGTTGCGAACCACAACTCCTCTATCGTCTCTCTTACACTTGAACACCCACTTGGTGTTTATCTTCCTTTGACCATCTGGCAAATCCACTAACTTCCACACTCCCAACTTTTCGAATTGGCTCAGTTCCTCCTGCATTGCATTGACCCAAGAATCTTCAGTAAGCGCCTCTTTGTAAGTCCTTGGTTCAACCTGCGAGATAAAACAACTCAATGAGAATGCAGTTTGCAAAGGAGCAACTGTTGTATAAAAACATGTAAGCCCTTTATCAATCTGTCTTCGAGTGCGGACGCCTGTCTGCGGTTCTCCAATGATCAATTCCTCTGGATGATATGAAAGAGTTCGTGGCATTACTTCTCCTGGAACATCCACATCACCTTCCAGATTAGTAACATTCTGATTTGCATCTTGTTCACTGACTGGGTTTATTTGACTTGAAATCTGAATTTGCTCCCCTTCAGAATCTGAATCACCACGATCAAATACTGGCATGTTCTCAGATTCTTGATTATCATTCTGTGCCGACTGATTATCTTGAGCAACTTCATTTTGTTGGACATTATCATGTTCACCAGCATTGTTTGGACCTGCTTCATCATCATTTGAAGCTCGTTGCGGTCTTCTTAAATACTCAGCTGGAAACCTTTCCTGCGATTCTTCATACTCTCTTAGAATATCCAACTCATCAAAAAAAACTTCTTCTTCTTCCTTTTCTTCTTCCATGTCAAACGAATCCCACAATTTATCGTAATTAAAACGCCATGAGTCACCGGGATTTTGAGGCGGCATAGTATACCCCTGACACTCAACGTGTTGTGCTTCGATGATCTGCTTCATGCTTGGAACAAAGACACGTTTTTGTGGACTTGAGTAACCCACAAATATTCCTTCAATACTCTTTGGACCAAACTTACCAAAAGGCTCTAGAACTGTACAAGGAGACCCAAACGGTTCTAAAAACTTCAGGTTCGGTTTGCGATTATTGATCAACTCAAAACATGTCTTGTTGAATTTCTTTACAGTGAGAACCCGGTTGAGTGTATAGCATGCGGCGAAAACTGCTTCGGCCCAAAAATTTATCGATAGCTTTGAATCAGCAATCATCGTTCTGGCCGTTTTGATTAGCGTCCTGTTTTTGCGTTCTGCAACTCCATTCTGCTGCGGAGTGTACGGAGCACTAAACTCATGCAATATACCTCTTTCATCACAATATTCTTCCATCTTGTTGTTCTTGAATTCAGTACCATTATCACTTCTAATTCTTCTGATACGCCTTTGATACAGATTTTCATTCTTTCTGAACAACGCCATCAAACTATCAAACGTTTCATCTTTCGACTTCAAGAATGATACCCACGAAAATATGGAATAATCATCAGTAACCACAAGACAGTAGAGATCCCCTGTAATACTTTTGACGTTTACTGGACCAAACAGATCCATATGTAGTCTCTCTAACGGTCTAGAAACTGAATTAACTTGCTTTTTAGGGTGTGACTTTTTCTTCTGCTTGCCTTTGATGCAACTAAGGCACTCCCCTTCCAGATGAAAACCTTTGATATTAACTCCAAGAACCAAATCATTATGCACCAAGTGATTCATTTTTCTAAGATGAATATGCCCCATCTTCCGGTGCCACAACTTCGATTCTTTCTCTGTTGCTCTAGACACAAAACAATGAGCCTGACCCGTGGTTGTAGTAGCTACACTCATGTCCAACACGTACAGATCATTGACTCTTGGTGCCCGCAAGATAATCCATTCTTCAGGGATAACAAATCCTGGTTTCAAGATCAAACATTCTTTGTCTGTGAAGTGAGTGGTATACATCCTGTCACAAATCTGTGAGATACTCAGCAGATTATTCTCCAGCTCAGCAATGTAATTAACTCTCTCAAACGTAACAATCCCATTGGATAACGTTCCTTCACCAACAATTCTACCACCTTGATTTCCTGCAAATCCCACGTAACCTCCATTGAAATTTCTAACATCATACAACAATGCAGTCTTCCCTGTCATATGTCGAGATGCTCCGCTATCCATAATCCATCTTGAAATAGCTCTCGGAAGTTCCTGCACATATCACAAACAATTAAATAAAGATGCCGATTCATGCTTCACAATTACCAACTAGGAAGCTCCGGCAAGTCCAAAATCTTTAGTGAGATTTTGATGCCACCCAAGCCTCTTTTGACTCGGGTAACTTGACTTTAATGTGAGTTTTAGCAGTGTAAAGTGGCGAAAAATTTTTATCATTCATTTTCAAACTTTCATCTGATCCAACCTCAACCTTTTTGTATAAGAAAAACTCATCTTTCTTAAGTTGACCGGTTGGTTGATTTTTCTTTTGAACATTCTTCTTCTCAGGTGGAGTAGAAGATTGTTTCTCCAGCTTTTCATAATAATCCAAAGGAACATTCATCTTTACCGGTGTGGTAGAAGATGATTGTTTTTCCGACTCTGAAACCTTTAGTTTATCAACAACTTTTGGCTTCCATGTTTGTTGAGATGATGCAACCCGTTTATAAAATTTGTCATTTTTAGTTACCACATTCTTAACAGGTTCAATTTTGACTTTTGATTTCTCATTTTTCAAAACTTTCTCAACAACCATTGGAGCTTTGCCTTTTGAATCAACCTTTTTTTTCGATTCTCAACAACTTCAGTCTTAGGCTTGGAGTTGGTGCAATTTATTGCAATGTGACCAACTTTGTTGCATCTAAAACATGTACGAGTATCAGCTACCCGACTTGTGCCTTCAGACTGAGGTTGTGAGGCCCTCTTCGCAAAAAAATCTTCATTTGATTTTGAAAAAAAATCATTTTCCTCATCAGAAAGTGAACTTGAACCGTTCACAAACACCTTCTTTTCAGCAAACCTTTTGTTTTGAAAATTCTTTCTTTGATATTTCTTACCACCCTGAAAACCACCCGACCAATTGTTTCGATTGTTGTTATAAAAACGTGGTGGAACGACATGCTTTTTGTAGTAAGCTTTATCTTTCTCAAAATTCATTTGCCTTTTTGTTTGTTTTAAACTCTTTACTTCAGACAAATCGATTTCAACCATTTTGAACACATTTGTCAATTTTGAAACATTTACATTCTCCAGAGGAAACTCAGAATCCGAATACAACTTATCAGATCCATCGATCTTGTACATCACAAGACCCAGTTCATCACCTAAGTTGTTTTTGGACTTTTGTTTCGGAATGTATTTGTTCAAGAAACATTCATCATCTCCAGCTGAATCACTATTCAAAACACTTTCAGCTGTGCTTTTAACAATCTCTGTCTGAACACCATCATCAGATGATGAAGAAGAAAATGTAACATCAATTGAATCAGGAAGTTTCACTTCATTTTCTTCCTCAAGATTAACCAACCCAGATTGCTTTTTTGAATAATTGTCTAGAACTGGTGGTGGAACTTGATGAAACCCGACCCCAGTTCCATCACAGTATACATCTTCGCCTGCTTTGTCTTTCCCGATGGGTTTGGGAATAATGTGTTGCAAAACAAAGCTTGCAGAGCTGTAACTGTTCAATTTCAAATTGATACGCTCATTCTCAATCTTGGCTTCTTCAAACTGAAGTTTCAATTTAGCAATCTCATTCAATTGTTTGTTGATTAATTCTTCTTTGATTCTCAAAACACATTGCAATTGGCAATTTTCTTTGTATGTTTTACCATTTCTATCATCATTATCTTTAACCATGCTTTTAAGCTTCTCAAATTTTTCAGTGATCTGACGATTTTCAAGAACTAACCTTTCATTTTCTTTCCTAACCTTTTCCTGATCAATTTTATTAATTTCAATTTTGTTAGTTAATTCTTTTAACCGTTCAGTTGAAGCTTTCACCATTTTATCACGATCAAGTATTTGATCCTCAACACTTCTGACTTTAGCAGTCAGATCCTCAATCTTCTTACCTTTGAGATAAGTGTTTGTACTACAAACCTTGCATTCTTTGATGCAATTTTTGCAGTCAACATCACCACTGACCTTCTTACCTGACTCAGTCGTTGACGCGTTTGAACTGACTTGGCTTTTAGACTCAGAAACGGATTTAGAATCTACCTCAAGTGCCTTAGCTGCCAGCACCTTGTCAGCCATCTTTCCCATGTTTTCAGCATTCAACTCCTGTGTCGTGTCAATGATCCCAGTATCAACTTTCTTAGACTTCTCTTTCTCTTCTTTTTCTTTCTTTTCTTTCTCTTCATCTTCTCCGCTTCCCCACCATTTCTTCTGCCAATAATTATCTTCAACTTTATACTCTTGGATTATGGTTTCCATATCAAGAGTGTTATGATCAATAGCAATGTTTCCATAGGGGTCAAGATAACATTCTCTGTCTGGATCCCATCTATTTGCTCTTTTTGCCTTAGAAAAAAATACCAGATATTCTGATCAATTTGTTCGTGGCTAACATCCTTCTATGTTTATACTTCTGTTCTTCAGTTCTGTTATCTTTCCAAGGAATAGGTTCAGTTTTTGCCATGAAAGCATATCCAACCGCATCCTCTTCAGGTAACAACTCACTCCAGTCGTATCCTTCATCGTCGTGAATCACCGCAAGAGCTCTAGATTTTTCTTTGTTATCTTCAATCTGCTTAATTCTTGGCGGTTCTGATTTATTCTGATGATAAATCGCCTTCTTGTAGTAGTCTTCTCTAAATGGGTTTTCAGACTCATCAGCATACGCGTTTCTGCATTCACGCTTAAAGTGACCTTTCTGTTTGCACTTAAAGCACGTCACCTTAGACTTATCAAAGCCCAACTTGGTAGATGGTCCACCAATTGACTTTCTCCCGGTTATCTCCATGAAACGCTGAGCTCGACGAACTGCACTGGCCATACACCACCTTATGTCGATTAGTTCCATCTCCTCAGGATCTATCTGATCATAATCTTCTTTTGTCAGGTTGGTGTTGCCAATCTTCCCTGCTACAAGGCTTTTATACGATTCCAATACCGATGCTAGGAAAACCATATGTTGTTTGGTAGACTCCTCGCTGAAGTTCTGAGCGTTCTTTAAATCTACAGCGATGTTGCATTGAAATAAGTTCTTTACATCAGACTGGTTTGAATTTGATGAAGACCCACTGTGATATCCACTGTGATAACCACTGCTTTGACTTTCTTTGCTCGTTGTAGAGACATTCTCAGCAGAAAACGCTGTCTTGGGAGATATACTCTTTGGCATCATGTTCTTTGGATAATACAAATCCAAGTTCTGCTAGTATGATGTGTGATTGACTTTGTGCGTCTTCTTTAACTCCAACTCGTGACTCTCTAATCTCTCAATCAGCAAGTCGACTGTTAACTCTTCTGGCGGCTTGATAGTATTCTTTAGCATCAACGCATAATATTGCCAATCCATCTCATCTGGTAATGCATTAAACAATTTGTCGACTAGCTCTTCTCGAGAATAGAAAATATCATGTCTCGCCAGTTCCAGCTTCAGATGCCCAAACCTCTCAATCATTTTACAAACTGATTCATTCTTTAAACACCCAAACAAATCAAACTCTTTTCTAAGTAGTTTCTTTTTGTTGTTCACAATTTCTGTGCTTCCTATACATTTGTTTTTCAATTTGTTCCAGAGATCTGTAGCACTAGAGTATTCGATCAAAGATATTATATCTTCTCTGACGGATTGAAACAGCAACGCAATACATTTTTGCTCAGCAACGAACAATTCTGTCTCCTCATTTGTTGTTAAGGTTTCACCTTTTTTGTTTCCATTATGGTATCCATTTTTTAGACCCTTCCAGCTGGGAAAAGCAAAAGCCATCAACCAATCTTCAAACTTCTTGGCCCACCGACTGTATTCCTCGATAGCCATCAACTTCGGGGGTTTGTTGTAGGTTCCGAAAGCACTTTCAACCTCCAATGCATCCGATAACTTTTTCTTTGAATTCGAGGTGTTCTCATTGGTATTACTAGAAGATGTATCATTTCCACCGTCTCCAGCAAATGCAAATACATCATAAAACGGATTGAAATCATCCATCTTGTACGTTCCTGAAAAAAATCAACAAACACTTAGATCTTTCTTGATTTTGAAAAATATCAGATTCAAACGAAACCACTTGAAACAAAATGATTTCAAGCGAAAGCTACAACAAATTCAAACAGTTCAAGCGAAAGCCAACATAAGTTTGAACAGTTCAAGCGAAAGCCAAAAATCCAAGTTTGAACAGTTCAAACGAAAGCCAATAATGTGGTTTAGCTTCAAGTAAACAGATTTTTCAAGCGAAACCCCGAAGAACACCTTCAAGCGAAACACTGTTTATGCCATTTTTATCAGTTTTAATTCGTATTTAGATCTGATTCTTTGTAGGATTTGTTAATACTGTATTTTACACGACACATGTGAAAATTAGGCCATTTCATCCGTTAGAACTCGTTCAAATCAGAAAAGTATGAGAAGAATTGAGTAGAAATGAGAAAATTCGGTAGAATCAAGCTGCTATGGTATAAACTCCTCGTCCTGAGCTCTGATACCACTTGTTGGACCGTGTTCGTGACCCTAAAAGTCAGTTAAGGCAGTTCATCTTTGTTTACAAAGGCGGAAACAGAGTAAACTAAGTCATAACAGCTTTGTTCCCTTTCAATTCTTCCTCTATTAATCAATTCTGAGTCTTTACAATCACTTTCTAACAAAATTTCGGCAGCCCCTCGACTCACACACAAACACCATACATGTTTCGCTTCAAATGACACACACACACACACACCTATATATAGACCCTGGGTTTCGCTTGAACATGACAAGCTATAGGTTTCGCTTGAATATGCACAACATCAGTTCAAGCGAACTCTGATCAATAGGTTTCGCTTGAACTGCACTTGATATCCTTTCAAGCGAAACACCCTATATAAACATGTAAAACCCTAAATACAATCTATCTAGACCTAAGACTTGATTAAGACGTAATCAACAGACATTCAGTGCACCAACACAGATGAATTGGTACGAACACAAGAGGAAAACCAGAAAAGAACCTAGCTCAAAAGATTATTCAGGAACTACGTTATGGTAATTCATATCGAGGGAAAGGAATAGGTTCATCTTCTTTACCTTTCTGTAAGTTTTGCAAGAAAAAGTTTTCAGGAAAATGCGCAAGGTATTGCAACTTCTGCAAGAAATCAGGCATAAGGAAGAGTAATTTAGAACTAAAGCTAACATTAAAATATGCTACAACTGCGGAGAAGCTGGCCATATCAAGCCGAACTACCCGAAACTAGCTCTAGCGGCAAACAACAAAGCAAAGGCAGCAGAAGGACCCAAAAAGAATGCCAGAGCATTCGTTCTGACAGCCGAAGAAGCTAAGATGATCCCAGATTTGATTGCCGGTACGTTTTTAGTTAATGATGTTTATGCTAAAGTATTATTTGACTCTGCTGCAAACCAAAGTATTATAAATACTTATTTCTACAAACTTCTCAATCAACCATTAACTAAACTCCACCAAGACTATTTGGTGGAGACGGCAAATGGAAATTCTATCAAAATAAGCGAAATCCTTCAGGAAGGAAAGATAGAAATTTTAAGTCATAACTTTAATGTTAATCTCTTACCAATGGATGTAGCTGGATTCAATGTCATGAAAGGAATGGATTGGTTGGTAGCCAATCATGCACGTATTTTATGTGATCAAAAGTCTGTAGAAGTATGTACGCCAACTGGTGAAAGGATCACAATTAAAGGAGACAAGCCAGCAAGGTCAACAAAATTCATCTCTACAATGAAAGCTGCAAGTTATGCACGAAAAGGGGGAATGGTGTATATGATTTCGGCAATCATTAACACTAAAGGAAAAGAATTAAAAGATATTCCCGTTGTATCTAAATTCTCAGATGTCTTTCCAGAAGAGTTACCTAGATTACCGCCAGATCGTTAGGTTGACTTTAGAATTCACCTGATTCCAGGAACGGCACCAATTACCAAAGCACCATATCGTCTAGCACCAACGGAAATGCAGGAATTGAAGAAACAGATAGACGAGTTACTCGAAAAAGATTTTATACAACCTAGTTCATCACCGTGGGGAGCACCGGTGTTATTTGTTAAGAAGAAAGATGTATCGATGCGTATATGCTTTGATTACAGAGAATTGAATAAGGTTATGATTAAAAATTGATACACACTACCGAGAATTGATGATCTATTTGATCAACTTCAAGGAGCCCGATTCTTTTCTAAGATCGACTTACGCTCAGGATATCATCAATTGAAGGTACAGGAAGAGGACATTCCTAAAACTGCTTTCAGAACAAGGTACGATCATTATGAATTTACAGTCATGTCATTTGGTTTAACCAATGCCGCAGCCGCATTTATGGACATGATGAACAGGATATGTAAACCATACTTGGATAAATTCATAATTGTCTTTATATATGATATTCTAATCTACTCTAAGAGCGAGGAGGAGCATGTGAAACATTTGCATATACTTCTGACATTGTTGAGAAAAGAAATGTTTTATGCTAAATTCTCAAAATGTGAATTCTGGTTACAAGAAGTGCAATTTCTTGGACATATAGTTAATCAAGAAGGAATTCATGTGGAGCCTACAAAGATCGAAGCTATTACCAAATGGAAAGTCCCTGAGTCACCAACAGAAGTAAGAAGTTTTCTTGGATTGGCAGGATCTTATAGACGTTCATTCAATATGTTTCTAGAATAGCCATTCCATTAACCAAACTAACTTGCAAGTCAGCTAAGTTTGAATGTGGACCAAAACAAAAGGAAGCATTCAAGATTTTGAAGCAAAGATTAACGAACGCACCAATACTTGCTTTACCAGAAGGAACTGAAGACTTTATAGTCTATTGTGATGCATCTAACTTAGGATTTGGATGTGTATTGATGCAACGTCAAAAAGGTAATTGCTTATGCCTCTAGACAACTTAAGAAGCATGAAGAGAATTATAAAACCCATCTAGAGTTAGGAGTGATAATTTTTGCCCCTAAGAATTGGAGACATTATCTCTACAGTAGTAAGTTTATTGTCTTCACAGATCATAAAAGTTTAAGATATGTTTTCGGGCAAAAGGAATTAAACATGAGGCAAAGATGTTGGATGGAAATCCTTAGCGATTATGATTGTGATATCCAGTATTATGCAGGTAAAGCTAACGTAGTAGTTGATGCTTTAAGTCGAAAGTACCATGAAAGTTCAAAAAGGGTACGTGCTCTCAGATTAAATCTACAATTGGATTTAAATGAACAAATAAAAAAGATACAAGAAACGGCAATCAAGGATGATGCTGAAGGTTTGAAAGAAATGATTAAAGAAGTAGAAAAAGGAACAGATGGAATTTGGAGATTCCATAATAAAAGGATTTGGATACCTATCCAAGGGAACTTACGAAATCAAATTTTAGAAGAAACACGTAAATCTAAATATACGATGCATCCTGGAAGTGACAAGATGTATCAAGATTTATGAAAGAATTTCTGGTGGATCGGAATGAAAAAGGATATAGCAAATTATGTTGCTAAATGTTTAACCTGCTCACAAGTTAAAGTTGAACAATAGAAACCTTCAGGATTACTACAGCAATTAGAAATGCCAATTTGGAAATGGGAGTTGATAACAATGGATTTTGTTACCAAATTACCCAAGACACGAAAAGGTAATGACACAATCTGGGGATTGTAGACATATTAACCAAATCTGCCCATTTCTTACCAATGAAAGAAACTTTTAGTATGGAACAATTAGCTAAGCTGTATGTTAATGAAATAGTTTCATTACATGGTATTCCTTTATCTATTGTGTGTAACAGAGACAGTCGTTTTACTTCTCATTTCTAGACAAGTTTCCAAAAGGCAATGGGAACTAGATTAAATTTACTCAAACAGACAGTCAAAGTGAAAGGACAATTGAAACGATGGAAGATATGCTTAGGGTTTGTGTGATAGGCTTTGGAGGAAATTGGGATGACCACTTACCTTTAATAGAATTTTCTTACAACAACAACTATCATACCAGCGTCAATGCCGCACCATTTGAAGCCCTCTATGGACGAAAATGTTAAACACCAGTCTGTTGGGTAGAAATTGGAGAAAAGCAACTGTCAGGTCCTGCGATTGTGCAAGAAACAACTGATAAAATTATTCAAGTCAAGGAAAGACTGAAAACAGCACGAGACCGTCAGAAAAGTTATGCAGATAACAGGCGAAAACCTATGGAATTTCAAGTTGGAGATAAGGTACTGTTAAAAGTCTCACCATGGAAAGGAATTGTAAGGTTTGGTAAAAGAGGAAAGCTAAGCCCAAGGTATGTTGGACCTTGTGAGATTATCAAAGGAATAGGGCCAATAGCTTATCATCTATAGTTACCAGATGAGATGGTAGGAATACATGATGTATTTCATGTATGTAACCTCAAGAAATGCCTAGCAGATGAATCCTTGGTAATACCTCTTCAGGACATAGAGGTAAATGAGAAACTTAAGTTTGTAGAGAAGCCCGTTACAATTGAAGATAGAAAGATCAAGAATCTCAAACACAAGAGATTAGTTCTGGTCAAAGTAAAGTGGGATTCAAAGAGAGGACCTGAATACACATGGGAGCTAGAGTCAGAAATGCAATGAAAGTATCCATACCAATTCCAGTGAATCTCGAAGACGAGATTTAAAACAAGGTGGGGACGATATAACAATCCTCGAAAACACCCTAAAATGCTTCGTAATCGAAAAACCAAACCCGCGTAACATTAATATTTGGACGAGGTCGGTCGCGGGGCGCGACGGCCTATTACTTGCCGAAAACGTTTTAACGCCACGTGGCACACCTATTGGTTGACTAGGAAACCCTAGCCATAGCTAGGGTGCCCTTGCGGGGCGTGACAGTATGGCCAGGGGCCGCTCGCGGGGTGCGAGAGACCTCGAAATCACCTATAAATTGAGTAGACATTCGACCTTTCAATTCGTTCTATTTTCTTTCTTTCTCTCTATAATTTCACATGAAAATTAAAGCTACAATACCCCCCTAAATCATGAAGCTTTTCCCTGTTGTAAGTATTTTAACCCTTGATCACTGGTTCGATACCCTGTCCGATTGATCTGGAACCCAACAACTGATGCCAAAGCACTGCTTGTTTAGGGCTAAGCTTTGTAAACTAAGTTGGGGTTCTGTCTCGTGACGTATTGACAAAGTTGAATTGGGCTATTATACTAGCACGCGTGCATTGTATGTTTTTAATAGGAATTCAAGAATATTAGAAGAAAATATTTCCGGGAAGCCAATAGAAATACCTAAGTTTACAATGTGAGTCATTCTCTTTTATTATCACCTTTTGTGATACATTTTATTTAAAATGCTTTACAAAACCATAAATGTTTATTAGTTATAATTAAAGTGATTAAGTTTTTGTATTCTACAATTACTATTGGTATGTGGGGTTTTGTATACATTACTTGACACTCGTTAATATTGGACAAAGAGTTAGCCAATATTAGCTTGACCACAAGCACGGGGGAAAATAGTGTCCCAATAGCAATACTGTTCGAGAAATTGGTAGATATAAACAAATGTAAAAACTCTTATTGCTGTAAAATATAACATTTGTCTTTTCATTAATGTAAAAACTCTTGATGTTGTAAAATATAACAATGTGATCTGGGTGAGGCATCTCTACCCCGGGCCGCGACAGCCGCCGGGTGACGCGACAGTGGACCTCCTTACCTGTCCCGTAGCGCGACAAGTCCATTTCGACAGTAAGTTAGTTTTTTGGAGCTGCATCTTGCCTAGCTTTACATCTCAAACATGTTATGCATAAAAACTTGCATAACTTTCAAAATACATATCCGTTTTCCGATCCGTTTCTTTCTACGTGATCGTAATTTGATTTCCCATCATGTGGAGTCAAAACCCGACATCTAAATTCATAAAATACTATATTTCAAGCCCTCGGCTTTAAATAATTTTAAAAACTTTTGACCCGTTTCATGATTTATTAAACAACTTGTTTCTAAATCATCATAAAACCTTGGACTACTTGTTAACTCAGAAATCCCTAACTTGTGAACATAACTTTTATGAATTATGCGACCAATACCCAAGCTATGCGCATAATTCACTTTGACCCGTTTAGGGGATTTAAACATTTAAGTTAAAATCTCACTCATCTATTTTCACACTTCACATTTCCATATTAAAATGTCTACTTATATTCCACCACAACCATTTTTATGGTGGATTTAATGTAATTAACCATTTATTCCGAATACTACCATTCGGTTAGTCATTTTACGGAAAGACCCATTTTTAGGCGTTTGACCCAAAAGGCTTATGCCTATAACTTTTATGCTTATCTAAGGCTTACATGATCATAATACACGTTCCTATACAACCCATAAAGGTCGTTTACCCGATTTTCTGATCAAGGGTGTTTTGGTCAACTTTAGTCCCTCCTTCCAAGCCTCCACCTAGCCTGTCAAGCGTCAAACTATCATTATAATTCGTAAGATAGTTAGATTAGTCGTTTCTAATCACGACTATTCCATCTTACGGATTTTATGTCGAAATCATTATTCGACCTTATTGTTTGTCAGTTTGACTTTCAAAAGTCAACTGCCTTTAATAATATAAAATGTATATTTAAGTTCAACCACTTATTCAGCCATTTTTTTGTCAATTATCCAGTAGGCATTATCTTTAGGCCACCGCTTTAACTAATCTCTAACCTAAGTTTATGCTATTTGTAGGTCCCCTATTCGTATGGATCTTCAACAGAATTGTCTTTCCAATCAAGAGTGCGGAATCCTCTTGATCAGAATATCACAGAAACAAGTAGAAAACAGAAACAGCAAGACACTTTCAAACTGGGTTTCTATTGATTATCAATCACTCTAGAATTACAACCAATCTAAACCCTAACCAACACAATTTCGTCCAAGACAAGCTCTCACGAAATTCTATCTCTCACACACTGTTTTTGGCTGATTAACCTAAACCCTAAAGCCTAACCTTGCTTATATAACACAAGGTTTCTACTTGGGCCAAGGTTAAACATCATGGACTGCAAATTGGACAGGCCCAATTCGCCCCACATCACCCAACATGGGTTTTGGTTAGCCCAAACAATATTAACTCACTAATACAAAGCTAAACCCGCTAACTGTTTATCATTTAACTAATTACAAGATATCCAAAGACCAAATCTAAGCTGTTGTCACAAACATGCACCAACAAACTCCCCCTTGACAATAGCTTCATAAAATAACTTTGTCTTCAGTCATCTTGCAATCTTCATGTATTCTTGCACTGTCTTTGGTCTTTGGATAGCTTCAGCTTCAATAGCTTATGTCAGCAACAGACTCCCCCTAAGCTGATGCATCCAATCACCAAATCTTCAAAACTTTAGCATTTGAGTAAAACTCCAGTTCAGCGTTTGTAAAGCACTCTTCAATCTCTTCAACTATGTCTGCAATATAGAAAGGAGGTTCTACCATGCATCCAAACAAACTCTCATCTTCACAGCAACTCAGCAACACAACAACTTCTCAGCAACACCGCAACTTCTCAGCAACACACTGCTTCAATCTGTTTACTATAAAACAAACATCTCGAGAAACCATAAGAATTTTTCAACAAAAGTTAAACAAATTATTATTATTCAAGAGATTTGTCAAACTGTATAACAGATTAAGCATTTTCCAATTTATCAACCCGCATGATTTAAAATTTTGAACTCACTTTCCAACACTGTCTCCCCCTATCAGTAACAATTCCTCCAAGAATAACAGTTTTCCGTACGTTAAGAATTTTAAACAGAAAAAGACACTATTTTTGGATTTTTATATTTTTCAGAAAGCAAGTAAATAACAAAAACAATAAACACTCTATTTTTGTGAGAATCACTGGTAAGAAGATCATATCAGCATAATCAAACTGTTTTCACACTATTAGATAATTCTTTATTTAATTTTTAGTGAAAAGCAGTCCAAGACGATTACCAGTATGTTTGTCCATTTAAACAAAATGCATGAACATTTCAAGTACCATTACCATATGATACGTTAAGGTAATATTAATTCTGATATATTAGTGTGTCCCACTTCAGGATATACCCCCACGATCAAGGTATGCACAAAGATTCGTCGTAGTAGGTGAGTATACTGATGTCATCCTTTAAGATATCCTGACAATGTCTTGTTCTGCATATAATCTGTTTTATCATGTTTTGATTGCTTAACAATGAACACCCAAATAAATACTAATCAAATCCTGGAAATATAAACAACACACTCTATCATGCAAGTATCTTCCCTACCACATATTTCACAAGTCCAATCCAGATTTCTGAAATCTTAACTGGGAATAGGTTGAGAAGAGAACAGCATAGATCTTTAGGAGAGATGGTATAATATACAGATCAAATGAGTTTTTCTCAGTTTGATATAGGTTTATTGGGTTTCTTTTGGGCACTAGAGGGCCTCTTTCGGGTGTATTAGATCTATAGCGCGACAACGTACAGCTAGGTCAGCATGTACCTGGATGCAGCAGAAGCTGTCGTTGCCTAGCACCTCCAGGTCAGCATATATCTGGATGCAGCAGAGGAGGTACACGATTTTTTCAGAGAAGATTTCAGAATCAGATCAAAATTGTGTGTATCGGGACAACATACAGACATTCAAATAGAAATGTGCTAATTCCAAGTGACTTTCTTTCCTGAGGTCATGTACAATTTTAGTTCTGTACAGAAGACAGTCAAGATATCCCCAGATGAAATAACAGTATAAAGACCCAAAACTTCAGATTTTGGCAATCTATCAACACAAGATTTAAGGTCATTAAACCATACACCACTGATGTGTTCCCCGCTCATATTCTGTTTATTTATGTTTATATCACATTGGTAAGTTGATTATTTCATGCTTTTTTCCTACTGGTACATCATATGATGAAGCTGCTATCACACTTAAGCAATTTAATTTCATTTCAGTGTGACAGTCTAACTTGCCGATGTACGATCATTTTTTCTTTTTCACACAGTGATAACTCATTTTTGTTTTTCTAATTTTTTTTATGTTTTTGATTTTTCAAATTTTTTTTTATTTTTGATTTTTAAGAAAAGCAATAAACTATTTACAAAAATTCTTATGAAAAACCAGTTATTCAGGATTCCTCATCCCGTTAAGTTTGACTAAGTGTTCAAAGCGAGCCCTGTCAAATGCTTTAGTATAAAGATCTGCCAGGTTATCTAGTGTGTCGACTCAGCACTTTGAACTTCAATTTAAATCAATCAATATAAATATATCAACAATCTCACATCCCCCTTCATATGCCTAGAGCAGCCATTATCAACATAAGTTGATAATCCTCCTTAGCAGCTCCTGCACACACCAACTAAGAAATTAGTTAGATTGGGGGACCCAAGCCTTAATGGTCTTGGGTCGTCCAAATTCACCAACTACTGGAACATCCATCCAATATCCATTACTCCTAACTGGAGTCTTGAATCTTAGACCTGTTGATGGAAATGGGTTTTGATTTCCATAAGGTCTCTGGTCCTGAGGGTTCCTAAATATATTTGGACTATTTGACCTTTGAAAATTCTGATTTTGAAACCTTGAATTTTGATTCCAAGAAGCTTGATTGTTATAATTTCTAAAGCCATTGTTATAAAAATTTCGACAACCATTATTTTGGTATCGATTTTGATATTGACCTTGACTTCTGAAATTATTAGCATTATAATTGTTCATTCTTGGTGAACTGCTTCTAGGTCTGTCAAATCTGCCTGGTGGAGATCTAGGCTGAAATCTTGGTTGATTTCTCTGAAAACGAGGAACTTGTGGTGTTCCTTTTTCAGCCTTATCTTCACCAACAGCAACATTCTCTGGTTGCTTAGCAGCAGATTTCTTTGGAGAATTTGAGCCTTTCTCCTCACTATCACCTCCCTTCACTGGTAATTTCCCTCTCTGTTTTTCACTAAGTTTTGCTTCACTCTTTTTGTTAGGACAGCAGCTTGCTACATGTCCCTTGACGTGACATTTGAAGCACGATCTCTTTCTCGAAGACTTCTTAGCTGGAGTCTCTGAGGTAGATCCCTTATCAGATGGTGATGATCCCTTAGATGAACCTTGTTCAGTTTGCTTTAATTCAAATTTTTCTATGCTCTTATTTTTAGCAAACTCTACATTCGATTCATTTTCAATAACAGCAGTTTGTTTTTCATATCACTACCTTGAACAAAATTAATCTTTTTGACAAAAACTTGATTTTTATTCTTAGGCGGTGAATTTTTCTTTTTAAAAGGTTCCCTGGTATTGTTTTCCTTAGCCTCATCATTCTCAGATCCATCACCTTGATTTGATGTGGATGCGAAACTACTTGGTGTAGATGCCATAAAGTCTGCTAGCTCATTTTCACTAGGCTGGAATGAATAATCATGACTAAGAGGAGGTGGAACTTCATTAAAACCCTGGAAGCCCACACTGGTCTTGTCATTACTCTTCTTTAACCCACCCATCATGTGTTTCATTACAAAAGTAGAGTCCCTGAATTGACCTAACTTCTTTTCAAGTTCAACAATTTTGAGTTGTGCATCTGACAACTCTTTGCATTTTTCAGAAATCTCTTTTGTTTTCTCAGCCATCATGTCATGAGCTAAGTCTATGACTTGAAGTTTTTCATTTAGTTTGCAAGTTAAAGCTTCAATTTCAGCTTCACAACCTTTTATTTTCTTCAAGTATGACGATTCATTTCTTTTAGCAAAAAAATTTGCTTCTTTTATGTTAGACATCTCACTTACCAGACTTTGGTTTTGTGTTGTCAACCTGGCAACCTCACCCTGTAGTTCACGACATCTCAAACACACAGAAATAGATTGTACCTCTTTCTCATGAACTTCTGAGTTTTCATCAGCAACAACCTGTTCAGCTTTACTCTCTTTCCCTACTTCAGCATCCACTTTTGCTTCAGCATTGTTCACTTCAGATTCAGCATCACTCACACTAGTTTCAGCCTCATCAACTGTGTAGGATCGTATTCTGACCCGAACGAGTCGTTCAGAGGAGTTTTAGTCAATTACAGGTGCGGAAAACAAGTAATCAACTTAGAAACAGCTAGATTATCACTTAAATCACCTTTCTGATTGATTTATAACAGATTACAATCAAATCTCGATCCGGCAGCACTTCGGTACGAGTTTCAAGAACACGTTACAAATGATTTCGTCCTTGAGGTATATATAGGACAAGTGATTTCGCTCATATGGACAAGATGTCCATAAAAGCGAAACCCCCTTCTTGCCATAAAAGCGAAACCCTCCCTCTCAGCATAGGGGTTTCACATATGTGTACATAGGGGTTTCACATATGCGTACATAGGGGTTTCACATATGTGTACATAGGGGTTTCACATATACGGACATGTCCATATATGTGAAATCACTTTTAAGGCTAATTAGGGGTTTCACATATACGGACATGACCATATATGTGAAATCACTTTTAAGGAAAACCCGTACAAAATGCCCTAATCTAACAATCTAAAACTAAGACTCGATACAAGACGAAGTCGACAGATGTAGTGCACCAACAGACTCCCCCTCAGATGTTGACGAGTCGCAGTGTCGAGTCTTTGTCAATATCATGTCTTCACATCTTCAGTCTTGATCTGTCTCTGGACTTCTCTCTCTCAATCTTTTCTTGCATGTCTTCAGACTCCCCCTTGCGATATGCTGGCATTTCTTCAGTTCATCAGCATCATCAGCTTTAGGATCGTTGTCTGGCTTTTCATCTAACATCTTTTCAATATCAATCAGCCTAATTCTTCATGTTCCAAGATCATTTCCTGGCTACTCCTGCACATTCTTAACCCAGAAATAAATTTTCTGATGACCACTTGTAAATATCACAAAAATGATCAAACAATTTTAGTTTCTGATGAACCATTTGCAAAAAAATATCATTTTCATTTTCAAATAACATACTCTCCCAAACCATCTGTTCATCTTGTTTAGCACTTGGAATTTTAAAAATTAGCTCTTCAACATCAGTTGTCGAAAATCTTTTTGACTTTTTCAAAAGTTTATGCTAAAACACACCGAAAATCTTTTTGTAATTTTGAGTGAAAAGAAATGCAATAAAGAAATATTTACAAACAATATTTTTGTGAGTTTGTGCAAGAGGATCATATCAGTTTTTGAGACAAATCACCAACACCGTTAAGCTTCATTTCATTTTAAGTTCTAAACAATTCACCTAGATTGTCAGTATATTGATCCAATTAAATTTTCACACAAAGTTCAATTGATCTGAGATATGAGGTTAATGTTTTAAGCTCTTGAACTTATTCGTGTGTCCCACTACTTGAATATACTCCCGTATCCAGATCCCAATATTCAGTCTTACAGGTGAGTATACCACAGATGATATCTGTCAGGGGAATAAATTATAGTACGAGGGCCGTGAGAGCTCAGGTCGATCTTTCGATACGCAGAGAGATGACGGCTTCGACTTTTGGTGTGTCCCCTTTAGAGGATCTTTTGTTTCAACAGCCATGATTAGCATTTTTCAATGTTTCATCATTTTTTAGCTGAGGGTGAGCTATATTTCAAGCAAGCGTAAAGTATTATACGGGGACTAGGTCAGAAATTTCTTTCAGCAGAAGTCCCGGGATAATACCCCAGATATCACTGAGCATAAAGACCTAGTATCTCAGAATAAGGGACCTTTCAAACGAAATTTCAGGGGTTACCTATATATCCAAGTTTGTGTTAACCCACAGAACAAGCAAGTTTGAATTTAGGTTTATATCTCGTCACAATCTACTAAATGTGCAAAAACCTACTGACACATCATCAGTGAGATCGTTTATCACATTTTAATTTTCCATTTCTTTAGCATGTTGTGATAGTCCACTGATGTACTATCATTTCCTCTTTTATGCAACAAAAACTCATTTTTCATTTTATCATGTTTTTGGCTTTTTCAAATTTTCTAATGTTTTTGGATTTTCTGAAAATTTCTTACTCCCCCTAAAATGCAAACACATTTTAGGAAATTTGAAAACAAACTGTACACAAACATGACAACTAATATCGAATTGCTTCAATTCTCCATCCACTTGGCATAAACAATCAGAACTCCCCCTTTCACAAAACTATTTTCTCATTATGATTTCAAAACACTCAAGTTTGTTTTAACCAAAATGATTTGTCCGGAAAATAAGTTTTGTTAATTTTCAAACCACTTGTAGGTTAGGGGTTCATCACATTGTTTTACATTCAACCACTTGTAGCAAATCAAGTACAACTTAATGTCCCTGATTTACCACTTGCATGTATGCAACCTCTGTACTTCTTGTAAAAATATTCACAACATTCAAGCCTATGTAGGAATAAACCTCTACACAAACCATTTTACCAATCAAGATGCCGATTCCTGCTTCGCCCTTACCAACCTGGAAGCTCCAGCAATTCCTGCAGTATGATTTGCCAAAATTTAACTATTCACAAAAACAATTTTCAAGAAAGATGCCGATTCCTGATCCGCGATATAAACTTGGGATCTCCGGCAAGTCAGGTGTTTTAAGCAAAGAAAATGTCCACCCAAGCCTGACCAGCCTTGGGTGTTTTCAATTCAGAAGCAGTTGGAGTGTAAGTTGCTTTCTTTGTAGCATAAAACTCCTTTACCCCTTTTACTTTCCTTTCAACCATTTTCCCGAAAATCTTCTTAACTTTCCCATTAAATGCTTTCTCAACATCAAAGTTATCATTCTCAGAATAACCCTGATTTAAGATTTCAGACTTTCCGGTTTTCTTTTTAAAATTTTCAGTTCTCAATGGTGGAAAATTCTCATCATCCATTGAAGGAACTGAGTTTTCATCACTCTCATCAAACTGTGGCTCCTCTGATTTTGTGGAATCAGATTCATCGCCAGATTTTGCATCAAATTTCTTAACAACCCATTTTTGGTTGTCAAGTTTAACACTTCGCCTGTAAAATCTCTTCGAACACTCACCAACTTCAAATGTTGAATTTTTGAAAACTTTAAATTTTTCAGTTGGTGGTTCAGTTTTATCAACAATAACTTCTTTCAGTTTTCCAGAAACTCCCTGTTTTGTGTTTGTCGCTTTCGGACAGTTCCATGCAATATGACCAATTTCATTGCATCTGTAACAAGTTCTTGTCTCTTTTCTTTGAAAAGCTCCATTCTTCATCTTTTCAGCAAGAAACTCCTTGTTTGACTGTTTCCAGAATGAGCTCTTTGCTTCTTCTTCATGACTGGTTCCTGCAACATATGTCATTTTTGCTTTAAAATCACGAACATATTTTTCATTTTTATAGTTTTCAGGTGGAATAAAACCAAGTCCTTTCATTTTGTAGCTACGATTTTGGTTTGGTTTCTTTTGAAAACCAGAACCAGAATTGTAACCCTTTTTCTTGTTCAAACGTTGTTGTACTCTTGAGGTGTAAGGTTTAGGTTTTACATTAAGATTTTCATCTTTTATTTCAGAAATATTAATTTCTATTAATTTGAAAACCTTTTTTATCAAATCAGTTTTAACACCTCTAATTGGAAATTCTTTATCAAAATATAATTTGTCAGAACCATTCAAAGTATATGCAACTTCAAATGTTTCGTCATTCAAATTATATTTTGACAACAAAAATTCTTTACTATACACCCGTTTTCCTGACGACTTTGAACTCTTGACAGACGAACTTGAACTCCCAACAGACTGACACGAACTTTCAGACTCGGATTTCGACTCTGACTCCTCGTCCTTATCCAACACCTGATCGACCATTCGTTTTATCAGTTCTGACTCATGATCTGTGTCGGACGCTGTGAACGTGACATCAATATTTTCTGGTAAAACATCAGTTATCTCAGACTCTAACTTTATATTGACCGCCTGTTTTAGTTCTTCCTCGTTAGGTTTCCTAGATGAGTACCCTTCCCAAATCGGAGGCGGACACTTATTATAACATACACCCTGTTTCTTACCAGTATCCTTTTCCTTTGGCTTTTTGATTTTATCTTCATCTTTAAATGCCTCAAAACCTTCAACTGTTGGATAAATTCTATCCATTACGTAGTCACAACCTTTGTAACTTTGCAGCAATCTTCTGATTCTTTCATTCTCAGTTGCTTCACTATCCAACTCTTTCTTCCACTTTGCACATTCTTCTATGTACATGTTGATCTCTTTCTGCTTTGTCATCATGGTAGCATTCAACATCTTCATAGCTTTCTCTCTTTCAGTGTTAGTCTTCTCCAGACTATTCACATGTCTGTTCAGTACATCATACGACTTTTTCAAATTCTTTACATCAAACAATAACTGTTCTTTCAACTTTTCTAACTCACTAAACCTCTCATCTTTCTCTATACATGGTTTACAAGACTCTAAACATGTAAGACAAGGTTTTGTGATTTCAACAATTTTCTCAACTTCAACTCTTTTCTCTACTTCAACTATCTTCTCAACTACTTTGACTTCTTTCAGTTCTTTTTCAGCTTTCCTCTCTTTCAGCTTCTTTAATTTTTCTGCAAAATAAAATTCAAAACTTTCAGAAGATAGATGAGTTTTCCCAACATTTACCTGTTCCGTCTCTTCATCATCACTTGTTTCTGACAAACTGTTTTCAGATGAAACAGATCCTTCATCTTCACTTTTCTCTTCATCAGATAACACTTCCATCTATTCCTTTAGCATTTCAGGCTTTTGAATAATATGAGCAATAAATGCTCCAACATTTGAATCAGCTGGAATGTACTTGTCCCAGCTAAATCCTTCAGATATTTTCTCATCATCTTGATCACAAATGCCAAAATAAGCTTTCCTGTTTGCATTCTCGATCATTTTTCCATGTGCCGTTTGTGGCTCTTTTTGTTGATGTGGTTGATGAGTGATTTGCTGATAAATGGTCTTCCTATAATAATCATCTTTTCCAGAAGACTCTTTTGCTCCTCTTGGCTCCTGATTCTTGCACTCTCTTTTAAAGTGTCCTTTCTCCCTGCAACGAAAACAAACAACTTTAGATTTATCAAATCCAAGATTAGAAAGATTTGCGTCTAAGAAATCAGTTCTCCCTGTAACCAATCTAAACTTTTCTGCTCTCCTCAAAACACTCGCTAAAGCCCATTTAATATCCATCAGTTCCAGCTCCTCTGCATCGATTTGGTCATAATCTTCTTTTGTTAGCATTGGATTACCAATTTTTCCGGCAATCAACCCTTCATAAGATTCCAATGCAGTGACCAATAATCCCATATGATGCTTTACTACTTCTTCAGAATAATTTTGACCGTTTTGAAGATGTAGAGCTACATTGCATTGAATTGAATGAGCATTTCCAGCAGATGAACTTTGAACACTTGGAGGATTCACCGTTGAAAACCCACTAGTGTTAATTGAACCTTGACTACTTGGTGTAGATTGATTTCCAGCACTAAATGCAGTTTGTATCTTTGGACTTGCTTCATCAGTTTGAATATTTCCTTTATAGTACAATTTAATATCTTGTTGATGATTAGAACTGTTCATTCTAGCAATTTTCTGCTGCTCCAGATCCTGTGCCTCCAACTTCTCTATGAACTGTGCAATCGATAGCCTTTTAAACTGTCCGGAATTCTTCAATATCATCAAATATGTACCCCATTCCTGTTGTGGTAGTGCGTCGGCAAGCTTTTCAACCCATTCTGCTGGGGTTTTTGTAATCTTCAACTGTGACATGGTGCGCACAAGATGACAGTATCTTTCAATAAGACTTTTTGTTGTTTCACTAGGCATGCACACAAATAGTTCAAATTCCTTCTTTAGCAATGCTGCTTTGCTTTGAAGCATCTCAGTACTTCCTTCGAATTTTGTTTTAAGAGCTTCCCAAATAGAATAAGCATTTTCATCATGTTGAAGCAACACAAATATATCCTCCTTTATTGCTTGTTGTAACAAATTTACCATCATTTTCTCTCCTTTATAACTTTCCCTCTCTTGTTCAGTAAATTCAGAAATGATTTTATTAGCTCCCAATGTATTCTTTGGCCTCTCATATTCAGTTTCGATACTCTCCCAAGCTTTTAGATGATTTGCCTGTACCCAATTTTCAAAACGTTTCTTCCATCCGTGATAATCTTCAATTCCCATGAGTTTCGGAGGTTTTTGCATTGTTCCAGTTTCATTCTCCATATTCATGTTCTTCGCAATTTCAGCCGGAGAAGCCGAAGTTGAAGCAAATGCGTTGTAGAACTCGGAATCCATGATTCGGTAGTAACTTGAATTTCTTGATAATCACTTGACGTAAACCTGACGTAAAAGCGAAATCAGAATGATATACTGTCTTTGAAGCGAAATCAAATTCAAATGTGTCCCTTCGAGCGAAATCAGTATCTAAGATGACCCTTGGAGCGAAATCAGTCACTAAGATGACCCTTGGAGCGAAATTAGTCACTAAGATGACCCTTTGAGCGAAATCAGTTGCAAATGTGACACAAAAGCGAAATCACATGTAAAATGTGACACAAAAGCGAAATCACATGTAAATGTGACACAAAAGCGAAATCACATGTAAAATGTGACACAAAAGCGAAATCACATGTAAAATGTGACACAAAAGCGAAATCACATGTAAATGTGACACAAAAGCGAAATCACTTCGAAGATGTTTTGGACCATTTTTACTTTGAATTTGAAGCTCAAACTTTCAGGGATTTATCTATGACCAATTTCCTACGATCTGTGAAAATTTGAGCCGATTCCGACCGTTAAATCTTGGTCTGACGAAGAAAGAATGTGTAGAATTAAGAAAAAATGATGAAATCCAGTAAATCTATGTAGAACTCCTCCTCCTGAAGCTCTGATACCACTTGTAGGATCGTATTCTGACCCGAACGAGTCGTTCAGAGGAGTTTTAGTCAATTACAGGTGCGGAAAACAAGTAATCAACTTAGAAACAGCTAGATTATCACTTAAATCACCTTTCTGATTGATTTATAACAGATTACAATCAAATCTCGATCCGGCAGCACTTCGGTACGAGTTTCAAGAACACGTTACAAATGATTTCGTCCTTGAGGTATATATAGGACAAGTGATTTCGCTCATATGGACAAGATGTCCATAAAAGCGAAACCCCCTTCTTGCCATAAAAGCGAAACCCCTCTAGATGCCATAAAAGCGAAACCCTCCCTCTCAGCATAGGGGTTTCACATATGTGTACATAGGGGTTTCACATATGCGTACATAGGGGTTTCACATATGTGTACATAGGGGTTTCACATATACGGACATGTCCATATATGTGAAATCACTTTTAAGGAAAACCCGTACAAAATGCCCTAATCTAACAATCTAAAACTAAGACTCGATACAAGACGAAGTCGACAGATGTAGTGCACCAAAAAACTGGCACTATCTCTGCCATGAATGCCTGAGTGACACTCTCATTTCCCTGATATCGCTTTTGTAATGCATCCCACATATCCTTTGAATTAGTGTACTTGTTGAAGGTATGCTTGATGCTATCAGGTAAGGACATCTTAATTGCAGCCAATGCTCTCTTTTCAGCATCAACCACCTGTCTCTCAGATTCATCCATCTTGTCATAAGACAACACTAAAACCCTTCCTTCAATACTACGCGTAGGAGCAACATAGCCATCTATCATACAGTACCACATTCTGGTATCTTCACTCTTCACAAATGCCGCAAACTCCTCTTTCCAGTCAGCATATTCTTTGACATTTTTCAGCTTTGGCCAATGTTTAACACTCTCACTAACCTTGTCCATTCTGACCATCTTTAAACACGTTTTTATCGTAACCGTACTGATAAAACCGTACAAAATTTCTCCGAAAACAGTGGTTACCAAATTACACCTTTAGAATCGTCTCGAAAAGACAAATCCAATGATATATAATGTCAAAAACCGTATTCGGGATTTTCCAGAGTCGCCTTTGGATTTAACTTCGCCGGTCACCGAGTGAAATTTAACTTCGCCTTTGGATTTAACTTCGCCGGTCACCGAGTGAAAATTTTTTTTTTTTTTTTTTACCCTAAAAATCCAAGGAATTCAACGGTCCAAACGGTTCTGTCTAACGAGCTACGGGTCAATTTCTATTTGCGAAACAGTGAAATTTTATCGACGCTTGCCAACTGAAATTCCACCCCTTAAATATGCTGCTAAATTCGCGGGCTAGGCTGTTAATTTCGCTGGTTTCTCTGTTAATTTCGCCGATCTGCTTAAATTCGCTGAAAAGTCAAGTTCGTTGCTTAAGTTCGCTGTCTCAATTTCGCGATTTCGACGACCTGTAAAGTCGCCGAAAACCTTAATAACTTCGCTGTGGAAAGTTATCCGGTTACCAAAGTCGCCTTTGGATTTAACTTCGCCGGTCACCGAGTAATCAAGTCACAAATTCGCTGCTGATCAGTTAATTTTGCTGGTCTATCTGCGAATTTGTTAAATTCGCCCAGTATCTTTGGAAACTCAATCTGTTTTGTATTCTGAAGATTCTCCAACACAATCTGCAAAATCAAAACAGCAAATCAGCTCAAAATTTTCGAAAATTATGAAGAACAGATTGAAAACCACGAAGAACACGAAGAACAGTCTTCGAATCTTCAAGAGTTTCCTGCCAAAATCCTTCAAGCAATCAACCAAAAACAATCCTGAAACCCCTAAAACCTCCAAAACAGCAATCAAACAAACCAGAAGATCAAAACAGCCAATAATTTCGAAAATTTTTATCAAAAATTTCGAAATTTCAAAACCCTAATTTTTCAGGTTTTAAAAAATTTCGAAAATTCTTCCTGTTTATGCAGCAACAATTCTGAACCGAGCCTTCAAGAGCCTAATGCTCTGATACCAATTGTAGGTCCCCTATTCGTATGGATCTTCAACAGAATTGTCTTTCCAATCAAGAGTGCGGAATCCTCTTGATCAGAATATCACAGAAACAAGTAGAAAACAGAAACAGCAAGACACTTTCAAACTGGGTTTCTATTGATTATCAATCACTCTAGAATTACAACCAATCTAAACCCTAACCAACACAATTTCGTCCAAGACAAGCTCTCACGAAATTCTATCTCTCACACACTGTTTTTGGCTGATTAACCTAAACCCTAAAGCCTAACCTTGTTTATATAACACAAGGTTTCTACTTGGGCCAAGGTTAAACATCATGGACTGCAAATTGGACAGGCCCAATTCGCCCCACATCACCCAACATGGGTTTTGGTTAGCCCAAACAATATTAACTCACTAATACAAAGCTAAACCCGCTAACTGTTTATCATTTAACTAATTACAAGATATCCAAAGACCAAATCTAAGCTGTTGTCACAAACATGCACCAACACTATTATTAACATCAAGCTAACTTAGCTCTCGGTTATCAAGGCTACTTTATTCATTTCTTATGCAAGAACTAAGGTGTGACACCTGTGTCACTTCAACCATCATACAAATACCAAACCAATGAAATATTGTGTTTCATACTTGGGATTTGTATAAATATGTGTATCGTTTGCACATATCAATTCTTGTTCGATATTGAGCCCTAAATCACTTTCTGGAAGGTTATACGCGATCTAATGCGTAAATATAACCAGTTTAATGCAACAAACACTCCGGAATAGTGAAATAGGCTTAACATACCTTAAATAACCTTTACATAACTTAAAAATAAGTTTTGGAAGGTTTGGTGTGGCGAAATCAAGTTTATGCACTCACAGGGACTATTTGCGTCAACTTGCAAAAGTTTGCCGTTTCGTAAGGCAACGTACAGTCCAGAATATGATCATAAGCTAAACATACCATATATAACCTAAACATAGCTTATAAATAAGCTTTGATGGGTTCGGTGTGCGAAAACATGCTTATATGGTCTTACAGAGGCTAAAAGTGTCAAAAACGGCGTAAGTTTGCATTTTCGCGCATATCTTACGTTCTGACCACATCTGGACATCCAAACTTTTTGTACACACTAAAATATTTTTTTTAGTGATCGGCATGCAAAAATACCATTCGTCGCTTAATTTGGTTCGTTTTCGCGTCCGTTTGAGTTTCGTCGTAATTTAACGAACAACGCGACCGTACGACCAAACGAGCCGACATCCGAGAGTTTTCCGAGCACATTTTGAGTCCTCTAAACTTTATTGACCTTGTAAAGCCTTGAAAATGGCTTAACGGGGGTCAAAAGGACCTGAAATGAGCTTAAACCAAGTGCAGGGACCAAAACTGCCATTTCCTGAAAGTTGTTAGCTTACGGACCGTAAGCCCTATCCTTACGGTCCGTAAGGAAGGCCCAGCGATAGAAACTTGATTTTTGGCTGTTGTTCCATAATTCAGGGACTTGTATGCAATTCTCTTGTTTTGGGCTCCAAGTAAACGACTCTCCAAGTAAATTAGCTGTTCCATAACACTTGTATGGTTGAGATTTCTTGCTTCTTGGCCAAACAAACACTTGTTATGATCTTGTGCATCATCAACAAGTATAAATTGCCCAACATTTTCATTTGTTCCTTGCTCATTCTCTCATTTCTCTTCTCTACATCTGCTTTGGAGCTTCCAAATCTGATTTGGGAACTTGTCTTCTTTGTAGAAAAGATAGCAAGGACTTTAGTGAGCATTCTATCATTCTTTTTATTGCTTACTAGTTTAAAAAGTCAAACAGTGTTTGACTTTCAGTTTGACCAGTCAATTGGTCAAGTCAAAGTTCAATTGAACTTTGTAATGTGATTGTAATCATAATGGTTATAATCCTTAGTGATTATACCTACTGATTACCACATTAACTAGGTGTAGTGACGAGTCAAAGTTTCGGTCAAAATGCGTTTAAGCACGCATTTTGCAATGGAACTATTTTCGGGTATCAAAACCCATTGTTTTGATACCAAATCAGTTTACTAAGTAGGTTAAACATGTTTTGACATGTTTAACTCGTCACTATTAGTTAGTGCTTGTTTATGGTCGTTAGTTAAGCGGTCTAAACAACCGCTTAGACTTTCGAACCCGACCCGTTTGGTCGATCATTAGGATCCGACCAAGCTTGCTTAGTGATCATAGTTGCATAGGGAATAACCCCTGAGATTATACCTTATGATCACATAGGATTGGTTAGCTATTCGTTAATTGGTTTACATGCCCATAGGAAATGACCAAAATGCCCTTTTGTAGCATAAATCCGTAATGTGTATATGTGAACATATTTTTGACATCTAATCTGAATTAGTAACATGTTAGGGTATAATTGGGCATGTAAGACTTGACATAGCTCATAGATAACCATCCGAACCTAGTTTTGCGCAACCGACGCGTTATAGTAGCATATGCTACCATAATGGGTCGAAACGGGTCAAAAGCATATAGGTAGACTTTCAAATCAGAATGTTAGCTCTATTAAATCATACCATATGAGTTCAATTACTCATTTGATTTATAGAACATCATTCTATCCTATCTCCCGATTTAGGAACCGTTTAATAACATAGTTACCTATATTAGGTGCCGTTTGATTCCGTACTCCCTCTAGCTTTGCTTGGTTGTTGTTCAAGACTCCTAAGCACCCTCAAGTGAGTACATAGTCCCCTCTTTTACTATTTTCAATGTTTTGGGGTGAAGCATGTGTACCTATTTGTTATGTTTACGATTTCAAAGTATAATTGATTATACATATTAGTACTTATCTTTTGACAAACTGACTGATTATTTATGGTTTAAACACTACTTTTTCCAAAGATTATAAAATAAATTGTTGGATAGTACATATTTTGTTCACCAGACCGATTGGTAGTATGATATAGCGCTATAGGATTTGACACCCCATTCCTGTTGTCATGGAATGTCTGAAACCAATTTGTTTCTCCATCCAAATAGGGATTGCCTTTGTGGTATCTCTATAGTCTCAAAGGTGTATTTTGATGCACTAGGTCTGAATGAATTCTTAAATCACATTATTTTTGTATATTAAGTTATACTCCCAAAAGTATGGTTTGATATGCTCTCAAGTGTGATATTGTACAAAACAACATATATTTTACCAAAACATATTTTAATATGTTATTTATTCAACCAAAACATAGTTTAATATGTTATTCATAAATCCAAAGTATACTTTTGATATACTATCAAAAAACGCTTATTTTGACAACCAAAGTATATTTAATATACTATCTGTTTAATGATTTTTGAACCGGAATATATTTTGATATATTTCCTAATCGATTTTTTTAAAAACCAAAGTATATTTTTATATATACTACAAACATTTTTATCAAAACATTATTTTTCAAACTTATTTTACTTAAGTACTTATTTATACATCTTTCTTTAATAATCAGATTTCTTATCATTTGTTTATAAAAGAAAACATTTTTAAGGATTCATGACTATTTTGTTAAAACATTCTTTTAAACTAACAAGTCATGAATCCTGCATAAACAAAACCTATGTATCTCACAGGCATTTTTATGCTGACGTACCTATTTTTACACATGTTTCAGGTACTGCTTTGTGATGATTGTTGATACATGCTATACATAGGATGGACTCGTGCCTTAGCGACTTTAAAACTTGAAAGATAATAATTGTATTTATCTGATTTATAATAAACAATGAGTTCAATAATTCAATAAAACAAAATTATTTATTCCATTGTTGTGAAACAATGATTCCGTTACAACACTCCCCGACGTTTCCGCCACGTTTTGTTGTTTTACGTGGTCGGGGTGTGACATAAAAGTTGGTATCAGAGCCAATGGTTATAGGGAATTAGGTTATTAGTAATGCTTTGACCTAGACTATAACCTTCCTAGGACCCTAACATAAGTTATCTTGTGTTTAGTTTTAAAACAATACTGTCGCCTATCCTTAGGTGACAACCACAATAAGAACACAAATCTTGAATCCGCTTTGAAAACCAATCATCTGTTCTAGGATGATTGATTAATAGGTTTTGAACCATCTGTTATAAGGTTCTGAACCCTCTTAGTTTTCAAAAATATCGTCAAACTTTGGGTCTAAATAATGTGAACACATGCAAACTGGAAGAGTGAATGCCTGTACCCTGAGTTTTATGTCTAAGGCTAGAGTGTTCGTACAAATCCGCAGTATCGGACCAGTCACTCTTACCTGGGAACTCTTGGGGTGAGTGTTCACTTATAGGCGAGCATGTCTTCGGTGATACATTATATTGATCCATTTACTTTGATTAGTCATTGCGCGTCGTTTGTTTGTTCGAGGTAACGAACGAATGATCGCTTTCCTTGTGATTTGTCGATGTTTTCAATACCTCTTTTGTTTTTCAAATCATCGACCTCACTCGTTTCCCATGTTCCCTTTAGACAATGCCTCCTCGACGTGATGCTCAAACTTTTACTGCTGAGGAAGTTGCAGCCCTTGTTGCTCAACAAATGGCTGCAGTGCTTCCAGGTGTAGTAACTCAGATTCATGAGTTATATAACAACAACAACAACAACACCCAGTGTAATTTCAAGACCTTCAACTCCGCCAAACCTTCAAAGTTTTTTGTATCTCAAGGAGCAACCGCGCTCCTACAATGGTTCGAAAGTTTGGAGAGCACATTCAGGCACGTGCAATGCCCGAATGAGTGTAAGGTTGAGTTTGCATCCAGTGCATTCGAGAAGCGTGCTCTTACATGGTGGAACGGTGTGATGCGTGATAGAGGTGCCGATGTGGCAATGGCACAAACCTGGGAAGAGCTTCGGGCTCTAATGATGAAGGAATTATGTCCTCGTCATGAGCTCAGGGCTTTGGAACGGGAATTTGACGATCTTAAACAAGACAGCGGTGAACATCGAGCCTATACTAACCGTTATGAGGAATTGCGCCTGTTGTGTCCTGCCATGGTTACGCCTGTGGAGAAGGCAATTGAGAAGTACATTGATGGTCTTCCTGATTTAGTCCAGGATATTGTTACTGGCAGCAACCCTACTACGGTCAGACAGGCCATAGAATTGTCTGCCACCCTGACTGAATCCCATATCAGGAAGGGTAAGCTTTTTCGAAAAGGCGACCCAAGACCATCTGATAAGGCTGCTCAAGTTGAACCAAAGGAAAAAACAGGCCGAAGTATCCAAGAAGAAAAAGCGTAAGGCTTCTCAAAACTGTGCCATAACTGCTCAGAATGATCAGGTTGCACCAAACCAACCAGCTCAACCTCGTAAGAGGAAAAATTATGTTGGTACCGCACCTTTGTGCAACAAATGCAACCGTCATCATCTGGAGCAGGAGCAGTGTCACAAATTTACCCATTGTGGAAGATTGGGACATTTGGTCAATGTTTGCCGTTATGCAAATCCAGCTGCTGTAAACCCTGCTGCTGTTCAAGCACGGTTCCCACCAGGGTCATGTTATAACTGTGGTGACCTTACTCACTACAGAAACAATTGCCCAAGACTTGTTAACATACCTCCAGCGCATGGACGAGTGTTTAACATCAATGAGGCAAACGTGAACAACGATGCAGCAATGAACAATTAGTCTTTTGTATTTCCTTGTTTGTTATCTTTTGACGTTGGGAACAATTCAGTTGTTATATAAATAAAATTTGATGTTTCAATTTTACTTTACAAGACTGGTACGATTATGTGAATGTTTGATCCAACCCTTCGATGCCGACACTAAGACAAACTACTCGTGTGGTTCTGTCATTTTATGATCATTTGTGATCTCCCCAAAATCTTAAGTACTCGTTTCTTTTAAGAAACAAAGTCAAATCTCTATCAAGATCTTCCTATCTACATAGTTAGATTCTTGAAAATATTTGAAGTAGCAAACGGAATTCATGGATTGGATTTCTAGTGTGCTTTGAATACTCGTGTACTCAATCAAACCAGAAAATTAACAAAATGAAGATCAAGTTAATTAACTAGGTGATTATGTATGTGTTATCTTATACGTTCCATGTTTTTATCTAAATCCTCATAGAATCTTCCATATCTCTATATGAGGGATTCATAGTAGGATATCAAAAGGTACTATCTTAAATCCATAATGGACTTCTACGTCGTAGTTAAGTCCCCTGGATTATAAAGTACTATTCTATAATTGGACCCCTTGAGTAGTCTGGTCAAACAGATTGATTCAAAAATCTGGATAGAAATATCATGTGATGATATAGTTGAAAAGATCCCTTAAATGATCAATTTAAAGAGATCCTACGACGGTCTAGTTGAGAAGATCATGTGTTGATCTGATTAAAAAGATTGTTCGTTGATCTAATTAAAAAGATCTTTTGGTGGTCTAATCAAGTCACTTCATGTTTATTCGATTGATTTTTCCCCTACACATTATGAAATGAACTGTGCGGACTGTGCAAGGAATTACGTAATTATGGATGCATACTTAATTATTGAATTCAGTGCACAGAAACCACAACAAATTTTGTCATGTGTTAAGACCTATAGTGATGAGAATAACTAAACGGGAACAATGTAGAAATGAGCATGGTGGATACGCCGCTGGTACATCCTATATATAAGTGTTCCTTATTACATTGTGAATGTAGCATTATTTAAGTTACTAGAAGTCCTGGACCTTGACCAATGTTGTCTTATCTTTCATTCCCCTACACTGATTTCAAGCACACACCAGTTTCCTATGATAAGTTTTCATAAGAAACATTCTTCTGTCCGTAGTTCGAAACTCTATGTTTTGTTACTACAAGGACTCCACTTTGACAATTGACAATTTCGCTAAGAATCCTAACATGGCCTAGAGTTTTACTTAGGGTTTGAGGGATTCATTCGAAAGTGAAACAATCACAGATGTCTTCACAAGTTTCCTCTAAAATTAAATTTCGGGACGAAATTTCCTAAAGTAGGGGAGACTGTGACACCTGTGTCACTTCAACCATCATACAAATACCAAACCAATGAAATATGGTGTTTCATACTTGGGATTTGTATAAATATGTGTATAGTTTGCACATATCAATTCTTGTTCGATTTCGAGCCCTAAATCACTTTCTGGAAGGTTATACGCGATCTAATGCGTAAATATAACCAGTTTAATGCAACAAACACTCCGTAATAGTGAAATAGGCTTAACATACCTTAAATAACCTTTACATAACTTAGAAATAAGTTTTGGAAGGTTTGGTGTGGCGAAATCAAGTTTATGCACTCACAGGGACTATTTGCGTCAACTTGCAAAAATTTGCCGTTTCGTAAGGCAACGTATAGTCCGGAATATGATCATAAGCTAAACATACCATATATAACCTAAACATAGCTTAGAAATAAGCTTTGATGGGTTCGGTGTGCGAAAACATGCTTATATGGTCTTACAGGGGCTAAAAGTGTCAAAAAGGGCGTAAGTTTGCATTTTCATGCATATCTTACGTTCTGACTACATCTGGAGATCCAAAATCTTCGTACACACTAAAATATTTTTATTTTAGTGATCGGCATGCAAAAATACCATTCGTCGCTTAATTTGGTTTGTTTTCGCGTCCGTTTGAGTTTCGTCGTAATTTAACGAACAACGCGACCGTACGACCAAACGAGCCGACATCCGAGAGTTTTCCGAGCACATTTTGAGTCCTCTAAACTTTATTGACCTTGTAGAGCCTTGAAAATGCCTTAACGGGGGTCAAAAGGACCTGAAATGAGCTTAAACCAAGTGCAGGGACCAAAACTGCCATTTCCTGAAAGTTGTTAGCTTACGGACCGTAAGCCCTATCCTTACGGTCCGTAAGGAAGGCCCAGCGACAGAAACATGATTTTTGGCTGCTGTTCCATAATTCAGGGACTTGTATGCAATTCTCTTGTTTTGGGCTCCAAGTAAACGACTCTCCAAGTAAATTAGCTGTTCCATAACACTTGTATGGTTGAGATTTCTTGCTTCTTGGCCAAACAAACACTTGTTATGATCTTGTGCATCATCAACAAGTATAAATAGCCCAACATTTTCATTTTTTCCTTGCTCATTCTCTCATTTCTCTTCTCTACATCTGCTTTGGAGCTTCCTAATCTGATTTGGGAACTTGTCTTCTTTGTAGAAAAGATAGCAAGGACTTTAGTGAGCATTCATTCATTCTTTTTATTGCTTACTAGTTTAAAAAGTCAAACAATGTTTGACTTTCAGTTTGACCAGTCAATTGGTCAAGTCAAAGTTCAATTGAACTTTGTAATGTGATTGTAATCACAATGGTTATAATCCTTAGTGATTATACCTACTGATTACCACATTAACTAGGTGTAGTGACGAGTCAAGGTTTCGGTCAAAATGCGTTTAAGCATGCATTTTGCAACGGAACTATTTTCGGGTATCAAAACCCATTGTTTTGATACCAAATCAGTTTACTAAGTAGGTTGAACATGTTTTGACATGTTTAACTCGTCACTATTAGTTAGTGCTTGTTTATGGTCGTTAGTTAAGCGGTCTAAACAACCGCTTAGACTTTCGAACCCGACCCGTTTGGTCGATCATTAGGATCCGACCAAGCTTGCTTAGTGATCATAGTTGCATAGGGAATAACCCCTGAGGTTATACCTTATGATCACATATGATTGGTTAGCTATTCGTTAATTGGTTTACATGCCCATAGGAAATGACCAAAATGCCCTTTTGTAGCATAAATCTGTAATGTGTATATGTGAACAAATTTTTTACATCTAATCTGAATTAGTAACATGTTAGGGTATAATTGGGCATGTAAGACTTGACATAGCTCATAGACAACCATCCGAACCTAGTTTTGCGCAACCGACGTGTTAACGGGTCAAAAGCATATAGGTAGACTTTCAAATCAGAATATTAGCTCTATTAAATCATACCATATGAGTTCAATTACTCATTTGATTTATAGAACATCATTCTATCCTATCTCCCGATTTAGGAACCGTTTAATAACATAGTTACCTATATTAGGTGCCGTTTGATTCCGTACTCCCTCTAGCTTTGCTTGGTTGTTGTTCAAGACTCCTAAGCACCCTCAAGTGAGTACATAGTCCCCTCTTTTACTATTTTCAATGTTTTGGGGTGAAGCATGTGTACCTATTTGTTATGTTCACGATTTCAAAGTATAATTGATTATACATATTAGTACTTATCTTTTGACAAACCGACTAATTATTTATGGTTTAAACTCTACTTTTTCCAAAGAGTATAAAATAAATTGTTGGATAGTACATATTTTGTTCACCAGACCGATTGGTAGTGTGATATAGCGCTATAGGATTTGACACCCCATTCATGTTGTCATGGAATGTCTGAAACCAATTTGTTTCTCCATCCAAATAGGGATTGCCTTTGTGGTATCTCTATAGTCTCAAAGGTGTATTTTGATGCACTAGGTCTGAATGAATTCTTAAATCACATTATTTTTGTATATTAAGTTATACTCCCAAAAGTATAGTTTGATATGCTCTCATGTGTGATATTGTACAAAACAACATATATTTTACCAAAACATATTTTTAATATGTTATTTATTCAACCAAAACATAGTTTAATATGTTATTCATAAATCCAAAGTATACTTTTGATATACTATCAAAAAACGATTATTTTGACAAACAAAGTATATTTAATATACTATCTGTTTAATGATTTTTGAACCGAAATATATTTTGATATATTGCCTAATCGATTTTCTTAAAAACCAAAGTATATTTTTATATATACTACAAACCTTTTTATCAAAACATTATTTTTCAAAATTATTTTACTTAAATACTTATTTATACATCTTTCTTTAATAATCAGATTTCTTATCATTTGTTTATAAAAGAAAACATTTTTAAGTATTCATGACTATTTTGTAAAAACATTCTTTTAAACTAACAAGTCATGAATCCTGCATAAACAAAACCTATGTATCTCACAGGCATTTTTATGCTGACGTACCTATTTTTACACATGTTTCAGGTACTGCTTTGTGATGAGTGTTGATACATGCTATACATAGGATGGACTCGTGCCTTAGCGACTTTAAAACTTGAAAGATAATAATTGTATTTATCTGATTTGTAATAAACAATGAGTTCAATAATTCAATAAAACAAAATTATTTATTCCATGGTTGTGAAACAATGATTCTGTTACAACACTCCCCGACGTTTCCGCCACGTTTTGTTGTTTTACGTGGTCGGGGTGTGACATAAGGGTTTTCATCTATAAGTGAAACCCGTTTCATCATATCATTAGACATTCATCCAAACACCTAATATAATCAAGTTCTATATATCGACTAGTAGATATCATGATTTCGAACATTTATTTACATGAATAAAATCACCATTTTCATCATTACATTCAAAAACCCATTTCAAATCATGTATGAACAAGTACTTAAACTTATCAATTGTTTAAATACCTTGCCTTTATTATTTAATATGATGACTCTAATCACAAGTTTAACATTAACTTCATCATTTTATTAAAACCTACTTAGCTAGGTGTGGTAATTCATCCAAACACCTAATCATAGCAAATTTTACTTTAAATCTCCACTTAGGGTTTGTTCCTAAGCAATCATACTTCACTAATTCTGCCATAGCCTCTACGATTCATACATAAATCGCATCTTGTAATGTTAATCAAATTTCACAACTTCATCAATATCAAAAATTCAGCATACCTTACGATCCCCTAGCTTGGGTTATCTTTAATTCATGTTCATTTGTGTGTTTGATCTCCAAATTACCCTTCGATTTGATGTTATTAATGAACTAGGTTTTTGGCTCCTTGGAGCCTTCTCCTGTTCGATCCATATCACACACCTTATGTGTGTGTTTTGTGTTGATTTTTCTTTTAATAATTAAACTTCTAATTTATCCTACTTTAGTCCCTTTAGTTCCAACCTTTTATAAAAAGGTTTACTAGTTCTTATTTTCTTTATTGTTTTCAAAAAATTAACTAACTAGGTTAATTATTCCTAGTTACTTTACCCTTGGTTACAACCAACCCCTGTTCATATATATATATATATATATATATCCATATATATAGTTTTATATTTTTTGGGTGTTACAAGTCTACCCCCTTAAAGAGGTTTCGTCCCCGAAACCTTCTTTGCGTAGTTCATTGGTTTAGACCAAACGGACTTAGTTTCGTTTTCAAGGCATTCATTCTTTCGGTCAAAAGTTATCATTTGCATTGACGTGTGCGTCTTTCATGTGTAAGTCCTCACGGACCGTAACTTTTTATCTTGTATTTCTTATCTTTGTCGCCTATTTGACCGAGTTGTCATTTGACCACTCGGTCGTATGAGTCCGTCTACATGTTTACTCCACGCTAATCCTATATTGACAAGCGCTTTATATAAGTCATAACACTATTTTGACTTTGAATGGTCTTATCGGCTAGACGGATTAGTCACCGTCACTGTATACCCCGTCATTCTGGTATACCACATTTCCATCTCCGGCCTTATGTGTGTTTATGATCTCCTATCCCGTAACTCACGCTACAACGTGATTATATTCTATATTATTTTTCTTGACCATGATCGCATCGCATCACGTCATGTTTAAGTTTATATGAACTTTTTCATTATCAAAAATCTTCTTTTCAAACTTATCATCTTACACCTATTGGTGTTAAGACCTGTTCTTTTAATGTTAATCGTTTCCTAAACTATATCGTACTATTTATATTTGTTAAAACGTTGCTTTCGACTAAAAACTGAATTTTAGTTTCACGTTTTCTCTTTAACTTACGTCAATTACTCATATCAAGAAATTGACAACCATAATTTTATTCTTTTCTGTTCTTATTTTATGCGGGGAATTGTAGTCAGTTTCCACGCTTTACCCAAGTGACCCGTAGGTTCTTTTACTTAGCCTCGTAGGCTATTTCTTTAGGTTTTCACCTTTTTAAGGCTAGGCCCCTATAGTTCATTTCTTTTTATTTGTGACCCGAGGGTCATTCGGTCCCGTAGACCTTCGCACTGTTTACTACCAAAAGGTTATGGTGATCCCGTAGATCACCCCCTTACTTATTTCGTTCTTAAAATATGTCTTTGGTGTCAAGGCACCCTTTTTGAGTTTAAAAATAATTTATTTTCATTTTTGATTTTTATTGACTTTGACCGTTGTCTAAGGCTACATTCGTTTTCTTTTTGGACTACTCTTCCGACTCTATGACTTCTTACGTCATTTACGCGTCGGTTTGTTCTCCGCTTACCGTTATCCGGATTACACCAATATTTTTTTACAACCCGTTATCCAGGATCTTTATCCTAATGTTTTTAACACCCCCGTTACCTAATTTGCGTTTTCCTTTTTATATTATCTCCAGCAATTCAACCTTATAAGATTGAACATATTTATCCTGAATTCCTTACGTGAATGCATCATCTTTTAGTCACAACTCATCATCCGAGTTCCTGTTTCTCGGTTTACGCATATTTATGTAATACGACCCATCAACTGGGTAATTTACCAAAGTCATTATTAATGCAATCTTTCTGGTATGCGTTAAGACTTTGTTTTGAATTATTTGATTGTCTTACCGAAATCCATCGCTTTTATTCAACCGAGCTTTTATTCTTTATTTAATCCATTTGACTTGTTCATGTGAATTTCATCACTCATGACAGTCAAACTTTATGTCACACCCCGACCACGTAAAACAACAAATCGTGGTGGAAACGTCGGGGAGTGTCGTAACAGAATCATTGTTTCACAACCATGGATTAAATAGTTTCGTTTTATTGAATTATTGAACTCATTGATTTATTACAAATCAGATAAATACAAATATTGTCTTTCAAGTTTTAAAGTCGCTAAGGCACGAGTCCATCCTATATGTAGCATGCATCAACAATCATCACATAGCAGCACCTAAAACATATGTAAAAATAGGTACGTCAGCATAAAAATGCCTGTGAGATACATAGGTTTTATTTAATTTAGGATTCATGACTTATAAGTTTAAAGAATATGTTTAACAAAAATTAGTCATGAACCTTGTAAAATGTTTTCTTTTATAAATCATGCGAAAATCGAAAAGAAATTAGATGATATAAAAGAATAATGCACAGATAAATAAATAACCAAGTAAAATGAGTTTGTATAAAATATGTTGTTTGTAAAATAATGTTTTGATAAAAAGGTTTGTAGTATATATAAAAATATACTTTGATTTTGAGAAAATCGGATAAGTAATATATTTTAGTTTCAAAACAGTTAAACAGATAGTATATCAAATATACTTTAGTTGTTAAAATAATAGTTTTCGGCAGTATATCATAAGTATACTTCGGTTTTGTAAATAGCATATCAAAACTATGCTTTGGTTTTGTAAATAACATATCAAAACTATGCTTTGGTTTTGTAAATAACATATCAAAACTATGCTTTGGTTTTGTAAATAACATATCAACTATGCTTTAGTAATTAACAAAATATATGTTGGATTGTACATAGTTTATCAAATTATACTTTGGTAAATAATATCACATATGGGAGCATATCAAACTATACTTTGGAAGTATATCAAAATATACAAAAGAAAATGTGATTTAGAATTCATTCATACCTTAGTGTATCAAACTACACCTTAGAGACTATAGAAATACCACAAAGGCAATCTCTATTTGGATAAAATTTGGTTTCTGACATTCCATACAACAGGAATGGGGTGTCTAGTCCTATAGCGCTATATCGTACTACCAATCGGTTTGGTGAATGTATAAAATAAGTACAATCCAACAATTTGTTTTATAATCTTTTTAAAATCAGTATTTAAACCATAGATAATCAATCAGTATGTCAAAAGATAAGTACTAGCAAGTATAATCAATTTATACTTTGAAATCATGAAAATAACAATTAAGCACACATGCTTCACCCCAAAACATTTGAAAACAGTAAAAGATGGGACTATGTCCTCACTTGAGGATGCTTAGAAGTCCTGAATAACAACCAAGCAAAGCTAGAGGGGTCACGGAAAATCAAACGACACCTAATATAGGTAATTACATTAATAAACTTGACCTAAATCGGAAGATCAGATAGGATGAGGTTTCATAAACCAAATGAGTGTTGGAACTCATATGATATGGTTTAACAAATCCTACATAATAAATCGAAACCTAACCTAAGTGCTTAAGACCCATTACGACCCGTTTAGGTATCTTATGCTACTTTAACGCGTCGTTCGCGTAAAACGCGTTCGGAACGCCTAACTAGTCCTATGACAAGTATTATATGCCTAAACGTGTTTAAATATGTTGCATAATCAGTTAAGTGACAAAAGTTTGGGTTACATATGCTTAAATACCAATTATGCATGAAAAAGGCATTTTGGTCATTTACCTAAGGCATATAAACTACCTATCATACAACTAATTAAACCTAAGTGACCATAAGGTATAACCTCAGAAGGTTATTCCCTATACATCTATGGTCACTAAACATGCTTGGTCGGATCCTAATGATCGACCAAACGGGTCGGGTTCGAAAGTCTAAGCGTTTGTTTAGACCGCTTATCTTATGACCCTATATAAGCACTAATCTAAAAGTGACGAGATAAACATGTTAAAATGTGTTTAACAAGGTTTGAAAACAAGTTTGGTAAGAAAACAAAGGGTCTTGATACCTAGGAATAGTTTGGTTGCAAAATACGCATAAACGCGTATTTTGACCGAAACTATGACTCGTCACTATACCTAATCAATGTGGTAATCAATAGGTATAGTCACACGAGACTACGACCATCATGATTATGCTCACATGGCGAAGTTCAAACGAACTTCGTGTTGACCCTTGACTGGTCAAAGCAGAAAGTCAAACAATGTTTGACTTTCGTGCTTGAAAACGCATAAAAGAATGAAAGAACACTTACAAAAGGTCCAAGCTTGAAGATTTGAACTAAAAAATTCTCAGGTATGAAGCTTCACAAGGAGAGCTTCAACTTAGAGAATGAAATTGAGATCAAAGGTGTGAATAAAGGTGATGAAGATGGTGGGTATTTATAGAGTTTGAAGAACTGTTAGGATCGTTCCTTGATAATTGAGCTTCGATCTGGACCATACATGTAAGGCACATGGTGTTGGAATACTAGGGGTGCCCCAAAACCATCAAACGGTATTGAGAAAGTAACAAAAAGGACCCTGAACTTCAAGTCGGTTGCTGAAAATTGCTGAATATGAGTTTTCTGCCCAGATGAGGCCATGGAGTCGCGCCAGGGCAAACTATATAGTGCTGGCGTGACGACACCACATGCCAGATCTAGAAACTTTCGAAAATTGTCAGGTTTGGTCCCTGCAACTCGTTTAGGCCATTTTTTATGCGTTTAAACCCCGTTAACCCATTTTCAAGGCTCTACAATGAAGTTTAAGTATAGGGAACATGAAATATGCTCAAAAATATCTCGGATGTCGGTTCATTTGGTCGTATGGTTTCGTTGTTCGGTTAATTGCGACGAAACACGAACGGACGCGAAAAACGATCCAAATTACGCGACGAGTGGAATTTTATCATGCCAATAACTAAAATAAAATATTCTAATGATTACATAAATTTTTGGATGTCCGGATATATTCAGAACGTGAGATATGTGCGAAAATGCAAACTTATGCACTTTTTGATGCTTTTAGTCCCTGTTGATCAAAAAGTTTATTTTTGCGCACCAAACACCTCAAAGCCTATTTCTAAGCTATGTAAGGGATATTTAGGGCATATTTAACTTATGATCAAGTTCCAGAATGTTCTTTACAGTACGAATTGGCAAACTTTCGCAGTTTATCGAAATTAGTCCCTGTAAGCGAATAAACTTGATTTCGACACACCAAACCTCCCAAAACTTATTTCTAAGTTATGTAAAGGTTATTTAAGGTATGTTAAGCCCATGTCACTATTCTGAAGTGTTTGTCATGTTAAACTGATTACGTTTACGCATCAGTTCGCGTATAACTTTCCAGAGAGCGATTTAGAGCTCGAAATTGAATGAGAAATGATATGTGTAAATGATACACATATTTATACAAATTCCAAGTATGAAATACAATATTTCATCGATTTGGTATTTGTTTGATGGTCGTAGTGACACAGGTGTCACAGTCTCCCCTACTTTAGGAAATTTCGTCCCGAAATTTAATTTTAGAGGAAACCTGTGAAGACAACTGTGATTGTTTCGCTTTTGATTGAATACTTCATACCCTAAGTAAAACTCTGGGCCATGTTTGGATTCTTAGCGAATTTTTCAATTGTCAAATTGATATCCTTGTAGTAATAAAACATGGAGTTTTGAGCAACGGATAGAAGAACGTTTCCTTTGAAGACTAAATTAGGAAACTTTGTGTGTGCTCGAAATTGGAGTCGCAAATTGCTGGATAAAATGACATTGGTCAAGGTCCAGGACTTCTAGTAACTTAAATAATGCTACGTTCGCAATGTAATAAGGAACACCTATATATAGGAAGTACCAGCGGCGTATCCACCATGCCCCTTTCTACATTGTTCCCGTTTCGTTATTCTCATCACTAAAGGTCTTAACACATAACAAAACTTGTTGTGGTTTCTGTGCACTGAATTCCATAATTATGTATGCATCCATAATTACATAATTCCTTGCATAGTCCGCACAGTTCATTTCATAATACGTAGGGGAAAAAATCAATCGAATAACATGAAGTGACTTTACTAGACCACCAAAGGATCTTTTTAACTAGATCAACGAACGATCTTTTTAACTAGATCAACACATGATCTCCTTAACCAGACCGTCATACGATCACCTTAAATAGACCACTTAAGGGATCTTTTCAGCTATATAATCACATGATATTCCTAACCAGATTTTTGAATCAATCTTTTTTTTTAACTAGACCAATCAAGGGGTCCAATTATAGAATACTACTTCATAATCCAAGGGTCTTAACTATTACGTAGAAGTCCATTAAGGATTTAAGGTAGTACCTTTGGATATCCTACTATGAATCCCTCATATGGAGATATGGAAGATTCTATGAGGATTTGGATAACGAAAATTCGGATCACACAAAAACATAAAAGAAAACAAATAAGCACATAATCACATAATTGTTTAACTTGACCTTAAATTTGTTATCTTTGGACACGGGTATTTAAAGCACACCTGTCACACCCCGACCACGTAGAACATACAAAACGTGGCGGAAACATCGGGGAGTGTTGTAACAGAATTAATTGTTTCAAATCCATGGCAATTGAAGTTTCGTTTTATTGATTAAAAGTGTTACAATGTCTTAACCAACAAAGAAATACAACATAATTAACTAGTCTTGCATCTTTTATTGTCACTAAAGCCCAAGTCTGCCTATGTGTATCTTGATCATCTTATGCAACAGCTCCTGAAAAACACATGTGAAAATAGGTACGTCAGCATAAAAATGCCTGTGAGATACATAGGTTTTGTGAAAATAGGTTTCATGACTTATGTTTGAGAAAATGTTTAGTCATGAACCTTGTAATTTGCTTTGTTTTGTAAATCATTTGAAAAACGATAAGATCAGATGATTTGTATAAATAAGAGAATAATGTATGGTTAAATGAATAACCATTGTAAAATGAGTTTGTATAAGTTAAGTTGCTTGTAAAACAATGTATTGTGAAAAGTATGTTATTTGTATAAAATGTTATATGTCTCAAACTGAAATGATTCAAATAACGCTACGATATGTAATACCATACAAACACTTATATATAGGAAGTACCAGCGGCGTATCCACCATGCTTGTATCATATTACACACGCATCGTTACTTAATCACTTAATCAAACCAAACCACCAATGTAATGTTTAACAATTGTAGAAATGTTTATGTATGGTCAAATACGGTTCACATGGTTCATAGATACAAACGATTCATAGATACAAACGGTTCACAGATACAAACGATTCATGGATACAAACGGTTCACAGATACAAACGGTTCACAGATACAAACGGTTCACAGATACAAACGGTTCACATATACAAACGGTTCACAGATATAAACGGTTCACAGATACAAACGGTTCACAGATATAAACGGTTCACAGACACAAACGGTTCACAGATACAAACGGTTCACAGATACAAACGGTTCAAATAGTCAAATGATTACAACGGTTCACATAGTCAAATGATTACAACGGTTCACATAGTCAAATAGTTATAAACGGTTCAAAATGTAATATAATGTGTTCATATACTGGATGAGCATATGCAACAAAATGTAATGTAAAACAATGTACTAAGTATGCACACAATGGACATACATAGCATGAAATGTAATGAAATCATGTATTATAATGTACTAACAAACATAGTCGGTATATGATGTGAAAACAGGAAAGCATGAAAGTAACAAGTAGGCACATGTGTTTCACCCCAAAACAGTTTGGAAAATAGTAAAAGAGGGGTCTATGTACTCACCTGAGATTGCTTAGTAGTCCTTGAGTAACAACCAAACAATACTAGAGATCTCGGATATCAAACGGCACCTAATATAGGTAACTATGTTAATAACCGGACCTAAATCGGATGATTGGATAGAATGAGGGTTCGTAAACCAAACGAGTATAGAGACTCGTGTCATATGGTTTAACAAAGCCTTCATGCTAAATGAAACCTAACCTAAGTGTTTTCGACCCATCGCGACCCATTAAGGTAGCTTATGCTACTTTAACGCGTCGTTCGCGTGAAACGCGTTCGGAACGTCTAACTAGTCCTATGACAAGTGTTATATGCCTAAACATGTTACATAATCAGTTATGTGACAAAAGTTTAGGTTACATATGCTTTATTACCAATTATACATGAAAAGGGTATTCTGGTAATTTACCTAAGGCATATAAACTACCTATCATACAACTATTCAAACGAAGCGACCATAAGGTATAACCTCGGAAGGTTATTCCCTATATACTATGGTCACCTAATGTGTTTGGTCGGATCCTAATGATCGACCAAAAGGGTTGGGTTCGAAGGTATAAGCGATTTATCAGATCGCTTACCCTACGACCCTAGATAACGTGGTAATCAGTAGGCATAGTCCCAAGGGACTATAACCAACGTGATTACACTCACGTTGCGAAGTTCAAACGAACTTCGCATTGACCATAAACTGGTCAATGCAGAAAGTCAAACAAAGTTTGACTTTCAGAATCGAAAAGACTCGAAAAGCAATAAAAGAACGAAAGAATACTTACGAAGGGTCCCCGAATGCTAATCTAGATCCAAATAACTCAGGTATGAAACAATGGTTCCAACTTAGAGTCTTTTAGATCAGATTCTAGTGAGTTTGAAGTAAATGGGGGTGGGGTATTTATAGTTTTCGGGTAACCGTTAAGATCGTTTCATGGAAACCGTGCTCGAATCTTGTGCGTACACTTGTTGGAAAGTTATGGTGACTAAAAATGACCCTAAATCAGCTGAAAGGTCAAGTTAGAATGTGTGGGTGTGGATTAAACAGCTGGAATCAGCTGACTAATCGATCTTATCTGTTCTGGAAGGCTGACGCGGCCCGCTTCAGGATTACACAAGTCTCAGGCGGGCCGCCTGGAGCTTCTGATCAGAAAACATGTTTCCATTTTGACAGTTTCAGTCCCTGCACGTGTTTAAGGCCATTCCCGACACTTCCAAGGCCCGTAAAGCCAACTTTAAGGCCCTAAAATGATGCCTAAACATTGTGGACATGAAACATGCTCAAAAATATGTCGGATGTCGGTTCGTTTGGCCGTACGAACGCGATGTTCGCTTAATTACGACGGAATGCGCATAAGCGCGAAAAACGATCCAAAATGCGTGACGAATGGATTTTTCTCATGCCAAACACTAAAATAAAATATTTTAGTGCTTACATAAATTTTTGGATGTCCAGATGTATTCAGAACGTACGTTATGCGCGAAAGTGCAAACTTGTGCACTTTTTGACACTTTTTGTCCCTGAATGACCCAAAAGTTTATTTTAGCACACCGAACCCCTCAAAGCCTATTTCTAAGCTATGTGAAGGATATTTAGGGTATGTTTAACTTATGGTCATGTTCCGGAATGTCTGTTACAGTTCAAGTTGGCATACTTTCGTAGATTGTCAACTTTAGTCCCTGTAAGCGTTGTAACTTGATTTTGCCATACCAAAGCCTTCAAAACTTATTTCTAAGTTATGTAAAGGTTATTTAAGGCATGTTAAGTATATTTCACTATTCCGGAGTGTTTGTTGCATTAAACTGGTTATATTTACGCATCAGTGCGCGTATAACCCTCCAGAAAGTGATTTAAAGCTTGAAATCGAACAAGAGTTGATATGTGTAAACGATACACATATTTTTACAAATCCCAAGTATGAAATACAATATTTCATTGGTTTGGCATTTGTTTGATGGTTGAGGTGACACAGGTGTCACAGTCTCCCCTACTTTAGGAAATTTCATCCCGAAATTTATTCGTAGGAGTCTATTTGTGACTTTGTGTCAAATAACCACCAGAGATATGTAAGGCATAATCCTGTCATTTCCTTAACGGACATTCTTCAGAACGAAAATGAACAGACGGAGTCATTTTCCTCAACGAGTGTTCTTCAGAAGCGGAAATGAAGGAATAAACAACGGGGATTCGTTTCCTTAACGGGCAATCTTCAGAAACGTAAAATGAACTTACGGAGTCATTTTCAACGGGTGCGTCATCAGAAATGGAAATGAAAAGGAGAAACAAACGGATATTCATTTCCTTAACGGACAAATCTTCAGAAACGAAATGAACAAACGGAGTCATTTTCAACGGTTGCTTCCTCAGAAATAGAATTGAAAAGGAGAAACAAACGGATATTCATTTCCTCAACGGACAAATCTTCAGAAACGAAAATGAACAAACGGAGTCATTTTCAACGAGTGCTTCCTCAGAAATGGAAATGAAAAGGATAGACAAACGGATATTCATTTCCTCAACGGACAATCTTCAGAAACGAAAATGAACAAACGGAGTCATTTTCAACGGGTGCTTCCTCAGAAATGGAAATGAAAAGGATAGACAAACGGATATTCATTTCCTCAACGGACAATCTTCAGAAACGAAAATGAACAAACGGAGTCATTTTCAACGGGTGCTTCCTCAGAAATGGAAATGAATAGAGTTAACTTCTAGGCACATGACAAGGCTCGCTGTGGTTTCTGTGCACTAAATTTCATAATTATGTATGCATCCATAATTACGTAACTCCTTGCACAGTTCGCACAGTTTGTCTTGTAATGTTCATAAGCACATAATCACATAGTTGTTTAACTTGGTTATTAATTTGTTATCGATTGAGAACGGATATGGAAACTAGTCGATGAACTTCAATGTCCTCTGGGATCTATCTGAAGAGATAGGAAGATCTCCCAAAAATTCGATTTTGTTTTCAAAGAAATGTAATATTCGAATTAAGGAACACAACAATTTTAGGATTTACGAAAATACCCTTAGGTACCCTATTAAGGATTTATAGTGGTACTTTGGGTATTCGTTCAGTGTTGTAACTTGCGCCTTGTACTTCGTTTTCCTTAGAAGAAACGGGTACTTAGGGATTTCGTGGAAAATGCAAGAGATCATAAAGTGGAAGAATTTTGGGGGTAGTTTGTTCTTCAAGGAATACGGTTCCTTGATTGTCGGTATTGTAAGAGATATGTTGTTTATACATACAACCACATAAATACATTGTAATGTAAATAAAAGATTTATTTATAATGGACCTTGACAACAAAAGAAAATAATACATAAGACGTGATTATTTCTAAACGATGTTGTCGGTCAGATGCTCATCCCTGTGCTGGATTTGCATTAGCAAGCTTTGGGCAATTTCTTCGGAAATGACCCATCTCGCCACAGTTGAAGCAAGAACCTGGTAGAAAACGACCTTGAGCGGTATTGTTGCTAGCTTGGTTTGGTGCAGCTGCAGCTGGGCAGACTCTTGCTGTATGGCCTATAAGCCCACAAGTTTGGCATTTGCGGCACTTTACATTGGCATGATGATGGAGGCTACATTGGTTGCACAAGGGTGCAGTTCCATTGTATGGCTTCCTAGCAGGGGGTTGAGCTGGTTGGTTAGGGACGGCTTGATCATTGTGAGTAACCATGGCGAAGTTCTGAGAAGCCTTTCGCTTCTTTGACTTTTTAGGGGATCCAGTCTGTTCATCCATGGTCTTTGATTCCTCGATTGGTTTCGATTCCTCGACCGGCTTCTTGTCACCTTTTCGGAAAAGTTTACCTTTCCTGCTCTTTGATTCAGTCAAGGTTGCAGATAGCTCAATGGCCTGTCTAACTGTAGTAGGGTTGCTGCCAGTCACAATGTCTTGTATTGAGTCAGGGAGGCCATCAATGTACTTTTCTATTGCCTTATCCAAAGGCGTGACCATGTTTGGGCATAACAGACTCAACTCCTCATAACGGTCCGTGTAGGCTCGATGCTCACCGTTGTCTTGCTCAAGATTGTCGAATTCCCTTTCCAAGGCCCTGATCTCGTGACGAGGACAGAATTCCTTCATCATAAGGGCCCTAAGTTCAGCCCATGTCTGTGCTAGAGCAACTTCTGCACCACGATCTCTCATAACACCGTTCCACCACGTAAAGGCTCTCTTCTGGAACACACTCGAAGCAAACTCGACCTTGCGATTGTCAGGACACTGCACGTGGCGGAAAGTATTCTCAATGCTCTCGAACCATTGAAGAAGCCCAGTCGCTCCCTCAGAACCACTAAACTTGAGTGGTTTCGCCGAGTTAAAACTCTTGAAATTGCATGGACCATTGTTGTTGTTGTTGGCTTGGTTCCATTGAGCAAAGAGGTTTGGGAATTGAGCAGCCATTTGCTGCGCAATGATTTCTGCCAGCTCGGCAGTCGCTATCTGGTTTTCGCGTCGAGGAGGCATTCTAAAAGAGGAAACATGAAAGGAAACGAGTGAGAGAATTAGATGAAAAGAATGAGATGAAACAAATCTGATGAAAGCAAGGATAGTGGTCATTTGTTTATTACTACTAAGCAACAAACGACCTCGGTGATTAATCAAAGTAAATAGGTCAAAAATAATGTATCGCGAAGACATGCTCGCCTATAAGTGAACACTCATCCCAAGAATTCCCAGGTAAGCACAACTGGTCTCGCGTCTGATGAGATATATACGAAGTGCTTGCCTAGTCAGAAAACCCAGAATACAGGCATTCACCCTTCCAGTTTGCACGTGTTCACATTATTTAAAACCCAAAACCTCGACGAGATTTTGAAAACTCAAAGGGGTTCAAAACCATATAATAGAGAGTTCAAAACCTTACAATAGAGGGTTCAAAACCTTGTAATCAATCATCCTAGAACAGATGATTAGTTTTCAAAGTGGTTTTAAAATTTATGTTCTTGTTGTGGTAGTCGCCTAAGGATAGGTGACGGTATTGTTTTATGACTAAACGCAAGTAAACTCGCGTTAGGGTCCTAAGAAGGTTATAGACTAGGTCAAAGCATTACTAATAACCTAATTCCCTATAACCATTGGCTCTGATACCATCTTTTCTGTCACACCCCGACCACGTAGAACATACAAAACATGGCGGAAACATCGGGGAGTGTTGTAACAGAATTAATTGTTTCAAATCCATGGCAATTGAAGTTTCGTTTTATTGATTAAAAGTGTTACAATGTCTTAACCAACAAAGAAATACAACATAATTAACTAGTCTTGCATCTTTTATTGTCACTAAAGCCCAAGTCTGCCTATGTGTATCTTGATCATCTTATGCAGCAGCTCCTGAAAAACACATGTGAAAATAGGTACGTCAGCATAAAAATGCCTGTGAGATACATAGGTTTTGTGAAAATAGGTTTCATGACTTATGTTTGAGAAAATGTTTAGTCATGAACCTTGTAATTTGCTTTGTTTTGTAAATCATTTGAAAAATGATAAGATCAGATGATATGTATAAATAAGAGAATAATGTATGGTTAAATGAATAACCATTGTAAAATGAGTTTGTATAAGTTAAGTTGCTTGTAAAACAATGTATTGTGAAAAGTATGTTATTTGTATAAAATGTTATATGTCTCAAACTGAAATGATTCAAATAACGCTACGATATGTAATACCATACAAACACTTATATATAGGAAGTACCAGCGGCGTATCCACCATGCTTGTATCATATTACACACGCATCGTTACTTAATCACTTAATCAAACCAAACCACCAAAGTAATGTTTAACAATTGTAGAAATGTTTATGTATGGTCAAATACGGTTCACACGGTTCATAGATACAAACGATTCATAGATACAAACGGTTCACAGATACAAACGATTCATGGATACAAACGGTTCACAGATACAAACGGTTCACAGATACAAACGGTTCACAGATACAAACGGTTCACAGATATAAACGGTTCACAGATACAAACGGTTCACAGATATAAACGGTTCACAGACACAAACGGTTCACAGATACAAATGGTTCACAGATACAAACGGTTCACAGATACAAACGGTTCACATAGTCAAATGATTACAACGGTTCACATAGTCAAATAGTTATAAACGGTTCAAAATGTAATATAATGTGTTCATATACTGGATGAGCATATGCAACAAAATGTAATGTAAAACAATGTACTAAGTATGCACACAATGGACATACATAGCATGAAATGTAATGAAATCATGTACTATAATGTACTAACAAACATAGTCGGTATATGATGTGAAAACAGGAAAGCATGAAAGTAACAAGTAGGCACATGTGTTTCACCCCAAAACAGTTTGGAAAACAGTAAAAGAGGGGTCTATGTACTCACCTGAGATTGGTTAGTAGTCCTTGAGTAACAACCAAACAATACTAGGGATCGCGGATATCAAACGGCACCTAATATAGGTAACTATGTTAATAACCGGACCTAAATCGGATGATTGGATAGAATGAGGGTTCGTAAACCAAACGAGTATAGTGACTCATGTCATATGGTTTAACAAAGCCTTCATGCTAAATGAAACCTAACCTAAGTGTTTTCGACCCATCGCGACCCATTAAGGTAGCTTATGCTACTTTAACGCGTCGTTCGCGTGAAACGCGTTCGGAACGTCTAACTAGTCCTATGACAAGTGTTATATGCCTAAACATGTTACATAATCAGTTATGTGACAAAAGTTTAGGTTACATATGCTTTATTACCAATTATACATGAAAAGGGTATTCTGGTAATTTACCTAAGGCATATAAACTACATATCATACAACTATTCAAACGAAGCGACCATAAGGTATAACCTCGGAAGGTTATTCCCTATATACTATGGTCACCTAATGTGTTTGGTCGGATCCTAATGATCGACCAAAAGGTTCGGGTTCGAAGGTATAAGCGATTTATCAGATCGCTTACCCTACGACCCTAGACAACGTGGTAATCAGTAGGCATAGTCCCAAGGGACTATAACCAACGTGATTACACTCACGTTGCGAAGTTCAAACGAACTTCGCATTGACCATAAACTGGTCAATGCAGAAATTCAAACAAAGTTTGACTTTTAGACTCAAAAAGACTCGAAAAGCAATAAAAGAACGAAAGAATACTTACGAAGGGTCCCCGAATGCTAATCTAGATCCAAATAACTCAGGTATGAAACAATGGTTCCAACTTAGAGTCTTTTAGATCAGATTCTAGTGAGTTTGAAGTAAATGGGGGTGGGGTATTTATAGTTTTCGGGTAACTGTTAAGATCGTTTCATGGAAACCGTGCTCGAATCTTGTGCGTACACTTGTTGGAAAGTTATGGTGACTAAAAATGACCTTAAATCAGCTGAAAGGTCAAGTTAGAATGTGTGGGTGTGGATTAAACAGCTAGAATCAGCTGACTAATCGATCTTATCTGTTCTGGAAGGCTGATGCGGCCCACTTCAGGATTACACAAGTCTCAGGCGGGCCGCCTGGAGCTTCTGATCAGAAAACATGTTTCCATTTTGACAGTTTCAGTCCCTGCACGTGTTTAAGGCCATTCCCGACACATCCAAGGCCCGTAAAGCCAACTTTAAGGCCCTAAAATGATGCCTAAACATTGTGGACATGAAACATGCTCAAATATATGTCGGATGTCGGTTCGTTTGGCCGTACGAACGCGATGTTCGCTTAATTACGACGGAATGCGCATAAGCGCGAAAAACGATCCAAAATGCGTGACGAATGGATTTTTCTCATGCCAAACACTAAAATAAAATATTTTAGTGCGTACATAAATTTTTGGATGTCCAGATGTATTCAGAACGTACGTTATGCGCGAAAGTGCAAACTTGTGCACTTTTTGACACTTTTAGTCCCTGAATGACCCAAAAGTTTATTTTAGCACACCGAACCCCTCAAAGCCTATTTCTAAGCTATGTGAAGGATATTTAGGGTATGTTTAACTTATGGTCATGTTCCGGAATGTCTGTTACAGTTCAAATTGGCATACTTTCGTAGTTTGTCAACTTTAGTCCCTGTAAGCGTTGTAACTTGATTTTGCCATACCAAAGCCTTCAAAACTTATTTCTAAGTTATGTAAAGGTTATTTAAGGCATGTTAAGTATATTTCACTATTCCAGAGTGTTTGTTGCATTAAACTGGTTATATTTACGCATCAGTGCGCGTATAACCCTCCAGAAAGTGATTTAAAGTTTGAAATCGAACAAGAGTTGATATGTGTAAACGATACACATATTTTTACAAATCCCAAGTATGAAATACAATATTTCATTGGTTTGGCATTTTTTTGATGGTTGAGGTGACACAGGTGTCACAACACCAGGAATCCAATCCGTGGACTTCACTTGGCACTTTAAACATCTTCAAGAATCTAACTATGAAGATAGAAAGATCTTAATAGAAATTCGGCTTTGTCCTTATTGAATCATAATGTACGTATTAAGGCATACAAATAATTCAATTAAGGGCTCCGATTTGAGCGATAATCATCCACAAAGATCTAATTGTGAAGATAAGAAGATCCTATATGGATTTTGGAATTTGAATAACATGTGACGTTTAGAAATATTGCACTAGACGTGCTTAAGTCGATACACGAGGTAGAATGTTCATGAGTTTGCGGTGCTAGATATGCCAAGGCGACATATGAAGCAGAGTTTGGAGTTTGGGTACTACGTATGTTAAGTCAATTATACGAGCATGGTTGACTTGGGGTTGGTTTGGACCACCTTGGCTTGGCTTGAATGGACAGGCATTTGCCAGGTGACCAAGTCATCCACATGATGTACACAGACGACACTTTCAGGTAAGCTTGGTGAGGTGCATTACATTTGTTGCACATCGGCGCAGTACCGGCATAAGGTTTCCTTGCAGGAGGTTGAGCAGCAGTAGGATTTGCAACAGCTTTTTTTTTGATAGCAAAGCAGCACATGTTAACCAAATGTCCCCATCATCCACAGTGGGTACATTTGAAACAGGGTATTTGATTCGGATGATGACGGTTGCATTGATTTCACCAAGAAGCGGTTCCCTTGTACGGCTTCATCCCTGAGGCGAGTCATGGTGATAGCCAAATCAACGGTCTTCTGGAGTACGACGCCTATTTGCTGGGCAATTTGTAGCACCTAGTTCGGACATTTGAGTGTTGTTGCGATGAAGAGGCATCTTAAAGACATTGGGAGACATGGGAGGAAACAAGTGAAATGTTATCGGATAATCAAAACAGAATGACAACGCATAAAAATGGTGATCATCTGTTTGTTACCTAAGGCAAACACAAATGAGATAGTGACTAATCAAAGTAAGTGGGTCATATTAATGTATCGCGAAGAAATGTTTTTTCATGTAAGTGGACACTCACCCCAAGAGTTCCCAGGTAAGAGTGACTGGTCCAATTATGTGGATTTGTACAAACACTCTAGCCTTAGACAGAAAGCTCAGAGTACAGGCATCCACCTTTCTAGATTGCACGTGTTCACATTATAAGACCCAACTTTGACGGGATTTTGAAAACTTTGAAGGTTCAAAACCTTATAATAAATCATCCTAGAACAGATGATTGGTTTTCAAAGCGGATTCAAATTTGTGTTCTTGTTGTGGTTGTCACCTAAGGATAAGTGACGGTATTGTTTTAAGATCTAAACACAAGAATCTTGTGTTAGGGTCCTAGGAAGGTTATAGTCTAGGTCAAAGCATTACTAATAACCTAATTCCCTATAACCATTGGCTTTGATACCAACTTTTCTGTCACACCCCGACCACGTAAAACAACAAATCGTGGTGGAAACGTTGGGGAGTGTCGTAACAGAATCATTGTTTCACAACCATGGATTAAATAGTTCCGTGTTATTGAAGTATTGAACTCATTGTTTTATTACAAATTAGATAAATACAAATATTGTCTTTCAAGTTTTAAAGTCACTAAGGCACGAGTCCATCCTATATGTAGCATGCATCAACAATCATCACATAGCAGCACCTGAAACATATGTAAAAATAGGTACGTCAGCATAAAAATGCCTGTGAGATACATAGGTTTTATTTAATTTAGGATTCATGACTTATAAGTTTAAAGAATATGTTTAACAAAAATTAGTCATGAACCTAGTAAAATGTTTTCTTTTATAAATCATGCGAAAATCAAAAAGAAATTAGATTATATAAAAGAATAATGCACAGATAAATAAATAACCAAGTAAAATGAGTTTGTATAAAATATGTTGTTTGTAAAACAATGTTTTGATAAAAAGGTTTGTAGTATATATAAAAATATACTTTGATTTTGAGAAAATCGGATAAGTAATATATATTAAAATATATTTTAGTTTCAAAACAGTTAAACAGATAGTATATCAAATATACTTTAGTTGTTAAAATAATAGTTTTTGGTACTATATCATAAGTATACTTTGGTTTTGTAAATAGCATATCAAAACTATGCTTTGGTTTTGTAAATAACATATCAAAACTATGCTTTGGTTTTGTAAATAACATATCAAAACTATGCTTTGGTTTTGTAAATAACATATCAACTATGCTTTAGTAATTAACAAAACATATGTTGGTTTGTACATAGTATATCAAATTATACTTTGCTAAATAATATCACATATGGGAGCATATCAAACTATACTTTGGAAGTATATCAAAATATACAAAAGAAAATGTGATTTAGAATTCATTCAAACCTTAGTGTATCAAACTACACCTTAGAGACTATAGAAATACCACAAAGGCAATCTCTATTTGGATAAAATTTGGTTTCTGACATTCCATACAACAGGAATGGGGTGTCTAGTCCTATAGCGCTATATCGTACTACCAATCGGTTTGGTGAATGTATAAAATAAGTACAATCCAACAATTTGTTTAATAATCTTTTTAAAATCAGTATTTAAACCATAAATAATCAATCAGTTTGTCAAAAGATAAGTACTAGCATGTATAATCAATTTATACTTTGAAATCATGAAAATAACAATTAAGCACACATGTTTCACCCCAAAACATTTGAAAACAGTAAAAGAGGGGACTATGTACTCACTTGAGGATGCTTATAAGTCTTGAATAACAACCAAGCAAAGCTAAAGGGGTCACAGAAAATCAAACGGCACCTAATATAGGTATCTACATTAATAAACCGGACCTAAATCGGAAGATCGGATAGGATGAGGTTTCGTAAACCAAATGAGTGTTGGAACTCATATGATATGGTTTAACAAAGCCTACATACAAAATCGAAACCTAACCTAAGTGCTTACGACCCATTACGACCCGTTTAGGTAGCTTACGCTACATTAACGCGTCGTTCGCGTAAAACGCGTTCGAAACGCCTAACTAGTCCTATGACAAGTATTATATGCCTAAACGTGTTTAAATATGTTGCATAATCAGTTAAGTGACAAAAGTTTAGGTTACATATGCTTAAATACCAATTATGCATGAAAAGGGCATTTTGGTCATTTACCTAAGGCATATAAACTACCTATCATACAACTAATTAAAACTAAGTGACCGTAAGGTATAACCTCGGATCCTAATAATCGACCAAATGGGTCGTGTTCGAAAGTCTAAGCGATTGTTTAGACCACTTATCTTACGACCCTATATAAGCACTAATCTTAACAAGGTTTGAAAACAAGTTTGGTATCAAAACAAAGGGTCTTGATACCTAGGAATAGTTTGGTTGCAAAATACACATAAACGCATATTTTGACCAAAACTATGACTCGTCACTATACCTAATCAACGTGGTAATCAGTAGGTATAGTCACACGGGACTATGACCATCGTGATTACGCTCACGTTGCGAAGTTCAAACGAACTTCGTGTTGACCATTGACTGGTCAAAGCAGAAAGTCAAACACTGTTTTGTTGATGCATAATGTCTATTGCCTACGTCATCAGTCTATGTCATGTCTTTATATGTTGTAGTGTTTGAAATGTTATGTTTTATATGTATTAAGTCTAGGTCGCATGACCTGAATGTTTCAGGTCGCATGACCTGAATGTTTCAGGTCGCACGAAGTGGATCATCCAACTTGTGCAGACTGGTGCTGTTATTTGGTGCGACCTGGTTAGCCTATAAATAGGTTAGTGGAGTTCTTCATTTGTAACTTTCCAGAGAATTTTGTCACGAAGTGCTGTCGGATTCTCTCTGTACGAAAACGTTTTATATGAATGAAGAACATGTTTAAATTGACGTTCTACTCTTCTACTCCTATTCTAGCAGTGATTGACGGTTTCTAGTCTGATTCCGCCTTTCTAGAAACTAGATCTGACTCTGATTGACATGTATTGGATGATTCATCGATCCTACAAGTGGTATCAGAGCTTAGGATGAGTCAAATCTGTTAATATCAGTGTTTTGAACGGTTTAGAACTTCATACTTTTACTCTTTCTTGGATTTTTGGACGAATTCATAGACAAAATGGACTGAATTTTGGATATTATGTGTAAAACATCATTTTGAACAATCGTACAAAGTTACAGACCATAAATCACACTAAAACTGATCCAAAAATGTCAAAAATGTCAAATCGTGTGAAAATGATGCTCATATCGTGTGAAATGAACCAGGTCGTTTGAATTTTTGTCAAATCGTTTGAAAATTGTGTCCAGTTCGCACGACTTGGACCAGATCGTGTCAAATTTTCACATCGTCTGACCAGCTCGCACGATTTGAGTGTCCAGATCGTGTGAATTCATCAGATCGCGCGAACTGAAATTTCATTTAACAACTATTTGTCACTTCGCACGGATTGACAGTCCAGGTCGTTTGAAACATCCAGGTCGTTTAAAACAGTCCAGGTCATTTGAAAAGTCCAGATCGTCTGAAAGTCCAGATCGTGTGAAAGTCCAGGTCGCTTGAAATTGAAATTTTTCAAAACTTAAGAAATTTTTCGAAACATTTTTCAAAGTATAAAATGGACAATCAAGAGTTTTACAATACGTTTTTCGGAGGAGGTATGACTGTTCAATCTCCACCGAAACTGCTTAACATTGAAGATTATTCGGGGTGAGGATAGATTTCGCACATGGGTTCAGGCGAATCACCTCAAATGTTGGCTGAAAGTTGAAACGAAATATGTAGTTCCTGCGAATGATGCTGGTCTTCCGAAAACACTTAACACGTTAACTTCGGCTGAACAAGAAAACTTTAAAGCTGAGAAGAAGATGGTCAGTACATTGCAACAGTCAATTAAGGAAGACATTTTGGTATTGTTACAGCATCAGAATGACGCGCAATCTATTTGGAACTCTCTTAAAGTCAAATTTCTTGGGAATGCTGCAATGATCAAAAGCAAAAAGGCGCTACTGAAAAAAGAATCCATCATGTGGCATCGTAAAATGGGTCATATTCACTTGAGGAAGATGAATTTTTTAGTTCATAATGATCTTATAGAAGGTGTTAATATGAAAAGCTTCCATCTTAACGATGACTGTATTGAATGTAAGAAAGGGAAGCAGACGAAGAAATTGCACCCGAAAAAGCTCTTGAACTCCATCAGATTACCGCTCGAAAGACTCCATATGGATCTTTTCGGACCGGTAAATGTGAAAAGCATAAGTGGAGATCTATATTGTTTAGTTGTTACTGACGACTTTACAAGATTCTCCTGGGTGTTGTTTCTAGAGAGAAAAGATGAAACGTTTGATTCTTTGATGAAGCTATTCAAAAAGATGGAGAATGTTTACACGCTGCCAATTAGACGTATTCGAAGCGATAATGGCACGGAATTCAAGAACAACCGTATGCTCGAATTTTGCAACGATAAGTGCATTCTTCATGAGTTTAGGGCACCGTATACTCCTCAACAAAACGGTGTCGAAGAAAGAAAAAATCATACGTTGATCGAAGCAGCTCGTACCATGTTAGCAGATTCGAAATTACTGGTATATTTTTGGAGTGAAGCAGTTTCCACGGCATGTTACACGCTCAATCGGGTTCTTACAGTGACGAAGTATAAGAAAACTTGTTTTGAATTACTTCATCTTTACAAACCGAATCTGAAATTTTTAGAACCATTCGGATCACCATGCTCATTCGTTGATCCAGACAGTAAATTTGGTGCAAAAGCTAATGAAGGTTTTTTTGTAGGTTAAGCTAGTCCGTTGAAGAGAGTTTTTGTTCTGAGTTTGGGGAAGATCATACAAGTTCAACACGTTGATTGTCAACGGTTTACTGCTCCAAATCAACTTCCCGGAAACAGGTTGCTATTTGATTATCATAATCTCTGGGAGTCTTTCCATTTACCGACGGAGCCGAATGAGGAGGAACTGGCATTCTTATACCAACAACAGCAGTCTCTTTCACAAGAACAAGTGCCGAGACCGTTGGTGGTTTCTTCGCCCACCGTGGGTTCAAATGATCATGAGGCTGGTCCTAGTGGAACTACACATGTACCCCCAGAAGAAACAGCTTCAATATTTGACCATTCTGACGACTCAGAATCGAAAACCAGTCCGATTTATGACGAGGAACCAAATATTGCAACTTCAAATGCTATTGATCACACGGGTGATCAAGATATAACAAATTTGCAATCGGAAGTGAGCATACCGGATACAGTCATGCCAAGAACATTATCTTACCATCCGTCAGAGCAAATCACTGGTGACCTTCACAGCGGCGTGAAAAGCCGCGAACAAATAAAAAAAGGGCTTACATGTTTTTACTCTTCTATTGCACCTTTACAAGTAGACTTCTCGTTAAAATGTTTTATCTCGCAGGTAGAGCCGAAAAAATATAAAGAAGCGTTAACCGAAGAGAGTTGGGTAAATGCAATGCAAGAGGAGTTACAACAGTTTGAAAAGCTTGGAGTGTGGAGGTTGGTTGATCTCCCGGAAGATCAGAAGTTGATCAAGACCAAGTGGGTCTTCAAATGTAAAAGAGATGATAGAGGGGTTATAGTAAGGAACAAAGCACGGTTGGTAGTCCAAGGTTTTAGTCAGCAAGAAGGGATTGACTTTACTGAAGTATATGATCCCGTTGCTCAACTTAAGGCAATCAGAATCTTCTTGGCGTTCGCTTCATGGAAGGGATTCAAGGTCTACCAACTGGATGCCAAATTTGCATTCCTCTACGGAAAGATTAAAGAAGAAGTGTATGTTGGTCAACCACCGGGTTATACCGATCCTGTACACAAAGACAAGGTGTATCTACTCGACAAGGCGTTATACGGATTACACCAGGCCCCGAGAGTCTGGTACGAGACGCTTTCCCAGCATCTGCTGACCAACGGGTTCACCAGAGGGATTGTCGATAGTACCCTGTTCACTAAAGAGGTTGCAGGAAATCTACTTATCGTGCAGATATATGTTGACGATATAATTTTTGGATCAACGAATGATGAGTTGTGTAAGGAATTTGAGAAGGTCATGAAGAAGAAGTTTGAAATGAGTTCAATGGGGGAGATGAAGTTCTTTCTCGGGCTTCAAGTTGAGTAACTGCCCGATGGAATCTTCATACACCAAACCAAATATGTGCATGATGTGTTGGACAAATTCAATATGTCCGAATCATCTCCCATATCAACCCCTGGCTACGAATCATGGCATATGTCCGGATGAAAGTGGTGAGAAAGTGGATGAATGCTTTATCGGTCAATCATAGGATCGTTAATGTATCTGACAGCATCACGGCCGGACATCATGTATCCAACCTGCCTCTGCACCCGGAATCAGTCAAGTCCCAGAGCATCAAACATGATGATAGTGAAGAGGATCTTACGGTGTCTCAAAGGTTGCCCAAGCACCGGCTTGTGGTATCCCCGATCCGATGACTTCTCTCTAACTGGATATTCTGACTCTGACTTCAGGTGCTGTAAGTTGAATGCTAAGTCCACAACTGCTGGTTTTCAGTTCTTCGAAACTCGGCTAATCACTTGGCAGTGCAAGAAACAGACCACAGTCGCTCTCGACTTGTGAGGCCGAATACGTTTCGGCTTCCAAGTGTTGTTCCCAGATTCTCTGGATTCAACAACAAATGAGGGACTATGGTTTACAACTCTTAGACACACCAATTTTTGTGGACAACGAGGCAGCAATTAATATCACTAAAAATCCGGTTCAACACTCTAAAACAAAACAAATTGAGATTCAACATCATTTTATTCGTGATTGCTACGAGAAAAAATTGATTTGAATTGGTTATATACACACCGATGATTAGAGAGCTGATTTTTACACTAAACCCTTTGATAAAACAAGATTTAATTATCTTTTGAAATTGAACGGGTTAAAGAATTTGTTTTCTGGGAGGGTAGTAGAGTGTGTGGCCGAGGCGGACGGCGATCAGAAGTGATATGCGTCTAGTTGTCATGTTTTCTGTACAGTTTCTTTTCTGCTTTTGATAAAACCAAAAAACACAAAAATATGTTTTTGATTTTAGGGGGAGAAAGTTTATAGAAAATACAAAAACATGATAAAATTTCATAAATACAAAAACATTGAAAAAGTCAAAAAGAGGTTTGTGTAAAAGGAGGAAATGATATTACATCAGTGGACTATCACAACATGCTAAAGAAATGGAAAGTCAAAATGTTTTTAAACGAGTCTCACTAATGATGTGCCAGTAGGCTTCACACAATTAGTAGATTGAGTTCGAGATATAAACCTAAATAACGAATACTTGCTTATTTTGTGTGGAAAATCTCTCGGATATATGGGTAACCCCTGAAATCTTGTTTGAAAGACTCTATTTCTAACATACTAGGTCTTTGTACGTGATGATCTCGGGGTATTATACCAGGACTTCTGATTTTGCGGGAGCAATAGCCTAGTCCTCGTATAATACTCTGCACTGCTTTATTCTTAAAGCTCACCCTCAGCATAAAAAATGATGAAACATTGAAAAATGCTAATCATGTGCTGTTGAAAAGAAGATCCCTAAGGGGGACCCACCTAAAGTCGAGCCATCATCTCTCTGATTGAACGGAAGTTCTAGCCTGAGCTCTCATGGCCTCGCATTTACCCTTTACAGATATCATTATTGTGCACTCACCTGTAAGACTGAATATAGAAGTCTGGATACGGGAGTATATTCTGAGGTGGGACACGCGAATAAGTTCAGTTCTTAAAACACTAATTTGTATCTTGAATCAATTGAAACTTGTGTAGAAGTTTAAGTGGACAACAATACTGATAATCAGAAGTGAATTTGTTTAAGACTTAAAGTTAAATCAAGATCAACGTTGTTGGTGATAAGTCTTAAAAAAACTGATATGATCCTCTTACACAATCTCACAAAAATTGTATGTAAATATGTTTGTACAGTTTCCTGTTTCTTAAATCCAAAAAGTTGTTCTGTTTGTTTAGCCAAAATGTTGAAAAATTCAAAAAGATTTATCATTTCATCTTATTTTCGACAACAGACGTTGGGGATCTGATGATCAAAGTCCCACAGTGCTAAACGTGTTGGATCATTTGGGTTGGATAAGAAAAGTTTGAAAAAAATGTTGGTAATTGCTCGAAATATATCAAAGTTCATTAATTTGAACTTAAATTTGTTTCAAAATGTCAGCGAGATCATAATTTGGTCAGCCAAGGTCATTAACTTGGACTTGGCAGGCTAAACAGTTGACCAGGGTCATTAACTTGGACTTGGTTAACTGAGTGTACTGGTAAAAATTAAAAATTTGAAAATTTGAAAATTTGAAAAACTAAAAACTCACACGAGGTGACCAACTCGTGCGAACTGGCCAAACTGTGACAAATAATGCCAGATCGCATGAACTCCTCAAATCGATTCAAACATCAACTTGCACGACCTGTCTCCTCGATATATAGGAGAGCCCAGATCGTATGAAATCATTTTTGACATCACTCCGCACCAAACACACACCCTTCGAGCGATCTGAGCAAATCGATTGATTTCTTAGATTTCAAGCCTGTAATCTTGTGATCGGAATCCTAGTATAAGTTGGTTTACACAACTTATATCATGGGAAAGGTACTAATTGATGCTTAATTGAACCAGATCTAATGAAATCGTATGAACTCGAATGGATAGAAACTTTAAACTTAGTTCTAGGCTAGAAAAGTGAATGAAATCGAATAAAAATCATATCAATGTGATCGAATTATGTTGTAGAATAGATCTAATGTTTCAATTTCATATTAAAAACATGTTTGAAAAACCTGCAATTCACTGTACATATATGTTTGATTCAAACGAAGTGAAGATCCAGACCGCACGAGATGGCAGATCGTTTGATGATTCCAAATCGTTTGAAATTGGCCAACTCGTTTGGTTCCACATCGTTTGAGATCATTCAAATCGTTTGAATCCCACACCGTTTGAAATTGTTCAGTCCGTGTGAACACCAGATCGTTTGGAGTTCCACACTGTTTGAATTTGGTCAGACCGCATGAAATGGCCACATCGCATAAGGCCAAATCGTGTGAAGTTTAGTGTTGTTTTGAAACTTGTGCAAAATATTTAATTTGTTTGTTTTTGTTTGTATTTCAGGCATCGAATGTAATGTTTGATCCATCGCACAATATTTGCTGTGTCTACGATGAAACTCTACCAAAGATGAGTGTGTTTAAGGAGATTTTGCCATTCATGAGGCGTTTGCCAATTCAAAAAGCTTTAACAGATCAGCACGAAGTCTTTAAATCTCGAACGATGTTATTAATTCAGTTGTGAGTAAAGATGATGAAGATAAACCAATCATAATCACAGAACAGCTTGTCCGAGAAGTGTTAGAGTTTCCAGATGATGATAATTCATCAACATGGTTTCCAGAAAGAATGGTCAAAGGATGTATGCTGAGAATGGGTTATAACGGTCCGTTGAATAAAGCAAATTATTCGAACGCATGTTTTATGAAGCCGTACAAATTCTTTATTCACTCAGTGATTCATGCGCTAAGTCATAAGAAAGGTGGATACGATGTGATGAAAGATTATCAAATGTGTATGGTGACGGCGTTGGTGCTCAACAAGAAATTCAACTTTTCTAGAATTAGTTTTCATTACATGAAAGATAATATTACTTCTGGTAATCGAAGTTGGGTGTATCCAAGATTTGTGCAGATGATGCTAGATCATGCTTATCCGAATGTGGTGAAAGATGAACAAAATGATCTAATGATGTTGCATCACATGGATAATGAAACGTTAATCAGATTATCCAAGTACACAAAGAATCAGAACCGAAGAAGACAGAGTTTTTCAGATTCATCAAAGATGAAAAGTATGAGGATCCAGATCCGGTAAATCATTTAAAGTGGAGGAATGATGTTGAAATGAAAGAAAAAAATGCAATTGATGAATTAACGAAGTTAGAAGATTTTTGTGAAACTCGAAATGAGTGGTTTACAAAAGTAGAAAAAGAAAAGAAGAAAGGTGGAAAGAGAACTCCAAAAGTTCCAGCTGAAGAAGGATCGTCTTCTCAACCACAGAAGAAACGTAAAAAGAAAGCGGTTGAAACAATGCTGGTTGATGAACCAGAAGAAGATGAGACAGAAGCTGATGTTGAAAAAGATCAAGAATCGTTATCTCCTGAAACTAAGCGTTTGTTGAAAGATATTGATGATACTTTAGAAGCTGAGAAAGTAGCTGGTAAGAAACCAGTTGATGATGAAAAAGAGAGTTCATCTGGTACAGAAAGTGATATTGATGGTCAAGTTGAATGTTGGATTAGAGAAAACATTGATCCAAGAGATAAAGAGAAACAAAAGAAGAGAAAAAGGAGTTCGGATGATGATGATGAAATATATGCTCCACCAGAGAATGTTCAGGTTGTATCACCACCATCATTAGGAGGTAGAAAGAAATCTACTTCAAGAAAACGTGTCATAACTCCTGCAGCACGAAAGTTAAAGTTCAAGCTGAAATTAAATCCACCACAAGAACCACAAAATAAACCACTATCACCACCACAAGAACCACAATCTAAACCACCATCACCACCACCAGAACCACAAAATCAACCAAAATCACCACCACCACAACAACCATCACCTGATCCTTTACAATCACCACCACCACATCATATTTCACTACCCATTCATGAACAACCACCAATAACTTCACCACACGTCCATCAAACACCACCAACCACACAACCACCAGTTCATACTACTCCTGGATCATCTGGTTTTAAAGATTTTCCACATATTCCAGAGAATATAGCACTTAAAGAGCTTGGTGATTTTAGTTTTGTAAATGATGATCTTGTGAAGAAATTGCAAAAGAAGGTGGATGAGGTGTCTAGTGAGAAAAAGAAGTTAGAGGAACGTGTCAAGTCTGTTGAATCTAAAAATTCATCTTTGCTGAAGAAGATTGAAACTGATCAAGTCGACATAGATATTCTGAAAGTTTGAATAGCTGTCTTGGAAGAAGAAAAGTCTCGAAGAGATGAGCAAAATGAGTACTTTAAGTTGAAAAACAAAGAGTTAGAAGCCAAGAATGCTAGAAAGGAACATGAAGATTATATGTTAAAGAAAGTGTTGGAAGACTTGATTAGTAAGCCGATTGAACAAAGGTTTGAAGAAATAGAGCTTGAGGAAGTTAGAGCAAAACGTAAAGCTGAAATGGAAGCTGAAATGAAAGATAAAGGAAAAAGTGTTCTAGTTGAAGGTGAAGCTCAAGTGACTGAAAGAGCAATTTTTCTGACTGAGCCTTGTCCATTAACTTCAGTATCTGGTTTGATTGAGCCGGAAGATGATGAAGAAGACGAAGATGATAATATGAAAGATGATGCAGATGAAGTTTATTATGTTCATAGTGATGATGATGATGATGGAGATGATGATGATGATGCTGATCAAGGAAATTTTGGTATAAAAGTAACTAAAGCATCGAAAGAAGAGAATATTGATGAATATCTTCATGATGATGCAAACGAAGAACCGGAAAATGCAGGAGTAAAGGGGGAGCATGGTGATGATGAAAATGTTGATGAGAATGTTGATCAAGGTGCAGGGTTGATTCTACGTCTTGAACATGATGTAGAGGAAGGAGAGATATTGCATACTTACACCAGAGCTGAGATCATAAAGATGATGCATGTTGAAGAAGATAATTTTAACTTCGATTTTGAAGAGGAGTTGAATGAATTTAATATCAATCATCAACCTGAATATCAGTGCAAGTATGTTGAAGAAACTGATAAGTATGATAAAGTGGAAGTAGAAGACTGGAGTGACGATGATCAGTCTGAAAATGTTAATGTTGATACTTCTAGCTTTCCAACTCTTGGTGAGTTTTTCCGTCAAGCGAATGAAGATGAATTGAGAAGGAAAGTTGCTGAAAGTGTTAAAAGTAAGAATTTTCGGGAAATGACGAAAGAAGAACAACGTAAAGAAAGAAAGAAGTGGTTCAGAAAGGATACAGAAAGAAAATTCAAAAGACCACTACAGTATTACAGAAGAGATAGAGAGGTTTCTTTGGGAGATATCATAAGCTGGAGGTACTTGCCACAAGTCAACGCTTATGCAATTAGAAGAGAATTTGGAGTTCAGTATTTCCAGTATATTCAAGATATAATGTCTCTACCTTGGTGGGATGTTGAAGAGTTGTCCCAAGTAAGAACGTTATCATATCCAGTCAGGGTTCATGATACGCCAACATGGGGTTTGATGAAGTTTGAAGCATTCAGAGAATTTAAACACTGGAAGCCACATTATCCTAAGAAAGTCAAGAGGATGGATCCAGTTACAGGTATTGAAGAAACAATTCTGCAGATCAAGAAGCCCAGGGTTGTGAAGAATATTCCATTACCGAAGATGGAACAGAATTTTCATGAAGGGTTTGTATGCTGGGTATATAGCTGCATGACGACTGAAGCAGTGATTGTGTACAAGGTTGGGCATGAAACCAGATATATTCATCTGTATTATCCGATGTGGATAGTGAATTGCTCTGCAAAGGATATTGAATGTTTGTTTGTGAATAAGATTGGGTATAAGGCAGAAGATAGAGATCAAGCTCTGCAATTTCAGAAGGTAGCTACTGTATGCTTTCAGAGGGGTATAAATTCTGAAAATATGTGGTTATCAAGATGGAGAGAGATTGGAAAGGAAGAGTTTCTGAAGGCTGAAAAGGAGAGAAAAGAACGTGAAGAGAAAGACAGGATTGCTAGAGCTACATGTGTGCAAAGGCTAGTTGAAGAGGAGCAGAGAGCTGCTAAGGAAAACGAAAAGCTAAGAAAAGCGTTGTTGAAAAAGCCGAAGCAAAGAGAAGAATTTTTCAAGTCTTTGTGAAAGAATGTTTTGAAGACAGGCTAACTAAAGACTGCGGCAATATCCAACGGGGAGTTTATTGACGCATAATGTCTAACGCCTACGTCATCAGTCTATGTCGTGTCATTATATGTTATAGTGTTTGAAATGTTAAGTTTTATAAGTATTAAGTCCAGGTCGCACGACCTGAATGTTTCAGGTCGCACGATGTGACCACCCGCACTCTCGATCCCAATCGTCGAGAAAGTTGTGTTTTATTATCATTTTTAATTATTATTATTATTATTGCCATTATTATTAGTATTATTATTATTGTTGTTATGATAATAACCGCATTAAGAGAAGTGTGTCGTTTAAATAATGGACTCGAGTAATGCACACATTACATTAACCGTTATATTCTGTTTATAAACAAGTTATTTCTAGATATAATACGATAAATTACGGGTTCAAACCTACGGGCCATGCCCAACCCAGCTTACCTAAAAACCCTACCCTATATAAACTCCTTATAAAACTTAAACCCTCACTTTTTTACAAAAACCTTATGCACACAAGCATCAGCCACACATACTCCTCTGCACAATCCCTTCTTCAGCAACCAGAGATGTTTTCTGGTCGATTTCCGGTGTCGCGCTCCCACCTCAAATCACACGCACACTTATGGCGGACCACCACCACAGTCGACGGCGCTGTGGTGGGTGGTGACGGATGATCGAGTAGGAAGATGAGGAGGCCATGGCTCGAGTAAGGGGCAGAGGCATCTCGAGTCAGATTCTGGCATGTTTCAGGTGGAGCTCCGGCGAGGTGCGACGGTGTCGGGTTCAAAACGAAAGAGGTAAGTTGTTTTCTTTTGTGTGTATTGTGCGGTTTGGAATCCCCAGTAGTGAGCTTTCAATTTGTCGACTTGTGTTATTGTGGTTATTAACTTGATACATGCTGTATAAGTTGTTTTGTTAAAGTGGAAGTGGGTGTCTTTATATTCTTGATCTGATGTTATATGTTAGTAATAGGATTTTAATGGTGTTCTATCGCAAATGCTTAACTGATTAGAATGTTTGTTTAGTTATGCGAAGCATGGGTGTTTATTTTTCCGATTATTACTTCAAGATGTTAGGGTGTTTGGCATTTTGTTTCATATGATCAGGGTATGATGAGTATGATAAAGCAACATGAACATTTGTTTGTCTGGCATATATCTCGAGAATTAAAGTGAAAGGCCCAATTAAATCATTTGTTTTATTAGTCTTAATCTAGTAATATTTTATTTGTATCAGACTTCACGTGATTCAAGTTGAGGTCCAATAAGATTTCGATTTCAAGTTTATGGCAATTAACTAGAGTCCCATAGTTAAAGGATGTTGGTGCTGTTTGGTTCAATTGTATATTGAAACTGTTGTGATGCTACTGATGTTCATATAAGGAATCCATGATTAAGGATAAATAGAAATTATATGATAGTTTTGGGAACTGTTGTGAATATATAAAACTTGATAAGAATAGGATGTTATGTTAACTGGATATGAAGGTTTAAAAAGTATGATTTAATGTTTTACAGAAATTCTAATTGTTGGCAAATAATATTGTGCGAATAATTGTTCATGCTAAGCGAATTGCTTGATGATATTGGGGTAATGGATTAAGTGTCATGAGTTCATTTTCATGTGTGTATTACATATACAATAAGTGTGCTTTATGTGAACAACTAATACATGGATTATTTGTACGTGAAACATGTGGATTATGTGCACCTGAAACTGATTGTGTCGGTAACCATGATAGGATGTATGTACTCAATTGATAAACAAGTAATTAATCATACCGAGCAAACCAAGGTGAGTTCACACTATCTATAAGGCATGGGATTCCCGGTGGTTGGGAATGGGTAAAGGATTAAATCGGAAACTGCGTGATCTCCTGGTTTGGAACACGTACTAAATCCTCTTTATTGAAGGGTGACAACACGGAACTTGCGTGATCTCATGGTTTGGGGACACGTACCACATCCTCTTTATTGAAGGGTGACAACACTGATACTAGACCAAAAACTATATCATGAAGTCCCTCACTTTTATATCGACTTAATCGCCGGGCCAATGGCGAGCGGGTCATTAGTTAGATAGTGCTATTTAGGTCTGACAAGCCTCACACCGTGCCGCAGAGGATGGGCGTGAACTAATGGATCTGGGCACGTCAATGATGATAGACATTGACACTAGGGCACCAACTTACTTCAGTCAGTAGTTGATATGGTAACGGGTCTAGTGGTTCACATGGGGTAGCCCCCACTGGTTATGGTTTGGAAAACAAGGAATGCTGATTAACTTATAGTTGCAAACAAACTCATGGTTTTGAAACTACTTTAAAACGAACACCAACTTTGAACTCGCTCAACTTTGTTGTTGACTCGTTGTTACATGCCTTGCAGGCCTTTAGTTGCATATTTGTTGGAACTTGCTGTCTGGGAAGCTGGAGTGGTCATGGGTCAAGATACATGGAAACTCAACACAAGACTAATGGCTTTTACATGTGGTTTGTAAACACTTAACGAATGAATTATGCTTCCGCTGTATACCGTGATTTATTTGTAACGTTGTAACACTTAATGTTAATATATGAAAGTTTTATTTAAATATAACTATGAGTTCAATGTGATTGGTGGCTTGGATCCTGGTACGTCACACGCCTAACAGGGACATTCCCTAGGTGGTGTTTTGAGGGTGTGACAGATTGGTATAAGAGCCATTGGTTATAGTGAACTTGGTTTTAAAAAGGGGAAAACGTTTTTATAAAACCAGACTATAACCGAACAGTTCTGAAAACACGAATACGACCATGACACTCAGCTCCAGATTTCAAGGTTCATATTTCTTACTTATTGCATACATTACGTGACTAGTACACATTTGTTTTTAACGAAACATACGAACACACACTCGTCACTATAGCATGATGGCATGGATTGCTTGCTTACCTTATGATGTGTTGATAGTATGCCATAGTCCTTGGATTTTTCGTGATCTTATTACCTTGATGACCTACATTTGACATCTGAGTTTGAGGAACCATTTGACATGAGTTAGGAGGAACTGAGATGAGCATGCAAATCACAATATTATTGTGGGTGCACACATAATAATAATGTGGGGTGCATGTGAGTCCCAGTGAGGCTTAACAAGTGGAAAAGGGGTTCCGTTCCGTTATTTTATCGATGTGAAACATAAGAAACCTATAGGGGTCATAGCACTGATTATCCCCTACCCGAACGTGAACTTTTCATTCCTCTCCGGATCCTTTCGAATCTCGATGCTATCGAGTATTACCTGAACACCCATCTGGACGCCTAGCGAACTGTGTAGAATGTTAGGAGCTTGTACGAACATCCCCAAGTTGGATGTTGCAACGACAATGACTGGTCTATATCTCTCTCACCTTTCTTCATTTGCTGGAAACTTAACGTATTGACACCTTAGATCCCGAAGTGCGATCACTTCTGCAACACTCTCGTAACATATCGTGTATTACTCAGTCAACTTGCAAGAATGATGGACTTTAGCATTTGAACGACCCTAGTTACCAACAATGAACATCAGCGATTTGACTCCAATCGATATCCTTAACCCCAGCCCGCGACTCATGGGAGTCAACTTTTACAAATTAATCAGGAGATAAGCAATGACAACTGACTGTAGAATGGAATGTGAAACTCCCCGCATAGTGGTAGTGCCTTAGCATGTACCATGGAATGTGAAGAGATGGACCCTGTCGGTAAAAGGTCGTAGAGCTCCATTTCAAACAATAGCATTAGAGGCAACAGTCACGGAAACAATAATGTATTTGTAATGGTAACCACCAGTATGGAAAGTGAAGGTGCCTATGGCATGGAGTGGCCAATGTTAAATCTAACGACAACAACCAAGGGAACGACGGCCGTACTGGAAATCCTCGCAACGAGTACAACAACACGGGAAATGATGCTCATGGATGGACATTAGGGATTGTCATGGGCGACGCCGGGATTATAACAACACGATGGCCTACGTGTTCTTGGTGACTAATCACTTCGCCACTGTTCTGCTTAACCCTGATGCTTCTTGAAACCGAACCTGTTGTGGAATCGACTGATGGCAAGACAATGGAAACCTCATATGATCATTGGGATGCAAACTCGACCTTGTGGGACAAGTGTTCGACATCGACCTTTCTTCTGTTGTTCTTGATAGATGTACCCTGTGAAGAGAAGATTTTACGTATCCCTCTCCTAGTGGAGGATTGTTATCTATTCTAACGCGTCAGAGTGGTGCAGAGGGTAGCATCAATTCAGCAGTGAAGGCCAGAAGTGTCCACGGAAGGATTATCCTGCTATGATAGCACTCGTTACTGATGTCAAGGCTAAGGAAAAGAGGATCGAGGATCCACTGATTGTTCATGATTCCACCCAGCATGCTACGGGAGGAACTATCAGGTTTACTTCCACAACTATTGGACAGACTCTCAGTTTGATCTCACGCCAGAGGCAGCCCGGATTCTTCGTATCTCTTACCGCCTTGTACCAGGAGGGTTGCGAGAGTTGTCAAATCAGCAACAGGGGCTATTGGACAGGAGCTTCGTCAGACCTAGTTTTTGCTTTGAGGAGCCCCAGTTATATCCAGGAAGATAGGTTGTATCATTGGATATGTGTACTGAGTATCGAGAACTCAACAAGGTGACAGTCAAGAACCGTTCGCTTCGACCATGTAGTAGCACCCTGTTAACCAGTTGCGAGGAACAAGCTTCCATTCGAGGATTGGCTAGTGAACGAACTATCATCAGATGGAACTCCAAGAGGAGAATGCTCTTAGAACAAAATGTCGAACGCAATGCAGCCATTTCAACTTTGTACATCATGATCATTGAGTTGATCAACACACCAGCAGCTTCCGGGATCGCATGAATCGACCGTATTTGTTGACAAGGTTCTGAATCCTGACCAGGGGAATGGAACGCCATGAGTGGCATATGTATCTTATTTTAGAACTTCTGAGGGAGGAGCCACTCTATGAAAAGTCTTGATAAATGTAATTTATGGGTTCGAGAGGTACCTTTTGGGCATATAATCAGTGAAGTGGGAATATACGTGGATCTCCCTAAGATCCATCTTGGTTGGAAACTGATCGACACCAAAGAGTCCTTCAAGGATACAGCAATTTCTTGGTCTCGCTTGATACTATCGCAGGATTTTCGAAGGTCGCGCAGCTTAAATCTCTCTAGCACAGCAGGGTGCTGTGTTCGTGAAAGACAGAACAGGAGGACGTCTTTTCAGCTTTCGAATTCCAACTCTGCAATGCAACGAGCATCGTCCTTACCCGAGGGTGTGGGTGATTTAGTGGTATACCATGATGGTCCGAACCAGAGAGTCAGTTACACACCGACGCAACACGAGAGAGTGATGACTTACGTGATGGAGTTACAAAGGGGAACTGCACGACACACAACTGGCGGCGAAAACCGTGGCCTTGGGATTTTAGATGGAGGTATTACTTGGACGGTACCGGATACGTTATTTAGACCGATCACAAGGGCCTCCCATGTGCATTGTCTTAGACAGAGCTAAATCAGTTAATGGCATCGCTGGAGGGAACTTTAGGATGATTACAACTATGAAAACTTGAACGTACACGAGCTTTGCAGCTCACTATCGACTCTAACTTACCTGATCCGACTCGCCCTGTTCAAACTGGAGAACTGAAGGGAGAGGATTTTCAAATTGAACCCATGCGGGGCATGGGGAAGCAACCTTGGCAGGTCAGACAATATTCGCTACCTCATTGAACGAGTGTGGATCTCATTATACAGTAACTGTAGGAAATCTATGTTGAGCAAAGCACACCGGCCTCGATATTCTAGTCGTCTGGGTTTGGATGAGAGACATTAGGATTTACAAACCTTGTACTGGTGATCGGGCATGCAGGCCCACCTAGTTAGGTAAGTGATTGATGGATTTGACTTAGGGGAAGTCAAGGTGAAGTATCAGCAACCAGCAATACCCGCATGAAAATGAGAACAGACTGCCATGGATTGGGTCGCTAGTCTACTTGTAACTCGAAACGGAAACAATATCATCTGTATGATCGTTGATTGTCACACGTAACCAGCACACTTTCTGGCCACGAAGGAAACGGATAAGTTTTCTACACTTGCAGTCATCTACCTGAAAGAAGTGGTTGCTAGGCACGGGGTGCCAACCTCCATTATCTCTGATCGCGACCCACGACTTGCATCTGATTTGTGGCAAGCGATGTACAAATCCTTCTGCTCACGATCATGCATGAGCACTACTTAACACCCACGAACAAATGGTCGAACCAAACAAACTACTGAAGACATGTTGCAGGCATGTGCTAACAATTTTGTCCACGGCTGGAAACAACACCTACTTCGTTTACAGTTGATGGAACTCCACCTTATGTGAAACAACCGTACACTAGTCCTGGTTACTCAGGACGTGCAACCATTATTAAGAGTGTTTTGGTGATTGTTTGCCTACTATACTAGTTTGTGTCGTCGACACAAGACTTTTGATACAACGCGCACTCTAAAGTGAGTTAACAACTCTCGCTAAAGGCATATGTCCATAGTTTGGGACAACACACTATTTCCCTGTTTTGGAAATACATACGGTACCCCTAGCTTGAGGCTACACGCACGTCCTTAGAAAAGTACATATTCCTGGATTGGAATACCACTATCCCTGGATTGGGACTGCCTTACATTTCTGAATTAGAGTACTACTATCCCCGGGTTGGGGAGGAATACTTTTAAACATATTGGTTTAATTTCGATAGTTTGTTGATAAACTCAACTTTATCACTTCGTTGAGGAACCGGTTGAGACCAACCCCCCCCCCCCCCCTAGCGTTGTAAGTTACCTATAGATCGAGTTCATTGGAACTCACTCCAAGCCATCGTTTTATAACAATTTTCGGGATGAAAATTCTTTCAACTAGGGGATGATGTGACACCCGACCTTCTCAGTGTAAACACAAACCCTGTTAACTTAGATATTCACTTGGACACCTCGTTTAAGTCCAGGAAAACCAAGTGTCTCGAAAATTTCACAAAACACTCACGGAATCGTATTACAAGTGAATAATTAATTGCGAAATTCTATGCAATGTGAAGTGAGTATGGACTACGTGAATCTTTATGTTATGAGAATTACCTGAACTTGCATGCTACATGACTTTATATGTTATGTGATTTATATGTTCGTTTTGTGAACTTTCGTGAAACTACGTGTATATGCATATGACAATAAATTATTGGGAAATCTAAAAATAAAAGCGAATCGTATGTCTTAGTTTAAATTTCAAGGACGAAATTTCTATAACATGGGGAGACTGTGACAACCCGCACTCTCGATCCCAATCGTCGAGAAAGTTGTGTTTTAGTATCATTCTTAGTTATTATTATTATTGCCATTATTATTAGTATTATTATTATTGTTATGATAATAACCGCATTAAGAGAAGTGTGTCGCTTAAATAATGGACTCGAGTAATGCACACATTACATTAACCGTTATATTCTGTTTATAAACAAGTTATTTCTAGATATAATACGATAAATTACGGGTTCAAACCTACGGGCCATGCCCAACCCAACTTACCTAAAAACCCTACCCTATATAAACTCCTTATAAAACTTAAACCCTCACTTTTTTACAAAAACCTTATGCACACAAGAATCAGCCGTACATACTCCTCTGCATAATCCCTTCTTCGACAACCGGAGATGTTTTCCGGTCGATTTCTAGTGTCGCGATCCCACCTCAAAACACACGCACACTTATGGCGGACCACCACCACAGTTGACGGCGCTGTGGTGGGTGGTGACGGATGATCGAGTAGGAAGATGAGGAGGCCATGGCTCGAGCAAGGGGCAGAGGTGTCTCGAGTCAGATTCCGGCATGTTTCAGGTTGAGCTCCGGCGAGGTGCGACGGTGTCGGGTTCAAAACGAAAGAGGTAAGTTGTTTTCTTTTATGTGTATTGTGCGGTTTGGAATTCCCAGTAGTGAGCTTTCAATTTGTCGACTTGTGTTTTTGTGATTATTAACTTGATACATGCTGTATAAGTTGTTTTGTTAAAGTGGAAGTGGGTGTCTTCATATTCTTGATCTGATGTTATATGTTAGTAATAGGATTTTAATGGTGTTCTATGGCAAATGCTTAACTGATTAGAATGTTTGCTTAATTATGCGAAGCATGGGTGTTTATTTTTCCGATTATTACTTCAAGATGTTAGGGTGTTTGGCATTTTGTTTCATATGATCAGGGTATGATGAGTATGATAAAGCAACACGAACATTTTTTTGTCTGACATATATCTCGAGAATTAAAGTGAAAGGCCAAATTAAATCATTTGTTTTATTAGTCTCAATCTAGTAATATTTTATTTGTATCAGACTTCACGTGGTTCAAGTTGAGGTCCAATAAGATTTCGATTCCAAGTTTATGGCAATTAACTAGAGTCCCATAGTGAAAGGATGTTGGTGCTGTTTGGTTCAGTAGTATATTGAAACTGTTGTGATGCTACTGATGATCATATAAGGAATCCATGATTAAGGATAAATAGAAATTATATGATAGTTTTGGGAACTGTTGTGAATATATAAAACTTGATGAGAATAGGACGTTATGTTAACTGGATATGAGGGTTTAAAAAGTATGATTTAATGTTTTACAGAAATTCTAATTGTTGGCAAATAATATTGTGCGGATAATTGTTCATGCTAAGTGAATTGCTTGATGATATTGGGGTAATGGATTAACTGTCATGAGTTAATTTTCATGTGTGTATTACATATACAATAAGTGTGCTTTATGTGAACAACGAATACATGGATTATTTGTACGTGAAACATGTGGATTATGTGCACCTGAAACTGATTGTGTCGGTAACCATGATAGGACGTGTGTACTCAATTGATAAACAAGTAATTAATCATACCGAGCAAAGCAAGGTGAGTTCACACTATCTATAAGGCATGGGATTCCCGGTGGTTGGGAATGGGTAAAGCATTATATCGGAAACTGCGTGACCTCCTGGTTTAGAACACGTACTACATCTTCCTTATTGAAGGGTGACAACACGGAACCTGCGTGATCTCCTGGTTTGGGGACACGTACCACATCCTCTTTATTGAAGGGTGACAACGCTGATACTAGACCAAAAACTCTATCACGAAGTCCCTCACTTTTATATCGACTTAATCGTTGGGCCAATGGCGAGCGGGTCGTTAGTTAGATAGCGCTATTTAGGTCTGACAAGCCTCACACCGTGCCGCAGAGGACGGGCGCGAACTAATGGATCTGGGCACGTCAATGATGATAGACATTGACACTAGGGCACCAACTTACTTCAGTCAGTAGTCGATATGGTAACGGGTCTAGTGGTTCACATGCGGTAGCCCCCACTGGTTATGGTTTGGAAAACAAGGAAAGTTGATTAACATATAGTTTCAAACAAACTCATGGTTTTGAAACTACTTTAAAACGAACACCAACTGTGAACTCGCTCAACTTTGTTGTTAACTCGTTGTTACATGCCTTGCATGCCTTTAGTTGCATATTTGTTGGAACTTGCTGTCTGGGAAGCTGGAGTGGTCATGGGTCAAGATACATGGAAACTCAACACAAGACTAATGGCTTTTACGTTTGGTTTGTAAACACTTAACAAATGAATTATGCTTCCGATGTATATTGTGAATTATTTGTAACGTTGTAACACTTAATGTTAATATATGAAAGTTTTATTTAAATATAACTATCAGTTCAATGTGATCGGTGGCTTGGATTCTGGTACATCACACGCCTTACAGGGATATTCCCTAGGTGGTGTTTTGAGGGTGTGACACACGAAGTGGATCATCCAGCTAGTGCGGACTGGTGCTGTTATTTGGTGCGACCTGGTCAGCCTATAAATAGGTTAGTGGAGTTATTCATTTGTAACTTTCCAGGGAATTTTGTCTCGAAGTGCTGTCGATTCTCTCTGTACGAAAACATTTTATATGAATGAAGAACCTGTTTAAAGTGACTTTCTACTCATCTACTCCTATTCTAACACTGATTGACGGTTTCTAGTTTGATTCCGCCGTTCTAGAAACTAGATCTGACTCTGATTGACTCGTATTGGACGATTCATCAATCCTACATGTTTGACTTTCGTGCTTGAAAACGCATAAAAGAATGAAAGAACACTTACAAAAGGTCCAAGCTTGAAGATTTGAACTAAAAAATTCTCAGGTATGAAGCTTCACAAGGAGAGCTTCAACTTAGAGAATGAAATTGAGATCAAAGGTGTGAATGAAGGTGATGAAGATGGTGGGTATTTATAGAGTTTGAAGAACCGTTAGGATCGTTCCTCGATAATTGAGCTTCGATCTGGACCATACATGTAAGGCACATGGTGTTGTAATACTAGGGGTGCCCCAAAACCATCAAACGGTATTGAGAAAGTTACAAAAAGGACTCTGAACTTCAAGTCAGTTGCTGAAAATTGCTAAAAATGAGTTTTCTGCCCAGATGAGGCTATAGCGTCGTGCCACGGAAAAACCATATAGTGGTGGCGTGACGCCACCACATGCCAGATCCAGAAACTTTAAAAAATTGTCAGGTTTGGTCCCTGCAACTTGTTTAGGCCATTTTTGACGCGTTTAAAGCCCGTTAACCCATTTTCAAGGCTCTACAATGAATTTTAAGTATAGGGAACATGAAATATGCTCAAAAATATCTCGGATGTCGGTTCGTTTGGTCGTATGGTTGCGTTGTTCGGTTAATTAAAACAAAACCCGAACGGACGCGAAAAACGATCCAAATTACACGACGAATGGAATTTTATCATGGAAATCACTAGAATAAAATATTCTAATGATTACATAAATTTTTGGATGTCCGGATATATTCAGAACGTGAGATATGCGCGAAAATGCAAACTTATGCACTTTTTGACGCTTTTAGTCCATATTGATCAAAAAGTTTATTTTTGCGCACCAAACGCCTCAAAGCATATTTCTAAGCTATGTAAGGGATATTTCGGGCATATTTAATTTTTGATCAAGTTCCGGTATGTTCGTTACAATACGAATCGGCATACTTTGCGCAGTTTGTCGAAATTAGTCCCTGTAAGCGAATAAACTTGATTTCGACACACCAAACCTCCCAAAACTTGTTTCTAAGTTATGTAAAGGTTATTTAAGGTATGTTGAGCCCATGTCACTATTCCGGAGTGTTTTTCGCATTAAACTGATTACGTTTACGCATCAGTTCGCGTATAACTTTCCTGAGAGCGATTTAGAGCTCGAAATCGAACGAGAAATGATATGTGTAAATGATACACATATTTATACAAATTCCAAGTATGAAATACAATATTTCATTGATTTGGTATTTGTTTGATGGTCGTAGTGACACAGGTGTCAAACTTTATTCTTTATTCAACCCGTTCATCCTCGAAATAGTTGAACGTAATTATAAAAATTTCTATTTGCAAAATTTTATCGTTTTTTACTCATAACTCATAATCCGAGTCTTTTGACTTTCTAATCTGTGTTCCCGTCTCTTGGTTTACGAATATATTTAAAATCCAACCCGTCTATCGGGTATTTTACCAAAGTCATTATCAAAGCAACCATTCTGGTATGCATTAAGACTTCGTTTTGATTTATTTGGTCGTCTTAGCTAAATCCATCGCTTTTATTCAACCAAGTTCTTATTCTTTATTCAATCCGTTTGACTTGTGCATGTGAATTTCATCACTTATGAAAAATCAAACTTTATCCCTATGCCTTAACATTCTCATTAGTCGGTTTGTATTTTTCATTTACATTGATCCTTATCCCTTCTCTCGGGCTCGTTATTCTAATGTAATACCTTTCCGTCACCTGGCTTGCGTTTACATTTATTATCAAACATTTTGCTTATTTGATCCATTTGGGTACCTTTTTAATTTGTCCCATCCGCCCCATCCTTACTACATCAGACGTAAACGCGTTCATTATAAGAAGTTCATGGTATCATGTGTTCACCACTTACTTAGCCAGAGTAAGTGGTCAACACATGGTACACATGACCTTTTTATAATTTTCACATCACGCCCCATGTAAGTAACGCCTTTATTCATTTCCATATTCTTGATTTCATTCGGTAAAACTTTATTTAATTGTTATATAACAATCATCAGTTTTACCCGTTTTGCTCTTGAACATATAAATTGTTTTCCTTCTATCAAACTATTTTACAATAACATTCGTTAATGTTATCGTTACTTTTCTCAATAGTATTTATATTGAGAATACTTACTTGGATGATTACTTCCGTCCAAGTTTCTATATGAACTAATTCTATTATTGTCTTGTAATTCACAATCGTGAATAACACATGTTTCATCATCTATATATTTAATATTATTATTATTAAAAAAATACTATTATTATTATTATTACTATTTTTTATTTATATATATCATCATCTGATTCTCCTCTCTCTCTCTCTCTACAACTGCTTCTCTCTCTAGCTCTCTGTTTCTCTCTCGATCTCTACCACCATCAACCACTGCCTCAGCCACTATCCACCACTGCAACCACCATATATGTGTGTGTGTGTATAACACAACAATCGCCGACAAAGATAAACAACAATCGCCGACAACATCTCACCGGAGATTCTTCAAAATGATGTCCGGCAATTACACAACAATCGACAACCAGAACGTTTCTGGATCTGTACCTGTAAATCACCATTTCATCTTCTTCATTTCTGTCATTTCATCACTTTGATACCATATCTGAGCCCTAAAATGTCGTATCTGTACAGAGTATCTATACACAAAACCTAGTAAAGCCAAACCAGACGGATCTACGATTATCTTGCAACAATGGCGTCCTCTGAACATACCGGTGACAACACCGCCACCGTGACGGCAACGGCAAGAAGGAAGCGTTACGGTGATTGATTTGGTTTAGGGCTAGGGTTTGTTTCGATATTTGCAGGTGAAGATGGAGATGGAGATTCATGATCTAAATCAGGGTTGATTGCAGCGATTCTTTGTGACGGAGAGGGGTTTTTGGGTGATTGATTTGGTTTAGGGTGAGGGTTTGTTTCAATATTTGCAGGTGAAGACGGAGATGGAGATTCATAATCTAAATCAGGGTTATGTTCAAGGCGGTTGTTGATGGCGGTTTCTTTGAAAGAGGAGATTCATGAAAAATAGGGTTTTGGATAGGATCGTTAGGATTTGTTGTATGATAATCAGGAGTTTGATGGCTGTTGCTTATGTTCATGGTGGTCTTCAACGATTTCTGGTGGTGGAGGTGACGACGGACGTGGAGGTTCCTAGTGGCCTTCAACGTGTTCCGGCGGTGGAGGTTGATGGCGGTCGAGAGAGTTTTCCGGTGGTTGTGGCTGGTGACATAAAGGATTAGGGTAGATTAGGGTTTTAAATAAGGGGGAAAGACATGAGGGAGGTGTAATGACATTTCTACCCTCATGTGCCCTGCACATGACTTAATTTAACTAGGTTTGGCCTAAAGGACATAACGTGCAAGATTTGCAAACATTAAGGACAAAACTCATCAATTTTAAAGACAAAGGACAGCGCCTGCAATTTGGGACATACATAAAGGACAAAACTTGTAATTTACTCGTTTTGCTCTTGAACATATAAATTGTTTAATTGTTATATAACAATCATCAGTTTTACCCGTTTTGCTCTTGAACATATAAATTGTTTTCCTTCTATCAAACTATTTTACAATAACATTCGTTAATGTGATCGTTACTTTTCTCAATAGTATTTATATTGAGAATACTTACTTGGATGATTACTTCCGTCCAAGTTTCTATATAAACTAATTCTATTATTGTCTTGTAATTCACAATCGTGAATAACACATGTTTCTACTTAATTTCTGAGTAAATTACAAGGTTTGTCCTTTATATATGTCCCAAATTGCAGGCGCTGTCCTTTGTCTTTAAAATTGATGAGTTTTGTCCTTAATGTTTGCAAATCTTGCACGTTATGTCCTTTAGGCCAAACCCAGTTAATTTTTTTGGATAAATCTGAATACCAAAGGGTATTTTTGTCTTTTTACCTATATATTTAATATTATTATTATTAAAAAAATACTATTATTATTACTACTGTTATTTATTTATATATATCATCATCTGATTCTCCTCTCTCTCTAGCTCTCTGTTTCTCTCTCGATCTCTACCACCATCAACCACTGCCTCAGCCACTATCCACCACTGCAACCACCATATATATGTGTGTGTGTAACACAACAATCGCCGACAAAGATAAACAACAATCACCGACAACATCTCACCGGAGATTCTTCAAAATGATGTCCGGCAATTACACAACAATCGACAACCAGAACGTTTCTGGATCTGTACCTGTAAATCACCATTTCATCTTCTTCATTTCTGTCATTTCATCACTTTGATACCATATCTGAGCCCTAAAATGTCGTATCTGTACAGAGTATCTGTACACAAAACCTAGTAAAGCCAAACCAGACGGATCTACGATTATCTTGCAACAATGGCGTCCTCTGAACATACCGGTGACAACACCGCCACCGTGACGGCGACGGCAAGAAGGAAGCGTTACGGTGATTGATTTGGTTTAGGGCTAGGGTTTGTTTCGATATTTGTAGGTGGAGATGGAGATGGAGATTCATGATCTAAATCAGGGTTGATTGCAGCGATTCTTTGTGACGGAGAGGGGTTTTTGGGTGATTGATTTGGTTTAGGGCTAGGGTTTGTTTCAATATTTGCAGGTGAAGATGGCGATGGAGATTCATAATCTAAATCAGGGTTATGTTCAAGGCGGTTGTTGATGGCGGTTGCTTTGAAAGAGGAGATTCATGAAAATTAGGGCTTTGGATAGGATCGTTAGGATTTGTCGTATGATAATCAGGAGTTTGATGGCTAAAGGCATATGTCCATAGTTTGGGACAACACACTATTTCCCTGTTTTGGAAATACATACGGTACCCCTAGCTTGAGGCTACACGCGCGTCCTTAGAAAAGTACATATTCCTGGATTGGAATACCACTATCCCTGGATTGGGACTGCCTTACATTTCTGAATTAGAGTACTACTATCCCCGGGTTGGGGAGGAATACTTTTAAACATATTGGTTTAATTTTGATAGTTAGTTGATAAACTCAACTTTATCACTTCGTTGAGGAACCGGTTGAGACCAACCCCCCCCCCCCCCCCTAGCATTGTAAGTTACCTATAGATCGAGTTCATTGGAACTCACTCCAAGCCATCGTTTTATAACAATTTTCGGGATGAAAATTCTTTCAACTAGGGGATGATGTGACACCCGACCTTCTCAGTGTAAACACAAACCCTGTTAACTTAGATATTCACTTGGACACCTCGTTTAAGTCCAGGAAAACCAAGTGTCTCGAAAATTTCACAAAACACTCACGGAATCGTATTACAAGTGAATAATTAATTGCGAAATTCTATGCAATGTGAAGTGAGTATGGACTACGTGAATCTTTGTGTTATGAGAATTACCTGAACTTGCATGCTACATGACTTTATGTGTTATGTGATTTGTATGTTCGTTTTGTGAACTTTCGTGAAACTACGTGTATATGCATATGACAATAAATTATTGGGAAATCTAAAAATAAAAGCGAATCGTATGTCTTAGTTTAAATTTCAAGGACGAAATTCCTATAACATGGGGAGACTGTGACAACCCGCACTCTCGATCCCAATCGTCGAGAAAGTTGTGTTTTATTATCATTCTTAGTTATTATTATTATTGCCATTATTATTAGTATTATTATTATTGTTATCATAATAACCGCATTAAGAGAAGTGTGTCGCTTAAATAATGGACTCGAGTAATGCACACATTACATTAACCGTTATATTCTGTTTATAAACAAGTTATTTCTAGATATAATACGATAAATTACGGGTTCAAACCTACGGGCCATGCCCAACCCAACTTACCTAAAAACCCTTCCCTATATAAACTCCTTATAAAACTTAAACCCTCATTTTTTTACAAAAACCTTACGCACACAAGAATCAGCCGTACATACTCCTCTGCACACAATCCCTTCTTCGACAACCGGAGATGTTTTCCGGTCGATTTCCAGTGTCGCGATCCCACCTCAAAACACACGCACACTTATGGCGGACCACCACCACAGTTGACGGCGCTGTGGTGGGTGGTGACGGATGATCGAGTAGGAAGATGAGGAGGCCATGGCTCGAGCAAGGGGCAGAGGTGTCTCAAGTCAGATTCCGGCATGTTTCAGGTTGAGCTCCGGCGAGGTGCGACGGTGTCGTGTTCGAAACGAAAGAGGTAAGTTGTTTTCTTTTATGTGTATTGTGCGGTTTGGAATCCCCAGTAGTGAGCTTTCAATTTGTCGACTTGTGTTTTTGTGATTATTAACTTGATACACGCTGTATAAGTTGTTTTGTTAAAGTGGAAGTGGGTGTCTTCATATTCTTGATCTGATGTTATATGTTAGTAATAGGATTTTAATGGTGTTCTATGGCAAATGCTTAACTGATTAGAATGTTTGCTTAATTATGCGAAGCATGGGTGTTTATTTTTCCGATTATTACTTCAAGATGTTAGGGTGTTTGGCATTTTGTTTCATATGATCAGGGTATGATGAGTATGATAAAGCAACACGAATATTTGTTTGTCTAACATATATCTCGAGAATTAATGTGAAAGGCCAAATTAAATCATTTGTTTTATTAGTCTCAATCTAGTAATATTTTATTTGTATCAGACTTCACGTGGTTCAAGTTGAGGTCCAATAAGATTTCGATTCCAAGTTTATGGCAATTAACTAGAGTCCCATAGTGAAAGGATGTTGGTGCTGTTTGGTTCAGTTGTATATTGAAACTGTTGTGATGCTACTGATGATCATATAAGGAATCCATGATTAAGGATAAATAGAAATTATATGATAGTTTTGGGAACTGTTGTGAATATATAAAACTTGATGAGAATAGGACGTTATGTTAACTGGATATGAGGGTTTAAAAAGTATGATTTAATGTGTTACAGAAATTCTAATTGTTGGCAAATAATATTGTGCGGATAATTGTTCATGCTAAGTGAATTGCTTGATGATATTGGGGTAATGGATTAACTGTCATGAGTTAATTTTCATGTGTGTATTACATATACAATAAGTGTGCTTTATGTGAACAACGAATACATGGATTATTTGTACGTGAAACATGTGGATTATGTGCACCTGAAACTAATTGTGTCGGTAACCATGATAGGACGTGTGTACTCAATTGATAAACAAGTAATTAATCATACCGAGCAAACTAAGGTGAGTTCACACTATCTATAAGGCATGGGATTCCCGGTGGTTGGGAATGGGTAAAGGATTAAATCGGAAACTGCGTGATCTCCTGGTTTAGAACACGTACTACATCTTCCTTATTGAAGGGTGACAACACGGAACCTGCGTGATCTCATGGTTTGGGGACACGTACCACATCCTCTTTATTGAAAGGTAACAACGCTGATACTAGACAAAAACTCTATCACGAAGTCCCTCACTTTTATATCGACTTAATCGCTGGGCCAATGGCGAGCGGGTCGTTAGTTAGATAGCGCTATTTAGGTCTGACAAGCCTCACACCGTGCCGCAGAGGACGGGCGCGAACTAGTGGATCTGGGCACGTCAATGATGATAGACATTGACACTAGGGCACCAACTTACTTCAGTCAGTAGTCGATATGGTAACGGGTCTAGTGGTTCACATGGGGTAGCCCCCACTGGTTATGGTTTGGAAAACAAGGAAAGTTGATTAACATATAGTTGCAAACAAACTCATGGTTTTGAAACTACTTTAAAACGAACACCAACTGTGAACTCGCTCAACTTTGTTGTTAACTCGTTGTTACATGCCTTGCATGCCTTTAGTTGCATATTTGTTGGAACTTGCTGTCTGGGAAGCTGGAGTGGTCATGGGTCAAGATACATGGAAACTCAACACAAGACTAATGGCTTTTACGTGTGGTTTGTAAACACTTAACAAATGAATTATGCTTCCGATGTATACTGTGAATTATTTGTAACGTTGTAACACTTAATGTTAATATATGAAAGTTTTATTTAAATATAACTATCAGTTCAATGTGATTGGTGGCTTGGATCCTGGTACGTCACACGCCTTACAGGGACATTCCCTAGGTGGTGTTTTGAGGGTGTGACACACGAAGTGGATCATCCAGCTAGTGCGGACTGGTGCTGTTATTTGGTGCGACCTGGTCAGCCTATAAATAGGTTAGTGGAGTTCTTCATTTGTAACTTTCCAGAGAATTTTGTCACGAAGTGCTGTCGATTCTCTCTGTACGAAAACATTTTATATGAATGAAGAACCTGTTTAAAGTGACTTTCTACTCTTCTACTCCTATTCTAACACTGATTGACGGTTTCTAGTCTGATTCCGCCGTTCTAGAAACTTGATCTGACTCTGATTGACTCGTATTGGACGATTCATCAATCCTACATGTTTGACTTTCGTGCTTGAAAACGCATAAAAGAATGAAAGAACACTTACAAAAGGTCCAAGCTTGAAGATTTGAACTAAAAAATTCTCAGGTATGAAGCTTCACAAGGAGAGCTTCAACTTAGAGAATGAAATTGAGATCAAAGGTGTGAATGAAGGTGATGAAGATGGTGGGTATTTATAGAGTTTGAAGAACCGTTAGGATCGTTCCTCGATAATTGAGCTTCGATCTGGACCATACATGTAAGGCACATGGTGTTGTAATACTAGGGGTGCCCCAAAACCATCAAACGGTATTGAGAAAGTTACAAAAAGGACTCTGAACTTCAAGTCAGTTGCTGAAAATTGCTAAAAATGAGTTTTCTGCCTAGATGAGGCCGTAGCGTCGCGCCACGGAAAAACCATATAGTGGTGGCGTGACGCCACCACATGCCAGATCCAGAAACTTTCAAAAATTGTCAGGTTTGGTCCCTGCAACTTGTTTAGGCCATTTTTGACGCGTTTAAAGCCCGTTAACCCATTTTCAAGGCTCTACAATGAAGTTTAAGTATAGGGAACATGAAATATGCTCAAAAATATCTCGGATGTCGGTTCGTTTGGTCGTATGGTTGCGTTGTTCGGTTAATTACGACAAAACCCGAACGGACGCGAAAAACGATCCAAATTACGCGACGAATGGAATTTTATCATGGAAATCACTAGAATAAAATATTCTACTGATTACATAAATTTTTGGATGTCCGGATATATTCAGAACGTGAGATATGCGCGAAAATGCAAACTTATGCACTTTTTGACGCTTTTAGTCCATGTTGATCAAAAAGTTTATTTTTGCGCACCAAACGCCTCAAAGCATATTTCTAAGCTATGTAAGGGATATTTAGGGCATATTTAACTTATGATCAAGTTCCGGTATGTTCGTTACAGTACGAATCGGCATACTTTCGCAGTTTGTCAAAATTAGTCCCTGTAAGCGAATAAACTTGATTTCGACACACCAAACCTCCCAAAACTTGTTTCTAAGTTATGTAAAGGTTATTTAAGGTATGTTGAGCCCATGTCACTATTCCGGAGTGTTTTTCGCATTAAACTGATTAAGTTTACGCATCAGTTCACGTATAACTTTCCTGAGAGCGATTTAGAGCTCGAAATCGAACGAGAAATGATATGTGTAAATGATACACATATTTATACAAATTCCAAGTATGAAATACAATATTTCATCGATTTGGTATTTGTTTGATGGTCGTAGTGACACAGGTGTCACACTTTATTCTTTATTCAACCCGTTCATCCTCGAAATAGTTGAACGTAATTATAAAAATTTCTATTTGCAAAATTTTATCGTTTTTTACTCATAACTCATAATCCAAGTCTTTTGACTTTCTAATCTGTGTTCCCGTCTCTTGGTTTACGAATATATTTAAAATCCAACCCGTCTATCGGGTATTTTACCAAAGTCATTATCAAAGCAACCATTCTGGTATGCATTAAGACTTCGTTTTGATTTATTTGGTCGTCTTAGCTAAATCCATCGCTTTTATTCAACCAAGTTCTTATTCTTTATTCAATCCGTTTGACTAGTGCATGTGAATTTCATCACTTATGAAAAATCAAACTTTATCCCTATGCCTTAACATTCTCATTAGTCGGTTTGTATTTTTCATTTACATTGATCCTTATCCCTTCTCTCGGGCTCGTTATTCTAATGTAATACACTTCCGTCACCTGGCTTGCGTTTACATTTATTATCAAACATTTTGCTTATTTGATCCATTTGGGTACCTTTTTAATTTGTCCCATCCGCCCCATCCTTACTACATCAGACGTAAACGCGTTCATTATAAGAAGTTCATGGTATCATGTGTTCACCACTTACTTGGCCAGAGTAAGTGGTCAACACATGGTACACATGACCTTTTTATAATTTTCACATCACGCCCCATGTAAGTAACGCCTTTATTCATTTCCATATTCTTGATTTCATTCGGTAAAACTTTATTTAATTGTTATATAACAATCATCAGTTTTACCCGTTTTGCTCTTGAACATATAAATTGTTTTCCTTCTATCAAACTATTTTACAATAACATTCGTTAATGTGATCGTTACTTTTCTCAATAGTATTTATATTGAGAATACTTACTTGGATGATTACTTCCGTCCAAGTTTCTATATGAATTAATTCTATTATTGTCTTGTAATTCACAATCGTCAATAACACATGTTTCATCATCTATATATTTAATATTATTATTATTATTATTAAAAAAATACTATTATTATTATTATTACTATTATTTATTTATATATATCATCATCTGATTCTCCTCTCTCTCTCTCTACAACTGCTTCTCTCTCTAGCTCTCTGTTTCTCTCTCGATCTCTACCACCATCAACCACTGCCTCAGCCACTATCCACCACTGCAACCACCATATATGTGTGTGTGTATATAACACAACAATCGCCGACAAAGATAAACAACAATCGCCGACAACATCTCACCGGAGATTCTTCAAAATGATGTCCGGCAATTACACAACAATCGACAACCAGAACGTTTCTGGATCTGTACCTGTAAATCACCATTTCATCTTCTTCATTTCTGTCATTTCATCACTTTGATACCATATCCGAGCCCTAAAATGTCGTATCTGTACAGAGTATCTGTACACAAAACCTAGTAAAGCCAAACCAGACGGATCTACGATTATCTTGCAACAATGGCGTCCTCTGAACATACCGGTGACAACACCGCCACCGTGACGGCGACGGCAAGAAGGAAGCGTTACGGTGATTGATTTGGTTTAGGGCTAGGGTTTGTTTCGATATTTGCAGGTGAAGATGGAGATGGAGATTCATGATCTAAATCAGGGTTGATTGCAGCGATTCTTTGTGACGGAGAGGGGTTTTTGGGTGATTGATTTGGTTTAGGGCTGGGTTTGTTTCAATATTTGCAGGTGAAGATGGAGATGGAGATTCATAATCTAAATCAGGGTTATGTTCAAGGCGGTTGTTGATGGCGGTTGCTTTGAAAGAGGAGATTCATGAAAATTAGGGCTTTGGATAGGATCGTTAGGATTTGTTGTATGACAATCATGAGTTTGATGGCTGTTGCTTATGTTCATGGTGGTCTTCAACGATTTCCGGCGGTGGAGGTGACGAGGGACGTGGAGGTTCCTAGTGGCCTTCAACGTGTTCCGGCGATGGAGGTTGATGGCGGTCGGGAGAGTTTTCCGGTGGTTGTGGCTGGTAACATAAAGGATTAGGGTAGATTAGGGTTTTAAATAAGGGGAAAGACATGAGGGAGGTGTAATGACATTTCTACCGTCATGTGCCCTGCACATGACTTAATTTAACTGAAAAAATTAACTGGGTTTGGCCTAAAGGACATAACGTGCAAGATTTGCAAACATTAAGGACAAAACTCATCAATTTTAAAGACAAAGGACGGCGCCTGCAATTTGGGACATACATAAAGGACAAAACTTGTAATTTACTCGTTTTGCTCTTGAACGTATAAATTGTTTAATTGTTATATAACAATCATCAGTTTTACCCGTTTTGCTCTTGAACATATAAATTGTTTTCCTTCTATCAAACTATTTTACAATAACATTCGTTAATGTGATCGTTACTTTTCTCAATAGTATTTATATTGTGAATACTTACTTGGATGATTACTTCCGTCCAAGTTTCTATATAAACTAATTCTATTATTGTCTTGTAATTCACATTCGTGAATAACACATGTTTCTACTTAATTTCTGAGTAAATTACAAGTTTTGTCCTTTATATATGTCCCAAATTGCAGGCGCTGTCCTTTGTCTTTAAAATTGATGAGTTTTGTCCTTAATGTTTGCAAATCTTGCACGTTATGTCCTTTAGGCCAAACCCAGTTAATTTTTTTGGTTAAATCTGATTACCCAAGGGTATTTTTGTCTTTTTAACTATTTATTTAATATTATTATTATTAAAAAAATACTATTATTATTATTACTATTATTTATTTATATATATCATCATCTGATTCTCCTCTCTCTCTCTCTACAACTGCTTCTCTCTCTAGCTCTCTATTTCTCTCTCGATCTCTACCACCATCAACCACTGCCTCAGCCACTATCAACCACTGCAACCACCATATATATGTGTGTGTGTATAACACAACAATCGCCAACAAAGATAAACAACAATCGCCGACAACATCTCACCGGAGATTCTTCAAAATGATGTCCGGCAATTACACAACAATCGACAACCAGAACGTTTCTGGATTTGTACCTGTAAATCACCATTTCATCTTCTTCATTTCTGTCATTTCATCACTTTGATACCAGATCAGAGCCCTAAAATGCCGTATCTGTACAGAGTATCTGTACACAAAACCTAGTAAAGCCAAACCAGACGGATCTACGATTATCTTGCAACAATGGCGTCCTCTGAACATACCGGTGACAACACCGCCACCGTGACGGCGACGGCAAGAAGGAAGCGTTACGGTGATTGATTTGGTTTAGGGCTAGGGTTTGTTTCTATATTTGCAGGTGAAGATGGAGATGGAGATTCATGATCTAAATCAGGGTTGATTGCAGCGATTCTTTGTGACGGAGAGGGGTTTTTGGGTGATTGATTTGGTTTAGGGCTAGGGTTTGTTTCAATATTTGCAGGTGAAGATGGAGATGGAGATTCATAATCTAAATCAGGGTTATGTTCAAGGCGGTTGTTGATGGCGGTTGCTTTGAAAGAGGAGATTCATGAAAATTAGGGCTTTGGATAGGATCGTTAGGATTTGTTGTATGATAATCAGGAGTTTGATGGCTGTTGCTTATGTTCATGGTGGTCTTCAACGATTTCCGGCGGTGGAGGTGACGAAGGACGTGGAGGTTCCTAGTGGCCTTCAACGTGTTCCGGCGGTGGAGGTTGATGGCGGTCGGGAGAGTTTTCCGGTGGTTGTGGCTGGTGACATAAAGGATTAGGGTAAATTAGAGTTTTAAATAAGGGGGAAAGACATGAGGGAGGTGTAATGACATTTCTACCCTCATGTGCCCTGCACATGACTTAATTTAACTGAAAAAATTAACTGGGTTTGGCCTAAAGGACATAACGTGCAAGATTTGCAAACATTAAGGACAAAACTCATCAATTTTAAAGACAAAGGACAACGCCTGCAATTTTGGACATACATAAAGGACAAAACTTGTAATTTACTCGTTTTGCTCTTGAACATATAAATTGTTTAATTGTTATATAACAATCATCAGTTTTACCCGTTTTGCTCTTGAACATATAAATTGTTTTCCTTCTATCAAACTATTTTACAATAACATTCGTTAATGTGATCGTTACTTTTCTCAATAGTATTTATATTGAGAATGCTTGCTTGGATGATTACTTCCGTCCAAGTTTCTATATGAACTAATTCTATTATTGTCTTGTAATTCACAGTCGTGAATAACACATGTTTCTACTTAATTTCTCTTGGAAACATAATCCTAGATAGGTATCCTATTCAGGTTTTCCAAGTTTTTATCCTACATATGCAACAGTCAGTCTCTACATATTTGTTGCATATTACTATTTGTGCAATAAATTTAAAACGTGCACCTGGTAAATGCTTGCCCTAACGGGCTTTCCTTGCCATTAATCTTTTTCTCTATCATTACGCGATTTAGGTCATTGGTGAGCATGCTCTACTTGTCATACTTCGGACCGTTCCTCTGTCATATCTGCAAATTGTTAAACTCTAGCCATCTTCAGTTGCGAGTGTCCTTCAACTAAAAATGTTTACAAAGATTAGTAACGTCGACATCAATAAACGCCCGTACTATTATACAAGGCTTTCTCATGTTAACACATGTAATTTCGTTAACTATATCGATCCTTTATCAATTCAATTGGGGTAACGTGTATTACACGATAACCCTATGTGTTGTTTACAACACTTTAACATGCTAAACTGTTAATATAATTGTAGGATCGTTTTCACGACCAAAATGAGTCGTTCAGAGGTTTCTTCTCAATACGAGAGGCGGAAACTAACGTATTGAGTTCGATTCAGCTAGATATTCACTTTAATTGTCTTTCTGATTGATATAACAACGTTTTACAGCGAGTAGACACTTCAGCAGCATTTCGGCTCTGGAATTGGAAAGTTACAAATGAAATGGCACACCTGGTATTTATAGGCTAGCTATTTCGCACGGAATGGTTGGTACGAAATCAGTTTCACACGAAATAGTCATTTCGTGCGAAATACTCCTAAATCCTAATTTCTCGTACTTCGTGCCCTGATCTATACAATTTAGTACAAGACTCGATACAAGACAAAGTCGACAGACATATGCACTGGTCGTGCAAACGATCCTACATGTGGTATCAGAGCTACGGATGCTCTGCGTGTAATCGTTTGCGAATCGAACGAGTTTCGAACGATTCCGATCAAGTTTCAAACTGATTCGGTGAATTTTTAGATTGTTTCGGTTGTGTTATGATGTGTTTCAAACAATTTTAGATCTGATTAGGCTTGTTTCAGTTTGAATCTTATACATATCAGATCTGAAACATTGTTTTCGGATTGGTTTTCACAGATAAAATCGAATAAAAACTGAATCGGATTGGTTTTGACTAGTTTCGGATCATGATTTGAACATTCTGATTGATTTCAATCTGTTTTGATAAATTTTGTTAAGTTCGGACTGTTTTCGATTGAATTTCGATTTGATTCGGTGTGATTGGAATCAAGTTTTAGTAAGTTTTGGACTGTTTAGATCTGAATCTGAGAATTAAGTTCTTAAAATTTTTGAAACTTTACATCAATTTTGGCTGGATTTAAATTGATTAGTTCTTGTGATATAATCTGAGTTGGTTTAAAAAACAAATCTGAATCTGATCGCATGTGTTGTTCAGATTAAAAACGAAACTGAATCTGAATTGTTGTTGTGAATTTCGATTAAAGGTTTCGACCTGAATTGAATCAATTTAGGACTGTCTTGTGTGATTTTCGGTGAATTTTGAACATTTTCGACGAATTGTTTGTAGATTCCAGACTGATTCAACATGTTTCGTTGATTATCGGTTTGATTCGATTGAAATTTCGATCACTTCGGATATTTTATATCGAAGTTTCAATCATTTCAGATTTGTATCAGTGTTTTCGAATCTGTATCAGTGATTCATAAACTTGCTTTCATTGTGCTCAAAAATAGTTGAAGAAATATGATAATGTGTTGATTGTTTGGTGACTAACTGAATCTGATTCAATATATGAGTTGTATGTAGTGATTGTCGATTTGAACTAATTGATTACTGTTTTGTTTAAGTGTATAAAATCATAACAGATTCTTAAATCGATCGACTATTGAACTGTTTTGATGTTTCAGTGATATTAAAGAAAACAAAATTGATTGATTGTTGGTCGATATATGTGGTTTGTTGGAATGTGAGAAACAGTGAAAAAATTGTTTTGAAATTTCAGATTTGATTTGAATATTAGTGACAATCTTTAGTGTCATAAAATTGTTTTGTTATTATGTGGTTATAGTGACGGGTTTAGGTGCTGTAAATAGTTTAAATTGAAGAAGAAAGAGCTGAATGTGTTAAGGTGTGGCATATTGGCTGTTATAAAAAATTTGAAAAATGAAGTGACGTTTCATAGATATATGATTTGCTTGGAATTTGAATTTTATTGAAAAATGGAGTGTACACTTTTCAAAAAGAAATAAATACCTCAGGTAATAATTCTTGGAAAGTAGTGATTGTATTGGGTATTAGGTTTGAGATAAATATTTTAATTCAATTTCTAAGTGGACCAGGCACGTAATTGGGCTGTAATACAACATTGTTTTTGGGCCATTGGGATTGGATTAAATACCATTGGGCTGAGTTTATTTGATTAGTGGGCTGTGATTTTTGGATTGTTTGGATTAGTGGACCGCTAGCTTGTGGATTAAATTTGGGTTACAAACATTTAGTGGGCTTCGTGTAAATTGAAATTTGTGGACTTTGAACTAAAAACAAAGTTTTGAACCAAGTCATTTAACAAAGAAATTGTGGTTAAAATGTTTGACGAAAAGGAAAACGATAACCTTGAAGGATTAAATGATTGGTTTGATGGGTTTTGGGTTAAGAGGAGAGAAGATGAGAATAAAAATATTTGGGTTAGAAGACTTGAATGTTTTTTGTGTAAGAAAGATGAAACAGTTAATGAGTTGGAAAAGCGGTATGAAAGCTTACTTGACAATTTAAAAAGGTACGAGATAAGAATGTCAAATGCTGAAAAAATATCAAAATTTGCAGACGCGTTACCTTCAGAGTGGGATGAATTTTTGATTGAAATAAAAAAGGATTCTAGATTTTCAGAATTTTATCCAAGAGAATTCATCAATAAGTTTAAAACACACAAGTATGAAAATGATAAGAAAAAGAAAGGTGTGTTAAATGAAATAGAAAAGAATTTTGAAAAAATAAGTTTGGGTGTGATCTTTGAAATGAGAAGAAGAGTATATATGTGTCTTGCAGCAAAAAATGTTATGAAATATGATATTAAGAGGGGTTGTTATATTGACGAACGTATGAATCCTCATGACTTTGTTAAAATTTTTTGTGCAGGTACATACAAGACAGAGACAGAGGTAATTTCAAAGAATGAAGAATCCGAGAAAAATGAAGCTTCAAGTTCTGAACCAGTGTGCTCAAAATGTGATCTATCTAGAGCAGACAATGTCAAACTCTTGAAAGATGTGGAGAGTTTGACATTGGAAAACAAAAATTTACAAGAAAATGAAAAAGAACTCCAAAAGAAAATAAAAATTTTAGAAAATGAAGACGTGTTTTGGATAAAATTAGAAAATAAAGTTTTGAAAGAAAAAGAAACAGAATTTTAAAATCAAATAAAAGTTTAGAAAATGAAAAATCTGTTCTAGATAAAAATAAAATTGAAAATGAAAAGCAATAAATTCTCATCTTGAGAAAATCACTCAACTTGAAATTGAAGTTGAGTGTGCTAAAAATAAAATTGATGAGTTAGAAAAAAACATTGAAAGGTTTTGTGACCTCATCAGTATTGCTAGATCATATATGTCCAAAACCGATCAATGAAATTCCAAAAAGTGATAATGTCACAAATTATGACAAGGTCATAATTGAAGACTATGATGATAAAACTGATGATGAAAATAAGAAAAAGAAAATATTTTTGAAATTAAAAGAAAAATTTCAAGAAACTGTATTACAGTCTACTGAAAAAGTTGAATGCTCAACGCAAAAACCTTTAAAGAAGAATGTAGAACAAAAACAAAATGTTAAAAATTCAAAAAAATTTCAAAACAATAATAAAAGATCATCAGTTCAATCATCCAATCATTATAAAAAACCACAAAAAGTTGAAAATCAAAACTCACAAAAAGTTGGTAATAAGTGGTGCAAGTTTGACCACAGTGCTCAAAAGTCAAATCAAGCTTTCAGGAGAAGATGGGATGAGGATTCTTCAAAGACAAATCATTATGATGATAGAAAACTGCGAAATGATCAGTACTACAAATCAAATCAGTGTTATGATTTGAGTGTTTGGTTTGAAAGTGGAGATTGGTATGATAACAGGGTGTGTTACAAATGTGGTTTTGAAGGACACATTGTTGTTAACTGCCAGAGTCAGAGTTTTGAGACAAGAAGATGCTATGAATGTCAAATCAGAGGACATATTGCCAGAGATTGCCCAATGAGATCAAAGAGAAGATCGAGGGCTGAATCTCATAAAATGGTGAAGAACTCAGTCAAAATTGAAGAAAAGCCCAAAGAACAGAAAGTGAAAGAACAGAAATTGAAATTATCACAAGGGCAGAAAGATAGACTAAGAAAGCAAAGAAAGAAAGCAATGGAGTATTTGAAAAGATTTTGTCCTCGGATACAACCGATAAACCAGATAATAGTTCTGATAAATCGTTTTGCTCTCCAAAGACTGGTCAGTCAAGTAAAACGAATTAATCAGATACAAATCTGAGGACAAAAGAGAGGATAAAGAAAGAAAAATTGACTAATCAAACTGATAAAAAATCAAAGAAAGTTAATTTTTCGGATAAAATCTTTATCAAAGTTTTTGAGTATAAAAGAAACTGTGAAAGATCATTCATGTCACAGGTTGATAAATTTGGAAAACCTAAATCTTGTAAGGATTGGGTGCCAATAAAAGATGGCGATGAATTTGTTTCTGCGAAAACAAAAGAGCCATCTTCTGGCGATGAATTTGTTTCTCCGGAAGCAAAGAAGTCACGTTTTGGCGATGAATCTGACTCGTCAAAGTCAGAAGAGCCACCAGTTGAGCAAAAAGGAGAAAATTCAGTTCCGCCAATGGATGATGTCAACTTTCCACCATTACAAACTGAAAATTTTAAACAAAAAGTTGGTAAAGTGGAAATTTCGGATCAATTCTATTCTGAAAAGAAAGAATTTGATATCGAAAAAACCGTTCAATGGAAAAGTGAAAAATATTTTTGGAAAAATGGTCGAGGGTAAGGTAAAAGGGGTTAAAGAATTTTATGAATCAAAAAGATATGTTCAAACCCCGAGTGAAATTGAAAAGGTCACACCCAAGGCTGGTCAGGCTTGGGTGCCTGCATTTTTTGCTTAAAATCCTGACTTGCCGGAGCTCCCAAGTTGGTAATCGTGGAGCATGAATCGGCATCATTCTTGAAAAATGTTTGTGAAAAACATACAAGTGGTTTTTACAAGTTGATTGAAGAACAATGTGATGAAACCCCATGTGTGTGAAATGGCAAACAAAACTAATTTTTCGGAAAAACCATTTTGATTAAAACAAACTTAAGTGTTTTGAAATCATAATTGGAAAATAGTTTGTTGCCAGGGGGAGTTCTGATTGTTTACGCCAAGTGGATGGAGAATTGAAGCTTGAAAATCAATTTGTCACTTTATTTTGTACAGTTTGTTTTCAAATTTTCCCAGAAAATCAAAATTGAAGCATATTTTGATTTTAGGGGGAGTAGAAAATTTTAGAAATTTTGAAAATTTGAAAAATTCAAAAACATGATAAAATCTATAATGTCAAAAACATCGAAAAATCAAAAAGAGTTTTGTGTAAAAAGAGGAAATGATAGTACATCAATGGACTATCAGTGCATGCTAGAGAAATGTAAAGTTTTATAAAGTTTTAAACAGTCTCACTAGGGATGTGTCGATAGGCTCAGCTAAGACTAGTAGTTTTCCGAAAATGATACAAACATAAAGCAAAAAGCCTAAGTCTGGTGGGAAACACGGTCGAACGCATAGTACTTAGTTTTGTCATTCTTGACTGTGTGCCTGCTTGGTAATTGCTGATTGTCGAAAGACACAAAACCGGTTAAATTTGTGAGCTTTCACAATTTTGCTGAAAAGTCACTGTGATTCTGTGTTTTCATTTTGCAAAGACTTAAACTTGTTTTATTTCTTTATTTTTGTTTAAGCATTGGACATCCTCTGCGTATACTAAAGTATCGACCTGGATGTTAGTGCCTAAACATTCTACTTTATTTTCTTTGGTGTTTCGTTTAAGCTTTGGATCACCTCTGCGTATACGGGAGTATCGACCTGGTGGTTAAAGCCTAAACAACTTCAACTTGTTTTTTATTTCTTACTTTGTTTAAACATTGGACTTTCTCTGTGTATACGGAAGTATCAACCTGATTGTTAATGTTTAAACATTCTGCATTAATTTTTGCACAAATCACAGTTGATGAAAGTTTAAAGGCATTACGTGAGTTAGTGTATTGCATGATGAGGGGATATGCTAAGATCGTGGGGCGCATAAGACTTTAGTGCTATCTAATGTACCCTAATGTATCAGTAAGCATTATGAACATCTTAGAGGAGTTTAAGTGGATCACAATATCGATGATCTAGGGTGAATTGTTTAAAAGCTTTAAGTGGTAATGTTTAGATCAACGGTGCAGCTGATTTGTCTCATAAATCTGATATGATCCTCTTACACATACTCACAAAAATATGTTTGTATATAGTTTATTTCCCTAAATCCAAAAAGATTTTATGTGTGTTTTAGCATCAAATTTTGAAAAAAAAAACAAAAAGATTTTATTTCATCTTATTTTCGACAACTGATGTTGAAAAGCTGATGTTCAAAATTCCAAATGCTAAACATGATGAATAACATGATTGGGAGAGTTTGTTAAAATGAGAAATGTTTTTGAAATGACTAAATGGATCATTAATTTGAAACCAATTTAATCATTTTAAATACAAGTGGTAAGCATAAAGTTAAATCTTAATGTTGGTTAGAGTTTGTGCAGATCCCCGTGTCGAAGCCTGTGAAGAGTTAAAGACAGGTTTCTAATACAAAACCTGTGAAAGTGCTATATCATATTACGATCCCGGAACAACTTAAGGGGGAGTCTGTTAGCAAAGGGGAGTCTGAAGAGTGAAAGAGCCAGACTCAGATTCTGGTAAATAGCTGATAATGGTGTTTGAAAGAGAGAGAGTTTGAAGGATGCTTCAGCGTCAAATACTTTGAAAAAGTGTGAAGACTGATCAAGAATGAAGTTTTGACGTACTGAAGACTCCGTCAACATCCAAGGGGGAGACTGTTAGTGCATATGTCTGTTGACTTCGTCTTGTATCGAGTCTTGTAACTAGAATGATAGATCAAGTCACATAGTACAAGATAAACAGGAAAAAGGTCAAATATGGCATGTTCACACGAAATGACCATTTCGTGCGAAATCAACTAGTGTCATTTCATGCGAAATCAAATTTGGCCATTTCGTGCGAAATAGCCATGCCTATATATATATGTGTGTCTTGAGATTTCATTTGTAAGGTGTGATTTTGGAGCCGAGGTGCTGCTAAATTGTCTCTAGCCATTGTAACGTCATTTAATCAATACAAGAGACTGTTAAAGTGTATAACAAGCTGAACGAAGGTCAAATCTTTGAATTCCGCCTCTGATTTGATCCGAGAACTCTTCTGAATGACTCGTTTGGTCGTGCAAACGATCCTACATGAAATTATGATTAAGCACTCATTTTTTGTAAAGTGTACTGTAAATGACTTGTCACAAATCTGTGATATGCTCAACAGATTGTTTTCAAGTTCGATGATATAGTTCACTTTGTCAAACGTTACAACTCCATTTGTTAGAGTTCCTTCACCAACTATTCTGCCACCCTGATTTCCTGCAAATCCAACATATCCTCCGTTGATTGATTTAACATCGTAGAGTAGAGCCAGCATTCCAGTCATATGCCTTGAAGCTCCGCTGTCCATGATCCACTTCGAGATTATTGACCTCGGAAGCCCCTGCATACATCAAGGAAATTCATTCAAACAATGAAGCCCATGATTTCTTTACCTTTGGAACACTACCAAACACAAGATCACATGACACATCAACTTTCGGAACGTTAAAGATGACGTTTGGAACAACAGGTTTAGATTTTGGTTTTAAATTTCCATCCTTAATTGGTAGGAATTCCTCAAGTAACTTGTCTAGTTCAAATTCAAGTTTTTCAACATCATTTACAAAAACTTTTGGTTCAGATTTTAGCTCATTTTCCATCTTCTTCTCTTCAACTGATTGTTTTGATTTTACCACCCATGATTGGTTTTCAAAAATTTTCGTCTTCGGATAAACCTTTGAAGTCTTTTTGATTTTCGAAGATTCGCCAATCTCAAAGGTTGACTTCGGCTTTTCTTCGGACTTCAAAGATTCACCTCTTTTCAAAATTCGAACAAGGGAAATCATTGGTGTTTTTCCCTTAACATCAGTTGAAATTTTAGGTTTGGGTTTTTGCAAAACTGGTTTCTCAAGCTTTTTCACGCACTGGTGGTTAAAGCCTAAACATTTTCAAATTGTTTTTTTAATTTCTTATTTTGTTTAAACATTGGACTTTCTCTGCGTATACGAAAGTATCGACCTGATTGTTAATGTTTAAACATTCTACGTTGTTTTTACACAAATCACAGTTGATAAAAGTTTAAAGGCATTACGTAAGTCAGTGTATTGCATGATGAGGGGATATGCTAAGATCGTGGGGCGCATAAGACTTTAGTGCTATCTAAATATACCTTAATCGTATTAGTAAGCATTACGAACATCTTAGAGGAGTTTAAGTGGATCACAATATCGATGATCTAAGGTGAATTGTTTAAAAGCTTTAATTGGTAATGTTTAGATCAACGGTGTAGCTGATTTGTCTCATAAATCTGATATGATCCTCTTACACAAACTCACAAAAATATTGTCTGTAAATATTTCTTTATTGCTTTTTATTTTAAAAATTTCGAAAAAGATTTTAAGTGTGTTTTAGCATAAAGTTTTGAAAATTCAAAAAGATTTAATTTCATCTTATTTTCGACAACTGATGTTGGAAAGCTGATTTTCAAAAATTCCAAGTGCTAAACATGATGAACGATAGTGGGTTGGGAGAGTTTGTTTGTGATGAGAAATGATTTTGAAACTTGAATTTCAAAATGAAAATTTAAAAAAATCGATAAGTTGGATAATCAAGGTCATTAATTTGAACTTGATCATCTGTGAGGGTTACTGATTTTGATCATCTTAAAAGTCAAATATGATAATAGACATTTATATGTTTAGAAAACTTTCACCAGTCAAATCTGAACGTTTGAATAATGTTAAGATTTGACAGGAAGCTAAATTGAAAGGGGAGCAAGATTAAACGTCAAATCTTAGAAATTCGGGGCATCATTCAAGGGGGAGACTGTGGTTTCACTTGAAGATGTTATCCAAGGCAGTTCAAGACTAAACATCACAGATTTCTAGCTATGTCCAAGGGGGAGATTGTTAGTGCACTATGTGTGTGGCCATAGATAGAAATCTATCTGTACATGTAAAGTCTAGTGTCTTGAGTCTGTAAAATGCCGGACAGAGATTTCACTAGGTGTCGTTAGGCAATGTCAGGTCGTATACGGTACGGCACGATGTGAAGAATCTGAGCAAGATCCAAAGTGATGTCATCATTAAGCAATGATGACATCATATACAATATCATATGCACATTTGATTTCGTACGTAATAGCATGCACGCATAGATTTTGACTTCGCACGAAATGGAGTTCGGACGATTCAATTCGCACGAATTGGGAGAGATACATTCATACGAAATGATCAGTCAACTATAAATATCAACTCATTTCGCACGAAGCATGAATCAGAGAACATCTTCACACAGTCCATTAGTTCATATCTTCAAGCACAAGTTCATCATCTACATCAAGAACACTCCGATTACATCACGTCTCTTAGATCTCGAGTGTTCGTTGTATAGATCGAGTCGAAACTCTGTCCGGTTGTCGTCGTTACGTAATAAAACGATAATTATTTATGTTTTCGCACGAAATCACCTTTGTGATTCATTTCGCACGAAATAGTTCGTTCATTTCGTACGAAATCAGTATTTCATGTGAGATTTGGTTGATTTCGCACGAAATCACTATTTCGCGTGAATTATTTCGTACAAAATCACTAATTCGTTTGAGATTGAGTTGATTTCGCATGAAATCACTATTTTGCTTGAAAATTAGGATCATTTCGCATGAAAACACTCATTTCGTGTGAAATCATTTCGTGTGGTCCCATTTCATGTGAAAGTTGTTTTGCAGGTTATTTCGTTTGCACAGGGTATTTCGTTTGAAGTGATTATTTCTTTTGAAAGTGTTGATTTCGTTTGAAAAGCTGTTTGTGTGAAAGTTTATACCATATCATGGAAGTGGAATTTTATAACGCGTTTGCTACTGCCCCGACTACTCAGGCTACCATTGGTCAGAGCATGAACATGGAAAATGAGACTGGAACTTTGCAAAATCCCCCGAAACTAATGGGCATTGAGGAGTATTATGGTTGGAAAGACCGATTTGAAAACTGGGTTCAAGCAAATCATTTAAGGTCTTGGGAATGTATCGAGAAAAAGTATGTTAAGCCGCGTACGGATTTGGGAGTTATCAAAGCAATTTCTGAATTGACTGACAAAGAACGAGACATGTACAAAGCAGAAAAGATGATGATAAGTTTACTCCAACAACCTGTGAAAGAAGACATCTTCATATTGCTTCAACACGATAATACTTCACGTTCGATTTGGGAAGCACTTAGAATCAAATTTGAGGGAAGTGAGAAGATGATCAGAAGTAAGAAATCATTGCTAAAGAAAGAATTTGACTTGTTTACAAGTTTACTGGGTGAATCTTCAAAGAAGGTGATTGAAAGATATTGTCACTTAGTGCGATCTATGTCTTTGTTAGATATAGTCAAAGATCAAGAAGAATGGGTTGATAAATTAGCTGATGCATTACCTCAGAAAGAATGGGGAACATATTTGATGATCTTGAAGAACACTGGAGAATATGACAAATTGACAATTTCCCAGTTCATTGAAAAGATTGAGGGTCAAGATCTTGAGCAACAAAAGATTGCAAGGATGAACAATCCAAGTGGTCAACAAGACATCAAAATGTATTACAAAGGGAGTGTTCAAGATGTTGAATCAAGTCCAAAAGTCCAAACTGCTTTCAGTGAAGAAAACTCATCTGGTTTAGCAAATCAAAGTCCAAACAGCAGCAGTGGATTTTCTTCATATCCGAGTGTTAATCCGAAGTCAACCTCAAGTCATCAATTCCATAGCTAAAATAGCAGTAATGGTCATATATTACACTGCAACATCGCGTTGCATCTTCAGAATGGTCAAAATTTCTCTAAAGAGGTCGCTAAATGACACATGTCATTACTTGCTACAGTGTTAGAATCATATGAGGGATTGGTTGCTGGAAGAATCAGAAATCCTATGCTGACAAAAGAGGATTACGATCAGATCGATGCAGAAGAAATGGAACTTATGGATATCAAGTGGTGATTAGCGAGTGTCTTGAGAAGAGCTGAGAAATTTAAGATGATTACAGGGAGAGATGATTTCAGAGATGCTAGTGTTTCTACTTTGGGTTTTGATAAATCTAAAGTTACTTGTTTTTGATGCAGGGAGAAAGGACATTTCAAGAGGGAATGTAAAAATCGAGAAGCAAGTGGAGCACAGAATCCATTTGGAAACAATGATTATTATCAGAAAGCTATATATCAACAAGTTACTCATCAACCGTATCAACAACAAGAACCACAAACTGCACATGCTAAAAAGGCGATCGAAAAGTCAAACAAGAAAGGTTATTTTGGTATAATTGATCAAGATGGTGAAAAAGTGGCAGAGGGTTTCAGTTGGGACAAATACATACCACCTGATTCAAAAGTAGTAGCTCTCACTGCACAAATAGTTCAAGAGCCAGATTTGATGAAGGAATGGATGAAAGGGATTGCTAGTGATGAGAAAAACCAAGATAAAGAGTTTGTTTCTTTAGATGATTGTTCAGAAAGTACTCAAGTGTTTGATCAATCATCATCTGACAGTAGTGATGATGAAGAACAGACACAAATAAACATTGGAAAATCTATGTTATCTCCTGAAAGTTTTCAATTTTATTTTGCAGATAGATTGGAAAAGCTGAAGGAGAGACGAGCAGCAAAAGAACAGAAAAAGATGAAATGTGGAAGTGTTGCTCAAAAAGAGAAGTCTGAACATAGTGAAGAAGTTAAAGTTGCTGAGAAGATGGTTGAAGCTGAGAAGGTGACTGAAGTTGAAAAAGTAGTTGAAGTTGAAAAGATAACTGAAGACTACAAACCATGTCTAAAATGTTTGGAATCTTGCAAGCAGTGTGAAGAAAAAGATGAAAAGTTGTGTGAACTCAACAAGATGAAAGAAAAGTTACTGTTCGATGTAAATTATGTGAAAGAGTCGTATGATGTGTTGAATAGAACAGTGAATGGTTTACAAAAGACAAATTCTGAAAGAGAAGATGCATTGACTATGATGAATGCTATGATGATGTCAAAGCAGAAAGCCATAAATCATTACATCGAAAAGTGTGCAAAATTGAAGCAAGAGTTGGAAACCGAAAAGATAGAGAATGAAAGAATCAGACGGTGGTTACAGAGTTATTCTAGTTCTGATTATTTGATTGATAGAATTTATCCAACTGTTGCAGGTTTTGAAGCTTTTCAAGACAAGAAGTCTGAAGAAAAGGATACTGGTAAGAAACAAAGTGCAAATTATAACAAGTGTCCGCTTCCGATTTGGGAAGGTTATAATAAATAATTTCTTTTATCAAAATCTAATTTGAGTGACGAACCAATCAAAGTGGCATATACTTTGATTGATTCAGACAAATTATATTCTGATGAGGAATTTCCAATAAGAAGTGTTCAGATTGAAAAGATCAAAAAGGTTTTCAAATTAACAGAAATTAATATTTCTGAAATAAAAGATGTAAATCTTAATGAAAAACCTAAAAAGTACACTTCAAGAGTTCAACAAAAGCTAAACAAGAAAAAAGGTTACAATTCTGGTTCTGGATTTCAAAAAAACCAAACCATAATGGTAATTTCAAAAAGAAAGGTTTAGGTTTTATTCCACCGAAAAATTATAAAAATGAGAAAATTTATAAACCAAAAACTTTATTTATTTCAGGAGCAAGTTCGGAAGAAGAAGAAAAGAGCTCATTCTGGAAGCAATCGAACAAAGAATTCCTTGCTAAAAAGCAAGAGGGAATGAAGAATGGAGTTCATCAGAGAAAGGAGACAAGAACCTGTTACCGATGTCAAGAAGTTGGTCACATCGCCTGGAACTGTCCTAAGGCAACCAACATAAAACAGGAAGTTGTTTCTAAACTCAAAGAAAAAGTTGTTGATAAAAATGAACCACCAACTGAAAGATTCAAAGTGTTTAAAAATTTAACATATGAAGTTGGTGAATGTTCAAAAAGGTTTTACAAAAGAACGGTGAATCTTGACAACCAAAAGTGGGTTGTTAAGAAATCTGATGTGAAATCCGGCAATGAATCTGACTCGTCAAAGTCAGAAGAGCCACAAATTGAGGTTAAAAGTGATAATTCAGTACCGCCAATGGATGATGTCAACTTTCCACCATTGCGGGCTGAAAATTTAAAATCAAATGTTGGTAAAGTGGAGATCTCGAATCAATTCTATTCTGAAAAGAAAGAATTTGATGTCGAAAAAGCTTTTAATGTAAAAGTAAAACATATTTTTAGGAAAATGGTCGAGGGAAAGGCCAAAGGGGTGAAAGAATTTTATGAAGAAAAAAGAAATGTTGAAACCCCAAATGAGACTGAAAAGGACACATCCAAGTTTGGTCAGGCTTGGATGTTTGTGTTTCATATGTAAAAATTCTGACTTGCCGGAGCTCCCAAGTTGGTAATTGCGGAGCATGAATCGGAATAATTCTTAAAAAATTGTTTTTGTGTTGATCTAAAATTGTTAAATTCTACAGGTGGTGGAATTGCCGGAACTCCCAGGTTGGTAAGTGTGGAGTAGGAATCGGCATTTTCCTGCAAGTGGTAGTTGTTTTTAAATTGTCATATTTTGCTTTATATCTGGTAAAGTTGAATCTTCAAGTGGTTGAAAACGAGATTTTCATCTACAAGTGGTTGATCAAGGTCATTAAGTTGAACTTGATTTAACTTTCATTCAAATTGTTTGAGATAACAAAGTGATGAATGAATCCCTGATCTTACAAGTGGTAAAATCAACAAAACTAATTTTCCAGAAAAAACCATTTGATTAAAACAAACTTAAGTGTTTTGAAATCATAATGGGAAAATAGTTTGTTGTCAGGGGGAGTTCTGATTGTTTATGTAAAATGGATGGCGATTTGAAGCAATTCACAACAGTTGTCATTTTATGTGTACAGTTTGTTTTCAATTTTTTCTATAAATGATTTTGAATTTTAGGGGGAGTAAGAAATTTCAGAAAATCCAAAAACATTAGAAAATTTGAAAAAGTCAAAAACATGATAAAATTCAAAATAAGTTTTGTTGTGAAAAAGAGGAAATGATAGTACATCAGTGGACTATCACAACACGCTAAAGATTTGGAAAGTCAAATGTGATAAACGGTCTCACTGATGATGTGCCAGTAGGTTTTTACACACTTAGTAGATTGTGTTCGAGATATAAACCTAAATTTCAAACTTACTTATCTCGTGGGGAACATCTCTCGGATATATGGGTAACCCCCGAAATCTTGTTTGAAAGACCCCTCTTTCTGAGATACTAGGTCTTTATGCTTAGTGATATCTGGGGTATTATCCTGAGACTTCTGATTTTGCGGAAGCAATGGCCTAGTCCCCGTATAATACTTTTCGCTTGCTTGAAATAAAAGCACCCCCCTCAGCATAAAAATGATGGAACATTGCAAAATGCTAATCATGTGCTGTTAAAGAAAAGATTCTCTAAAGGGAACACACCTAAAGTCGAAGCCATCATCTCTCTGATTTTGCGGAAACAATAGCCTGAGCTCTCATGGCCCTCGCATTTAACCCTTTACAGATATCATCTAGGTATACTCACCTGTAACACTGAATATTGGGATCTGGATATGGGAGCATATTCTGAGGTGGGACACGCGTATAAGTTTAAGTCTCTAAAAAATTTATCTCGTATCTCGAAACAGTTGAACTTTGTGTGAAAATTTAAGTGGATCAGTATACTGACAATCTAAGTGAATCGTTTAAAACTTAAAATGTTGAACTTTGTGTGAAAATTTAAGTGGATCAGTATACTGACAATCTAAGTGAATCGTTTAAAACTTAAAATGTTTAAAGCTTAATGGTGTTGGTGATTTGTTTCAAAAACTGATATGATCCACTTACACAAACTCATAAAAATATTGTTTGTAAATATTTTTTTTCTTGTTTTTCATTAAAAAAAAATCCAAAAAGGTTTTCAGTGTGTTTTAGCATAAATTTTGAAAAATCTAAAAAGATTTTTTTTTCGACAACTGATGATTGGAGAGCTGATTTTCAAAATTTCGAGTGCTAAACATGATGAACAAATGGTTAGGGATAGTTTGTTTGAAATGAAAAAGTTTTAGAAATAAATATGTCAAATTTTGAATATTTTGCCTACAAGTGGTCATCAGAAGCTTTTAAATGTAAAATCATTCTATTCATGCTAGTGATTTATAAATTTGTCAAATGTTAAATTTGTGAAATTTATTTTGAGGTAGAGAATGTGCAGGTTACAGGTTCCTGATTCTGAGTGTTACAGAGAGCCAGATTACAATTCTGAACCTGTAAAAGGAGCATAACATGAAAAGAGATTGAAGATTGGATCAACATTCAAGGGGGAGTTTGAATGTTAGAAAGCCAGGTTTAAATTCTGTGGTACACGCATACTGCTGATGCTGATGAACTTAAGGAATCAAGAGATCTGATCAAGAAAAGAGAGAGTCAGGTTAAGATCCTGGAAAAGAGAAAGAAGAAAGAAGATTGAGGATGTTTTACATTGTCAGATACTTCAGGAAGAGCAAAAAGACTGATAAAGACTGAAGACGTTGAAGACTCGACACTGAAGACTTTGTCAACATCCAAGGGGGAGTCTGTTAGTGCATATGTCTGTCGAATTTGTCTTGTATCGAGTCTTGTACTAAATTGTATAGATCAGGGCACGGAGTACGAGAAATTAGGATTTAGGAGTATTTGGCACGAAATAGGAAACAACTATTTCGTACGAAATCAGCTATTCATTTCGCACGAAATGACTATTTCGTGTGAAACTGATATCGTACCAACCATTTCGTGCGAAATACTGCTGATGTCATCATGTCGGCCATATTTTTGTCAATTTGATCAGGTTTTAGTTCGAATTTTGGTCCAATTCTTTCAAGGCTTTGTTAAAATAGTGTTTCGCATATAATATGAGAAATTCAATCTATTTTAACCGTTAAAACTTGTTTAATTTTTAAAAGAAGGTGTAGAAATCAGAGAATTGATGAAATCCAGCTGAATTCGATAAGAATTTCTCCTCCTGAGCTCTGATACCACTTGTAGGATCGTTTTTACGACCAAAACGAGTCGTTCAGAGGTTTCTTCTCAATACGAGAGGCGGAAACAAACGTATTGAGTTCGATTCAGCTAGATATTCACTTTAATTGTCTTTCTGATTGATATAACAATGTTTTACAGCGAGTAGACACTTCAGCAGCAATTCGGCTCTGGAATCGGAAAGTTACAAATGAAATGGCACACCTGGTATTTATAGGCTACCTATTTCTCACGGAATGGTTGGTACGAAATCAGTTTCACACGAAATAGTCATTTCGTGCGAAATGAATAACTGATTTCGTACGAGATAGCTGTTTCCTATTTCGTGCGAAATACTCCTAAATCCTAATTTCTCGTACTTCGTGCCCTGATCTATACAATTTAATACAAGACTCGATACAAGACAAAGTCGACAGACATATGCACTAACAATAATTATAACTTACCAGATTATGCAATCAAGTCTCGAACAGAACACACTTTACTCTTTAACCTTGAGCTCTGATTACCAACTTGTAAGACCCTTACTTGTATTTATCAATATTCATATAAATTTGTATTTATGATTATGCATACATTTGAAAAATACGGGTTTCTTAAAACATTTAAGAAATTAGAACATTTTGATTTAATATATAAATATCGTCGTTGAAAACCTGACGACGAACATAATGCGGAAGCTTGATTCTTGATCGTGTTCGGTTCTTCATTTAGCTTGATCGTCATCCGGCCCTTCAAGATATACCTACATTTCATAAATCATGAAATGAGTTAGTAATTCTTAGTTTATAACGCGTTTAATCAAGTCTGAATGTCAAAATGCACAAGAAAAACAAGTTTATCCAGCTTCTATATCCCTCGTGGGGCGTGACCGGGGTGAGGAATCTTTGTCGCTGGCCGCGACAGCCATCGCGTGACGTGACAGTGGACCTCCTTACCCGTCGCTTAGCGCGATGAGTCCATTTCCACCGTAAGTTATTTTTTGGAGCTGCATCTTGCGCAGCTCTACATCTCAAACATGTTATGCACAAAAACTTGCATAACTTTCAAAATACATATCCGTTTTACGATCCGTTTCTTTCTACGTGATAGTAATTTGAATTCCCATCATGTGGAGTCTAAACCCGACATCTAAATTCATAAAATGGTAGATTTCAAGCCCTCGGCTTTAACTAAATTTTTAAAAACTTTTGACCCGTTTCATGATTTATTAAACAACTTGTTTCTAAATCATCATAAAACCTTGGACAACTTGTTAACTCAGAAATCCCTAGCTCGTAAACATAAATTTTATGAATTATGGGACCAATACCCAAGCTATGCGAATAATTCATTTTGACCCGTTTAGGGGATTTAAACATTTAAATTTAAATCTCGCTCATCTCTTATCACACTTCGCATTTCCACATTAAAATGTCTACTTATATTCCACCACAACCATTTTTATGGTGGATTTAATGTAATGAACCATTTATTCCGAATACTACCACTCGGTTAGTCATTTTACGGAAAGACCCATGTTTAGGTGTTTGACCCAATGGCTTATGCCTATAACTTTTATGCTTATCAAAGGCTTACATGATCATAATACATGTTCCTATACAACCCTTAAGGGTCGTTTACCCGATTTGCCGATCAAGGGCGTTTTGGTCGACTTTAGTCCCTCCTTTTACGACGAAGGACTTTCACTAAGATATTTGACCAAAATCGCACGTTTAACTATAATCTTATTTACGCGTACCTGGCTCGGGTCAATGTATTGACCCGTTTAATAACTTGCCATAACAATTTGCTAATTCTTAGCAACACAATTTCTATGAGTCGTTTTATCCTGTGAGCATAAGACTCGACAAGCACTTATTAGTCATTATTTGTCAAATGGCGTTAAAATCACCATTTGACCCGTTTGGTCTAAACGACCAAACATATTGTACTTATTATCGAATGGTATTCATTACCATTTCATTTATTTAACTCATTGCGGATTTCTCACCATATGGTCATGTGTCTTAATTCCGCTTCTTGCGCGTTTAAGCCAAAATGGCTTACGACATAGGGTGTCGTTTAAACTTCAACTTTTATCGTCTACGCATGACTAGATTACCGTTTTACCCTTATTATTCGTTTTGGCTATACTTGTGAGGTAGCCATTCAAAAACTCATTTTAAGTACGTCATCACGTGACCAATTTACCATTTCGCCCATTTTTACCATTAAACATGGTTTTTAACATTTTTTTTATTTGTTTCGACCCGTAACAATTCGCGTTGGAACTCATGTTTCGGATACTATCTTTGTCGTTATTATAACCTACAAAATAAATACGTATCCTACAAAAAGCTGTAAGATTCACTTACCTTGCATCCTATATACGCTTTTTCTTCATACTTGATTCGTTTGACCCGCTTGCTTTCCAAGCCTCCACCTAGTTTGTCAAGCGTCAAACTATCAGTATAATTCGTAAGAAAGTTAGATTAGTCATTTTTAATCACGATTATTCCATCTTACGGATTTTATGTCGAAATCATTATTCTACCTTATTATTGGTCAGTTTGACTTTCAAAAGTCAACTACCTTTAATCATATAAAATGATTATTTAAGTTCAACCACTCATTTAGGCATTTTTTGTCAATTATCCGGTAGGCGTTATCTTTAAGCCACCGCTTTAACTAATCTCTAATCTAGGTTTATGCTATTATTAACGTCAAGTTAACTTAGCTCTCGATTATCAAGGCTACTTTATTCATTCCTTATGCAAGAACTAATGGTTTTCATCTTTAAGTGAAATCCGTTTCATCATACCATTAGACATTCATCCGAACACCTAATATAATCAAGTTCTACATATCGACTAGTAGATATCATGATTTCGAACATCTATTTACATGAATAAAATCTCCATTTTCATCATGACATTCAAAAACCATTTCAAATCATGTATGAACAAGTACTCAAACTTATCAATTGTTTAAATACCTTGCCTTACTATTCATTCGGTTTTCAAGCTCTAGTGATCCATCACTCCTTGTAAACTCGGTAACACGCCTAGCTATTGTTATAATCATGCTAATCACTCGTGTTCATGGCTTTGTTTATATTTATAATTGATGATCTAGATGTTTACAATGATGTTCGTAGTCTAGGTTTGTTAGGATGCATGCTTGATTGATGTCATGATCGCATATGAGTTTGTATTTTTACTAGAGTTTTGATGTTCCTATGACGTTGGGTTAAATCTTGTTAGTTCTAATGCTTTAGTGATAAATAATCACTACACAAAAAATGCCATCTAGTGGCATGCAAAAAGTGCCACAGAAAAACAAAAAAGTGCCACTAAAGAACCTTGCAAGAATGGGCGGCACACAAAAAAAGTGCCACAAGAAGCGCTGACGCTAAAACCTTTTAGTGGCACTTTTTCAATGTGTCACACAAAGTTTTTAAGCTTTTAGTGGCACATATTTTTTGCCACAAAAATCATACCAAATTAAATGCCATTGACATTTATCATATTAATTTTAATTAATTACAATTATCATTTATTTACATTAAAAAATAAAAACAAAATTGTAAAATGTAGAAATCATAAAATAATCACTTCAATTAAAAGTTCAATCAATCTTCCAAAGATTCCAAATGTCTAATAAGTTTCTATCTAAGTCTAATGATCAAACATATAGCCCAAATAAACAAACAAATGTATGAATAAAAACTCAAAACTTCATTGTATTCATGAATCTCTTTCACAATCTTCATGCGAGTTAAATAATCATCGTGTTAACGTTTTCTTAGTAGTCATACTTCCACTTCATAGTTCCCAACACTTGCTACTTACTGTCACTACATCAGCCAACTGACTATACTCAACCTGAAATTTCACAATTCATGTTAAATTGATTAGATCTGATCACCCACATCGGAAAACCTTGTAGTTTGACTTCTTTAAATTCTTGACTCAGAGGAGTTCCAATTTTGAATCCATCTGGGTAGCATTCACCATATTCCAACATCTTTGCTGCTTCCTGTCCAAACATCTACACAAGCACCAGAAAACATAAATTATGTTAATTAATCATACTATTGATAAAAAATATAAAATAAATAAGAGCTATTAATGCTTTTTCAAGTACTAAATTATAACAATTTTGTTCTTTATAATTCAAACAAGAATCAAATTGGTCAATTGCATCAGCTTTGACATGCTGGTAATTACTACTATAAAGTATAAGCTATAGTCAGGAATAAGGTGGTAAAATGGCAAGTCGCTCGCTTGTATAACAGGTCCAACATACTGGGTAAGTTCTGGTACATTCTAAGACAGATCGGGTCAAAGTTCAGGTACAAAAATAGTGCCAGTTGAATAACCATCTAATCTTATTAATATAATGACTAGGGAGTAGGGTGCAAACAAGACTTGCACAATATTGTTTTGAGGTCAACCCGACAAAAATTTACTTCTTTGGAGAGTATGACTATGAGAGTATGAAATAATAGTTTTTGGTCGCATTTGATCGATTCACCAGCTTCATTAAAGGTAGTCCGGTGCAAGACTTATCACCAAATTCTCTGAAGCAAACATCAGCGTATGCAATGCTGTCTTTCCTGCATATGTAAAATAGTAACCCATTAAGTAACTTTATCATAATTCATAAAGTCCACCGCTTTTGCGCTTTGCGCCTCGGGTTTAGACCTCGTTGCGTTTGTGCGCCTCTCGCTTTTTAAAACCATGCACGAAATAGAAAAGAACTCTACATTTTAATAAAGATTTTAGCCCATGTGGCATTGGTTGATGTCACACCAGCACCAACTATAGTTGTTAATAGCGAATAGCAAACTATAGCGACAAGCTACCTATACGCTACGTAGCGATAGCGATGAAATAGCGGGCGCTATTTTATGTTTAGCAATACAGTAGAAGATAATTTTAGAAATATTTTATATGTTTATTTTATCAAAATACGCTCTTTCCGTATGTATATTAAAAAAAGAAATTTCTGCTATTTTTAGGCATAGATTATCGCTATTTATAGTAAAACAAAAAAAACCCTATAATCCCCCTATTTCCACGCTCTAGAGGCGCCAGAATCAGATTGCGACCAATAATCGCATCGCCACGCTAAACGCTATAGCTAGCGCTATGCTCGCTATTAACAACCCTGCCTAATGTATTAGATTTGATCCCACACTACACCTCACCTTGCAACACGTTACTCAGGATGTGCATTATTTTGATGAAATCCACTACAAAGACTCACATCAACACCATCATTTTGTTTACCAAAAGAACCATATGAATGCACAGTTCTAGTAAACGAATTCACTTCTCCATCTTCAGACTCTTCAAACCGCTTCCTCTTCCTTCCACTCTGTTGCAAGTTGGGGAATATTACAAAATTAGTTTCGATGCATATGCTGATTACCAAAAGAATGAATTAGTTTGCAAACTGTGAACTCACAGAATCTATAAAGATATACAGTAATATAAGCACCTTCTATCTTACATTTTGAAGTCATGGTTTCATTATACAATAACTATACACATATAATGAGAAAGCAGTGTACGAATCTACTTTGAATAGCCATTTTAAAATTATTCGAACCAGTCAAGAGACAAATTTACACATAAGACTAACATAAAATATAGTATTTTCTTTCTTAGGCACTCAAAATGAGTGGTCAAAGAATTTAAAGCATCAGAAAACTAACATAACTAGGCGTTGTGATTACGCGCGTTGCGCGATAGGGATTAGTGTATTCGCATAGTATAAATGGAGATAAAAAAAACTATAAAATAAATGATGATATGTGAATCAGTAATTTTCATGAGTTAATATACATAATCACCCACTCAGAACCGCTGTGAGAAGGAAACAATCTGAAGTCAAGTTGAGGGTGTCTTGTCTTCCTACAGCTGCAACCTGCAAGTATGTTTCAGAAGAAAACAAAGGTAAGAGTGATCAATGCATCGCAAGCATCAAAGAGTTAACTAATGTAGCTTACACTTGACCTTTTGCCCAATGCGAGAGTTGATAAAGTTGAACCATTTCATCTGAGGCATGGCATAGAAGAAGTAGATAGCTGCGAGGTTGCACCATCCACGCAAATCCCATGCACAAAGCCGAAAAAACACACATCTTCATTTCCTTTACCATTAAGAGAAGAATCATGCAAAAAAAATTCATAGTTTTTTTTTTTCCTTTCAAAAAAAATTAAGAGAAGAATCATGCATATTGACATCTTGACTAGTGGAAGCCCCCTTATTTTTGGAACAAAATGAAGGATAAATGGGAAAGCTCTTCATGTACAAAGGGTACCAGATTTCTGGGCAACGATTGTTTCCACCTGGCACGTAAACGCCTCCACCATGCTGCCTCATTAGGTTAAGACATAAAAAAAATATGTAAGTTTCAATACAAACAAGCATTACCAAGAAACGTTGGTTCAAAATACTGTAAACTAATAGTAACCACCAAGGCCAATATAACCTCACTTGATGCAATTTCTGTTTTCTTGGAACGGTTTGAGCTAAAGAATATGCCCTAGAACATTTGTATCCTCAATGCTGGCTGGAGTTGAAGACAACATCAATCTTTCGGGATGTGGCATAGTTTGCTGTAACATAACTAGATTAAGACTGAACAAGTTTGATTCATGTGTTGATATATGAAACTAAAATTTAATACTCACAAGCACTAAATTGCCTCCAGTAGCCACCCCTGCAGATAAAAACACCACTTGATGAGAATTTGAAGCACTAAAATAGTAATCCGTTGAAGAGGCCAAAATGCATTACCAATCTTTAGTGATTACAATTTGTAATCATAGTTTTCGATAGCGAATAGCTCCTGTACATATCATAAAGTAGAAAGTACTACTCTGTATAAAATCTAAAACAGTAAAAAATGTCTTTTAATAACTGTTTAAGCTCGTTACTGTTACAGCAAACAATTATACGAATTCATGATATTTAGCCACTTACAAGAACGCTAAATTTGGGCGAAATTTAGAGTGATTGTCGCCGAATTTTAGCCTTTCGAAGTCTTCTACAAAGTCATGAGCCTTACGTGTCATGAGTCTTCTACAACCAAAGTTTGTGTGAAAGGTTAACATTTTGTAATATAAGAACCACAGTAAGTAAATACACATGAAAACGCCTATCTAATACGATGCAAAATCATAGTAAATCAAACAATAATTCTTCATCACAATTAAACATTATTCCATATCAACCATATTTCACGGTCCTTAGGTGTAAACAGATAAATTTTAACACATGAAAGGTAAACCAACTTATATCACCTACTTCTTATTTGCATAAGCAGGGCAATCTTAAAAAAAAACCAACCCACACCCAGACCCGCAACCCTAACCACACTTGTCTTTGACTAAAAATAGTCAAACATCATGAAATCAAAACCTCAAATGGTCAAACGACACAAATCTACAAAAATTACCAACAAATCCACTACAATTACAAAGAAATTCAGAATGTACGTACCGGTTTCGGAGTCGCGTCAGAGATTGAGGTGGATGAAGATGACGATGTTCTGGTAGTTAGCGTTGTGGTGCAACGGCATCGTGTATTTTAGGGTTTAAACAAATCACTAAAAAGAAAGAATGCAAGCACAAGGATTCAATTACATGTTGTACAGAAGCCGCAAACCATCTACATGCCGGAACTCAAGGTTACTCATATCGGGGATCGACCTATTCGCAAGCATTGACCGAACCGTTCCAAGAACATTCACTTCAGTAAAAAAAAATTAATTAGCTTGTATGCGTTATGCAACATCTCATTAGTTTAACATAAAACTAAAAAAGTTGTTTTACGGTTTTACCATCGCTTTTTCCGGTTTTTGATGAAATCAGTACATATTTACTGATCTCAATTGCATTCAGAAGTGGTCCCTTTGTTGAATCTGGTGTCTTTTTAAAAGAAAATGAAAAAACAAACGACAAACTGACATTCATATAACTCGGTTCATATAACGTGTAGCTTCCATTTGCATTTTCTTCGATATTCACCAAAGCGTTACTATTAAGCTCTAGCCTAATAGTGGACATAGAGCACTTATTTAATATAGATTATTAGAGAGTGTGTGTGGGGGGGATGAATTAGCTTATAGAGAAGTAACACCCAATTAGTAATGATGTACAAACTAACATATGAAACAGTAACATTAGTCCATATACAAGCTTTTCCAGTTAGAATTCTAACATATTTTCTCAAGATCTAAAGTTCTTAACAAAACTAATACCACTTCAATTCTAGAGATTGCTGTTGGTATCATCGTCATCGGAAACCCAGGACCAATCGGAACGGATGGTCTTGTGACCACAAACACAATCATTTACGAACAATCCACAACAATCACAAGTGTTCATGATGAATTGAAACGAAACTGATTTGCAAAACAAACTAACCGAATTGAAATTGAATAAACTAGAAACTTGAATATGATAACTGAATGTAACACACGTTCTGATTACAAACTGACTGAACAACCGATTAACAAGGGAGTTTGGCAGCCGGTTTTATAGGGATGAACAGTCACGTCGTTTCCCAGTCACAACCGTTCGCGAATAGTTGCGATGTTCCAAAATAACCGCCTGGTGGTTATTTGCTGATAAGGGTCGTGACGTTTCATAAGTTCTGGCCCAAATTCCTTATGTTAACCGCTAAACTAATGGACTAGACATAACATCCTTGTTCGACCCATACATATGTGGCCTACGGCCCAAATGACAATAAAACATAACATACTAGTGTTTTGACCCATTACTAAATAAACTAAAAAAATAAATAAACATAAACTGGCCCGAGGCCCATAGCTTGTAACTCGGATGATCTTGATTACCATAACGATCTTCATTCTCCCCCTTAAGCAAGAACATCCGAGCCCTTCGATCACGATCACTCCTTACGATTTTTGGTGACCTCGATCTTGACCACCATGTCATCGTCGCTTGAATCGTCGATCCATCCGCAATTGCTTGAGCTTTCGGCCATGCCAACTTTCTCTCTTGCACGCTCCTTCTTGATGTAATCGAAATACCATTCGACCAACTCTAGATAATAAATGTAGGCGACCTTCATCTCGTAAGCGTCATCCGCTTCGTAGCCATACTTCACCGATATATCGCCCCACATGTCTTTCTCCATTATCTCATCGAACCCACCGTTATGCTTCACGATGCGGTGTAGTAGTATGAGACTGAGATCACGTCCATCAATTAACTCCGGCGACATTGCTTTCTCACAAACAATCCCTAGAAAATCCGTGATGAACCAAACTAAAATTTCTTCGAATGGTGCGTCGAAGAATCTTGGATGCTTCTTGATTTCTTCGTGTAGTGTAATAAGATCCCCTGGTTCAATGCAACTTTCCATGATTAAATCTCTTTCAACAACATCCTCCTCGAGTTGAGAGAGAGTTATTGCCCGTTCCCGAAGCATTTCTCTAGATTGGCGCGGATTATCCTTCTCGCCTTCAATGTAGATTAACAAAGCCTTCTTTGCTTTCTTGGAGTACACAACCTTCCTAGCGTTTGGACGTTCACCGTACACTTTCTTTTTGTTTTTCGACTTCTCGAATTCTCGTTCATAATAATCCCCCAGACACTCTTGAAATTCTTCTTTCTCTTTCTTGTAGCCATTATCAACCCCAAGATTATCGTAGAAAGCATTAAGATAATCTTGTTCCAAGTCGGTTTCCGACTTGTCTTCATATATGTCGAACCCCTTTGATCGACAACCAAACATTTTCTTCAAAACACACTTCTCACCCATAGTAACCGTCTCAATCCCTTGAAACAAGAGTTGTTCTAGACTTAGAACATTCTTGTCAAGTTTTGGTGCGTAACTTACGCACGGGATTGTCTTATCCTTGCCGTCCACCGGCACTCTCACTTCACCAATTCCATGTACGAACGAAAAATCTTTCCTATTTTCGTTCGTTACAACCCCGAAGTGTCTCTTGAAACACTTAAACAAATTACGGTTTCCCGTCATATGCGTTTTAAACGTGGGATCCACAACCCAGATTGAATCCCATTTACCCCCGCAAGTATCCTTCACAATATAATCACACTCGACTGGCAATGGTGATAATATAATATACTTACTAGGGCAAATTGACGCGATGTGGCCAAACTTCTTGCACTTGAAACACCGAACCCCCGGTTTTCTCGGCCTACCCACTGGTGCATTAGGTTTCTTCCCGGACTTCTTCACGAAACCCCTTTGAAACGCTTTCTTTGGAAACTTTTTCATTGGTGATACCCCGGTTCGCATGGTTGGCTTCCCCTGCGCGTACTCATCCGCTTCCGCCGCCCAGCCGCACTCTCCACTACGAACAAAAACATCATCACCATAATCGGTAACCACCGATTTCCCTTTGTTTCCACGAACCCGGTTTTCTTCTTGATCACAATCCCTTCCGCTTCCTGTTAAACCTTTGGCTCTGATACCAATGTTGGTATCATCGTCATCGGAAACCCAGGACCAATCGGAACGGATGGTCTTGTGACCACAAACACAATCATTTACGAACAATCCACAACAATCACAAGTGTTCATGATGAATTGAAACGAAACTGATTTGCAAAACAAACTAACCGAATTGAAATTGAATAAACTAGAAACTTGAATATGATAACTGAATGTAACACACGTTCTGATTACAAACTGACTGAACAACCGATTAACAAGGGAGTTTGGCAGCCGGCTTTTATAGGGATGAACAGTCACGTCGTTTCCCAGTCACAACCGTTCGCGAATAGTTGCGATGTTCCAAAATAACCGCCTGGTGGTTATTTGCTGATAAGGGTCGTGACGTTTCATAAGTTCCGGCCCAAATTCCTTATGTTAACCGCTAAACTAATGGACTAGACATAACATCCTTGTTCGACCCATACATATGTGGCCTACGGCCCAAATGACAATAAAACATAACATACTAGTGTTTTGACCCATTACTAAATAAACTAAAAAATAAATAAACATAAACTGGCCCGAGGCCCATAGCTTGTAACTCGGATGATCTTGATTACCATAACGATCTTCAATTGCAATGAATAACGTCTGAGGGACAATTAATCAATCCATTCATATTTAAATGCATTAAAAACTAGAGTGATGATCAAAAAAACTTAAATTAAGATTTTGTCAAATACAACTATAGATCAATAGTCACACTTACCACAACTAAACTAAACCAAACCCTAAATCTCCATTACAGCATGTGTTAAGTAAACAAACACAATTATAGATCAACAGTCACACTTAATGCACATACATCCATATAAAAACAGAAATCTACTGTCAGATTTGATTCTAAAAGCAAAACAGCTAATTACATAGAACAACTCATTTTCAAAGGAGAGTGATCTGAAATACGAGAAATGGAACTCACTCTTACCAAGCAGAGAAAATGAAGACATATATGAACAGACCACGACCTAACCTAACCCTAGTTGTTAAATATGGTTCACCGGATACAAAATCAGCCAGATTACTACTACTGGTGAATTCCGCTCCTTTAGTGACTTCTGGGGGTGCAATTGGGCGAATGAGAACCAAAATCGATGAAGGCTTGGGGAAGGAAATTGATTTTCGTTAACAATGATTTTAGATATGGGAAATTGATTTTGGGGGAGATGGTTTAACTGCAGAGGGAAAACTAAAAAATATGAGAGGGAAAAAATTTAGAAGAAATTTTATTAAAGGGTTTTTAGGAGGGAAAAGGAATGCTTGAAAATTTAAGTTTTTAAAATTACTTGAAATTTTAAAGCGCAATTAAAAATTTATATAAGCTTCAATGGCACATACAAAGTGTCATTAAAATCTTAAATTGGTGGCATGAAAACTAAATGACATTAAAAATGTGTGCTAATCAAATATGGCATACACAAAGTGCCATTAAAGCCTAAATTAGTGGCACAAGGGCTAAATGCCACAAAAAAACGTGTGCCGCTGAATGGCATTTTTTTTTGTAATGAATATGAGTTTTGAAGATAACCTGCTGTTTGTAACGCATAAGCGTCGTTGTTGTTCACTAAATATGTTAACGGAACCAATAGAAACTCGTTTTATGTCACTAAGAGCTGAAACAGAAAATTGTTTGGCATATACAGCCAAGTTCAGTTGGTGGTAACAGGGTCATAACTTAACGAAAATTTGATTTGCTTGAGTCTATAACTTGCTATTTCGAGATACGCTTCTAATGGCGCTGGACTCATGATTTTTAGACGTCGTTTACTATATTAAATAAATTATTTCGTTTCAGCAATTAAAGTTGCGTTTTCTGCAGAAAATGCAACTTGCGTTTCGTCTCATAACTTGGTATGTGTTTACTGTTTAGATCTGAAAATTGTACTATAGATGCTCTTAAGTGTCCGTGCAAACCTCCAACTAGAATTTCGTCAATCAGATAAAAGTAGATTTTTAAATAAATAATTCGGCGAACATGGTCAGATTACGGCGATTCTGATCACTGTTTGGCGCAAGATTTCTCACGGAAAATCCATTAGGGGTTTGGTCACCAAATTTTTACACAATAGTCTATGCTTTGATTGACACATCTTGTAATGTTTTTGGAATTTTTCTTTACACGAACTATTCCGGATAACACTCCGAAAACTGTCCGAAAATGCACTATAATGCTGAACTGTTATTGAAGAGTATTTTAAATCTTTCGTGACACTTGTGTTATTGCTAAGCTATGTCGTGATAAATGCATGCATGATATTTAGTATTGTATGATAAAATGTGCTACGTGCTAGATACGTGTAGGATTCGTGTTTCCGCGTGAGCACACCCACTAACCCTTAAACGATAATCATGTTAGTACGCGATTGACCGGTTCCACATCGCGTATTTCTTTCCATAACTTAATCTGCCGAGCTAAACAAAGGTGAGTTCACACTTTTCTTAAAAGCATGCAATTCCCAGTGGTTTGGGAGTGGAACAAACAACAACTATCCCCCTTGGGTGGGATGTGACCTGCGTATTCTCCTTGGGTAGAATACGTACAACCTCGTCCCCCTAGTGAGGGACGGAAACCGTTATTTATATTACATGTCTTAAGCGGACTAGACAGAACTCTATCTGAAAGTCTCCACTCATTTTTATATCGATTAATCGCCGGGCCAATGGCGAACGGGTTAGTAGTTAAATAGCGCTATTAGGTTTGACAAGTCTCACACCGTGTCGCAGAGGACGGGAGTGGACTAATATACTTGGGCACTTGGTCAATGATGATAGACATTGACTCGGGGTACTCAACATAACTGCAGTCAGTAGTCGGTATGGTACGGGTCTAGTAGTTTCAAACAGTGGGGTAGCTCCCCATGACATGTTTTTATAAAGAACAAAGTAATTGAACAAACTTAAGGTTTTTGGAAAAACACTAAACAAAACAACTGTGAACTCTCCAACTTTATGTTGACACACTAATGCATGCTTTGCAGGTCGTTAGGCACATGGCTGGAGCTTGCACAAGGAGTGGACGTTGTGGCAGGGAACCAACTGTTGGGTTCCTATTATTAAACATGATGCTTTTGAACTATTAATGGGTTTTAAACTTTATTCTACCGCTAACACTTAAACTTGGTTTTGGGATATTGTTTTCGTGAACACTAAACGTTTTGACTGTGTTGGTTTCAATTTATTTTACTTTTTGTTTAGTATGATTGATGGTATGATTCTGGTCAGTCACACGCCTTGTGGTAATACTGCGCTTGTGGATTTTGAGGGTGTGATATTTAATTCATTAAAATATAATCATAATCTGATAAATGTGTGAAGTTATAAAACTCTCTCTAAATATCAAACGTGTAATCATCAATTTCATATTTTATTTATGGTTTTTTTTTCTATTTTTTGTAATGTTTGAAAAAAGTAGGTTATTACAATTCTACCGCACCTTAAAAAATATAGTGTTGGATCTAAGATTGTGTGTAGTGTGTGTTTTTGATAGAATATTTGAACAAAATCAAATATTTATAATAAACAAATCAATCTAATACAACTAAATTTGGGAATGATTACAAAATGATTTTATATTGAATTCAATTATGATGTAATACAATCACAAGGTACAAAGTACTCCCCCTCACCTGGTGCCCACTCACGCATTTAGTTTTTATGATTTTTTTGGCTCTAAGAGTTACTGTTACATTGAATAAAAAGAGCTATATATAGGATGAGAGAATTGCTAGTGACCACATCATGAATGCGACCCCTAACAACTTAATAAATTATGTAACTCTCAGTAGTTAGTAAAACTGCTAGATAATTACATTGTTACATTGAACTACTGCTTTTGATGAAGGTTAAAGAAAACAACTAGATTCCTTGAAGCTTCCGTTTAGAACCAACATTTCTAGGATTAATCTAGAACTTCTGGTCTTTGACTTGTTGACTTGACTGTTCAGTTGTTGACCAAAACTTTAACAATTCAGCACTTGTTCTTCTGTTCACTATTCTTAAAGACAACAGTTATGTAGCAGTAGTTTAGGCAGTTATTTTGAGAAGCCTTCAAGGGGGGAATCTTCTGGATCAAGGATAGTACTTCAACTTATTCCATAAGGCAGGGAAGATGGTTACATTCGGTTTTGGCTTTCATCATCAACAGATCGTATATAACCCAACATATGGAATCAAAATTTGTATGTATGAAATAACTTTATGTAATTTTAGATCACAAAGAAACATATATTTTGTAACTTAAATTAGAACTAATTCCAAGAAATATAAAGACAAAGATACTACAATGTTCAAATAGACTCTGATATTTGATTGAATAATAACTAACGTTGGGGTTCGATTGTCCATATCGACTATTCCGATACATAGGGATCAATTAGAATATTCTTTAATAAACTTTTACGAGTGTTCGGATCTCATGAGTAAATAAAAAAATTTCATTTGATAAAAATCTCAGTTACAAAAATTAAAATAATCACAAACAAAATTCGAAATAAATTTAAGACGAATGGTATTTTCTATCTCCCACCCTACTTGCCATAGGGTTCATACGAAATTCTTTAGTCTTAATATCAACATAGTTTAGGTTCGTTATTCAATCGTTTTACAAGGTTATGAAGTGACGCGAAGTGTAGAACAATCATATTCTCTCGATGTAGCGCATCACAAGCGTGTGGAAGCTTAAGCGGTAACTACACTTATCGATCCATTCCGTTCAACCAAAATTTCCGAAAAAGAGGTGGGTATGCTCTTCATATTACAATTCTTCAATTATTTAAGACGTTAATCTCACATATCAAAGTCTTACAATTTAGTTTAGTGGTTCTATTAATAGACTTTCTACCAAATTCTTCAATATCAAACTCACTACTTTGTTCAACACCACATCTGCTTGTGACACGCACACTCGTGTTTTCGACCTTAATTAAAAAAAAATCTCTGTGAGTTGAGAATCATGCAATCCATATTGTTGTAAATGGAGCAGTTAATCATCCAAAGGAAAGGAGCAGTTAAGGAGAAGAACAAGGCTAAGACCACACGGTGTGGGCATGAAGGAGCGGCGTTTATGCCCATCCACACCGTACACACCACACCGTCCCAAACGTTGTCAACGGGGTTGCTTCAAGCCCATGAAGGATCCCATCCGCATTGTGTTTATTGTTTGTTGACGTGGCGTGCATCGGTTGGATGTGGTAGGTAGCCGTTGGACCCCAACGACATAATTTAACAAAAAAAAATTTTTATTTTAAAAAATCAATCACCCACCTATATAAGAAACTCACAATTTTCACCACTTTCACCTCACTCTCAATATTCATTTTTATAAAATCACTCAACCTTTTTATAAAAAATAATGCAACCTCACAATCGCAACTTTGATCCGAACAACTCATATGGTTTCGGCGAACTATTGAACACCGCTTCGCCACCTCAAGAGTTTCAACCGAACCAACCAAGTTTTAACGATGCGAACATATTAGCATACGGTCATCTTCTTGCCAACCTACCTTTTATGTTTCCACAACAACCGCTCACTCCTCTATCACAAACTCCATCTACAACCGAATCCTCTACACGAAGAAAACGAAACCATAAAAAGAAAACCGAGTCCGAAAAGGAAAAAGTAAAAGAGGATAGTTGTGTACATTCGTGGACAAACGACGAAGAGTTGGTCCGTGTTAATGAAAGCTTGACTTTCGATTTCTGAGAATTCGGTTATAGGTATATTTTTTATTGTAAAAATACATTTTATAACCATTACATATTTTTTTAAAACGTATATTTTTTATAGGTATCAACCAACATATTGACGATTTTTGGAACCGAATTAACGATATCACAAACTTCGAGACGGGATTTCTATCGGAAAAATGATAGTCTCTCGTCTAAGTGGAGTGAAATAAACACCGCCATGACCGTTTTCTTCAACGGCCACTATAGCAACCTAAAGAACAACCAAAAAAGTGGCGAAACTAACACCAACTTGTGGACGTGTGCGATATCCTTGTATTCGGAAGATAAAAGGGGTAACCTTTAAATATATTCATTGTTGGCGCATTGCGAAAAACTTGCCAAAATCAGCACGAGTACCTTTAGCGGGACAATCTTCCTCCAAAAGGTACAAAAGTTGTTCCTCCATAATCGCTCGGATGCTCGTACGGACTTCGAGATCAACTTAAGCGACGATGATTTTGAAGCCGAACGGCCATCGGGAAGAGAAAAGTCAATAAAGCATGCCCAAAAATCATCCACTACGAGTGATGAAAAAAAAATCCTACTTTGGCCGACATCCAAGAAGAAATCCAAGTGTTCAACAACATCCAAAAAGAAAGAAACACTCAAAAAATAAAGGCTTTTAGCCTTTTCCAAGAAAAGCAAAAGCGAAAAAATATGAAATTACTCGCAATGAAGATTGATCACCTTGAAGGCGAAGAGTGGGAAACGTACATGAAAGTAAAAAAAAAAAAAAAGAAATGATGGATAAATATGGTAACATAGATTTGGTTATTTTAGATTATGTTTTTATGTTTCAGTTTTTAAGTTTAAATTATGTAATCAGTTTTTCTAGTAATGTAATCTTTTTTTATTTAAATTTTGTAAGTGTTTTAATTATTTATATTAGTAATGCTATTTTTTTAAATTAATAGATAATATGTAATTATTAAATAAAATTAATAATAAAAAAATACGTGCCACGTGTTGGATAACGCACCTCTTCTATGCCCCTTCCCACCCCTCATTTTTTTTCCACCACGTCACTTTTCTGAAACGCGCTGACGTGACGTCCACTTGTCTAATAACGTCCATTCTTCATGCCCCTCAATACTGTTGCAACCCCCGACCCCTGCCCCGAGAGGCGGGCGGCCGCGAGCTCGCAGTTTCGGTGGTATCGGTGTTTATTAATTTGGCAGCGAAAATTACATCAGGACTGTAGTTAGGAAATAGTTTATCAAAGTAAAATACCACATTTTTATAATAATAAATACATGGGGAAAACCCAAGTTTCCATTACAATATGTTTATAGGGGTAAACCCTATTTTATTGAAATAAAACTTCTTCTTTATGTAGGTAACCTTTATGGCCACTTTTCCAAGCCTTCAGTGCTCTCCAGCTGGCTTCTATTTGGCTTTCACATTTTGTTACCTGAAACGCGTTTTAAAAAGATTTATCAGCAAGAAATACTTGCGAGTGAATCCCAGTTTAATCAAAACAAGTTTTATCATTTTACAGTATTGAAGGCATCCGCAATTACATTTGTTTTCATCTATCAAATTACCACCCACGATATTGTCAATCCTGACATGTGGTCATGATACTACTCACAGTGTAGCAACAAGTTAGGTATACAAAACCCCAACATACCGACAGTGATTGTAGAATCACAAATACTCAATCACTGTTGAATATAATTTAAAACAATAGTAAATTACAAGTTTTGTCCTTTATGTTTACACCAAATTGCAGGTGCTGTCCTTTAGCGCAAAAGTTGACAAGTTTTGTACTTAATGTCCCAAAATCTTGCACGTTATGTCCTTTAGGCCAAACCCAGTTAGATTTTTTTAGTTAAATCTGCTCATGTGCCTTGCACATGAGGGCTTTCCTATCTCTTTACATTTCAAGGGCTATTTTGTAAATAAATATTATTCAAGGACTAAATATTTTATGCAAAACTAAAAATTAAACACACTCTCTTCTCCCTTTCTAATCTGAACCTCTCCTCTCTTCCCTCTATCTCTCTTTCCAGAAGACTGTATTGATCCTCACTCAAACATAGTTCGTATAGTTCTTGTTGAAATTAAGTCTCATCTTGTCAGATATGCGGGTACGGCGACTGTAATAGTCGCCGGAAATAGAGTTGAAATCGAGTCAGATCAGATAGTTCTTGTTGAAATTGAGTCTCATCTAGTCAGATCTGTCCGTACGGCGACTGTAATAGTCACCGGAAAGTCGTGTGGTGGCAACATATCTGAGGGTCGGAGAGGGGAAATAAGGTGAAGCTGCTTGTTCTGGGTCAGCCGGTGGACTCCATGGCTGTGCCTTAGTAAGAGCTTTAGCCACTGTGATTTTTAGTATAAATCCAGTGGTGCCAAAATGTGTGGCCATGCTTCATTGAGCATTTGAGCCGTTGTGATGGATGGATGGATTTTACTGTGAATGTGCACACCAACCTGTAATGTTCAGGTGAAAAAGATACTGAAGATCATTTGTGCATTGTTTATAAAGGGAAAAGTTCACATCTTACAGTAGTTGTTTGTGACATATATAATTTGTATGTGTACAACAATTTTAGGATAAAACTTTAAGTCAAAGTTCACAGATGTTTTTTGGGTTTATGGTAACAGAGTTTGTTAGGATCTGAGTTTGGTTTTGATTGTGTCTTACGTTTGAAATAAGATAAAGATGGAAACAAACTTTGCACACAATCAAAAAGGAGAATTGCTTTAATCAAACATTTTCAACAAAGAACCGAAAGATTGAATTTATTTCAATAACGATTACAATGCATGTATGAATACAAACTCCCCCTCAGCATGAGCTCACAGTGTTTGTTCGTACAGGAAGAAGATTTTGTGAAGAGCTAATAGAACAGTGCATGGTACTGTTCTATTTATAGGCACGGACACACCACTGAGGCATCAATGCTGACGTCACCATGAAAGTGACATCTAACCTCCTAACAACTTCTAACAACTGATCTATACAAACACTGCTTAAGCTAACAACTGCTATACAATACATTACATAATTAAACTAAACTACTGCTGGTCCTTCCACTGTTGTGACTTCAGCAGTACTTGATAACTACCAGCAGTGCTTAACCCAAAGCAGTAGATTGAACAGCAGGGCTTTAGTCTTTGACTTGATCAGTGGTTGTAGGCCAGCAGTTGTAATGATCAGTAGATAGGAGGTCAGTAGATGTTGAAACCACTTTCAAGGGGAGAGACTTGTAACATAACATCTGCTTATTCTGGATCCACTGTCCTGATCCAGTTTAGGCTTTAATTATCTGTTCCTCTGATAGGGTTCAATCCCAACAATCTCCCCCTGGAACAGATAATGCCAAAACTCTTCATTATTGTGGAACTTTATTGCCTCATCAACAGTTCCCTTATCTGACCTTTAAGTTGCAACTCAAAGTCTAGGGCATCTGTGTCATCTTCATCCCTACTAAGTGGAATCAACAGTTCCCTTATCTGACCTTTAAGTTGCAACTGAAAGTCTAGGGCATCTGTGTCATCTTCATCCCTACTAAGTGGAAGATCAAGGAGATCCTGCATATCTTCAAGAGTTAGGCCAAGTGCTTGTTCCCTTGTTTTTTTCTTCACTTCTCCACTAGACCTGACCACAATCAGTACATGGGTCTGTTTGTCAGTTTCCCACTTTAGTACTTTAGAGCATGGTCGGTTTCTTGGGAGATTTTTATTGGATGAGGTGTTAGGTGATGCAGGCATTATGATGACTGTCTGAGCAATGTTTGCAGGTTGATTCAGGACAAGAGTTTCAACTATCATATCTTTAATACCTTCCATTACAAGCTCATCTCCTGTCATTAATTCAGCCACTGTTTCAGTACCCAACTGTTTTTGTTGCCTTCTTTTAAAGATGGCTGCACCAGCTGGAGCAGTGGCTCTCCTGATTTGCAGTTTTGGTGGTCTTGTTGAAACCACTGCTTCAGGGTAGTCAGGTTTTTGTGGAACTTTAGGATCTTTCTTCCTTAATTCCTCCAACCTTTTGTAGGTGGACCTGACTGTGTCTTCTTTCCATCTTGCCACTTGATTTTTGGACCCATAATCCGCAGCAACTAATTCCTCTTTCATTCTCTTCAGCTCTAATTCCTTCTCAGGCACATTCTTTTTGTACTTTGACCAATTTGGAGGAGTGTGTTTGACCTTATTCTTTATCATTTCTTGAATCCTGGCTGCTTCTTGTTCAAGCTCAGGAATGGTCCACTCCTTGTACATATGTTTTTCTCCCTTGTACTTCTTGGTTGCCATGATGCTTTCAATGTAGTCTTTTCTCAAGCTTTCATCTGCTCTTTCTGAGATTTGTTGACAAACATTTTTTGCAAATTGCTCTAAGGATCTGACTTGAGTAAATAGAAACTGGTAATGCCTTTGAATTTCTTTGTCAGTTTTTCCTTGAGAGTTTCTTTTGAAAATATCCTCTGCCTGTTTAGCCTTAACTTTCAAATATTCTTCAATGTTGTTAGGCCTTGGATATCCTTCAACTGATGGCAACTTCCTTTTAGCAGGGTCATCCTCATAGTAGAAGGATTTGATCTCTTCTCTAACTGCTTCAAGTTCTAGAGGAAATTGGACACCTGCAGGAGTAATGACAGGGATTGGTTGTTGTACTGGAGCTGATGAGAGAGGAACAAGGTTTGGAACAAGTGCAAGTGCAAGTGATTGTGAAGATGTTGGTGGTGGTGATGGAGAATCATCATCAGGTATGAAAATCCTTCTCCTTTTTATTGAAGGAGAGGCTAATGATGTCTTGGGTGGATCAGTGGTGGTATTTTGAGTGGTGGATGGTGGCTGACTAACAGTTGTTGAAACAACTGGTGTTTCTACCACTGTTGCCATTACAACAGATGTTGTAACATCTGGTGTCTTCTGCTTTTTGGCAGGAGGTGATGGTGGTGAGCTTGTTTTTGGTGGTATTAATGGTGGAGTGATTTTTGGTAGTGGTGGTAAGACAGTGGTTGTGGTGTGTGTTGAAGTGGTGTGTGTTGAAGTGTAGTTTGAGGTTTGGAGCCTTTAGTAGGTGGTTTGGAAGCATGCTTTTTAGGTTGCCTCACTTGTCTAGTGGGCTTCTTCTTTTCTTCCTTGGGATTTTTATCATCCATAGGTTCAGAAGGACCTTGTGCATTTAGCTTCATGAAAGCTCTCTTCTCCTGTTCCCACCTGGCTTTATCCTTAGCCTCTCTATCCCTTTTTACACTTGCTTTTGCTTCAGCTAGTGCATTTTCAGTAACATCAATCTTTTTACTACCATCTGGCAAGGGAATGTTTTTAGTCATGTTTTCCTTTTCTGGTTCAATATAAATACCATCTTCAATTCCCTTCTTTATCCACTGTTTGATTTTCTCCCCCTTTTTGGCATTATCTGGAGGAGGGTTATCAACGAAGAGAACAGTGGGAGGAGCAGTGCCAGTGGTTTTTAGAATGTGGGCTTTTAAAGCCTTGATGTCAGCTTGAGTATATTTAAACCTTGCTTCCGTGAGAGTTCTAATCTTTTGAATTTGGATCTCATGTTGCTGATCAGATAATTCTCTTTGATGTCGGAGCAATGGTTGAAATAAACTCCATAGCTCATTAGATAATGGAGCAGCTGTTGGGGGTGGTGCAGCAGTGGATGTAGACTTTTGTGAATCTAACACCTGCTGCAGCATTGTTTTGATGTCTACAACAGATGATTCAATTCTGTCCACTCTCTTCGTCAATTCTTTATATTTTAAACCATCACCCAAATGAATGGGATCATCTGATTTCCCACCAGCAATGGTTGTATCAATGTGTGACTTAGGACATGAAGCCCAAAAATCATCCATTGATGCCCCTTGTTCTTGGTACTGGGGACTTCTTTCCTCATTTGTGGACACTTTGAACAGCTTACTAGTGGTTAAAGAAAACTCACCAGTAGTTGCCCTAGTTGTCTCTGAAGAAATTGCCTTCAAGGGAGTCTTATTGATAGAACAACTGACCCAATGTAGACCAATGGGTCCAACACTAGTAGTTGCTGCTCCACTTGAACTACTGACAGGAGTTATTTGTAACTCCAGCAGTGTAACCTCCTCAATTGTTGCTGGGATTGCAGAGGTATAGGCATCAGACCCAGTCACGTGTAGGAGTATACTCTCATTGATAGGTGGTTGAGAGGAACTGGTTTGTGTCTGAGCTATATCAACTGCATGCAACAAAGGTAGCATGGATTGTGGTAAGATGAGGGGTGAAGGTATTGGTGTAGAAAGAGACATGTCCTTGGGATCAGGACTGCGGAAGATGGATCCAATTGGACCCAGAGCTTCATAATGTGGGGTCCCTGTGCTTACAACCTGATCCTTTTCTGAGGATGCAGGAGGAGTTTTAGGCAAAGGTGGAGATCTTTCTACCAACTGCTGTGAGGAAGTAGCAGCAGTGGTTATTGGTGACTTTTGTGTTGTCACTGGCAGTTGCTCTGGGATCTCATCTTCCAGAGTTGCCTTTTTGATGGGTTTGGGGGGTTTTCTGGATGATTTCTTTTTGGTCTTTTTTGGTAAGGGCTGGTGTGGGTTTCAAAATAGTGGGTATGCTGTCTTGATCACCTGGAGCAGTGGGCTCAGCAGCAGATACCTGAGGAGCAGTGGTAGCTGCTAAATTCTGCTCAGGCACCTCTGCTTGTGTTTTTGTAGGTTTTAACATTCTTGTGAATGTTTCAGGTGTTAAACCGTTTATTTTAAAAGGAGGACCCTGTACAAGTACATGGGCATTATTTTCAGAAATTTTTTTATTAAAATAGTAACTCAAAAATCTTGGAAATAATAGAAAAGCCTTTTTCTCAACATTTTTGACCAAATTATCAAAGATTACTTGGGAATAATTAAAATTTTCACCTTTAAGTATAGCATAACCCAGGTATTGTATCTTCAACGGGATTTCATTGAAAGCAGTGGTTTTGTTAGAAACACACATAAGAAGGGTATGAAATAAAAACCTTATAGCAGATGGAAAACTGCCCTTTTGTAAAGTATCTATTTTCATTTCTTCTCCGTACCCTCTTGTAATGAAATCTCCTTGGTACTTTGTTTTTGGAAAAGAATTTTTACCTTCCAGATCCTTGAGCTCAAATACGTCAGATATAGCTTGAGGTGTGATTGAGATTTTTACACCTTTTATTGTGGAATTGATGGCTACAACCTTTTTGTCCATCTTCTCAAGAGTAGCATTTTTCCAAAATTCTCGTTGAGTATCAAGATAGACGGTTGCATTGTAAGTGAGCAAAGTGTTGTACTTTGTGGAGGATAATGTGTCTATGATGGAATCAAAGGTCTTTGTGTCACTGGGTTTTTCAAGAATACCCAAGTTATTGTGAGACCATTTGTATGGAATTTCAATCTCGGTAGGCTCCTTTGTTTTGGATTTGCTTTCTTTTTTCACCATGATTGAAACAGAGAATGAAGTGAGGAGGATGAAGATTGTGGGAGACGTTTTTGTGGAAAACTGTTTTGAGAAAAGAATTTTGAATTCGATTCGACAGTGAAAACCCTGTTTGGGAGTTTAGGGCAGGGTTTTATATGATGAAAAAGTGAATGCTGACGTGGCAGCGGTTACAAAGATCTGACGGATAAATACTGACCACGTGTCAACCTCTGATGAAAGGATGAATTAATGGAGGACGGTTGTTGAGAAACTACTGATGAAGCAATACCAGTGGTTCACAAAGGAAAATGAAAACAGTGGGTGACTTTCACTATCAGTGGATAGTTTGTGTCAGTGGTTTTAAAGCACTGAAGTTTGTCAACAGTGTTTACCAAGGAAAATGAAGAAACAAAGGTTGACTTTCAGCAGTGGAAAGCAAATAACAAACAGATGTTTGCACTAATCAGTGGTTAATGCAGACTTTTAAGGATTTGATGAAAATTTCATTTTTAGCTATTTTTAAGGATGGATTTTTGATTTTCTGAAAACATTTTAATGCTTTTATTCATAGAAAAACAAGATTTCGCTTGTTATTCCATGTTTAGCATGCCAATCCTAGAGACCAAGCTTTCAAAGGTGGATGTATCTAATGCTTTTGTGAGCACATCTGCCAGCTGGTCTTTAGTTGGAACATGATGCAGAGAAATCAAACCTTTTTCATAGCAATCCCTCACAAAGTGATGTCTGATGTCGATGTGCTTGGTGGTTGAATGGGAAACTGGATTTTTGATGATATTTTCTGCTGCCTGGCTATCCAACATGAGTGGTGTCTTTAAGGCAATGATACCAAAATCCAGCAACTGATTTTGAAGCCACAGGAGTTGGGCTGTACAGCTTGCAGCAGCAATGTATTCAGCTTCAGCAGTGGATATTGAAACAGCTGCTTACTTTTTGCTTTGCCATGAAACCAAGAAATTGCCTAGAAACAGGCACCCTCCTGAAGTGGACTTCCTTGTGGTGTTACATCCGGCAAAGTCACTATCTGAAAAGCCTGTAAGCTGGATATTCCCATTAGCTGGATACCAGAAACCAAGTGTGGGAGCACCTTTTATGTATCTGAAGATCCTTTTTACAGCAATGAGATTTGATTTTCTGGGAGCTGATTGACTTCTTGCACAGACACATGTTGCAAACATGATGTCTGGTCTAGATGCAGTTAGGTACAGTAAAGTCACAATCATGCTTCTATAAAGTGTTTGGTCAATCAGCTCATCCTTTTCATCAGACATGACTAGCTTATTGGTTGCCATGGAGGTGCTGCATGGTTTACAATCATTCATATCAAATTTATTTAAAAGTTCTTTAGCATATTTGCTTTGATGAATGAAAGTTCCATTTTGCATTTGCTGAACTTGGAGACCAAGAAAGCATTGCAGCTCACCCATTGCACTCATTTCTAACTCAGCTGTCATGAGTTGCCTAAACTCTTCACACATTTTATGACATGTGCTTCCAAAAATAATGTCATCCACATAAATTTGGACAATCATTAAATCCTTTCCTCTCCATTTTAGAAACAATGTTTTATCAATGGTACCTCTTTTGAAACCATTTGAGAGTAGAAAGGTGGAAAGAGTTTCATACCAGGCTCTAGGTGCTTGTTTAAGGCCATACAAGGATTTGTTTAGCCTGTAGACATGATCTGGATAAAATGGATCCTCAAAACCTGGAGGTTGACAAACATACACCTCTTCTTGAATTGTACCATAGAGGAAAGCACTTTTGATATCCATTTGGAACACCTTTATGTTGTGGTTGACAAAAAAGGCCAGGAATAGTCTTATAGCTTCCAATCTTGCTACAGGGGCAAAAGTTTCATCATAGTCTATCCCCTCTTCCTGTCTCTAACCTTGAACCACAAGCCTGGCTTTATTCTTGACAATAATGCCCCTTTCATCAGTTTTGTTTTTGAAGACCCACTTTGTGCCGATGGGGCTTACATCTTTTGGCAGTGGTACAAGCTCCCATACTTGTTGTCTTTTAAACTGTTGGAGCTCTTCTTGCATGGCTTCTACCCAGCTGTTGTCTTTCAGTGCCTCTTGGTGCTTGACTGGCTGATGGAGTGATAAAAAACCAGCAAAAAGACAAATGTTTTGGGTTTGGCTTCTTGTGAGCACCCCTTCATTGATGTTGCCAATGATTTGGTCAGGTGGATGAGATCTCAAGAAGATTAAATCTCCTTGGTATGGTATGATGGCATTTGTTGGTGAAGGCTGCAGATGTGTATCATCTGAGCTAACCACTGCTGGTGACTTTGAAGATCCAGCAGTGGCTTCAAAAGGTGGTGGAATAGGAGGTAATGGTGTGGACACATGCTGACTTTTATCCACTTTTTGGGGACTTTTGTCAACAGTGTTTGATGATGTGGAAGTAGTGGTTGATGGGCTACTTTGGTCAACAACTGTTGAGGTAGCAGTGGTTGAGCTTTGACAGCTGTTTTGTACAACTGATGCTTTTCCCATTGTGGCAGACTTTTTTTTGAGGAATGATGATCTCATACCCATAGTCTGGTGATGAATCCTCTGATGGACCTGCACTGTTAGTCTTGACTGCAACACTTTCAAATGTGAATTTATCAAGATCAAATAAATCAGCAGGATTTGCTGGTATTTTCATTGATGAAAGTTCATTGAACTTCACATTCAAAGTCTCTTCCACTGTTTTAGTCCGTGTGTTAAACACTTTGTAGGCCTTAGTAGTGGTAGAGTATCCCAGATGATAACCACTGTCTACTTTGGCTGAATATTTTGAGATGGAATCTTTTAAATTCAAAATAAAGCATGGGCAGCCAAATACTTTAAAGTATGAGATCAGTGGTTTGATTTTAAACAGAATTTCATAAGCAGTCTTTTTGTGCCTGGGGTTTATTAAAACTCTGTTTTGGACATAGCAAGCAGTGTTTACTGCTCTGCCCAGAAAGTCAACGGCAAACCTGAGTCAGCAAGCATGGTCCCAGCTGCTTCAATCAGTGTCCTGTTCTTTCTTTCAACTACCCCATTTTGCTTTGGTGTTCTAGGGATGCTGTACTGTAGGACCGGTTTTGACTCCGAATCGAACGTATGACATGCGGAATCCGTACACGAACGTGACCTAATACACACAATGTAATATAAACATGATTCTATATAAGATTTGATAAAAACAAGCAACTCGAATCACTTTCTCTCTCTAGATTCTCTCTCTAGATCTAGAAAGCTCTAAATGTTCTAAATGGCAAAAAAAAATTCCTAATCTATGACATAATCTCCTATTTATAGTCCAAGGCATTTAATGAGATTTCTCATTATTACAATTATTCCACCTTGCCTTTTTGTCTAGCTATCACTAATATAACGACTCGTTTTCTTCTGTTTCTTGCTACGGCTCGGATTGACGAAGGCGATAGACATAAATGTACTAACAGACTCCCCCTTGGATATTGCCGCAGTCAATCTCGATCATTGAGTCAAACTCGTAGCGTCTTCTTTTTCTCTCTCTCTTTTAGTCTTCTTGATCAGAATCCCGGTGGATCTGTCTTCAGCTTCAGCTTCTTCTCCTCTCGGTAGACTCTTTTCTTCATCAGGCTCCCCCTTTCGTCAAGCTTCCGTGCTTTGGGATCGACACCTGCTTTCCACGCTTCCTTTTGCGTTAATCTCGTCTTCAGACTCCCCCTTAGACTCGGCTCTCGGGATCGTAGTCTGGACTCTTACCTGCAATCACTCATCCATTTATAAGTAAAAGCATTTCAAATTTCAGCTATCCAGGAATTGTAACCTGGCTCTATTCAACTTTCTAAATCACTCCCCCTATCAACAATCTTTACAAATTTGGCAGTGTTAAGTATCCAAAATCCCTCACAGTTAATCATCCAAGTCCAAACTAATGACCTTGGAGATATCACAAACTGTTTTTGATTTTTGAATTTAAAAACTTCAAGTTTCAAATTAATGAACTTGTTTTATTTTCAGAAACACAATCAACATAGTTAGATTTTGAAACTCAGCATTTCAGACATCGGTTGTCGAAAATAAAGCAGAATCAAAAATCTTTTTGTATTTTCTGAAAATATAAAGCAGTAAAGAAATATGTTCAAACATATTTACAGACAATATTTTTGTTTGAGTATGCGTCAGAGGATCATATCAGTTTCTAACAAGTCACAAGCACCGTTGAGCTTAGTTACACATTAAGAATTAAACAATTCACTTAGATTGTCGATATACTGATCCACTTAAATGTTCACACAAATTTCAACTGATTCAGGATACGAATTTGATGTATTAAGAACTTAAACTCATTCATGTGTCCCACATCTTGAATATACTCCCGTATCCAGATCCCAATATTCAGTCTTACAGGTGAGTATACCTAGATGATATCTGTAAGGGGAATAAATTATAGTACGAAACCGTGAGAGCTCAGGTCAGAACTTCCGTTCAGCAGAGAGATGACGGCTCGACTTTTGGTGTGTCCCCTTTAGAGGATCTTTTGTATTACAACAACAATGACTATCAATTTTATTGTTTCATCAATTTGCTGAGGGGCGGCGCTATATTTCAAGCAATGCAGAAAGTATTCTCTGGGGACTAGGCCATTGCTTCCGCAAAATCAGAAGTCCCAGGATAATACCCCAGATATCACTAAGCATAAAGACCTAGTATCTCAGGAAGAGGGACCTTTCAAACGAGATTTCAGGGGTTACCTATATATCTAAGTAGTGTTCCCCACGAAATAAGCAAGTTTGAATTTAGGTTTATATCCCGAAAAAGTTTACTAAATGTATAAAAATCTACCGACACATCCACGGTGAGATCGTTTAACACATTTTGACTTTCCAATTCTTTAGCATACTGTAACTGTCTACTGATGTACTATCATTTCCTCTTTTTACGCAAAAACTCAATTTTTGAATTTTATCATGTTTTTGACTTTTTCAAAATTTTCAAATGTTTTTGTATTTTCTGACAATTTTTCTCCCCCTAAAATGCAAAATCATATAAAGAAAATTTGACAACCAACACTGATAGCTTTGTCTCGCCATCCATTTTCTGCTAACTATGCTCTGTTTTGCAGAAAAACTAATATAAAGTACCCCCATGATTTACAACCCATTGATTTTCGACAGTTTGAAAACTGTTTTTCAATCTAGTGAAATTAATCATGTTTGTTCAGCCGTGAGGGTTTCGGCGTATTCAATCAACACATATTTTTGTAATTTTCTATTTTTGACAAAAATTAAAAACAAACATATTTTTGGTTTTTCAAGTTTTTAACAACTAAAAACATATTTTTGGTTTTTAATTTTTCAAATTTTTAGGATTTTTGAAAATATTGTTTATTTATTTACAGAAAAACAAATAAACTTCCTGTTTCAACCAACACAGGATCCAGCAGCCTCCTCTCCTCGTTGTGCCAGGCTGCTCCAACCTCCATTCTCACAATCTTTGAATTTGTTGAGCACCTGCACATTCAGACTACTTGATTACTTGAACAATTTAGCCCAGGTCTGTTGAACCTTAGGCATTTCAACACAATAATTTTCATTCAATGTTGGAAACTCTTTGTCATCTTTCACAAAAATCTTTTCAAATTTTACTTCAACTTTTTCATCTTTTTCAAGAATCACCTGTTTCTTTACACTCCATTTTTGACCTTTAGGAGTACCATGTTTGTAAAAATGTGACTCCTTTTGAACATTTTGTTTTTGATCAACAACTTTTGGTTTCCAAAACTTTTGAGGTTTTGTCATATCAACAGTTGTTTTCCAACTGTGAGTTGTTCTGACTCTGGGTGAGTGATAATTCCAGGTCTGTCTAGAATCGAACCTGTTCGGGTTTGATTTCTAGTTTTGATTCGAAGCAAACTTGTTTGTGTTGTACCTCCAAGTTTGTTTTGAATCAAATCTGGTTGACCTTTGTCTCACATTCTCAGATTTTTGTTTCTCAGCATCAATTTTCTTTTTGTCAAAATCCACAGATTTCAGATTAGGACACTTACGTGCAAGATGTCCTTTTTGATCACATTTGAAACATGTTCTCATGGACACATCTTTGACCCGTGGTTGTTGCCTTTTTTTTTTAGCAAAGAACTCATCACTAGACTGTCTCAATTTGAGTTCTTTTTCTTCTGCTAAACTGTTTCCTTGAACAAAACTCATTTTTGCCTGATAATTTGGCATTTCATTTTTGTTTCGATTCTGTTTCTTCTTATAACCCAACCCAGCCTTCATGTTTTTCTTCTTGTAACCGGGTTTGTTATACGAACCTTTAAGACTCTTACCAACAAACTTTGAAATCTCAGACTTCTCAATCTCAACCATTTTGAAAACTTTATCAACCTTTTCTGAAATCACATTCTGAATCGGGAATACAACATCTAAGAACAATTTGTCCGATCCAATCATGGTATAAACCAATCCTTTTGAATCATCAATTAAACTTTTCTCGGATTTTGTGTTTTTCAGATAACTATCATGAAGATTTCCTTCATCTTCATCCTGTGATTCAGATTTACCTGTATCAACCGAGTCTTCTTTCAACACACTTTCAACGACTTTACCTACCACCTCTGAATCATGAGAATCATCAGATTTAGAATAGGTTATGTCAATGTTGTCTGGCAATTGGTCTACCATGTTGAAAGCTTTTTCGACCTTTTCATCATCATAAAATGCAAACTTTTCCGGTGGTGGAACTTGATGAAACTCTGAGCCAATGCCTTTCTTGTTTTGCTCAGACTCACCACCTCCCGGTTTTATATTGAAAATTCGTTCAAACACATATGACGACACGTGATAACTCTTTAACTTGTTGTTATCCTGTTCTAGATCAGCAATCTGTCGCTTTAGCTTAGCAACATCCTCAATATAGGAATTAACAACATCTTGTTTTATGGAATACATTCGTTTAAGTTCTTTAGTTGTTTCAGAAAGATAATTCATTCTTGATTGAGCATATTTCGTTTCATCTTTCACTTTTTCGTATGAAATCTTTCGTAATATGATATGCTAATTTCATTGAGTCATATTCTTTCTTCATTTCTTGACAAGCAATTTCTTTTTGTGAACATTCTTCTGTCATTTTAGAAACATTTTCTTTCAAATCTTCATTTTCTGTTTCTAACTTTTTACATTTTTTTGAAAGTTTTTCATCATTTTCTTTCAAAACTTTTTCTTTTTCTAGCATTTCTTTGCATTTTTCTTTAAAAATGTTTTCAAATTTAGTGAATTCAAGATCTCTTGTTCTGTATTGCTCATCTTTTACAGTACAAGCTCTGCACGGTTCCATGCATTTCTTGCACTGTTCAACAGTTTCAGTCAAGATGTTAGGATTAGAATTTACCTCAGTGATTGGCACCTCCGTGTTTTCAGCTGCCTTTGTCTGCTTTGACTCAGCAACATTCTGATTTTCTTCAACATTGACTTCATCACCAGCATTAGCAGCTTCCAAATTCTCATTCTTTACTTCTTCTTCTGCTTTCTTCACATCTTCTCCAATTTGCTGTTCTTCAGTAACAGCTTTCTCAACCTCTTCATTCACAACAACTTCTTCTTTTACTTCTTCAACTTTCACAGCTTCAACTTCAACAACTTCAGCTTTAACCTCTTCAGCAGTTTTCTTCAGATTGTTCACCAATTCTTCAACACTCTTTTTCATTCTCTCTTCATCCCTTTTTCTCAGACACGATGTCATGGCATATCTGATCTCCTTTTCCTGTCTTTTAGCATATTTGTCATCTTTCATCACATTTCTATAATATTCGGCTCTTAAAGGAACTATGAGAAGAACATCATCAAAAATTATGTCTTTCTTTGGAACAACTGGTTCTCCTTCTTTGTTGAAGTAACACTCTCTCTCTCTCTATCCCATCTTCTGTTGCTCACTGCACTCTCATACTCTTCTTGGATTTCATCCATTCTGTTCAACACAAAGTTTCTTTCTTTGTAAGTCTTTTCTTTCAGAATCTCTTCTCTGGTTTTCACTTTGATCTCAGCTGTATCTTTGTCTTTGTTTTCATCTTGAATCTCAGCAACAAAAACAAACTTTCTTTCCTCTGTTAAAGCTCTGCCATGAGCTGTTTTTCGAACATTCTCCAAACGATCTTCTTCTGGACAAATTGAGCTCCAGTCAAAACCTTCATCATCTTGAATTACAAAACAAGCTCTTGATTTGGTTTTATCTTCAATCAATTTCGGCTGTTCTTTGCTTCGGTGATAGATCGCTTTTCGATAATAATCATCATTGAAAGGACGTTCATTTCCTTCAGCAACTTCAGAATTTCTGCATTCTCTTTTGAAATGACCCTTTTGCTTGCATCTGAAGCAGGTCACTTTGGATTTGTCAAATCCAAGTTTAGTTGACGGACCACCCAAAGATTGCTTTCCTGTAATCTCCATATATATTTGAGCTCTTCGGATGCAGCTAGCTAAACACCAGCGGATGTCAATGAGTTCCATCTCTTCTGGATCAATCTGGTCGTAGTCTTCTTTGGTTAACTCTGAGTTTCCAATTTTGCCAGCTACAAGACCTTCATACGATTCCAGAACAGATGCAAGGAAACTCATTTGCTGCTTAGCTGCATTAATGCTCATCGATAGAGAATTCTTCAGTTTGAGAGCAATGTTGCATAGAATCCCTTCAGCTTCATTAGTACTTGCTTTTGAAGATGAATGATATCCAGAATTGTAACTTGATGAGGTTGTTTGAGGTTCTTTCATCTTCTCTCCACTGAATGCTGTTTTTGGTGAACCAACACCTTTCTCCGAAGGTACACTGCCTTTGTAGTACAAGCCAACATTCTGTTGATGTGAATAACCAGTCATCTTGCTTTGCTTCTGTAGCTCCAGATCATAACTCTCTATCTTTTAAAACAATGCATCAAGAGAAATTTCATCATACAAAGCATCATTTTTTAAAATAAAAACAAACGTCTGCCACTGATCAGCTCGTGGTAACGCTTCAATCACTTTGTCAATAATTTCCTCTCTTGTTTTCTCAATTTTGAAACGTTCAAGTTCAATTTTTAAATCACAGAATCTCTCTATCATTTGCCTCACCGACTCTCCTTTAATGTTATCAAATAAATCGAATTCTTTTTTAAGCAACGCAATTTTGTTCTTTTTAATCTATTTACCCCCCTCAGCTTTAGCTTGTAAAGCTTTCCAAACAGATTTTGACGACCCGTCATGGTTTAGTAATGCAAAAATATCATTTCTAATTGCCGTCTGAATCAAAGCAATCATCCTCTGTTCGGCTGCGTATTCTGCTTTTTCGTCTTTTTGTAATTTCTTGAATGGAATCTCTTCACCTTTATCATCCTTCGGTCTTTCATATCCAAACTCTAAACAGAACCAGCTTTCATGCGCATACGCTTTCGCCCAGTTAAGAAACCATTCCTTCCACCATGTATAATCCTCAATGCTTTCCAAAGTTGGTGGCTTTGATTGTGTTCCGTAGAAATTATCATGCTTGATGTTCTCATTGATCGCTTTCGTGATGGTTTTTGGTGTAACAGTGGTAATCTCGGACGATTCGGATGTGAACGCGTTGAAAAACGTATCGTAGAATTCTTCAGCCATGATGTGATCCTTGAATTTTAGCTCTTCGAATATCAGCACCTCTTAATCACCTGAAAACAAACAAACAATTAGTTTAAACAAACTGTATACGTAAAAGTGTGAGAGCGAAATTGGTCTAGGACTCGTGTCGAAGAAAACTTGATCGAATGAAAACTGATTGTGTGGGCCACGTAATATGGGCTTGAAGATGGACTAATGAACCTCCCAAACAAATTGAATTACTTGGGCCGCAACTATTAGAACAAATGCTGATTGAACCAATCACTTTTGACACAAACAACACTATTCTTTTGTCCCTTGAATATAACAAGCCGACAACAAATTTGACCAAATTCTTTGTATCTTGGGCTGATAAATCCACTAAACCAACAACATAGTTTGATTGGACCTCAAAATAGACAATGATAACCAACACTCTCTTACAATCACATGAATTCAATCAATGTAAATGGCAGACAATGTCAATCACTCAATTTTCATTGTATCGATAAAATCAAAGTCACATGTGCAACCATTTATGTGCTGACAATTTCAATTATTGTTGAATAAGGATTGGACAGCAACAATGAGTATGGCAGACTCTATATCTCGAAATTTTGCAAAAGTAATTCACGTGAACAACTGAACCACTTTCAAACGGACATCGTGTTTCAAACGGTACTCTCAAATAGAAACACCAATTTCAAACGGTCACACCCTCAAACGGTCAAACCTTCAAACGGTCACACCCTCAAACGGTCACTCCCTCAAACGGTCAGTTCAAATGGTAGTGTCAGTTTCAAACGGGAAGGTGTCAGTTTCAAACGGTCAGGCAAGCCTCGTTCAAACGGTCAGCTATTTTCAGACGAAATCGGACCTAAAAACTCGAATTTCTCCTAAACGGCTAGGAGTTTGAATCTGAAATTTGGTAGGGTTGTAAATCAGATGTTTTTGCACAATATATCAAAAAATCAACTGATTCGGACCGTAAAAACCTGTTCAATTTGACGATATTCAGTAAAAACGTGAAAAATATGGAAAAATGAAGAAATCGATGAAATTCGGATCTGAAATCGATGATTTTCTGCGCGTAAATGTGTGATAGATCAGTGCAATCGAGCTCCTGCTCTGATACCACTTGTAGGACCGGTTTTGACTCCGAAACGATTGCGAAACGAACGTATGACGTGCGGAATCCGTACACGAACGCGACCTAATACACACAATGTAATATAAACGTGATTCTATATAAGATTTGATAAAAAGAAGCACCTCGAATCACTTTCTCTCTCTAGATTCTCTCTCTAGATTCTCTCTCTAGATCTAGAAAGCTCTAAATGTTCTAAATGGCAAAAAAAAAAATCCCTAATCTATGACATAATCTCCTATTTATAGTCCAAGGCATTTAATGAGATTTCTCATTATTACAATTATGCCACCTTGCCTTTTTGTCTAGCTATCACTAATATAACGACTCGTTTTCTTCTGTTTCTTGCTACGGCTCGGATTGACGAAGGCGATAGACATAAATGTACTAACATGTACTGCCTTACAATCCCTTTCTTCACACAGAAGGCATCTGACTCCTTATTTTTGAATTCTGTGCCATTGTCACTCCTGAAGACTTTTACTGGGAGGTCAAATTGCTTTTCAACCTGTGTCACAAAGTCTTGTAAAATACCTGCAGTCTCATCTTTTGAGTGTAAAAAGAAAGTCCATGTAAACCTAGAGAAGTCATCAATAATAACCAAACAATATTTCTTCTTCTTGAGACTCATGACTTGAACTGGGCCAAACAAATCCATGTGCAGCATTTGCAAACACTGGGTTGTTTTGGACTCTTCAATGGACTTAAAGGAGCTTTTATGCTATTTTCCTTTTAAACAGGAAACACAATGCTCATGACATGAAATTTTTTTTTGTGGTAAGCCTCTTACCAGACCATTTTTTGAAATTTCAGTGATTGTCCTGAGATTTGTGTGCCCCAATCTTCTGTGCCATAGTTCTGTCTCTTTGTTAGAGGCAGCTGAGAATAGTCAGGCATCAGTTCTGGGACACTCTTTTGACATATCAACAACATAAACATTGCCACTTCTTTGAGCAACAAGTTTTGTTTTTCCAGTTTTTATTATTGCTTCAATCTTTTTAACCATTTCTGGTCCAACAATCCTACAACACTCCTTTGTGAAGAATGATCCATACCCCTTATTACTCATTTGTGAAACACTCAGGTGGTTGAATTTTAGATTGTCTATCAGATTGACATTTTCAAATTTTACATTACCAGTTTGTACTGTACCAGACCCCAGAACTTTCCCTTTACTATTATTGCCAAAGGATATATCACCCCCTCCATGGATTTTGAAGTCTTTGAGGAGGGCTTTACATCCTGTCATGTGCCTGGAGCCTCCACTATCAACATACCAAAGACTATCTAAGCATGCAGAAGCTCCTTGCACATGAAGTAAAAGGATTAGTTCATTATGGTCTCCAAAGCCAATAAGGCTTTGGATGGGGTCTCAACAGTGTCTGGGATGACTTCAAATGCATGGGCAGTGGTTAGGTCAGGGGATTGGACAGTTTTAGGATTGTTTCTCTCTAACCACTGTTGTGGGTTTTGACCAATCACCTGCTGATAACCAAAGGATGCCTATTCACTCTTGGTTTAGGGGGCCTTTTGTAGGTCTCATAAACGTGTGGAACCCTTTGGTAAGATGATTGTCCCTTGCCTCCTTTGAATTGGTTGGCATGGGGTGCATCAGTCACTTGAACATCTCTTTGGACAGATGTTTGATTCAGCTGTTTTGTAACAGCTGTTTGGACTGGTACAAACAGTGGTTGATTTTTTGTGAATTTGACAGATGGTGTTGATGGACTCAAGGATGTTTTAGCAGTGTACTCATTCTTTACATCAAAGTTTTTAAGATACATACATTCTTGAGCTTTGTGGTTTGGTTTACCACAGACGATGCAACTTTCAGCAGGTACAATGATACTTGTTTTGTTTAAATCATATGCTTTTAAATGGAACAGTCTTTTGTTAGATGATTCCTTTTTTCACAAAATTCATAAAACAGGCTTTTGATCTTTTCTCTCTTCTTTCTCTTTTCAGACTCCTTTGCAACAGAGTTTTTAACCTCTGTTGGGATGTCCTTGAGATGTATGACTTTTGCTTTTGTAGCTTTAACACCATCAATGGTTGTGAAATCCATGGGTTTAAAATTTTCAAGAATGTCACACTCGTCAGACCATGAGGGTTTAAATTGGTATTTCTCAATTTCCTCAAAAGTAGAGGATCCCACTGGTCTTTCAAGTGTGATTTTGTTACCAAGTTTATAAGTGATTTTCACTTCTTGGCCATTCTTGTTTGTGGGAATGAATTCAGTGGTTACATCAGTGGTTTGAACAGATTTTTCAAAAGCAGTGTTTTCATCATCATATTTTCTATAACCAACACCAAATTTCACATTGCTTTTAATCCGTTTTTCAAGCATTACTTCATACCCTTTGCAGGATTCCACCCATTTTTCACATGTGATTTGGGTGGATTCCAACTCCTTTTTACAAACATGATATTTTTCTATCATTGTTTGGAGTTGGGTTTTGGTAATGCTTTGCTCTTCTTTTAGACAGCTAATTTCTTTGTCTTTTTCAGCCAACTTGATTTTAAGTTGTTTAAATGACTTCTCAAATTTGACTTCATCTATTAAGACCCTATTTCAAAGGTCTTCATTCACCTCTTTGATGCTAGCAAATGCAATAATGCATTTGTCTGAACACAGATTTTTAAGAACCTGAGGTGATACCTTGGCAGCTGCCATCATAGCACAATCACATTGATGATTTTCTTCATTAGCTCTTTCTTCTTTCTCACCCTCTATCTCCTCTTCTTTTTATTCCTTGTCTTCTTTAGACCAAGGATCAACCAGTGGTTCAATCAGGGTTTCTGAATTTTCTCCCAGCAGTAGTTCACCAGCAACTGCAGTAACAACTGCTTTAGTCATTTCATCCACTGTTTCAGCACTTAGCTGTTCACCTTCAGTTTCTACCCCTTCTGGTATATACTCTAATGCCATCAAACAAAATTCATCATTAGTAGGATCATTAAAAGCATTGAGTGCAAAATTTTCATCACTAAGCTCATCAGGCATACTGCTCCAGTCAACAAAGCCTTGAGTGAAAAAGCTTTGCTGACCTGGTTGTGTTACTGTTGGAGCAGCTAGTTGAGGTGCAACAGGTTGCACTTGTGCCTGAGGGACAGGGGTTTGAACATACTGAATTTGTGGAACAATGGTTTGAACATAATGCACATGCACAGGGGTTGCAGCATAGTGAGCAGTGTTAACATGGGCAGCAGGGGTATATTGGGTATAGTGCACAGTGCTTTGATGTTGTGGTCTAGGGTTTGAGCTGGGATGAGTGATTATTGGACCAGTGGTTTGACTCCTGCATTCCCTAGCAAAATGACCTAGCCTATTGCACTTATAGCATTTAATTTTTGACTTATCCAACCCCACTTTTAAATTCCCATGTAACCTTGGGAATTTTCTCCCTGTTCTTTTGTAGAATTTGCTTGTTCTTACACTAAGCAAAGCCAATCGATGTAAAATGTCCATCTCTTCTAAGTCAGTGGGATCAAAGTGCTGTAAGTCATTGAGTTCAAAGCACAAGTTATCTGAGTTATGACTTTCTCCATTTGCTGTGAAAGCAAAGTTGGATGAGTGAGGATCAGAGTTGAAATTACCTCCAGCAGTTATGTCAATAAAATGATCATAACTCTGATCCTTACTGTTGCCAGACTCTTCTTGACCCAAAAGAGCCGTGTTACCAAATGAATAGTCATCTGTAACTTTTCCAGACTCTTGCAACTTCTTTTTCTGGTTTAACTCCCTTTCATAGGTCAAGAGTCTACCATGAAGTTGGGTCAGTGTCAGGTCTTTGAACTCAGCAGAATTTCTAATCACAAATGCAATTGTGTCCCATTTATCAGGTAGTGATCTAAGAAACCTACTATTTTGTGTTGATTTTGGAAATTCAACTTTAACAAGTCTTAGCTCACTGATGAGACAACTGAAATGTTCAAACTGTTGGGTCAATGATTCACCCTTAATGTGACAGAAGGTTTCATACTGCTGATTCAGAATTTCCCTATTGTGCTCAATTACTTCTTCAGTTCCCCCAAATTGTTCCTTAAGTGCATCCCATTATTCTTTGGCACTGTTACAGTGTAACAGCCCAACATAGATTTCATTTGGCAATGCAGATGCAATGATGCTAAATGCTTTGGCATCCAGTTCGAACTTTTGAAAATCAGTTTCAGTATAGTTTTCATAACTTTTAGGTTCGAATTTCTTTGGATCCTCAGCACTTGGCACCATTGGAACATGAGGGCCAAATACAACTGATCTCCAACATCTGGTATTTTGTTGAGCAAGGATATGACCCATCCTTCTCTCCCAGATGTTGTATTCATTTCGTTTAAGCATAGGTGGTTTGAAAAGAGAGCCAATGTTATTTTTATCATCTTGTGATTGTGACGTCATCCTGGTTGTTTTACAGGCACTGATTAATCAACTTTGATGGTGATTAAACCTTACTCTGTTTTTCAACAAAACGAACAAATATCAGTATCAACTATTTTGAGCTGAACTATTTACGTCAAAATGATTGTTAGATCAAATTTGACTGTCCGAGCTCTGATACCAATTGTTAGGATCTGAGTTTGGTTTTGATTGTGTTTTACGTTTGAAATAAGATGAATATGGATGAGTAGTGCAGCGGAATTTAATATGGAAACAAACTTTGCACACAATCAAACAGGAGAATTGCTTTAATCAAACATTTTCAACAAATAACCGAAAGATTGAATTTATTTCAATAACGATTACAATGCATGTATGAATACAAACTCCCCCTCAGCCTGAGCTCACAGTGTTTGTTCGTACAGGAAGAAGATTTTGTGAAGAGCTAACAGAACAGTGCATGGTACTGTTCTATTTATAGGCACAGACAAACCACTGAGGCATCAATGCTGACGTCACCATGAAAGTGACATCTAACCTCCTAACAACTTCTAACAACTGATCTATACAAACACTGCTTAAGCTAACAACTGCTATACAATACATTACATAATTAAACTAAACTACTGCTGGTCCTTCCACTGTTGTGACTTCAGCAGTACTTGATAACTACCAGTAGTGCTTGACCCAAAGCAGTAGATTGAACAGCAGGGCTTTAGTCTTTGACTTGATCAGCGGTTGTAGGCCAGCAGTTGTAATGATCAGTAGATAGGAGGTCAGCAGATGTTGAAACCACTTTCAAGGGGAGAGACTTGTAACATAACATCTGCTTATTCTGGATCCACTGCCCTGATCCAGTTTTGGCTTTAATTATCTGTTCCTCTGATAGGGTTCAATCCCAACATAGTTCTTAATTGTTTGAATTTGATTCTATTTGGTTTTAAAAGATTGAACCTGGAATCTGAAACAAGTTATTACTAAAGACCAATTATATATCAAAATCACAATGAATTTAAAGTTTGAACATGATATATAGAGCCCTAACAGGAATTTATATTATCTGGAATTTTATGGCGGTGGGTATTGGTGGTGGAAGGTGGGAGGTGGTGGTAGTTGGTGAAGAGAGAGAAGGGAGAGTTGAGGGAGAGAAGACCTGAAAGTTATTTTTTACACAATTAATCACTTAATAAAAAAAAGTTATTTATTCAATAGTCCTAAGATGTGAAATGCCAATAATACCCTCATGTGCAAGGCACATGAGCAGATTTAACTAAAAAATCTAACTAGGTTTGGCCTAAAGGACATAATGTGCAAGATTTTGGAACATGAAGTACAAAACTTGTCAACTTTTACGCTAAAGGACAGCGCCTGCAATTTGGTTTAAACATAAAGGACAAAACTTGAAATTTACTCTTAAAACAATTGAGGTTTTGTAAAAAACAGTTTACAAAAAGAGGAATTACTCACATTGCTATTTTAGATAATTCCTGGTGACTTCCTAGTTATAATCTATTAAATTTAAACAATGCACACGCGTTAGTATAATAACCCAATTTACATTAGCTATACCCTCCCCCAGAGATAGAACTCCAACGACTAAGTCGGGTAGAGCCTTAACATTCGTTATGGAGCACTAATACTTACAACGAGGCAGAGCTTCGCTAATTAGTGGGTATTACAACGAGGCAGAGCTTCGCCTTGACATGATTTACTTCTACTATAAAGAAATTGAGAGAGAAAGTTTGATTATGAACGAGTTGCAAATGAATCTCGATCGCCCCATTTATAGGCTAGAACAAGGGGGTTCTCGCGCCCCGCGAGAGAAATAAGAGGGGACTTCGCGGCCCGCGAGTGTAACAACCCGACTTTCTGAGGAAAGTCAGAGTATAAGTCAAAGTCAAAGTTCAGATATGACATTTCTTGCTTAATTATTGCTTGTACTCTCGAACCTCGATAATCGATACTTTAGCTAACGTTATTTTAGTCTGCGATTTATTAATATGTGAAGTAACAATGTGATAAACGCAACTAAAAGCTATTCTACTTAAACGCTATCACATCGATATCGCATCGCAATTCGAATCGCAATTATTGGTATTGTTTTATGTGCATGTGCTATTATGTGCTTGACTTGTGCATGTTTGTATATGTTTAAAGGTGTTATTCGTAAACGCAATCCCAACTCTATCGCATCGCAATCTCGTCACAAGGGCGTGAGAGTGAATCGCAACTATTAAGTGTTTCATGCATTTTATGTGTTAGTTATGTTATTGGTGTAACTATTGTTTAATACTATTGTATCGCTTACTCGCAACTCGCTTAAACGCAACGCAACGCTCAACACACGAAACGAAAGTCGGAAAACCAAATCGCATTGGCCAACCGATCGAACGGCCGTCCGACCTACTCAACTCTGCACGACCTCTCACCCTTCCACACTATAAATACTCACCTGTCACATCAACTGTTCATTGATGTGATAGCCTTATCCGACCAGCACGCTCACAAGCCTCTTTTCTCTCGATTTCTCGTGATTCTTGTAAGTTTTCTACCTAAATCTTGTACTTCCATCTTCATTACACACTTTCTCATCATCTTCACCAACAAATCACTACTTTTCACCGTGAAATCACCTGATTTGGGCTGTTCTAGGGTGACGTCACCATGGGTTCTCATGAACACTAAAGTGTGACTTCATCTCATCAAGAACGGTTCGGATCTAAAGGATTTCCACATGTTTTTACACTGATTTCAACAAGATCTAAACACTTTTCACTGTTTTCAAACTTTTCTTCAACATTCTTCACTTTTACTCAAAACCGTTAGAATCTGGACTCGTTTAGGTTCTCTACTCGTTCTCTAGTGGAGAACCGATCTGAGAATGGATTTCTACCAAAGAGACGACTGATTCACGGGTTGAACATGAAACTCCGTCAACAACAACTGAGCCTGATCAAACGGGGTGTTTCCCGTCCGATCGAACGAGTTAGACTTGATGTGATTTCCGTTGTTTATGTTAGGATTGAACCCTACCAGAGGAACAGATAATGAAAGCCAAAACCAGGTCACAACAGTGGATTCACAATAAGCAGCAGTTTACATTAAGCTTTCCCCTTGAAAGCGATAACAACTGATGGTCTCTATCCACTGTTCATATACAACTGCTGCTGCCCCTTCAACTGCTGATCAAGCCCTGAAGTAGTCAACACTGCTGGTCCTATCTACTGATGATAAAGCACTGCCCAATCAAGGACTGATCAACCTTGAGGAAAGCACTGATGAAGGAAGAAAGCAGTAGTTTAGAGTATTACTTGTTTTATGTATAATCAGTGGTTTAGAATAGCAGTGTTTTTATAGGATCAGTTGTTAAAGGTTGTTAGGTCGTTAGACGTCGCTTTCATGGTGACGTCAGCTGAGATGCATCAGTAGATTGAATTGTCTATAAATGGAACAGTACCCTGTACTGTTACATTTGATTCGTTTTGAGTGAGTTCTTCTCCTCAATTCAATCCTTTCATCTTGTGCAATTCAACCACTGAAGTATCAGGCTGAGGGGGAGTTTAGTTTGTAAGCATGCTTGTAATCTTTTGAATTGCTTTGTAATCTTTCGACTAATGAAAAGCATTTGTTTATCTAAACTATTTTTCTTCCTTAATTGTGTTTACAAAGTTTGTGATCATTTCCGCTGCACTTAAAATCTGTTCATATCTTTTTGATTTGTTCAAAACACACAAACATGCACAATCATGAGAGCCTCCGATCCTAACAATTGGTATCAGAGCCTGGACAGTCAAATTCGATCTAACAATCAATTTGACATAACTGTTCGGCTCAAAATTCATTGATACTAAGATTGGTTGTATTCAGTTGAAAAACAGAGTAACGAGTAAATCATGATCAAAATGGTTATTCAAAAGCTCTGTAAATCAACCAAGATGTCATATGACACACAAATCTCACACAACAAGTGGTATCATGCACAAGTCACTCATAGTTTTCAGATCTGAAAACATATCTGTTAAACCATGGGATTATTTCATAGTTTCAAAATTGATTTCAATTGTTGTTATGAAAATTGTGATGTCACCTTATCAAAATGCAAAAGTATGAACCTCAGATTAACAAAAACCTATGTTCATAAAACATTAGTGTTTTTGATAACATAAAAAGAGGGAAATTAAAACTTTAGTCATTCAGATCTTATGTGTTGAAAACAGGTTGAGATCCTCAAAAGGACAAAATCAACTATGTTAAAATACATTAAGAATATCAGGAGTAAAAAATGTCCAGATTATAGGTAATGAGAAGGTTGGCATAAGCATGTGCAAAAATGACCAAATCTCTCAAAACATTACTGCAAAAATGATCTAGGTACAAGTATTCCTTCAATAAATGCCTCTCAGTAAGTATTTCATTACTTATGAATGGGAAGGTTAAAAAGGGAAGAAGAAAATTCACAAAAACTCAGAGGTGTGTTTATCTCAAAACTTCTGAAGTCAGAAGGAAAGAGTATAAACATAAAACACTAAAGAGTCAAAGCTTGGGGTAATAATGGTCATTAAGCAACTGTTTATGCTCATTGGTTCAGGAAAGTTCAGATGAAAATAGTGTTCCCAGTGATTGAACTTATAAAAGGACTAGACAAATCTTCAAAATCATCACATGGTAACAAGATCTATAACAGGATCTTCAAAACTCATGTGTCCATGTGTCCTCATGTTTGCAATCAACTGACAAAGAAAATGGTACCAAAGAGTGGTCAAAATGTATTCAAAATGTTCTACCACTGCTGTCAAACCACTGACCATTTTCATAAACTTGAGAATGATATGATTACGTTTTCTATTGAAAATATACCAGATCCTTTTTGATGCTGTTCCCAGAAAATCCTTTTAACCATTTTTTTTATAAAGGATTTTCTTGAATAACCAGGATATATTGTTCATTTTTTAGAATAATATATTTTGAACTTTTGCTTGTTTTTGCTGGCAATAGTTTCAATTACCTGTCAGGAAATAGTAACTTATTTTTGTTGGTATTATTGTCCTCATGAATGGGTCAAAAGGAAATGGTACATAGTTCAAGATCATGTCATACTCAGGTTTGTTTTTGAACATTAATCAAAGGTTGGTTGCTAAACAGTGCTTAAACTACTAGGGCACTCATGTTTTAATTTGGATATTAAACGAAAATGAGTTGCCTTAGCAAAAAGTTATCATCATCTGGGGTACCAATCCACTGTCAATAATTCGTAAGAATTTCAAAAGGAAATTGACATGTGGCAAAACCGTGAATGAAAATTTCTTTAAAAAGTTGCTAAAAATGAACCTTCAGACCACTGTCATTATTTTAAACCCTAACCATTGCTTTGCTCAAACGTCTGTTTCCTAATTACTATCCACTGCTGAAAGTCAACCACAGACTCTTCATTTTGCTTGGCAAGCACTGATGCTCAAAATCAGTGTCTTATCCACTGATATGCTATCCACTGATAGTAAAAATCATCCACTGTCCACATTATTACCGTTGTAACCACTGATGCTTGATTCATCAGGGGCTCTTAAAACAACTGTTCTCCACCCTTCATCCATTTCATCAGTGTTTGACACGTGGTCAGTTTTTAGCCTTAAGATCATAATAACCACTGCCACATCAGCGATCACTTTTTCCCTAAATAAAACCCTGATCAAAACCCCCAAACAGGGTTTTACACTGTCGAATTGAATTCCAAAATTCTCTTCTCAAAGCAGTTTCCAACCTGTCTTCCCAAAATCATTCTTCGTTCTTCTCCACAAAAATGACAAAATCAAAATCAAAATCTAAACCAAAATCAACATCATCTTCAAAAGAGTTCGCTCAAACGGCCGAAGAATCCATCGAGATACCATACAAATCTCCTCATAATTATCTGGGTTTGCTCACAATACCTACCGATAACCGCACCTTCGACTCCATCATTGATACATTATCTGCATCAAAGTACAAAACTTTGTTGACAGTAGATGCTCCCATTTATTTGCAAACCCAGAGAGAGTTCTGGAAAATGGCAACACTTGAAAAACAAGACGATAAAGTTATAGCCATTAACTCCTTGATACAGGGTAAAGTGATTCAAATCACTCCGCAAAAAATCTCAGAAGTCTTCAAACTCAATGATCAAAATGGTAAAACTTCCTTTGACAAAAACAAGTTAAAAGCTGATTTTCTGAAAAGGGGATATGCAGAACAATCAAAGGTAGATACCTTACAAAAAGGTTATTTCCCATCTGCACCCAGATTTTTATTTCACACACTTTTGAGTTGTGTTTCAAATAAAACAACAGCGTTTAATGAAATACCATTGAAGATTCAATGCCTGGGTTATGCTATTTTAAACAATAAAGATTACAACTTCTCCCAGGAGATCTTCAATGACTTGGTAAAGAACGTTGATAGCAAATCATTTTTACTTTTTCCAAGATTTCTGAGCTATTATTTCTAACAAAAATTTGAAAAAGAGAATGAAAATTTGCTTAAACAAGGTGCCTATTTTCAAATAAAAGGGTTAACAAAAGAAACATTTTCCAGAATGATGGCACCAATAAAAACTAAAGCAGAGGTGTCTGAGCAGATTTCAGCAGTTACCACTGCTCCTCAGACATCTGCTGCTGAGCCCACTGCTCCAGGTGATCATAGCAGCACTACCACCGCTTTGAAACCCACACCTGACATAACCAAAAAGACCAAACGAAAATCTTACAAAAAGCCCACCAAACCCAAGAAAAAGGCAACTGTGGAAGATGAGATCCCAGAGGAACTGCTTGTGACAACACAAATGTCACCACAAACCACTGCTGCTACTTCCTCACAGCAGTGGGTAGAAAGATCTCAACCAATGCCTCAAACTCCTCCTGTATCCTCACAAAAGGATCAGGTTGTAATCACATGGACACCAAATTATGAAGCTCTGGATCCACTCGGATTTATCTTCCATAGTCCTGATCCCAAGGACATGTCTCTTTCAACACCCATACCCTCACCAATCATACTGCCCCTTCAACTGCTGATCAAGCCCTGAAGTAGTCAACACTGCTGGTCCTATCTACTGATGATAAAGCACTGCCCAATCAAGGACTGGTCAACCTTGAGGAAAGCACTGATGAAGGAAGAAAGCAGTAGTTTAGAGTATTACTTGTTTTATGTATAATCAGTGGTTTAGAATAGCAGTGTTTGTATAGGATCAGTTGTTAAAGGTTGTTAGGTCGTTAGACGTCGCTTTCATGGTGACGTCAGCTGAGATGCATCAGTAGATTGAATTGTCTATAAATGGAACAGTATCCTGTACTGTTACATTTGATTCGTTTTGAGTGAGTTCTTCTCCTCAATTCAATCCTTTCATCTTGTGCAATTCAACCACTGAAGTATCAGGCTGAGGGGGAGTTTAGTTTGTAAGCATGCTTGTAATCTTTTGAATTGCTTTGTAATCTTTCGACTAATGAAAAGCATTTGTTTATCTAAACTATTTTTCTTCCTTAATTGTGTTTACAAAGTTTGTGATCATTTCCGCTGCACTTAAAATCTGTTCATATCTATTTGATTTGTTCAAAACACACAAACAAGCACAATCATGAAAGCCTCAGATCCTAACAGTTTAACACGCCGTCATGCCATCTCCGTCAAACCGCAAACTTTCTAACTTAACTAATTTTACAAAGTTTTCAAGCAAACTGGTTGCTCAATCGAATAGCCGTCCGATCGGACGACCATCCAATCGAACGACCATTCAACCAGGTGACTTGTGATCTCAACACTTAAACTATTTTACAAAACTTCAAAGAATACCAGTTCCAATCGAATAGCTATCCGATCGAACGGCCATCCGTCTGGATGACTATCCGATCGAATGACTTTATTTATACTACAACGAAAACTTCAAAACTTCAAACATTTCACAAACACACTCTTTTAGTCGAATGACCAACTGACCGAATGGTCATCCGTCCGGATGACCATTGATGTGCGGTAAGTGTCGTATATATTAGGTGTATATTTTAAGCCCTTTTTAACACTTATTTTAGCCAAGTTTTAAATTTATAAAACACGATATTTTACTAACACTAAACACACATATGGGCAAGTGCACCCATCATTAAGCGTAGTATAGCGTTGGTAAGATACCGAGGTCGTCCAAGGACACAAGAGCTTTTAGTACCGGTTTATCCTCAACGTCTAATCAAAATAAAAGTTTAGAAAAATGTTTTAAACTAAGAAAAATAAAAACTAACTAAAATGCTGAAAAATAAAAATAAAATAAAAAACAAATAGACAAGATGAATCACTTGGTTCCGACTCATATCTAGTATAACCTTTGATTATTTCCGCACTTTTGCACATAATTAAGAGATTATCTTAGTTATTGTAGTAGGCCTCTCTTTTGAAGGTGACGTTACCCTCACCCCAGTAGTTTGAATCAGCAAGGATACAATCCTAAAAGGGTGGATTATTGGAAGATAATGAATTAAGTTATTAATGCAGTATTGTGGTAGGCCCCGCTTTTGGCGGTGACGTTACCCTCGGCTAAGTAGTCTGAGTCAGCAGGGATACAGTCCTAAATAGCCGGGTTATAGTATTAATAGTAGTTAACTTATGAGGGGATCAAAGAGTTTGGCCCCCGCCATCCAATACCGTGAAGCATTGAAGGAGGTCCTACTAAATTTGACCCAGGTCCATTGCAGGACCTCTAAACGCTGAACAATGGCAAGACCTTTACCAAACCGTTCCCTTAACCCCCGACCAGGTAGCCAATATACCTCCATATAGACCGTGGAGATATGAATGGTGAAAATCCTTTATTTTATATAGACAGTAAAATAATGCCAAGACACCACGGACAAACGATAAGGAAAGATCACCTTCAACATAAGTAACTAGTTATTAAAGTCATTAATACAAAAGAAATAAAAAGTGCAAAAGATTAGAAATAAAAAGTATTATACTAGACACTTTGTCTTCACCAAGTGATGTAAGAGACTTAGGCAAACATGACCTTGATTGTCAAGAACTCTTACGATCAATCTTGGATCCCGAGACGACTCACACACTCTATGATGGACAATGGATGATGGTGGTGGATGATGGTGTTGTGATGGTGGTGGGTGGTGGATGAAGTGTGAGAGAGGTGGTGTGCCAAGGGATGAGATGAAATGAATCCAAGCACTCCTATTTATAGGCTGAACAGAGAGCTGGGCACGGCCCCGTGTCCGCTGGGCACGGCCCCGTGCCTGTCTGACACTCTCTCTCCTCATTAATTGTAATTCGCAATTACAATAAATGCACCTGCTGTACTTTCGACACGCCCCCGTGTTCACTGGGCACGGCCCCGTGGTGGGCAATAGAAGCTTCTATAGATTTGTCTTTTCTGCTGCTTCTTGGGCACGCCCCCGTGCTGGCTGAGCACGGGGCGTGTTCAGACTTCTGCCTTCCCTATTTTGCTTTGGAAGGTGCCGTTGAGGGGTCGGGCAGTCCACTTATGTTCCTTTCCTTGTATTTATGTTGGAATTAGCTGTCTTTTTGCTTCTTTTGTGTTTTTGAGCTCATTTAATCCTGAAAATACAAAAAGGAAGACAAAAACACTCTTTTTCCAATATTAGTACTTAAAAAGGGTTAGTTTTATGCCTTATTTGATGTAATTTATATGTTGCATTTTACACACATCACCATCCATCCAGACACTCATCCGATCGAACCAACATCCGATCGTTCATCACATACGACGCACTGTTACACGCTATTCATTGCTTACACTGTCATTCTTTGATCAGGCTAATCTCTCAAGCGCTCCCTTCAATCCAAGACTGTGTTTATTTACTAAACACGCTCTGTGAGTATACTCGAACCCTTTTTGCTTTACGCACTTTTGGGTGTTACATACGTTTCCTATATCAAATCACATTAACACACAACACAACCACTTTTATATGCTAACCGCTCTCGCATGTTATACGTGTTATTTGATGAATGCTTGTATGTTATGTTTACACTGTGATTGTTGCCTGACACCTTAGCAACGATAGTACTATAGTTTGGACTCAGCACCTGTCGTGGACAGGGGTTGTTAAGGGTTTTACTTCACATGGTCACAGTGGTGATAGTGTGTTTCGCATTCTACAACTCGCAGTCATGTCTGTACATATTTCATTGTCGATAGCTTACTTGCTTCATATTGCTACGTGTTACATGCTGGTTATGCGTAAACCGCTTTCGCTATACTATATGCTATTAAACTTGTGTACTCACCTTTACACTATGTGTATTGACTTTTATTTTAACGTAGGTGACAGTTGTTTAGGATGATTTTCTATGCTTGTTGTTATGGAATCAAGTTAGGTGGTCTTGAAACCCATGAATAAAATTTGAGTTGTTGGAACAATTATTTGTCTTTGAGAACAATGTCTGTAATAACTATTTATCCTTTATATGTTTATGGTATGGGACATGAACGTTAAATATATTGTCACTAATAGTGTTATGGATTCTCTTGGACAATCTGTTTCGCTCAGTGGCTCACCCCAATGTTTCCGCCATCGGTTGGGGTGTGAGAGATTGGTATCAGAGATATAACTATAGGGAATTAGGCAAGACTCGACCTAGTCCGGGTCGATATCTTAGAAATGACCTAGTCTATAGTCTAAGTACCAACAGACCGCTTTGTGCGAGCCCAGTAGGAGTTCTGCACGAGCTTATTTCTGTTACTCTCTCGAAATTGATTTTTGCGTAAGCACCGCATACTACAGCTTCGCGCAAAGCCAGCTTTTCCTACAGCTGGAACACTACCACTTAGCTTTTCCTAAGGCTAACGACACACCCGATTTTTTCAAAAACAAACGAGCGATTGGGTCGAGATTATGTGTGAAAACCACAACTCTCGATTAGATCGCTCGCTTGACGAGCATTTTTACAATAAACACGAGAATTTGCGTTGAGTCAGGAGTGAAATCCATATGTCGATGAAATTCTCTCTCTATCTCGTGATTCTATCACACAAACATGAATAAAGTTGTTAAGTCAGGGGTGAAACCCGCATCTTAATGGCTTATTCCGCTCTCTATTTTGGTTTTACAAGACTCTTACCAAACTCTCGATGGATTCCAACGATTTGAGTCGCGCAGTAGCCGAAAGGATGAGTGCCGTTCGCCATATTTGGTGATAGCGCAGTCTATTAGGCCAACACATGTACTCGAAGTCCTTGAGAATAGTCAAATCACCTTGGGTGTGAGACATGTTTTGACAGACCCAGACACCCTGTTTCGATTCTGAGATTCGCATCCGCTCACTCAATGGATTCTTCAATTTTATGTGCTTTTATGTGTTTTATATGTTTATTTGTTTTGGTTTTGAGACTATTCGCTTTGACAAATGCTCGCGACTCGCACTGCACTATTATCTCAAAATGCTAACAAATCGCATGCTATGTTACTCACTACCGCTATTCGCTACACACGATCGCAATCGCAGCTTTGAAAGATAGGTGAATACGTGCAAAATATGTAGGTGAATACGTGCAAAATATGTGCTTACATGGATTATGTGCTTCCGTGCCTATGTGCTTATGTGCCTATGTGGATTTTGTGCCTCCATGATTATGTGCCTATGTGTTAGACATGTTCCTGATGCTTTATCTAGTAATAATAAGTATGTTTGTGTGGAGACAATGTCGTCATTTGGATCTCATAGTTCTTGTGCTACTGGTGGACTGCCGAACGAAACAGGTGAGGTAACGACGCAGCCTTTGGACTTACTTGGAAGGAAATGAAGGAAATCATGATGAGAGAATTCTGCCCCCCACATGAGCTCCAGAAGCTGGAGAACGAGTTTTGGAATATCAAGCAAGAAGGTGGTGACAATGCTGGTCTCACTGCTCGCTTTAAGCAGCTTAGCATCATCTGTCCTGGACAAGTCTCAACTCCCGACATCACAATCAAGAAATACATTTGCGCTCTACCTGATTGTGTTGCTGATTTTGTGCAAGCAGCCAAGACTACTACCATTGAAGAAACTTACCAACTCGCCGCTGAAATCAATGATAACTAAGTTATGGCTGGTTACTTCAATAACACCACCAAAAGTCTCCATCAAGTCACCGCTACTCCCGCCCCTGAAACCGCCGCATCTCAAGGGTCGAAATCTTCACGCCGCAAGCGCAAGAGCAACAACAACAACAAGAACTGTGCTATCACCGCTACTCCTCTCAATGCTGTTCCTACCCAACCTCAGAACCAGAACCGCCAAGTAGCAGCACCACTGACCAACGCACCGTCGGCTAAGCGTGCATACACTGGTCCTCACCCTTTGTGCCCTACTTGTACTTACCATCACCCAGTTGGGATTGCTTACCATTTTTGTGTCCACTGCAACACCTACGGACACTTTACCGCGAACTATCACACTGGTCCTCGTCAGCTAGCTCAAGTTCAACCTCCTCCTGCACTGCCAGCTCCTCTTCCCGCTCCTCAGGGTAATCAAGCAGCTCCTGCTCCCGCTGATCATGCACGAGCCTGCTACGCATGTGGTGATCCTAACCACTTCGCAAACGTCTGCCGGAACGAAGTAGTAAAGCAAGAGCCACAGCAGCAACCAGCGCAGCAACAACATCAGTAGTAGCAGCCACAGCAGCAGCAGCAACCACCACAACAAGCAGCCCGCGGAAGAGCATTCAACATCAATGTCTGCCAGGCTCAAACTGACAACAATGTTGTCAATGGTACGTTTCTTGTCAACGCTATTTATGCTTCGTGTTTATTTGATACTGGAGCCGATAACTTTTTTGTGTCGTTTGAATTCGAAAAGCTCCTAAACCGTAAACGCGCTAACCTCCCAACGACGTTCGACGTAGAAATTGCCACTGGAAGAACCGTCACCGTTAGTTCTGTTCTCCGTGATTGTACGCTTGAACTCAACAATCACGTCTTCCCGATTGACCTCATTCCGATGCAGCTTGGTAGTTTTGACATAGTAGTATGCATGGATTTTCTTTGCGAAAATCGTGCTGAAGTCGTTTGTTTCGATAAGATGATTCGTTTCTCTCTTGCTAATGGCGACCAACTCTGTGTTTATGGCGAAGTATCATCGAAGGATCTGAAACTCATGTCGTGCATACAAGCAAGCAAGTATCTCCGCAAGGAATACAAGGCTTTCTTGGCGCATATCATAGTAGCGGAGAAGGAAAAGGAAAAGACGCCGATGGAAAAGGTACTTGTGGTTCGTAATTTTCCTGCTGTCTTTCCTGACGACTTACCTGGTTTACCGCCGTCTCGTGATATTTCGTATTGATCTCATTCCTAGAGCTAATCCTGTTGCCAAAGCTCCTTATCGACTCGCTCCATCCAAAATGCGTGAACTTTCGAGTCAACTCCAGGAATTTCTTGATAAAGGCTTCATTCGCCCTAGCACATTTCCTTGGGGCGCACCTGTCCTTTTCGTAAAAAAGAAGGACGGATCGTTCCGAATGTGCATCGATTATAGGGAACTCAATAAGGTTACTATCAAGAATCGCTAATCCCTTACCCCGAATCGACGATTTGTTTGATCAATTGCAAGGCGCTACGTATTTCTCAAAGATCGATTTACGCTCAGGTTATCATCAGTTACGAATTCAGGAGGAAGATATCCCTGAAACCGTATTTCGAACCCGTTACGGCCATTACAAATTCGTCGTTATACCCTTTGGTTTAACCAACGCACCCGCGGTTTTCATGGATTTGATGAATCGTGTGTGTAAGCCCTTTCTCGACCGCTTCGTCATCGTGTTTATTGATGATATCCTTATCTATTCGAAGTCTAAAGCGGAACATGCGTAACATCTACGTTTGGTTCTCGAATTACTCCAAGGGAATCGCCTCTATGCCAAGTTCTCCAAGTGTGAATTTTGGCTTGAGGAGGTTCAATTCCTCGGCCACATCGTCAATAGTTAAGGTATTCACGTCGATCCCGCGAATATAGAAGCAGTTAAGAGTTGGATTACACCGAAATCCCCGTCCAAAGTTCGTTCTTTTCTTGAATTGTCGGGTTACTACCATCGATTCATCGATGATTTCTCTAAAATCGTCGTTCCGCTTACCTCCCTGACGCATAAAGACAAGCCTTTTGTTTGGGGAACTGAACAAGAGGAAACCATTAAAACTCTCAAGTGTATGCTTTGCAACGCTCCTATTCTCGCATTACCCGATGGAAATGACGACTTCATAGTCTATTGCGATGCCTCTAATCTCGGTCTTGGTTGTGTTCTCATGCAACGGGACAAGGTTATTGCATACGCCTCTCGTCAGCTCAAGATCCACGAGAAGAACTACACAACGCATGATCTCGAACTTGGTGCAGTTGTTTTTGTGTTGAAGATTTGGTGACACTACCTTTATGGTACTAAGTATACGGTCTTCACCGACCATAAGAGCCCACAACACATCTTGAACCAGAAGGAACTGAATATGCGCCAGCGCAGGTGGGTTGAACTTCTCAACGATTACGACTGTGAGATTCGTTACCACCATGGCAAAGAAAAAGTCGTTGCCGATGCTCTAAGCAGACGAAGCTATCTGCATATTGTTCGTAATGTTCAAGCCCAGCACGACCACAAAGCTCATATTCGTGACGCTCAACATGCCTGTTTCACCGAACACACTTTGAAAGAAGAACACATTCTTGGAACCGAAAACCAACTAGTGAATAAGCAGAATGGTATATTTCACTACCTCAGTCACATCTGGATCCCTGGTCGCAATAACCTTCGAGAGATATTATTGACTGAATCCCACAAATCCCGATATTCCATTCATCCCAGTGCCGACAAGATGTACTAGGACCTGTGTGCCAAGTACTGGTGGCCTAGAATGAAAAAGGATATTGCTCTCTACGTTTCGAAATGCCTGACTTGTTTGAAAGTCAAGGTAGAACAACAACGAACCTCTGGCTTACTCGAACAACCCGAGATCCCTATGTGGAAATGGGAGAGTATAGTTATGGACTTCATTACAAAACTTCCACGCACGCCATCAGGTCACGATAGCATTTAGGTTATCATTGATCGTCTTACTAAATCTGCTCATTTTCTGGCCGATACAAGAAGACTTTAAGGTTGACATGGGAGAGTATAGCTATGGACTTCATTATGAAACTTCCACGCACGCCATCAGGTCACGATTAGCACGAATCTATACCGACGAAGTCATTTGTCGACATGGGACAACTCGTGATTGTGACAACCGGTGATTTACGGCTCTTAATTACATGATTAACAGGCGATTAACATGACAATAAATAGTGTTTAAGACATAGATTAACTTAATTAGGCTCTTGGTACGCCTAGGGACGGTTATCGGACGTTACAGTGCGCGTAAGAGGATTTTTGGGAAATCTGCTGAAAATTAAGCGACAACGAACTGACACCATACAAAATACTGACAACGCCACTATTATACGCCTTTTAATTTTAAAATTTTATTCTTTCAACACTTATGGATTTTGGGTTGCGATATCGGGTCTCGTAGAAATTACGGGTCACTTAAACTCGGGGATTGGGTTGGTGGGCCTTGGGCCCAAGCCTAAGCCCACTAACTAAGACTCTAAGTATATATATATATATATATATATATATATATATCTTAGTGTACCCTATCCCTCATTTGGGGAAAACCTCAGGCAAACATACATACACACAACCAAACTGAATATTTTGGTTTGCTTGAAGATCTATACAAGATCTACAAAATCTCTACAAGATCTACAAGATCACTGCAAGATCTACAAAATCTATACTAAATCTATACAAAATCTATACAGATCTATACAAAATCTATACTAAATCTCTTCAAAATCTCAACAAAAGATTTTGTCTAAAAAATTGGAACACACAAGATCCCTTCAAGATCTCAACCCCTCTATAAAAGACCCTTAACCCCTCCCTTATACTTCAATTGTGTAGACAATACAAACACACACACCCTCAAATTTCCTCTCATCTCTCTCTATTTATACCCTTTAGTCTTTTACACCCATACATAACCCAAAAATCAAACACAGAGAAATTATTCTCCTCACAAACAAGACCCAACTCAGCCACATCCCCCCCTTCGATCGACAACACGGAGCACCACCACCGTCTGGTGGTAGTGCGGCGACGAAGATAAGAAGACAGAGATGAGAGAGAGAATAGAGTGAGAGAGAGAAGAACCAGGAGCAGAGTGGAACGGCGACGAACCGCCGTCTGCAGCGGAGCCGGGGCGGCGGCGGCGATGTTTTGTCCGACGGGTTTCACGGTAAACCCCATCCTCTATTTCCTTTCATTTTTTTTTATTTTTTTTATTTATATTTCTGAAGATTGATGATCAATAATGGTGATTCCTGCTGCTGTTGTTAATATTAACAATGAGGTGGACGCCGGTGGTGGCCGGCGGCGGCTGTAGCCGCCGGTGATGATGATGGCAGAGGCTGGTAATGGCGGTGGTGTACTTAGTTCAGCCCGGTTGCAGAATTCGGGTTATGTTTTGGGTGCAAAATCTCTCAGGTTCACATGGTTCACGGGTGCAGGGTGTAGTATCGGCTTGGGCTCAGTCAACTGGTCAACTCGGGTCAACGGGTCAGACCTGGTGTGGTTCGGGTTCAGCTCAGATCGGGTTCGGTTCGGTCAAATTGGTCAACTTCAGATGTGGTTCGGGTCAACTCGGTCAACTCAGACAACGCAAGTCAACCCGGTTGACTCGTTCAACTGGTCAACTCATTCTCGGTCAACGTCACGACGCGAAAGATTTGGTAAAGATTAACGACACGGTTTATTTTGTTAATTCATACTTTTATATGTTACGTGAAAAGCGACCTCGAAGCGATCTAATACTAGTTTACATTTCAACTTATTCGACAAAATCTTATATAAATAATGTTTATATTGTTTGGTAAATTGTTGAATTTTGGAAAATAACGACAACTTGTGTTGTTGGGGGCGTCCAAAAACAGAGGAAACTCTGCCCGTTTTTCGAGAAAATCCGTAAAATAATGCGTTTTTATTATGAAACAAAACATCGGGTTCAAATAATCTTTTAGTAAAACAAATACAAATATCGACGACACTTCATAACATCGCGAAAACGACAATTTGGATATTATTTCGACAATGCTTTTATAAAACAAAACGTGATATAATATTTTCAATTCTTTTATTATTTTCGACGAATTTCCCAAGTATCAACAATATGAATTCGTTTCATAAAAATAAATATAGTTTATATTTATTTCAAATATTGAACAATACGAATTCGTTTTATAAAATAAATATAGTTATATATTTATTTTCAAACACAACAACTCGACGAATCTTTTATAAATTAAGTATAACTTTTATATTTATTTCAAAACTCCTAAATGGCACACTATATATCGTATATATCGCGTACGAGTTTGTCACATATTATTTTCATATAAATGTTCATTACCTACACAAACGACTTCTCAAGACGACTAACGAGATTCTACCGATAAATTTATATATTTTTATATAAATATTTATACATTTTAAGTCTCACGAGAACTAAGTGTTTTTCAAAGACTTAGTAAACTATTACCGACATTAGACGAAACTTAACAAGTATAAGTTAATCGTTTTCATTAAGTTAACAACAAACCGTCGAATCGTTCGGTCAACGATTCGGTAGAGCTCGGTGACACGTAGTTTAGTTAGCGCTTTTATTTAGAAACTCATAAGATATTCCGTGTTATGAATATTGTAGAATGCACGCTAGCGATTCTCATCTTGAAAACGACATCACGAAGTCGTATTTAGCTAGCTTTGCACATGGAAATTCAGGTGAGTTCATAACCCCACCTTTTTACAGTTTTACATTTTTCTAAATGTTTTCGGGGTGGAAAGACATGCACATTTTGCAAAGCATACAAGAGTTTTAATAAACGTGAATTACATATTTCCAAACCATTTTACAGACAAGTTTTAACGGACATAAATGGTTTACGAAAAGCTTATGTTCCATACCGGTTTTTCAATCAAGAGTATTTTTCGAAATGTGCATACACATGTATTCTAGTTTCTAAAATTCGGAGAAATACAAGTACAAAGAGGTACATCAAACTAAGGAATGATACATAGATCACGTGACGAATAGGGTGCCATAAGCACCATTAATCAACAATATACCTAGACAGCGGAACAAAAGGTTAGATCTAATGGGTTTTAGGCAGCCACACTCTGGGCCACGTGCTACCTGGAGTGCTTTTGTGTCCCTAGTCGTGAATCGACAAGTAAAAATGCCTATGGTTTGGATGCTTCCTATGTCGGTACATATGTTAGTGGGCTCGCGAACCATTAGCGATCTTGTATTCCATACATATACAGAACTCAGTTTCAATACGTCTTTACAAATTACATACCATGTTCTATATAAATTCAAAGCACAGGATTATGCATGCATGTTGTCAATGTCAGGGTGGACATTGACGGTTATACAAGTTTTACAAACACAAGAGTTTACAAAAGAAAGGTTTTTATAATGCGTTACAAATACAGAGTTTCCATATAACATGACAAGAAAATGATTTTAAATTCGTTTTCTCAACAATACTTCAAAAACCGGTTATTCAAAAAGATTTATGTCAAATCTTTTCCCAAACAAACTATGAACTCGCTCAACTTTATGTTGATTTTTCGCATGTTTCTTTCTCAGGTTACTTTTCAAAGTTATGGCACGGTTGGAATAGGAGAACCATGTGGAGTCGAGTACTTAGTGGGCATTCGTTTTCTAGAAGTCTTAGCTTATTTGCTTCCGCTGTGCAATGAAGATACCAGTCCAGTCACGCCAGCTCTGATAATTTCGGGGTGTGACAGATTGGTATCAGAGCTATAGGTTATAGCGAATGGGGTTTTCTGTAGGATTACCTAGGCTCTAACCTCACCTTCCTCTGGGACTTAGCTTATTAAGACTTTGAAAACAAACAGAACGCCTAAGACTCGAATATGGTCTCCAACCGTTGCAGAAAAACAATGAGTCAAAATTCTGTTTTAAACAAACGTTAATGCTATGTTTTATGCACGGTACACAAAAACAGTCGCATACAGTAATCAAAACTTGGAGAGATTAGGAAACATGAATTTAAGACCTTCGGAAACTTATGTCTAAGTTCATTAAAGGTCGTCACGTAGGAACCTCGTCTATTAACTCGGGTAAACGACATTATTATGCCGTCTATTCTATTTTAGTTGATCGAGCAGGTAACCTACGCAAAAAGAAGCACGGGAGTGCAAGATTTCATGAAAACTCAATCTATACATCAACGGAGGTTGAAGTATGCCACATACGACTATCAAGGCGAGGTCCTTGACAAGACACAATGAAGCATTTCAGCGATGATGCTAATCCTGCCAGCAGGAGAACTATCGATCAGGATGCGACGACTTGTCACGCGATCCTGCAAACGACACGAATCATGCCAAGGAGAAGATGCATGTCTTCGCATTCCCCCTATCGCATTAACGACGAATACGCTATGTTTGGCATTTCATGGTAATGTCCCTTAACAACCGGTTATCACATGCAACCCCAGGTAAAGTCCTTAAATTTCTTTTATTGAAATTCCGACTTTTGCATCTAGTGAGTAGATTTTCACATCTCTACTCCTCTTAATGGTCATTGTATCACGATCATTTGTTTCATTATAGCGAACACTCATTGCTTCATTTCTTGAAAATTTATATGTTACGCATGCATCCTTTGTTACGCATGTGGTTTCGTTTCGAATAAGCGTTTCATCAAAGTTCAAATATTGTTTCGCTAAAGCTAATTATTGATTTGTGATTCGAATGACCCGCATTATTGTAATTGTTGGCTCCTTTGTTATCAAGTCAACACATATTCTTGAAATTTCTTTTCTTTTCAAGTTACATACATGGTTTTTTCGTTCTGACCATGCCGAAAGTTTTCTTGTCGATACATGCACTTATTGTCGGCTTGCGCCGAAATCAAATTCAATTGGTTGAACTTGTTCATTACACATATTCAATTCAAAGCATCGTATGATGTATTGGGAGCATCATATTCAAATCAAATTTTAACGAGCACTTCATTTGTCCCGATTCGTAGTAAATTTGTTTGGCATTCGACTCCATTAAATTGTTTGTTGATTTCGACAGCATGTAGTGGTGCTTTCATTAATTTGAAGCTTGCGCTAAACTCGTTTACGCATCTCACGCACGGATTTAATTAATTATTTATTGAATTGCCTTAAATACGCATTGAATTATCATATTAAAGCAGTCTTAACACAATTATGTTTTAAGACAATGGTACACAAATTCATTTTTATATATCGGTGTACCTCTTAACGATTCTTTCATTATCGATCGAATGTTTTGCGATATTCATTGCTTCTTCATCTTCGATCGAAAACATTATTTCATTGATGTTCTATTTTGAGTTAAAAATCCTTTGATGTTTGTTTGGAACAAGCGTTCAGATTTACCTCGTTGAACCTTCATTTGATTTCAAACACGGTGAACTTGTTCGGTCACCGCTATTATTGAATTATTCTGATCACTACGACACCTTGTGGCGTCGGTAGAACTTGCAGCTTGGGCTGATCATGATCGAGCGTTTCATGCAAAACTATTTCAATGAACTTGCTGATTCTAAGTTCCATTTAGTGGCTGTTATCGTTTCTAGAATTCATTTGCATATTGTAAACGTCCACTTAGAATCCTATTGGTTGAAATTCCTCTTTTATTGGACCCTTGTTAACTTGGTCACATTGGTGACTGTATCAGTATATCTCGTTTCCTTTGACATTATTCGTATTTACTTACGCATAACGTAACTCTAAGGAGTTAACATAGTCTAAATTTCGAGGACGAAATTTCATTAACAGGGGGAGAATGTGACAACCGGTGATTTACCGCTCTTAATTACATGATTAACATGCGATTAACGTGACAATAAATAGTGTTTAAGACATAGATTAACTTAATTAGGCTCTTGGTACGCCTAGGGACGCTTATCAGACGTTACAGTGCGCGTATGAGGATTTTTGGGAAATCTGCTGAAAATTTAGCGACAACGAACTTACACCGTACAAAATACTAACAGCGCCACTATTATGCGCCATTTAATTTTAAAATTTTATTCTTTCGACACTTATGGAGTTTGGGTTGCGATATCGGGTCTCGTAGAAATTACGGGTCACTTAAACTCGGGGATTGGGTTGGTGGGCCTTGGGCCCAAGCCTAAAGCCCACTAACTAAAACACTAAGTGTATATATATATATATATATATATATATATATATATATATATATATATATCTTAGTGTACCCTATCCCTCGTTTGGGGAAAACCTCAGGCAAACATAAATACACATAACCAAACTGAATATTTTGGTTTGCTTGAAGATCTATACAAGATCTACAAAATCTCTACAAGATCTACAAGATCTCCGTAAGATCTACAAAATCTATACTAAATCTATACATAATCTATACAGATCTATACAAAATCTATACTAAATCTCTACAAAATCTCTACAAAAGATTTTGTCTAAAAAATTGGAACACACAAGATCCCTTCAAGATCTTAACCCATCTATAAAAGACCCTTAACCCCTCCCTTATACTTCAATTGTGCAGACAATACAAACACACACACCCTCAAATTTCCTCTCATCTCTCTCTATTTATACACTTTAGTCTTTTACACCCATACATAACCCAAAAATCAAACACAGAGAAATTATTCTCCTCACAAACAAGACCCAACCCAGCCACACCCCCCCCCCCCCTCGATCGACAAAACGGAGCACCGCCACCACCGTCCGGTGGTGGTGCGGCGACGAAGATAAGAAGACAGAGATGAGAGAGAGAGACTAGAGTGAGTGAGAGAAGAACCAGGAGCAGAGTGGAACGGCGACGAACCGCCGTCTACGGCGGAGCCGTGGCGATGGTGGTGTTTTGTCCGACGGGTTTCACGGTAAACCCCATCCTCTGTTTCCTTTCATTTTTTTTTTATTTTTTTTATTTATTTTCTGAAGATTGATGACCAATAATGGTTATTCCTATTGTTGTTGTTAATATTAACGATGAGGTGGACGACGGTGGTGGCCGGTGGCGGCTGTAGCCGCCGGTGATGATGATGGCAGAGACTGGTAATGGCGGTGGTTTACTTAGTTCAGCCCGGTTGCAGAATTCGGGCTATGTTTTGGGTGCAAAATCGCTCGGGTTCACATGGTTCACGGGTGCAGGGTGTAGTATCGGCTCGGGCTCAGTCAACTGGTCAACTCCGTCAACTTGGGTCAACTGGTCAGACCTGGTGTGGTTCGAGTTCAGCTCAGACCGGGTTCGGTTCGGTCAGATTGTTCAACTTCAGATGTGGTTCGGGTCAACTCGGTCAACTCAGACAACGCGAGTCAACCCGGTTGACTCGGTCAACTGGTCAAGTCAGTCTCGGTCAACGTCACGACGCGAAAGATTTGTTAAAGATTAACGACGCGGTTTATTTCGTTAATTCATAGTTTTATATGTTACGTGAAAAGCGAGCTCGAACCGATCTAATACTAGTTTACATTTCAACTTATTCGACAAAATCTTATATAAATAATGTTTATATTGTTTGGTAAATTGTTGAATTTTGGAAAATAACGACAACATGTGTTGTCGGGGGCGTCCAAAAACAGAGGAAGCTCTGCCCGTTTTTCGAGAAAATCCGTAAAATAATGCGTTTTTATTATGAAACAAAACATCGGGTTCAAATAATCTTTTAGTAAAACAAATACAAATATCGACGACACTTCACAACAGCGCGAAAACGACAATTTGGATATTATTTCGACAATGCTTTTATAAAACAAAACGTGATATAATATTTTCAATTCTTTTATTATTTTCGACGAATCTCTCAAGTATCAACAATATGAATTTGTTTCTTAAAAATAAATATAGTTTATATTTATTTCAAATATTGAACAATACGAATTCGTTTTATAAAATAAATACAGTTATATATTTATTTTCAAACACAACAACTCGACGATTCTTTTATAAAATAAGTATAACTTTTTTATTTATTTCAAAACGCCTAAATGGCACACTATATATCATATATATCGCGCACGAGTTTGTTACATATTATTTTCATATAAATGTTCATTACCTACACAAACGACTTCTTAAGAAGACTAACGAGATTCTACCAATAAATTTATATATTTTTATATAAATATTTATACATTTTAAGTCTCACGAGAACTAAATGTTTTTCAAAGACTTAGTAAACTATTACCGACAATAGACGAAACTTAACAAGTATAACTTAATCGTTTTCATTAAGTTAACAACAAACCGTTGAATCATTTGGTCAACGATTCAGTAGAGCTCGGTGACACGTAGTTTAGTTACCGCTTTTATTTAGAAACTCATAAGATATTCCGTGTTAGGAATATTGTAGAATGCATGCTAGCGAGTCTCATCTTGGAAACGACATCACGAAGTCGTATTTAGCTAGCTTTGCACATGGAAATTCAGGTGAGTTCATAACCCCACCTTTTTACAGTTTTACATTTTTCTAAATGTTTTCGGGGTGGAAAGACATGCACATTTTGCAAAGCATACAAGGGTTTCAATAAACATGAATTACATATTTCCAAACCATTTTACAGACAAGTTTTAACGGACATAAATGTTTTACGAAAAGCTTATGTTCCATACCGGTTTTTCAATCAAGAGTATTTTTCGAAATGTGCATACACATGTATTCTAGTTTCTAAAATTCGGAGAAATACAACTACAAAGAGGTACATCAAACTAAGGAATGATACATAGATCACGTTACAAATAGGGTGCCATAAGCACCATTAATCAATAATATACCTAGACCGCGAAACAAAAGGTTAGATCTAATGGGTTTCAGGCAGCCACACTCTAGGCCACGTGTTACCTGGAGTGCTTTTGTGTCCCTAGTCGTGAATCGACAAGTAAAAATGCCTATGGTTTGGATGCTTCCTATGTCGTTACATATGTTAGTGCCTCGTGAACCATTAACGATCTCGTATTCCTTACATATAAAGAACTCAGTTTCAATACGTGTGACAACCCGAGTTTTCAAGGTCTCTATTCGACTTAACTTATCTGATATGCGAAATACGTGTTGTTTATAGATTCGTATGGTGTGTTATATGTGTGCATGTATTGATATAAGTTGGTATGAATAATATGAATAATGTGTTTTATTTAATGTGAGTGGAACCTTACCAAACTACCTCTCACGAAATCACCCCAGCCGAAATCACCCACCCACTCACGAAAACACTTCATGTGTTTTCGTCCACATGTGGCCAACGAAAACCAAATGGGCTTTGGCCCAGTAATGATTAGTCAAATGTTTGTACTTAACCTGTACGCGAAAAACAACAATTAGAAAACCCTAATCACCTCCCTTATCCCTCTCGCTCTCCTTGCTTCTGTGCGACGGCATCATCAGGATCATCCAACCCTCAATAGTATCAACCTATTATTCTACTTAACTTGGTTAGTGCACTGTTGTGAGTTACGTGTGTGTATTTTATTCAGAACCTGAGTTGGTGATGTTCTGTGAGTTTTATTTCTTGTTCTTAGATGTTGAATAGGGTATTGTATTGTTGCTTTGAATTCATGAATGATTTGAATGGTTGGTTGTTATTAAAATATTTGTCGATGTTTTTAGCATGATGATGATGATGATCCGATGTGAATGATCTTGATATGTTGACGATACAACAATAGATGACTGGCAGATTATGGTTCATGTTATAACATATGTCAAATATTTGTTGATGTCGAATGATGATCATGTATGTTGCTATGTGATGTGTTTGTGGATGGCATGATGATTTTCTTTGCATGATGAATGTATGAATAGATCTGATCGAGTTCATGATTGTTGCAACTGTTATAATTATTAGACAATCATTAGGGTTTCTTGTTGTAACTATTAATGAAGATGAACTAGACGAAAACACAAGGACCAACAAAGTCACAAGACCAGACGAAAACACAGAGTGTTTTCGTCACACCCCACACCCGACGAAAACCCTTGGATTTCTTCACCCAGGGTTTTCGTCCATAGTGATTTCGCCAACATGTGTTTTAACCACATGCATGTTTTCGTTGAGTGTTGTGGCTCATTAAAACTGTTGCACATTAACCCTATTAGTTCAGTTAACTCTATTAGTTGTCAAACTCTGTTAGGTTATTATCCCTGTTAAGTATGTTAAATTCTGCTATGCATGTTATGAATGTAAAACCAGTTAAGTTTATTAACTCTGGTTAGCTTATTAACCCAGTTAAACTCATTGACTATGTTAAGCCATTGACTCAGTTAGTTATTAATTCTGGTAGATGTTAACTCTGTTAAGTTATACATGTAACTCTGTTAAATATGAAACTCATTTAAATGTGTGAATCCTGTTAAGCTTGTTAACCATGTTAAGTATGTTGATGTTGTTAAGTCTGATAACCCTGTTAAGTGTGTTATTGAATAACTATGTTAGAATTGATCAAGAACTCAGTCATATGATGCATGATTGTATGAATGCGAAATAACTGTTATGTGTTACGTGACGATGATTACTTAAACACATTTCGTGATATATATTGCATGTGAATCTATACGAGCTTAACTGATTGAGTGTACGTGTATAACTATAGGACTTGACTAATTTCTTGTGTGCACATAGTTTAGCATACCGAGCAAACCAAGGTGAGTTCACACTCTATCCAAGGCATGGGATTCCCAAGGGTTGGGAATGGGTTAAGGAACGGAACGGTAACTACAAACTTGCGTATTCCCCATACAACAGGATACATACGACCATAAGACCATCACTCTATCATTTGAAGTCCCTCATTTATCGACTTAATCGTCGAGACCTATGGCGAGCAGTGTGTGCCATGCTAAACATATTACTTTATTTCGTACGTAATACTTACATTGGGTTTTTTTTTACAATTATGCTTCCGCTAAACACTTAACTACGTTTTTGATTTGAAACATCTTTCATATTGTGTGGTTGAATTTTTCTTATTACTTGTTACGTTCAATATGATTGGTGGCATGATCCTGGTCAGCCACGCCTCCAAGCGGTGATACTCCGCGTGTGGATTTTGGGGGTGTGACAGATTGGTATCAGAGCCATTGGTTATAGTGAACTTGGTTTTAATAAGGGAAAAAGTTTTTGTTAAAACCAAACTATAACCTGAACAGTGCTCAACGATCCACAATGACGCTTCGCTTCACGTGCAAGACTCGACATTCTAGGTGATATGGTTTATGTTTTATTGCCTACTTGTTAGTCACATAGAACTTTGCTCATGGTACGCTTAGATAAACGTAGCAACTGTTAATTGAAAACACTTGTGTGCTTACTCTCTTCTGTCAATACACTTTCGCGAACCTTTCTCACTCATGTTTCCTTTGATATGAAGATCATGAGTGGACGCGTTAAAATGACTCAGGCCCAGTTGGCGGCTTTGATCACTAAACAAGTTACTGCAGCACTCGCAGCTGCCCAGGCAGGAGGTATATCCTGCAGTCGCAACTCACTCTAGGATATTTAGATCCTACCCTCATAAACCAACTCTTGTGTTTAACTCTGTCTTATTCTTGTACACGCAGCAGGTAAGCATGCTCAGCCGCCTGTATGTACATTCAATACTTTTATGGACCGTCGTCCTACTACTTTTAGTGGCATTGAAGGGGCTGTTGGACTCCTCCACTGGTTTGAGAAGCTCGAATCGGTGTTCGAAATGTGTGAATGCCCCAAGGCTCGTAGGGTGAAATATGCCACTGGTACTCTCGAAGGCACTGCGCTAACTTGGCGGAACGCGCAAGTTCAGATGCTGGGGCTGGCGGCTGCTAATGCCACCCCATGGAATGATTTTAAGGAACTGATCAAACGTGAATACTGTAGTCGTGATGACATCCACAAGCTGAAAGTGGAGTTCTTTAACCTGAAGATGACGGGGTCAGAGATTGAAGCGTACACGAAACGATCCAACGAACTGGCAGTGTTATGTCCAACTATGGTGGATCCTCCCATCAAGCGCATCGAGCTGTTCCTCAAAGGCTTAGTACCAGAGATTCAAAGCCATGTGACTGCTGCTAACCTTGCTACTATCCAGGATGTTACTCGTCTTGCTCATCGTCACACAGACCAGGCAGTGGAACAGAACAGGCTGCCTAAGTGTATTGGTGCTACTGCTACTACTACTTCTGCTACTCCTAGTTGTGACACCCCAGGAAAACCAGGAAACCAACGCAACTTAACTAGCTTCCTCAGTAACCACGCGCTAAATTTCGGGACGAAATTCTCTTAACAGGGGGAGAATGTGACAACCCTCAAAATTACATGAATTCCGTACAATTTATTAATGATAATTAAAGTGCTTGACGACTGTGTGGAATTACTTAACTGCTCTCAGATTACTGTGTTATACTTACATGTGCTTGTTAACATACTAGTAGTATACAGAAAAGTCATTAAATAGTCCGTTATGTTTTCCTGAGTGTTGAAAATTAAAAACGTTACAAAAATATATATGTATGACACTTTACGGATTAATTAAGCACTTTAACGGAACAACACCGAACCGAACCGGACTTTACGCGGAACATAAAAATATTGCCAAAGCCATTGTTTTCACTTTTCTGAGCTAGTTAGGGTCCCCAAACACCATAACACACCTTATATTATATTACACATCAAAAGACACTAACTAACCATCAAATCTTAACTAGTCAGTAACCAAATACTTGAAACCCAACCCCATACCCCCCCCCCTTGTTGAACCGATTGGAACTAGTGGGGACACCCCCACAATACTTTGATTATTTTATTCAAGATGTTGGGTAATTAGGGGCATATAATACAATGGTTAATGGTGCAATATGGGTAATATAAAGGCACAAGAGTCTATCATCCTCTCTCATTCACCACATTTACAAACTTGACAAAACACTCTCCTCCTCTCTTCTCTTTGGATTGGCTGAAATCAGCCACCACCTTACCACCATCATTTGACCTTGTTCTGTCCATTCTATTACTATACAAGGGTGTAAGGAGGCACATACGGAAGCTTGGTGTTCACGGAAGTGGAAGGACCTTCTCCATTCTCTATTAACCATCACTTTTCTACACTCGAACTTCCCTAGCCTTGAGCTAGTGGTAAGAACTTAGATCCATTCATTCTTTATGTTATTTAAGTGGTTAATAGATGTTTGATGATGAAAATCCATGAACACTAAAGAACCATGAACAAAGACTTGCATATAAACTAACTTGTGATGAAACATTGATGAAACATGATGAAGTGATGATAAACTGAAGTTGTCTTGATTATGTTACTGATTTACTTGCTGATCTACTTGTAATATTAATGTTTGATGTTGTTGTGGTCACTAAACATGTTAACAGAATCAATCGAACATAAGTTAGAAGGTTAAAAGCTGAAACAGTAGGCTGTTTGGTAATTACAGCCAACTTCAGTTGGCTGTAACAGGACCATAACTTAACGAAAAATGTATTTTCTGAAGTCTAGGTTTATGTTTTATGAAATACGGTTCTAATGGCACTGGAATCATAATTTTTGGACTTTTTTTTACTATTTTTAAAGCGTCATTTTGTAACAGCAGCTAGAGCTGCATTTTTCTGCTGAAAATATGCGTTTTGTTTTCTGTCATAACTTAAGTTCTGTGTAGAGTTAGATCATGAAACTTGTACTGTAGATGACCACCGATGTATTTGTAATTCTCTCACTAGAATTTCATAAATCGGACTTACGACGATTTTCAAATAAATTATTCCGTGGACTGTGGTCAGAAAAAGATAAATCTGAGTTCAGTCCGGAAAATGAATCTATATAAAATATTGGTAATGAACTGGACCCCGATATTTTTACAAAATAACATCTGGATCGTTTAAGACATTCTGTAAAAATTTGGGAATTTTTGGAATAAGTTAACTATTTTATTAAAATGTCCGAAAACAGCCGGTTTTGAATATTAATGCTGAAATGACATAAGTTGTAACTTGCATGTCTAAATGTCGGGTAGGTTATCTGTGAATGATATAACATGTTATATGTGTTATGTGCATCATCGTAGGTTTGTTTATGAGTGGGGAATGGATGGGAAACTTATATGGGCATAAACAGTTAAAGTAATGCATGCTATGTGATAGATACGTGTAGGAACTTTGTGCTCTATTTGAAAATCACTAAATGACTAACTGGTAATCATATTAGGTTGTGATTGACCGACCGTGATTGTTAGCTATATTTGAGAATCTAACCGAGCAAACCGAGATGAGTTCACACTTTCTACAAGGCATGGGATTCCCGGTGGTTTGGGAACGGGTTAAAGAATTTAAAACTAAATCTACATATCCCCTTGGGAAGATATGTACGGCCATCCTCCATAGATAGGATGCCATTATTAATCTACGAATTCTCCAGGTGCAGAATACGTACGTTCGTCCTCCTGGTGTAGGACAACAACCTTAAAAATTAGCTAGACAAAACTCTATCAATAAGTCCCTCATCATTATATCGACTTAATCACCGAGGCCAATGGCGAGCGGGTCATTAGTTAATAGCGCTATTAGGTTTAACAAACCTCACACCGTGTCGGTCGGACGGGCATGTACTAATGGGCTATGGCAGATTATCAGTGATGATAGACGCTGATATAGGGCACAACTTATTTGCGTAGTAGTCGATATCATACCGTCTAGTAGTTCACACGGGGGAAAGCCCCCACTGATTATGGTTATGCTTTGGGTAATGGAAAAAGGAACTGGTTAAACATACTTTCAACTACGGGGTAACCCCCACGGCAATTAAGCCAACGAAAGTTAAACCACGTTTTTCAGAAACAACTTAAAACTAACTAACCAAACGTGAACTCACTCAACTTTGTTGTTGACTCGTTGTTACATGCCTTACAGGTCGTTAAACTCTTGGAGCTTGCACGAGGAAGGAGTCGTTGTGGTGTACGGACTGTTATGTTCCGTGCTTATTATCTAAATCCTTATGAACTTATTAAACTTGCGTTTTGAACTTTAACTTATAAACTATGGACTTATGCTTTTGGATTTACTTTCATGCTTCCGCTGTTTAAACTAAACATGGTTAACTAGCTTTGGTCACCAATCGTATTGTGGTTGGTCTTATTTACTTAATTACGATGTTCAATATGATTGGTGGCTCGATCCTGGTCACGTCACGCCTCCAAGCGGTGACGCTCCGCGTGGTGGATTTTGGGGGTGTGACAGATTGGTATCAGAGCCATGGTTATTGTGAACTTGGTTTTAAAAAGGGGAAAAAGATTTTTGATAAAACCAGACTATAACCTGTACAGTGCTCAACGATCCACAACAACGCTTCGCTCCACGTGCAAGACTCGACACCATAAGTGGTATGATTTATGTTATATTATCGGTTAGATAGTTCTCACTGTGCATTAGATAATGTGATAATTGCTATTTGAACCCTGTGTGCTTACTCTTTACTGTCGTCCCACACTTACGCACTTTCGTGAAACTTTTCTCACTTACGTTGCTTCGTTATGAAGATCATGAGCGGACGCGGAGGACGTATCAACCTCACTCAAGCCCATTTGACAGCTTTGATCAACGAACGAGTCGCTGAGGCACTCGCAGCTAACCCTGCAGGAGGTATAACCTGCCATACTAACTCACCTTAGGACGTTTAGATCCTATCTTCGCAAACCAGCCCTCATGGTTAACCTTATCTTTTATTCTCGCGCAACAGGTCAACATGCTCAGCCTCCTGTGTGCACGTTTAAAACGTTCATGGACTGCCGACCTACTACTTTCAGTGGCACATAAGGAGCGGTGGGCCTTCTACACTGGTTCGAGAAGCTCGAGTCTGTCTTTGAGATGTGCGAAGGCCCTGAGGCTCGTAGAGTGAAGTATGCTACTGGTACTCTCGAAGGAATAGTGCTCACGTGGTGGAACGCTCAAGTTCAGATGCTGGGGTTGGTTGCTGCTAATGCTACCCCATGGAACGATTTCAAGGAAATGATCAAGGAAGAGTATTGTAGCCGTGATGACATCCACAAACTAGAGGTGAAGTTTTTCAACCTGAAAATGATGGGGTCTGAGATTGAGGCGTATACGAAAAGGTCAAATGAGTTGGCCATCTTGTGCCCTACCATGGTGGACCCTCCCATCAAACGAATTGAGCTGTATCTCAAGGGCCTTGTACCAGAGATTCAAAGTCACGTGACTTCAGCCAACCTGGGTACCATACAGCAAATCATCAAGTTGGCCCATCGACTCACTGACCAGGTGGTGGAGCAAAACAGGCTGCGCAAACGAATCAATGCCACAGCTACTTCTGATGCACCTACCGACAACAAGCGAAATTATGATGGGAACTCCAGTAAGGGTTCTGCTTCGATTCAGTCTCAGCAGCGAAAGATTGATGACTACCAGAGTCCTGGTCAGCAATCTTCCGGTAATCAAGGACAGGGTGGATACCGAGGAAACCACCCCAAGTGCAACCGGTGCAACAAGCATCACAGCGGGCAGTGCAACAAAGGTCGATGTTAGAGATGTCACAAGCTGGGCCATGAAGCTAGGGATTGCAGGAGCCCGCGTCCTGCAAATCAGAATCGCCAACAACAACAACAAGCTCCACAGAACCACCAACAGCAGCAACAACAGGGCAATAAAGGATGCTTTCAGTGTGGCGCTGAAGGCCACTTTAAGAGGAACTGCCCCCAACTGAACCAGAATCAGCACAACAACAACCAAGGAAACGGGAACCACAATGGGAACAACAATGGAGGCAACAATGGAGGCAGTAATGGGGGAAACAATAATGGTAATGGGGCAAGGGGTCGTGTCTTCGTGCTAGGTCAGGGTGACGCAAGGAACGATCCCAACGTTGTGATGGGTAAGTTTCTTCTGGACGACTTCTTTGTTACTATTTTATTTGATTCAGGTGCTGATACTAGTTATGTGTCCCTAAAAGTTAGCCAAATGCTTAAGCGCACTCCAACACTTTTGAACACCAAACACACGGTAGAGCTAGCAAACGGTAAAAGTCTTGAAGCCACACACTTAGTTAAGGGTTGTAACCTCGTCTTAGCTGGTCAGACTTTCCCTATCGATCTTATTCCTATCACACTTGGTAGTTTCGAAGTCGTTATTGGGATGGATTGGCGATCTCATCATCAAGCAGAGATTGTTTGCAAGGAGAAAATCGTCCGCATTCCTCGTTCTGGTGAAGAACCTCTCGTGATTCGTGGTGACAAGAGTGGTGCTATCGAAGGCATCATCTCTTTCCTTAAGGCCCAGAAGTGTTTGCGAAAGGGCCACACTGCCATTCTAGCACTCGTTACTGACACGTCAACGGAAGAGAAGAGAATTGAAGACAACCCTATTGTGCGCGATTTTCCTGAGGTATTTCCTGAGGAATTGCCTGGTCTTCCGCCTCGTCGTCAAGTTGAATTTCAAATCGAGCCAGCTCCTGGAGCAGCGCCCATAGTTCGAGCACCTTACCGTCTAGCTCCGTCAGAACTTGAAGAACTGTCCACGCAACTACAAGAACTCTTGGAAAAGGGTTTCATACGTCCTAGCTCTTCGCCTTGGGGAGCTCCAGTGTTATTCGTAAAGAAGAAAGATGGTACTTTCAGAATGTGTATTGACTACCGCGAACTTAACAAGGTGACCGTGAAGAATCGTTATCCTCCCCCACGTATTGACGACTTGTTCGACCAGTTGCAAGGGTCGAGCTATTACTCCAAGATTGATTTGAGATCTGGATACCATCAGCTGAGAGTCCGAGATGAGGACGTCTCCAAAATAGCATTCAAAACTCGTTACGGCCATTACGAGTTTCTGGTCATGCCTTTCGGATTAACGAATGCACCTGCGGTCGTCATGGATCTCATGAACCGAGTATGCAAACCTTACCTGGATAAGTTCGTTATTGTGTTCATCGATGATATCCTGATCTATTCTAAGAATCAGGAGGAACACGAGCAGCATCTACGACTTATGCTGGAACTTCTTCGAAAAGAGCAGTTGTATGCCAAGTTTTCGAAATGTGACTTCTGGCTTTGCGAAGTCCACTTTCTAGGCCATGTGGTAAACAAGGATGGGATTCATGTTGATCCATCCAAGGTTAACTCAATCAAGAACTGGCCTGCACCCCGCACACCAACAGAAATCTGCCAATTCTTGGGTTTGGCAGGATATTACAGAAGGTTTATCAGGGATTTCTCAAATATTGTGCAACCTCTCACTTCAGTGACTCAGAAGGGTGTCACCTGTCGTTGGGGTGATGCACAGGAATCTGCTTTTCGGCACCTAAAAGATAGACTTTGTAGCGCGCCTATCCTCTCATTGCCTGAAGGCACAGATGATTTTGTGGTTTACTACGACGCTTCCATCCAAGGACTTGGTTGCGTATTGATGCAACGTGACAAGGTCATTGCCTACGCATCGCGCCAACTTAAAGTTCACGAAAGGAACTACACTACGCATGACTTGGAGCTGGGAGCAGTTGTATTCGCACTTAAGATATGGAGACATTACCTGTACGGTACCAAGTGCCCCATTTACACCGATCACAGGAGTCTCGAGCATATCTTCAAGCAAAAGGAGTTAAACATGCGTCAACGCCGATGGGTTGAGCTCTTGAACGATTATAAATGTGCGATCAAGTACCATCCGGGCAAAGCCAATGTTGTGGCCGACGCCCTCGGTCGAAAGGATACTATACCTAAGCGTGTACGTGCTTTACAGATTACCATCCAATCTAACCTTCCCACTCAAATTCGTGATGCTCAGGTCGAAGCATTGAAAGCAGAGAACATCAGGGCCGAGTCCTTGCGAGGATTGAGGCAGCGGCTAAAACAAAAGGAAAACGGCGCCTACTATGTTCACGGACGCATCTGGATTCCACTTTATGGAGACCTACGCGAGCTGGTGAAGGATGAAGCACACAAGTCTCGTTATTCGGTACATCCTGGTTCGGATAAAATGTACCACGACCTCAAGACTACGTATTGGTGGCCTGGCATGAAAGCCCACATAGCAACCTACGTCAGTAAGTGCTTGACTTGTGCGAGAGTCAAGACTGAATATCAGAAACCATTAGGCCTACTTCAACAACCGGAGATCCCGAAATGGAAATGGGAGCAAATTTCCATGGATTTCGTTACTGGCCTGCCTAGATCTCAACGCGGAAACGATACCATTTGGGTGATCGTAGATCGACTAACCAAGTCTGCACATTTTCTGGCTATCAAAGAAACGGATAAGTTTTCTACTCTCGCAGAAATTTACTTAAAGGAAGTGGTATCAAGGCACGGAGTGCCAACCACTATCATTTCTGATCGTGACACGCGTTTTACTTCTGCACTGTGGCAAGCAATGCATAAGTCTTTTGGCTCACGTTTAGATATGAGCACCGCTTATCACCCGCAGACGGATGGGCAATCTAAACGCACCATCCAGACCCTTGAAGACATGCTTAGGGCATGCGTAATCGACTTTGGTAATGGCTGGGAAAAGCACCTCCCGCTAGTGGAGTTTTCGTATAACAACAGCTACCACACCAGCATCCAAGCCGCTCCATTCGAGGCATTATATGGACGCAAAGGCTGATCACCTCTCTGTTGGGTAGAAGTTGGTGACAGCCAAATCACTTGCCCAGAACTTGTGGTAGATACCACCGAGAAGATTGCCCATATACGACAACGAATGGTGGCAGCTCGTGACCGTCAGAAAAGCTATGCTGATAAGGGAAAAAAACCACTCGAGTTCCAAGTTGGGGATCGAGTGCTACTCAAAGTCTCGCCTTGGAAAGGCGTAGTTCGTTTTGGCAAACGAGGCAAACTCAATCCGCGCTATGTCGGACCATTCGAAATCATCGAGAAAATTGGCAAAGTCGCCTACAGGCTGAATCTACCGACAGAACTCAGCGGAGTTCACAACGTATTCCATGTGTCGAATCTGAAGAAGTGTCTGTCAGATGAGACTCTCATAGTTCCTCTCAAGGAACTCACAATCGAAGACCAGCTGCGATTCGTCGAGGAACCAGAAGAGATTACGGATCGAGATGTTAAGATCCTCAAGCGTACCAGGATACCTCTGGTCCGAGTTCGTTGGAATGCTCGTCGTGGCCCAGAGTATACCTGGGAATGAGAAGACAAAATGAAACTCAAGTATCCCCAGCTGTTTAAGAAAAACGCAACCACTACTGAGGCTGAAGCTATTGCAGAATTTCGGGACGAACTTCCAAATCAACGGGGGGATGATGTGACACCCCAGGAAAACCAGGAAACCAACGCAACTTAACTAGCTTCCTCAGTAACCACGCGCTAAATTTCGGGACGAAATTCTCTTAACAGGGGGAGAATGTGACAACCCTCAAAATTCCATGTATTCAATACAATTTATTAATGATAATTAAAGTGCTTGACGACTGTGTGGAATTACTTAACTGCTCTCTGATTACTGTGTTATACTTACATGTGCTTGTTAACATACTAGTAGTATACAGAAAAGTCATTAAATAGTCCGTTATGTTTTCCTGAGTGTTGAAAATTAAAAATGTTACAAAAATATATATGTATGACACTTTACGGATTAATTAAGCACTTTAACGGAACAACACCGAACCGAACAACCGGACTTTACCCGGAACATAAAAATATTGCCAAAGACATTGTTTTCACTTTTGTGAGCTAGTTAGGGTCCCCGAACACCCTAACACACCTTATATTATATTACACATCAAAAGACACTAACTAACCATCAAATCCTAACTAGTTAGTAACCAAATACTTGAAACCCAACCCCATACCCCCCCCCCCCCCTTGTTGAACCGATTGGAACTAGTGGGGACACCCCCACAATACTTTGATTATTTTATTCAAGATGTTGGGTAATTAGGGGCATATAATACAATGGTTAAAGGTGCAAGATGGGTAATATAAAGGCACAAGAGTCTATCATCCTCTCTCATTCACCACATTTACAAACTTGACAAAACACTCTCCTCCTCTCTTCTCTTTGGATCGACTGAAATCAGCCACCACCTTACCACCATCATTCGACCTTGTTCCATCCATTCTATTACTATACAAGGGTGTAAGGAGGCACATAAGGAAGCTTGGTGTTCTCGGAAGTGGAAGGACCTTCTCCATTCGCTATTAACCATCACTTTTCTACACTCGAACTTCCCAAGCCTTGAGCTAGTGGTAAGAACTTAGATCCGTTCATTGTTTATGTTATTTAAGTGGTTAATAGATGTTTGATGATGAAAATCCATGAACACTAAAGAACCATGAACAAAGTCTTGCATATAAACTAACTTGTAATGAAACATTGATGAAACATGATGAAGTGATGATAAACTGAAGTTGTCTTGATTATGTTACTGATTTACTTGCTGATCTACTTGTAATATTAATGTTTGATGTTGTTGTGGTCACTAAACATGTTAACAGAATCAATCGAACACAAGTTAGAAGGTTAAAAGCTGAAACAGTAGGCTGTTTGGTAATTACAGCCAACTTCAGTTGGCTGTAACAGGACCATAACTTAATGAAAAATGTATTTTCGGAAGTCTAGGTTTATGTATTTTGAAATACAGTTCTAATGGCACCGGAATCATAATTTTTGGACTTCGTTTACTATTTTTAAAGCGTCATTTTGTAACAGCAGCTAGAGCTGCATTTTTCTGCTGAAAATATACGTTTTGTTTTCTGTTATAACTTGAGTTATGTGTAGAGTTAGATCATGAAACTTGTACTGTAGATGACCACCAATGTATTTGTAATTCTCTCACTAGAATTTCGTAAATCGGACTTATGATGATTTTTAAATAAATTATTCCGTGGACTGTGGTCAGAAAAAGATAAATCTGAGTTCAGTCCGGAAAATGAATTTATATAAAATATTGATAATGAACTGGACCCCAATATTTTTACACGATAACATTTAGATAGTTTAAGACATTCTGTAAAAATTTGGGAATTTTTGGAATAAGTTAACTATTTTATTAAAATGTCCGAAAACATCCGGTTTTGAATATTATTGCTGAAATGACATAAGTTGTAACTTGCATGTCTAAATGTCGGGTAGGATATCTGTGAATGATATAACATGTTATATGTGTTATGTGCATCATCGTATGTTTGTTTATGAGTGGGGAATGGATGGGAAACTTATATGGGCATAAACAGTTAAAGTAATGCATGCTATGTGATAGATACGTGTAGGAACTTTGTGCTCTATTTGAAAATCACTAAATGACTAACTGGTAATCATATTAGGTTGTGATTGACCGACCGTGATTGTTAGCTATATTTGAGAATCTAACCGAGCAAACCGAGGTGAGTTCACACTTTCTACAAGGCACGGGATTCCCGGTGGTTTGGGAACGGGTTAAGGAATTTAAAACTAAATCTACATATCCCCTTGGGAAGATATGTACGGCCATCTTCCATAGATAGGATGCCATTATTAATCCTACGAATTCTCCAGGTGCAGAATACGTACGTTCGTCCTCCTGGTGTAGGACAACAACCTTAAAAACTAGCTAGACAAAACTCTATCAATAAGTCCCTCTTCATTATATAGACTTAATCGCCGAGGCCAATGGCGAGCGGGTCATTAGTTAATAGCGCTATTAGGTTTAACAAACCTCACACCGTGCCGGTTGGACGAGCGTCTACTAATGGACTATTGCAGATTATCAGTGATGATAGACGCTGATATAGGGCACAACTTATTTGCGTAGTAGTCGATATCATACCGTCTAGTAGTTCACATGGGGAAAGCCCCCATTGATTATGGTTATGGTTTGGGTAATGGAAAAAGGAACTGGTTAAACATACTTTCAACTACGGGGAAACCCCCACGGCAATTAAGCCAACGAAAGTCAAACCACGTTTTTCAGAAACAACTTAAAACTAACCAGCCAAACGTGAACTCACTCAACTTTGTGGTTGACTCGTTGTTACATGCCTTACAGGTCGTTAAACGCTTGGAGCTTGCACGAGGAAGGAGTCGTTGTGGTGTATGGACTGTTATGTTCCATGCTTATTATCTAAATCCTTATGAACTTATTAAACTTGCATTTTGAACTTTAACTTATAAACTATGGACTTATGCTTTTGGATTTACTTTCATGCTTCCGCTGTTTAAACTAAACATGGTTAACTAGCTTTGGTCACCAATCGTATTGTGGTTGGTCTTATTGACTTAATTACGATGTTCAATATGATTGGTGGCTCGATCTTGGTCACGTCACGCCTCCAAGCGGTGATGCTCCGCGTGGTGGATTTTCGGGGTGTGACACCAGTGACAACAAACGAAAGTGGGATGGAACCTCTAGCAAGGGTTCGACTACGGTTTAGTCCCAGGCACAGCAGCGAAAGATCGATGACTACCAGAGTCCTGGTCAGCAATCTTCTGGTAGTCAAGGACAAGGTGGATATCGAGGAAATCATCCGAAGTGCAATAGATGCAACAGACACCACAGTGGTCAGTGCAACAAGGGTCGTTGTCAGAGGTGTCTCAACATGGGGCATGAAGCGAAGGATTGCAGGAGCTCACGACCTGTGAATCAGAACCAACAACAACAACCAACAGCTCCACAGAACCAGCAGCGACAGCGGGGTAATAGGGGATGTTTTCAGTGTGGTGCTGAAGGCCACTTCAAGCGGGACTGCCCCCAGTTAAATCAAAATCCGAACAACAACAACAACAATAATCAGGGCAATGGGAACAACAATGGGGGAAACAACGATGGCAACGGCGCCAGGGGTCGAGTGTTCGTGCTGGGTCAGGGTGACGTAAGGAATGATCCTAACGTAGTGATGGGTAAGTTCCTTCTCGATGACTTTTATGTTACTGTCTTATTTGATTCGGGTGCCGATACCAGTTATGTGTCTTTAAAAGTTAGTCAAATGCTTAAACGCACACCAACTCCCTTAAACACCAAACACGTCGTAGAGTTAGCAAATGGTAAAAGTGTAGGGGCCACTCACATAGTCAAGGTTTGTAACCTCGTCTTAACTGGTCAGACATTCTCCATCAACCTTATTCCTATAGTCTTGGGTAGGTTTGACATTGTCATAGGGATGGATTGGTTATCCCAACAGCAAGCAAAGATCCTATGCAAAGAGAAGATTGTTCGTATTCCCCGTTCTGGTAAAGAACCTCTCAAAATTCAAGGCGATAAGAGTGGTGCTGTAGTGGGCATCATCTCCTTCCTTAAGGCCCAGAAGTGTTTGCGAAAGGGCCACACCGCTATCTTAGCGCTCGTTACTAACGCATCAACGAGAGAGAAGAGAATTGATGATATTCCAGTTGTACGCGATTTTCCTCAAGTGTTTCCTGAAGATTTACCTGGTCTTCCGCCTCATCGCCAGGTCGAATTCCTAATCGAGCTAGCTCCTGGAGCAGCACCCATAGCTCGAGCACCTTATCGCTTAGCTCCAACCGAACTGGAAGAACTGTCTAAACAATTGCAAGAACTCTTGCAAAAGGGTTTCATTCGTCCTAGCTCTTCGCCCTGGGGAGCTCCAGTATTATTTGTGAAGAAGAAAGACGGTACTTTCCGCATGTGCATAGATTACCGCAAACTGAACAAGGTGACCGTGAAGAATCGCTATCCTCTCCCACACATTGACGACTTGTTCGATCAGCTGCAAGGGTCGAGCTACTATTCAAAGATTGATCTAAGGTCAGGCTACCATCAACTGAGAGTCCGGGACAAGGACGTCTCCAAAACAGCATTCAGAACACGCTACAGCCACTACGAGTTTCTGGTCATGCCATTCGGGTTAACAAACGCACCTGCAGTTTTCATGGATCTTATGAACAGAGTGTGCCAGCCTTACTTAGATAAGTTCGTGATTGTATTCATCGACGACATCCTGATCTATTCGAAGAGTCAGGAGGAACACGAGCACCATCTACGACTTATTTTGGGACTCCTCCGAACAGAACAGTTGTACGCTAAGTTTTCGAAATGCGACTTTTGGCTTCGTAAAGTCCACTTTCTAGGCCACGTGCTAAACAAGGATGGGATACACGTTGATCTATCCAAGGTAGACTCGATCAAGAACTGGCCTGCACCCCGTACACCAAGAGAAATCCGCCAATTCTTGGGTTTGGCGGGTTACTATAGAAGGTTCATCAAGGATTTCTCCAAGATTGCACAGCCCCTCACCTCACTAACACAGAAAGGCGTTGTCTATCGTTGGGGTAATACACAGGAATCAGCATTTCAACACTTAAAGGATAGACTTTGTAGCGCGCCTATTCTTTCATTGCCCAAGGGCACAGACGACTTCGTAGTTTATTGTGACGCGTCAATCCAGGGTCTTGGTTGTGTATTGATGCAACGGGATAAAGTCATTGCTTACGCCTTGCGCCAACTTAAGATTCACGAAATGAATTACATTACACATGATTTAGAGCTGGGAGTTGTTGTTTTCGCACTCAAGATATGGAGACATTACCTGTACGGTACCAAGTGCACTGTCTACACCGATCACAGGATTCTCGAGTATATCTTCAAGCAAAAGGAGTTGAACATGCGACAACGTCGATGGGTCGAGCTACTGAATAATTACGAATGTGCCATCAAGTACCATCCGGGCAAGGCAAATGTTGTGGCTGACGCCCTCAGTCGAAAGGATACTACACCTAGGCGTGTACGAGCGTTGCAACTCACTATTTAGTCTAGTCTTCCTTCTCAGATACGAGATGCTCAGGTAGAAGCATTGAAACCAGAAAACGTCAGGGTTGAAGCCCTACGCGGCTCAAGGCAACGGTTAGAACAAAAGGCTGACGGCGCCTACTATGTAACAGGACGCATCTGGGTCCCACTCTATGGCAACTTACGAGAACTCGTAATGGATGAAGCACATAAGTCTCGCTACTCAGTACATCCCGGTTCAGATAAGATGTACCACGATCTCAGAACTACGTATTGGTGGCCTAGCATGAAAGCTCACATAGCAACTTACGTTAGCAAATGTCTGACTTGTGCGAGAGTCAAGACCGAATACCAGAAACCATCAGGCCTACTCCAACAACCAGAGATACTGCAATGGAAATGGGAGCAAATCTCCATGGATTTTGTTACTGGCCTGCCTAGATCTCAACGTGCAAATGATACTATTTGGGTGATCGTGGATCAACTCACAAAGTCTGCACACTTCTTTGCCATCAAGGAAACAGATAAGTTCTCCACTCTAGCAGACGTCTATCTTAAGGAAGTGGTTTCGAGGCACGTGGTGCCAACCTCTATTATTTCCGATCGTGATGCACGTTTCACTTCAGAACTTTAGCAAGCGATGCACAAATCTTTTGGCTCTCGGTTAGACATGAGCACAACTTACCATCCGCAAACTGATGGGCAGTCTGAACGCACTATCCAAACTCTAGAAGACATGCTTCGGGCATGTGTGATCGATTTCGGCAACGGCTGGGAAAAACACCACTCATTGGTGGAATTTTCGTACAATAACAGTTACCACACCAGCATCCAAGTCGCTCCGTTTGAGGCATTGTACGGGCGTAAATGCCGATCACCTCTTTGTTGGGCAGAGGTGGGTGATAGTCAGATCACGGGTCCAGAACTTGTAGTAGACACAACGGAAAGAATTGCTCAGATACGACAACGCATGGCGGCAGCTCGCGACCGTCAGAAAGCCTACGCAAACAAGCGTCGGAAACCACTCGAGTTCCAAGTTGGGGATCGAGTACTACTCAAAGTTTCACCCTGGAAGGGTGTGGTTCGTTTTGGCAAACGGGGCAAGCTCAATCCGCGATATGTCGGACCGTTCGAAATCATTGAGAAGATAGGCAAAGTGGCCTACAAACTAAACCTACCAACAGAACTCAGTGCAGTTCACAACGTTTTCCACGTGTCAAATCTGAAGAAGTGTCTGTCAGATGAGACCCTCATAGTTCCTTTGAAGGAGCTCACTATCGACGATCAGTTGCGATTCGTGTGGAACCAGTTGAAATCATGGACCGAGACGTTAAGGTCCTCAAGCACACCAGAATACCTCTTGTTCGAGTTCGTTGGAACTCCCGTCGTGGCCCAGAGTTTACCTGGGAATGAGAAGATCAAATGAAACTCAAGTATCCCCAGTTATTCGAAAACAGTGCAACCACTACTGAGGCTGAAGCTACTATAGAATTTCGGTACGAAATTCCAAATCAACGGGGGGATGATGTGACACCCCAGGAAAACCAGTAAACTACACAACACAAATAGCTTCCTCAGTAACCTCGCGCTAAATTTCGGGACGAAATTTCTTTCAAGTTGGGGATAATGTGACAACCCGAGTTTTCAAGGTCTCTATTCGACTTAACTTATCTGATATGCGAAATACGTGTTTTTTATAGATTCGTATGGTGTGTTATATGTGTGCATGTATTGATATAAGTTTGTATGAATAATATGAATAATGTGTTTTATTTAATGAGAGTGGAACCTTACCAAACAACCTCTCACGAAATCACCCCAGCCGAAATCACCCACCCACTCACGAAAACACTTCATGTGTTTTCGTCCACATGTGGCCAACGAAAACCAAATGGGCTTTGGCCCAGTAATGATTAGTCAAATATTTGTACTTAACCTGTACGCGAAAAATAGCAATTAGAAAACCCTAATCACCTCCCTTATCCCTCTCGCTCTCCTTGCTTCTGTGCGACGGCATCATCAGGATCATCCAACCCTCAATAGCATCAACCTATTATTCTACTTAACTCGATTAGTGCACTGTTGTGAGTTACGTGTGTGTATTTTATTCAGAACCTGAGTTGGTGATGTTCTGTGAATTTTATTTCATGTTCTTAGATGTTGAATAGGGTATTGTATTGTTGCTTTGATTTCATGAATGATTTGAATGGTTGGTTGTAATTAAAATGTTTGTCGATGTTTTTAGCATGATGAAGATGATGATCCGATGTGAATGATCTTGATATGTTGATGATACAACAATAGATGACTGGCAGATTATGGTTCATGTTATAACATATGTCGAATATTTGATGATGTCGAATGATGATCATGTATGTTGCTATGTGATGTGTTTGTGGATGGCATAATGATTTTGTTTGCATGATGAATGTATGAATAGATCTGATCGAGTTAATGATTGTTGCAACTGTTATAATTATTAGACAATCATTAGGGTTTCTTGTTGTAACTGTTAATGAAGATGAACCAGACAAAAACACAAGGACCAACAAAGTCACAAGACCAAACAAAAACACAGAGTGTTTTCGTCACACCCCACACCCGAAGAAAACCCTTGGATTTCATTACCCAGGGTTTTCGTCCATAGTGATTTCGCCAACATGTGTTTTCGCCACATGCATGTTTTCGTTGAGTGTTGTGGCACGTTAAAACTGTTGCACATTAACCCTGTTAGTTCAGTTAACTCTATTAGTTGTCAAACTCTGTTAGGTTATTATCCCTGTTAAGTATGTTAAATTCTGCTATGCATGTTATGAATGTAAACCCAGTTAAGTTTATTAACTCTGGTTAGCTTATTAACCATGTTAAACTCATTGACTATGTTAAGCCATTGACTCAGTTAGTTATTAATTCTGGTAGATGTTAACTCTGTTAAGTTATACATGTAACTCTGTTAAATATGTAACTCATTTAAATGTGTTAATCCTGTTAAGCTTGTTAACCTTGTTAAGTATGTTGATCTTGTTAAGTCTGATAACCCTGTTAAGTGTGTTATTGAATAACTATGTTAGAGTTGACCAAGAACTCAGTCATATGATGCATGATTGTATGAATGCGAAATAACTGTTATGTGTTACATGACGATGATTACTTAAACACATTTTGGGACATATATTGCATGTGAATCTATACGTGCTTAACTGATTGAGTGTACGTGTATAACTATAGGACTTGACTGATTTCTTGTGTGCACATAGTTTAGCATACGGAGCAAACCAATATCCAAGGCATGGGATTCCCAAGGGTTGGGAATGGGTTAAAGAACGGAACGGTAACTACAAACTTGCGTATTCCCCATACAACAGGATACGTACGACCATAAGACCATCACTCTATCATTTGAAGTCCCTCATTTATCGACTTAATCGCTGAGGCCGATGGCGAGCGGGTCATTAGTTAATAGCGCTATTAGGTTTAACAAACCTCACACCGTGCCAGTCGGACGGGCGTGTACTAATGGACTATGGGCAAAGGGTCAATGCTGATAGACATTGACTTAGGGCACCTCTTACATTTTCGTAGCAGTCGATACGCGTGGTCTAGTAACACATGGGAAGCCCCCACTAATCTTCGCAAACATGTCTGGGAGACCGCGATACGCATTAATATGATACATGGTTTACAAAATGAATATATGATTTACGAAACGAATGCGATAACTAAACAACCAACTGTGAACTCGCTCAACTTTGTTGTTGACTCGTTGTTACATGCCTTGCAGGTCGTTAGGTACTCATGGGGCTTGCACAGGGAGGCGTGATCATTGTGGGACATGGCAGTGTGTGCCATGCTAAACATATTACTTTATTTCGTACTTAATACTTACATTGGGTTTTTTTTTACAATTATGCTCCCGCTAAACACTTAACTACGTTTTTGATTGGAAACACCTTTCATATTGTGTCGTTGATTTTTTCTTATTACTTGTTACGTTCAATATGATTGGTGGCATGATCCTGGTCAGCCACGCCTCCAAGCGGTGATACTCCGCGTGTGGATTTTGGGGGTGTGACAATACGTCTTTCCAAATTACATACCATGTTCTATATAAATTCAAAGCACGGGATTATGCATGCATGTTGTCAATGTCGGGGTGGACATTGACGGTTATACAAGGTTTACAAACATAAGAGTTTACAAAAGCAAGGTTTTTATAATGCGTTACAAATATAGAGTTTCCATATAACATGAAAAGAAAATGATTTTAAATTCGTTTTCTCAACAATACTTCAAAAACCGGTTATTCTAAAAGATTTATTTCAAATCTTTTCCCAAACAAACTATGAACACGCTCAACTTTATGTTGCATTTTCGCACGTTTCTTTCTAAGGTTACTTTTCAAAGTTATGGCACGGTTGGAATAGGAGAACCATATGGAGTTGAGTACTTAGTGGGCGTTCGTTTTCTAGAAGTCTTAGCTTATTTGCTTCCGCTGTGCAATGAAGATACCATTCCAGTCACGCCAGCTCTGATAATTTCGGGGTGTGACAGTGATATCATCTCTGACCGCGATGGTCGATTTACCTCGCGTCTTTGGGAAACTTTTCAATCCGCTCTCGGTACTACTCTTAATCTAAATACCGCTTTCCATCCCCAGACCGACGGTCTGACTGAACGCACGATTCGCACCCTTGAAGACATGCTTCCTTCGTGTGTTATAGATTTTGGTGGAAATTGGGATTCGCATTTACCTTTAGTCGAATTCTCGTACAACAACAATTATCATTCTAGCATTCAAATGGCACCATTTGTGGCATTATATGGAAGAAGATGTCGATCGCCTATTGTATGGCACGAGATCGGAGATGCGTAAATTACCGGTCCTGAGTTATTACAAGAAACGACTGACAAGATTCTCTAGATACGAGACAATCTCTTGAAAGCTCGGAGTCGTCAAAAGAGTTACGCCGATAAACGCCGCAAGCCCCTTGAAATCTAAGTTGGTAATCACGTACTTCTAAAGGTTTCACCTTGGAAGGGGGTGATCCGATTCGGCAAGAAAGGAAAGCTCCCGCCTCGATACGTTGGACCCTTTAAGATTCTGGAAAGAATTCGCAAAGTGGCCTACAGACTCTAATTATCGGAGGAACTCAGCAACGTACATCCGACTTTCCATGTTTCGAACCTCAAAAAGTATCTAGCCGAGCAAAATTTACATTGTCGATAACTTACTTGCTTCACATTCCTACGTGTTACATGCTGGTTATGCGTAAACAGCTTTCGCTATACTATATGCTATTAAACTTGTGTACTTACCTTTACACTATGTGTATTGAATTTTATTTTAACGTATGTGACAGGTGTTTAGGATGCTTTGCTATGCTTGCTGTTATGGAAACAAGTTAGGTGGTCTAGAAACTCACGAATAAAATTTGAGTTGCCGGAACAATTATTTGTCTTTGAGAATAATGTATGTAATAACTATTTATGCTTTATATGTTTATGGTATGGGACATCAACGTTAAATATATTGTCACTAATAGTGTTATGGATTCTCTTGGACAATCTGTTTCGCTCAGTACCTCACCCCGATGTTTCCGCCATCGGTTGGGGTGTGACAGCGAGTCCCTAGACTAGGGTTATAGGCTTGGCGAATCGGTGGCATAGGCTCGACACGACTGGGATACGTGGCATCCTAGGGTTACGCCTGGTGTCAGCGGGTCACGGCCCACGACGGCTTGCCTTAACATTTTTGTGCCCCGCAAGCGACTTAAAATATTGTTTTTATTTGATTCTTATTAATTTAAATGTATTTCGGGGTCGTTTTTCGTATACGGGGTGTATTTTAGGACATATAGGGTTGTTGTAAGGATTTTAGGAGAGTTGATATATCCTCCGCACCTTGTTTTAGAACTTGTCCTCGAGGTCTACTGGAATAGGTGTGGATATTTCCTCTGCCTCTCTGATTCGAGCTCCCAAGTATATTCTGGTCCTCTCTTGGAATCTCATTTTACTTTGACTAGAACTAATCTCTTGTGTTTGAGATTCTTGATCTTTATGTCTTCAATCTGAAGGGGTTTCTCTACAAACTTAAGTTTTTCATTTACCTCTATGTCCTTAAGAGGTACCACTAATAATTCATCTGCTAAGCACTTCTTGAGATTACATACATAAAATACATCATGTATTCCTGCCATTTCCTCTGGCAGTTGTAGCTGGTAAGCTATTGGTCCTATTCTTCTAATAATCTCAAAGGGTCCAACATACCTGGGGCTTAGCTTTCCTCTCTTGATGAATCGGACTATTCCTTTCCATTGAGAAACTTTTAATAATACCTTATCTCCTACTTGAAATTCCAACGGTTTTCGTCTGTTATCAGCATAACTCTTCTGACGATCTCGTGCTGCTTTGAGTCTTTCCTTGACTTGAATAACCTTGTTTATTGTTTCTTGTACTATCTCGGGTCCAACAGTTGCTTTTCTCCAATTTCTACCCAACATACTGGAGTTCGGCACTTTCGCCCATAGAGTGCTTCAAATGGAGCAGCATTGATATTGGTATGATAGCTGTTATTGTAGGAAAATTCTATTAATGGTAAATAATCGTCCCAATTTCATCCAAAATCAATTACACAAGCTCTAAGCATATCTTCCATTGTCTGAATTGTCCTTTCACTTTGTCTGTCCGTTTGAGGATGATAAGCAGTGCTCAGATTTAACTTGGTTCCCATTGCTTTTCGGAACTAGTCCAAAAATGAGAAGTGAAACGGCTATCTCTATCAGAAACAATAGATAAAGGAATTCCACGTAATGAAACTATTTCATTTATATATAACTTAGCTAATTGTTCCATACTGAAAGTTTCCTTTATCGGTAAGAAATGAGCAGAATTGGTTAATCTATCTACAATCACAAAGATTGCATCATTTCCTTTTCGTGTCTTGGGTAATTTGGTAACAAAATCCATTGTTATCAATTCCTATTTCCATATTGGCATTTCTAATTGCTGTAACAAACCTGAGGGTTTCTGATGTTCAGCTTTAACATGTGAACAGGTTAGACACTTGGCAACATATGCTGCTATATCCTTTTTCATTCCTATCCACCAAAAATTCTTTCTTAAGTCTTGATACATCTTATCACTACCGGGATGTATGTATACTTAGACTTATGGGCTTCTTCTAATATTCAGTGGCGTAGGTTTCCTTGTTTGGGTATCCAGATTATTTTCTTATGGAATCTCCAAATTCCATCTGTTCCTTGTTCTAGTTCCTTAGTCATTCCTTTTAATTTTTCAGTATCATCCTTGATTACTGATTTCTGTACTTCTCTAATTTGATCATTTAAATCTACATTCAGATTTAAATTTAGAGAACGTACTCTTCTGGGTTTTTCATGATACTTTCAACTTAAAGCATCAGCTACTACATTAGCCTTTCCTGCATGATATTTGGATATTACAATCATAATCACTAAGGATTTCCATCAAGCGTCTCTGTCTCATATTTAACTCTTTTTGCCCAAAACATATCTTAAACTCTTATGATCGGTGAAAATGGTAAACTTACTATCGTAAAGGTAATGTCTCTAAATTTTTAAGGGCAAATATTTTGGCTCCTAACTCTAGATCATGGGTTGTATAATTCTCTTCATGATTCTTAAGTTGTCTAGAGGCATAGGCTATAACCTTTTGACGTTGCATCAACACACATCCATAACCTAACTTAGAAGCATCACAATAGAGTACAAAGTTTTCAGTTCTTTCTGGTAATGCTAGTATGGGTGCGTTGGTTAACCTTTGCTTAAGGATTCTAAAGGCTTCTTCTTGTTTTGGTCCCCATTCAAACTTAACGGATTTACAAGTCAGTTTTGTTAAGGGAATGGCTATTCTAGAAAAATCTCGGATAAACGTCTGTAATAACCTACTAATCCAAGAAAAATTCTCACCTTCGTTGTGATTCAGGGACTTTCCATTTAGTAATCGCCTCGATTTTTGGGATCCACGTGAATTCTTTCATGATTAACTAGATGTCCAAGAAATTGTACTTCTTGTAACCAAAATTCACATTTAGAGAATTTAGCATAAAGTTTCTCTTTTCTTAGCAAGTTCAGAAGTGTATGCAGATGCGCTGCATATTCTTCTTTACTCTTAGAGTAAATGAGAATATCATCTATAAAGACAATTATGAATTTATCCAGATATGGTTTACATATTCTGTTCATCATGTCCATAAATGTGGCTGGGGAATTGGTTAAACCAAATGGCATGACGGTAAATTCATAATGACCATACCTTGTTTCGAAAGCAGTTTTAGGAATGTCCTCTTCCTATACTTTCAGTTGATGATATCCTGGGCGTAAATCGATCTTAGAAAAGAATCGAGCTCCTTGCAGTTGATCAAACAGATCATCGATTCTCAGTAATGGGTACCGATTTTTAATCTTGACCTTGTTCAGTTCTCGGTAATCAATGCACATACGCATTGATCCGTCCTTCTTTTTGACAAACAAGATTGGTGCTCCCCATGGCAATGAACTAGGCTGTATGAAACCTTTCTCTAGTAGTTCATCCAGTTGTTTCTTCAGTTCTTGCATCTCTGCTGGTGCTAAACGATACGGTGCCTTGGCAATCGGTGCCGTCCCTGGTAGTAAGTGAATTCTAAATTCAACTTCTCTATCTGGCGGTAGTCCAGGTAGCTCTTCTGGAAAAACATCTGAGAATTGAGATATTACGGGAATATCTTTCAATTCTTTTCCTTTAGTGTTAATGATTATGGAAATCATATATACTAGTGATCCTTTCCTTGCATAACTTGTTGTTTTCATCACAAAGATGAATTTTGTGGACCTAGATGGCTTGTCTCCTTTAACTGTGATCTTTTCACCCGTTGGTGAATTTACTTGTATTGACTTTTGATCATATAGAATACTGGCTTTATTGGTTACTAACCAATCCATTCCAAATACAATATCAAATCCAGCCAGATTCATTGGGTAAAGGTTAGCAATAAAATTTTGGTTTAAAATTTCTATTCTTGCTCCCTGCAAGATTTCAGTAATCTTAATGGATTCTCCATTTGCCGTTTCTACCAGAGATTCTTGTGGAAGTTTAGTTAATGGTTGATTGAGAAGTTTGCAAAAGGAAGTATTAATAAAACTTTGGTTCGCACCAGAGTCAAATAATACTTTAGCAAAAACATCATTAACTAAAAACGTACCGGCAATCACGTCTGGAATCGTCTTGGCTTCTTCCGCAGTCAGAACAAATGCCCTAGCATTCTTAGTAGTCTTGCTGTTCATGACTGGTGCTAGTTTCGGAGAGTTTGGCTTGATGTGCCCCTTTTTACACAATTGAAGCATATTCCATTACTGGGTTTCTTCCTGCAGTCTTCTTCCTTGTGTCCCGATATTTTGCAGAAGTTACAGTATATGGAACATCTGCCCGAATGTTTCTTCTTACTGTACTTACAGTAAGGTGCAGAAGTAGGACCTGTATTTTTCCCACGGTTGGAATTACCGTAGCGAAATTCCTGAGTAAGCTTTTGGACTAGGTTCTTCCTCTGGTTTTCTTCTTGTGTACGTACTAATTTATCAGTCAAGGTATTGGCTAGTTCTACAGCTTCTACTATGGTTTGGGGTCTAGCTGCCTTGACTACATGTCTAATCTCACTGATTAATCCCCAGATGTAACGGGAGATTAATACTAGTTCTAGTGAAGCTAGGGTTGGCACTATTCTAGCATATTCGAAGAATACACTAGTGTAACCCTTACAATCTACTCCAGTTATTTTAAGGTTTAAGAACTTATTAGTGATTTGTTCTTTTTTCATTGGGAGGACAGAATTTTCTTTCAACCATGTTCTTAAACTCAGTCCATTCTATATTATAGACTCTGTCACTTCCCCTAGAATGGAGAATAGTATTCCACCATTCTAAAGCTGCATTATTAAAAAGATTGGAAGGAAACAAAATTTTATCTTCCTCTGCGCATTTGCTTATTTTTAAGACTGCCTCTGTCTTTTCTATCCAACGTAGAGCAGTAATGGCTCCTTCATTGCCAGAGAATTCTATTCGTTTGCAAGACCATAATTCTTTGTAAGAACAACCATGTGACACGGTTTTTCTTCTTTTTGGAATATGCAATTGAGAATTCTAGTCGTTTACTTCCACTATTAGTTTTATTATTTTTTGCTTCTTTAACAGTTTTGATGATATATGGCATAGTGTCTATAATCCCTTATGCCACTATATGTTGGATGGCACTGTTATCTATTTGGTTCCCATTATTACGTTATTCTGATTTTCCTGATTCACTTCGTTGTCCATCTGGATTACAACATTTACGAGAAATTTTATCATGTTTTATATGTAATTTTATAATTACACATATGTAAACTAATTTTTTTTTACATATATTAATTAGTTATGACACATATATATAATTTTGGCAATTAAACATATGTAAACTACGTTTAACATGTATGTAATCAAAGAAATACATATAATAGATGATAAAAAGATCCTAAATACAAAAACTTATATATAAAATGATTGTTTATTAGGAGTTCTGAAAGTTCTATAGTTATTTAGAGTTCTGAAATGAACTCAACCCTATATATATAGGGAACCACTAGTTATTGTGAAAACTCGAAAAATAATTAAAAAAGCCAAAAAAAATACCAAATTTTTTTTTTGCATACCAATTTTCGCCACTTTTAGTATACAAAAAAAATTAAAAAAAAAATTATGCAGTGCACATGTGTAATACTACACATGTGTAGTACACATACACATGTGTAGTATTCATGTGTAATACAAAAAAAAATTTGAAAAAAAGTTTTTTTTATATAAAAAAACCTGCGATTTTTTATAAAAAAATTGAAAAAAAAATTTGGTGTGTTTTTTAGGCTTTTTTAGTTAGTTTTCGAGTTTTCACAATAAAAGTGGTTTTCATTTGAACCATCCCTTATATATATATATATATATATGTGACAGCCCGAACTTTTATGGTTTGTAATGTTAATTTTGTGATACTAACTTCTCGTTAATTATTTCTTTCTAACACGCTACCTTGAACGTTCTGAGTTGTTATAACTCGGGTAGTTAACATGATTATACATTTGGGCCGATACACACACAGTTATACTTGGAGCCCAACCCAACACCTGCATTAGAACCCTAGAGTTGGGCTGTGTAGATGATATTAACCACTTGGACTTTGTTACTAATTACCTATGGCAACCCAAGTGAGTGGGCTTGAGCCCACTTCGACTAAAAGAGTAAACTGCCCAAATCCTCACAATATATTCATGCGTAGTATGCAGTTAGGTTGGATTAAACTTGATCACAAACCAAAAACCCTTGAGCTTTTCCCCCTGTACGCACGATCTCGGTAGCAGACCCCCCCCCCCCCCACTCGAGTTAGCATCTTGTACGGTTAAAATCTCGGTTAGTGATTCTTGGCCGTTGTTATTCATAATTGCATGATATGGATTATATGTGGTATTGAACCTGATCGATTGCATGATATTATATGTGTTATCATTTATATGTGGTAGTGAATCTGATTATATGTGATGTTGAATCTGATTGACTACATGATATTGTTTATATGGGGTATTGAATCTGATTGATCATGTTATAATTGATGTTGATCGTGTCAAGGATAATCGTTTCCGATGGTACGGATCGGAAACGAGATGTATTGGTTTAATACAGGGATTAAATAAATGACTAATGATTTAACGAAATTGTTGAATTCGAACTGCCAATAATGATGTGATCGGCTGTAAAACGTGACTAGGGTTGTGCGTAACTGTTCTCCGATGAAATCCCTGAATTCGTCACATGATATGACCCGACGAAGTCCCTGAATTCGTCACAAGGCATGACCCGACGAAATCTCAGAGTTCGTCACTTACTCATCGACGAAATCCCTTAAGATTTCGTCGCAGGAAGTCCGACGAAAAAGTCATAAGATTTTGTCATATGTGCATCGATGAAAACTTGAGATTTCGCCGACCAGGAGTTCGTCGTTTGTACAGGAGCTCATCAATAGACTGTAACGTTGAACATGCATAAAAATGAATGACTCCTTGTTAAAGGAAACTATGTAGCAAACTGTTAGTGATGTTTATTTATGACTATGAATATGAAATCACAATAATTACTGTTAAGGATATCTGCTGTCTATTGTTAATGATGTCTATGGTTAATGATGATTCTTACTATTAATAATGTGTATTTATGATAAGTGACATAATCCGGTTCACACACCTAGTATAGTACACACACAACTGTTAAGCATTATTTTGGAACGTGTACGTGAACTATGGGATTATATGAGTTGTATAATTGCTGTGATAACTTGTATGCATATCATGACTATACGTGAATGTAAACTGATTACGAGTGCTTGTATATCATAGGCTGTGACTGTCTAAGTGTTAACAAGTAATTAATCAAACCGAGCTAACCGAGGTGAGTTCACTGCTCTTTTCCAAGCATGCATCCCGGGAAGGGATATCGGGTAACTTTTTCAGGGAAGAATGTTAGGTTAATGGGATGTTTGTTATTACTCAGTTTCAATCATATAAGACCCCTTACATCTACCGATTGTTGCCGGGAAGGCAACGAGGTATTTAGTTGATAGTGCTATTAGGTTTGGCACCCTCACACAGGGCCAGAATGGACGGGCGTGAACTATTTACCTTGACCACTTGACCAATGCTTTGATAGAGGCATTGGGGTTTGGGCAAACACATCTAGTAGCCATTTGCGGTAATCGAGTTAATAACATCATCAAAACAAAACGTTGAACTGTTCTAAACACACATCTGGTAACTAAACGCGTTAACAAAACTTTGAACTCACCAGCGTCGTCTGACACACTTGTCTGCATGCTTGCAGGTCGTTAGATTCTTGACATGGACTTGCTATCTGGGAGTGCTGGAGTGGTCATGGATCGAGACTCTTGGATATTTGCTTTGTCGATTATGAACTCATGTTTTTAAACAACTAACTACGGTTTACGTTATGCTTCCGCTGGATACTTGCTTTGGTTTAAACTTATGAACTGAAGTTATATTTTGAAATGAATGGATTGTTTTATCTAAATATTATGCGTAGTTCAATGTGATTGGTGGCTTGAATCCTGGTACACCTAAATTTGTTCCCTCTCCTTATATAGAAACATGAGTGGACGAGGTTATGGACGTGGTCACATCGCAATGACCCAAGCTGAGCTGACAAACTTAATCAACACACGTGTGGCTGAGGCTCTTGCAGCCTACCAAACTGGTACGAAATGTGCCAAACATTCTTTAATCTTGTGTCGTGTACACGACTCTTACCCCTGTAATGTGTTTTCTTTCATCCAATAGGTCAGCAAAACCAAGACAATCCACCTGCTTGTACGTTCAAGATGTTCATGGATTGTAAGCCACAGACCTTCAATGGGACTGAAGGGGTTGTAGGACTCCTGCGATGGTTCGAGAAGGCAGAATCAGTGTTTGCGATGTGTAACTGTCCTGCTGGGGACAGAGTGAAGTATGCTACGGGCACACTCAAGGATGGTGCCCTGACATGGTGGAATGCCCAGGTTCAGATGTTGGGCATCGAGGTGGCAAATGCCACTACTTGGGACGATTTTAAGGAGCTGATAAGGGAGGAGTATTGTCCTCGTGATGAAATACAGAAGCTTGAGAATGAATACTATGATCTGAAGATGGTGGGATCTGAGATTGAGGCGTACGCGAAACGGTCACATGAGTTGGCGATCATGTGCCCGAACTTGTCCCGGCCTCTGCATCGAAGAATAGAATTTTTCATCAAGGGATTAGCTCCACGGGTGAAGGGTTTGGTTACTGCAGCAAACCTCAAGAACTTAACTCAGATTGTTCGTTTGGCTCACAAAATCACCGATCAGGAGGTGGAGAGTGGTTCTTTACCACCGCGTGTTTCTGCCACTACTGCTGCTAGTGGTAACAAGCAGAAATGGAACGACGCTGATAAAGCAACCAGTGCCAACCAATCTCAGAAAAGGCCTGACAATAGCAGAAACCGCAGTTTCAGTCAGTCGTCCTCAGTAAACCAAGGCTAGGGCAACAATCAGAATCAAGGTTCCTATGTGGGGAAGAAGCCACAGTGCAACAAGTGTGGCTATCATCACTATGGGCAGTGTGCTCGGGCTTGCCGTAGGTGCGAGAAAGTGGGCCATGAGGCCAAAGACTGTAGAGCCCCATAGCCAAAGTAGCAGCAGCAGCAAAATCAGCAGTATCAGAGATAGCAAAGGCAGCAACCCCATCAGAATCAGGGTTTCAAGAAAGGGTGTTATCAGTGTGGGGATGAGGGCTACTTTAAGCGGGATTGCCCTCAGTTGAACCAGAACGCCAACAACAATAACCGCCCGAATAACAACAACAATGCTGGAAACAACAACAACAACGGCAACAATGGGGGCAACGGTGCTCGTGGAAGGGTATTCACGATCGGGGCTGGGGATGCTAGGAACGACGGCAATGTCATGACTGGTACGTTTTCTGTGAACAATCTTATTGCTTCAGTGTTATTTGATTCCGGTGCCGATTGGAGTTATGTGTCCCTAGAGTTTAGTCAGCGATTAGGGTTAACTCCAACACCTTTAGAAGTTAAGCAAGTAGTAGAACTAGCTGATGGTAAGAGGATAGAAGCTTCGCATGTCCTTTTTGGGTGTAAACTAGATCTCGTGGTTCAAGTGTTTAATATTGATCTCCTTCCTGTTACCCTCGGTAGTTTTGATATAGTAGTTGGTATGGATTGGTTGTCTAAACACCAAGCTGAGATTCTGTGCAAGGAAAAGATTGTACGTATCCCTCTCCCTGATGGGGAGCCATTGTTGGTTCAGGGGCATCGTAGTGGTGTGATGGTTGGCATCATTTCAGCTATGCAATTGCAGAAATATCTACGAAAGGGGTATCCTGCAATTCTAGCACTAGTTACTAATACTCCGTCTGAAGAGAGAAAGATCGAGGATCTGCTAGTCGTACGTGAATTTGCCGATGTATTTCCTGAGGAGCTACCTGGTTTACCTCCTCACCATCAAGTAGAATTTCAGATCGATCTTGCAACAAGAGCAGCTCCAATTGCTCGTGCTCCTTATCGTCTTGCACCTGGAGAGTTGCAAGAGTTATCTAATCAACTGCAAGAGTTATTGGATAGAGGCTTTATCCGAACCAGTTCTTCGCCCTGGGGAGCCCCAGTTTTGTTTGTAAAAAAAGAAAGACGGGTCCTTTCGCATGTGTATTGATTATCGGTAACTCAACAAGGTGACCATCAAGAACCGTTATCCATTGCCACGCATCAACGACTTGTTTGACCAGTTGCAGGGGTCAAGTTTTTATTCAAAGATCGACTTAAGATCGGGCTATCATCAGGTGAGAGTCCGAGAGGAGGATGTTCCGAAAACGGCTTTTCGAACGCGTTATGGGCACTATGAGTTTTTGGTTATGCCATTTGGATTGAAGAATGCGCCAGCGGTCTTCATGGATCTCATGAACCACGTATGCAAACCGTATCTCGACGATTTCGTTATAGTATTCATTGATGACATTTTGATCTACTCTAAGAGCAAGGAAGATCACGAGCGGCACCTGCGTCTTATTTTGGAACTTCTAAGGAAGGAGCAGCTCTATGCAAAGTTTTCTAAGTGTGACTTCTGGATTCGGGAGGTACACTTTCTTGGGCACATTGTTAATGAATTGGGGATACACGTGGATCCTGCAAAAGTTGATGCTGTTAGAAATTGGGCGGCACCAAAGAATCCTTCGGAGGTGCGGCAATTTCTTGGTCTCGCTGGGTATTATCGAAGATTTATCAAAGACTTTTCGAAGATCACACAACCTCTTACTTCATTGACACAGAAAAGCGTTTTATACTCTTGGGGAACGAAACAAGAAGAGACTTTCCAACTATTGAAACAGAAACTCTGCAGTGCGCCAATTTTATCTCTACCTGAAGGTACCGGAGATTTCGTGGTATACTGTGATGCATCTATTCAGGGTCTCGGTTGCGTGTTGATGCAACGCAACAAGGTGATAGATTACGCCTCTCGCCAGTTGAAGGTTCATGAGGGGAATTATACGACGCACGATTTGGAGTTGGGAGCTGTAGTATTTGTGCTCAAAATCTGGAGGCATTACCTATACGGTACTAAATGCACTATTTATACCGACCACAGGAGCCTTCAGCACATTTTCGACCAGAAGGATTTGAATATGCGACAGCGTCGCTGGGTTGAACTTTTAAACAATTATGACTGTGCAATCAAGTATCATCCGGGTAAGGCCAGCGTTGTGGCTGACGCACTTAGCAGAAAGGAATCAAAACCCAAGCGTGTTCGCGCTTTACAGATCACCATTCATTCTAACCTACCTGATCAGATCCGATCGGCTCAGGCTGAGGCGTTGAAGGAAGAAAACTATGAACTTACGGGGCATGGAGAAGCGACTCGAGAAGAGGTCAGATGGCATTTACTATTTTATGGAGCGGATATGGATTCCGTTGTTTGGTAACCTTAGAGAACTTGTGATGGACGAAGCGCACAAGTCTCGATACTCTATTCACCTAGGTTCGGATAAGATGTATCAGGATCTCAAAGTCATGTATTGGTGGCCAAAGATGAAAGCTCACATCGCAACGTATGTTAGTAAATGCTTGATGTGTTCAAAAGTTAAAGTGGAATACCAGAAACTATCTGGATTACTGCAATAACCAGAAATACCCATGTGGAAGTGGGAGCAAATCGCAATGGATTTCGTCACAGGTTTGCCGAGAACTCAAAGCAGGAATGATACAATTTGGGTAATCGTGGATCGTCTCACAAAGTCAGCGCACTTTCTCGCGATCAAAGAAACGGATAAGTTCTCACAATTAGCACCTATATACCTCAAGGAGGGGGTTTCTAGGCATGGGGTGCCAACTTCTATTATCTCTGACCGTGAACCGCGTTTCATCTCAGATTTGTGGCAGTCGATGCACAAATCATTCGGCTCGCGTCTTGATATGAGCACTGCTTATCACCCGCAGACGGATGGTCAAAGTGAGCGAACCATCCAGACACTTGAGGATATGTTACGAGCCTGCGTGATTGACTTTGGCAAGGGTTGGGAGAAACTGACGTGTGCGCGTATATACATATTTTTATAATGAAATTACACACGATTCGGTTTTAAATTTATAAAAGTGATTTATACTTCAGCATCAAAACACATACGAAAGAGGCAAGTATACCCCGTCATATATGTAGTAAAGCATCGGTAAGAACCAAGTATCGGTCCAAGGAAATGGGCGGAGGAATAATACTAGACCTTTGTCATTAAATTAACGGAAGAAAGATAAGTTTTGTGATTTTCTAAAAACTAAAGTAAGCATAAACAAATACTTAATAAAACATAGTAAATACCAAATAAGAAAATAGATAAATAGCCTTGCTTTATACACAACCACAGCATGCAAACTAAGTCGGTTTTGCCACTAGAAACATTTGGACAATTCTTCATTTTCAAGATAATTAGTATCCCTTTCGAGAATCCTAACATCACAATCATTCGGAAACCTAAAACAATAAACACACTATACCCACCTAAAATTGTTCTTTAACGTGCAATTGATAAATGTCTATGAAAATCTCTTAAAAATAAGTTAGTCATCCGTTAGGCGTTTTCTAACCTCACTTAAAAAAGGAAAGTGACATCGATAAACACAATGCAACCACCGAGACAAGCATAAACTAGATTAAATCACAACCGAGTTCATTTTACGAAACTTGCACATAAATTTACCAAGATAGCAATTTTGGCCTAAACTACTAACTAAGCTAACAAATCATGGCAAGAATTCATAACAACACCATTTAACCCGTTAAGGTCCTTACGTGACAGAAAGCTTTCTTGATTAACAATAATTACATTTTATTAAACCACTAACCATTTCTAGTATTATGGTGTACACATTTTAACCAATCTAAACTAGTTAACCAAGTTTAAAGTCTACTAATACATGATTAATTAAGCTTCATTTTTCAACTATCTTAACTAACCAAATACCAATCATCCAACATAAATACTAATAATCAAGAAATCGACAACAATAACAAGGTTGCAAACTAATCATCAAAGATTAACATAGAAAATACTTCCAAGTGTCATTACAAACAAAGTTAACGTACTAATGGTTATAATTAAGCAAGGGATTGTTGTGTTTTTGACCAAAGGCTACAATAATACATAAACATTAATCTAAATGCTTGAAAGATTAACAAAATTATGGAAAGATTAGAAAACCAAACCATAAACAAGCACTAGATTAAGAATCCGGAAGATAACGAAGCTAATCGGCAGAATGTGGCTTGATTCCGGGTGAAAGCTAGCGCCTCCGGAGACTGAAAATCGCCAGAATCGCTCCCAAAAATCCAGAGTTACGAGCAGATGTTTCTGCATGTTTTTTATATCTTTTCGATCTCGCACGGTCGTGCACTTTTTTTGCATTATTGGAGTTACTGTGCACCATACCGCATGACATCATCTTATCTTGACCGTCTTCGATCTCGCACGACCGTTCCATAGACGGCACGATCGTGCATCTTCGGGTTCTGTTGGCACGGATATCTGAACGGATTGTGCATTGCCGGGGTTGCGTTGATCATCGGATCTGCACGGGGTGCAACCAACCGCACGCCCGTTCATCTCTGGGATATGCTTGCACGCTGGATCGCACCGTCGTTCTTTGCCGGGCCGGTCTACATTGTCGTAAATGCACGGTCGTTCCACTCATTGCACGACCGTGCCAATCGCCCAGGTCAGAATCTTCACAAAATGTTCGCAGCTTTGTTATTTCGTCCGGAAAGTCCTCGTTTTCACTATCATCTTGTCTGGCATGCTGTTTTAGGCCTGTAAACAAAAGTTTACTTGATTAAGTATCCGAATGACGGTTTTACGGCCGAAAACGCATAAAATGGGGATAAAATGGGGGACTAAAATTTGTATAAATTAGTGAATATCAAATCTCCCCACACTTGAACCTTGCTTGTCCTCAAGCAAGCTAAACTAAAATGCAATAAAAACTAGAATCTAACAAGAACGAGTATTTACAAACTTTCTACTAAAACAACAACAAACGGTTAGCCGGTTTTTCGATAGACAACATCTATTGAATCAAACCAAACAAGCATATGCAAATATATGTAGATAACCAAAAAGCCGTGACTTCACTTTCAATTGACTTAACATGCTAATCTTCACAAAACTCACAATGTTCACACACACTCGGTTTTATTTATGAAACATACATAAAATGTGTATGTGCAAACACTCAATGCCTCGTCAATGAAACGTGTAATATCATAAGCTTGTCATAAGATCTCGTCTCCACCAACTAACATGCGAAAAGGTGCAAATCAAGAGGACTTCACGGGGTGTAACGTTAGGCTTGGGCGAAGGGTATGGAAATGGATATTTAAAGTGGCGAAATGGTTAAAACTCGGTTTTAGCATTTAACTAGCGTAAAACAATACAACTATACATATTAACGCCTTAAAAAGGCGGCTTTAGCAAAATCGAGCTCATCAATCGAGATTTTATCATTAAGCATTCAAAATTGCTCGAATTTTGTCGAATTCACCCTATTTTAGGGTGTTTTATTTTCTGTTTTATTTTTTTTTACATTAACAAACTAATGGATTTATACAATGAATAATAAACTATAACAAGCGCTAGTTAAACGATTATTTTGACTGAGTTTCAACACTAAAATGTTTAAAACATAAAAAGGCTAAAATTTGGCTAATTGGGCGATTATGTTGGGTAAACAAAGGCAAACGGGAAGGCTCGACATGGTTAATCCTAAAGGTAATGTAAGGTTTACGGGAAACACAACACAAAGAACAAGGCTAACAACAAAGGGGTAATCTAAGTGCCTCTATCACTTCTACACAATTCAGCAAGTTCATGGTCTTAACAAGCATGCTAGTGACAAGTTATAAATTACACATGACATCCGGCTCACTCCTACTCCGAAATGAACAAGTATATAACAATTTCAAGGCTCGAATATGCTCACATAACGGAAGGAATGGGTAAAAGTGTGAAAACTATCATGCAAGTCTTTCTTTGTTTGTCACGCTTTCCGGTTTTCTTTTTCAAAATTAATTTTTTCTTGTCGAGTTTTTATCATGTCCGAAGCTTTCTAAAACACAACCAACCGGTTTATTTACTAAAAATATATACAAAAATACAGATATTTTTGATTGAATTTTCTGATTTTTTTTTAGGACAAACAAAGTCAACAAAGTTAAACCCCTCCCCACACTTGAACTTCGCATTGTCCCCAATGCGAAACCTGAAATATAGAGATAAAGGAGAATAATACTCCCCTGATGATGATTTTGATGAAACGAGGCTTCCAAAGCTGATCCTGTGATGTGCTCCGGTCCAAGACGTGCTAGCCAAAATCTGCAAGTATGTCACATGGTAAAGCAAAACAGAACAGAAACAATATAAACATAAATAAACCATAATTTACATAAACAAAAGTACCAAATATCCCAACATGTAATAAAGCAAACATACGGAAGTGTCAGAAATATAAAGTACATATCCGGGGGTGTTTGAAATAACAACCAAAATGAACACCCAAAAAATAAACTACTAAAATTATAAAACCACCAACAAACAACTCCACCTAATCCTAGTCCTCATCACCAGCATTACCTCTCGTGTTGGATGGGCCTGCGCCTCCATAACCAGGTGGGTTCCCGTATGGGAACTGTGGGGGCTCCCCGAAGTAGTTCGGGTAGGCGTTCTGAAGCCCCCCGAATATGTACGAGAATCCATCATGCACCTCCCGGCGCATGAAGTCCTGGTTTGCCCTGATCTGGTCCTGGTTAGCCCTTATCTGCTCTATATGAATCCTTTGCTGCTCCTGGTTAACCTGCATTTGTTGGAACTGCTGGTAAAACTCAAGGTAAGACGGGATGCCCTCTGGCCAATCCTGGTGCTGGTGGAATCCGTGATGCGGTGGGGAATGTGGTGGTGTGTGTGGCTCGTGCTGCTCATGTTGCTCCTGCTCTCCCATCTCCTCATCCTCATCTTCCTCCTCAGCCGGAGGCAACGGGTCCCAGACCTCGTTGTTTAAACCCTTCAATCGATCCCCGCGATCCGTCTCAGCAATTAACCCCATCGCCTTCAACGACCGAATATCAACATATAAACCCTCGGTCACCAAAGTGAGACTCTCAAGTACCTCATCAGTTATCAACCCCAAATTGTAGGCGATCTCGGTCACATACTGACCGCCATGAATTTGACTGTTGGGCGTTCTCCCAGAGCTGTTCACAAAATACTCTGCCATCCTTGCAGCTAGGTTGATGTGTACCCCCTCAACCAGCGCATAAAGAAATATCATATCTGGTGTTGGACAGTTCCCCAGACTGTCCATGCGCCCGCAGACGGTATGGCTGAATATATGATGCATCACTCGATGCAGAGGGTCTCTCAATCATGAAGCTTTTGACATCCTTGGATCGTATGGGTCACCAACTGCATTTTGAGCCCAAAACGCGGCCCGCGCTTCATCGCTTGGGAAGGTGAAATCATCTGTGAAGAACTCCGAATCCATATCTTCAGTTGTGTAGATTCTAAGCCTCCGACCTAATCTACTCACCGACCAATTGTGCCAGCGCCCGCCCAATCTGAAAGTTATCCTTTCCTTGTATCGGAAGTTTGGAATTTTATACGCTCTTGGCTTGTTGTAGGAATAGGTGGCGAAGAATTCTTTCGTTAACTCACGATAGATGGGGCGGTCGATAGCGACTAGACGCGAAAGCGGAATAGTGAGCATGTTTTCTAGTCGTTCACGCTGATTTAAATCTCTCATTATATCCCAATCTATCCTCCGGGGGATGCCAAACTGCCCTCGCCTATTCCATAAAGCGTTACATTTTGGGATACAAAGGCTCTCTCTCTCTCTCGTCCTCAGGGTCAAACTGTAAGAAGGGATGATTTATCGGCAATGAGGGAAGATAGTTAAAACAGGAGAAATAGAAAAAAATTCGTTTGAAACCGCCGAACACACTGTTATGAAGGTTCTGTCTCGCTGATCTGGGCATATCACACGGACATGCGACTAGACGCACGGTCGTGCGTCACCGATAATCAGCATAGGTAGCCGGTGTTTAACGAATCTGCACGGTGTGCGACCAACGGCACTACCGTGCATCACCGAGCCAACGGCAATCTATCGTGAACAGCCGAAAACGCACGGACCGTGCCACATGGGGAACGAGTGTGCGACCCGTAATTTCTGCAGACTCTAACCCCGGCTCTGAATAGCCCTATTTTTCAAAAATCAACAAGTTTTTATGCAAACAGGGGGTACAGAATCAACCGGTTGTTCATGAGACAAATGTTTCTTGCAAGGGTTAGGATTTTGCTTGTGTTTATGAAGGGAACCCTAAAAAGCCTTGAAGAATCAAGCGAATCTAACCTAGACAAAGATGAAACAGGAAATCGACAAGAAAGAACATACCGTGCGAAGGGATGTGTGAAACCGTGCGATTTGAGGCAAAATCGCTCTGGGACGGCTGGTGCGGTTTAGGGTTCGCGAATTGTGAATAGGAGCTGCAGATGAGGGTATTTATACTACCAAATGACAAAACTACCCTCAGCCTCACGCACGGTCGTTCGACCATTCGCACGGTCGTGCGTACCCGACATCGTTCAAACCCTGCACGCTGATCTCGGCAATGCACCGGGGTGCGACTCATGGTGCCGGTCAGCTCACAACCGCACGGCCGTGCGATAGGTGGCACGGGCGTGCCATATCTGCAGATAAGATTTTTCTACAGAAAACAGTTTCAACACCATTTTCGGCCGTTTTTGGCCATTTTTCAACACGCAAACTGTTTTAAAAATATCCCAACATAGAACCTTCGCTCGACACGTATAAAAATTATACAAACTAACGTAAACTACCAAACACACCTAAATTACGCTAAAACTACAAAAACACAAAAAGGACGATTATACCCCTAAAGCGCTTAAGTCGCTCTTGCTACATTTTTAATCCACGAGTCAGTACCATAGACTCTCCTCCCCACACTTATGATGTGTGCGGGGCTTGGAATTCGATAACCTCCACCGCCGACTCGATCGGCCCGGCAACGTACAGCTTCAAACGGTGACCATTCACCTTGAATATAACGCCATCTGCATTCTCTATTGCAACAATCCCATACAGAAATACCTCCTTTATTGTGTATGGTCATGTCAAACGTGAATGAAGTTTACCTAGAAATAAGCGCAATCGCGAGTTGTAGAGAAGAACAAGATCACCCGCTTGGAATTCTTTGTGGTCCTTCAAGCGTTTATCGTGTAATCTCTTTGTGCGCTCTTTGTAGAGGATGGAACTCTCATAAGCGTGTTGTCGCAGCTCCTCCAATTCATGAATCTGGAGAAACCAGGCTTCACCTCCGGTTTTTAAGTCCAGATTGGCGGTTTTTAAAGCCCACATCGCTTTATGCTCCAACTCCACCGGTAAATGGCACGTTTTTCCGTATACAAGCCTAAAGGTAGTAGTCCCAATAGGGATCTTGTAAGCTGTACGGAAAGCCCACAATGCCTCATCAAGTTTGTCCGACCAATCCTTGCGGTTTGCACCTACAGACCGCTCAAGGATTCATTTTAGACCCCGGTTTGTGACTTCCACCTGCCCATTTGTCTGTGGATGACAAGGCGTGGATAAACGGTGATGCACACCGTAGCGGGACAAAGATTTTTCAAGCTGGGTATTGCAGAAGTGAGTCCCTCTGTCACTGATAAGCACTTTCGGAGTGCCAAACCGGGCGAACAAACTTTTCAAGAATCTCACGACCACCCTGGCGTCATTGGTGTGTAAGGCCTGTGCCTCCGCCCACTTTGATACATAGTCAACTGCGACCAGGATGTACTTATTACCTCGTGAGGGGGGAAATGGTCCCATGAAGTTGATCCCCCAAATGTCGAAAACTTCACAAACTTGAATCCAGTTCTGAGGCATTTCATCACATGCCGATATATTTGTCGCCCTCTGGCAGGCATCGCACGCTTTTAACCAACTCTGCGCGCCATGAAGTATAGTCGGCCAATAAAACCCGGAATCCAGCAACTTCTTGGCGGTGAAATTGGCTCCATGGTGATGTCCGGTAGGTCCCTCGTGACAATGGCGCAGAATATCGGTCGCCTCTTTCCCTGAAACGCATCTTCTGATCACCTGATCAACACCCACCCTAAATAAGAAAGGATCGTCCCAAATGTAGTGCTTGACATCCGAAAAGAATTTTGTGACAACTCGAGTTTTCAAGGTCTAAATTCGACTTAACCTTGTACTTAATTTCGAAGTGTGTTTTATATATATGTTAGTGTGCATTATATAAGTGTGTATGTAATTTATATATTTTGTGTGATAATGATGTTATGTGTATAATTAATAAAACTAGAATTCTTGCCAATCACCCCTTCACGAAATCACCCACTCACGAAAACACTTTGTGTGTTTTCGTCCAACATGAGGCCACTTAAAACAACACATGGGCTTCGGCCCAGTAACGATTAATTAAGGGATTGGTTTTATCTCGTGTACGCAATCGATAACTGAGAAAACCCTAACCACCTCTCAACTTCTCTCTCGCTACCCTTTGAACCCGGCGGCAGCCTCTTTTCATTCGAAACCAGATTTCTCTTGTTTAAATCATTCTTAGCCGGTTAGTGGTTTACTTGTTTAAAGTTTGTTTTCATTTCTGAATGTATGGCTATATTATGAACATGATCTTGACTAAGATACAAACGATGAGTGATGATATAATGCATGTGTGATGTCTTGAAAATACAATCAATCTGATAAGGATCCTTCATGATTTTCGGCTATTGTTCTCATACTTACATGTGAGTTTGTCAGTAACATGTGATATGCCATATGTGTTTGCAAATTTAAATATGATACTTAGGTTGTGATTCATAATGGGTTGTGATGTAATATAGCTCTCAGTCCAATAGAAATGTAGTAGGTTGGTGTTTGGTCAAATAGCAACATGAAATCAATCTGCACTTGTCGGCCATGGTTGATTATTTTAATGATGATTTTATGTATAAATCTAATGAGTCTAGACCACTGATCATATTAGTTGATGATTGAATGATGTTATGATAAAGTGATAATTGCAAATTGATTGTTTTGTAACCTGTTATGGTGGAACGATTGCTTGTGGAAGCCGTAGAAACTGTTAAGGATAATTAGGGTTTCTGTGTTGTGTTGTAACTGTTGACGATGAAATCCTAGACGAAAACACAGCAGACAGATGAAAACACAAGTGTTTTCGTCAAGCTTTGAGTCCGATGAAAACCAAGGGTTTTCGTCAAACGAGATTTCGCCACTTAATGGTTTTCGATCAAATGGGTTTTCGCCAGGATAGGTGATTTCGTCATGTGTTTTCGTGTATAATCTGGCACCTTAAATCTGTTAGTTTATTTACTCTGTGAGTTTATTAACTTGGTTAAGTTTATTAACGTTCTTATGTGACACCCGTGTCACTGCGACCATCAAACAACTGCCAAGCCAATGAAATATTGTATTTCATACTTGGGATCTGTATAAATATATGTATCGTTTACACATATCAATTCTTGTTCGATTTCAAGCTCTAAATCGCTTTCTGGAAGGTTATACGCGCACTAATGCGTAAATATAACCAGTTTAATGCAACAAACACTCCGGAGTAGTGAAATAGGTTTAACATACCTTAAATAACCTTTACATAACTTAGATATAAGTGTTGGAAGGTTTGGTGTGGTGAAATCAAAGTTAATTCGCTTACAGGGACTAAACTTGACAAACTGCGAAAGTATGCCAATTTGAACTGTAACAGACATTCCGGAACATGACCATAAGTTAAACACACCTTAAATATCCTTTACATAGCTTAGAAATAGGCTTTAAGGGGTTCGGTGTGCTAAAATAAACTTTTGGGTCATTCAGGGACTAAAAGTGTCAAAAAGTGCACAAGTTTGCATTTTCGCGCATAACTTACGTTCTGAATACATCCGGACATCCAAAAATTTATGTAAGCATGACTATATTATGCTTTAGTGTTTGGCTTGCCAAAAATCCATTCGTCGTGTCATTTGGATCGTTTTTCGCGCTTATGCGCATTCCGTCGTAATAAACCGAACATCGCAACCGTACGGCTAAACGAACCGACATCCGAGATATTTTTGAGCACATTTTAAGTTCCCTATACTTTAACTTCATTTTAGAGCTTTGAAATGGGGTTAACGGGGCTTAAACGTGTCAAAAATGCATCGAAAACCAAGTTTAGGGGCTGCAGGGACCAAAACTGTAAATCTGCCAAAGTTGTTACCTTACGGACCTCAACATTGTCAGTTTTGAGGTCCGTAAGCTAAGGTCTGCACATCAGAAACTTGTTTTCCAGCCTGTTTCCAGCTGTCGTGCACTCCCAAACTCCTTTCCACATGTTGATTTCTTATGGTGGGTGGCCAATTAACCCACCACAACTTTCCGACACATGTACGGATGCGATTAAGGCACGATAATCGACAAACGATCCTAGCGGTGGACCTTTTACTATAAATACCCATCCACCCCCATTGCAAAACCCACTAGAATCTGATCCTAGAGGCTCTAAGTTGGAACCATTGTTTCATACCTGAGCTACTTGGATCACGATTAGCATTCGGGGACCCTTCGTAAGTATTCTTTCGTTCTTTTCCTTATTTTATTGCTTTTCGAGTCCGAAAGTCAAACTTTGTTTGACTTTCAGCGTTGACCAGTAATGGTCAATGCGAAGTTCGTTTGAACTTCGCAACGTGAGTGTAATCACGTTGGTCATAGTCCCTTGGGACTATGCCCACTGATTACCACGTTGTCTAGGGTCGTAGGGTAAGCGATCTAATGAATCGCTTATACCTCGAACCCGACCCAGTTTGGTCGATCATTAGGATCCGACCAAATACATTAGGTGACCATAGTAGGTAGGGAATAACCTTCCGAGGTTATACCCTGTGGTCACATCGTTTAAGTAGTTGTATGATAGGTAGTTTATATGCCTTAGGTAAATTACCAGAATACCCTTTTCATGTATAATTGGTAATTAAACATATGTAACCTAAACCTTTGTCACATAACTGATTATGTAACATGTTTAGGCATATAACACTTGTCATAGGACTAGTTAGGCGGTCCGAACGCGTTTCACGCGCACGACGCGTTAAAGTAGCATAAGCTTCCTAAACGGGTCGTAATGGGTCGTAATCAATTATGTTAGGTTTCATTTAGTATGTAGGCTTTGTTAAACCAAATGACACGAGTCTCTACACTCGTTTGGTTTACAAACCCTAATGCTACCCGATCTTCCGATTTAGGTCCGGTTTATTAATGTAGTTACCTATAGTAGGTGCCGTTTGATTCCGTGATCTCTAGCTTTGCTTGGTGGTTATCCTAGGACTTCTGAGCAATCTCAAGTGAGTACATAGACCCCTCTTTTACTGTTTTCCAAACTGTTTTGGGGTGGAACACATGTGCCTACTTGTTACTTTCATGCTTTCCTGTTTTCACATCATATACATGCTATGTTCGTTAGTACATTATAGTACATGATTTCATTACATCTTATGCTAGGTGTGCCCATTGTGTGCATTACTTAGTACATTGTTTTACATTACATTTTGTTGCATATGCTCATCCAGTATATGAACACATTATATTACATTTTGAACCGTTTATAACTATTCGACTATGTGAACCGTTGTAATCAGTTGACTCCGTGAACCGTTTGTATCTGTGAACCGTTTGTATCTATGAACCGTTTGTACTCTGTGAACCGTCTGTATCTGTGAACCGTTTGTACTCTGTGAACCGTCTGTATCTGTGAACCGTTTGTATCGGTGAACCGTGTGAACCGTATTTGACCATACATAAACATTTCTACAACTGTTAAACATTACTTTGGTGTTTTGGTTTGATTAAGTGATTAAGTAACGATGCGTGTGTAATATGATACAAGCATGGTGGATACGCCGCTGGTACTTCCTATATATAAGTGTTTGTATGGTATTACATACCGTAGCGTTATTTGAATCATTTCAGTTTGAGACATATAACATTTTATACAAATAACATACTTTTCACAAGACATTGTTTTACAAACAACTTATCTTATACAAACTCATCTTACATGGTTATTCATTTAACCATACATTATTCACTTATTTATACATATCATCCGAACTCATTGTTTTTCAAATGATTTACAAAACAAAGCAAATTACAAGGTTCATGACTAAACATTTTCTCAAACATAAGTCATGGAACCTATTTTCACAAAACCTATGTATCTCACAGGCATTTTTATGCTGACGTACCTATTCTCACATGTGTTTTTCAGGAGCTGTTGCATAAGATGATCAAGATACACATAGGCAGATTTGGGCTTTAGTGACAATAAAAGATGCAAGACTAGTTAATTATGTTGTATTTTCCTTGTTTGATTAGACATTGTAACACTTTTAATCAATAAAACGAAACTTCAATTGCCATGGATTTGAAACAATTAATTCTGTTACAACACTCCCCGACGTTTCCGCCACGTTTTGTATGTTCTACGTGGTCGGGGTGTGACAGAAAAGATGGTATCAGAGCCAATGGTTATAGGGAATTAGGTTATTAGTAATGCTTTGACCTAGTCTATAACTTTCTTAGGACCCTAACGCGAGTTTAGTCATAAAACAATACCGTCACCTATCCTTAGGCGACTACCACAACAAGAACATAATTTTCGAAACCACTTTGAAAACTAATCATCTGTTCTAGGATGATTGATTACTAGGTTTTGAACCTTCTATTGTAAGGTTTTGAACCCTCTGTTATAAGGTTTTGAACCCCTTTGAGTTTTCAAAATCTCGTCAAGGTTTTGGGCTTTAAATAATGTGAACACGTGCAAACTGGAAGGGTGAACGCCTGTATTCTGGGTTTTCTGTCTAGGCAAGCACTTCGTATACATCTCAACCAGACGCGAGACCAGTTGTGCTTACCTGGGAATTCTTGGGATGAGTGTTCACTTATAGGCGAGCATGTCTTCGCGATACATTATTTTTGACCTATTTACTTTGATTATTCACCGAGGTCGTTTGTTGCTTTGTAGTAACAAACAAATGACCACTATCCTTACTTTCATCAGATTTGTTTTATCTCATTCTTTTCGTCTAAATTCTCTCACTCGTTTCTTTTCATGTTTCCTCTTTTAGAATGCCTCCTCGACGCGAGAACCAGATAGCGACTGCCGAGCTGGCAGAAATCATTGCGCAGCAAATGGCTGCTCAATTCCCAAACCTCTTTGCTCTATGGAATCAAGCCAACAACAACAACAATGGTCCATGCAATTTCAAGAGTTTTAACTCGGTGAAACCACTCAAGTTTAGTGGTTCTGAGGGAGCGACTGGGCTTCTTCAATGGTTCGAGAGCATTGAGAATACTTTCCGTCATGTGCAGTGTCCTGACAATCGCAAGGTCGAGTTTGCTTCGAGTGTGTTCCAGAAGAGAGCCCTTACGTGGTGGAACGGGGTTATGAGAGATCGTGGTGCAGAGGTTGCTCTAGCACAGACATGGGCTGAACTTAGGGCCCTTATGATGAAGGAATTCTGTCCTCGACACGAGATCAGGGCTTTGGAAAGGGAATTCGACAATCTCGAGCAAGACAGCGGTGAGCATAGAGCCTACACGGACCGTTACGAGGAGTTGAGTCTGTTATGCCCAAACATGGTCACGCCTTTGGATAAGGCAATCGAAAAGTACATTGATGGCCTCCCTGATTCAATACAAGACATTTTGACTGGTAGCAACCCTACTACAGTTAGACAGGCCATTGAGCTATCTGCAACCTTGACTGAATCAAAGATCAGGAAAGGTAAACTTTTCCGAAAAGGTGACAAGAAGCCGGTCGAAGAATCGAAACCAATTGAGGAATCAAAGATCATGGATGAACAGACTGGATCCCCTAAGAGGTCAAAGAAGCGAAAGGCTTCTCAGAACTACGCTGTGGTCGCTCAAAATGATCAAGCCGTCCTCAATCAACCAGCTCAACCCCCTGCCAGGAAACCCTACAATGGAACTGCACCTTTGTGCAACCAATGTGGCCTACATCATCATGCTGGGGTGAAGTGCCGCACATGCCAAGTTTGCGGACTTATAGGTCATACAGCTAGGGTTTGCCCAACCGCAGCTGCACCAAATCAAGCTGGCAACTATCCTGCTCAAGCTCGTTTTCCACCGGGATCTTGCTACAACTGTGGCGAGATGGGCCATTTTCGTAGGAATTGCCCAAGGCTTGCTAATGCAAATCCAGCGCAGGGATGAGCATATGATCAACCAGAAGACAACATCGTTTAGAAATAATCACGTCTTATGTATTATTTTCTTTTGTTGTCAAGATCCAAGAAACAGTTGTTATCGTTGTTTATAAATAAATCTTTTATTTACATTGCAATGTATTTATGTGATTGTATCTATAAACAACATATCCCCTACAATACCGACAATCAAGGAACCGCATTCCTTGAAGAACAGATTACTCCCAAAATTTCTTCCGTTGTATGATCTCTTGCGTTTTTCACGAAAATCCTAAGTACCCGTTTCTTCCAAGAGAAACGAAGTACGAGGTGCCAAGTTAATTGCAATCAATAACAAGATAATAACAATTAAACAACTATGTGATTATGTGCTTATAAACATTACAAGACAAACTGTGCGGACTATGCAAGGAATTACGTAATTATGGATGCATACATAATTATGGAATTTAGTGCACAGAAACCACAGCGAGCTTTGTCATGTACCTAGAAGTTAACCCTATTCATTTCCAATTCTGATGAAGTATCCGTTGAGGAAAAATGAACTAGCTATTCATTTTTCACTTCTGAAGAATATCCGTTGAGGAAATGAATATCCGTTTATCCTTCATTTCCGTTTCTGAAGAATACCCGTTGAGGAAAATGACTCCGTTTGTGCATTTTCATTCTGAAGAGTATCCGTCGAGGGAAATGAATATCCGTTTATTTAATCCTTCATTTCCGAACCTGAGGAAACAACCGTTGAAAATGACTCAGTTAGTTCATTTTCGTTTCTGAAGATTATCCGTTGAGGAAATGAATATCCGTTTGTCTATCATTTTCATTTCCGTTTCTGAGGAAGCAACCGTTGAAAATGACTCCGTTTGATCATTTTCGTTTCTGAAGATTTGTCCGTTGAGGAAATGAATATCCGTTTGTCTATTCATTTTCATTTCCGAACCTGAGGAAACAACCGTTGAAAATGACTCTGTTAGTTCATTTTCGTTTCTGAAGATTATCCGTTGAGGAAATGAGTATCCGTTGTTAAATCCTTCATTTCCGAACCTGAGGAAGCAACCGTTGAAAATGACTCCGTTTGTTCATTTTCGTTTCTGAAGATTTTCCGTTGAGGAAATGAGTATCCGTTGTTAAATCCTTCATTTCCGAACCTGAGGAAGCAACCGTTGAAAATGACTCCGTTAGTTCATTTTCGTTTCTGAAGATTTATCCGTCAAGGAAATGAATATCCGTTTGTCTATTCATTTTCATTTCCGTTTCTGAGGAAGCAACCGTTGAAAATGACTCCGTTTGTTCATTTTCGTTTCTCAGAATTGTCCGTTAAGGAAATGAATCCCCGTTTGATTATTCCTTCATTTCCGCCTCTGAAGAATACTCGTTGAGGAAAATGACTCCGTTTGTTCATTTTCATTCTGAAGAATGTCCGTTAAGGAAATGACAGGATTATGCGTCACATATCTCTGGTGGTTATCTGATACGAAGTCACAAACAGACTCCTAAGAATAAATTTCGGGACGAAATTTCCTAAAGTAGGGGAGACTGTGACACCCGTGTCACTGCGACCATCAAACAACTGCCAAGCCAATGAAATATTGTATTTCATACTTGGGATCTGTATAAATATATGTATCGTTTACACATATCAATTCTTGTTCGATTTCAAGCTCTAAATCGCTTTCTGGAAGGTTATACGCGCACTAATGCGTAAATATAACCAGTTTAATGCAACAAACACTCCGGAGTAGTGAAATAGGTTTAACATACCTTAAATAACCTTTACATAACTTAGATATAAGTGTTGGAAGGTTTGGTGTGGTGAAATCAAAGTTAATTCGCTTACAGGGACTAAACTTGACAAACTGCGAAAGTATGCCAATTTGAACTGTAACAGACATTCCGGAACATGACCATAAGTTAAACACACCTTAAATATCCTTTACATAGCTTAGAAATAGGCTTTAAGGGGTTCGGTGTGCTAAAATAAACTTTTGGGTCATTCAGGGACTAAAAGTGTCAAAAAGTGCACAAGTTTGCATTTTCGCGCATAACTTACGTTCTGAATACATCCGGACATCCAAAAATTTATGTAAGCATGACTATATTATGCTTTAGTGTTTGGCTTGCCAAAAATCCATTCGTCGTGTCATTTGGATCGTTTTTCGCGCTTATGCGCATTCCGTCGTAATAAACCGAACATCGCAACCGTACGGCTAAACGAACCGACATCCGAGATATTTTTGAGCACATTTTAAGTTCCCTATACTTTAACTTCATTTTAGAGCTTTGAAATGGGGTTAACGGGGCTTAAACGTGTCAAAAATGCATCGAAAACCAAGTTTAGGGGCTGCAGGGACCAAAACTGTAAATCTGCCAAAGTTGTTACCTTACGGACCTCAACATTGTCAGTTTTGAGGTCCGTAAGCTAAGGTCTGCACATCAGAAACTTGTTTTCCAGCCTGTTTCCAGCTGTCGTGCACTCCCAAACTCCTTTCCACCTGTTGATTTCTTATGGTGGGTGGCCAATTAACCCACCACAACTTTCCGACACATGTACGGATGCGATTAAGGCACGATAATCGAAAAACGATCCTAGCGGTGGACCTTTTACTATAAATACCCATCCACCCCCATTGCAAAACCCACTAGAATCTGATCCTAGAGGCTCTAAGTTGGAACCATTGTTTCATACCTGAGCTACTTGGATCACGATTAGCATTTGGGGACCCTTCGTAAGTATTCTTTCGTTCTTTTCCTTATTTTATTGCTTTTCGAGTCCGAAAGTCAAACTTTGTTTGACTTTCAGCGTTGACCAGTAATGGTCAATGCGAAGTTCGTTTGAACTTCGCAACGTGAGTGTAATCACGTTGGTCATAGTCCCTTGGGACTATGCCCACTGATTACCACGTTGTCTAGGGTCGTAGGGTAAGCGATCTAATGAATCGCTTATACCTCGAACCCGACCCAGTTTGGTCGATCATTAGGATCCGACCAAATACATTAGGTGACCATAGTAGGTAGGGAATAACCTTCCGAGGTTATACCCTATGGTCACATCGTTTAAGTAGTTGTATGATAGTTAGTTTATATGCCTTAGGTAAATTACCAGAATACCCTTTTCATGTATAATTGGTAATTAAACATATGTAACCTAAACCTTTGTCACATAACTGATTATGTAACATGTTTAGGCATATAACACTTGTCATAGGACTAGTTAGGCGGTCCGAACGCGTTTCACGCGCACGACGCGTTAAAGTAGCATAAGCTTCCTAAACGGGTCGTAATGGGTCGTAATCAATTATGTTAGGTTTCATTTAGTATGTAGGCTTTGTTAAACCAAATGACACGAGTCTCTACACTCGTTTGGTTTACAAACCCTAATGCTACCCGATCTTCCGATTTAGGTCCGGTTTATTAATGTAGTTACCTATAGTAGGTGCCATTTGATTCCGTGATCTCTAGCTTTGCTTGGTGGTTATCCTAGGACTTCTGAGCAATCTCAAGTGAGTACATAGACCCCTCTTTTACTGTTTTCCAAACTGTTTTGGGGTGGAACACATGTGCCTACTTGTTACTTTCATGCTTTCCTGTTTTCACATCATATACATGCTATGTTCGTTAGTACATTATAGTACATGATTTCATTACATCTTATGCTAGGTGTGCCCATTGTGTGCATTACTTAGTACATTGTTTTACATTACATTTTGTTGCATATGCTCATCCAGTATATGAACACATTATATTACATTTTGAACCGTTTATAACTATTCGACTATGTGAACCGTTGTAATCAGTTGACTCCGTGAACCGTTTGTATCTGTGAACCGTTTGTATCTATGAACCGTTTGTACTCTGTGAACCGTCTGTATCTGTGAACCGTTTGTACTCTGTGAACCGTCTGTATCTGTGAACCGTTTGTATCGGTGAACCGTGTGAACCGTATTTGACCATACATAAACATTTCTACAACTGTTAAACATTACTTTGGTGTTTTGGTTTGATTAAGTGATTAAGTAACGATGCGTGTGTAATATGATACAAGCATGGTGGATACGCCGCTGGTACTTCCTATATATAAGTGTTTGTATGGTATTACATACCGTAGCGTTATTTGAATCATTTCAGTTTGAGACATATAACATTTTATACAAATAACATACTTTTCACAAGACATTGTTTTACAAACAACTTATCTTATACAAACTCATCTTACATGGTTATTCATTTAACCATACATTATTCACTTATTTATACATATCATCCGAACTCATTGTTTTTCAAATGATTTACAAAACAAAGCAAATTACAAGGTTCATGACTAAACATTTTCTCAAACATAAGTCATGGAACCTATTTTCACAAAACCTATGTATCTCACAGGCATTTTTATGCTGACGTACCTATTCTCACATGTGTTTTTCAGGAGCTGTTGCATAAGATGATCAAGATACACATAGGCAGATTTGGGCTTTAGTGACAATAAAAGATGCAAGACTAGTTAATTATGTTGTATTTTCCTTGTTTGATTAGACATTGTAACACTTTTAATCAATAAAACGAAACTTCAATTGCCATGGATTTGAAACAATTAATTCTGTTACAACACTCCCCGACGTTTCCGCCACGTTTTGTATGTTCTACGTGGTCGGGGTGTGACATCTTAATCTTAACAACTCTGTTAAACAATATAACTCTGTTAGTGTATTGTTCCTGTTAAGTACACTAAGTTCGTTTAGTCTGTTAACTTGTCAAGTATGTTAATAAATAGCCATGTTAGTTGTGAAGGACATTTATAAGAAACATGAACTGCACGACTTTGATTAATTGCTTATGTGATATGTGCTGATTGTTTAAGCACACTCTGTGACATAGATTGCATGTGAAACTTTATGAACTAAAACTGATTGTATATACGTGCGTACTATAGGTCGTGACTGATTATTTGTGAGCGTGTATTTCTTTAGCTACCGAGTAAACCAAGGTGAGTTCACACTCTAGCCAAGGCATGGGATTCACAACGGTTGGGAATGGGTTAAAGAACTGAACGATAACTACAAACTTGCGTATTCCCCATACAACAGGATACGTACTACCATAAGACCATCAACTCTATCATTTGAAGTCCCTCATTTATCGACTTAATCGCCGAGGCCTATGGCGAGCGGGTCATTAGTTAATAGCGCTATTAGGTTTGACAAACCTCACACCATGCCAGTCGGACGGGCATGTACTAATGGACTATGGGCAAAGGGTCAATGTTGATAGACATTGACTTAAGGCACCTCTTACATTTTCGTAGCAGTCGATACGCGTGGTCTAGTAATACATGGGAAGTCCCCACTAATCTTCGCAAACATGTCTGGGAGACCGCGATACTAATTAACACGATACATGGGTTACAAACGAACATACGATTTATGAAACGAATGCTATAACTAAACAACCCACTGTGAACTCGCTCAACTTTGTTGTTGATTCGTTGCTAGATGCCTTGCAGGTCGTTAGGTACTCTTGGAGCTTGCACAGGGAGGCGCAGTCGTTGTGGGACATGGTAGTGTGTGCCATGTTAAAACATTACTTTATTTCGTACTTAATATTTACATTGGGTTTTTACAATTATGCTTCCGCTAAACACTTAACTATGCTTTGGTTTTGAACACCTTTCATATTGTTTGATTGAATTATATTTACTACATACATTGTTCAATATGATTGGTGGCTTGATCCTAGTCATGTCACGCCTCCAAGCGGTGATACTCCGCGTGTGGATTTTGGGGGTGTGACAGATTGGTATCAGAGCCATTGGTTAAAGTGAACTTGGTTTTAATAAGGGAAAAAGTTTTTGTTAAAACCAGACTATAACCTGAACAGTGCTCAACGATCCACAACGACGCTTCGCTCTACGTGCAAGACTCGACATTCTAGGTGATATGATTTAAGATTACATAGCCTACTTGCTAGATTACATAGAACTTTGCTCGTGGTATGCTTGGATAAATGTAACAACTATTGATTGAAAACACATATGTGCTTACTCTCTTCTGTCATCGCACTTTCGCGAACCTTTCTCACTCATGTTTCCTTTGATATGAAGATCATGAGTGGACGCGTTAACATGACTCAAGCCCAGTAGGCGGCTTTGATCACTGAACAAGTTACTGCAGCACTCGCAGTTGCCCAGGCAGGAGGTATATCCTGCAGTCGCAACTTACTCTAGGATCCTTAGATCCTACTCTCGTAAACCAACACTTGTGTTTAATTTTGTTTACTCTTACGTACACGACAGGTCAACACGCTCAACCTCCTGTGTGTACTTTCAAGACTTTTATGGACTATCGTCCTACTACTTTCAGTGGCACTGAAGGGGCCGTTGGACTCCTCCACTGGTTCGAGAAGCTCGAGTCTGTATTCGAGATGTGTGAATGCCCTGAGGCTCGTAGGGTGAAGTATGCCACTGGTACTCTCGAAGGCACTGCGCTAACTTGGTGGAACGCACAAGTTCAGATGCTGGGGCTGGCGGCTGCTAATGCCACCCCATGGAATGATTTTAAGGAACTGATCAAACAGGAATACTGTAGTCGTGATGACATCCACAAGTTGGAAGTGGAGTTCTTTAACCTGAAGATGACGGGGTCAGAGATAGAAGCGTACACGAAACGATCTAACGAACTGGCAGTGTTATGTCCAACTATGGTGGATCATCCCATCAAGCGCATCGAGCTGTTCCTCAAAGGCTTAGTACCAGAAATTCAAAGCCATGTGACGGCTTCTAATCTTGCTACTATTCAAGATGTTACTCGTCTTGCTCATCGTCTCACAGACCAGGCAGTGGAACAGAACAGGCTGCCAAAGCGTATTGGTGCTACTACTACTAGGTCTGCTACTCCCAGTGATAACAAACGAAAGTGGGATGGAACCTCCAGCAAGGGTTCGACTACGGTTCAGCCCCAGGCATAGCAGCGAAAGATCGATGACTACCAGAGTCCTGGTCAGCAGTCTTCTGGTAGTCAAGGGCAGGGTGGATATCGAGGAAACCACCCAAAGTGCAACAGATGCAATAGGCACCACAGTGGTCAGTGCAACAGGGGTCGTTGCCAGAGATGTCTCAAAATGGGTCATGAAGCTAAGGATTGCAGGAGCTCACGACCTATGAATCAGAACTACCAGCTACAACCACCCGCTCCACAGAACCAGCAGCAGCAACAGCGGGGAAACAGGGGGTGCTTTCAGTGTGGTGCTGAAGGCCACTTCAAGCAGAACTGCCCTCAGTTAAACCAGAATCAGAACAACAACAACAACAACAATAATCAGGGCAATGGGAACAACAACGGGGGAAACAATGATGGAAACAATGGCGCCAGGGGTCGAGTGTTCGTGCTGGGTCAGGGTGACGCGAGGAATGATCCTAACGTAGTGATGGGTAAGTTCCTTCTCGACGAATTTTATGTTACTGTCTTATTTGATTCGGGTGCCGATACCAGTTATGTGTCCCTAAAAGTTAGTCAAATGTTAAAACGCACGCCAACTCCCTTAAACACCAAGCATGTTGTAGAAATAGCAAATGGTAAAAGTCTAGAGGCCACACACATAGTTAAGGGTTGTAATCTCATCTTAGCTGGTCAGACTTTCTCTATCGATCTCATTCCTATAGTTTTGGGTAGTTTCGACATCGTCATTGGGATGGATTGGTTATCCCAGCAGCAAGCAGAGATCCTATGCAAAGAGAAGATTGTTCGTATTCCCCGTTCTGGTAAAGAACCTCTCGAAATTCAAGGCGACAAGAGTGGTGCTGTAGCGGGCATCATCTCCTTTCTTAAGGCACAGAAGTGTTTGCGAAAGGGCCACACCACTATCTTAGCACTTGTTACTGACGCATCAACGAAAGAGAAGAAGATAGAGGATATTCCTGTTGTATGCGACTTTCCTCAAGTGTTTCCTGAGGATTTACCTGGGCTACCGCCTCATCGCCAGGTCGAATTTCAGATCGAGCTAGCTCCTGGAGCAGCACCCATAGCTCGAGCACCTTATCGCTTAGCTCCAACCGAACTGGAAGAACTATCCAAGCAATTGCAAGAACTCTTGGAAAAGGGTTTCATTCGTCCTAGCTCTTCGCCCTGGGGAGCTCCCGTGTTGTTTGTGAAGAAGAAAGATGGTACCTTCCGTATGTGCATAGATTACCGCAAACTAAACAAGGTGACTGTAAAGAATCGCTATCCTCTTCCACGCATTGACGACTTGTTCGACCAGCTGCAAGGGTCGAGCTACTATTCAAAGATTGATCTGAGGTCAGGCTACCTTCAACTGAGAGTCCGGGACGAGGACGTCTCCAAAACAGCAGTCTTCATGGACCTTATGAACAGAGTGTGCAAGCCTTACTTGGATAAGTTTGTGATTGTATTCATCGACGACATTCTGATCTACTCTAGGAGTCGGGAGGAACACGAGCAGCATTTACGACTCATTTTGGAACTTCTTCGAGCAGAACAGCTGTACGCCAAGTTTTCAAAATGCGACTTCTGGCTTCGTGAAGTCCACTTTCTAGGCCACGTGGTAAACAAGGATGGGATTCATGTTGATCCATCCAAGGTAGACTCGATCAAGAACTGGCCTGCACCCCGTACACCAACAGAAATCCGCCAATTCTTGGGTTTGCCGGGCTACTACAGAAGGTTCATCAAAGACTTCTCCAAGATTGCACAACCCCTCACCTCATTAACTCAGAAAGGTGTTATCTACCGTTGGGGTAATACACAGGAATCAGCATTCCAACACTTAAAGGATAGACTTTGTAGAGCACCTATTCTTTCATTGCCAGAGGGCACGGACGATTTCGTGGTTTATTGTGACGCATCAATTCAGGGTCTTGGTTGTGTTTTTATGCAACGGGATAAAGTCATTGCTTACGCCTCGCGCCAACTTAAAATTCACGAAAGGAATTACACTACACACGATTTAGAGCTAGGAGCTGTTGAACATGCGACAACGTCGATGGGTCGAGCTACTGAATGATTACGAATGTGCCATCAAGTACCATCCGGGCAAGGCAAATGTTGTGGCTGACACCCTCAGTCAAAAAGATACCACACCTAGGCGTGTGCGAGCACTACAACTCACCATCCAATCTAGTCTTCCTTCACAGATACGAGATGCTCAGGTAGAAGCATTAAAACCAGAAAACGTCAGGGCTGAAGCCCTACGCGGCTCAAGGCAACGATTAGAACAAAAGGAAGACAGTGCCTATTACATAACAGGACGCATCTGGGTCCCACACTATGGAAACTTACGCGAGCTTGTGATGGATGAAGCGCATAAGTCTCGTTACTCGGTACATCCTGGTTCAGATAAGATGTACCACGATCTCAGAACTACGTATTGGTGGCCTAGCATGAAAGCTCACATAGCAACTTACGTCAGCAAATGTTTGACTTGTGCGAGAGTCAAAACTGAATACCAGAAACCATCAGGCCTACTTCAACAACCAGAGATTCCACAGTGGAAATGGGAGCAAATTTCCATGGATTTTGTTACTGGCCTACCTAGATCTCAACGTGGGAATGATACTATTTGGGTGATCGTGGATCGACTCACAAAGTCTGCACACTTCTTGGCTATCAAGGAAACGGATAAGTTCTCCACTCTAGTAGATGTCTACCTTAAAGAAGTGGTTTCGAGGCACGGGGTGCCGACCTCTATTATCTCTGATCGTGATGCATGATTTACTTCAGAACTATGGCAGGCAATGTACAAATCTTTTGGCTCTCGATTAGACATGAGCACCGCTTACCATCCACAAATAGATGGGCAGTCTGAACGCACCATCTAAACCCTAGAAGACATGCTGCGGGCATGTGTTATCGATTTCGGCAACGGCTGGGAAAAACATCTCACGTTAGTGGAGTTTTCGTATAACAACAGTTACCACACCAGCATTCAAGCCGCTCCGTTTGAGGCATTGTACGGGCGTAAATCCCAGTCACCTCTTTGTTGGGCAGAGGTGGGTGATAGTAAGTTCACGGGTCCAGAACTTGTAGTAGACGCAATGGAAAGAATTGCTCAGATACGACAACGCATGGCGGCAGCTCGCGACCGTCAGAAAGCCTACGCAAACAAGCGCCGAAAACCTCTAGAATTCCAGGTCGGGGACCGGGTTCTACTCAAAGTCTCACCCTAGAAGGGTGTGGTTCGTTTTGGCAAAAGGGGCAAACTCAATCCACGTTACGTCGGACCGTTTGAAATCATTGAGAAAATAGGCAGGGTGGCCTACAAACTGAACTTACCAGCAGAACTCGGTGCAGTTCACAACGTCTTTCACGTGTCGAATCTGAAGAAGTGTCTGTCAGATGAGACCCTCATAGTTCCTTTGAAGGAGCTCACTATCGACGATCAGTTGTGATTCGTCGAGGAACCAGTTGAAATCATGGACCGGGATGTTAAGGTCCTCAAACACACCAGAATACCTCTTATTCGAGTTCGTTGGAACTCCCGTCGTGGCCCAGAGTTCACCTGGGAACGAGAAGATCAAATGAAACTCAAGTATCCCCAGTTATTCGAAAACAGTGCAACCACTACTGAGGCTGAAGCTACTACAGAATTTCGGGACAAAATTCCAAATCAACGGGGGATGATGTGACACCCCAGGAAAACCAGTAAACCATGCAAACTTAACTAGCTTCCTCAGCAACCACGTGCTAAATTTCAGGACGAAATTTCTTTCAAGTTGGGGATAATGTGACAACTCGAGTTTTCAAGGTCTAAATTCGACTTAACCTTGTACTTAATTTCGAAGTGTGTTTTATATATATGTTAGTGTGCATTATATAAGTGTGTATGTGATTTATATATTATGTGTGATAATGATGTGATGTGTATAATTAATAAAACTAGAATTCTTGCCAATCACCCCTTCACGAAATCACCCACTCACGAAAACACTTTGTGTGTTTTCGTCCAACATGAGGCCACCGAAAACAACACATGGGCTTCGGCCCAGTAACGATTAATTAAGGGATTGGTTTTATCTCGTGTACGCAATCGATAACTGAGAAAACCCTAACCACCTCTCAACTTCTCTCTCGCTACCCTTTGAACCCGACGGCAGCCTCTTTTCATTCGAAACCAGATTTCTCTTGTTTAAATCGTTCTTAGCCGGTTAGTGGTTTACTTGTTTAAAGTTTGTTTTCATTTCTGAATGTATGGCTATATTATGAACATGATCTTGACTAAGATACAAACGATGAGTGATGATTATAATGCATGTGTGATGTCTTGAAAATACAATCAATCGGATAAGGATCCTTCATGATTTTCGGCTATTGTTCTCATACTTACATGTGAGTTTGTCAGTAACATGTGATGTGCCATATGTGTTTGCAACTTTAAATATGATACTTAGGTTGTGATTCATAATGGGTTGTGATGTAATATAGCTCTCGGTCCAATAGAAATGTAGTAGGTTGGTGTTTGGTCAAATAGCAACATGAAATCAATCTGCACTTGTCGGCGATGGTTGCTTATTTTAATGATGATTTTATGAATAGATCTATTGACTCTAGACCACTGATCATATTAGTTGATGATTGAATGATGTTATGATAAAGTGATAATTGCAAATTGATTGTTTTGTAACCTGTTATGGTGGAACGATTGCTTGTGGAAGCCGTAGAAACTGTTAAGGATAATTAGGGTTTCTGTGTTGTGTTGTAACTGTTGAGGATGAAATCCTAGACGAAAACACAGTAGACAGAAGAAAACACAAGTGTTTTCGTCAAGCTTTGAGTCCGACGAAAACCAAGGGTTTTCGTCAAACGAGATTTCGCCACTTAAGTGTTTTCGATCAAATGGGTTTTCGCCAGGATAGGTGATTTCGTCATGTATTTTCGTGTATATTCTGGCACCTTAAATCTGTTAGTTTATTTACTCTGTGAGTTTATTAACTTGGTTAAGTTTATTAACGTTGTTAATCTTAACAACTCTGTTAAACAATATAACTCTGTTAGTGTATTGTTCCTGTTAAGTACACTAAGTTCGTTTAGTCTGTTAACTTGTCAAGCATGTTAATAAATAGCCATGTTAGTTGTGAAGGACATTTATATGAAACATGAACTGCACGACTTTGATTAATTTCTTATGTGATACGTGCTGATTGTTTAAGCACACTCTGTGACATAGATTGCGTGTGAAACTTTATGAACTTAAACTGATTGTATATACGTGCGTACTATAGGTCGTGACTGATTATTTGTGAGCGTGTATTTCTTTAGCATACCGAGCAAACCAAGGTGAGTTCACACTCTAGCCAAGGCATGGGATTCCCAAGGGTTGGGAATGGGTTAAAGAACTGAACGATAACTACAAACTTGCGTATTCCCCATACAACAGGATACATACTACCATAAGACCATCAACTCTATCATTTGAAGTCCCTCATTTATCGACTTAATCCCCGAGGCCTATGGCGAGCGGGTCATTAGTCAATAGCGCTATTAGGTTTAACAAACCTCACACCGTGCCAGTCGGACGGGCGTGTACTAATGGACTATGGGCAAAGGGTCAATGCTGATGGACATTGACTTAGGGCACCTCTTACATTTTCGTAGCAGTCGATACGCGTGGTCTAGTAATACATGGGAAGCCCGCACTAATCTTCGCAAACATGTCTGGGAGACCGTGATACTAATTAACACGATACATGGGTTACAAACGAACATACGATTTACGAAACGAATGCTATAACTAAACAACCAACTGTGAACTCGCTCAACTTTGTTGTTGATTCGTTGCTACATGCCTTGCAGGTCGTTAGGTACTCTTGGAGCTTGCACAGGGAGGCGCAGTCGTTGTGGGACATGGTAGTGTGTACGATTTTAAAACATTACTTTATTTCGTACTTAATATTTACATTGGGTTTTTACAATTATGCTTCCGCTAAACACTTAACTATGCTTTGGTTTTGAACACCTTTCATATTGTTTGATTGAATTATATTTACTACATACATTGTTCAATATGATTGGTGGCTTGATCCTGGTCATGTCACGCCTCCAAGCGGTGATACTCCGCGTGTGGATTTTGGGGGTGTGACAAATTTCCTCTTTTACTGGTGAGTCAACCCTTTAATCAGAATCCCGCAAGCAAGATAGCTCGCAAAGTCGGCGAACCATGGTGACTCATCGCATATCTCAACACCCATCAACAACTCGTGTGGGAAATTGTCATTGATTGAATCCCAACGCATGTCCTCGATGTCTCCATGCTCTAACCGAGATAGATGGTCAGCCGCTACATTCAACGCACCCTTTTTGTCTTGAATTTCGATATCGAATTCCTACAGCAACAAGATCCATCTGATGAGATGCGGTTTAGCGTCCTGTTTGCTGAAAAGATATCTGATGGCTGCGTGATCAGTATACACAATTGTTTTAGAAAGCACCAAATACGATCTAAATTTGTCAAATGCGAAAACAACGGCCAAGAGCTCTTTTTCAGTCGTGGTGTAGTTTTCCTGAGCGTCGTGAAGGGTCTTGCTCGCATAATAGATCAGATGAAAGTGCTTTTCTTTCTTTTGACCCAAAACGGCCCCTATAGCGTAATCGCTCGCGTCGCACAAAATTTCAAATGGCAGACTACAGTCAGGTGCAACCAAAATAGGGGCCTCAATCAACTTTTGCTTGAGAAGGTTAAAAACCCTCAAGCAATCATCTCCAAATATGAACGGAGCGTCTTTCTCTAACAAACGGGTCATGGGCCTAGCGATTTTTGAGAAATCCTTGATGAATCGCCTATAGAACCTCGCATGACCAAGAAAGCTCCGTATCGCTCTCACAGAGGTGGGAGGCAGAAGTCGTGAAATAACGTCAAGTTTAGCTAGATCGACCTCCATACCAGCACGAGAAATCTTATGTCCCAAAACTATGCCCACTTTCACCACAAAGTGGCATTTTTCCCAGTTTAGGACCAGATTCGTCTCTTCACCTGAACGATGAATGGAAGCGGGAAGTGATCCTTACGAGTAGCATCATTGAGTTTGCGGTAGTCGATGCAAACTCGCCACCCAGTGACGGTACGGGTAGGAATTAACTCATTCCTATCATTTGAAACTACAGTCATACCACCTTTCTTAGGTACAACCTGCACTGGACTCACCCACACAGAGTCAGATATAGGATAAATCATCCTGGCATCCAACAACTTAATCACTTCTTTCTTCACCACGTCCTGCATATTCGGATTTAAACGCCTCTGATGCTGTGCACAGGGTTTGTACTTGTCTTCCATCAGAATCTTGTGAGTACAAAAAGAAGGATTGATGCCTTTGATATCCTTGATTTTCCACGCAATGGCTCTCTTATGAAGTCTCAGAACCTCGAGAAGCTGATTCTTCTCATCCTTTTCCAATAATGCCGAAATGATGACCGGTAAGTGACGCTCCTCGTCCAGAAATGCATACTCGAGATGTGGTGGGAGTTCTTTCAACTCCAAAGACGGCGGATCTTCAATCGAAGGTTTTGCTTTCTCTTCTTCTACATGCCCAATTTCTAGAAACCTCTCCGGGCTCTGGGAACCATCGTCACCAATCTGATAGACTGGCTACTCGAAATCGTGGCCCTCCCGCGTAATGCTAATCAGGTCCCCACACGACAGACGTGTGTCCGAATCAATCTCGTCAACAGTGCCTTGAAAATGAGAGCATACACATGCGTCGACAACGTCAACATAGTAAAGCATGTCATCATGACTTTGCGGATGCTGCATTGATCTTTTGATATCAAATGTCACGTGCTCGTCATTTACTCGGAGCGTGATTTGGCCAGCTGCCACATCAACAATCATCCTCGCAGTATTGAGGAACGGGCGTCCAAGTATCAAAGGTACTCTTGAATCTTCGTCCATGTCAAGAATAACAAAATCCACGGGGAAAACAAATTTATCGATTTTAACAAGCATGTTTTCAACAAATCCACGCGGATACTTGATTGAACGGTCTGCCAACCGAATGCTCATTCTAGTGGGTGATGGCTCACCCAGATCCAGTTTAGTAAAAACCTTATATGGCATAAGGTTGATACTCACTCCCAAATCAGCCAATGCATGGCTGACAGACAAGTTTCCAATCAAACAAGGGAGCGTGAAACTACCCGGATCTCCCATTTTCATGGGCAGACGGTTCTGCAGAACGGCAGAACAAGTTTCATTCATCACCACACATGATATATCCTCGAGCTTCTGTTTATTCGAGAGGATGTCCTTTAGGAATTTCGCGTACTTTGGCATCTGGGCCAAGGCTTCAACAAACGGTATATTTATGTGCAGTTGCTTAAACAACTCAAGGAACTTACCGTATTGTTCTTCGTTCTTCTGTTTCTTCAGCCTGCCTGGATAAGGTACTGGTGGAGTGTAATCTTTGACTAGCTCCTGGACTTGTGCTGTACTTGCTGGGCGTAGCCTGGCTTGCACCTCGTCCGGTGTGTCAGTCGGGACCGCTCCAGTGATCGGTGATGAGTCCGATATGACGGGTCCGATAGTCTTTCCACTCCTGGTCATAATCGCATTCACATGCCCGCCCTGGTTTGGTTCTGTATTGCCCGGAAGACCACCTGGGGGAATTTTAGACATCATCTGTGCCAGCTGACCAACCTGATTCTCGATATTTTGAATCGAGGCTTTGTGGCTCCTCGTTTCTCCCTCATGGGAAAGAAAACGATCCTCGCTCTGTTGGTAGCGTTTTTCAGCCAACTGATTCGCACTCGAGGAGCTAGTGAGAAGCTGAGCCATCATATCCTCCAGCTTGGAACTAGACTGAGGGGCCAGCTGCTGGGAACTACTCCCAGTGCCCTGATTCTGATACGAATATGGACACTGCTGGTAAGGTTGGTTGTATTGCTGGAACTGTTGACCCTGAGCCTGCGGTGGCACTGGAGTGCACTGAGTGAATCCCAATGGGTTTTGATTACCTGTATTCGCTCGCCACCCAAAATTTGGGTGATTTCTCCATCCGGGATTATAGGTATTGCTGTACGGGTTGTTCTGTGGCCTCACCTGATTACTCACAAAATCCACTTCTTCGTGACCCTCATACACGACTCCCTGAAAGCATGCACCAGGCTCGTGTGACACTCCACACTGGTCACATCCCGAACCAGCTTGTGCGATCATCTGGGACTTATCGAATTTCGCTGCAAGAGCCGAGATTTGTGCAGTAATGGCTGTGTAATTGTCCATCGCGTGAACTCCTGCGCGATGTGATGATGATGATGATGTTGCCCGGCCTCTATCTCCTTCGCGACGCGAGCTGGATTTTAACACAGCTTTTTCTATGATATCATACGCTTTATTTGGCGTCTTAGTTCCTAGATCGCCTCCTGCGTTCACGTCTAATCGCTCCTGCGTGTGGTAACTGAGCCCCTGATAGAACGTCAAGACCAGCTGTCTCTTGGAGAACCCATGATGTGGAACATCAATCAAAAAATCTTTAAATCTCTCCCAGGTCGCGTGCAACGACTCTCCCTCGTCCTGGCGAAAGGAAACAATCCGGTTCCATAGCTTGGTTGTTTTCTCAGGTGGAAAATATTTTTTCATAAACAGCTCCGCCAACTCATTCTAGGTCCTGATGGACCCAGCTGGAAGTGACATAAGCCAAGCTCAAGCTTTGTCACGCAACGAGAAAGGAAACAACCTCAACCGAATTGCATCCTCCGAAACACCTGTATTCCTAAATGTCGAACAAATAGCGAGAAAAGCAGCGATGTGCCTCCCGGGATCCTCATGCTCACGCCCGTCAAACTGTACTGAATTCTGCACCATGTTAATAATACTAGATCTAATTTCAAATGTAGGTGCATCTATAGTAGGCTAAAGGATACTCGGCTCCAGGCCTACTGCTCCGGGCTGATTCGATTCATTCAAAGGTCGCTCATCGTCCGCCATGATTCTGTTTCCTGCCGCCCCTGAGCCCTCGGCTTCAGCGGGTACCACCTGCTCCTGCTCACCAGCTACGAGCAGCAGCCCAACCGCACGAGATCTCGCACGAAGACGTCTCCTCAGATCACGCTTGGGTTCGTCTGACGGCTCAACCGGATCGGGAGCGGGGGTAGAGGAAATCAACCTGCAAACGAAAAATTGACACAATGAATATTTTATTAATATAATAATGCTGTTTTTTTTTGGCTGAAAAGAAACAGAATATTATTTTAAATGGGTTGAAAAATTTATAAAAATCCGAAAATGGGACCGAAATTTTATAAAAATTAAAGCAATAAATATAATCGAATCGGCTAGTGTAAAAATGATTTTTAAAAGCCGAAAACTCAAAGAATAAATGAATAAATAAATCCGGATTCGAACAAATAAACGGAACAAAAATTTACAAGTGTACAAAATAATCTTGAAAATGAATAAATTGAATTAAAAACAAGAAATATTAACAAATAAATAATCAGGAAAATATTCACAAATATTAACAAGTATATATACAGATAAAACAATGACTCGGGTCGTTCCTAAAGCTCGCCAAGTCCCTGGCAGCAGCGCCAAAAACTTGACGTGTGAGCGTATATACATATTTTTATAATGAAATTACACACAATTCGGTTTTAAATTTATAAAAGTGATTTATACTTCAACATCAAAACACACACGAAAGAGTCAAGTATACCCCGTCATATATGTAGTAAAGCATCGGTAAGAACCAAGTATTGATCCAAGGAAATGGGCGGAGGAATAATACTAGACCTTTGTTATTAAATTAACGGAAGAAAGATAAGTTTTGTGATTTTCTAAAAACTAAAGTAAGCATAAACAAATACTTAATAAAACATAGTAAATACCAAATAAGAAAATAGATAAATAGCCTTGCTTTATACACAACCACAGCATGCAAACTAAGTCGGTTTTGCCACTAGAAACATTTGGACAATTCTTCATTTTAAAGATAATTAGTATCCCTTTCGAGAATCCTAACATGACAATCATTCGGAAAGCTAAAACGATAAACACACTTTAACCACCTAAAATTGTTCTTTAACGTGCAATTGATAAATGTCTATGAAAATCTCTTAAAAATAAGTTAGTCATCCGTTAGGCGTTTTCTAACCTCACTTAAACAAGGAAAGTGACATCGATAAACACAATGCAACCACCGAGACAAGCATAAACTAGATTAAATCACAACCGAGTTCATTTTACGAATCTTGCACATAAATTTACCAAGATAGCAATTTTGGCCTAAACTACTAACTAAGCTAACAAATCATAGCAAGAATTCATAACAACACCATTTAACCCGTTAAGGTCCTTACGTGACGGAAAGCTTTCTTGATTAACAATAATTACATTTTATTAAACCACTAACCATTTCTAGTATTATGGTGTACACATTTTAACCAAGCTAAACTAGTTAACCAAGTTTAAAGTCTACTAATACATGATTAATTAAGCTTCATTTTTCAACTATCTTAACTAACCAAATACCAATCATCCAACATAATTACTAATAATCAAGAAATCAACAACAATAACAAGGTTGCAAACTAATCATCAAAGATTAACATAGTAAATACTTCCAAGTGTCATTACAAACAAAGTTAACGTACTAATGGTTATAATTAAGCAAGGGATTGTTGTGTTTTTGCCCAAAGGCTACAATAATACATAAACATTAATCTAAATGCTTGAAAGATTAACAAAATTATGGAAAGATTAGAAAACCAAACCATAAACAAGCACTAGATTAAGAATCCGGAAGATAACGAAGCTAATCGGCACAATGTGGCTTGAATCCGGGTGAAAGCTAACGCCTCCGGAGACTGAAAATCGCCAGAATCGCTCCCAAAAATCCAGAGTTACGAGCAGATGTTTCTGCATGTTTTTTATATCTTTTTGATCTCGCACGGTCGTGCACTTTTTTGCATTATTGGAGTTAATGTGCACCATACCGCATGACATCATCTTATCTTGACCGTCTTTGATCTCGCATGACCGTTCCATAGACGGCACGATCGTGCATCTCCGGGTTCTGTTGGCACGGACATCTGAACGGATTGTGCATTGTCGGGGTTGCGCTGATCATCGGATCTGCACGGGGTGCAACCAACTGCACGCCCGTTCATCTCTGGGATATGCTTGCACGCCAGATCGCACCGTCGTTCTTTGCCGGGCTGGTCTACATTGTCGTAAATGCACGTTTGTTCCACTCATTGCACGACCGTGCCAATCGCCCAGGTCAGAATCTTCACAGAATGTTCGCAGCTTTTTCATTTCGTCCGGAAAGTCCTCGTTTTCACTATCATCTTGTCTGGCATGCTATTTTAGGCCTGTAAACAAAAGTATACTTGATTAAGTATCCGAATGAAGGTTTTACAGCCGAAAACGCATAAAATGGGGATAAAATGGGGGACTAAAATATGTATAAATTAGTGAATATCAGAAACACTTGCCGTTTATAGAGTTTTCTTACAACAATAGCTACCATACTAGCATTCAGGCAGCTCCATTCGAAGCATTATACGGACGAAAGTGTCGTTCGCCTCTCTGTTGGGTTGAGGTGGGTGACAGCCAGGTCACAGGCCCTGAACTTGTGTTGGAAACTTCAGAAAAGATTGTTCAGATCAGGAATCGGATGGCAGCAACGTGCGACCGTCAGAAAAGCTATGCTGATAAGCTTAGAAAACCCTTGGAATTCAAAGTCAATGATCGTGTTATGTTGAAGGTCTCACCCTGGAAGGGTGTGGTGCGTTTGGAAAACGCGGCAAGCTAAACCCTCGTTATGTAGGGCCATTCAAAATTCTGGAGTGGATTGGTAAAGTGGCCTACAAGTTAGAGTTACCTACTGAGTTGGGTAACGTTCATGATGTTTTCCACGTATCGCAGCTGAAGAAGTGTTTGTTTGATTAGACACTGGTCGTACCGTTTCAAGAGCTGAAAATCGATGACAAGTTGCAGTTTATCGAAGAACCAATAGAAATTATGGACCGGGAGGTCAAGGTCCGTAAGCACAGCCGTATTCCGATTGTGAGAGTTCGTTGGAACTCAAGACGTGGACCGGAGTTCACGTGGGAATGCGAGGATCAGATGAAGCTTAAGTACCCACATTTATTCCCAGAGGACAAATCCAAACCTGGCAAATCTAAATCTGGTGCAACTAGTGAATTTTAGGACGAAATTCCCATTCAAGTTGGGGATGATGTGGCACCCGCGGAGAATGCACAGTCGTCCTAATCTAGCACCGTACTGCTTGTCAAATTTCGGGACGAAATTTCTTTCAAGTTGGGGATGATGTGACAGTCCGAACTTTTAAGGTTTGTAACGTTAATTTTGTGATACTAACTTCTCGTTAATCGTTTCTTTCTAACACGCTACCTTGAACGTTCTGAGTTGTTATAACTCGGGTAGTTAACATGATTATACATTTTGGCCGATATACACACACGTATACTTGGAGCCCAACCCAACACCTGCATTAGAACCCTAGAGTTGGGCTGTGTAGATGATATTAACCACTTGGACTTTGTTACTAATTACCTGTGGCAGCCCAAGTGAGTGGGCTTGAGCCCACTTCGACTAAAAGAGTAAACTGCCCAAATCCTCACAATATATTCATGCGTAGTATGCAGTTAGATTGGATTAAACTTGATCACAAACCAAAAACCCTTGAGCTTTTCCCCCTGTATGCACGATCTCGGTAGCAGACCCCCCCCCCTCACTCGAGTTAGCATCTTGTACGGTTAAAATCTCGGTTAGTGATTCTTGGCTGTTGTTATTCATAATTGCATGATATGGATTATATGTGGTATTGAACCTGATAGATTGCATGATACTATAGGTGTTATCATTTATATGTGGTAGTGAATCTGATTATATGTGATGTTGAATCTGATTGACTACATGATATTGTTTATATGGGGTATTGAATCTGATTGATCATGTTATAATTAATGTTGATCGTGTCAAGGATAATCGTTTCTGATGGTACGGATCGGAAACGAGATGTATTGGTTTAATACAGGGATTAAATAAACGACTAATGATTTAACGAAACTGTTGAATTCGAACTGCCAATGATGATGTGATCGGCAGTAAAACGTGACTAGGGTTGTGTGTAACTGTTCTCCGACGAAATCCCTGAATTCGTCACATGATATGATCCGACGAAGTCCCTGAATTCGTCACAAGGCATGACCCGACGAAATCTCAGAGTTCGTCACTTACACATCGACGAAATCCCTTAAGATTTCGTCGCTGGAACTCTGACGAAAAAGTCATAAGATTTCGTTATATGTGCATCGACGAAAACTTGAGATTTCGCCGACCAGGAGTTCGTCGTTTGTACAGGAGCTCATCAATAGACTGTAACGTTGAACATGCATAAAAATGAATGATTCCTTGTTAAAGGAAACTATGTAGCAAACTGTTAGTGATGTTTATTTATGACTATGAATATGAAATCACAATAATTACTGTTAAGGATATCTGCTGTCTATTGTTAATGATGTCTATGGTTAATAATGATTCTTAGGGGCTGTTTGGTAGCCTCTTAATAACCATTTAGATGCTACCTCTTAATGGTTTAAAACCTCTGAATGAATAAGAGGTAACCTTAAGTCTGAATGGTTAAGAGGTAACATCTAAATGGTAAATCATCACATGTCACATTCTTCTACCTTCTCATTGGGAAAAATTCTTAATGGTTCCATTAAGAGGTAGCCTCTTAATGACCATTCAAAGGCTACCAAACAGCCCCTTACTATTAATAATGTGTATTTATGATAAGTGACATAATCTGGTTCATACACCTTGTATAGTACACACACAACTGTTAATCATTATTTTGGAACGTATACGTGAACTATGGGATTATATGAGTTGTATAATTGCTATGATAACTTGTATGCACATCATGACTATACGTGAATGTAAACTGATTACGAGTTCTTGTACATCAAAGGCTGTGACTGTCTAAGTGTTAACAAGTAATTAATCAAACCGAGCAAACCGAGGTGAGTTCACTACTCTTTTCCGAGCATGCATCACGGGAAGGGATATCGGGTAACGTTTTCAGGGAAGAATGTCATGTTAATGGGATGTTTGTTATTACTCAGTTTCAATCATATAAGACCCCTTACATCTATTGATTGTTGCCGGGAAGGCAACGAGGTATTTAGTTGATAGCGCTATTAGGTTTGGCACCCTCACACAGGGCCGGAATGGACGGGCGTGAACTATTTACCTTGACCACTTGACCAATGCTTTGATAGAGGTATTGGGGTTTGGGCAAACACATCTAGTAGCCATTTGCGGTAATCGAGTTAATAACATCATCAAAACAAAACGTTGTACTGTTCTAAACACACATCTGGTAACTAAACGCGTTAACAAAACTTTGAACTCACCAGCGCTGTCTGACACACTTGTCTGCATGCTTACAGGTTGTTAGATTCTTGACATGGACTTGCTATCTGTGAGTGCTGGAGTGGTCATGGATCGAGACTCTTGGATATTTGCTTTGTCGATTATGAACTCATGTTTTTAAACAACTAACTACGGTTTACGTTATGCTTCCGCTGGATACTTGCTTTGGTTTAAACTTATGAACTGAAGTTATATTTTGAAATGAATGGATTATTTTATCTAAATATTATGCGTAGCTCAATGTGATTAGTGGCTTGAATCCTGGTACGTCACACGTCCCGCGGTGTTTCCGCATGTGGTATTTTGGGGGGTGTGACAATATATATATATAGTTTATTATTATTATTACTAGGGGTTCATCCAGTATTGCATATTTCGCTCGTCGTATTTCCACACGAGCTTTTCCCCTATTTGACTTATCCTTTCTCCTTCATCCACTAACTCCTCACCAAATGTGCGGAGTTCCTGCACGTTTTCCGTACTCATGGGTAGCGATGGTGCGGGTATTGGGTCAGGGTACTATGGTATAGGTTCTCCATATGGGTACAGGTTGTCTAGTATTTCCTGAATATACTGGTCGTTATCCCAATATGGGTCTAGAGGGTTAAGGTTGGTATGTTGTGCTATGGGGTTTGGTATGGGTTCCTCCAGTGGATAGAGTTCTCGATATTCCCTATGTTCATCTTCCCATGGGTCATATGCTAGAGGATTTGGTGCTGGGATTCTAGGGATTTCGTTTGGGTTGAATGCGGGTATGGAACTTTGATCTCCTTGGTTAGGTTCTATTTTCATTGGTTGGGTTGGGAATAGTGGCAGTGGTTGGGGTGCAATGATTTGGTCTAAGTTCGGGTCTGCTGCAGTGGTGGCTAGTGTGTGAAAGTTAGCCAATCACCTAATGACTATGTCTTGGGTCTGTGCGTCCATCTCCCTATTGGCTGCTGCTAAAGCCCTTTGTTGCTGTAACCTTCTCATTCGCTTCCTACGCTCAGGTGCTCCCTGACTGAACCATCCTCTCTTTTTCGTAGGGAATGGTTCTTTGGATTGCCCCTTAAAGTTGAAGATCCCCTCTTCAGTATCAGCAGAATACCCCGAAGGAGTAGGCTGTGAGAAAGTTCCTTCACTTTTGGGAGAACTAGAGAGATGACGATAGGCGTCAGACGGACCTTGATCACTCATACTGTAAACTAGCAAATTGTCAAATAACACAAAACAATAATATACAGATATGCATGTAATCACATAGATTATTTCCTAACACAATTGATAAAATTTTGGTGTCAGCAGAACACTTCTATGGCTGAAATAAGTGGCTGTAGCTCTGATACCACCTTCTGTCGCAACCCCCGACCCCTGCCCCAGGAGGCGGGCGGCCGCGAGCTCGCAGATTTGGTGGTATCGGTGTTTATTAATTTGGAAGCGGAAATTACATCAGGACCGTAGTTAGGAAAGAGTTTATCAGAGTAAAATACCACATCTTTATAATAATAATAATACATGGGAAAAACCCAAGTTTCCATTACAACACGTTTATAGGGGTAAACCTTGTTTTATTGAAATAAAACTTCTTCTATATTTAGGTAACTTTTATAGCCACTTTTCCAAGCCTTCAGTGCTCTCCAGCTGGCTTCTATTTGCCTTTCACATTTTGTTACCTGAAACGCGTTTTAAAAAGATTTATCAGCAAGAAATACTGGCGAGCGAATCCCAGTTTAATCAAAACAAGTTTTATCATTTTACAGTATTGAGGGCATCCACAATTACATTTGTTTACATCTATCAAATTACCACCCACGGTACTGTCAATCCTGACTTGTGGTCATGCTACTACTCACAGTGTAGTAACAAGTTATGTATACAAAACCCCAACATACCGACAGTAATTGTAGAATCAAAAATACTCAATCACTGTTGAATATAGTTTAAAACAATTGTGGTTTTGAAAAAACAGTTTACAAAAAGATGAATTACTCACATTGTTAATTTAGATAATTCCTGGTGACATCCTGGTTATACTCTATTAAATTTAAACAACGCACACGCGTTAGTATAATAACCCAATCTACATTAGCTATATCCTTCCCCCCGAGACAGAACTCCAACGACTGAGCTAGGCAGAGCCTTGACATGCGTTATGGAACTCTAGATCAATCGGGCAGGGTAACTAATAAGTAACCGGGGGTTATAATACTTACAACGAGGCAGAGCTTCGCTAATTAGTGGGTATTATGCCTGAGAATTACTTCTACTATAAAGAAATTGAGAGAGAAAGTTTGATTGTGAACGAGTTGGAAATGAATCTCGATCGCCCCATTTATAGGCTGGAATAGGGGGTTCTCGCGCCCCGCGAGAGAAACAAGAGTGGCATTCGCGGCCCGCGAGGCCCTAGACTAGGGTTATAGGCTTGGCGAATCAGCGGCATAGGCTCGACACGACTGGGACACGTGGCACCCTAGGGTTACACCTGGTGTCAGCGGGTCACGGCCCGCGACGGCTTGCCTTAACATTGTCGCACCCCGTGAGCGGCTTAAAATATTGTTTTTATTTGATTTTTATTAATATAAATGTATTTCGGGGCCGTTTTTCGTATACGGGGTGTATTTTAGGACATATAGGGGTGTTGTAAGGATTTTAGGAGAGTTGTTATAAATATCTTGTGGTCTAAGACAAAGGCAATGGACGAATCATCTCAAGACACAAGCAAAGCCCATGTCATTGAGGAAATAACTAATACATGCACTTAGACATATATTAAAAGTGTTATAGAATATCATTATTCAAGGAATTTTTCGTATACGGGGTGTATTTTAGGACATATAGGGGTGTTGTAAGGATTTTAGGAGAGTTGTTATAAATATCGTGTGGTCTAAGACAAAGGCAATGGACGAATCATCTCAAGACACAAGCAAAGCCCAGGTCATTGAGGAAATAACTAATACATGCACTTAGACATATATTAAAAGTGTTAGAGAATATCATTATTCAATGAATGTTTTCTACTGACCGAAAAGAAATTACTATTTATCGACACGACCCATGCTAGTCCGGAACCACACGAGCCTATGAATGAATAAGTGTATGTATGCATAGAGCTTGATATAACATTAATGTTTAGTTTAATATATGTAATGTTTAATATGTATAATTTTTAAATTTTTATTGTTTGTTAAGGTGAACATAATATATATGTATATTAATTTATTATCATATAACGAGTTAAAAGATTTATATATTCTTTAGAATATTCGTTAAATAATTTGATACCCAAGTCTTGGCTGTCCTCGTAAAAGACCTAATTAATACTCAGCATCCACTATAAAGTTATACAATACTACTCAAACCAAGGATAGGTCTGCACATGGTTTCATTTAATGTTGTTAAAATATATTTAAATGGAGTTAACTTTACGTACAAAATGTCTTATCGTACGTGTATGAAAAAGCCAAAAAACGCAGTGGCATTTTCGTAATTATTTACTCGTGGAGTAATTATCAAAATTACTCTACAAATGATCGTGTAGAGTAATTTTGATCTTGTATAGTAATTTCGTAAAATATTCTTGTAGGATAATTTTGATCTTGTAGAGTAATTTTATAGAGTGTCATAATTACTCTACAAATGATCTTGTATAATAATTTTGATCTTATAAGGTAATTTTGTAAAGTATCATAATTACTCTACAATTGATTTTGTAGAGTAATTTTAAATTGTATGTTGTTTGATAAACTTGCAGAATAATTTTGATACACTTATAGAGTAATTTTGATAATTACCATACAAGATCAAAATTACTCTACAAGATACACTTGTAGAGTAATTTTGATAATTACCCTACAAGATCAAAATTACTCTACAAGAACATTTTACAAAATTACTTTACAAGATAAAAATTACTCTACATGATCATTTTTAGAGTAATTTTGATAAATACTAATAATTATGAAAATGCCACCACGTTTTTCAGTAAAACTTTCAGTTCGTATGTTTTGTACGTTAAAGTTATCTGTACTTGATCTTTTGTCTACATTCATTACCATAAAAGGATGTTGACCACGAACCTATTTCATATTTGCAAATTTAGGAAAATTGGTTTATTTACTTAGACAAAATTATAGAAAACAACCTTTATGTTTGCCCCAAACTACACTTTATACCTTTCACTTTGAAATCGACAAAAACCAACCTTTAAGTTCATGTTTTGCTACAAGTTCAACCTTTAACACAAACACCGTTAAATTTTTCTGGTTAACCCCCCTCACATGCTTTGCATGTGAGGGTATTTTGGTCTTTTCAAATCCTTATTTAATTTGTATTTTTTTAAACCACAAAACCAAGATCATTAACAATCACACCTTTATCCCTTTGTCTACATCAATACCCACCAAAAGTCAACATATCATGCTCTGTTTCGTGCTCAATTTGACGGAGAAATTCAAGACTTGCGGTAAACAAATTCGCTGTTGTGGCAAGCGGAGTAGAAATTAAATTCAATACATGAATCAAGCTTAGATCTCAAATTACAACTACTTAATCCTAATTTACGATGCATCTATTCATTTTTCTGAACTAGAATTTGTATAATATACGAAGAAGAGAGTCAGAATACCGTGATGCAATCCAAATAATGTGTAATTATGTGATTCTGTCTATAAAATTTTGACCTAACATATATTGAGTATCAACTCCTACACAATTACCACAACAGTACGTCGTGAAGTATTCACAAACACGATTAATGACTGCATTACACCTGAATCAAGCTTCGATCTCGAATTACAACTACGTAAGCCTAATTTACGAAGCGTCAATTCGTTCACAGTAGCTAGGATTTGTATATAATCGAAAAGTTGGACCTCGATGACGCGTACCTTAGATTGATTCACCAACGGCGAATTTGAGAGTCTGAAACCCGTGATTTGATTCAAAGAATGTGTGATTTTGTGATTATGTTTGTGTGATTTTGAGCTGCGGTGGTTTCCTTCGTCGCCGCCGGCCGGAAATGATTGATGACGATGTCACGGTGGTTGGATTTTCAGATGAAGTTGATAGTAGAAATAGACTGAAGTGAATCTCAAGGGCTTTAGGGAATTAAATGAAAATAATGATTACTAAAAAATCAGCCGGTCCTTATCACCTCCAAACCCATCACTGTTCCCGTTTTTGTCACCGGTGATACCACCATCATCATCACCGGTCATCTTCACGTCTCATCGCCTCTGTTCTCTCTCTTTATTCACTCCGACTCTTTCTCTAACTCTCTTTCTCTCTCCGTGTTTTATCTCTCATCTAATCTCTCTCTGGTTTCTCTTCTCTCTCTAGATATTTCTGGATTTAGAGTGTGGTTGTGGCTTATTGGAAAGAGAGAGAGAGAGAGTTGGAATTTGATTAAAAAAACTATATTAAATGAAAGGCAATAAGAAAAGATCAAAATACCCTTTGTATGTGAGGTGAGTTATCCAGAAAAATTTAAACGTGTTTGTGTTAAATGTTGAACCTGTAGCAAAACATGAACATAAAGTTTGATTTTTGCCGATTTTATAGTGAAAGGTATAAAGTGCAGTTTGGAGCAAACATAAAGGTTGTTTTTTGCAATTTTGTCATTTATTTATTAAATGGATAATTAATATAAATTCCTTATTTTTAAAAAATAATATAATAACAAAACAAGTTAATTGCATTAAATATGAAATAGGAGAAACACACATGTAACCCCCCTACCTGATTAAGGTTGATATGTCACAAAATATAGTAATTCAGAGTAATTATTAATAATTTCATCTAAAATCCGACAATAATTATTATTTATTCTATAATAGTTTTGAAAATCTATACTATATAATAAAAGAAACCTATTTTGGGACACTTGTCATTCTCTCATTCAATTGATTAAAAGTATTAATAATACTAATAATAATAATATTTAATCTAATCGAATACAAATAATAATAATATTCAGTAATTTGTAGAAATTCACTAAATTCATTCAGAAAAAATAAACACTGATTTGTGTTAACAAATAAATTTACGTAAATCATTATTAATTTAATTAAAATAAAGTCAATGGGGTACTGGTTTCGATAAATTTCCGATATTTATGTTGTTTGGTATTGTTATTTTTTTAAACTAATAAATCAAATCCAACTCTTATCATCGTTATCATTATATTATATGGTATATCTAATACAAATAATAATAATATTTAATCTAATCTAATACAAATTCTTATTATTAATTCAATAACCTATCCTATTTGTTTCTTTCTCACCGTATACATCTCTCAAGCCTCAAACCCCTAACAACATCATGCGGCAATAATTTTGTCCATTCTCTTCATGGTAAGTTTGTTATGTTGATTCATACTTTTCATTATTTTAATAAAGATTGTGTGTTGAATAACCTGATAGCTTAGCAACCTTAGTCTTTCTCAAGATTCATGTCCATATGGTTATCAAAACTGATGATTTCAATATACCCAAGCTTACCTGGTTACACCAATATGATGTTTTCAAATTTGTTATAATCCGTGGAAACACCGATGAAGAGTACAATGTCACGTAAGTGTGACCTGTTATCTTCTTATTGGGTCGATTTGGGTTGTGTTTTTTCTCAAACAGGTCAAGTTAAACGTTTAACTAAAACGGTAATGGGAGGAAACTTGATAGTGGCAAAAATTTTAATTTTAATGTGTACAACCTTCAACGCATTTTAATGTAAGATTCAGTTTATTATTTAATTTTTTTTTTTTTTTTGGTAATCATAACTAAGGCACTGAATAATTATTAATGGGCAACAAGTTTTTGTCCTAACCTGCTTCGATCAGTAATAAAAAAAGACAATCTTAACCAAAAACCTATTTTAACATTTAAATGTCAATGTCTTTTATTTTTTAATATTAGGTGGTGCAGGAGTTGTTAAAAGTCTTAAAATTAATATTCTTCAAGCAAGTTTTAGGGTGGCTGGATACGTTTTTATTATGCTAATACCCATGAAAGGGAGAGAGCATTGTATCACTAATGCACTATACTAATTTTTTTTTTTTTTGTCACCTGTAATGTTGTTGTAAAGTTCTAGGAAGTACCATGAGATAAATTATGATGAAGTTGTCATCGACCATTGCACTATGATGATGGGACTTAAAAAGGAATTTACTCTTTTATCGTTTATAGTTGCTGTGTGAGACCCTCATATACCAATTTTAATGATTTCATTTCAATTTTGTAAAACTTTTTAGTTTTGACATTTGTTTTTCAGATTGGCACAAAACAAAACAACAGAGATATTATGATTTTAGTTCTAAAGTAGTGCCTACACTGATATCGATTCTTGGCACAACTAATGTGGATTACAAACAAATCATGACACTTTCAATGAAAGTAAGGCCCCAATGATTGCATTTCCAATGTGGATTTATTCAACATAAAAAAACTTTTAAGGATATGTAATAAAGTTTAGGCATACATGATGATTCGAAACAAATCTGTACTGGCTCTAAACAAATTTAAAGTACTTTCATTTGTTAAACCGCGTGTATACGCGGGCTCTAACCTAGTATTATATATTACAATTCTACCTTATAAAAAATTTCGTACTCGAAATTAATAATATACTACAATATACATTAAGGATTTTTCGATACTTTACCCCTTCAAATAATTTCTTTTTTGAAATTTTCATATATTTGATAATTCACAAAATTTTTGATAATAAATAACTTTTTTCAACACTATATAGTTAAGTAAAATGTATTTATTGAAATGTTTGTTGTATTCTCGCTAACAATTTAATCAAATTTACAATGTCTTAAATTCGATAAAGACGAAACATATTATTTCAATATTTATTAGGGCTTTTCAATCTTGGTATATTATATTTCTACCATCCTTAATATAAATTTGGCCATCCTATACAAGTACTTACTTTAAGTGTATGTCAACACACTAAAATAATTTCGACCTGGACTACGAATAGTGTAAATACTATCTATGTCACACCCTCAATTTCCATTTGTGGGGGTTTTACCTCATGTTATAGCTACCCAAGTGTTAGGATTGAAGTGAAGACACCTAGGTTGTGCCTTAGAAAATAAAACGGACTTATGTTATGAATAATTTCTTTTGGATTTAATTATTTGGATTTTTGTTGGATACTATATGATCATGTGTGACGTTTTAATTTGGTTGTTTTAAATATCAAAACTTAATAGTGTAATGAGCTATGAACAATCAACCATGCATCGTACTATCTTCGTTGCGTGTCGGGCTGTGACAAATTGGTATGACTATAGGGAATTAAGTCTACCAATTTAAAATATTTCATTTTGAAATATTGTTTTATCCTAAGTTTCCTCATGATTCGGTGGTTCATGTGCTTTTATATTGGGATTTTGTTGGTTGTATTTTGGGTTATGAGATGTGAGATTTCGTATTTTTCCTGCATCCTAAGTTTCAAATTTATATTTCTCATAAGTTTTGTATCTATAATATCGTTTTACAATATGTGTCCACAAGTTTCTATTCACAAAAACTCACAAACTATTTACGTTGGTTCCTTGGGCAACCACTGCCAAAACCGCCATGTAACACTCTAACCCGTTTGATGGATATTTTAATAAAAATGATTTGGTCCCAGATTTTTTTTAACTAATATCTTACGAGTCTGGGTTAACTGATAACCCAAACGAACCGACTTAATGAGTTAGCACTCATATATTACAGCCTGAAAACAAAAAAAGGGTTTGGACTTGAAAAGTTCTTCACGCATGATCAGGCTTTAATTATCCCGAAGGGATGATCCTAGGAAATTGTAACGCCTCGCTTTTTGTAACTTTCCCTATTTAGCAAATTCATTGTACTTTCCATTTATGGAAACTTGTAAACCTTTGTATTCTTATTTCATTTCAAATGTTGTAATCCGGGACTTGAATCATAATGAAAATTCTATCTTTTATATACTTGTGTTACTCGTTATTCATAAATACTTGTCGATTATTCATTTTACATACATACCACAAACTCATGCGTATTCATACTCATTATACATGAAAAATACATTATTACATTACTTTATATATGCACAACACTTATACATTTCACTTATACGCTTAAAACACTAAAAACCGTCAAAATCTAGTAAAAGTAAACAATGGGCTTTTGCCTGGCACTTTCGTGCGAATGGGCCTGGCCCAATTCGTGCGAATGGGCCTGGCCCAATTCGTGCGAAGTGCATCCGCACCAAAATGCCACCGTTCCCTATAAATACAAGTCCATTTCTTCATTTCCCAATCTTCACCACCCGAAATTCTCTCTCAAGCTAACACTAAGTTGTTCATTCGGATCATTGTCTCAGCCATTCTAAGTGAGTCTTAGCACACAAGCATCTAGTTTCATCTTTAATCTTCTACTTTTCTTTGTTTTATTAAACTTTTTAGAAGATTCTTCATGAATCTTCACTCGGTTCTCAAGATCTGCTATGGTAACTGGATGAACTCTCAAATCAGTTGAGGACCAAGTAGAAGGTGAAGTAGATATTACCAAATCTTTTTTAACAACAAACTTTCTGAATCCGAACTCAGCTGGATCTGAGGTTCTACTAGCTCACAAGCTAAGTCAATAGCTGTGGATTCGAGTTTGAGCCAATTTCTGTTGAGTAGGTGATCAGTTCAACAAAACCGAACTGATTTACCTAAGAAACAATCACAGTTGTTCGAATGACAAGCACATTCGTCCGAGAGGGACATCCTCTAGTACGAAAGGGCACATCCAGTTCGTACGAATGTGGCAGTTTCCCAAAGTTCCGACGATTTTCAAGTGTTGAATGATTGTCCAGATTGCTATTTTCCGTATAGTTTTGGAACATCAATGTGCGTTCTGTGGGAACTCTGGTTTCCAAACTAGATACACTACCTCACTTAACTTGTGTAACGAATCCCCAAACAATCTCCTAGACCTAGAACAAGTGAACCCCTTCCAGCCTCCTCCGACACTTAAGAATACCTTTCAATGTCGTGTTGGCACACCAAGGTTGTACATTGTTTGGTTGTTTGGTTTATCTACATTCTGTTATTTCCTTTCTGTAATCACGACCAACCGGGTAGTTAACTTAGTTAACTGATTTGTGCTTTGGTGATCAATAACGAGGTTGAAACCTCTATGCATGACTTAAATGAATCTTGTGAACATACTGGATTGTAATATACTAATATTATAACTAATAAAACTTAATAGAAATCACGAACGTAACTACTTAATAGTTAAAATGTTCAAAACGAGAATCTGTTCTCCAACAGTCCCTTTCGTACGAACGGCACATTCGTATGAATGGCACATTCGTCACAGACCCTCTCGTACGAACTGTTCGGATCTCCGTTCCAGTTATTCTAATTTCCGTGTTCCTGGTCACTGATTCTGTCGGGCAAGCTTGGACCCGTAAAACCACAGAACAATCAGTGTCGGGACAAGTAGTGCACGAAAAGAATACATTTTCTGTTATTTTATCTAATACTTTTGTATTATACTAAGTACTTTAAATTTCGTAACTTAAATTCCGCAACTCCGACTCACGCCTTCGTTTACCCTGTAGGGTAACCTCGATGTTCCTGTACTAATTCCACCATCCCTTTGCTCGCTAGGTAGAGTAATCTCAGTGTTCCTGTACTACGTCCATCTACTCCTGCCAAAACTACGCTCATGGGATTACTACTGAAGATTTAGCAAAACCGTGATTATAATCGCAATCCCTTTTTCATTTTCACACTTTGGGTGTAATATGTTATCTTATAAACCTACACAGTTACACTTAGAATTTTATACAAACTGCACGTACAATCCAAATACATGCATGCATACGTTATACTTGATACTTTAAATCTAGGTTTGTACGTTTTGTGTTGAACTTGTCATTAACTTCGTACGAGCCTACCCTTAACATGTATAGCACTATAGGAGTAACGCACTGCCTGTGAACGTTGGGCCATGTTAAGACTTTTCTTGCGTTAAACTTTGGGTTGACTTGTTTGTTCACAAGCCAGTTTAATGTTTATCTTGAATAGCTAGCTTGCCATGTGGATTTGTTTAAACTTTTATCATTATGCTATGTATTAAAACTTGTATACTCGTCAATACGTTGTATTGAACCATGTATTTTATAACATATTGTAGGTTGATGATGAATTAAAATTGGGCGTAGCGACGAGGCCTTAGATACACATCTAGAAATCTTAGATTTTAGACTGTTGTATCAAATTTTGTACTGTGTTATGTTTTATTTGTTTTGTTGAATTTGAATCATGTTGTATTTAAAATTCCTTATATTGTAATTTGACAATTGTTATGAAATGAAATCTGTTTATCTTAATTCTATTGTCACTTTTAGTGTTGTGTGCAATGAGCAATCTATTTCGTCTCACTCCGATGTTTCCGCCATCGGTTGGGGTGTGACAGATTGGTATCAGAGCCATAACTGTAGGGAATTAGGTAGGATTGATGATGCGACCTAGTCTATAGTCTAAGTGCCCAAAACAGGCCTTTTCAAACGAACTGTACCAACTCGTACGAAGTACACTTCACTTCGTGCGAAGTTAACAGTCCACCTCGTGCGAAGTGGACCTTCCACTTCATGCGAAGTGAACTATTAGCTTCGTACGAATCGGGCTGCTGTTTAGTGCGAACTGGACAGTCGTGATACTTAAAATACTTAAATTCTTCCTACTTGCTCCTATCTCTTCCTTTTGTCTTAATACTTACAACATGTCTTTCCTAAGACATTTACACAATACACGTTGAAGACTTGAAGACACTCGTATTATACAAACCAGACGAATTCACCAAAATAGGCGTGACACCCATAATTTGGTGAATGGCTCTCAATCCGCTATACTATTTTGCATGAAATTACGCCATCAAGTTAGGAGTGAAATCCACATCTTGATGGTAAATTTCCAATTCAAACTCAAGTGGACCCTCGTCAAAGTGTTGGGATTAGCTTTCTTGACCCGACGAGTACTAACCACATTTAGGGTATGATGTTGTCAAGTTAGGGGTGAAACCCGCATCTTGTCAACTAGTCCCATTCCTCGATTTTCAATCCGCCAAAGTTTCGATTTCAACATTCGATTAGGGACGTGTAGTAACTAGAAGGGTAAAATATAGTTAATCGCTTCTCGATGAAAGTATTTTACCTATAGGCCAAAGCACGTTTCCCTAATTTGAAAGGATTTCGATTCACTTTGGAATAGTCGAAGTTTCTAAACCCGAAACAATCCAATGTCTTATGGAGCCTCTTTTTTATGTTATCTCAATTTCTATGCATTTTAATACTGTTACCTCGTTTATTTCAAAACCAATGCATGATTCACACGTCTCTCGCAATAAAAACGTTAATAATTCTCGTGAACAAACAAAATTTATACTCTTTTACGCAATCATACATGTTTATACTTTGTGAATACTTGTTAGATTCATGCAAATTATGTGAACCATATGTGTTACGTGATCCTTAAATACTTATACATGCAAAACGACATTTTAAATTATGATCAAGTCTCATCCTTTAATTCTCATTCGATCCTCTAGATGTCTTCCCCAAACTCATCCAATAAGTCCAAGAAGTCGAGATCAGGTTCGAAGAAAGGATCCAACGACGGCGACTCAATATCCAAACAGGAACTTGTGGGATTAATCGTTGAGCAAATGGCCGAGAAAATGGCCAAAGTTATTCCCGATATTGTGAGCAAAATCCAACCCATTACTGAAACCCCTCATGCCTCCGTCGATTCAAAGGTGGAAGCACCTAAGATGACATTTCTGTTCAAACAATTCATGGCCTGCAAACCCTTAGAATTTACTAGCGAAGAGGGCACCACCGCATTACTATGATGGTTCGATGCCATCGAACTAACCTTCCTCCAAAGCAGTTGTCCTGATAGCCTTAGAACCCAAAACACAACAGGAGTGTTCCGATCGACAGCCCTCGATTGGTGGACTTCTGAGCGCAACACATGAGGGAATGACGCAGCCCATGCCCTACCCTGGACTGACTTGAAGAAGCTGATGAGGGATGAGTTTTGCCTTCCCCATGAACTTCAGAAACTAGAAAACGAATTCTGGAATCTGAAGCAAATCGGGGATGATAACGCTGGCCTCACTGCCCGATTCAAGCAGCTCAGCATCTTGTGCCCTAGCCAAGTTGACACTATTGACAAAGCCATCACAAAGTACATCCATTACCTCCCCACTTTAATTATGAACTTCGTAGAGTCATCTTCACCTAAAACTCTTGAGGACACCTTTCGTTTGGCAGCCCGACTTAACAATAATTGTGTTATTCGTGGGATTTCTAAAAAAGTTCCATCAAAGAACGCACACCAAGCCACAACTGAAACTACCACCGTTGAACCCTCCCCCTCGAAGTTATCCAACAAAAACAAGGGCAAGAAGCGGAAGGCTTCAAGCCAAAATTGTGTGGTCGTCACTCCGCAAAACCCTAAACCCTTGCAATTAGTCCCTGTTACTCCCAACCCCGAACACAATGAAAAGCTTACACTAGGACTCAGCCCAAGTGTAACACTTGTTAGTACCATCATCCAACCAACGCACCATGCCGATTGTGCACAAATTGCAATCAGTTTGGACACTCTGCCCCTTAATGTCACAAACCACCCACCAATCAAAACCAGGCCGTTGTAGTCTAGAACCCTACTCCTAACCAAGCTCAACCACAGGCTGCTACTGTTCGTGCCTACTACAAATGTTGCGATCTCAACCATCTCGCTAATGCTTGCCCATAGCGCGCCAACAACCACCAACAATGGCAGCAACAATAGCAGCCTCAACAAGCTCGAGGCAGAGCATTCGTCATCACCACCGCTCAGGTGCAGAATGCCAACGACGTCATAAACGGTATGTTTCTCGTCAACAATATCTATGCATCTTGTTTATTTGATACTGGCACGGATAAGAGTTTTATATCTGTTGAATTCGAACCTATGCTTAAGTGTAGACGCTCTAAGTTTCCTAAATCATTCGTTGTCGAAGTCACTAATGGTAAATCAGTTACTGCCGATTCCGTTCTTTCTAGGTGATCACTAAATCTTAACAATCATACGTTCCCAATTGACCTCATACCTATGCAAATGGGTAGTTTTGACATCATAGTAGGTATGGATTGGCTTAGGCGAGTTCGTGCTGAAGTTGTGTGCTCCGATAAATTCATTCGTCTTCCTCTCCCTAATGGTGATTCCTTGCACGTCTATGGCGAAAAACCTTCTAAAGGTCTCAAGCTTATGTCATGTACTCAAGCGAACAAACACGTGCGCAAGGGTTCCTTCGCCTTTCTTTCCAATGTTGTGGAAAAGAAGGATAAGGGCTCAAGCATAAGTGATGTTCCTATTGTTTGAGACTTTCCGGATGTTTTTCCTGACAATCTCCCTGGTCCTCCGCCTGCTCGTTCTGTTGACTTTCGCATCGATATAGTGCCTGGTGCTACGCCTGTCACTAAGTCTCCTTATCGTTTAGCACCCTCGGAAATGCAAGAACTATCGAGCCAACTTCAGGAGCTTCTTGATAAAGGCTTTATACGCCCTAGTACGTCTCCTTGGGGCGCTCCTATTCTGTTCATCAATAAGAAAGATGGATCATTTCGGATGTGCATTAACTATCGTTAGCTCAACAAGCTTACAGTCAAAAACCGATATTCCCTTCCTCGCATCGACAATCTCTTCGATCAATTACAAGGCGCGATTTGTTTTTCCAAGATTGATCTCCGTTCTGGTTATCATCAACTTCGAGTTCTCGAAGAAGATATACCCAAAACCGCTTTTTGTACACGTTATAGTCATTACGAGTTCGTGGTCATGCCTTTTGGTTTGACCAACGCACCTTCGGTTTTCATGGATTTGATGAAACGTGTGTGCAAGGCTTACCTTGATCGTTTCATGATCGTCTTCATCGACGATATCCTCATCTATTCCAAGACATAAGAAGAACACGAGTGACACTTGCATCTTATCCTTCAACTTTTACGCGCTAAACATCTCTACGCCAAAGTCTCCAAGTGCAAATTTTGGTTAAAAGAAGTTCAATTCCTTGGTCACACCGTCAACGAACTTGGTATTCACGTTGACCCTGCAAAGGTTGAAGCTGTGAAGAACTGGATTGCTCCTAAGTCTGTGTCTGAAATTCGTTCGTTTCTTGGTCTGGCTGGTTACTATCGTCGTTTCATTTCTAACTTCTCGAAAATCGTCCCAGACCCTCTCGTATGGACTGTTTGTATTTTCGTTCCCGTTATTCTAATTTTTGTGTTCCTTGTCACTGATTCTGTCGGGCAAGCGTGGACCCGTAAAACCACAGAACAATCAGTGTCGGGACAAGTGCACAAACAGAATACACTTTCTGTTATTTTGTCTAATACTTTTGTATTATACTAAGTACTTTAAATTTCGTAACTTAAATTCCGCAACTCCGACTCACGCCTTCGTTTACCCTGTAGGGTAACCTCCGTGTTCCTGCACTAATTCCACCATCCCTTTGCTCACCGTGTAGAATAACCTCGGTGTTCTTGTACTACGTCCATCTACTCCTGCCAAAACTACGCTCACGGTTACTACTGAAGATTTAGCAAAACCGTGAGTATACTCGCAATCCCTTTTTCATTTTCACACTTAGGGTGCAATATGTAATCTTATAAACCTACACAGTTACACTTAGGCTGTTATACAAACTACACGAACAATCCAAATACATGCATGTATATGTTATACTTGATACTTTAAATCTGGGTTTGTATGCTTTGTGTTGAACTTGTCATTAACTTCGTACGACCCTACCCTTAACATTTATATCGCTATAGGAGTAACGCACCGCCTGTGAATGTTGGGTCATGTTAAGACTTTTCTTGCATTAAACTTTGGGATGACTTGTTTCTTCACATGCCAGTTTAATGTTTATCTTGAATAGCTAGCTTGCGATGTCGATTCGTTTAAACTTTTATCATTATGCTATGTATCAAAACTTGTATACTCGCCAATACGTTGTATTGAACCATGTATTTTATAACATATTGCAGGTTGATGATGAATTAAAACTGGGCGTAGCGACGAGGCCTTAGATACATATCTAGAAATCTTAGATTTTAAACTGTTGTATCAAATTTGTACTATGTTATGTTGTATTTGTTTTGTTGTATTTGAATCATGTTGTATTTGAAATTTCTTGTATTGTAATTTGACAATTGTTATGAAATGAAATGAAATCAGTTTATCTTAATTCTATTGTCACTTTTAGGGTTGTGTGCAATGGAGCAATCTATTCCATCTCACTTCGGTGTTTCCGCCATCGGTTGGGGTGTGACAGAAATGTTGGTTTAGGAGTGTTCTGTTCTTCACGTGCTTGGTCGTTCGCCTGTCCGGTTCTTGCCTTAGTGAAAGCCTATCATAAACACTAAAAATAATTAGTGTTTAAGTCAATGGTCAAACAAATAGTAATCCAAACATTTGAACGAAGACATTAAACACAAGAATATTTTTTCACCTCCTTACCCGGCTGGGTCAGGTTTCCACCCGGCTATGTCAACTGAAACGTGTCTTTTTCTCAGCACCCCTACCTGGTCGGGTCAGGTTTCCACCAGGTCGTGTCAACTGAACATGTATTTTCTTTTCAAATCACACTTTCGGTTTGAAGTTAATTACCCAACCGACTCGTTAGGAGGCATAATTCATTCTAATTTATGCCTCCTGTTTTCTTATGTACCGTAAAGACCAAATCTATCAAGGAACTCATTTTTAACTCTACCTTAGAGGTAATTGGCCCGGACAAATATCCGAGGGCGTTTTAGTCAAATACTAGATATATCTCACTTGAATAAATCTATTACAGAAATCTGACTCAACGAACACTAATTGGATGATAAATCCTCACCGAGAGTTTGACCCATTACACATACCTGGCGTGGGTCAAAACATTGACCCATTATCAATACCTTGCGATTCTTACTTTCTAATTCTTGGCAATGCATGCCCATACATTATGTTTACCTATAAGTATGAGACTTAACAAACATTCATTAATTATCATAATATATGTATATTATATATTACATTTAAAAAGAATATATATTATAATATCATGAGTTAAAAGATTTATATATTCTTTTAAAAGTTCGTTAAATAATTGGATACCGAAGGTTGTCCTCATAAAAGACCTAATAGTTACCCAACAATCAATATGAATGTAAAGCATTAGGGGTAGGGGAGCCCATCACTCACCACCCACTCATCACTCACAACATCTAATCAAATTCCGTCACATCGTCGAGCTTTATTCCATCATTGGTGATGGATTTTAGTGGAAATGCCCATCACTCAACAACACCCAACAATACCATCACTCACATCATCTTCACGCATTAAAAAAGTAACGCGTTTTAACTTTGACGGGTTATAAACACTAGTGGCGACAGTGTTTTTTTTTTTGTATAACTCGTTATAGGGGCCGATCACGGACCGCCCAGGGTCCCCTTACTATAAAGTTATACAATACTATTCGAACCAACGATAGGTCTTCACATGGTTTTATTAAATGTTATGTAAAGATATTTAAATGCATATAGTTATTTTTTGTTGAATTGTCTCATGTTTTAAAATATTTATTACCATAACAAGATGTGGACAACAAACCTATTTCATATTTGCAAATTTAGGAAAAATTCATAATTTCTTTATTTTTAGAAAATAATATCATAACAAAAGAAGTCAATTGTATTAAATATGAAATAGACGAAACAAACATGTAACAACCCAGCCCAATTAGGGCTATGTGTCTCACAATATAGTAATTCAGAGTAATTATTAATTGTTTCATCTAAAATCCGACACTAATTTCCACAGTACTTTTTATTTATTCTATTATAGTTTTGAAATTATTGTACATTACAATTCTACCTCTCATATAAAAAATTCCGTCATTGAAATTAATAATATACTACAATATACATTAAATGGTTTTTCAACACTTTACCCCTTAAAATATTTTCTTCTTTGGAATTTTCATATATTTAATAATTCACAATTTTTTTTTGATAATAAACAACTTTTTTCAACAATATATAATTAGGTAAAATATATTTAATGAAATGTTCGTTGTACTTTCAATAATCATTTAATCAATTTTACAATGTATCAAATTCGATAAAGACCAAACATACTAATTCAATATTTATATTTTTAAGGTTTTGGAATCTTAGTATATTACAATTTTACCTAAGGTAAATTTGTCCTTGAAAATAACGCTATACAATAACTTACTTTAAGGGTAATTCAACACTCTTGTCACTAAAGTGTCAACACAAAGGAAGGTGAATTCACATATTCACATACAAACAATTCATTCTAAAGGAAAACTTTCTAATTATGTGTTTAGTTGAAAACATCCATATAATTTTTAGAAAGTTCATTTTACTTCCTTAATAAAATCCATGGGTCCTCCGTCGCGGTTCAACAACCTGACAATAAAACTCTTACCCAGGTTTTGTATATTAAATTCATTGCGTCAATTTTTAGACTCGTATGTTAGCTATACAATACGAACTATATATTTACCATGCAGTGATAATCAAAGCTAGACAATAAAGAGAATATCAATTGGTCGTTTGACTTGACAAGGAGCGACCGGTCACGACGGGGTTGTCAACCCGATAGATCTACCAACAATTCCTCGCGTGCAATACTTAACTGATTAAACGACATCATGGGCGCAGGATCCACTCGAGACCAATATGATGTCTGCCTCACGTACAATATATATATCCTACTAATATGACAAATTTAATACACGAAGTTGTACGAATCCCCTGGATCTCCATCCCTCAAGACCAGGTCGGCATCCGTCCCAACTTTACAGTCTGTTTCGCCTTGGAAACACCATATCAATCCCCGTTTCATCCCGAAACAAATATATTCAACAAAACCGTTTCATCCCCGAAACATATATTCAACAGAAACTGTTTTATCCCCGAAACATATATTCAACATAAACCGTTTCATCCCCGAAACATGTATTTTCACAAATCCATATATTTTCAACGGAAATATATAATTTATATCAAAAAGGTATGTTTTATTAAAAAAGCATTATTAAACCCTTTTATTGGCGTGTTCTACCCCCAAAATATATACAAAGCAGTAAAAAGAGTGGTTTAGTGACACTCACATTTGGGTGCGTATTTTAAATAGCGCAATCCCAGAGATTGATTTCTACACGTCCTATTATATATATATAGGAACGATTTTAAATAAATATAACGTCTCAAAAATCCTAAGTTTCTCTGTTTCTTAGAATTGTTACATAACTTTAAGATTTTCTTGAAAAGTTATCATTTTTGATTATGTTGACAAATTAATATATATATGAGTCCATATATATATATTTTTATGATTTTGCGAATTGAACGATTTTATTGGTGGCCATTATTGTGTAAATCTGATAACTCTCCTGTTTATACGCAATATATCTACGATTTGCGCGTCGTAATATGTAACACCTCGAAAATTCGCGTTCAATGAAATAACGACACGTGTCATGTAAGACAAAACGCGTTATAAACCCGAATTTAATAAAGATGTTTTGGCAGGATTTAAAAGTGGCGTCATGTTAATTTTTACCTCTGAACGACCTCAATTATAAATTCCAAGACCCAAGTAAATGTATATTAAACATCTAATATATTTGTAAATCCAGAAATGTATTGACAATAATGGAATTCGAAGTGCATGATAGGTTTCTATGAAAATTCTTACGGTAAACCTTATTGTTCGGCACTTTCTTTTGGATTCAAAGAAACAAGGCAAGGTGGTAGGGTTATTAACTGTTCAAGACCCATAATAGAGCCCCCTTTATGTAAAATAATGTCCCAAATTTGATTTAAGTGGTTGCCCTTTCGAAATATGAAAGAACAACAAGTTTTTGGTCCTTGATGAAGGCTTGCGCACCGCAAGCATAAAGCCTTACGGTGCGCAAGCAGTGCCCAGTGAACAGAAAACCAGCTGCAGCCTGTTTTGCACGATTTTTACCGATCTTGTTGGTATTTCTTCACTCATGAGCGACCCCTAAAATGTTCCTAGACCCCAGGGACACTTGTGTCACACCCCGAAATATCAGAGTATTGGCGTGACTGGACTGGTATCTTCATTGCACAGTGGAAGCAAATAAGCTAAGTCTTTTAGAAATTGAACGCCCACTAAGTACTCGACTCTTCATGGTTCTCCTATTCCAACCGTTCCATTGTTTCTGTAAAGTAACCTGAGAAAGACACATGCGAAAAATCAACATAAAGTTGAGCGAGTTCATAGTTTGTTTGTAAAAGATTTGAAATAAATCTTTTGAATAACCGGTTTTTGAAGTATTGTTGAGAAAACGAATTTAAAATCATTTTCTTGTCATGTTATACAGAAACTTTGTATGAAAACATGGTATGTATCTTGTATAATTCGAGTATTTCTGTATGTATCATGTATTCTTGTATAAATCACGTATTCTTGTATGTATCATGTTTTCTTGTATAAATCAAGTATTCTGTATGTATCTTGTTGTTAATGGGTTGCAAGGCCATTAACATGTGACACGACATAGGAAGTCACCAAACCATAGGCATTTTTCTGTAGTCGATTCACGACTGAGACACAAAAACACTGCTTGGTAAAAGAGTGGCCAAGAGTGGGGCTGCCCGGAACCCATTAGATCTAACCTTTTGTTCTGCGGTCTAAGTATGTACACGATTAATGGTGCTTATGGTACCCTATTTGTGACACGATTTCTCGTATCATTCTTGTATCCATCATATCAAGTATCAATTTTCAGTTCTTGTATTCTTTATGTCAAGTATCAATTCTCATGTGTTTGTATACTCTTGTATTTTCTCGTAGTTTAGAAAACTAGAATTCGTGTGTAAACGCTTGTTTGAAAAACCGGTATAAAACATAAGCTTTTCGTAAACCATTTGTGTCAGATAAATCTTGCTTGTAAAATGGTTTATAAATATGTAATTCTTGTATGCTTTGCAAAAAGTGCATGTCTTTCCACCCCGAAAACATTTAGAAAATGCAAAATCGTAAAAAGGTGGGGTTATGAACTCACCTGAATATTCCTGTGCAAAGCTAGCTAATTACGACTTCGTGATGTCGTTTCCAAGACTTGACTTGCTAGCGTGCATTCTACAATATTCCTAGCACGGAATATCTTATAAGTTTCTAATTAATGCGGTAACTAAACTACGTGTTACCGAGCTCTACCGAATCGTTGATCGAACGATTTGACGGTAAATAGTTAACTTAATGAAAATGACTAAGTTAAACTGCCGTGAGAAGTCGTTTGTGTATGTAGGAATATTCGTATTAAAGTAATATATAATAAACTTGTATTATATATATTGCGTCTTGTTTATATTTGCCAAAAATATACATATGTGCCGTCTAGGCGTATAAAATAAATATAAAAGTTATATTTATTTTGTAAAAGAATTGTCGACTTGTATTGGAAAATAAATATATAACTATATTTATTTATAAAAGGAATCGAGTTGTTTGAAATTTGAAATAAATATAAAACTATATTTATTTTTTATAAAAACGAATTTGTCAAATTTCCGAAGTTCAAAACAACTATGTTTGTCGTTGTAAATATTTTTCCGAATCGTTGTTTTCGTAAGTTGTAAGTTGTTATCGAAGGAAACTTTATATTTGTATCTCGTAAATGTCGCTTATAACAATAGTTGTTGTTTTACAAGAAAAGCACGTTTTTATAATAAAACTCGTTTTGTTTTACGGGTTTTCTCGAAAAACGGGCAGAGTTTCCTCTGTTTTTGGACGCCCCGACAACACAAGTTGTCATTATTTTTCAAAATCAATCAATATTCAAACAACGAAATCAATATTTATGTAAATCTTGTCGAATATTTTGAGATGTGAACTATATATAATCGATTCGAGCTCGTTTTTCACGTAATGTTAATATTATGAAAAATAACAAAATAAATGTGCCGCTAATATTTACCAAGTCTTCGTGTCGGGTTGTTGACCGAGTCAACTGAGTTGACCAGGTTTGACCGTGTTGACTCGGTTTGACCGAGTCAACTGAACCTAGTTGTCTGACTGAACCGAGCCGTCTGACCGAAGATGTTGACCGCAGTTGACCTGTTTTGACTTGCTGAGTTGACCGAGTCAACCGAGTTGACTCGCTGAGTTGATTCGTTGTGCTGACTCAGTTGGCCGAGTTGACTGAACCGCTTCATGACTGACCCGAACCGTTGACTGTGTTTACTCGGTGAGTTGACCGAGTCAACCAGGTTAACGGAGTTAACTGAGTTAACTGGGTTAACCGGGTGTGACCCGAGTGAACCGAGGCTGTTGACTGAACCAAATTCCGAGACCCGAACAACCGGAAATCTTTCGGACCAGAATGAATCACCGGGCCGAGACAAGGACCGCCGGTCCGAGTCTCCGACCGCCTGCTGACCACCACCACCACCGAAACCCCTGAAGCCGACCCAAACTTCAACCAAATCGAACTTGAAGCCGGTGAACTCGCCGGATAAAGACAGTGTCCGGCGGTCCGAGTCTCCGACCACCGGAGATTTCCTCCATCTCTCTCTCTTCTCTCGGTCTTTCTCTCTCTCTCCTCTCTGTAACGTCGCCGCACATCACCACCACCCAACTATGGTGGTGGTGGTCCGGTTAATCAGCTCGAGTAGGAAGGGGGGGGTGTCTGTGTCGTCGCCGCCGGAAAGGGGAACGAGGGGAGGGGGGTTCGCCGGATAATCATCGTTAACGCCACAGACGGCGGCGCCGCAGTGGCTCCGAGCGGCTCTGCCGGGTGTTCGCCGAGAGGGAGAGAGGGATCCGGTGTGTGTGTTTAGGTTAGGGTTTGATTTGGAGAAGATGCCTCCTGTGTTTGTTTGTGTGTGTAACATCGAGCGGGTAAGGAGGGTATCTTGTAATTTGTATGTGTGTGTAATTGAGAGATGAGTTCACTGTGGTTTGTGTATTGCCTGTGTATTAATAGAGTGATGAAGGTTTTGATTGACTTTTATGTATTCCAATTACCTGGTTAGATGTTTTATCCTATGAATCAAGATCTTATGTAGAGATCTTATAAGATTTAGTTGATTTTGCAGGGATCTTACAAAGATTTGAATAAGATCTAATATTTTATGAGTAGGTTTAGGCTTGTGGGTTTTGGGCTTGGGCCCAGGGCCCACATTCCCGTCTTGTGTGTAAGCGGCCCGTAATTTCTACGAGACCCGATATCGCGACCCAAACTCCATGAGCATAAAATATTCGTGTAACATCCATATTTGTCGGTGTCGTCAGTATTTCGTACGGTATCAGTCCGTTGTCATTTGTTGTTCCGCAGATTCCACTCGAATCTTCATACGCGTACTGTAGAGTCGGATAAGCGTTCCTAGGCACCCCAAAGGCCTAATTAAGTTGATTTATGCTGTAATCACTATTTATTATTGCGTTAATCTCCTGTTAATCGCGTAATTAAGAGCCGTAAATTACCGGTTGTCACAGTCTCCCCCTGTTAATAAAATTTCGTCCTCGAAATTTAGATTACGTCAACTCCTTAGAGTTACGTTATGCGTATAAAATACGAATAGTATCAAAGTGAACGATCATGAAATCGAATCAAGACTTATTCGAATGATGTGAATTCAAGGACGTGTCACAAGATGCAAATGAATTCTAGAAATGATTGCATCCAATAAATGAATTTAGATTTCAACAAGCTCAAATGTAATCGTTTGCATGATCAGCCAAAGCTGCAAGTTCTACCGATCATGATCAGCCAAAGCTGCAAGTTCTACCGATGCCACAAGGTGTCGTAGTGAATGAAACAATTCAAATATAGCGGTGATCGAACAAGTATCACCTGTGTTTTGCATAGAACACTCAATCATGATTAGCCCAAGCTACAAGTTTGTACTGACACCGCAAGGTGTCGAAATCAACAAACGACTTAATGGAGTCGTAGCCCAAACAAATCTACTACGACTCAGAACAATGAAACGCTTGTTAAAACGAATTTGAATATGATGTTTCCAATACATCATATGATGTCTTGAATTGAATATGTGTAATGAACTTAGTTCAAACAATTGAATTTGATTTCGGCGCAAGCCGACAATAAATACATGTATTGTCAAGAAAACTTTTGGCATGGTCACAACGAAATACCATGTATGCAACTTGAAAAAGAAAGGAATTTTCAAGAAAATGTGTTGAATTGATAACAAGGAAGCCAACAATTTCAATAACGCGGGTCATTCGAATCACGAATCAAAAATTAGATTTAGCGAAATAATATTTGAACTTTGATGAAACACTTATTCGAAACGAAACCACATGCGTAACAAACGATGCATGCGTATCATATGAATTTTCAAGAAACGAAGCAAATGAGTATTCGCTATACTGACGGAAATGATTGTGATACAATGACCATTAAGAGAAGTAGAGATACGAAAATCTACTCAGTAAGTGTGAAAGTCGAAATTTCAATAAAAGAAATTTAAGGACTTTACCTGGGGTTTTATGTGACGACCAGTTGTTAGGTGACATTGCCATCGGATGTCGAATATAGCGTACTCGTCGTTAGCTGAAATAGGGGGAATACGGTGACTTGCGTCTTTTCCTTAGCATGACTTGTGTCGTTTGCAGGACCGCGTGCCCACTGCCGCTTCCTGATCGATAGTCGCATGTGACGTACTTCAACCTCCGTTGATGTATAGCTTAAGTTTCACGTATACTTGTGCACTAGCGTTTCGTTATGCGTAGGCTGCCTGCTCGGGAAGTCAAAATATCATAGACAATATGTATAATTGTGTGTGCCCGAATTAATATTTGCAGTTCCTACGTGATGACCTTTAATGAACTTTAACATAAGTTTTCGAAGGTCTTAAATGCATGTTTCCTACGCTCTCAGGGTTTCGTGTACTGTATGCGACTGTTTTGTGTACCGTGTATACACCACTTTAGCGTATGTTTTGAAAACAAAATTTTTTTGACTGTTTGTTTTTCGGCAACGGTTGGAGACCATATTCGAGTACTAGGCGTTCTGTATGTATTCAACATTTTAATAATCTAAGTCCCCAGAGAAATATGAGGTTAGAGCCTAGGTATCTCTACAGAGAACCCTATTTGCTGTAACCGATAGCTCTGATACCAATCTGTCACACCCCGAAATATCAGAGTATTGGCGTGACTGGACTGGTATCTTCATTGCACAGCGGAAGCAAATAAGCTAAGTCTTTTAGAAATTGAACGCCCACTAAGTACTCGACTCTTCATGGTTCTCCTATTCCAACCGTTCCATTGTTTCTGTAAAGTAACCTGAGAAAGAAACATGCGAAAAATCAACATAAAGTTGAGCGAGTTCATAGTTTGTTTGTAAAAGATTTGAAATAAATCTTTTGAATAACCGGTTTTTGAAGTATTGTTGAGAAAACGAATTTAAAATCATTTTCTTGTCATGTTATACAGAAACTTTGTATGAAAACATGGTATGTATCTTGTATAATTCGAGTATTTCTGTATGTATCATGTATTCTTGTATAAATCACGTATTCTTGTATGTATCATGTTTTCTTGTATAAATCAAGTATTCTGTATGTATCTTGTTGTTAATGGGTTGCAAGGCCATTAACATGTGACACGACATAGGAAGTCACCAAACCATAGGCATTTTTCTGTAGTCGATTCACGACTGAGACACAAAAACACTGCTTGGTAAAAGAGTGGCCAAGAGTGGGGCTGCCCGGAACCCATTAGATCTAACCTTTTGTTCTGCGGTCTAAGTATGTACACGATTAATGGTGCTTATGGTACCCTATTCGTGACACGATTTCTCGTATCATTCTTGTATCCATCATATCAAGTATCAATTTTCAGTTCTTGTATTCTTTATGTCAAGTATCAATTCTCATGTGTTTGTATACTCTTGTATTTTCTCGTAGTTTAGAAAACTAGAATTCGTGTGTAAACGCTTGTTTGAAAAACCGGTATAAAACATAAGCTTTTCGTAAACCATTTGTGTCAGATAAATCTTGCTTGTAAAATGGTTTATAAATATGTAATTCTTGTATGCTTTGCAAAAAGTGCATGTCTTTCCACCCCGAAAACATTTAGAAAATGCAAAATCGTAAAAAGGTGGGGTTATGAACTCACCTGAATATTCCTGTGCAAAGCTAGCTAATTACGACTTCGTGATGTCGTTTCCAAGACTTGACTTGCTAGCGTGCATTCTACAATATTCCTAGCACGGAATATCTTATAAGTTTCTAATTAATGCGGTAACTAAACTACGTGTTACCGAGCTCTACCGAATCGTTGATCGAACGATTTGACGGTAAATAGTTAACTTAATGAAAATGACTAAGTTAAACTGCCGTGAGAAGTCGTTTGTGTATGTAGGAATATTCGTATTAAAGTAATATATAATAAACTTGTATTATATATATTGCGTCTTGTTTATATTTGCAAAAAATATACATATGTGCCGTCTAGGCGTATAAAATAAATATAACAGTTATATTTATTTTGTAAAAGAATTGTCGACTTGTATTGGAAAATAAATATATAACTATATTTATTTATAAAAGGAATCGAGTTGTTTGAAATTTGAAATAAATATAAAACTATATTTATTTTTATAAAAACGAATTTGTCAAATTTCCGAAGTTCAAAACAACTATGTTTGTCGTTGTAAATATTTTTCCGAATCGTTGTTTTCGTAAGTTGTAAGTTGTTATCGAAGGAAACTTTATATTTGTATCTCGTAAATGTCACTTATAACAATAGTTGTCGTTTTACAAGAAAAGCACGTTTTTATAATAAAACTCGTTTTGTTTTACGGGTTTTCTCGAAAAACAGGCAGAGTTTCCTCTGTTTTTGGACGCCCCGACAACACAAGTTGTCATTATTTTTCAAAATCAATCAATATTCAAACAACGAAATCAATATTTATGTAAATCTTGTCGAATATTTTGAGATGTGAACTATATATAATCGATTCGAGCTCGTTTTTCACGTAATGTTAATATTATGAAAAATAACAAAACAAATGTGCCGCTAATATTTACCAAGTCTTCGTGTCGGGTTGTTGACCGAGTCAACTGAGTTGACCAGGTTTGACCGTGTTGACTCGGTTTGACCGAGTCAACTGAACCTAGTTGTCTGACTGAACCGAGCCGTCTGACCGAAGATGTTGACCGCAGTTGACCTGTTTTGACTTGCTGAGTTGACCGAGTCAACCGAGTTGACTCGCTGAGTTGATTCGTTGTGCTGACTCAGTTGGCCGAGTTGACTGAACCGCTTCATGACTGACCCGAACCGTTGACTGTGTTTACTCGGTGAGTTGACCGAGTCAACCAGGTTAACGGAGTTAACTGAGTTAACTGGGTTAACCGGGTGTGACCCGAGTGAACCGAGGCTGTTGACTGAACCAAATTCCGAGACCCGAACAACCGGAAATCTTTCGGACCAGAATGAATCACCGGGCCGAGACAAGGACCGCCGGTCCGAGTCTCCGACCGCCTGCTGACCACCACCACCACCGAAACCCCTGAAGCCGACCCAAACTTCAACCAAATCGAACTTGAAGCCGGTGAACTTGCCGGATAAAGACAGTGTCCGGCGGTCCGAGTCTCCGACCACCGGAGATTTCCTCCATCTCTCTCTCTTCTCTCGGTCTTTCTCTCTCTCTCCTCTCTGTAACGTCGCCGCACATCACCACCACCCAACTATGGTGGTGGTGGTCCGGTTAATCAGCTCGAGCAGGAAGGGGGGGGTGTCTGTGCGTCGCCGCCGGAAAGGGGAACGAGGGGAGAGGGGTTCGCCGGATAATCATCGTTAACGCCACAGACGGCGGCGCCGCAGTGGCTCCGACCGGCTCTGCCGGGTGTTCGCCGAGAGGGAGAGAGGGATCCGGTGTGTGTGTTTAGGTTAGGGTTTGATTTGGAGAAGATGCCTCCTGTGTTTGTTTGTGTGTGTAACATCGAGCGGGTAAGGAGGGTATCTTGTAATTTGTATGTGTGTGTAATTGAGAGATGAGTTCACTGTGGTTTGTGTATTGCCTGTGTATTAATAGAGTGATGAAGGTTTTGATTGACTTTTATGTATTCCAATTACCTGGTTAGATGTTTTATCCTATGAATCAAGATCTTATGTAGAGATCTTATAAGATTTAGTTGATTTTGCAGGGATCTTATAAAGATTTGAATAAGATCTAATATTTTATGAGTAGGTTTAGGCTTGTGGGTTTTGGGCTTGGGCCCAGGGCCCACATTCCCGTCTTGTGTGTAAGCGGCCCGTAATTTCTACGAGACCCGATATCGCGACCCAAACTCCATGAGCATAAAATATTCGTGTAACATCCATATTTGTCGGTGTCGTCAGTATTTCGTACGGTATCAGTCCGTTGTCATTTGTTGTTCCGCAGATTCCACTCGAATCTTCATACGCGTACTGTAGAGTCGGATAAGCGTTCCTAGGCACCCCATAGGCCTAATTAAGTTGATTTATGCTGTAATCACTATTTATTATTGCGTTAATCTCCTGTTAATCGCGTAATTAAGAGCCGTAAATTACCGGTTGTCACAACTTGTGGGACAATTGTGGTCAATTGTAGACTTAGTTGTCAACAATTTATGGTGTTTACAAACACAATATAAGGCCTCCAAGCTACAAACATTCTTGCACTCATTTCTGATCATCTCTGGAACTCCAAAGCTGATTCCAAGACTTCCTAATCAACCATTAGACCCTTGTAAGTCTGCTAATCCTTTCTTAATTAAGTTTAGCTTAGTTATTTAGCTAAAAGTCAAACCATCGTAATTACGGTTTGACTTCGGGATTAATTAATAATGGCTCAGTCAAATCTCGAATTAAAAGTAGTTATAAGTTGGTAATTATGTGGGTAATATATCCTTAAAAGGGTTTCCCCTGATTACCACTCTAACCAGGTCAAAAGTCGGGTCAAACTTGCTAAGAAAAAGTCAACAGGATACTTAAAATACAATTTATGCATAATTAGCAATGTAGATCATATACAACCTGTTTGATCATTGTTATAACTTAGTAATAAGTGTAAGAACATGTCTAAACATGTTCAACCCGACAGTTTCCTGTAAATACCCGGTTCGGAACCGAAAGTCACATAGTTTGACTTTCCCTTTGACTTTCAGTTCTGACCCGTTTAGGCATGTTTTAGAAATTCCTTAGAGCTTTATTTGGACCAGGTTACATGCTAGTATAACCCTCTGTGATTATACACCTCGGATCATTAGTTATCCAATTAATATGCATGATTCCGTTAATTGCTCATATGTTGACCATTATGCCCTTATTACTTTAAAACGTGATTTTTGGAAATGTAAAAGAGTAGAAACTTTAATTACTGATATATAAACTTGTATGCAAAGTTTGACATCAGTTTGAATTGTAGATTAAGAGTTATGCTCATTATCGCAAAATGAAAGCTTTATGTTAATTAAATGGCGTAATTAGCGTATAGCCTAGTTAAGCCTACTTTTTGATATCCAAATCTTTACCCACTGATGTAATATATTATTTTGGGATTTTTAAATATTTTTAATTAATTTTAGGCTGAGCATAACTAGTAGTCATAGGCTTAGTCCGGTAATTGTCGGTTTTGCCCTTACGGGCCATAAAATGAGTTTTACATATCTAAACGACTCCAAACATTTTGCTACTGATTAGATATGTTAAATAAATTATTTTAAGCCTTCTGGAAGTATAAAAATATCAGCTTTATGTATCGAACCCGTAAACGGCTCATAGTCGCCTTATTAAGCGTTTTTAACGCATAGTATGTATTAAAAACTATATTAAACATACCCGGGTTGATACCTACTGATATTATAGGCAAATTATGATATTTAACAGTAAGCAAAAGTTGATTAATTCAGACTTCAGTTTTGAGCTTTTCGGCTTATGTGAAATTACCAAAATACCCCTACGGGGCATAGTTTGGTTATAATTGATAAATTTCACATATATATTTAATCCTACTGGTATAACTTAGTAAATTGAGTATATTTGCTAATTACATCAGACCTGTAACTCAGCTTGTTACTTAAACTCTTTTATAAACATTTAAATGACCAAACTACCCCTATGGGGCCTAGTTTGTGTTTAAACACGTTTCGGGCATAATGAAAGACACCTTACTGATGTCACAACATATTTGAGGCATAATTAACTTAGGAAACCTGTCTATAGCTCTCATGAATACCCGTCACGCTTATTACGCGTACGGTTCGGTTTATGTAACAAGTTTACATAAATTAGACGAAACGGGTCAAACCTTAACGGTTTTATCTCAAAATCCAGAATGTGAATAATAAACCCATATTAAACAAGTCTCAGAACTTGTCGGGCCTAAATCACATTCTATCCGGTCTTCGCTTAATCGTGCGTACGAACCGTATCTTTGAAACTAGCCGGTCTAAGCTTAAGCTTAATTAAAGACCCGTTAGGATTCTAATAGGTTATTATAAAACCTTCGTTCCAGATTAGGAGTACCAGTAAAAGCTACGTGCATTTTTCTTATTGTGATTTATACATTGCTCAGGTAAATACTTTTAACTTATTTTCCCAATACGGGCTTGGGTTACGGTATATAGCATACCGCTTGATCGGGCATCAAATTCTCCACCGTTGAGTGGGTAATTGAATAAATTTGATCGGCTCGTTTAAACAGTCTTGTTACTTAAAGCCTTTGGGGGGTTAATGACCATGTCCCGGATATCCTTGGCATCATTTTACGAAATGGCCACGACTTAAGCGCGGGGTGTAGGCGTACACCCGTTAGTGCATAAAAGAATATTGTGGTGTGTCTATTGATCTTTAACCCGGACTTGATCCAGGCTACTGAACGCACAAGGAACATGTAATTCGTTCACAAGATTATAATATTAAATAATTCTCCCAAGTAAAATAAAATGTTTATGCCACGTGCATCCAAACCAATTTTCAATCATTTTCCAAAATGAGTCAGTTGAATGTATTTACCAGTGTAAACTGACGTATTTTCCCAAAAAGATTAAATGCAGGTACTAAGCGAAATTGGCTGGGATTTCTCCTTAGCATCATTAAAAGTCTCGCAAGCTTATGATGCCTGAAGTCTGTTGAACTATTGATTATATTTTGTTTCCGATCCATCTGTGGATAAACATCCGAATATTGTGACATTTGACATTACAATATTAAATTCGGTTGTATTATATCTTTTAAAATTGCTTCCGCTGTGCATATTAAATATTGTGTTGTTTGACTATTACGTTACCAACCACGTCACGATACTCCCCCACCGGGCCCACTGGTGACACGTGGAAAACGGGGTGTGACAGGTTGGTATCAGAGCCAACATTGAGTGAATTAAACACTAGCCTTTTGTGTTTAATCTCAATAACACAAATGCACATTTCTAAACTTTCGAGTCTAGACATATAACATAGGACACATTCCACTTGGTTTTGTTTTATCCTTTACTTTATTTATATATTTTGTTGTTATCTCATATTATAAAGACAGGATTTGAAAATGCCGCCAAGATTCTTCCGAAGGAGAGGACGAGGCAAGGGGCCGATCACCGCCCCCAATGATAATGAAGCTGGACCATCACATGCGCGAGCTCCGTCTACTACCGAGAGTGACGACCCTCGGCAGAACAGGAGAAACTTGTTTGAACCAGCCAGACGATCGGTATCACACAGCTCTACACCTCCGGTCCAAAACCCTTACGGGCCACAACCGGAGTACGAGCCCAACAACCCCCAGCCTTCATATATACCATTACAGCGATCTTTATCGCATCATTCTTTCGGGGACCCCACACCTGCTTTCAGGGGCCGGTTTAACCCGGCCAATTACATCCAAGAACCAGTGGGTTTTAACCCATTGGGTCTAGAAGATCATTACTCCGGAGATCATGCGGACGACATGGACGAGGACACGGATCCCGTCGAACCTGCTAGTGGTACGCCAAATCATCCCATCGAGATCTCCGACGGATCTTCATTCCACGGATCACCCTATGTTGGTCCAGATAGCTTCCAAGCTATGTTCACCAGGCACGAGTGGTACTATACACCTCCTCACCATTCGTCGCCTCAGCAGCAACAGCAGCAACAGGATCCCTCTGAGGATTCGAGATTCGTGGCAGTCACGCCACCGCCGCCAGTGCAGCCGGCACCTCCGCAACCGCCGAGGAGAAGGAGAACCGGTGCGCGCATGTCGTCACGAGCAGGGGATTTCCATTTCAGTTCCCCACGTCAATCCAGTGGCAGCCACTATTCGCCACATCAGGAGGACCCACAAATGGGTGGACCCTCTAACCCAGCTGTACCGTAGCCGCCACCGATGGGTTTTGACAACCCAATTCTAGCATATACGGGTTCTATGGCATACAACCCGTTTGAACCCCCGACTCACCACAACTATGGTTTCGCGGAGGCCGACCCTTACATGGTAGCGGCTAATTATAACGCTCTTCATCCGGAGGGACCATACGGAGCTCCATGGGGAGTAGGTTACCCGACTCAGGGATACCAGATACCTCCTCGACCTATTATCCGGACACAATCGCAGCCGCCACAGTTTTCTCCCCCAGAAAGGGAGGAAATCCTACAAAGGTTGGATGAAGTAGAGCGAGATTTCCACCGTGACCGTAGGGAGAGACAGAGCTTCTTCCAAGGATTGGCAAGCTTGATCAAAGGGAAGAACAAGAAGGATCATTGAATCCTTCCATTTGTTGTTAAGCCCCTACGAGGGTATGTATGTTGTTTATTTTGACCCCTGCGTGGGTCTGTATTTCAGTTAACCCCTACGAGGGTGTGTGATTGTATAAGTCCCTGCGTGGACTATTATGTTTATTATTAAGCCCCTGCGTGGGTATGTGTGTTATTAAGCCCCTGCGAGGGTAAGTATTTATTTAAACCCCTGTGTGGGTAAGTTGTTATTTGAAAAGACCCGTTTAGGGCAGCGTGTAATATTTTGAATAAATTAATGGAATGTTTGTTTTATAAATTTCATGTTGCCATTATGTGCATAAATAAATTATATATGAAATAAATAAATTAAAATCATTCCTTTTAAATAAATAATCTGCCTATGTGAAATTTTTAAATAAGAATCTTAAAGTGTGAAACCTAGCCTTTGGGTCATTATAAGGCCGGGCCAAGATGGTAAGACCTGTTTAAAAGATTCAAATCCCTATTAACATCTAAAAACATGTTAACACTCCTGGCAGATGTGATTCATTTTGAAATCACACACGTTATTATTATATAAGGATCTTTCAAAGATTTCAAACCCAGATTAAATGATCTCTGAATCATAGGGTAAATCATCAATTAAGATGATCATACTTTTACCATACGTGGTAATACGTGCCTACGGGCCCTGCTCATTTCTATATGAGCCAAAAGACAGTGGTAGCTATGACTCCCTGTCAAATAAAGGTAATAAACTAGGTTCAAACCTCAAATGCTTTGATTCTCTGAAATCCTAGCATATAATTTATAATTGTCCTTATGACTAGGCCTATTGTGCCAATATACCTTCATGTTATGATTCTCTGAAATCATAACTTATAAATTAAATTTGTCCATGTGACTAGGCCTTTTGTGCCACAAATAAAATTGTTATTGTTTTATAATTAGGATAAGTTATATTAAAATCCTAAATAAATATGATTAATAAATTAACCAGATATGGTCTCTGTTTACCGTGGTTAATGAATTACCCTAAGGGGCAATTCCATAATAAACTCCCAAATAAACTATTGTCCTTGTTTTCTGCAACAGTTCAATTGAAATGGCTAACTCAGACGAGGGTAATAGTCATCCAGTGGAGAAAAACGAGAACGCCCGAATTAATTTAACGGGTGCTGAGTTGAAAGCAATAATAGACGGCGCAGTTACACAAGTTTGGAAAGGCAGTACGAGGAGTATAGTGGGACTCGTAGTAGGACCCTATCTAGACAGCCTTCAAAGCCATCATCCAAGAAGGACTACTCGAAGAAAGATGATGATCGACGCTCCTCGAACCACAGTGCTCCATCTCAGCAGGTTATACTAAACAAGGGACCCCGTGACAAGGGTTGCTCTTATAAATATTTCGTTTCCTGCAAACCCCGGGATTTCACTGGGGAGAAGGGAGCCATTGACTGTATGGCGTGGCTGGATGAAATGGATACGGTTGTAGATATCAGCGGATGCGCTGAGAGAGACGTGGTCAAGTTTGTGTCGCAGTCTTTCAAGGGTGAAGCTTTAGCATGGTGGAGATCTCTGATTCAAGCCACCGGGAAAATCCCATTGTACAACATGTCTTGGGATCAATTTGTTGCCCTTATCAGGGAAAATTACTGCCCTCAGCATGAGGTGGAGAAGATAGAGTCTGATTTTCTATCATTGGTGATGACAAACCTTGACTGTCAAGCTTACCTAACGAGCTTCAACACGATGTCCCGGTTGGTTCCATATCTGGTAACCCTGGAACCAAAGCGAATAGCTCGTTTTATCAGTGGTTTAGCCCCCGAGATCAAGGCAAGCGTGAAAGCTTCTCGGCCAGCTACTTTTAGATCAGTAGCTGACATATCCTTATCCCTTACTTTGGATGCGGTCAGGCAGAGATCGCTGAGGAATAAGGAGGCCGAGAAGAGAAAATGCGAAGATGATGGTTCACGCAGATCGAACAAGAAGCACCGTGGGAACGGTGATAACAAGAAAGGATCTGACTCAAGGAAAGAGGGGCATAATTCTGGTGAGAAGCCCAAATGCAAGATATGCAAGAAGCAGCACTTTGGAAAGTGCAGACTTGAGTCGAACTCACAGACTCAGTCAAAAACCTATGCTTGTGGTATTTGCAAGTCCACGGATCACAAAACCTTGGATTGCAAGAAGATGAAAGACGCAACGTGCTACCGTTGCAATGAAAAGTGGAACATTAAGACCAACTGCCCTAAATACAACAAGAAGCCTGAAGAGGCCAAGAAGACTAATGCTAGAGTCTTCAGAATGGACGCCAAGGAAGCGGTTCAAGACGATAATGTCATAACAGGTACTTTCCTTGTAAATGATGTCTTTGCAAGAGTACTTTTTGATTCGGGCGCAGATAAGTCTTTCGTAGATAACATGTTTTGTAAATTGCTGAATTTACCTGTCAAAACCTTAAGCGTAAACTATGAAGTAGAGTTAGCAGATGGTACCATAGAAACCGTCTCAACTGTGTTAGATGGATGTGTTATATCCATTAAGAACCATTCTTTTCCTCTGTCTCTACTTCCATTTAAGTTGGCCGGTTTTGACATAGTTCTGGGTATGGACTGGTTATCTCATAACCAGGCCCAAATTGTCTGTAACATGAAGCAAGTGGTAATAAAGACTCCGTCTGGTGAACCACTTACCATTCGGGGAGATACCCAGTATGGGCTGCCTGAGCAAGTGACTATGCTCAAGGCTTCAAAATGTTTAAAGAGGGGTTGTGTCATCTACATGGCACAAGTGATTATTGATGAGTCCAAACCGAAGATAGAAGACATCCCTGTCATCTCTGAATTCCCAGAAGTTTTTCCAGAAGAACTACCTGGTTTGCCACCAGATAGGCAGGTGGAATTTAGGATAGATATCATCCCCGGAGCAGCACCAGTTGCTAGAGCACCTTATAGGTTGGCGCCCACAGAGATGAAGGAATTGAGGACACAGCTAGACGAATTGCTAGCCAAGGGTTTCATAAAACCTAGTTCGTCTCCTTGGGGAGCGCCAGTCCTGTTTGTCAAGAAGAAGGACGGATCGATGCGTCTGTGCATCGATTATCGTGAGCTTAATAAGGTCACGATCAAGAATAGATATCCTTTGCCCAGGATCGACGACTTGTTCGATCAGTTACAAGGGGCAAGTTATTTCTCGAAGATTGATTTGAGGTCAGGCTACCATCAACTGAAGGTTAGAGATGAAGACGTTCATAAAACCGCATTTAGGACTCGTTATGGTCATTACGAGTTCCTAGTGATGCCTTTTGGACTTACTAATGCACTGGTTGCGTTCATGGATCTCATGAATCGCGTTTGCAAGCCGTACTTAGATAAATTCGTCATCGTTTTCATCGACGACATTCTTATCTACTCGAAGAACCAAGCTGACCATGGGAAACACCTTCGATGTATTCTCAAACTCCTGCATCAGGAGAAACTCTATGCCAAATTCTCTAAATGTGAATTCTGGCTTCGAGAAGTCCAATTCCTTGGACATGTGGTCAGTGAGCGTGGTATCCAGGTGGATCCCGCTAAAGTTGAAGCAGTTATGAATTGGCAAGAGCCAAAGACACCTACGGAGATTCATAGCTTCCTGGGATTGGCAGGATATTACAGGCGTTTCATTGAAAATTTTTCAAGGATTGCTGCACCCCTGACTTCCTTAACCAAGAAGAAAGTAAAGTTCGTTTTGGGCCCTAAGCAGCAAGAATCCTTTGATATTCTGAAGCAAAAGTTGAGAAACGCCCCAGTACTAACATTGCCAGAGGGAATAGAAGACTTTGTGGTTTACTGCGATGCATCGCACACTGGCATGGGGTGTGTACTTATGCAGAAAGGCAAGGTTATTGCCTATGCATCACGACAGGTAAAGGTGCACGAAAAGAATTACACCACCCACGATTTGGAGTTGGGTGTCGTTGTATTCGCACTAAAACTGTGGAGGCATTATCTTTATGGAATCAAGTGTGTGATCTATTCTGATCACAAGAGCCTCCAGCATCTGTTTAATCAGAAGGAACTAAACATGAGGCAACGCCGTTGGATGGAAACTTTAAATGATTATGATTGTGAAATCAGATACCATCCCGGCAAGGCGAATGTAGTCGCCGATGCCTTGAGTCGAAAGGAAAGGATGAAACCCATCCGAATCAATGCCAAGCGCATGGAAATAAAGAATAATTTGATTGAAAGGTTGTTAGATGCACAAAAGGAAGCTGTGTTGGAAGATAACTATCCTAATGAAAAGTTAGGAGTAACTGAGGAGCAGTTAGCTCTTAGCAAGGACGGAATACTGAGATTAAATGGACGAATATGGGTTCCAATTTATGGAGGACTACGAGATGTCATCCTCCAAGAAGCCCATAGTTCCAAATACTCCGTTCATCCTGGAGCTGATAAGATGTACCAGGATCTAAAGGCAAATTATTGGTGGATAGGCTTGAAAAAGTCTGTAGCCGCCCATGTAGCAAAATGCTTGACATGTGCGCAAGTCAAAGCCGAGCATCAGAAACCGTCAGGTTTGCTACAACAGCCTGAACTTCCTACGTGGAAGTGGGAAATGGTAACTATGGATTTTATTACCAAGTTACCCAAGACAAGGAAAGGAAATGATACAATATGGGTTATAGTTGATAGACTGACTAAGTTAGCACATTTCTTACCCATCAAGGAGACTTATAGCTCCGATATGTTAGCCTAGTTATACGTTGATAAGATTGTAGCTTTACATGGCATACTTGTGTCTATTATTTCCGACAGGGATACTAGATACACGTCACATTTTTGGAAGAGTTTCCAACAATCTTTGGGCACACGTTTAAATTTTAGTACGGCTTATCATCCTCAGACTGACGGTCAAAGTGAGCGTACTATTCAAACGTTGGAAGACATGCTACGTGCATGTGCGATCGATTTGGGTGGTAGTTGGGATAAGCACCTACCATTAGTCGAATTCTCCTACAACAATAGCTACCATACCAGCATTAAGGCTGCGCCTTTTGAGGCATTATACGGTAGAAAGTGTAGATCGCCTATTTGTTGGGCGGAAGTTGGAGATGTCCAATGATGGAGAGTGTGAAACAAGAGCCTTAAGTATGTTATCTTGTGTGATTTAATGCCTTTTATGCGGTTATGTGTTTCGAATGTGATAACTACGAGTGTTTATGATTTCGCAGGTTAAACGCATAATACGGCGAAATTAGAGAGCTTAGTGGTGAAACTGAAGAAGCACGGGTGATTATTAAAGAGAAATCACATTAAATGGGAGTTATTCGGGTCGAATGATAGCTCAAAGGAACAAGAAACGAGAAATAATAAAGTTCAGGGGGCGATTGTGACACTTGCTGAAAGTTGAGTTCAAGTTATCAATGGCTGGGATATCAGTGTGGTAGCTTACGGATAATAAACCGTAAGTTACGGTTGACTTAGGAGGGATGCAAAAGAAACAGAATGTTGAAAACGTAGCCTACGATTTAGTTCATAGCTTACGGTTAATAATGAAAGGCATCATATGACTTAGAGAGTTGTGGTGGACTTTTGGGAACACTAATATATACACGCACGACAAGGAGAGAAGGGGATCAATTCTTGGAACACTTGATTGGACTGCATGTGGGTAGGAAGTTGATCATCCATCATCAACATATACTATCATCATCATAATCACGGCAGACAAGAAGTGGGCCAACCGACGTGGACTAAGTTGGACTTGTCTATTGGGCCGCACATGAGTCTTGAACCCATTGGATCACACAAGACACATATTGGCGGCTAACATAGGATTGGAGGAGAAGGAACACATCTGACGTCATCATCATATTTTATTGTGGGGGCGGCACATGTGAAGAAGAAAACAACAATATCATATCTACACACAAGTGATATCATTACATCATAAGAGGGCTGACAAAAAGAAAGGGATTGGGCCGCTATATTCCTAAGTGGACATCTGTGGATTATTTTGATTGGGCCAGATTCACGTGAAAGAGTTTGTTTGGACGGAAAATAGAAAAACATTATACATCATGAGGATCGTCCACTATTGACGGCGGACGAGGGTTTTGGAAGAGAAGGAATGGTTCGAGCTTATGAAGATCATCCCACCCTAATGAGCGGCTAGTCTCCTAGTGGTTTCATCCGGATGGAGGGTTTTTGTAAGTTGGATAATTTTATATGTTTGTGACAATCGTATAACTCGGTGATCTAAGCATTCGATGCTTTTCACCTTGATTTGATTTATTGGTTGTAAACAATTGCATTTATTTAAACCTTAATTTCTAAGCATTCAGTTCCCGAGAGTTCTAGTAATTGGGATATATTTGACATGGGGTTAGGGTTTGTAATTGTAATTGATAATCATTCGATAACCTCCCATTATGTATTGACCGGAGTACTTAGTTGTTGGTTATCACAATTGAAGAATTAGGTTAAACACTTATGTCTATGTAAGTGTTTCGATTAAACACATAACTGAATCTAGCTGCAAAACCTGAAATCTGGAGGAACCATTGTTTCTCTATTGATTTAAACTTCACTTTTTAGTTTGTAATTTTAGATAATCAATCAACTCACAACAAAGCTTTATTTTTTTTCATCTTAGTTAATCAACACTTAACCTTATAACACTTTCCACAATCCTCCTCTGGTTCGATATCCGACTTATCCTATCTACATAGTTTAGTTGGTTCTTGCATATCCTTAACGATAGACATCATCCAATTATCAGGACCAGAGATAGTCTTTGAAACGACGGACAAGATTGTCCAGATTCGTGACCGTCTCAAAGCTGCCCGAGACAGGCAGAAGAGCTACGCAGATCCAAAGCGTAAAGCTTTTAACTTCGAAGTAGGTGACAAAGTCCTACTTAAAGTATCACCCTAGAAGGGGGTGATGCGATTTGGTAAGAAAGGCAAGCTAAGCCCGAGATACATAGGACCTTTCGAGGTTATCGAACGTGTCGGGTCAGTTGCCTATAAGTTAAACTTACCGGAAGAGCTCAGTGGAATTCACAATGTGTTCCACATCTGCAATCTGAAGAAGTGTTTCGCTGACGAATCACTGGTAATACCCCATACAGATGTGCATATAGATGAGAGCTTAAAATTTGTGGAAAAACCTTTGTCGATTGAAGATCGACAGGTAAAGAAGCTTCGAAGGAAGCATGTACCTATTGTAAAGGTCAAACGGGATGCCCGTAGAGGTCCCGAGTATACGTGGGAGGTTGAATCCACGATGAAAGAAAAGTACCCTTATTTATTTCAGTAAATCTCGGGTCGAGATTTATTTTAAGGGGGTGAGGATGTAACACCTCGAAAATTCGCGTTCAATGAAATAACGACACGTGTCATGTAAAACAAAACGCGTTATAAACCCGAATTTAATAAAGATGTTTTGGCAGGATTTAAAAGTGGCGTCATGTTAATTTTTACCTCTGAACGACCTCAATTATAAATCCCAAGACCCAAGTAAATGTATATTAAACATCTAATATATTTGTAAATCCAGAAATGTATTGACAATAATGGAATTCGAAGTGCATGACAGGTTTCTATGAAAATTCTTACGGTAAACCTTATTGTTCGGCACTTTCTTTTGGATTCAAAGAAACAAGGCAAGGTGGTAGGGTTATTAACTGTTCAAGACCCATAATAGAGCCCCCTTTATGTAAAATAGTGTCCCAAATTCGATTTAAGTGGTTGCCCTTTCGAAATATGAAAGAACAACAAGTATTTGGTCCCTGATGAAGGCTTGCGCACCGCAAGCATAAAGCCTTACGATGCGCAAGCAGTGCCCAGTGAACAGAAAACCAGCTGCAGCCTGTTTTGCACGATTTTGACCAATCTTGTTGGTATTTCTTCACTCATGAGCGACCCCTAAAATGTTCCTAGACCCCAGGGACACTTGTGGGACAATTGTAGACTTAGTTGTCAACAATTTATGGTGTTTACAAACACAATATAAGGCCTCCAAGTTACAAACATTCTTGCACTCACTTCTGATCATCTTTGGAACTCCAAAGCTGATTCCAAGACTTCCTAATCAACCATTAGACCCTTGTAAGTCTGCTAATCCTTTCTTAATTAAGTTTAGCTTAGTTATTTAGCTAAAAGTCAAACCATCGTAATTACGGTTTGACTTCGGGATTAATTAATAATGGCTCAGTCAAATCTCGAATTAAAAGTAGTTATAAGTTGGTAATTATGTGGGTAATAAATCCTTAAAAGGGTTCCCCCTGATTACCACTCTCACCAGGTCAAAAGTCGGGTCAAACTTGCTAAGAAAAAGTCAACAGGATACTTAAAATACAATTTATGCATAATTAGCAATGTAGATCATATACAACCTATTTGATCATTGTTATAACTTAGTAATAAGTGTAAGAACATGTCTAAACATGTTCAACCCGACAGTTTCCTGTAAATACCCGGTTTGGAACCGAAAGTCACATAGTTTGACTTTCCCTTTGACTTTCAGTTCTGACCCGTTTAGGCATGTTTTAGAAATTCCTTAGAGCTTTATTTGGACCAGGTTACATGCTTGTATAACCCTCTATGATTATACACCTCGGATCCTTAGTTATCCAATTAATATGCATGATTCCGTTAATTGCTCATATGTTGACCATTATGCCCTTATTACTTTAAAACGTGATTTTTGGAAATGTAAAAGAGTAGAAACTTTAATTACTGATATATAAACTTGTATGCAAAGTTTGACATCAGTTTGAATTGTAGATTAAGAGTTATGCTCATTATCGCAAAATGAAAGCTTTTTGTTAATTAAATGGCGTAATTAGCGTATAGCCTAGTTAAGCCTACTTTTTGATATCCAAATCTTTACCCACTGATGTAATATATTATTTTGGGATTTTTAAATATTTTTAATTAATTTTAGGCTGAGCATAACTAGTAGTCGTAGGCTTAGTCCGGTAATTGTCGGTTTTGCCCTTACGGGCCATAAAATGAGTTTTACATATCTAAACGACTCCAAACCTTTTGCTACTGATTAGATATGTTAAACAAATTATTTTAAGCCTTCTGGAAGTATAAAAATATCAGCTTTATGTATCGAACCCGTAAACGGCTCATAATCGCCTTATTAAGCGTTTTTAACGCATAGTATGTATTAAAAACTATATTAAACATACCCGGGTTGATACCTACTGATATTATAGGCAAATTATGATATTTTAACAGTAAGCAAAAGTTGATTAATTCAGACTTCAGTTTTGAGCTTTTCGGCTTATGTGAAATTACCAAAATACCCCTACGGGGCATAGTTTGGTTATAATTGATAAATTTCACATATATATTTAATCCTACTGGTATAACTTAGTAAATTGAGTATATTTGCTAATTACATCAGACCTGTAACTCAGCTTGTTACTTAAACTCTTTTATAAACATTTAAATGACCAAACTACCCCTATGGGGCCTAGTTTGTGTTTAAACACGTTTCGGGCATAATGAAAGACACCTTACTGATGTCACAACATATTTGAGGCATAATTAACTTAGGAAACCTGTCTATAGCTCTCATGAATACCCGTCACGCTTATTACGCGTACGGTTCGGTTTATGTAACAAGTTTACATAAATTAGACGAAACGGGTCAAACCTTAACGGTTTTATCTCAAAATCCAGAATGTGAATAATAAACCCATATTAAACAAGTCTCTGAACTTGTCGGGCCTAAATCACATTCTATCCAGTCTTCGCTTAATCGTGCGTACGAACCGTATCTTTGAAACTAGCCGGTCTAAGCTTAAGCTTAATTAAAGACTCGTTAGGATTCTAATAGGTTATTATAAAACCTTCGTTCCAGATTAGGAGTACCAGTAAAAGCTACGTGCATTTTGCTTATTGTGATTTATACATTGCTCAGGTAAATACTTTTAACTTATTTTCCCAATACGGGCTTGGGTTACGGTATATAGCATACCGCTTGATCGGGCATCAAATTCTCCACCGTTGAGTGGGTAATTGAATAAATTTGATCGGCTCGTTTAAACAGTCTTGTTACTTAAAGCCTTTGGGGGGTTAATGACCATGTCCCGGATATCCTTGGCATCATTTTACGAAATGGCCACGACTTAAGCGCGGGGTGTAGGCGTACACCCGTTAGTGCATAAAAGAATATTGTGGTGTGTCTATTGATCTTTAACCCGGACTTGATCCGGGCTACTGAACGCAAAAGGAACATGTAATTCGTTCACAAGATTATAATATTAAATAATTCTCCCAAGTAAAATAAAATGTTTATGCCACGTGCATCCAAACCAATTTTCAATCATTTTCCAAAATGAGTCAGTTGAATGTATTTACCAGTGTAAACTGACGTTTTTTCCCAAAAAGATTAAATGCAGGTACTAAGCGAAATTGGCTGGGATTTCTCCTTAGCATCATTAAAAGTCTCGCAAGCTTATGATGCCTGAAGTCTGTTAAACTATTGATTATATTTTGTTTCCGATCCATCTGTGGATAAACATCCGAATATTGTGACATTTGACATTACAATATTAAATTCGGTTGTATTATATCTTTTAAAATTGCTTCCGCTGTGCATATTAAATATTGTGTTGTTTGACTATTACGTTGCCAACCACGTCACGATACTCCCCCACCGGGCCCACCGGTGACACGTGGAAAACGGGGTGTGACAGGTTGGTATCAGAGCCAACATTGAGTGAATTAAACACTAGCCTTTTGTGTTTAATCTCAATAACACAAATGCACATTTCTAAACTTTCGAGTCTAGACATATAACATAGGACAAATTCCACTTGGTTTTGTTTTATCCTTTACTTTATTTATATATTTTGTTGTTATCTCATATTATAATGACAGGATTTGAAAATGCCGCCCAGATTCTTCCGAAGGAGAGGACGAGGCAAGGGGCCGATCACCGCCCCCAATGATAATGAAGCTGGACCATCACATGCGCGAGCTCCGTCTACTACCGAGAGTGACGACCCTCGGCAGAACAGGAGAAACTTGTTTGAACCAGCCAGACGATCGGTATCACACAGCTCTACACCTCCGGTCCAAAACCCTTACGGGCCACAACCGGAGTACGAGCCCAACAACCCCCAGCCTTCATATATACCATTACAGCGATCTTTATCGCATCATTCTTTCGGGGACCCCACACCTGCTTTCAGGGGCCGGTTTAACCCGGCCAATTAAATCCAAGAACCAGTGGGTTTTAACCCATTGGGTCTAGAAGATCATTACTCCGGAGATCATGCGGACGACATGGACGAGGACACGGATCCCGTCGAACCTGCTAGTGGTACACCAAATCATCCCATCGAGATCTCCGACGGATCTTCATTCCACGGATCACCCTATGTTGGTCCATATAGCTTCCAAGCTATGTTCACCAGGCACGAGTGGTACTATACACCTCCTCACCATTCGTTGCCTCAGCAGCAGCAGCAGTAACAGGATCCCTCTGAGGATTCGAGATTCGTGGCAGTCACGCCACCGCCGCCAGTGCAGCCGGCACCTCCGCAACCGCCGAGGAGAAGGAGAACCGGTGCGCGCATGTCGTCACGAGCAGGGGATTTCCATTTCAGTTCCCCACGTCAATCCAGTGGCAGCCACTATCCGCCACATCAGGAGGACCCACAAATGGGTGGACCCTCTAACCCAGCTGTACCGTAGCCGCCACCGATGGGTTTTGACAACCCAATTCTAGCATATACGGGTTCTATGGCATACAACCCGTTTGAACCCCCGACTCACCACAACTATGGTTACGCGGAGGCCGACCCTTACATGGTAGCGGCTAATTATAACGCTCTTCATCCGGAGGGACCATACGGAGCTCCATGGGGAGTAGGTTACCCGACTCAGGGATACCAGATACCTCCTCGACCTATTATCTGGACACAATCGCAGCCGCCACGGTTTTCTCGCCCAGAAAGGGAGGAAATCCTACAAAGGTTGGATGAAGTAGAGCGAGATTTCCACCGTGACCGTAGGGAGAGACAGAGCTTCTTCCAAGGATTGGCAAGCTTGATCAAAGGGAAGAACAAGAAGGATCATTGAATCCTTCCATTTGTTGTTAAGCCCCTACGAGGGTATGTATGTTGTTTATTTTAACCCCTGCGTGGGTCTGTATTTCAGTTAACCCCTACGAGGGTGTGTGATTGTATAAGTCCCTGCGTGGACTATTATGTTTATTATTAAGCCCCTGCGTGGGTATGTGTGTTATTATGCCCCTGCGAGGGTAAGTATTTATTTAAACCCCTGCGTGGGTAAGTTGTTATTTGAAAAGACCCGTTTAGGGCAGCGTGTAATATTTTGAATAAATTAATGGAATGTTTTTTTTATAAATTTCATGTTGCCATTATGTGCATAAATAAATTATATAAGAAATAAATAAATTAAAATCATTCCTTTTAAATAAATAATCTGCCTATGTGAAATTTTTAAATAAGAATCTTAAAGTGTGAAACCTAGCCTTTGGGTCATTATAAGGCCGGGCCAAGATGGTAAGACCTGTTTAAAAGATTCAAATCCCTGTTAACATCTGAAAACATGTTAACACTCCTGGCAGATGTGATTCATTTTGAAATCACACTCGTTCGGTTTATGTAACAAGTTTACATAAATTAGACGAAACGGGTCAAACCTTAACGGTTTTATCTCAAAATCCAGAATGTGAATAATAAACCCATATTAAACAAGTCTCTGAACTTGTCAGGCCTAAATCAAATTCTATCCGGTCTTCGCTTAATCATGCGTACGAACCGTATCTTTGAAACTAGCCGGTCTAAGCTTAAGCTTAATTAAAGACCCGTTAGGATTCTAATAGGTTATTATAAAACCTTCGTTCCAGATTAGGAGTACCAGGAAAAGCTACATGCATTTTGCTTATTGTGATTTATACATTGCTCAGGTAAACACTTTTAACTTATTTTCCCTATATGGGTTTGGGTTACGGTATATAGCATACCGCTTGATCGGGCATCAAATTCTCCACCGTTGAGTGGGTAATTAAATAAATTTGATCGGCTCGTTTAAACAGTCTTGTTACTTAAAGCCTTTGGGGGGTTAATGACCATGTCCCGGATATCCTTGGCATCATTTTACGAAATGGCCACGACTTAAGCGCGGGGTGTAGGCGTACACCCGTCAGTGCATAAAAGAATATTGTGGTGTGTCTATTGATCTTTAACCCGGACTTGATCCGGGCTACTGAACGCACAAGGAACATGTAATTCGTTCACAAGATTATAATATTAAATAATTCTCCCAAGTTAAATAAAATGTTTATGCCACGTGCATCCAAACCAATTTTCAATCATTTTCCAAAATGAGTCAGTTGAATGTATTTACCAGTGTAAACTGACGTATTTTCCCAAAAAGATTAAATGTAGGTACTAAGCGAAATTGGCTGGGATTTCTCCTTAGCATCATTAGAAGTCTCGCAAGCTTAAGATGCCTGAATTCTGTTGAACTATTGATTATATTTTGTTTCCGATCCATCTGTGGATAAACATCCGAATATTGTGACATTTGACATTACAATATTAAATTCGGTTGTATTATATCTTTTAAAATTGCTTCCGTTGTGCATATTAAATATTGTGTTGTTTGACTATTACGTTGCCAACCACGTCACGATACTCCCCCACCGGGCCAACCGGTGACACGTGGAAAACGGGGTGTGACATAATATATATACATAAATGTTCACATAATTTTCGAAACACGCGAAATCTTGTTAACTCATCCATTTTGTCATTTTTAAAGCAAATATACATAAAATATCTTATATGTATCAAATTTCATGCTCGACAATTCAAGTTTTACGTTTAACGCAATTTTTACCTTTTCTACCGCACAAAACGTACAAGCATACATGCGTAAGCTAGATTTCTAATAACATGTTAAAAACTTAACATATTTTCACATTCTCATTTTAAATCACATAACACATTTTAACACATAAGGTTCACCCAAAATTTTACCTATACTAGTGTACATTGAAAAATGCGTATTTTAGCGACTCGATAACGGTTTCGGGCGTCGGAAGTCACGTATGACCAACCAAACACCAAGTAACTTAAAATTAGTTAAAATAATCATTTTAAACTAAAAATATCAGTTTACTTACTGATCTAAATCAGTTTTATAAAAATCACTCGAAAACCCGATTTTTGACCGTTTAACACATAGTTTTGCGTTAAACGTTACTATGATCATCCTAATTCGCAACGACTTGATATTTTAACACAATAAATGTTATTTACTGATTAAAATAATGGTTATAATCAGATTAGTGCAGTTTTTGTGTAAGTCACATAAATCATGTGATTTCACGTATTTTACAACTTTTAAAGCACCAAGTACAACATGCAAAGCTAGTAAACATCATGACAAAGTTTTATAACATTTAACACTTCAAATATTCATACTTTTAGTGTTTAGATTCTGATCATACTTTATTTTTATCAAATCATATTCAAATCATCATTTCATGTTCATCTTTCATCATGCATGCTTGTGCACAAGTATCTAAAGCACATATATCATATTATCATCATTTCATATGAAATTATATGCATCAAACTTGAAGTTAAGTTAAGTCATGCAAATCCAAGACATGTTCATCATCTAATCATCTAGACATAATTTCATACAACAATCTTTCATAAATGAACATATGACAAGACCTACATGCATGTCATTTTAGAAGAATTAACCAAACAAGTATCCATCATAAATCAAACTCAATCTCATATATATACACACATACACATATACGGTTATGTATACATACATATATATGTCCATTTTTATTTTGCATAAAAACCCATTTCTTATTAGTTTCAAGTTTGTGAATTATCCAAGAACTTTGGGAAACTTCTATCATCATCAACATCATCAAGAATTAAGAATATGGTTTTTAAGTATAGTTCTTGAATGATTTTTAGCAAAGAATTGATGATATGAGACTTAATTGTTACTTGGAACACCTTGAAATCACTTCTAAATCATCAAATGAACTTGAAATCGCCTTGGAATGGACTTGAATTCTCAAGAACAATTTTGAAATATGAAAATATGTATGTGTATAGAGGGTGTTCGGCTGATTTGTGAAGAGATAGAGAGTTTGATTTGTTTGAGATTGTTTTTCTTGGATTTGTAAGGATGTAGAAGCTTTAGGTGGAACATCATCATCACCACCTCCATTGATGACCAATAAATGGAGGAAAGAGAGGGAGAAAATCAATTGCATGGCTGCCACACATGCCTTCTCTCACATCCATAGATGCTCACACATATATATATATATATATATATATATATATACAAATATATGGATCAAAACTGGTATTTTACCGGATACCGGTTATTTTATCTAGCGTTTTAACCCGTTTTAACGCGTTTTAAATTATTTTTAACAATCTATAAAAATAAACTCTCCAAAATATTATTGAACAATATTTTGTTTGCCGGGACTGGCTACGTTGTCAGTATTTGGCAGTATGCGTGCTGTGCTGCGCGGTACGCGCTTAATATCGCAAAAATAAGGATTTAAGCGTTTTTATCTATTTTTATCCTTCTATAGTAATAAACTCATCAAATTATTACTAAAATGATTATCAGTTGCCTTGACAGGCTGTGTTGACAGTATTTTGTCGGTATACGCGCTGCATCGCGCGGTACAAGCTTAAAATCGCAAAAACAGAGTTTCTTAGCTTTTAATTTATTTTTACTCACGAATATGATCAAAATTACTATTCTAATCATAACAGACTATTTTTATGATTTTTAACACTGATCGGGTGGTCACCGACGTTCGTTTCGCATTTTAACCGTTACGCGATAAGCGTTTATCTTACCGTTGCCAACATAATTTTTACCAAACTTTAAATTTGCCAACTCATTAAAGACCATATATAAACATCATAATCAGTCAAATACAGCCTTTTATATATTCACAACACGTGTTACAATTGTACGGTACGGCCTGAAAAGCCGGGTGTCACACTCTCCCCCTGTTTAGGAAACTTTTCCCGAAATTTTACTCTACAGGTTTGTTTTTGCACTAGGTGGAAATAGTAAAAACAGGTTTAATGAATATGGTCTTGTAGGTCTGCGAGAAACTTTGATTCATACGAAGAATCCTCGTAGACCTATATTACACACATCCTCGATTCCTAAACTCACATCTCAATGCTCTCCACGCTTTCCAAGGTTCAACATTTACAAGCACTTAATCAAGAAGATCAAGTCATAGTTTCACCATTTCGGGTTCCACATACGTATATATACGTATACATTACCCCGTACCTGAGGTAGTCTGAGTTTACACACGATTGATCCAACTCGAGATGGGCTCTCGAAAGAATCAATCTCATAAACTCGTTTTCTTTCCTTCTTGAATTCATTTCATATATCCACAATTCGCAAAAACAATAAATCACATATACGACTAGAATGCTGATATCGCCTCTCCAGTTATTAACATAACTCTTCTAGCTATACATACTGCTTCTATGGTACTTCGATAAACTTCCGTTTATCTTCTAAACAAATCTCTACAAGAACAAAATCAGTGTATTATCCATTATACACTTTCTCAAACTGGACCAAACAATACTTCATGTATACTACTCAATCTTTATGGTAGCTTGAGCCTATAAGCGACTGATCCAACTCAAGATGGGCTCTTGAAAGGATTGAGCAATTGCCACCAGAATTTGTGACCAAAAAAATTGGTTTCAAAATTTGTGACCATTTTTTGACCGATCTCTTATTAGTAGCAAAATCTGCTATTGACTATAATTACGGTCACAATTCAGTGGGAAATCCCCATTTGAAATAAAAAAAATGTCTAATGATATGGTAAGGTCACAAAATGGTGGCAAAAAAATAAAAACCTTGGTGGGTTTGTGATTGATTTGGGACCGCTACTTTGCCACCGTCTTTTGTAGTCACAATATTGATAAAAAAATTAGCGGGCTAAAAGGAGAAAAATAGGCGGGCTACACGTAAAAAAAATTAGGAGGATCATTTAGGGTTTAATATTTCCATAATTTTTGGACTAATAGTTAGCAATTGCCGTTTGCGGTATTCCTCCAATTGCAGAATTCCTTCAATCCACCATTACGGATCATCTCTCAACTGAAGTTTTGATTAATCATTCGCCGGTGACGGACGAGCGAAAGGTACGTTTGATTCTTGACTTAATTTCCTTCTTTAGCAATTTCATCACTTCAATTTGTTCTTATGCTTTCGATTGTTGTTATCAATGATATGGGAGGCTTGAAGAAAATAATAAAGTTATTATTACAATATTAGAATACTTGTTTGCCAGGTCTACAGGAAACGCACATGTAGGTCAGAAACATGATCAATACAAGCTTCAAACACATATCTATCTAATATACTATTATCATATTTCATAACCACAGTCTCTAGGTCTGTCATCATGCATACCCAATTGCCATAACCATATTCTTCGCAAAACTCCAAACAATAACCAAAACAAAACCAGACCCATCCGGCGAAAACAGCTTATCCAACACCCTATCCGCAAACGCATTACCCCCGGATCACCTTTCCTAGCCCCAACTCTATACCCCCTCAATATCCCAACCGTTAACGCGCGGGTCACACTAATAATTGACTCTGAAACCTCATTCGACTTGCATGATTCCACAGTGTCACCATACCCGTGATCAAACGGTTGAAGAGTCGTGTGGTCGGGCTGTTTTAGCGTCGAGATGATTAGTTTAAAGCAACTGATGTCTGGGCAATTCTTCGAAAAAGTTACCAGGGCCGAATTCATCATTTGACTACAACAGTAGGTTAACGTTTTAAGCTTTTGACAGCCGATGGATATCGCAGTTAAACCATTTCTTTCTCTTTTGTGTGTAATTTAAAGACATTTTCACAAGATCGATGAGCCATTTATAGGCAACTGAGCACACTCCGACTGTCGTTCTAGAAAGTTCTTCCACCTGTCTGATCGTTCCTCCTCTTCTTCCTAAAACCATGTCAAATACTAAAGATTAGCAGGTTATGTGTTATAAAGTGTTTGAATAAGTAACAATGTGAAGAGAGAGAGAGAGAGAGAGAGAGAGAGAGATTAAGAACCCTGTAGATTTTTGCATATTCACGATGTATATTTGTACATGCTGAGGTCTCACTGCAAAACCATAGGCGTCTGTGTCCAACAAAATTACAGTAGTTCTTAGCCAAACAACCTTTCAAATCACACATGACACATCTACTTCGCTGAAGAAGGCTGCTTTCCTTTAATTCAATATCATTTATATTCAATAATAACAGTTAATCTTACCCACTAGTGACCTTATATATCAACTAAATACATAACCCCCAATTTGACTAAGGGGGTGTTTGGCCTAGCTTTTATTTTTTTGGCTTATGCTTATATTTTAAAGTAGCTTATGCTTATTTTCTTTCATTTGATAAGCTATTTTTAGGTGTTTGGATTAGCTTATATTCTACAAGTTGAGTTAATCCATTGAGTATTATGGGAAGGGGTATAATACCATTGTGTGTATCATATTCAAATGAGTTAATCCACCATTTGAGGGCAAATGAGTAAAAAACCATCTTGTTCAAATAAGCTTATTCAAATAAGCTAAAAAAACCATCAACCCATAAGCTTCTTGAAATTAGCTTATATAAGCTAATAAGCATAAGCTTAAAAAGCTCAACCAAACACCCACTAGTGCTTATTTTGTAAAAATAAGCTAAAAAAGCTATAAGCTTAGATAAAAAAGCTAAGCCAAACACCCCCTAAATAAGATTGATTCTGTAAGTTTCTTTCCCTAATAAAAAACCATATGTGATCTGACTATGGTAGTAAAATAAATCATTTCTAACTGCCGAATGACATCAAAGAATGTGTAATTTACTTAGCATCATCACTGTTTAACACCCAAATGGGGATTATGTCCAAAAGATCTTTATTAAAATAAAACTTCCAAAATCATAGGCTATGGTAAAAGAAAAAAATGATCCAAAAACCTAATCCTAATACAAGAATATCAAACTCAAACCCACATTTTTTATTATAATCAAGAATCTTTATTCAAAGCTTCCACACGATCTATAATAATCAGAAATACTTTGTCTAAAAAATATTAATTAAACAATAAAAAAATTGAGAAGCTAAATACATAACTCATAAATTGGGGATTATACAAAACATAAAGTTAGGCTAAGTGATGCTTACCAAAGATGAAGATTTAGGAATTCCTGTCACCAGGGGCGGAGGCATGCTTTGCTTAGGGGGTCTCAACTTTGGGTTTTACTACATAAAAATCTACAAGTTTGAAACAAATCAGTGAACCCAACAAGAAGTTTTTAAATAGAGAAGAAATATTTAAAATCAGAAACATATTGGATAATTTAGGAGTTGCTCTGTTTTCTGGGTTGAGTAAGCGTGTGGTTGTCTGGTTGAAGAAGATGAGAGGGTTGAGTAATAATATAGTAAAATTTTCAAGAAAATTTACCTTAATTAGGGCAGAGGCTTCATGGGTTTCTATAGAATGCTTGAATCCAAATGGGTATTTCATGATTGCTGAAAAAGATGAATCTTGAACAAGGGAAATGAGAGAAGACCCAAAATTTACTCCATAAAAATGAAAAATTGTGAGCAAAAGAGGAAGAAGAAAAAGAGAGATGAAAAGGGTGTTTTAGTGGTTTGAGATTTGTGTAGGTTTTATCTCTTTCTTGATTGTTGTTGAACAAAACAGAAAATAAAGTGTGGATTTGAAAGGAAGGGGGTTTCTTTTGCTTTTTTTAGGTAATAAAAACAATGGGTAGTGGAGTGTAACCAGGAAAGGCTACTGTGTGTGGGAGGATATATGGATGTAGGTGTGAGGTGTGTGTGTTTGATGTCCACCACCACCGATTATATCTCAAAGGAAACCATTTTTTGCATAAAGATTCCCACAAGTTTTTTTTTTTTTACTTTTTTTCAATTATTATAAAAATACACACAAAATTTAAAAAAAAAAAGCCTAGTCGCATATAGCCTAGCCAACCCAGCCAATGAGAGCCGGCCACGGAAGACCGCTAGCCCCGCCCAACGCCCAGGCTGAAACCCCCGCCCAAGGGGCCACGCCAAAACCCAAACCCAACCGGGGTGATGACGTGGGCGTTTGTACCCAACCCACGCCCCAACACCCTCCCCATACCCTATAGTCTTAGGTGTAGATGAAGTATGATGAGATTATACCATTGTATAATAATAATAATAATAATAATAATAATAATAATAATAATAATAATAATAATAATAATAATAATAATAATAATAAATAAATAAATAAATAATAATATACACTTACTCAAGAACTGTTTATTAATTCACTAGAAATTACAAATCACTGAGAAACAATTTAGTAAACAATTTGCACATGTTGGGTCCAAATTAAAACGTCAAATTAAATCTTTACAAAGTCAATAGAGACAAACCCAAAACTTAAAAAAGTCTAATAAGTGTATAGAGTATTTAAACATAGTGTTCACAGTTGATAAGTAGCAACTTTACAAGAAAACTATTTACACAAATTCTTCAAGAAACAGGCACCTAAGAGTACGTTGCAAGAGGGAAAAAAACAAATTCCTACAAAGAACTAGCATCACAAAGTAGAAATCGAAAACCAAATTATGACAAGAACTTGAAGAAAAAAAAACCTATAGTATACATGTTTGGGACTTGTAACGATGAAATTTTTGAAAATGAAGAATCAAGTGTCAGGTTCGATTATTATATATAAGGGTTAGGTTTTTATTTAGAATTATGCATAATTCATTTTCTTTCAAAAATAATGTTTTTGTTGCTAATTAGTTGTCTAACATTAAAAGTGATTGTAACTAGTTTGTGTTATCTTTAGTCTAAATATTTATGGTTGCTTTTGTTGTAGATATCATGGCACGCACTATGGGTCGAGGTAGTGTTCCAGCTGGTGGTCGAGGTTTTGGTCAAGATGATGGTCAAGCTGGTGGATGAGGTGTTGGACGAGGTAGTAGTCAAGGTAGCGGTGTAGTCGGTAATCAAGGGACTTGGCGTTGTGGTGGTCGAGTTTATATGCGAGGTGGTGGTCAAATGAATAATCGAGTTGTTGGGCGACGTAGTGGTATAGGTAACAGTCAAAGTAGTGGTCAAGTGGGTGATCGAGGTGTTGGGCGAGGTGGTGTTCAATATGGTGATCGAGGTGTTGGTGATGCTGATGACGAGTCTGATTTTCATGTGATGAATTCCCCCACTGAGAGTAGTGCTGGTGATGATGACTCTGCTATTCATGTTGCTCCCACGAGGCGGGGAAACGCTTCCCACGTCCAAGTACCTGAACCAATCAATCGCGAATGGATTTGGGTTGTAAATGGAGAGTACACATATATTGTTTCTTTATGTACATAAAGAATGTTACTAATATGGTTTTGTAATCATTGCTTTCATTTTGTAGATTTAGTAATCAAGGGACTGCTACCCGGGTTATTTTATCAAATTTAATAAGTTTGTGGTCCGGTCCATGGGAGAGCTGGAGACATGTTCCTAATGAGCACAAGACACGGTTATTTGAGCGATTCCAGGTGTGTGTACTTAGACCATTCTTATTATTTAACTGGTTGGAACATTTTGTACGTTTATTTAAAGTTTTTTTCTTCATAGATGCATTTCCAGTGGGAGGATAAATGGAATGCACGAATTCATAGGTGTGCTGGGAGAAGTGCATTGCTGGTAAATTCCCTAATTTGTTGCGGAACGTACGAAATGATGCTAAAGCTACAGCGAAAGAAAAAGGTAAAAATGTTGGAGAGGATATGACCGATCTTATTGACTTTAAACCAGCATGGATAAGATCTGAGATATGGAAGCAAATGCTTGATCACTGGAACACACCTAAGTGGAAAGCAAAGTCTTTAAGAAACAAAGAAATTAGAAGTAGGGCAACTGGAGGCAAACATACACTAGGATCTCAATCCTATGCGAGCATGAAAAGAATAGCGGTAAAAATTGTTAATTTCCCTCTTATATATATATATATATATATATATTATGTAAATATCATTTTTATTAACTTCTAAATTCCACATTTGTAGGCTAAGATACTTGGGCGTGAACTGTCAGTTCATGAAGCGTGGAAGCAATCACACTGCAGGAAAGGAAGTCGACCATTGGATAAAGATCTAAGTTGTAGTAGTTCACTACTTTTGGATGTTGATTCGGAAGGGAACACTCAAGAAGAAAATCTTGTATGGGTTGATGATAGGGCAGAGGAGACTTGGGTAAGTTGATTGATTAGTAAATCCAAACAACATATTTCAAAAAAAAAAAAAAAAAAACAGAAGTTTATTAAAATGAGATTTGAATAATATAATTATGTGTTTATCCCGTTAGGTTAAATATGATGGTTTTCTTGTGGAAAAGTACGGGAAAGAACGCATTAAACATCCAAAATTTGACGAAGACTTATGGTCACGAGCTGGGGGCAAGAATAAAGGAAAAGTGTACGGGTTAGGCAATGTTAGTGACCCGTGTGTACATAACAGAGAAGACCCTGAGGTATGTTTAATCCTTTTAGACTAATAGTTTTTAGAAATATAAATAAATTTTGTTTGCTCTTTGGCATAAGTGGAATCACATACATTAGTAATTTTTGTGCATTTCTGTTTGTTTGGTTTGCGATGTTTGTTTTTTTATCGTTGGGGTTGACATTCATATTGAGGAATTTCATATTGATTTGATTGCACTTTCTCTACGGGTTGTTTCATACAAAAATTTGCTTTTGAAATTAGGTATAATTTCCTTCTAAATATGTAAACATTTAAAATGTAGCTCACAATTGTATTATGTTTTCTTTGCAACCAACTTGACCCGTTATTACTTTTGTTAGTTCTGACTTCTTGATTCTATTCGTTGGTTGTTTTGTAGATTGAAAAGTTGAACTTAGTTATCAAGGAGCTCGTTAAGGATAATGATGAAGAAAAAGAAAGGTTAGATGGAATTATTGCAACGTTGTTGGCTGAAAAAGAAAAAGATAAAGCGGATAAAGATGCTCTGCTCGAGAGGATGTCACAAATTGAAGCTATGTTAACGGCTACAGTTCGAAAATAGGCTATAAACACTTGGTTTCGAATGTTTTGATGTTTATCATATTAGGATACTTTTGATTGTTTTATGTTTTAGTTGGTATTTTTATTAGAATGTTTTATATGCTTTTGAAACAGAGATGTTTTATATAACTTTGGGATTTTGTATGTTTTATATAACTTTGGGATTTTGTTATTTTATTAGACTTTTTATATATATTTTGGAGTTTTATTGATATGTAATTTTGGTGAAATAGCAGGGAGAAATCTGAATCAAAACCCACCAAACAACTCCGTAGCAAATAAATGGTGGTGTCAAAAAATTATGGCTAAGTCAAAAAATGGTGGCTAAATGGTATCTAAACGTGTCGCTAAATGGTGCCTGGTGTCAAAAATGGTGGCTAAATGGTATTAAATGGTGGTTAAATGGTATCTGCGTGGCTAAATGGTATCTGCGTGGCTAAATGGTATATGGAATAAAAAAACGGTGGCAAAATGGTGGGAATATCGGTGGCTAACTGGTATCAAAGCGGTGGCAAAAAACTCGTCACAACATAGAAATGGTGGCAAAAATGGTGGCAATATCGGTGGCTAAATGGTATCAAAGCGGTGGCAAAAAACTCGTCACAACACGATAGAAATGGTGGCAATATCAGTGGCTAAATGGTATCAAAGCGGTGGCAAAAAACTCGTCACAACACGGTAGCAAAACAAGGTGGAGCGTAGCAAAACATGTAGCGGTGGCAAATAATTTTGACCAGTTTTGTGGTGGCAAAAATTTGGTAGCAAAATATAAAATGGTCACTATTTGGTGGCATTAGGGCAATTGACACGGATGTTCTTATCACCGCATTTTCGGTGGCAAAATGGTGACAACAAGAAAATTGCTACGGTTTTGTGACCGAATATTTCATAGCAAATACCCTTTTTTCTAGTAGTGTCTCGAAAGAATCAATCTCATAAACTCGTTTTCTTTCCTTCTTGAATTCATTTCAGATATCCACAATTCGCAAAAACAATAAATCACATATACGACTAGAATGCTGAAATCGCCTCTCCAGTTATTAACATAACTCTTCAAGCTATACATACTGCTTCTATGGTACTTCGATAAACTTCCGTTTATCTTCTAAACAAATCTCTACAAGAACAAAATTAGTGTATTATCCATTATACACTTTCTCAAACTGGACCAAACAATACTTCATGTATACTACTCAATCTTTATGGTAGCTTGAGCCTATAAGCGACTGATCCAACTCAAGATGGGCTCTTGAAAGGACCAAGTCAATGTGGTTCAGCTTTTCCCTTTCTCTACTATCTTATTAACATCCTTTTAAGGTAACTCCTTCAATAGGACCAAATCTTTGATCTGAAATCGCAATAATTTCCTTCAATTGTCCATGTAATCCTTCTGTCGATCAATTGGCGACTTTTAACCTTCCCTCGATCTAGGAAAATCATGTCGCTGGTTTCCCAGATAAACTAGGGTCTGGTTAATCGTCTTTTGCCACATTAGCTCAACAAAGTGGCGATCAACACTTCCATCCATACAAGGCTTCAAACTGAACAGCTTAGATACTAGTGTGATAACTATTATTGTAGGATAACTCTGTCAAGGGCATATGAGTATCCTAACTTTCTTCGAAATCCATCGTACACGCTCTCAACATTTCCTCCAAAGGTTTGAAAAGCTTCCTCTTACTTTTCTGCTCAATCAATTCCCCTTTCCCTTTTGGGGTTATTAGTGTCGAAGGCTGCACTGATTTAGAGAATTTCTTAATAATCTCCGGTAGCACACAGCTAGTCTTAAGAATTGTCATACTCCCGATAGGGTTTTAGGCGCTTCTCAACACTTGATTGCTCCGATCTTAGATGGATCTACATGCAGTCCTTCCTTATTCCTCAACAACTCCATAGTTAACTTCAAACATTACTCATAATTCTCTTTGGTTCGCTAATAGACAAGTATATCGTCGATGAATATTATCACGAACTTATCCGATTAGGGTTTCCATACCCTGTTCATGAGATCCATGAATATAAATGGCGCATTAATTTAGTCAAGAGGCATGACTAATAACTCGTAATGGCCATATCTCATTTGAAAAGCAGTCCCCGAAATATCTTCATCAGCAACCATCAACTGATGATATCCTAATAGTAGATCGATCTTCGTGTAGCAGCTGGATCCCGGTAGCTTGATTGAACAAATCGTCAATCCTCGGTAAAAGGGTACCGATTCTTGATAATTAACTTGTTCGGCTTTCTGAAATCCTCACATATCCTGAAGGATCCATCCTTCTTTCTCTCAACAAAACAGATGCACCTCAAAGTGAAAAGCTTGATCGAATGAAACCCTTGTCCATTAGTTCTTGAAACAGACTCGACATTTCTATCATTTCAGACAGTGCACAATCTATAAGGAGATTGTGCAATTGAGCGCAGCACCGGGTGTCAGATTGATTCGAAATTCGATCCGTCTGGCAGGGGGCAATCCATGTAAGTCTTTTTAGGAAGACTTCCGGATAGTTGCGATCGATAGAAATCCCTCCGACATTCCTACATTCAGTTTCCGCATCCACCACATTCACTAAAAACGCAGGATAGCCCTTTCGCAACAACTTGAGCATCCTCACAACACTGACGACTCTCAACTATCAACACTCAACACTCGACTCGGTCGATCTCCGGGAACAACTATCACCTTTCTACCGTCATCAGGACGAGATATCCTAGCTAACTTCTTCAAGCGATAGTCCCCACTTTGTCCTTGGATAACCAGTCCATCATCACATCTTCATCAAGTCTCCCCAGCTCCACTGGTAATAAACCAACACTAAAACTATGATCACCTACTAAATACTATAACCACGAACGACCTCACTAGTTTCCATCAACTTACCAATTGCTAGTTCTATCGGGCACTTTATACTTAGCTTACTTGTTGGTGAACACAAAAATGGTTCAAAGATTTTCGAAACAAAACTCAAGTCAGCGTTGGTATTAAAAGTATGAACATAGATTGGTTTCTGATTTGAAACATACCAGTAACAGTAGCAGGATTCTCACGGGCCTTCCCAGTACTCGCCTCGACGGCTTTACCCACAGCATCCTGTCCTTTCGGTTTCGGGCAATCTCTTTTGTAGTGTCCTTGCTTACCACACACGAAGCATCCCTCGAGCGTAACTCCATCCAACGTACTCTTAGCATAGCACTCGCGAGTCATATGTCTAGTCCGACCACATCTGGCGCACTTTCTCCGCTCATCCCCGTGAATCTTCCTCTCAGAACCACCCCTGCCATTCCTGGCATTATACTTTCCCAAACCACTAGAATTAGGCACATACGATTCCCCGAACTGCGTTTCTCATTACAATTCTTATCAATATCCTTTTCTCAAACTCTTAGACTTTTGCTTTCACGAATCCCTAGATCTAGGCTCGAAATGCGGAATTATTTGAATGGTCGATCCTCTGTGACGACCCGACATCACGCATACCGTTGCCACGTCATTGCATAGGGTACCAGTAAATGATCTTGGGTTACAACCCTGGATTGTTTTATGTGTACATCTATTTACTGTTCACAAAGTTAATGAAAAATCAGAATTACGCTCCAATTGTATCATAACATAGGAACTACTAAAACTTTCCGATTATTATATCACCTGAAGGGTTTCCGATCAGTGTCCCACCAAAACCATGCCCATGAGCATCACGTCCACGTTCCTGGACATTATTTTGGTTCGCATCGCGCTATTCCATCGCAGTATTAACGTGTTGGGCTATGAGTTGTGCCGACTCTTCCAGTATAATATGTAGTCCAGAACCCGGTCTCGCTTTTGGCGGCATTTCGTCGTTTATATTATTACAACATAATATCAACATAAGACGATATCCAAAATAATTCAATCATTAAATGATAGTGGACCAAACATTGCGCATGTATAATATCCACGTATTAATGAGAACAATTTTTAAACCAAAAAGGAACCCATTCGATATTTATACCAGAAATTTACAAAGCTTGTTTTTAGTACAAAGACTAATCAAAATTCGGCGTGTCTACATCAACACCCGCAACAAATCTATATGAAATTTCCTCCTAAATATCTGAAAATTCGGCATGCAAGCTATAAATAGAGTTCATCAAATGAGATATACAAAACAAACAACAGAAACAATCAACAACTAACGCTTCAATCCCTAGAAGTCCAACATCTTCCTAACAAGCTCTTCTAGCTCATCATAACAGTCCATCCGTCCCTCTAATTCTCTCATCTTGCCCTTCGTCATCTCCAAGTCTCCGCGTAACGTGGCGAACTGACGATCACAGTGAGAGCGATTGACCCAAATCTCCTTCTGCTTTTTCAAAGCGGACGCTGTCTCAGCTCTCAAAGCCGATACGATCCATCCAACGGGTCGAGTCCTCTTCCTACGGCGAGTGTAGACTTAAAAGAGGTGTAGCAAAACACGTCACTCGAATTAGCAGAACAAATGATTCTGTAACGACGGGCGAAAGAATCTCAAGTGTAGGCTCGACAGTATCAGTGAGCAGGACTACTAATGGCTCTATAGGTCGAGACGTGACATATCGCAACCGTACAAAGTAAGTGTGTGTTCAATATGAATAATAACACATAAGATCCAAATAAACAGAAAATCACGTATGCACGTAAACATATAAGGGGTTTTCATACATGATAAAATTTTCCATGTTTATTTAAAAATCTTGGCTTCGAGAATTTTGGACTTTAAATCTCAAAATTCTTCGGTTGAAGTCTCGTGTTTTCCTCCGAAAACATCTAGTTCGCTAACAACCATTGGCTCTGATACCAACTTCTGTCACACCCCAAAAATGTCGCAACGGAATATAAAACATAGTGGTGACGGAAGCTGGTGCCCATTTCTATCTTGATGTTTGATGCATTTAATTGTTGGACATATTAACTTAATCAAAACATAAGTTTTTAAACACAATGTCCCAAAACATGACATGATCACAACAGAGTCAAATTGTCTTTGATCCTTGCGGATCTTATTACATTTGTCCCAGAAAGTTTAAAAGTTAGTCCAACATTTTTAAGTGACAAAACATGCATCAACAAATACAAGATACGCCATAATTCCCGAAGCCAAACTCAAGTACCTATAGAACACGTTAAAATCAAGTGTCAACACAAAGGAAGGTGAGTTCACATATTCACATACAAACAATTTATTCCAAAGGAAAACTTTCTAATTATGTGTTTAGTTGAAAACATCCATATAATTTTTAGAAAGTTCATTTTACTTCCTTAATAAAATTCATGGGGTCCTCCATCGCGGTTCAACAACCCGACAATAAAACTCTTACCCAGGTTTTGTATATTAAATTCATTGCGTCAATTTTCAGACTCGTATGTTAGCTAGACAATACGAACTATATATTTACCATGCATGGATAATCATCGCTAGACAATAAACAGTATATCAATTCGTCGTTTGACTTGACATGGAGCGACCAGTCACGACGGGGTTGTCAACCCGATAGATCTACCAACAATTCCTCGCGTGTAATACTTAACTGATTAAACGAGCCCAGGGTCCACTCGAGACCAATATGATGTCTGCCTCACGTACAATATATATATATCCTACTAATATGATAAATTTAATACAAGAAGTTGTACGAATCCCCTGAATCTCCATCCCTAGAGACCAGGCCGGCATTCGTCCCAACTTTACGGTCTGTTTCGCCTCGAAAACACCGTACCAATCCCCGTTTCATCCCGAAACAAATATATTCAACAACACCATTTCATCCCCGAAACATATATTCAACAGAAACTGTTTCATCCCCGAAACATATATTCAACAGAAACCGTTTCATCCCCGAAACATATATTTTCACAAATCCATATATTTTCAACGAAAATATATAATTTATATCAAAAAGGTATGTTTTATTCCAAAAACATCATTAAACCCTTTTATTGGCGTGTTCTACCCCCAAAATATATACAAAGCAGTAAAAAGAGGGGTTTAGTGACACTCACCTTTGGGTGCGTATTTTAAATAGCGCAATCCCAGAGATTGATTTCTACACGTCCTATTATATATATATATATATATATATATATATATATATATATATATATATATATATATATAGGAACGATTTTAAATAAATATAACATCTCAAAAATCCTAAGTTTCTCTGTTTCTTAGAATTGTCACATAACTTTATGATTTTCTCTAAAAGTTATCATTTTTGATTATGTTGACACATTACTATATATATGAGTCCATATATATATATATATATATATATATATATATATATATATATTTTATGATTTTGTGAATTGAACGATTTGATTGGTGACCATTATTGTGTAAATCCGTTAACTCTTCCGTTTATACGCAATATATCTACGATTTGCGCGTCGTAATATATATACATAAATGTTCACATAATTTAACACCGAAACACGCGAAATCTTTTTAATTCATCCATTTTGTCATTTTTAAAGCAAATATACTTAAAATATCTTATATGTATCAAATTTCATGCTCGACAATTCAAGCTTCAAGTTTAACGCAATTTTTATGGTTTCTACCGCACAAAATGTACAAGCATACATGCGTAAGCTAGATTTCTAATATCATGTTAAAAACTTAACATATTTTCACATTCTCATGTTTAAATCACATAACACATTTTAACACATAAGGTTCACCCAAAATTTTACCTATACTAGTGTACATTGAAAAATGCGTATTTTAGCGATTCGATAACGGTTTCGGGCGTCGGAAGTCACGTATGACCAACCAAACACCAAGTAAACTTAAAATTAGTTAAAATACTAATTTTTAAACTAAAAATATCAGTTTACTTACTGAGCTAAATCAGTTTTATAAAAATCACTCGAAAAGCCGATTTTTGACCGTTTTAACGCATAGTTTTGCGTTAAATGTTACTATGATCATCCCAACTCGAAACGACTTGATATTTTAACACAATACATGTTATTTACTGATTAAAATAATGGTTATAATCAGATTAGTGCAGTTTTTGTGTAAGTCACATAAATCATGCGATTTCACGTATTTTACAACTTTTAAAGCACCAAGTAGAAGATGCAAAGCTAGTAAACATCATGACAAAGTTTTATACCATTTAACACTTCAAATATTCAAATTTTTAGTGTTTAGATTCTGATCATACTTTATTTTTTGCAAATCATATTCAAATCATCATTTTATGTTCATCTTTCATCATGCATGTTTGTGTACAAGTATCTAAAGCACATATATCATATTATCATCATTTCTTATGAAATTATATGCATCAAACCTGAAGTTAAGTCATTCAAATCCAAGGCATGTTCCTCATCTAATCATCTAGACATAATTTCATACAACAATCTTTCATAAAAGAACATATGACAAGACCTACATGTATGTCATTTTAGAAGTATTAACCAAACAAGTATCCATCATAAATCAAACTCAATCTCATATATATACACACATACACATATACGGTTGTGTATACATACATATATATGTCCATTTTTATTTTGCATAAAAACCCATTTCTTATTAGTTTCAAGTTTGTGAATTATCCAAGAACTTTGAGAAACTTCTATCATCATCAACATCATCAAGAATCAAGAATATGGTTTTTAAATTAATTTTATACCTTCTAGTTCTTGAATGATTTTTAGCAAAGATTTGATGATATGAGACTTAATTGTTGCTTGAAACACCTTGAAATCACTTCTAAATCATCAAATGAACTTGAAATCGCCTTGGAATGGACTTGAATTCTCAAAGAACAATTTTGAAATATGAAAATATGTATGTGTATAGAGGGTGTTCGGCTGATTTGTGAAGAGGGAGAGAGTTTGATTTGTTTGAGATTGTTTTTCTTGGATTTGTAAGGATGTAGAAGCTTTAGGTGGAACATCATCATCACCACCTCCATTGATGACCAATAAATGGAGGAAAGAGAGGGAGAAAAGCAATTGCATGGATGCCACACATGCCTTCTCTCACATCCATACACGCATACACACACACATATATATATATATATATATACATATATATGGATCAAAACTGGTATTTTACTGGATACCAGTTATTTTGTCTAGCGTTTTAAACCGTTTTAGCGCGTTTTAAATTATTTTTAACACTCTATAAAAATAAACTCACCAAAATATTATTGAACAATATTTTGTTTGCCGGGACTGGCTACGTTGCCGGTATTTGGCAGTATGCGTGTTGTGCTGCGCGGTACGCGCTTAAAATCGCAAAAATAGGGATTTAAGCGTTTTTATTTATTTTTATCCTTTTATAGTAATAAACTCATCAAATTATTACTAAAATGATTATCAGTATTTTGTCGGTATACGCGCAAAAATAGAGTTTCTTAGCGTTTTAATTAATTTTTCCTCACGAATATGATCAAAATTACTATTCTAATCATAACAGACTATTTTTAGGATTTTAACACTGATCGGGTGGTCACCGACGTTCATTTCGGATTTTAACCGTTACGCGATAAGCGTTTATCTTACCGTTGCCAACATAATTTTTACCAAAGTTTAAATTTGCCAACTCATTAAATACCATATATCAACATCATAATCAATCAAATACAACCTTTTATCTTTTCAGAATACGTCTTACAATTGTACGGTACGGCCTTAAAAGCCGGGTGTCACATTCAGTAAATGGTTCTAGACCCAAGAATGACCTTATTTGGCATATATATGTTCAAGTCATGATCAAAACAAAATCGGAAATTTTTGCAATAATGTTCTGAAGTTGTTGATTAGTGTTCTAAACATGCTGCTAGTGTTAGATCTTGTATATACACCACATGTGATGACCAAGATTCATTAGATTCATGTTATACCATGTAAAAATCATGTAACACGTTCATATAATCATAAACAATCACTAGACATATCTATTCATTCATATAATCATAAACAATCACTAGATATAATCAAATCATTTATTTAAATTAGGGTTTGGATAATTTAGGGTTTCTATAAGAATCATCAAGAATGCATAAAAAGAAGAAATTTGAAAGATAAGACTTACTAGAATGTGTTGTCGGGTATTAGAAATGATCAAGAACGCCTTGGATTCCAAGAACCAAGCTCTAATTGATGAATTAGGGTTTATGGTTGTGTGTGTGCGTATAGTTGATGTCGTAAGGGAGAGAGAGAGAGAGAAAGCCGTGGGTATGTGTAGCGACGTAGGGATGGGATTGTGGGTTGGGGCTTGGTTATCATTTATTTTTTAAACTTCTATTGAGGATCCATGGGCTTCAAGTTTGGGCGTTTTATTAAAACAAGGCCCTTATTCTAATTAAATGTTATTATTACAAGAATTTCCCATAATTATATTTTTCTAAAAATTTCCACCAAATAGTAAAACACAAAACCGGACAATTTACATGTAAAAGCAACATGCAATAGACATAATTTAGTGAAAATGCACCTAAATACCGAAAAGCATACAAGCTCACATAATTTACATTTATTTAAATTTTTCAGAATTATTATTTCACTTAATCACCAACGTTTGGGACACACTTGTTTGTGGTTCAGTAATTCACCGAATTACCGTTATATGAGTGTTCGCGTATAACTAAGACACTTAATTAACCCTAATTAAGTGTAATGCTAGCGTTAAAGATAACAAAGTTGTGTTAACATATTTAACATGAAAATGTCGGATATCAAATCATATCCTTGTTGAAAGAATAAAATTATTGATTGATGTCGCTTAAAGAAAGAAAAAAAGTTTTGATTATAACAATGTTGCAATCATGAAGAGTAAAAAGATTGAAAAGACACACATAGGTTTTTATGGTTTGGAATTCAGGATTCAATTAATCAATCTAAATTATAAAGCTATGATTTAATTCTTTAAAATATAATCATAATTTGATAAATGTGTGAAGTTACAAAATGTCACACCCCGACCGCGTAATACAACAAACTGCGACGTAAACGTCAGGGAGTGTCGTAACAGAATCATTGTTTCACAACACATGGTAATTGAAGTTTTGTTTTATTTCATTAATTGTCTCATTGTTTTGATACAAGCTAAATAATCACAACAATTGTCTTTCAAATTTTAAGTCACTAAAGCCCGCGTCCATCCTATGTGTAGCAAGCCATCCTATGTGTAGCAAGCAATCAACAATCATCACATAGTAGAACCTGAAACATATGTGAAAACAGTCAGCATAAAAATGCCATTGAGTACATAGGTTTTGTATGTTAAATTCATGGCTTTGAATCCATATTGCAATACCTCGTCCAACTACAAGAGTTGTCAAGTATGTGTCTTGAAATCAAAAGTGTTTGATATTGCAATATCTTTTATCAACTTTACAAGTTGATATAAGTAAAACCAAAACCTTATAGGCATGAATCTTGACTGAAAACATTTGTTTTGTAAAACCAAGTAGTAAATCGTCTTTGAAAATAAACATTGTATAGTTTATATCTTTAAGTAAACCTCGTTATGTGACATCATTTGAAAACATTCGTCCAAAATCGTTCAAATCGTTCAATCGTCCGTGTTTTAATTGGGAAATACAACTTTTGGTCGTTCTTTAAAGAATACATTCAAACATGTGTGACTCGATATACCACCCATGGGGTATCTTTAATATGCCCTGAAAGACCTCTTTAACAAGACTAACAAACCAACACATGATTTGTTAATCAGAAAACAGTTTCTGTCGTTACCCACATTACCCACCAAAGGGATAGTCCGATAACGGGTTTTGTCAGATCCTATGGTACCATAACATACTACTGGTCGGCTTGATCAAAGTTAATGAATGTCATTCGAATGTCTTTCGACTATCGCCCCTACAAGTTCGTTCACATTATTGAAATCATGGTGCTTTATATAAACCATAGGATTTGTTTATGAAAACTTGAAAAGCATTTAGCACATATGAATCACCCCAAAACAATTGAAAGCATAAAAGAGGGGAGCTATGTACTCACTTGAGATTGCAAGTATCCTTGATTAAGTGACCTAACAAAGCTTGGGAAATCAAGGAATCAAGTGGCACCTAATATGGAATCACTTTGTTAATAATCGGGGCCTAAATCTGGAGATCGGATAGAATGAGGTCTTGAAAACCAAATGAGTGTTGGACTCATGTGATATGGTTTAACAAAGCCTACAATCTGATTTGAAACCTATCCTAAGTGCCTATGACCCGTTAAGGTAGTTTACGCTACTTTAACGCGTCATTTGTGCAAATGCGCATTCGGATGGCCTAACTAGTTCTATAATAAGTATTATATGCCTAAACATGTTTAATAATGTTGCATAATCAGTTTAAGTGTCAAAAACTTGGTTACATATGCTTAAATTCAAATTATGCACAAAAAGAGCATTTTGGTCATTTTCCTAAGGCATATAAACTACCTATCATACAACTAATTAAACTAACTGACCACAACTAAGGTCACAAAATATGTTTGGTCGGATCCTAATGATCGACCAAACGGGTCGGGTTCGAAAGTCTAAGCGGTTGTCGAGACCGCTTGACTTACGACCCTAAATAAGCACTAAACTAAAAGTGACGAGTTAAACATGTTAAAACATGTTTAACTAAGTTAGAAAATTGATTTGGTATCAAAACAAAGTGTTTTGATACCCGAAAATAGTTTCGTCGCAAAATTCACATAAACGTGCATTTTGACCGAAACTTTGACTCGTCACTTCGACTAGTCAATGTGGTAATCAGTAGGTATAATCTCAAGGGATTATAACCATCATGATTACGCTCACGTTGCAAGGTTTAATTGAACTTTGACTTGACCAAATCATGGTCAAAACCGAAAGCAAACGGTAGTCAAACTGTTTGACTTTCAGCTTGTAATTGCTGAAATAAATGAACTAGCCATGAAAGAACACTTACAAGTGCTCTAAGGCTGGAAAATGAACTAGAAAACTCTGGTAGAAGGCATCCAATAGATGGTAGCCTTCACTTAGAGTTCAAGAGTGAAGAATGAGAAAATGAGCAAGGAAATTGGGCAAATTTGAGGAGGTTTATATAGTTTTTGAGAGGCCCTAAGATCATGACAAGTGGATTATGTGATGCTTAAGTAATGATCTTATCCCTACAAATGTGTGGTTAAGAATTAAAGCCTTGTTCAACACTTAAAATCACCCACAATATTGAAAAACTAGGAATAAAAACATGTGTAGCAAGCTGAATTCAACATTCTGTCCAGATGTAGGCGTCGCGTCATGTGACAGCAAACACCCTCAGGCGTCACGCAGCGCGAGGGCTCAGGCCAGACTTTCAGCAATTTCAAAACAGGTCCCTGCACACTTCTAAGTGCATTTTCGACGCGTTTAACCCCTGTTAACCCATTTTCAAGGCTCTACAAGGATGTTAAAGTATAGGGGACTTGAAATATGCTCGGAAACATCATGGATGTCGGTTCGTTTGGTCCTACGGTCGCGTTTTTCGGTTAATTATGACGAAACTCGAATGGACGCGACAACGATCCAAACTGCGCGACGAATGGTATTTTTGTATTTTCATCACTAAAATATAATATTCTAGTGATTACAAAAATTTTTTGGATGTCCGAATATGGTCAGAATGCGAGATATGCTCGTAAATGCAAACTTTCGCAGTTTTGATGCTTTTAGTCCCTATGATCAAATAAGCGTATTTTCGCATACCGAACCCCTCAAAACTTATTCCTAAGCTATGTTAAGGGTATTTAGGGTATGTTTAGCTTATGATCTTGTTCGGGAGTGTACGTTGCTATACGAATTGGCAGACTTTTGCAGTTTGTCGCAAATAGTCCCTGTGATCGAATAAACTTGTTTTTGCCATACCAAACCCTTCAAAACTTATTGTAAAGGTTAATTAAGGTATGTTAAGCTTATGTCACTATTCCAGAGTGTATGTCACGTTAAACTGATTACTTTACGTAACAGTTTGCGTATAACCTTCAGAAAAGCTTCTCAAGAGTTCGGAATCATACGAAATTTGATATGTGTACTTGTCACATGTAATTGTACAAATCTCGAGAATGAAATACAAGATTTCATTGGATTTGTAATTGTATGATGATCGTAATGGCACAACTGTCACACTCTCCCCTACTTTAGGAAATTTCATCCCGAAATTTAATTTAAAGGAAACTTGTAGGAACAGATGAGGATGATTCGCTTTCAAATGAATCCTCCGTTCCCTAAGTAAAACTCTGGGCCATGTCCAGATTTCCAGAGAACTTTTTTATTCATACTCGTCTGTTGTTTATAGGGAAGAGTTCAGATCTGAAGATTTAAACTCCATTCTAATAGGTTTGTGTATGATTATACCGAATCTCAAGAGTGACATGTAATTATCAAAATGATATCCTTGTTGTAGAATAATATGGAAAGCGTGTGAATTCGACAAGAAGTTGGAGTTTCGAATAACGGATGGGGAAAATTTTCCTATGAAGACTATTATAGGAAACTTGTGTGTGCTCAAAATTTGGAGTCGAAGAGATAAAACAACATTGGTCAAGTTCCTGAACTTCTCGTAACTTAAATAACATCACGTTTGCAATGTAATAAGGAACACTTATATATAGGAAGTACCATCGGCGTATCCACCATGCCCTTTTGACATTGTTCCCGTTTCGTTATTCTTATCACTATGGGTTCTTACACATGACAAAACTCGTTCTGGTTTCTGTGCACTGAATTCCATAATTATGTATGCATCCATAAATACGTAATTCCTTGCACAATCCACACAGTTCATTTTATAATGTGTAGGGGAAAAATCAAACGAATAATCCTGTGATGACTTTGACTAGGCTACCATAGAGTCTCTTTAACTAGATCAACGAATGATCTCTTTAAATAGACCACCAAAGAGTCTCTCCAACTAGATCACCAAAGGATCTATTTAAATAGATCGACGAACGACCTCTCGAACTAGACCACCAGAGGGTCTCTTTAACTAGATCAACAAATGATCTCTTTAACTAGATTGACGAATCAATCTCTTTAACTAGACCACCAAAGGGTCTCTTTAACTATATTAACACATGATATCTTTAACTAGATCAACACATGATCTCTTTAACTAGACCACCAAAGGGTCTCTTTAACTATATCAATGAATGACATCTTTAACTAGATCAACACATGATCTCTTTAACTAGACGACCAAAGGGTCTCTTTAACTATATCAACGAATGATATCTTTAACTAGATCAACACATGATCTCTTTAACTAGACCACCAAAGGGTCTCTTTAACTATATCAACGAATGATATCTTTAACTAAATCAACACATGATCTCTTTAACTAGACCACCAAAGGGTCTCTTTAACTATATTAACAAATGATATCTTTAACTTTGGAATAATACTTTACAATCCAAGGGTCTTAACTATTGCATAGAAGCCCATTAAGGATTTATGACAGTACTTTTGGATATCCTTCTAAGAATCCATCATATGAAGATATGGAAGACTCTACAAGGATTTGGATAGCGAGTATTCGGATCACACATAACACATAAACACATAATCACATAATCACATAATCACATAATTGTCAACTTGGTCATCAACTTGTTATCAATTTGTTATTGATTTGTACACTTGCATTTAAAGTACACCAGGAATCCAATCCATGGACTTCAATCAGTACTTTAAACATCCTCAAGAATCTGACTATGAAGATAGGAAGATCTTATAAGGATTCAGTTTTGTCTTCATTGAATCGTAACATACGTATTAAAGCACACAAAGAATCCAATTAAGGACTTTGATTTTGCACTTTAAACATCCACAAGGATCTAACTTTGAAGATAGGAAGATCCTATAAGGATTTTGGAATTTGTGTAGCGAGAAATTGTTTCGAAACCTTGTACTAGGTATGCTAAGTCAACATACGAAGTATAGTGTTTATGAAATCAAGGTGCTAAATATGCCAAGTCAACATATGAAGCAAATAGGATCCTTGAAATCACTGTGCTAGGCATGCTAAGTCAACATACGAAGCAGAATGTCCTTGAAAATCGTGTACTACGTATGCTCAGTCAACATACGAGCAGAGTGTTCTTGAAAATTATGCATGGGATCTTTGAAAATATGTTTAATGTTTTTGAAACCTTATGTAATGTTTTTGAAATCATGTAATAGATGTATTAGGTAAATATGTTTATAAAATGTTTTAAAACCACGTGAGATGATTTTGGAATCATATACGAGGTTTTTGAAAACATGGATGATGTTTTTGAAATTATGCACTTGGTATATTGGGAAAATATACTATGTTTAAAAGTTCTTAAACCATATGAAATGTTTTTGAAATCATGAATGATGTCTTGAAAACATATACTATGTATATTGTCGTGAAACCAGAAAGAAATGATATGTACATAGACATATCGCATAATGCCAATTAAGGACTTATGGAAAGTACCCTTAGATATCCAAGCAAGGATTTAAAGTGGTACTTTGAGTATTCATCCAGAGTTGTAACTTGTACCTTGTACTTTGTTTCTTTATAAGATATGAGTACTTAGGATTTGTGTGGAGATCACGAGCGATCACAAAAATGGAAGAACTACGATAGTAGTTTGTCTTGCAAGGAACACAGTTCCTTGGTGTCGACATCGTAGGGGTATGTCATCCATACATGTAACCACATTTGTTTTTCGTACATCGAAATGTAAATAAAGATTTATTATAAACCAAACTGATTGTTTCAAAGTTCTTGGATACATGAGAAATAAAACATAAAGTTTAATTTTTTCAAAGCAGCATTGTTTTCTAGTTAGCCAAATGCTCATCCACGGGCTGGATTTGCATTCACAAGCTTTGGGTAATTGTTCCTGAAATGGCCCATCTCGCCACAGTTGTAGCAAGAACCAGGTGGAAAACGAGCTTGAGCAGGGTTGGCTTGAGGTTGGTTTGGACCACCTTGGTTCGGGTTAGTTCGACAAGCATTTGCCAGGTGACCAAGTCGCCCACATGATGTGCACTGATGACACTGTAGGTGAGCTTGGTGGTGTGCATTACACCTGTTGCATAGCGGTGCAGTACAAGCATAGGCTTTCTTAGTAAGAGGCTGAGCTGGTTGGTTAGGTACAACTTGATTGTTTTGAGAAACTACGACGAAGTTCTGTGAAGCCTTACGTTTCTTTGACTTCTTGGAGGACTCAGTCTGCTTATCCTTTGGTTTTGTACGAACACTCTAGTCCTTAGACAGAAAACTAGAGGTACAGGCACCTACCCTTTCAGATTGCATGTGTTCACATTATAAAGACCCAAACTTTGACGAGATTTTGAAAACACCAAAGGCTTAAAAGCCTAAAACAAATCATCAAAGGATAGATGATTTCTTGTGAAGTTTTGAAAAAAATTGACTCGAGAGAATGAATTGTGTTTTGTTTTTGGTAATCACCTAAGGATAGGTGATAGTATTGTATTAAGAATCTAAACACAAATTTCTTGCATTAGGGACCTAGGAAGGTCATAGACTAGGTCAAAAGCATTACTAATAACCTAATTCCCTATAACCATGAGCTCTGTTACCAACTCTTCTGTAACACCCCGACCGCGTAATACAACAAATCGCGGTGGAAACGTCGGGGAGTGTCGTAACAGAATCATTGTTTCACAACACATGGTAATTAAAGTTTTGCTTTATTTCATTAATTGTCTCATTGTTTTGATACAAACTAAATAATTACAACAATTGTCTTTCAAGTTTTAAGTTACTAATGCCCGCGCCCATCCTATGTGTAGCAAGCAATCAACAATCATCACATAGTAGAACCTGAAACATATGTGAAAACAGTCAGCATAAAAATGCCGGCGAGTACATAGGTTTTGTATGTCAAATTCATGGCTTTGAATCCATATTGCAATACCTCGTCCAACTACAAGAGTTGTCGAGTATGTGTCTTGGAATCAAAGGTGTTTGATATTGCAATATGTTTTATCAACTTTACAAGTTGATATAAGTAAAACCAAAACCATTGTAGCCATGAATCTTGAAGGAAAACATTTCTCTTTGTAAAACCAAGTAGTAGATCGTCTTTGAAAGTAAACATTGCATGGTTTATATCTTTAAGTAAACCTCGTTATGTGACATCGTTTGAAAACATTCGTCCAAAATCGTTCAATCGTTCAAATCGTTCAATAGTCCGTGTTTTAATTGTGAAATACAACTTTTGGTCGTTCTTTAAAGAATACATTCAAACCTGTGTGACTCGATATACCACCCATGTGGTATCTTTAATAGGCCCCGAAAGACCTCTTTAACAAGACTGACAAACCAACACATGATTTGTTAATCAGAAAACAGTTTCTGTCGTTACCCACATTACCCACCAAAGGGATAGTCTGTGACAACCCGAACTTTTGCACGAATAAACACAGATTTCGTATGATATAGTATTGTGTTAGAATAATCTTATTGTTAATAAGGATCATGATAATAAAGTTAGGGTGAATTCCTATGATAGCAATCTGTTATGATCTGATTTAGGAATGGTTATGATGTTAACTGATATGGATCGATAGCGTATAGTCGCATGTTATTGTTGATAATCAGATTATGTGATTAATATAAACGCCATGTAAATTGTGATGATTATTTTGAGTGAATTAATGGTTGTTATCTATGGGTAGGGTTGATTATTATGAATTACAAATGACTTAGGATGTGGGGTTCATGATTTTGGGTTGTATGATAAAGTATCCTTGGATTACGCATATTGATGATATAACTGTTAGATGATGAATTGTAGAATGATGGTTAGGGTTGATGTAATTATATGGAAAGTTGTTATTTGATTTTGTGGGTGAAAATGAAACGGTTATGGATGTGATGATGTGCCCTTGAATCACGAATGGCTATCGGTTGACCAAGTAACTACTTGGTCAGTCGCACAGTGGAACAACCCAATCCGCTAATCGCATGCCTTGAACAAACACCTCTAGTCGCACACTTGCATGAGTCGCACACCCCTTTTTGGTCGCACAAACTGAACTTAGTCGCACACCTTTAAACGGGTCGCACAATATATTGGGCCACCTACTGGATTGGACCAGATGGTATAATGAATCGCACAACCGAAAGAGCTGCATAAAAGTTTTGGGTCGCACATTTTGGGAAGGTCGCACACCCTGTGTGGGCTGTTCCCAGGTGGGCCGCATATTCTTAAGGGCCTCAAATCTCTTTGGGTTGTGTGATATCATTAGACCGATTAGTAGTGTAATTAACAGTTAATATGTTTATGTGAAATATGAACCTGAATGTGATCTGAATACGTGCTATGTGATTATTATGGATTGTTGTGTGGCACGATTACTTGTTACGACTTGCATATTGACATGTGTTTTGTGACAACCATTCTCTGTAAATGATGAAAAATGTAAAACAATATCAATTATCAATGAAACGATGTGTTTTGGTGTCAATATTTGTGTATTTGTGTATTTGTGTTTGACGATTTACGTTTTGATTCTAGTTTCGATTTCAAGCTTTAAATCGCTTCTTGGAAAGTTATACGCAAACTGATCCGTAAACGTAATCAGTTTAATGCGAAAAACACTCCGGAACAGTGACATAGGCTTAACATACCTTAAATAAACTTTACATAACTTAGAAATAAGTTTTGAAGGTTTTGGTATGCCAAAATCAAGTTTATTCGATCACAAGGACTATTTGCGACAAACTGCAAAAGTCTGCCGATTCGTATAGTAACGAACAATCCAAAACATGATCATAAGCTAAACATACCCTAAATATCCTTTACATATTTTAGAAATAGGCTTTTAGGGGATAGGTATGCGAAAATAAACTTATTTGATCAATAGGGACTAAAAGCGTCAAAAATTGCATAAGTTTGCATTTACGCGCATATCTTACGTTCTGAACATATCCGGATATCCAAAAATTTTGGTAATCATTAAAATACTTTATTTTAGTGATTGGAATGAAAAATTAGGCGGCGAATCGTACTTTGGATCGTTTTCGCGTCCGTTCGAGTTTTCGTCGTAATTAACCGAATAACGCGACCGTACGACCAAACGAGCCGACTTCTGAGATGTTTTCATGCATATTTTAAGTTCCCTATGCTTTAACTTCATTGTGGAGCCTTGAAATGGGGTTAACGGGGCTTAAACGCATCGAAAAACAAGTTTGGAGCATGCAGGGACTAAAACTGCCAAAACCTGAAACTTCTAGCTGACAAGCCAGGCGTGTCGCGACAGGTGAGCCTGTCTTTGTCACGAGTCGCCTGGGCTACCTCTGTGTAGAATTCAGTTTTCAGTAAACAGCAGCAGTTCCTTGGTTTTTAGACATGGTTTTTCAATTCTATGAGCTGGTTTATGTGTTCCCCAAGCTGCCCAATCAAGGATTAACAAGTGTATGGCCAAGATCAAGTCTCATAACACATGGAATGATCCAATTGATCCAATATTTCTATAAATAGTCTTGGGATTTCACTTTGTTCCTTTCTCATTCATCTCAAGTTCTGCTCTAAGTGGAAGCTATCACTTGTTGAAGGCTTCATACCTGAGTTTTCTTATTCTATCTTCAAGCTTGGACCCTTTGTAAGCTTCTTTCATGCTTGTTTATGCTTTTCAAGCATGAAAGTCAAAAAGTGTTTGACTTTCTACTTTGACCACGATTTGGGCAAGTCAAATTTCAATCGAACTTTGCAACGTGAGCGTAATCACGATGGTTATAGTCCCTTGTGACTATACCTACTGATTATCACGTCGATTAGTCGAAGTGACGAGTCAAAGTTTCGGTCAAAATGCCGATTATGCGCATTTTGCGACGAAACTATTTTCGGGTATCAAAACACTTTGTTTTGATATCAAACTGGTTTTCTAACTTAGTTAAACATGTTTTAGCATGTTTAACTCGTCACTTTTAGTCTAGTGCTTGTATAGGTTCGTAAGTCACGCGGTCTTGACAACCGCTTTGACTTTGGAACCCGACCTATTTGGTCGATCGTTAGGATCCGACCAAACATATCATGTGACCATAGTTGTATAGGGAATAACCATCCGAGGTTATTCCTTATGGTCACTTAGTTTGATTAGTTGTATGATATGAAGTTTATATGCCTTAGGAAAATGACCAAAATGCCCTTTTCATGCATAATTTGATTTTAAGCATATGTAACTTAATTTTTGTCACTTAAACTGATTATACAACATATTCAAACATGTTAGGGCATATAATACTTGTCATAGGACTAGTTAGGCGTCTCGAACGCGCATTCACGGGAACGATGCGTTAAAGTAGCGTAAGCTACCTTAATGGGTCATAACGGATCATAAGCACTTAGGATAGGTTCCGATTTACGATGTAGGCTTTGTCAACACCATATCACATGAGTTCCAATGCTCATTTGGTTTACGAGATCTCATTCTACCCGATTTTCCGATTTAGGTGTCGATTTATTAACATAACGATCCGATTACTAGGTGCTACTTGATTTCCTTGGTTGAACGATTATGAACGATTTGAATGATTTGAACTATTTGGAACGATTTGAACGATTTAAACAAAGGAACGATGGTCTATAACATGAACGAGGTAAACGATTTAAACGATGGGTTTTTGGTATGTGATTAGATAACGGGACGGGTTTAATGTGATAAAAGCATGGTAGATACGTCGCTGGTACTTCTTATGTAAGTTCTTTTATCATATTACATACCGTGGCGTTATTTAGTTCACTTGGATGAACGATTTTAAAAGATGTCACGCAAGGATGATTACTATACGATATAAACTATACGAGTTTTATTACAAGAACGATTTACAAATTCGAATTACATGAACAAATGTTTTGGGTTAAGATTCATGGCATCAAGGTTTTATAAACTATAACCAACTTGTTTCGAGTTGGTTATTCATATTACAATACAAACATTTTACAAAACAAGGTTTTCTAATATCGATTCATGTAGTTGTACGAGTTATTGCAACATGTATATGAGCCATGAATCTGACACTCTCACAAAACCTATGTGCTCGCCAGCATTTCTTTGCTGACTTTATTTTCACGTATGTTTCAGGTCGTGTTGTTTGATGATGTTGATTGTGACTAGGATGCCTGCTCACATAGGACCGGACAAGGCCTTAGTGACTAAATAACAATGATAGACGATGTGGTTGTGTTTTATCTTTAATTTCAAGACAATGTAAATGGATAATATTTAAATAAAACGAAACTTTTTAACCCATGTGTTGTGAAACAAAAATTCTGTTGCTCCACTCCCCGACGTTTCCGTCGCGGTTTGTTGTTTTACGAGGTCGGGGTGTGACAGAAGAGTTGGTATCGGAGCTCATGGTTATAGGGAATTAGGTTATTAGCAATGCTCTGACCTAGACTATAACTTTTCTAGGACCCTAATGCGAGTTCACTTGCGTTTAGATTCTAAAACAATACCGTCACCTATCTTTAGGTGATAACCGCAACAAGAACATAATAACAAATCCACTTTGAAAATCAATCATCTATTCGTAGATGATTTATTATAAGGTTTTGAACCTTCAAAGTTTTCAAAATCTCGTCAAAGTTTGGGTCTAGATAATGTAAACACGTGCAATCTGGATGGGTGGGTGCCCGTATCCTGAGTTTTCTGTCTAAGGCTAGAGTGTTCGTACAAATCCACATAATCGGACCAATCACTCTTACCTGGGAACTCTTGGGGTGAGTTTCCACTTATAGTCTAAAGCATGTCTTTGCGATACATTATGTTGACCCATTTACTTTGATTAGTCATTGTGTATCGTTTGTTTGTTCGAGGTAACGAACGAATGATCGCCTTCCTTATGTTTCGTCGATGTTTTCAATACCTCCTTTGTTTATCCAATTGTCAATCTCACTCGTTTCTCATGTTTCCTTGCTCTTTTTAGAATATGCCACCTGGACGTGATCTAGAACAGGATGCTGCACTCGCAGCCCTTGTCGCTCAGCAGATGGCTGCTGTGATTCCGAACCTAATAACTCAGATTAATCAAGTGAACAATAATAACAACAACAATGCTCAGTGTGGTTTCAAAACATTTAATACGACAAAACCACTGAAGTTTTCTGGGTCTCAAGGAGCAACTGTGCTCCTACAATGGTTCGTGAGTCTGGAAAGCACCTTTAGACATGTTCAATGTCCGAATAAGCGAAAGGTTGAGTTTGCCTACAGTGTTTTCGAGAAACGTGCGCTAACATGGTGGAACGATGTAATGCGAGATAGGGGTGCTGATGTGGCTTTGGCACAGACTTGGGAAGAGCTGCGGGCTCTCATGATGAGGGAGTTCTGCCCTCGACATGAAATCAGGGCATTGGAATGAGAGTTCGACCATTTGAAACATGTTGGGGGAGAACACCGTGCGTATATGGATCATTATGAGGAGCTGAGTTTATTGTGTTCTACTATGGTTACCCCGTTGGAGAAATCGATCGAGAGGTATATAGATGGTCTGCCTGATTCTATGCAAGACATAGTACTAGTAACCCTACCACTGTTCGTCAGGCTATCGAACTGGCTGCAACCCTAACTGAGTCGCAGGTCAGGAAGAGTAAACTTACCCGTAAGGGTGACAAGAAGCAGTCAACTGACACCACACAAGACAAGGGTAAGGGTAAGAAGGAAGGTGAGTCGTCGAGGAGGTCAAGGAAGCGCAAGGCTTCCCAAAATTTTACTGTTACCAATCAGAACGCTCAGAACCCACCAACACAGCCTCCTGCCAAGAAACAGTATGCTGGTACTACACCTCACTGTAATCGGTGCAACGGTCATCATGCGACTCAGCAATCTTGTAAACAGTGCACCACTTATGGTAAAATTGGCCACACGGCCAACATTTGTCGATTGGGTCCGAATCAAGCTGCTTAGAATCCAGCACAAGCTCTAGATCAGGGAAACGCTGTTAGATTCCCACCTGGCTCATGTTATAACTACAGAGAGATGGGTCACTTCCGAAACAACTGTCCGAAACTGGCAAACACGAATGCAAACGCTAATGCAAATCCCGCTCATGGACGAGCATACAATCTGAACGCTAACGAGGCTCGTGCTGACAACGTGGTTGTTAACGGTACGTTCCTTGTTAACCATCAACCTGCATCTGTTCTTTTTGATTCTGGTGTGCTGATAGAAGTTTTGTATCATTATCATTTGAGCCCTAACTTGCGATGCCAAGAACTAAACTAAGGAAACCCTTATTTGTCGAAGTTGCTACTGGTGAACCTCTTGTACTCGATTCTGTGATTTACGATTGTCAGTTGAACCTTGATAACCATCTTTTTCCTATTGATCTCATACCGATGCAACTTGGAAGTTTCGATATTATCATAGGAATGGATTGGTTAACTAAGTATCATGCTGAGGTGGTTTGTCTCGATAAGATTGTTCGTATTCCTCTTTCGTCTGGTGAAGTTCTAGAGGTTCATGGTGAGAAACCATCTGGTGGTTTGAAACTCATGTCGTGTACTAGTGCCCAAAGTTATTTACGAAAAGGATATGTGGCCTTCCTGGCACATGTCACAGAGGAGAAAGACAAGAATAAGTGTATTCAAGATATTCTGATTGTACGAGATTATCCAGAGGTGTTTCCTGATGAACTGCCTGGTTTGCCTCCAGTTCGTCAAATCGCGTTTCATATTGATCTTGTACCTAATGCCAACCCGATTGCTAAAGCACCATGTCGTCTTGCACCGTCTGAGATGCAAGAGTTATCAAAACAGCTTCAAGAGTTATCTGATAAAGGATTCACCCGTCTGAGTTATTCACCTTGGGGTGCTCCCGTTTTATTTGTTAAAAAGAAAGATGGATCTTTCCGTATGTGTATCGATTATCGTGAGCTTAACAAGCTTACCATCAAGAATCGATATCCCCTACCATGAATTGATGATCTCTTTGATTAGCTGCAAGGTGCTACATGTTTTTCTAAAATTCATTTGCGTTCTGGGTATCATCAGCTTCATGTACTCGAAGAAGATATTCCCAAAACTGCTTTCCGTACGAGATATGGTCACTACGAGTTCACTGCCATGCCTTTTGGTTTGACGAATGCCCCAGGTGTTTTCATGGACTTAATGAATAGGATCTGTAAACCTTATTTAGACAAGTTCATCATTGTATTCATTGACGACATTCTTATTTATACGAAGTCTCGAGCCGATCATGAACAACACCTTCTTCTGACAATGGAACTCCTAAAGAAGGAACGACTCTTTGCCAAATTCTCCAAGTGTGAATTCTGGCTTAAGGAAGTTCAGTTTTTGGGTCATATTGTTAACGAGCAGGGTATTCATGTGGATCCTTCTAAAATTGCTGCTATTAAGGATTGGAACACACCTACGACTCCCACAGAAGTTCGCTCTTTTCTTGGTCTTGCTGGTTATTTTTAACGATTTATTTTGAACTTCTCGAAGATCGCGGTTCCTCTTACTGCTTTGACTCAAAAGAATAAGCCTTTTGAGTGGGGACCCAAACAAGAGGAATCTTTCCAAACACTAAAACGAAAACTCTGTGATGCTCCTGTCTTATCTTTTCCTGAGGGAAACGATGATTTTATTGTCTATTGTGACGCGTCGAATCTAGGCCTTGGTTGTGTTCTCATGCAACGAGGTAAAGTTATAGCTTATGCATCAAGACAATTTAAAATTCATGAGAAGAACTACACCACTCATGATCTTGAGTTAGGTGCAGTGGTTTTTGCTCTAAAAATCTGGAGACACTATCTCTATGGCACGAAGTGTGTGGTTTTCACAGACCACAAAAGTCTCCAACACATTTTCAATTAGAAGGAGCTAAACATGAGACAACGACACTGGGTTGAACTCTTGAACGATTACGATTGCGAGATTCGCTACCATCCTGGTAAGGCGATTGTTGTAGCCGATGCGCTAAGTCGAAAGGAACGAGTCAAACTTCATTTTGTACAAACTCTATCTGATATCCAATCACGTGTCTCTCAAGCTCAACATACCTGTGTTACAGAAGATTTGATGAGTAAGGAATTACCACGTTAACTAGAGCTTAAACTAGAAGCAAAGGACGATGGGTTACTCTATTTCAAGAATCGTTTGTGGATTCCAAAACAAGACGATCTTCGCACTTTAGTGATGGACAAATCTCACAAGTCTTGATATTCTATCCGTCCTGGTGCTGACAAAATGTACAAGGATCTTCGTACTCAGTATTGGTGGCCTGGTATGAAGAAGGATATTGCTTTGTATATATCGATATGCCTAACTTGTCTCAAAGTCAAGGCTGAACATCAACAACCATCTGGTTTGCTTGTACAACCAGAGATTCCGGTTTGGAAATGGGAGAACATTGCGATGGATCTCATCACTAAGTTACCGCACACATCTAGAGGTCATGATGCCATCTGGGTAGTCATTGACCGTCTTACGAAGTCAGCTCACTTTACACCGATTCGCGAGGATCTATCTACTGATAAACTTGACACGATTTATGTTGATGAGATTGTATCTCGACATGGTGTTCCTTTGGATATCATATCTGATCGTGATGCTCGATTTTCATCTCACTTTTGGAAAACCATGAAATCTGCTATGGGAACTCAACTAAATCTGAGCACTGCTTATCATCCCCAAAAAGATGGACAATCTGAGAGGACGATACAAACACGCTTAGAGCATGTGTGATAGACTTTGGAGGTAATTGGGATTCTCATATTCCGTTGATCGAGTTCTCATATAACAATAGTTATCATGCTAGCATTAATATGGCACCGTTTGAAGGTTTATATGGTCGAAAATGTCGTTCACCTGTCTGTTGGAATGAGACCGGTGAAGCTCAGCTAACTGGACCTGAGCTCATTCTGGAAACGATAGATAAAATCAAGAAAATTCGCGATAATCTTCTGACAGCAAGAAGCCGTCAAAAGACTTATGCGGATATGCAACGCAAGCCCTTGGAATTTCAAGTTGGAGACCATGTCCTACTCAAGGTATCCCCTTGGAAGGGAGTGGTGAGATTTGGAAAGAAAGGAAAACTTGCAACACGATACGTTGGACCATTTAAGATTGTTGAAGAATCAGAAAGGTAGCCTATCGACTAGAGCTACCTCCTGAACTTGGGAATATTCACCCAACTTTCCACGTGTCCAATTTACGAAAGTGTTTAGCCGATGCTGATCTTCACATTCCACTCGACGAAATTCAAGTTGATGACACGATGCACTTTGTAGAAAAACCTGTGGAGATTATGGACCGTGAAGTCAAGCGATTAAAGAACAAGCGAATACGATTTGTCAATGTTCTCTGGGAGTCCAAACATGGCCCAGATATTACATGGGAACGTGAGGACCAAATGAAGGTGAAATATCCACATTTGTTTTCACAAGTTTCCTCTAGTTAAAAATTCGGGACGAAATTTCCTAAAGTAGGGGAGACTGTGACAACTGTGCTCTGTAAACGATGCACAATGTAAAAAATATCAATTATCAATGAAACGATGTGTTTTGGTGTCAATATTTGTGTATTTGTGTTTGACGATTTTACGTTTTGATTCTAGTTCGATTTCAAGCTTAAAATCGCTTCCTAGAAAGTTATACGCAAACTGATGCGTAAACGTAATTAGTTTATCATGACAAACACACCGAAATAGTGACATAGGCTTAACATACCATAAATAACCTTTACATAACTTATAAATAAGTTTTGAAGGGTTTGGTATGCGACAATCAAGTTTATTCGATCACAAGGACTATTTGCGACAAACTGTGAAAGTCTGCCGATTCGTATAGTAACGAACATTCTGGAACATGATCATAAGCTAAACATACCCTAAATATCCTTTACATAGCTTAGAAATAGGCTTTGAGGGGATCGGTATGCGAAAATAAACTTATTTGATCAATAGGGACTAAAAGCGTCAAAAAGTGCATAAGTTTGCATTTACGCGCATATCTTACGTTTTGAACATATCCGGACATCCAAAAATTTTGTAATCAGTAAAATATTTTATTTTAGTGATTGGAATGAAAAAATTACGCGGCGAATCGTAATTTGGATCGTTTTCGAGTCCGTTCGAGTGTTCATCGTAATTAACCGAATAACGCGACCGTACGACCAAACGAGCCGACATATGAGATGTTTTCAAGCATATTTTAAGTTCCCTATGCTTTAACTTCATTGTAGAGCCTTGAAATGGGGTTAACGGGGCTTAAACACATCGAAAAACAAGTTTGGAGCATGCAGGGACTAAAACTTCCAAAACCTGAAACTTCTGGCTGACAAGCCAGGCGTGTCGCGACAGGTGAGCCAGTCTCTGTCATGAGTAGCATGGGCTACCTCTGTGCAGAATTCAGTTTTAAGCAAACAGCAGCTGTTCCTTGGTTTTTAGACATGGTTTTTCAATTCTATGAGCTGGTTTATGTGTTCCCAAGCTGCCCAATCATGGATTAACAAGTGTATGGCCAAGATCAGGCCTCATAACACATGGAATGATCCAATTGATCCAATCTTTCTATAAAAAGTCTTGGGTTTTCACTTTGTTCCTTGCTCATTCATCTCAAGTTCTGCTCTAAGTTGAAGCTATCACTTGTTGAAGGCTTCATACCTGAGTTTTCTTGTTCTATCTTCAAGCTTGGACCCTTTGTAAGCTTCTTTCATGCTTGTTTATGCTTTTCAAGCATGAAAGTCAAACAGTATTTGTCTTTCTGCTTTGACCATGATTTGGTCAAGTCAAACTTCAATCGAACTTTGCAACGTGAGCGTAATCACGATGGTTATAGTCCCTTGTGACTATACCTACTGATTACCACGTCGATTAGTCGAAGTGACGAGTCAAAGTTTCGGTCAAAATGCCGATTATGCGCATTTTGTGACGAAACTATTTTGGGTTATCAAAACACTTTGTTTTGATATCAAACTTGTTTTCTAACTTAGTTAAACATGTTTTAGCATGTTTAACTCGTCACTTTTAGTCTAGTGCTTGTATAGGGTCGTAAGTCAAGCGGTCTTGACAACCGCTTAGACTTTCGAACCGAACCTATTTTGTCGATCGTTAGGATCAGACCAAACATATTATGTGACCATAGTTGTATAGGGAATAACCTTCCGAGGTTATACCTTATGGTCACTTAGTATGATTAGTTGTATGATAGGTAGTTTATATGCCTTAGGAAAATGACCAAAATGCCCTTTTCATGCATAATTTGATTTTAAGCATATGTAACTTAATTTTTGTCACTTAAACTGATTATACAACATATTTAAACATGTTAGGGCATATAATACTTGTCATAGGACTAGCTAGGCGTCTCAAACGCGCATTCGCGCGAACGACGCGTTAAAGTAGCGTAAGCTACCTTAGTGGGTCATAACGGGTCGTAATGATTTAGGATAGGTTCTGATTTAGGATGTAGGCTTTGTCAAAACCATATCACATGAGTTCCAATACTCATTTGGTTTACGAGATCTCATTCTACCCGATCTTCCGATTTAGGTGTCGATTTATTAACATAACGATCCGATTACTAGGTGCTACTTGATTTCCTTGGTTTGACCGAGCTTTGTTAGTTCGTTTAATCGAGGATACTTTGCACTTCAATGTGAGTACATAGTTCCCCTATTTTACTATTTTCAATTGTTTTGGGGTGATTTATATGTGTTAAATGATTTTCGACGATTTTAGAAACGAATACTATGGTTTTTATTTAACACAACGATTTCGATAATGTGAACGAACTTGTTGGGACGTAATTACATAACGAATGACATTCATTAGCTTTGGCCGAGCCGACCAGTAGTATGTTATGGTACCATAGGATCTGACAAATCCCGTTATCAAACTATCGCCATGGTTATGTGTGGGGGATATGTAGGTAACGACAAAACCTGATGATTGTTAATTTACCCTTTGGTGGTTTGTTAATACGAGTTGAACGATGGACGAGTTGCGAAGGTTTGAATGTATTCAACAAGACGACCAAAAGTTAGTTTTATTAAAACAAGAACTATTATGAACGATTGAATGATTTGAACGATTTGGAACAATTTGAACGATTTAAACAAAGGAACGATGGTCTATAACACGAACGAGTTAAACGATTTAAACGATGGGTTTTTGGTATGTAATTAGATAACGGGACGGGTTTAATGTCATAAAAGCATGGTTGATACGCCACTGGTACTTCTTATATATAAGTGCTTTTATCATATTACATACCGTGGCGTTATTTAGTTCACTTGGACGAACGATTTTAAAACGATGTCACGCAACGATGATTACTATACGATATACACTATACGAGTTTTATTACGAGAACACTTTACAAATTCGAATTACATGAACAAATGTTTTGGGTTAAGATTTGTTGGTCCATGCGTCTGTCGATTTCATCTTGTATCGAGTCTTGTACTAGATTGTACAGATCAGGGCACGTTATACGAGGAAACTGTAAAAAATAGGAGATAGGGTAATTTCGCATGAAATTATAGAAGTATAATTTCGCATGAAATCATCATGTAATTTCACATGAAATTACATGTAATTTCACACAGAATTATATTTCGTGTGAAATGTGATTTCTTTTGTACTAGTTCATGCAAAATTAGCAGCCTATAAATACCCTTAGTGTCTTGTCATTTGGTACGAAATTACGAAGGTGTATTCCGGAGCCGAAGTGCTGCCGAAGTGTCTATTCGCTGTAAAACTTTGTCAAATCAATCAGAAAGACAATTAAAGTGAATATCTAGCTGAATAGAACTCGATATGTCTGTTTCCGCCTTTCATATTAAGTAGAACGCCTCTGAACGACTCGTTTCGGTGTAAAAAACGATCCTACAAGATTCATGGCATCGAGGTTTTATAAACTATAACCAACTTTTTTCGAGTTGGTTATTCATATTACAACATAAACATTTTACAAAACAAGGTTTTCTAATATCGATTCATGTAGTTGTACGAGTTATTGCAACACGTATACGAGCCATGAATCTGACACTCTCACAAAACCTATGTGCTCGCCGACATTTCTTTGTTGACTTTATTTTCACGTATGTTTCAGGTGGTGTTGTTTGATGATGTTGATTATGACTAGGATGCATGCTCACATAGGACCGGACGAGGCCTTAGTGACTAAATAACTATGATAGACGATGTGGTTGTATTTTATCTTTAATTTCAAGACAATGTAAATGGTTAATATTTAAACAAAACGAAACTTTTTAACCCATGTGTTGTGAAACAAAAATTCTGTCGCTCCACTCCCCGACATTTCCGCCGCGGTTTGTTGTTTTACGCGGTCGGGGTGTGACATGTTTTACCTGTATGCTCTTGTGTAACGTGTATAAAGACTATGCGATTATGTGTATACGAAACTGATTTGTCATTGGTAACCACATTAGGATTTGGTTGATTAATATGGAACAAGTAACATAATATACCGAGCAATCAAAGGTTAGTTCACTGCTCTTTTTCAAGCATGCATCCCAGGGATGGACATTTGGTAAATATTCCGGGGAGGAATATTGGGTAATGGGTTTGACTGGAATGTTAAACCAGAATGTTGGATAATACACTCATTTTCTATCACTTAAGTCCCATCTACTACCGAATTAGTTGCCGGGGAGGCAACTGGGTATTTAGTTGATAGCGCTATTAGGTTTGGCACCCTCACACCGTACCGGTGAGGACGGGCGTGAACTAATTACCTTAACCACTCGACCAATGTCTGATAGAGCATTGGGGAAGGGCAAACAAACTGGAGCCATCTTGCGGTATCGAGTTATTATCAACATTGTTTTTGGAATTGCTTCTGAACTGAACTAAACTTTTGGCAGCAAAACAAGTAACACGATTTTTGGTAAACAAAACTGTGAACTCGCCAGCGTTATGCTGATACACTTTTCTGCATGCTTGAAGGCCTATAGGTACATATAATTGGAACTTGCTGTCTGGGATGCTGGAGTTGTCGTGGGTCGAGATACGTGGAATCACGAGACAAGTCTAGTGGCTTTCATACATTTGATTTATAAAATACTTGACTGATGATTTATGCTTCCGCTGAACACGTTGAGTTATTTGAGTTATATATACTGTTTTGTAATACTTTATTTAAATAATTGAAAGTTTTTATTTTGAAATCTTATTATAAGTTCAATGTGATTGGTCGCTAGATCCTGGTACGTCACACGCCTCGCGGGGGTTTCCGCATGTGGTATTTTGGGGGTGTGACATAGTCCGATAACGGGATTTGTCAGATCCTATGGTACCATAACATACTACTGGTCGGCTTGATCATAGTTAATGAATGTATTCGAATGTCTTTCGACTAACGCCACAACAAGTTCGTTCACATTATTGAAATTATCGTGTTTTATATAAACCATAGCATTTGTTTATGAAAACATGAAAAGCATTTAGCACATATGAGTCACCCCAAAACAATTGAAACCATAAAAGAGAGGAGCTATTTACTCACTTGAGATTGCAAGTATCCTTGATTAAGTGACCTAACAAAGCTCGGGAAATCAAGGAATCAAGTAGCACACAGTATGGAATCACTATGTTAATAATCGAGGCCTAAATCGGGAGATAGGATAGAATGGGCTCTTGTAAACCAAATGAGTGTTGGAACTCAGGTGATATGGTTTAACAAAGCCTACATTCTGATTTAAAACCTATCCTAACGTTATGACCCGTTAAGGTAATTTACGATACTTTAACGCGTCATTTGCGCAAATGCGCGTTCGGATGGCCTAACTAGTCCTATGATAAGTATTATATGCCTAAACATGTTTAATAATGTTGCATAATCAGTTTAAGTGTCAAAAACTTGGTTACATATGCTTAAATTCAAATTATGCACAAAAAGGGCATTTTGGTCATTTTTCTAAGGCATATAAACTACCTATCATACAACTAATTAAACTAAGTGACCATAAGGTATAACCTCGGAAGGTTATTCCCTATACAACTATGGTCAAAAAATATGTTTGGTCGGATCCTAATGATCGACCGAACGGGTCGGGTTCGAAAGTCTAAGCGGTTGTCGAGACCGCTTGACTTACGACCCTAAATAAGCACTAAACTAAAAGTGACGAGTTAAACATGTTAAAACATGTTTAACTAAGTTAGAAAACTGATTTGGTATCAAAACAAAGTGTTTTGATACCCGAAAATAGTTCCGTCGCAAAATGCACAAAAACGTGCATTTTGACCGAACCTTTGACTCATCACTTCGACTAGTCAACGTGGTAATCAGTAGGTATAATCGCAAGTGATTATAACCATCGAGATTACGCTCATGTTGCAAAGTTCAATTGAACTTTGACTTGACCAATTCATGGTCAAAACCGAAAGTCAAACGGTAGTCAAACTATTTGACTTTCAGCTTGTAATTGCTGAAATAAATGAACTAGCCATGAAAGAACACTTAAAAGTGCTCTAAGGCTTGAAAATGAACTAGAAAACTCAGGTAGAAGGCATCCAAAAGATGGTAGGCTTCACTTAGAGTTCAAGAGTGAAGAATGAGCAAATAAGCAAGGAAAATGGGCAGATTTGAGGGGGTTTATATAGTTTTTGAGAGGCCCTAAGATCATGACAAGTGGATTCTGTGATGCCCAAGTAATCATCTTATTCCTACAAGTGTGTGGTTGAGAATTAAAGCCTTGTTTAACACTTAAAAGCGCCCACAATATTGAAAAACTATGAATAAAAACATGTGTAGTAAGCTGAATTCAACATTATGACCAAATGTAGGCATCGCATCGCGTGATGGCAAACACCCTCAGGCGTCGCGCAGCGCGAGGGCTCAGGCTAGACTTTCAGCATTTTGCAAAACAGGGCCCTGCACATTTCGAAGTGCATTTTTGACGCGTTTAACCCCTGTTAACCCATTTTCAAGGCTCTACAAGGATGATAAAGTATAGGAGACTTGAAATATGCTCGGAAACATCATGGATGTTGGTTCGTTTGGTCGTATGGTCGCGTTTCTCGGTTAATTACGACGAAACTCGAATGGACGAGAAAACGATCCAAATTGCGCGACGAATGGTATTTTTGCATTTCCATCACTAAAATATAATATTCTAGTGATTACAAAAATTTTTGGAGGTCCGGATATGGTCAGAACGCGAGATATGCGCGTAAATGTAAACTTTCGCAGTTTTGATGCTTTTAGTCCCTATGATCAAATAAGCGTATTTTCGCATACCGAACCCCTAAAAACTTATTCCTAAGATATGTTAAGGGTATTTAGGGTATGTTTAGATTATGATCTTGTTCCAGAGTGTACGTTGCTATACGAATTGGCAGACTTTTGCAATTTGTCGCAAATAGTCCCTGTGATCGAATAAACTTGTTTTTGCCATACTAAACCCTTCAAAACTTATTTCTAAGTTATGTAAAGGTTATTTAAGGTATGTTAAGCTTATGCCACTATTCCGCAGTGTATGTCGCGTTAAACTTATTACGTTTACGTAACAGTTTGCGTATAACTTCCAGAAAAGCTTCTTGAGAGTTTGGAATCATACGAAATTTGATATGTGTACTTGTCACATGTAATTCTACAAATCTCGAGAATAAAATACAAGATTTCATTGGATTCATAATTGTATGATGATCGTAATGGCACAATTATCACACAAAACCCTCTCTAAATATCTAACGTGTTATCATCAATTTCATATTTTATTTATGGTTTTTTTTGTAATGTTTAAAAAAAGCCTGTTATTACTATTTGGGCATGGATTTCATACTAAGGATCATCAATCCTGAGGCTGGACCTGGATCACGGATCCTTAATGGATAATGCAAGGATTCTGAGGATCAAGGATCCTTACTGTTGTTTATGTTTTTAACAATTGTTCCTTGTGTTTACGTTTGCAGGTATCTGTGGACGGAGTCATTGAGGGAATATCGGAGGAATATGGTATTTTTGGCACGTGCATGAGATTCATAACCATTGAGGAAGGTCGTGTGAAGGCTTGCGTGATCTTCGGATAGTTAGTTAGTAGGATTTTTCTTATTTCTTAAAGGGGTAACAAGCTCATTTTAGTTACACAACACCCTGTATTCAAACTCTCTGATCGACATCGGCAAACACACATACTTTCACACTAGAATTCATTATATTGAGCTTGTTATCATCCAAAGTTGTAACCTTTCTTGTTCAATATAGTTGATAGTGATAGTTTTCACTATCCGAGGTTTTTTATGCCGGAGATCATTAATTGATCAAGGGCTTTCTCCTCGTATAAATCCTTGTGTTCATTGTCATTTTCTTTCAATCATTGTTCATACATTTGTTCATCTAATCAAGCACTCAACCTCACAAAAATCAGATTTGGTTACATTATCCTTGTGTGATTTTTGACCAAAACAGTTTGGCACCCACCGTGGGGAAATTGGTGCTTCATCTTTGAAAAACATGTTCATTTCATTCATTCTTGTTCATTACCATTAACCACATGGTTTCTCAGGGAAAAACCTCTTCAAGCACCATCTCGGCGATCACTTCATCAAAGGGCATTCCACCATTGCCTCATGCTCCCATTGCATCTCAGAAGAATGCTGAGAATGCTGTGAAGAAGCCAACTCCCGTTTTCACAAAAGCAATACTGCTGTTTCTTCTTCTACACCTACTAACAGTGATCTTTACTCTTGATTTTGCAGATGAGAGGATACATGCAATAGTAGGATGAAACTAATGGCAGGATCCTTCGTAAGATTGATAAAATCAAGAAATTGAAGAAGTCAGCGGAGGATCACTCTCCATTGATGCCTAGGTCGTTGGATTTCACTACTCCACCAACAACTATCCAACATTCCAAAGCATCAGGTCTCCAGCATCAAGGAGGATCATCAAGTATGCAATATGGATCATCAGCTATGACGCAGGCTCAAGGATCCTACTTCCAGCCTTAAGGATCCACTTTTCAACATCAAGGATCCTTCTTCAGTTTGGGAGGATATATGGGAACTCTTTCATCTCAAGGATCCTACCCTCAGCATCAAGGATCCTCATCGCAGGTTCAAGGATCCATGGAATATCCTCGAAGACCTTCAGTACCAATGTATCCTGGATCCAATATCTTCCAGGATCAAGGATCCTCAGAGAGTCAACAACCCAGAAGTTCTGAGATTCATGTGGGAGACTTCATTCCCATGCTCTTGCACCAGAACTGCCTCACTTTGGATACACTTCTGGGGCTCCAATTCCAAACCAGTCAAGAGGTAACACTTTCAATACATCTTATGGTACTAATCATGGACTTATGCAGGAACGAGGAATCATTCAGGCCATGGCTAAGGAGTTTCAAAAGCTTATGGATATGATATGCAGTGTCCCAGGAGTGGTTAAACCCATTCCTGAGATTCCAGATAGAAGTAACAAGGTGTCTCGCTTTACACTACCCATATATAATGCTAAGATACCAAAACAGTTCCAGAAGAACATGTGGCACAATACAGGGAGAGAATGGAGATCAACCCTATTCCATATAGGTTAAAGGAAGCCTGTCTTTGCAAGGGTTTCGGATCCACATTGACTGGATCAGCTTTGAAATGGCTGCTAAGTCTTCCTCCTTATTCAATTGCTTCATTTTCTAATTTAGTTAACTTGTTCAATAGTCAATTTTCGTGTAGTAGGAGATTTGAACGGTTGACTAGTGATTTATATAGGATCGCCCAAGGTCATAATGAATCATTAAGGGATTATATAACTAAATTTAGTAGAGAATCTTTAGAAATCCCTAACTTAGATATTGCTACTGCTGTTGGAGCTTTTAAAATGAGTTTACTAAAAGATTCTCAATTCTATGTTGATCTTGTTATGACACCTTGCAGGAACCTAGATGAGGTAAGGAACAAGGCCCTTAGGTTCATCTGTTTAGAGGATGACAAAACAATCCAGGAGAGATTGTCAGGATCCTCAAAGTAAGACAAACAAGGATCCTATTACAAGAATAACAGATCTAAGTCATACACTAAACCTGACAACCAGAATGTGCATGCTGTGGAACAAGAGGAAGACGATGAGGATTATCCTCGTATCTCTGAATATTGTTTTGCTGCTGATAATAGTGAACTAATCCTTGCTATGCATAACTTAGGTGACAAAGCTAGATGGCCGAGGAAGAGTGACAAGCCAGCTGCTACCAAAGACAAATCAAAGTGGTGCGCTTATCATGAGGACTTTGGTCATCTCACAGATGAATGCATAACATTAAGGAAGGAGATTGGTTACCTTTTGAGCAAATGATACTTGAAGGAGTTATTTGGAAGGAAGAATTCCAAGATCCAGGATTCTGAAAAAGGTCCTGAGAAAGCTCCTCCTCCACTAGTTGATGCTCAAATCATCCACTTTATCTCCGGAGGTTTTGATATCTGTGGCACTTCATTCTCAGCTGCTAAGAGACATGCAAAGGAAACAAAGATGGAGAATGGGGACAGACCTATTCGAACTTCCATTCTTACCCAAGTGAAAGTCATATCCTTTGATGAGGATGACCGTGTGGACATACAGGATCCTCATCATAACGGTCTAGTGATTACATTGTTTATCTCTAACCATTTTGTTCGCATGATTCTCATTGATGAGGGAAGCTCGGTGAACATAATCTACTTGGATGTTCTCAAAAGATTGAACTTCCCTGAATCTGATATTGTCCCAAGATCGTCTGTCCTTGTGGGATTCAGTGGAGAGACAAAGAATACGTTGGGGCACATCAAACTTCTTATTATATAGAGGGAGTGAATTCTGTTCAAAAATTCTGTGTTATTGATTGCTTATCTTGCTGTAATGTTATCCTTTGCAGGCCATGGATACACGATATGAAGGCAGTCCCCTCAACATATCATCAATGTGTGAAGCTCCCTACTCCATGGGGTGTGGTAAAGATCGAAAATGATCAGCAAGAAGCAAAGAACTGCTACACTTCTTCAATGAAACCAGCCTTAAATCCTAGGGAAGCATAGAAATTAACGTATCCTCCAAGGGACGTCATGGAGGCAAGAGAGCAAGACCTCAAGGATATTCTATTGAACCCTGAGGATCTTGAATCCAAAATTTTTATAGGATCCGGGATCCTTGACAGTATTGAGCAGGATTTAATACCCTTCTTGAAAAGAAGAAAAACTACCTTTGCTTGGAAACATGAAGACATGACAGGTATATCTAAGGATGTTATTACTTACAAACTTGGTATTGACAGGTCTTTCAAGCTTATACATGCCAGAAAAGGAGGAAATTTGCACCCGAAATAAATGTCATTATCCAAGAAGAGGTAGATAAAATTGCTCAAGGAAGGTATGATCAGAGAGGTAAAGTATCCAAGATAGGTAGCCAATGTGGTACTTGTTCAGAAAAAGAATGGAAAGTGGAGGGTATGCGTTGATTTTACTGACTTAAATAAACCATGTCCTAAGGATCCTTTCCCTTTACCCCACATTAACTACATGGTGGATGCTACGGCGGGTCATGAGTTGTTAACTTTTATGGATGCTTCATCTGGATTCCAATAAATTCAGATGGAACCATCTGACCAAGAGGATATAGCCTTCATGACTCGCACTAGTATATATTGCTATATTGCTATGCCTTTTGGATTAAGAAATGTGGGTGCCACATACCAAAGGCTAGTGAATATGATGTTCAAAGAGTAGATTGGATATACAATGGAAGTCTACATAGACGATACGGTGGTCAAGTCCAAAAGAGCTAAGGATCACCTAAAAGATTTGGAAGAAGTATTTGATATCCTTGACAGATACAACATGAAGCTGAATCCTTCCAAATGCCATTTTGGAGTTAAAGATGGTAAATTTTTAGGATACATGGTGACAAAGAGAGGAATAGAGGCAAGTCCAGAACAAATCAAGGCCATTGTGAACATCAAGTCTCCTGCCAATGCTAAGGATGTGCAAAGGTTGACAGGAAGAATCATAGCCTTGAACAGATTCATCTCAAAGTCCTCAGAAAAGTGTGGTCAAACTCCATTCTCTTTAGTCTTTGGAGCTGAATCTGTGACCCTTACAGAAATGGTAGTCCTTACTACAAGAACAAGCATCCGTGATCCTGAAGGAAATGCTGAAAGCTTGACTAAAGACCTTGTTGGGATTGAACCCTACCAAAGGAACAGTTGATTAAAGCCAAAACTGGATCAGATCAGTGGATTCAGAATAAACAGTTGTTTGCATCAGTTTTCCCTCTTGAATGTGGCCTAACACCTGATGACCTCTATCTACTGCCCTTCTACAACAACTGCTGATCTTCAACAACTGATGAAGACTTAAAGACTGTTGGAGATGAAGCACTGATGCTCAATCTACTGTCATGGTTCAAGTACTGCTGAAGACACAGAGCACTGCTAGGAGTATAATAGTGGAATGAGAAGCAGTAGTTTAGTCTATCCTTTGTATTCATTGTAATCAGTAGTTGGTTAAGCAGTAGTTGTATAGATCAGTGGTTATAGGTTGGTAGGAGGTTAGATGTCACTTTCATGGTGATGTCAGCAAAGATGCTTCAGTGGTTTGTTCGGTACTATAAATTAAACAGTACCCTGTACTATTCTATTAGCTCTCTTCATCACAAGTCATTCTGTACGAACATTCACTGTGAGCTCAGGCTGAGGGGGAGATTGTATGCATGCATGAAGTGTAATTGAAGATTGTATTAAATATAATCATTCGATTCCATGTTAAACATGTTCTGCTTAAAACAATTCTCTCTTTGATTGTGTTGAAAGTTTATTCATCTATTTCCGCTGCAATTATTTATGATTCATCTTCAATCTTAGTTAAACAAACACAATCTTATAAAACTCAGATCCTAACAATTGGTATCAGAGCTAGGACAGTCAAACTTGATCTAACAATCATTTTGACGTAAAAGTTCAGCTCAAAATCGTTGATACTTTTAATTGTTCGTTTCATTGTAAAATAGAGTAAGGACTAATCACGTACAAATTTGATTATTCTGTACCTGAAAAACAACCAGAACGACGTCACAATCACAGGATGTTAATAACAACATCAGTTCACTCTTCAAACCACCTATGTTGAAGAGATCTGAATACAACATCTCGGAGTGAAGGATGGGTCACATCTTAGCTCAACAGAACACCGGATGTTGGAAGTCAGTTATCTTTGGACCACATGTTCCAATGGTGCCAAGTGCTGAGGATCTAAAGGTCATGGTTCCTAAGAAAACAGAGAACTATACTAAACAGGATTTTCAGAAAATTGAACTAGATGCCAAGGCATTTAGTATCGTTGCATCCGCACTACCAAATGAGATCTATGATGGGCTATTACACTGTAACATTGCCAAGAAATTGTGGGATGCACCGAAGGAACAGTTTGGGGGGACTGAAGAAGTGATTGAAAATAAAAGGGAAATTTTAAACCAATAGTATGAAACCTTTTGTCACATTAAGGGTGAATCATTAACACAACAATTTGAGCGATTCAACTATCTCATAAATGAACTAAAACTTGTTAAGGTTGAATTTGCTAATGCAACACAAAATAGCAGGTTTCTTAGGTCACTTCCTATTAAATGGGACAAAATTGCTTTTGTAACCAGGAATTCTGTTGGATTCAAAGATCTGACCCTAACCCAGCTTCATGGTAGACTCCTGACCTATGAAAGGGAGTTGAACAAGAAAAAGAAGTTAAAAGAGTCTGGAAAAGTTGCAGATGACTATTCATTTGGCAGCACTGCTCTTTTGGGTCAGGAAGAATCTGGTAGTAGTAAGGATCAGGGTTATGATCATTACATTGACATAACAGCTGGTGGAGCTTTTAATAACTCTGATTCTTACTCATCCAGTTATGCTTTTACAGCTAATGGAGAAAACCAGAATTCTGACAATCTGTGCTTTGAACTCAATGATCTCCAGCATTTTGAGCCAACTGATTTAGAGGAAATGGACATATTACACCAACTTGCACTGCTGAGTGTTAGAACCAACAAGTTTTACAAAAGGACAGGAGAAAATTCCTAGGGTTGCATGGGAATCTAAAAGTAGGGTTGGATAAATCAAAAATCAAATGCTACAAGTGCAACAGGTTAGGTCACTTTGCTAGAGAGTGTAGGAGTCAAAACAGTGGACCAATTATCACACACCCTTGCCCAAGACCACAAAATAACCAAAACACTGTGCAGTATTCCCAATATGCCCCTGCTGCCCATGTAAACACTGCTCATTATGCAAATCCTGGAACCCTTGTTCCTGTGCAGTATGTCCAAGCCACTGTTCCTCAAATTCAGTATGTCCAAGCCCCTGTCCCTCAGGTTCAAGTGCAACCAGTTGCACCTCAACAAGCTACACCGGTAGTGGTTCAACCAGATCAGCAAAGCTTATTCACTCAAGGCTTTGTTGACTGGAGTAGCTTTCATGATGAGCTAGGTGATGAAAACTTTGCACTCTATGCTACCAATGATGCTTCTAATGATGATTACTGTTTTGTAGCAATAGAGTCTATACCAGAAGGGCTGGAAGCTGAAGAAGGACAGTCAAATGAAGAAACATTGGATGAAAATGCTGAAGCAGTGGTTACTACTGTTGCTGGTTAAATACTATTGGGAGAAAATTCAGAACCCCTGTTGGAACCACTGTTTGACCCCTGGTCTGAAGAAGAAGAGAAGAAACAAGGTGAAAAAGAAGAGAAAGTGCCAGATGAGAAAGAACATGTCTATGATTGTGCTATGATGGCTGCAGCTAAGGTATCATCTCAGGTTCTTAAAAACCTTTGTTCAGACAAATGCATCATAGCATTTGCAAACATCAAAGAGGTGAATGAAAACCTTAGGGATAGAGTGTTAAATGATGAAGTACAATTTGAAAAGTCTTTAAAATAATTAAAAATCAAATTGTCTGAAAAAGATAATGAAATCTGCAGTCTCAAACAAGAGCATAGCATAACCAAGGACCAACTCCAGACCATGATAGAAAAATATCAAGTCAGTAAAAAGGAGTTGGAAACCACCCAGACCACTTGTGAAAAATGGGTGGAATCCTGCAAAGGTTATGAGATTATGCTTGAGAAACAACTTGAAAGCAATGTAAAATTTGGCATAGGGTTTAGAAAAAATGACCAAGTTGAAAACACTGCTGCAAATACCCACCAACAAGGATGGCCAAGAAGTTAAAATAACTGATAAACTTTGTAACAAGATCACTTTGGAAAGATCTGTGGGGTCCTCAACTTTTGAGGAGATTGAGAAATACCAATTCAAACCCACATGGTCTAATGAGTATGACATCCTTGAAAACTTCAAACCTATGGACTTCACAACTATAGATGGTGTCAAAGCTCCTAAGGCCAAGGTAATTCCTCTTAAGGACATCCCAACAGTGGTTTAAAACTCTGTTGCTAAGGAGTCTAAAAAGAAGTAAATAAGAGAAAATATTAAAAACTTGTTTTGTGACTTTTGTGAAAAGAAAAATCACTTGACCAAAGATTGTTTTCATTTAAAAGCTTATGATCTTAACAAAACAAATACCATTAGCAGCTGCACCATCTGTGGTAAAACAAACCATTCTACTCAGCAGTGTGTGTACCTAAAATCCTTTGAGGTCAAAAAGGAAGAGTACATTTCAAAAACACCAATGAGTTCATCAAAACCGCAAGTCAAGAAACAACCACTGTTTGTGCCAGTTCCAACAGCTATTACAAAACAGGTGAACCAAACCTCTGTTAAAAGAGAAGTTCAGGTGACTGATGCACCCCCTGCTAACCAATACCAAAGAGGTAAAGGTCAACCACCATACCCAAGGGTCCCACATGTTTATGAGGTTTACAAAAAGCCTTTTAAACCAAGAGTGAACAGGCATCCCTTTGGGTATCAACAGCTGATAGGACAGGACCCCCAACAGTGGTTAGAGAAAAACAGTTCTAAAACTGTCCAAACCCCTGAGCTAACCATTGTCCATCCACCTGTGCTTAACATAGACACTGTTGAGACCCCATCCAAAGCCTTATTGGCTTTGGAGACCCTCCTGAACTAATTATTTGCTTGATGTGGAGGGAGCTTCTGCATGCTTAGATAGTCTTCGGTATGTAGATAGTGGAGGGTCCAGGCACATGACTGGATGTAGAGCCCTACTCAAGGAATTCAAAACTCATGGAGGGGGTGATATATCTTTTGGTAATAATAGTAAAGGGAAGGTGATGGGATCTGGTACAGTACAGTCTGGAAATGTTAAGTTTGAAAATGTTAATCTAATAGACAATCTAAAATTCAACCTCCTTAGTGTCTCACAAATGAGTGATAAGGGCTATGGCTCATTCTTTACTAAGGATTGTTGTAGGATTGTTGGACCAGAAATGGTTAAACAGATTGAAGAAATAATAAAAAATGGAAAAACCCAACTTGTTGCTCAAAGGAGTGGCAATGTTTATGTAGTTGATCTGTCAAAAGAGAGCCCCAGGACTGATGCCTGTCTGTTCTCAGCTGCCTCTAACAAAGAGACAAAACTTTGGCACAGAAGATTGGGGCACACAAATCTCAAGACAATCACTGCTTTGTCAAAACCGGGATTAGTAAGAGGACTACCTCAAAAACTGTTCACCTGTCCTGAGCATTGTGTTTCCTGTTTAAAAGGAAAACAACATAAAAGCTCATTTAAGTCCATTGAAGAGTCCAAAATAACCAAGTGCCTGCAAATGCTGCGCATGGATCTGTTTGGCCCAGTCAAAGTCATGAGTCTTAAGAAGAATAGATATTGTTTGGTAATTGTAGATGACTTTTCTAGGTTTACATGGACTTATTTCTTACATTCCAATGATGAGACTGCAGGCATTCTGCAAGACTTTGTCAAACAGGTTGAAAAGCAGTTTGACTTGCTAGAAAAGTCTTCAGGAGTGACAATGGCACAGAGTTCAGAAATAGGGAGTTGGATGAGTTTTGTGTGTCAAAAGGAATTGTAAGGCAGTACAGCATTCCAAGGACACCAGAGCGAAATGGGGTTGTTGAGAGAAAGAATAGGACACAGATTGAGGCTGCAAGAACCATGCTTGCTGATTCAGGTTTGCCATTAACATTCTGGGTAGAGGCAGTAAACACTGCTTGCTATGTCCAGAACAGAGTTTTAATCAACCCTAGGCATCAAAAGACTGCCTATGAACTTCTGTATAAAATCAAACCATTGATCTCATACTTTAAAGTATTTGGCTGCCCATGCTTTATTTTGAACTTAAAAGACTCAATTTCAAAATTTGCAGCAAAAGTAGACACTGGATATCATTTGGGATACTCAACCACTGCTAAGGCCTACAAATTGTTTAACACCAGGACTAAGACAGTGGAAGAGACTTTGAATGTAAAGTTCAATGAACTTTCTTTAATGAAAATCTCTGCAAACCCTGCAGAATTGTTTGATCTTGATAAATTTACTTTTGAAAATGTTTATGTCAAGACTAACAGTGCAGGTCCATCTCAAAATCCTTCATCAGACAATGGGTATGAAGTGATCCTTCCACTACAAACCTTCAAATCCATTGCCAGAGCAGCAGATGTTCAAAACAGCTGTCAAAGCTCAACCAATGCTACATCAACAATTGTTGACCAAAGTAGCCCTTTAACCCCTGCTTCCACATCATCAAACACTGTTGACAAAGGTCCTCAAACAGTAGATAAATGTCAACATGTTTCCACAACAATTCCACCTATTCCTCCACCTCCATTTCAAGACACTGTTGGATCATCAAAGTCACCAACAGTTGTTAGCTCAGATGATTCACATCTGCAACCCTCACTATTAAATGCCATTGTTCCATACAAAGGAGATTTAATCTTCTTGAAGTCTCATCCACCAGACCAAATCATTGGCAACATCATTGAAGGGGTGCTCACAAGAAGTCAATCCCAAAACATCTGTGTTTTTGCTGGTTTTCTATCTCTCCATCAGCAAGTCAAGTACCAAGAGGCACTAAAAGACAACAGCTAGGTAGAGGCCATGCAAGAGGAGCTCCAACAGTTTAAAAGACAACAAGTATGGGAGCTTGTACCACTGCTAGAGGATGTGTGTCCTATTGGCACAAAGTGGGTCTTCAAAAATAAAACTGATGAAAGGGGCATTGTTGTCAAGAATAAAGCAAGGCTAGTTGTTCAAGATTTCAGACAGGAAGAGGGCATTGATTATGATGAAACTTTTGCCCCTGTAGCAAGATTGGAAGCTATTAGACTGTTCTTGGCCTTTGCTGTCAACCAAAACATAAAGGTGTTTCAAATGGATATCAAATGTGCATTCCTCTATGGTAAGATTCAAGAATAGGTATATGTTTATCAACCTCCTGGATTTGAGGATCCATTTTATCCAAATCATGTCTACAAGCTAAATAAGGCTTTGTATGGCTTGAAACAAGCACCTAGAGCCTGGTATGAAACTCTTTCCACCTTTCTTCTTTCCATTGGTTTCACAAGAGGTAAAATTGACAAAACATTGTTTTTAAAATGGAGAGGGAAAGACTTGATGATTATCCAAATTTATGTGGATGACATCATTTTTGGAAGCAAATGTTCTAAAATGCGTGAAGAGTTCAGACAACTCATGACAGCTGAGTTTGGGATGTGTCACGGCCCCGGACCCGGTTTTACCCGGTCCAGAAGCCGCGGGACAGAAACCCGTGGTATTTGTATTTAATTTGGTAGCGGAAATATTAACATGATCGTTTAAATTGAAAACACCCAATTATTTTATTTCACATTTTTGGGATAAATCCCATAATTTACAATAAAGGAAATTCCATAAGGAAATTCCCTGTTTTACAAAAACATGTTTATTTATTTTATTTACTGAGCCACATTCTCCAAGCCGTAGTGCTACGCGGCACTCTTTCCTGGTTCACAGTAAATCACCTGAAACATGTTTAAAAAGATTTTATTTTCGGGGAAATACTGGCGAGTCATTCAATTTGCACAAAACGACACAGTGTTACAATTTACAACATTAAGAGTTTTTACATTTGCCCTTATCTATTAATTACCTGGTCCAGTTGTCACTCGACCGGATCTATGACTGTGGACATATCACTAATTAGGCTCGCCCACCTAAGAGTGATAAATCATTAGTAGTAATGTGCACAAAACCCCCACATAATGCCAGTAATTAAAGATTAGCAAAGATTTAATCACTGCAAAATATAACTGGAAAACATTTAGGGTTTTGCAAAGCACTTTGATGAAAAGTGAATGACTCACATTGCAAATTTTAATTGGACAGAACCTTGCCTACTGATTTAGCCTTGTAACCTAGTTAAATAACAATACACACGAAACGAGGTCAGTAACTTAATACAACATTTACGATAAACTCACGAAATCAAAACCCTCACGACGAATGACAAAGTATAACCCGAATTCGGGCAGTACTTAAACATCCATCGGATCGGTTTCAATCGATCGGACATTGTATCGTAGCAGTGATCGAGTTAATACCCTGTAATCGTAGCAGCGTTTCCCTAAGTTAATACCATGCATCGTCTCATTTATAGCAAAAATTTGGGTTTTATGCGGCCCGCGTAAACCCTCACAACATCTTACGCGGCCCGTGAGGGCCACCTATGCTACGATTAGGGCTAGCGTGTCACGCGTAGGTCCGCCACGTGGCTGATACGTGGCCTAAAGCTTATCCGGCCGAATCACTTAGCTGTCGCGGCCCGCGTAGACTATCCTTAAGTCTTACGCGGCCCGCGAGAGATCCTTAAATTTTGATTTTCTTGATTTTCTACAAGGATTAGGGTTTTAGGGGTCCGGGTTTCTACTTACGGGTCGTTTTGGGACATTTTTGCAGGTCCTTACATCCTCCCACCTTATTTAAAATCTCGTCCTCGAGATTTACTGAAACATGTAAGGATATTTTCGCTTCATTTCCGATTCTAGTTCCCACGTGTATTCAGGTCCTCTTTTCGAATCCCACTTGACTTTGACTAGTACCAGTCTTTTGTGCTTGAGAAACCTGACCTTTCTGTCTTCTATTTGGAGCGGTTTCTCAACAAAATTCAATTTTTCATTTACCTCTATATCTGGAAGAGGTACTACTAGGGACTCGTCAGATAAACATTTCATGAGATTAGATAGATGAAATAGGTCATGTACTCCAGCCAGCTCTTCTGGAAGTTGTAAGCGATAGGCAACTAGTCCTACTTGCTGGATTACTGGGAATGGTCCTATGTACCTTGGACTTAGCTTTCCTTTCTTACCGAACCGAACTACTCCTTTCCAAGGAGAAACTTTCAAGAGTACCTTGTCTCCAACTTGAAATTCTAGCGGCTTGCGTCGATTGTCTGCATAACTTTTCTGGCGATCTCGAGCCGTTTTTAGTGTTTCCTTGATTTGAGTTATCATGTCAGTGGTTTCCTGTACAATCTCAGAACCTGATAATTGGCTTTCTCCTATTTCTGCCCAACAAACTGGAGTTCTACACTTTCGTCCATACAGTGCTTCAAACGGGGCAGCTTCAATGCTTGCCTGATAACTATTGTTATAGGAGAATTCAATTAAGGGCAGGTGGTTATCCCAGTGTCCACCAAAATCTATCACACATGCCATGAGCATGTCTTCCAGGGTTTGAATCGTTCTTTCACTCTGTCCGTCCGTTTGGGGATGGTAGGCAGTACTTAAATTCAGTCGGGTCTCTATTGCTTCTTGGAAACTTGTCCAAAAATGTGAAGTGAAACGACTATCCCTATCCGATACAATGGAGAGTGGAACTCTATGTAAGGATATTACCTCGTCTACCTATAACTTTGCTAATCTTTCCATGCTAAAAGTTTCCTTCATGGGTAGAAAATGAGCTGATTTGGTTAATCGATCCACAATTACCCAAATCGCGTCGTTCCATTTTCTGGTTTTGGGTAACTTAGTAACAAAGTCCATTGTTATGAGTTCCCGTTTCCATACAGGCATTTCTAATTGTTGAAGTAATCCGGAAGGTTTCTGGTGTTCTGCCTTAACTTGCAAACAAGTTAGACACTTAGATACATATCTAGCTATGTCCTTTTTCATTCCTATCCACCAGAAGTTATTTCTCAAATCTTGGTACATCTTATTATTTCTTGGGTGTATGGTATATCTAGATTTATGGGCTTCCTCTAAAATCTTATCTCTTAAATTCCCTTGTTTAGGTATCTAAATTCTTTTCTGGTGAAATCTCCAAATTCCATCAGTCCCTTGCTCTAATTCTTTTATCCTTCCTTTCATTCCTTCAGCATCATCCTCGATTGCAGTTTCTTGAATATTCTTCAATTGTTCCATTAAATCTAATTGTAGATTTAATCTAAGAGCACGAACTCGTCTTTGTTTTTCGTGATACTTACGACTTAGGGCATCTGCTACTACATTTGCCTTTCCTTCGTGATATTGAATATCATAATTGTAGTCACTTAGAATTTCCATCCATCTTCTTGGCCTCATGTTTAATTCTTTTTGCCCAAATATGTACCTTAAACTCTTATGATACGTATTGATGCGTGTGAAGTGTTATATATTTTAGGTGTATATTTTAAGCCCCTTTAACACTTATTTTAGCCAAGTTTTAAATTTATAAAACACGATATTTCACTAACACTAAACACACATATGGGCAAGTGCACCCATCGTGAGCGTAGTATAGTGTTGGCAAGATACCGAGGTCGTCCAAGGACACAAGAGCTTTTAGTACCGGTTTATCCTCAACGTCTAATCAAAATAAAAAGGTTAGAAAAAATGTTTTAAACTAAGAAAAATAAAAACTAACTAAAATACTGAAAATAAAAATAAAAATAAAAACAGATAGACAAGATGAATCACTTGGTTCCGACTAGTATCTAGTGTAACCTTTGATTATTTCCGCACTTTTGCACATAATTAAGAGATTATCTTAGTTATTGTAGTAGGCCCCTCTTTTGAAGGTGACGTTACCCTCACCCCAGTAGTTTGAGTCAGCAAGGATACAATCCTAAAAGGGTGGATTATTGGAAGATAATTAATTAAGTTATTAATGCAATATTATGGTAGGCCCCTCCTTTGGAGGTGACGTTACCCTCGACTAAGTAGTCTGAGTCAGCAGGGATACAGTCCTAAATAGCCGGGTTATAGTGTTAATAGTAGTTAACTTATGAGGGGATCAAACAGTTTGGACCCCCGCCATCCAATACCGTGAAGTATTGAAGGAGGTCCTACTAAATTTGACCCAGGTCCATTGCAGGACCTCTAAACGCTGAACAATGGCAAGACCTTTACCAAACCGTTCCCTTAACCCCCGACCAGGTAGCCAACATACCTCCATATAGACCGTAGAGATATGAATGGTGAAAATCTTTTATTTTATATAGACAGTAAAATAATTTCAAGACACCACGGACAAACGATAAAGAAAGATCACCTTCAACATAAGCAACTAGTTATTAAAGTCATTAATACGAAACCAAATAAAAAGTGCAAAAGATTAGAAATAAAAAGTATTACACTAGACACTTTGTCTTCACCAAGTGATGTAAGAGACTTAGGCAAACATGGCCTTGATTGTCAAGAACTCTTACGATCAATCTTGGATCCCGAGACGACTCACACACTCTACGATGGACAATGGATGATGGTGGTGGATGATGGTGTTATGGTGGTGGTGGGTGGTGGGTGAAGTGTGAGATAGGTGGTGTGCCAAGGGATGGTTTGAGCTTGAGCCAAGCACATCTATTTATAGGCTGAACAGAAGCTCGGGCACTGTCTCGTGTCCAGTGGGCACGGCCCTGTGTCCACATCCTTCTCTTTCTTCATTAAATGCAGCTTTGTCTTTTTAGGTGACCACGCCCCCGTGTCCGCTGAGCACGACCCCGTGGTGCAGAAGAATCTTTGTACTATGCAGATTTGCTGGATTGTGCGAATCTTATAGTTGACCACGGCCCCGTGTCCACTGAGCACGGCCCGTGGTGGGCAATAGAAGCTTCTACCACTTTGTCTTTTCTGCTGACACTTGCGCACGCCCCCGTGCTGGCTGAGCACGGGGCGTGTTCAGGCTTCTGATCTCTTGTTTTGCTTGGGAAGATGCTGTCGTGGGGTCGGGCATGTCACATCTTGTTCCTTTTCTTGTATTTATGTCAGATTTTGATGTCTTTTTTGCTTCTTTTGTTAATTTGAGCTCATTTAATCCTGAAAATACAAAAGGAAGACAAAAGCACACTTTTTCCATCATTAGTACTAAAAAGGGGTTAGTTTTATGCCTCATTTGATGAAATTTATATGTTAATATTTGAACACATCAAATACCCCCACACTTGAATCTTTGCTTGTCCTCAAGCAAAACTCTTTAATATGTGGCTATTTACACACCCAAATGGAATGGGTAGAGAAGAAGGTTTTTGGGCTTGTCGTAGAGTGTCGGGATTTCCAAGATTCTTTATTTAATTTTTATTTTTATTTATTTACAATCCTATTCCTCATGATTTATTTAAAACTTTTCAAAAGATAAATTACTTATTAGGGCATAACATGCCTTTGTAAAATTCTATTTATATACAAGTTCACATACCTCATGGGGATCACTCAACACTCGGCCGAAAATGTATTTTTGTGGATCACTTGAGAGCGGCATGGAACTTACTCCTACCATAGGCTTGCCAAGCAATCAATCCTCCTCCTTTTTAACTTATATACCTTTGTAAATATCAAGAGGACTTTGTGGGTTAAGGGTTAGGCTTGGGTTCAAGGTAGGTGGTTGGGTTGGTGGTTAGTGGTTAGTGGTTAGTAAAAAGGTGAAAATCGTAACAAGTGTCGGTTTTCGTATGACTTTCTATTTTTGTAACTCTTATTTTGATGAAGCTATTTATTCAAACAAAGTTATTTTTGATGAACTTGTTTGTTTATTTTCTTTTGCTTCATCAACAATTTTTTTTTTCAAAAGTCATATAAAGAACCGAACTTGTTACTAAAACAAAGGGGTAAAAATGTAAAAGGTTTTGGTGGATAAAAAGGGTGTTTGATTTGGGTTATGAAATGAAAAGGTTTAGGCTCAAAGGGGCTAACTAGGGGGATTTTGGGTAGGTGGTAAAAAAAAGAAAAATAATGGTGTAGAAATAAAAAGGGTTAGTCCTAATGCCTCCATCATTTACTTACTCGGGTTTAAGTTGGTAAGGACCGGGAATGTATTGTCATGGCAAGTTCTAGAGTCGTAAGAACCGAGCGGCTATTCACACAAGAAACGAAAATGAGCATTTAGTCAAATGATATGTAAGTGTTTGCTCAATAAAGGCTCAAAACTCACTTTTGTGGGAATGGGTTTTTATGTGATCAAGTATATATAATTAAATTTTAACTAAGCTTGTCATGCCTTTTCATAATTTTCTTATGTTGGTTCTTTTTATCACGACGCTATCGGTTGTAAATTCATAAAAATATAACCTTTTTAAGAACTTGAATTTCCCTAATTAAACCTAGACAAGTAAATAAAAATGAAAATTTTTGAAAAAAATTTGGGGTGATTAGCTGTTCCAATAGAGTTTTGTGTAAGGCTTGTATTTAGGACTTGCAAGTTTCAAGGTTTTAGCATCCCCCCCACACTTAAATTACACATTGTCCTCAATGTGTCCCAAAAATAAGTTTTTAGGTTGATTGAATGTGTAAAAAGGTGTGAAAAGCAAAAATTTTGTGTTACTGGCAACCTGGGCACGACCCCGTGTTGAGTGAACACGACCCCGTGTTCAGGTGCCAGTAACGAAAACTTACAGAAGGTGAACACGGGGGCGTGTTGGCTGGACACGACCCCGTGTCTGTCAAGGTCTGCAGAATTAAAACAAACAGCAGGTTCAGGGGTGTGGGCACGGGGGCGTGTCTGCTGGACACGACCCCGTGTGGACAGTTTGCAAAGTCGAAAAACAGGTTTCTTTCTTCATTTTTCCAGTCCAGGCTTTAAGAGTACTATTGCTTAGTACTTTAAGCCTCGTATGTACCTGCTTAATCAATAAACACTCCACCAAAACATAGCAAACATCCCACTTTTACCAAAGTTAACATCCATGTCAAAGTTAAAAGAAAAAAAATAAAAGCAGAAAATAAAAGAAGTTAGGAAAAGTAAATTGTTCAACACTTGGCACGCAGGCCATTAACTGTTCAAGATTAAAAAGGGTTAACCTGGGGAGTCATCAACCAACCGCTTCCTCCTCTGCTCCTTTCGCCTACTCCATAGCATCGTCATCATCATCATCGTCATCATCCCCTCCATGGCGTGCAATGTGGTCTCGTATGTATCCAACATCGTCTTGGATCTCGGATAGGTTTCTCTCGCTAGCTCCGACCCGGTGGTAGGTGTTGCTCGCCATGTTATAGGTGTTCCTAGTGCACATAAGGTTTTCCTGCAACAAATCATGCAAACTTTGAAAGTTAGGAAAACCGCCTCCCGAGGAGGATGATTGGCCCGGATCACCGTGGGGTTGGTATTGGTACGGATGATGTTGCGGAGCTGGGAGGACAAGCGCTTCTTGCGGGTTCCATGCATGACTTTGCGTCCTTTGAAAGGTGACCGTCCCGTCTTCTGCCTCATAAATCAGGTTCATTGAGCGGCATATGTGAATATCCACCGTACCCGACCATGGGCTCCTCTCAAATGACCTAGGTATGTGGGCGAAGTGCTTGAAGAGACGGTACACCCATCCCCCAAAGAAAATAGGAGTCGGTGCACTAGCAAGGCGGTTGTGATGCATGTTTCGGAGCATGAGGAACGGAACATCGAGCGGCCTGCGGTTGTGGATGCAGTGGAGGACAACCAAATCTCTTAACCCAACGACGCCACTACTGTCATGCCTTTGGCTAAAAGAGTAGCCGAGGAGCCTATGAATGTATCTGTATAGCGGATCCCTCAGCTTTGTACTCTTAGTGCTGCTCGGATTGTAGAACCCCTCTCCAATCTGAGCCCACATGGCTTGGCGTTTGTTGTCACCTATCTCTCTCATTCCCCCAGTATTTTCTTCGTTTCCCGCATCCTCTTCCGCATACAACCCGATAATCGACCCAAATTGTGCCATAGAGATCGAATACTTCGTTCCGCCACACCGGAAAGCTACCCCGTCATTGTTGAACGGGTCGCACCTCGAGTTGAATGTGAAAGTGCTATAGAATTCCAACGTGCATTCGTGGACGGAACGGAGCCGAGTTGTTAGGGCGACTCTGAGTGGTCCCGTGACAATGTTGTTGAAACGGTCAATTTGATTCACCATGGTTAGCAAGTCCGTGCAAGCTTGCCTCGGGTATTCCTCCGGCCTTGTTTGAAGAATTTCGTATCGAGCTCTTGCATCGAGCTCATTGGCGTTAAATCTTGTGAACTTCCTGGCCATCTGCAAGAATACACCAAAAGTTAGCACGAAACAGAAATATTTTCGGACAAAACTGCAAACAGCGGGCTGGACACGACCCCGTGTTCAGCGGACACGGCCCCGTGTCCAAAGGTCTGTTACTCAAAAATCCCATTTTTCGAACCGGTTTCGAAAACTTGAAAATTTTTGGTCCAATAGGTGCGGTTTCCCCCGAAAATGAAACCCTAAGCATCGTTTTCCCCAAAATATCCCGTTTACCCTATCAATTTTATCTTTTTCGGTTCAAGAACAAGGGTTTGGGGTTTTTGTGCGAAATTGGATGAATCTATGAACAATACAAGTGTATCTACTTCCCTTAACACTAATCTAACTAAATGCAAACAGATCTAAACAAAAATTTGAGGTTCGATCCGGATGAACTTCAAGAACCCTAGATTTTCCCCCAAATTTTTGATGTTTTAACTACATGCAAGTAACTAATCTAACTACTAAAAGTGATAGAATCATACCTTGATGTTGTTAGAGCGATAGGAGACGTTGAAATTCTGCGAAAAATCGCCTGAAACCAGAGCTTTTTCGGGGAAACGGGGCGTGTGGAATGAAGTAACTGTTTTGAAAAAGGGGATTTATCCCGACTGCAGCGCGGACACGGCCTCGTGCCGAGCGTAGTTTTGAATTTTTTTTTTTAGTGCTCGTGTGAGTGCCCCTTTTTTCCCATAAGCTATGGTTAGAAAACTTACCGCTTTATTTTGTTGTCTCAATCGTTCGTAACTTTACCAGGCATGATGTTTTTATTCTTCCACCGTTTGAAGCGAGATCTCTTCTTCTTCATCCTCAATGAATCCTTGATAGAGTTTCAGCCGTTGGCCATTGACTTTAAATGGGGGCCCATTTCGAGATTTAATTTCTACTGCACCGTGTGGAAAAATATGGGTGATGGAAAAAGGTCCTGACCACCTAGACTTTAATTTACCAGGAAATAATCGAAGTCGTGAATTAAACAAAAGAACTAGATCTCCTACCCGAAATTCATTAGGTTTAATATGTTTGTCATGCAAATTTTTCATTCTTTCCTTATAAATTTCAGAGTTTGAGTATGCATAATTCCTAAGCTCGTCTAATTCATTTAATTGACAAAATCGATTTTTACCGGCAATTTCTAAGTCTAAGTTTACATTTTTGATTGCCCAGTAGGCTTTGTGTGCAATTTCTACTGGCAAATGACAACTTTTTCCATAGACTAGCTTATACGGGGTTGTACCTATTGTTGTTTTATATGCAGTTCGAAAAGCCCAAAAAGCATCGTCTAATTTATCAGCCCATTCCTTTTTATTTAACCCTACAGTTTTTTCGAGTATTCGTTTTAAACCTCTATTAGTCACTTCGGCTTGTCCGTTTGTTTGAGGGTGATATGCTGTTGAGACCCGGTGATAGACCCCATGTCTTGTTAAAAAAATTTTGAGTTGATGGTTGCAAAAATGGGTATCTCTATCACTTATTAATGCTTTAGGTGTGCCAAAACGAGAAAATAATTTTTTCCGAAATCTTACCACAACTCTTCCATCATTTGTTGGAAGTGCCTCGGCCTCGACCCATTTAGACAAATAGTCTACTGCCACAAGTATATATTTGTTTCCTTTCGATGGTGGGAAAGGTCCCATAAAGTCGAGTCCCAACACATCAAAAATTTCACAAACAAGAATGCCATTTTGTGGCATTTCGTTTTTGGAAGAAATATTACCTGTTCTTTGGCAAGCATCACATGTCTTGACAAGACTTTGGGCGTCTTTGTAAATGGTTGGCCAATAAAATCCTGAATCAAATACCTTTCGTGCGGTACTAGCGGCACCATGATGCCCTCCGTAAGGACCTTCATGACAATGGCGGAGAATTCTTCGTGCTTCCCTACCATGTACGCATCGTCGGACGAGTTGGTCGGCACACATTTTGAAAAGATATGGATCTTCCCAAAAATAGTGTTTCACATTGGCAAAGAATTTTTTTCTTTGATAATGTGACCATCCTTTTGTGACTATACCGCTAGCTAGGTAGTTAGCATAGTCGGCGTACCATGGTTCTTCCTTATATTCCACCATTTCCAGGGACTCAGTTGGAAATTTTTCGTTGATTTGCTCGTCCCTGGTTGCCTCTAAAGCTGGGTCTTTTAAGCCCGAAAGATGATCCGCTGCGGTATTTTCTGCTCCTCTTTTGTCTCTGATTTCAATGTCAAATTCTTGGAGGAGTAGAATCCACCTAATCAAACGTGGTTTTGCGTCCTGCTTCTTGAAGAGATATCGAATGGCTGCATGATCTGTATACACTATAGTTTTAGAAAGAACAAGATAAGAACGAAATTTATTAAAAGCAAATACCACAGCTAGTAATTCCTTTTCAGTTGTTGTGTAATTTTCTTGTGCATCATTAAGTGTTTTACTAGCATAATAGATTGGGTGGAAATGCTTTTCTTTTCTTTGTCCCAAGACAGCTCCAACTGCAAAGTCACTAGCATCACACATGATTTCGAAAGGAAATTTCCAATCAGGCGCTATCATGATAGGTGCATTAGCTAACATTTCCTTTAGGGTTAGAAATGCTTGATTGCAATCCTTGTCAAAGATGAATGGGGCATCTTTTTCAAGTAATTTCGTCAGAGGCCTTGAGATTTTTGAAAAGTCTTTGATAAACCGTCTATAAAATCCGGCATGTCCTAGGAAACTTCTGATAGCTCTTACGGAGGATGGAGGTGGTAATCTAGAAATGGTATCTATTTTGGCTCGATCCACCTCCATTCCTTCGCTCGAGATCTTGTGACCGAGTACTATTCCCTCCGTTACCATGAAATGGCATTTTTCCCAATTAAGGGCGAGGTTAGTTTCCTCACATCGGGATTGCATTCGTTCAAGGTTATCGAGGCATTGGTCGTATGAATCCCCAAAGATAGAAAAGTCGTCCATGAAGACTTCCATTGTCTTTTCTATCATGTCATGGAAGATGGCTACCATGCAACGTTGGAATGTTGCTGGGGCATTACATAGACCAAACGGCATGCGTCGATAAGCAAAAGTTCCATAGGGACATGTGAAAGTTGTTTTTTCTTGGTCTTCGGGTGCTATTGGGATTTGAAAGTAACCTGAAAAACCATCCAAGAAACAATAAAATTTATGACCGGATAATCTTTCTAACATTTGATCAATGAAGGGCAAAGGAAAGTGGTCTTTTCTTGTTGCTTCATTTAATCGTCTATAATCTATACATACTCTCCATCCTGTGACGGTTCTCGTTGGTATTAATTCATTTCTTTCGTTAGTTATTACCGTCATACCTCCTTTCTTTGGAACTACTTGGATGGGACTCACCCAAGGACTATCGGAGATAGGATAGATAAGTCCAGCGTCAAGTAGTTTGATGACTTCGTTTTTAACCACTTCTTGAACATTTGGATTTACTCGACGTTGTGGTTATATGACCGATTTGTAGTCATCATTCATCAAAATTTTGTGTGTGCACATAGAAGGACTAATTCCTTTTATGTCTACAAGTTTCCAAGCTATTGCATTTTTATGTTTTTTCAAAAGACTAATTAGTTTTTCTTTTTCTAAGCTATCTAATTTAGACGAAATAATTACATGTAAATTTCCCTCTTTGTCCAGAAAAGCATATTCCAAACCTTTTGGAAGTTCTTTGAGCTCAAGTGGTGGGTCTTTAGGAGACTCCTTATTTGGTTGCTCATTTCGATCAAGAACTTTAAAAGTTTGTTCTATGGCGACCTCTTCTTCAACAAAGTGGTCAATCTCTTCACTTGTATCGGGTGGTTCATCTTCATCTTCAATTAGGGGGTCATTATTTCCGAATGGATATTTCATTGATCGTTCGAGATCGACACTTCTTTTAAATGCCCCTAATTGAAGAGGTAGATTGTTGAACTTCCGGTTTTTCAAAGCTTCGTGAGTTATTAAAAATGGTCCCCCCAACACTAGAGGAGCGTCATCGAGGATGACAAAGTCGGTTGGGATTACCATTTGATTTGTTTGAACCAAGACATCTTCAACTATACCGATTGATTTTATTACTTTCCGATTGGATAGAAAAATGGGTATTTGAAGTGGAGAAAAATCACTAATACTTAATTTTTCGAAAATGTAATTAGGCATTATGTTAACACAAAGATCTTTATCGATTGTAACGTTACTAATAAATGAATTTTGAAAGAAACATGGAACCGGTGTAATGTTAATTTCAAATGGGTCTTCTTTTATTAGCGAAGTTTGATCGTTAGTTAACTTAAAACTTACCGTTTCGTCAATTTTAGTGTTAGTGTTTAAGTCTTTTAAAAACTTAGCATGAGTAGGTACTAAACAATGATTTTTAAAAGAAGGTGACAAGAGATTAATTTCTTCCAAATTAGACTCTTCTTGAATTTTAACGTTGTCGGTCTCACCTATTTCGTTGTTTAACTCATGTGTCGGTTTTTCACTTATTTGTTCTTCCATTTTTACATTTTCAGTTATCTCTTCCTTTTTTAATTCTTCTCTTGCGCGGGACTCCTCTTCCCTTGCGCGAGATTCTCTTATACATCGATCGATAACTCTAATGTGTTCTAATATCCTATCGGTTACTTCGGTTATAGAAAAAGAATCGGGATTTTCTAAGCTTGAATCCGGTTGTTCGACCCTTTGTTCCTCATAATACACATATGAAGTCGATGGTTCGCACCATTGTTCTTCATTGTAAGCATATGATGGATAAGGTTCGTAATTTCGTTCTTCATAATACTCATATGAGGTGGGTTGTTCACGCCAAGGTTCCTCATAATAAGCATACGAAGGTGGTGGCTCATATCTTGGTTCCTCAAAGTATGAGTACGAAGGCTCATACCTTGGTTCATCAAAATATGAGTATGAAGGAGGAGGTTCATACCTTTGGTCTTCATAGGATGTGTATGAAGTTGATGGCTCGTACCTGGGCTCCTCATAGTAGGTGTATGAATTGGATGGTTGATATGAGTGATTATTTTGAACCGAGCGTAAGTTACGACCATTAGTGCAATAATTACCCCTATAATCATCCTCCTCATAGGTGTAGTTGTAACCTCCTGAGTATTGATCCATAAGAATCACTCAGCAGACCACAACCGAGTCTCGAGATCAGAAAACAAAAATAAAAACCGAAACAGAGGCTGGACACGGCCCCGTGTTCAGTGAGCACGGCCCCGTGTTCAGGATCTGTATCTGGGCGTTTTAATTAAATTTACTGATTTCGTTGAGCACGGGGCATGTTCAGTGAGCACGGCCCGTGTTCAAGCTTCTGTTACTGGATGTTTTTATGAAAATGTGCAGCACGGCCCCGTGTTCAGTGAACACGGCCCCGTGTACAGGTTACTGTAAATGCAAAACTAAACTAAAATGCAGAAAAATGTGCGCACATTTTAAAAGGTTTTGAAAAACAGATTAGGTCGTCGATTTTATGCTTTCTTGATTTTCTTGATTTTCTACAAGGATTAGGGTTTTAGGGGTCCGGGTTTCTACTTACGGGTCGTTTTGGGACATTTTTGCAGGTCCTTACATCCTCCCACCTTATTTAAAATCTCGTCCTCGAGATTTACTGAAACATGTAAGGATATTTTCGCTTCATTTCGGATTCCAGTTCCCACGTGTATTCAGGTCCTCTTTTCGAATCCCACTTGACTTTGACTAGTACCAGTCTTTTGTGCTTGAGAAACCTGACCTTTCTGTCTTCTATTTGGAGCGGTTTCTCAACAAAATTCAATTTTTCATTTTTCATTTACCTCTATATCTGGAAGAGGTACTACTAGGGACTCGTCAGATAAATATTTCATGAGATTAGATAGATGAAATAGATCATGTACTCCAGCCAGCTCTTCTGGAAGTTGTAAGCGATAGGCAACTAGTCCTACTTGCTGGATTACTGGGAATGGTCCTATGTACCTTGGACTTAGCTTTCCTTTCTTACCGAACCGAACTACTCCTTTCCAAGGAGAAACTTTCAAGAGTACCTTGTCTCCAACTTGAAATTCTAGCGGCTTGCGTCGATTGTCTGCATAACTTTTCTGGCGATCTCGAGCCGTTTTTAGTGTTTCCTTGATTTGAGTTATCATGTCAGTGGTTTCCTGTACAATCTCAGAACCTGATAATTGGCTTTCTCCTATTTCTGCCCAACAAACTGGAGTTCTACACTTTCGTCCATACAGTGCTTCAAACGGGGCAGCTTCAATGCTTGCCTGATAACTATTGTTATAGGAGAATTCAATTAAGGGCAGGTGGTTATCCCAGTGTCCACCAAAATCTATCACACATGCCCTGAGCATGTCTTCCAGGGTTTGAATCGTTCTTTCACTCTGTCCGTCCATTTGGGGATGGTAGGCAGTACTTAAATTCAGTCGGGTCTCTATTGCTTCTTGGAAACTTGTCCAAAAATGTGAAGTGAAACGACTATCCCTATCCGATACAATGGAGAGTGGAACTCTATGTAAGGATACTACCTCGTCTACGTATAACTTTGCTAATCTTTCCATGCTAAAAGTTTCCTTCATGGGTAGAAAATGAGCTGATTTGGTTAATCGATCCACAATTACCCAAATCGCGTCGTTCCATTTTCTGGTTTTGGGTAACTTAGTAACAAAGTCCATTGTTATGAGTTCCCGTTTCCATACAGGCATTTCTAATTGTTGAAGTAATCCGGAAGGTTTCTGGTGTTCTGCCTTAACTTGCAAACAAGTTAGACACTTAGATACATATCTAGCTATGTCCTTTTTCATTCCTATCCACCAGAAGTTATTTCTCAAATCTTGGTACATCTTATATTTCTAGGGTGTATGGTATATCTAGATTTATGGGCTTCCTCTAAAATCTTATCTCTTAAATTCCCTTGCTTAGGTATCCAAATTCTTTTCTGGTGAAATCTCCAAATTCCATCAGTCCCTTGCTCTAATTCTTTTATCCTTCCTTTCATTCCTTCAGCATCATCCTCGATTGCAGTTTCTTGAATATTCTTCAATTGTTCCATTAAATCTAATTGTAGATTTAATCTAAGAGCACGAACTCGTCTTTGTTTTTCGTGATACTTACGACTTAGGGCATCTGCTACTACATTTTCCTTTCCTTCGTGATATTGAATATCATAATTGTAGTCACTTAGAATTTCCATCCATCTTCTTTGCCTCATGTTTAATTCTTTTTGCCCAAATATGTACCTTAAACTCTTATGATACGTATTGATGCGTGTGAAGTGTTATATATTTTAGGTGTATATTTTAAGCCCCTTTAACACTTATTTTAGCCAAGTTTTAAATTTATAAAACACGATATTTCACTAACACTAAACACACATATGGGCAAGTGCACCCATCGTGAGCGTAGTATAGTGTTGGCAAGATACCGAGGTCGTCCAAGGACACAAGAGCTTTTAGTACCGGTTTATCCTCAACGTCTAATCAAAATTAAAAGGTTAGAAAAAATGTTTTAAACTAAGAAAAATAAAAACTAACTAAAATACTGAAAATAAAAATAAAAATAAAAACAGATAGACAAGATGAATCACTTGGTTCCGACTCGTATCTAGTGTAACCTTTGATTATTTCCGCACTTTTGCACATAATTAAGAGATTATCTTAGTTATTGTAGTAGGCCCCTCTTTTGAAGGTGACGTTACCCTCACCCCAGTAGTTTGAGTCAGCAAGGATACAATCCTAATAGGGTGGATTATTGGAAGATAATTAATTAAGTTATTAATGCAATATTATGGTAGGCCCCTCTTTTGGAGGTGACGTTACCCTCGACTAAGTAGTCTGAGTCAGCAGGGATACAATCCTAAATAGCCGGGTTATAGTATTAATAGTAGTTAACTTATGAGGGGATCAAAGAGTTTGGACCCCCGCCATCCAATACCGTGAAGTATTGAAGGAGGTCCTACTAAATTTGACCCAGGTCCATTGCAGGACCTCTAAACGCTGAACAATGGCAAGACCTTTACCAAACCGTTCCCTTAACCCCCGACCAGGTAGCCAACCTACCTCCATATAGACCGTGGAGATATGAATGGTGAAAATCTTTTATTTTATATAGATAGTAAAATAATTTCAAGACACCACGGACAAACGATAAAGAAAGATCACCTTCAACATAAGCAACTAGTTATTAAAGTCATTAATATGAAACCAAATAAAAAGTGCAAAAGATTAGAAATAAAAAGTATTACACTAGACACTTTGTCTTCACCAAGTGATGTAAGAGACTTAGGCAAACATGGCCTTGATTGTCAAGAACTCTTACGATCAATCTTGGATCCCGAGACGACTCACACACTCTACGATGGACAATGGATGATGGTGGTGGATGATGGTGTTATGGTGGTGGTGGGTGGTGGGTGAAGTGTGAGAGAGGTGGTGTGCCAAGGGATGGTTTGAGCTTGAGCCAAGCACATCTATTTATAGGCTGAACAGAAGCTCGGGCACGGCCCCGTGTCCAGTGGGCACGGACCCGTGTCCACATCCTTCTCTTTCTTCATTAAATGCAGCTTTGTTTTATTAGTTGACCACGCCCCCGTGTCCGCTGAACACGACCCCGTGGTGCAGAAGAATCTTTGTACTATGCAGATTTGCTGGATTGTGCGAATCTTATAGTTGACCACGGCCCCGTGTCCACTGAGCACGGCCCGTGGTGGGCAATAGAAGCTTCTACCACTTTGTCTTTTCTGCTGACACTTGGGCACGCCCCCGTGCTGGCTGAGCACGGGGCGTGTTCAGGCTTCTGATCTCTTGTTTTGCTTGGGAAGATGCTGTCGTGGGGTCGGGCATGTCACATCTTGTTCCTTTTCTTGTATTTATGTCAGATTTTGATGTCTTTTTGCTTCTTTTGTTAATTTGAGCTCATTTAATCCTGAAAATACAAAAGGAAGACAAAAGCACACTTTTTCCAACATTAGTACTAAAAAGGGGTTAGTTTTATGCCTCATTTGATGAAATTTATATGTTAATATTTGAACACATCACGTATAGACAGTAAACTTACTCCCATACAGATAATGTCTCCAAACCTTAAGGGCAAAAATTATTGCTCCTAATTCTAAGTCATGAGTTGTATAATTTTCTTCGTGCTTCTTCAATTGTCTTGATGCATATGCAATTACCTTTTTGCGTTGCATTAGCACACATACTAATCCTAGCTTAGAGGCATCACATTAGACTTCAAAATCTTCCATTCCTTCTGGTAAAGCTAGAATTGGGGCGTTTGTTAACTTTTGCCTTAAAATCCTGAAGGCCTCTTCGTGCTTGGGTCCCCATTCAAACTTAATGGTTTTACAGGTTAGCTTAGTTAATGGCACAACTATCATAGAAAAATCCTTAATAAAGCGCCTATAGTACCCAGCTAATCCTAGAAAACTTCTAACATCCGTAGCTGATTGCGGGACTTTCCAGTTCATGATCGCTTCTATCTTGGAGGGATCTACGTGAATACCTTCGTGATTCCCCATGTGTCCTAAAAATTGCACCTCCTGCAGCCAAAATTCACACTTCAAGAATTTGGCATAAAGCTTTTCTTTTCTTAACAGAGTTAAGAGTGCTCGTAGATGCTCACAATGCTCATCTTGACTTTTGGAATAAATAAGTATATCGTCGATGAAGGCAATTACAAATTTATCTAAGTACGGCTTACAGATTCTATTCATCATGTCCACGAATGCTACAGGAGCATTTGTTAATCCAAAGGGCATGACTGTAAACTTGTAATGACCATACCTAGTTCTGAAAGCGGTTTTAGGTATGTCTTCCTCTTGTACCTTCAACTGATGATATCCTGAGCGCAAGTCTATCTTAGAAAAGTATCTAGCTCCTTGAAGTTGATAAAAAATATCATCAATCCTAGGTAATGGGTATCGATTCTTAATTGTAACCTTATTCAGTTCCATATAATCGATACACATTAGCATTGAACCATCCTTCTTTTTCACAAACAACGCTGGTGCTCACCAAGGGGATGTACTAGGTTGTATGAATCCTTTACTTAGCAATTCATCTAATTGCTTTTTCAATTCTAACATTTCTGTGGGTGCTAATCGATAGGGTGCCTTAGCTATTGGTGTAGTTCCAGGAATTAGATGAATTCTAAATTCTACTTCCCTATCTGATGGTAATCCTAGTAGTTCTTCTGGGAATACATTCGGGTATTCTGATACTACAGGAATTTCCTTAAGTTCCTTACTTTTGGTGTTAATGATTACCGAAATCATATATACTATTCCTTGCTTTCGTTCATAACTAGCAACTTTCATTACTGAAATGAACTTCATTGGTTTACGTGGCTTATCTCCTATAATCACAATTACTTCTCCTGAGGGTGTCTGGATTTCTATGGAATTCTTATCACAGAGGATTCCAGCATGGTTGGCTACCAACCAATCCATTCCTAGCACAACATCGAATTCGGCTAAATTCATAGGTAGCAGGTTTGTAGAAAATTTGTGGCTTGAAAGTTCTACCTTCCCTTCTTGAAGAACCTTATTTATATTAACAGAATTTCCGTCAGCTGTTTCTACCGTATAAATCTACCTAAGTTTGGTTAAGGGTAGCTTAAGAGATTGGCAGAATGAAGTATTTATAAAACTTTGGTTTGCACCAGATTCAAATAATACTTTCGAATAAACGTCGTGTACTAGAAACATACCAACTATGACATCCGGAATCAGATCGGCTTCCTGCGTGGTCAGCTGGAAGGCTCTTGCATTCTTCTTGTTAGTTCCTTCAGCAGGTTTGGCCTTGTTATCAGCTGGCTTGACCAGTTTTGGGCAGTCGATCCTGAAGTTAGCAGATTACTGATTTCTTCCTGCAATCCTCTTCGCGGTGACCTGGTTTCTTGCAAAAATTGCAATTTTCCCTACACCTTCCAAAATGTTTCTTTTTACAATTTCCACAGAATGGCGGGGTGGAAGATTGCCCAGTACCCTTTTTCTTATAATTACTAGTATTACCCCCACGGAAGCCTTGGGTAATCTTTTGGGCTAATTCCTTCTTCCAGTTTTCTTCCCTCGTGTGTACCAGCCCGTCGGTTAAGGTGTTGGCCAACTCCACCGCATCGTCAATGGTGCGGGGTGTTACAGCTTTGAAGATATCACGAATCTCGCTAATTAAACCCCAAATGTAGCGAGAAATAAGTACCGGTTCTGGCGAAGCCAGAGTTGGTACAATTCTAGCATACTCGAAAAATTTCGAAGTATACCCTCGACAGTCAACATCCACCATTCGGTGGCTCAGGAACTTATTTGCCATTTGTTCCTTCTCATATTCGGGGCAGAATTTCCTTTCCACCAATTGCTTAAATTCTTCCCAATTCATGGCATAAGCCATGTCACTTCCCTTGGCTTGCAATACCGTATTCCACCACTCTAATGCCTCTTCCTTGAAAAGGTGAGAAGCATACATGACTTTATCCTCCTCGACACATTTACTTATTTTAATTACTGCTTCAGTTTTCTCTAACCAATGCATTGCAGCAGTCGCCCCTTCATTTCCTCCAAATTCAACAGGTTTACAGGCAAGAAATTCTTTATAGGTGCAACCAGGTGTTGCAACTTTCATTTTCTTAAGTATTGGGGCTTGAATAACGTTGTTGTCATTGTTGCCGCCTCCGTTAACATTGTTACTGAAATTATCGTCGCGTGTGCGTTTACTAGGGTTGGCTTACGAAGCTCAACAGGGATTTTAACAGCAGCGACGATTGCCGGGATAGCATTGGCTATTCCCTGGGCAACGATATTTTCTATATCTTGCCTATTAAGAAAGTGGTCCTCATTGTTTTGCTCAGATTGGTTAACTTTGTTAACTGGCTCATTAACGGCGTGTTCCATCTGATAATTAACAATATATATATAAATTATTGGCACAAAATAAATAACAACCAAACACAATAAAGCAATCACCCATAATCATGTCAACATGTATAGCCAAAATTGTCGACTTTGGGACTTTCATATTTTTATATATATATTAGTATGCATCGATACACACCAGTTATATTACAAAAGTTTTATTTAAGTTATTTTACATGATTATATATTTATTATTTATTATTATTATTTTATTATTATTAAACACACAACCACAGTCAGCTGGCATTTCAGAAACGGCGCTCCCTCTCTTCGTATTTCCACGTGATTTTCTCCCCCACATCCGAATTCTATTTCCTGCCTCCATCAGCTCCTCACCATAATGACGAAGTTCAGCCAAGTTTTCTGTGCTCATAGGTGGGTTTAGTGCAGGCTCAGGGTTAAAATGGGGAAAATAGACGTTGGGGTTATTCATGAAATTCTGAAATTTCCAGTCATTCGTCCACCATTCCTCCAATTCTCCGGGTAGAAGTCAGGGGTTAACAATAGGATCTGGGATAGCAGGTTCCAAATTAACTGGAAGTTGTGATTCAGCGGGGTAATTGAAGAGGTTTTCATCGGCAGGTCCGATGAGGTCACAATTTGCCAGTTTGCGATCCAGTTCCTCCTATGGTGGCATTTCCTGGGCTTGCCTGGAACTCTCCCCAATCTCTTTTCCTTTTCCATTATCCTTCAGATCCTCAATCTTTTTAACCTTCTGTGCAGCTGGTTTCTTCCTACGCCCATGTTTCCAATCCACGATTCTCCTCTTTTTCGGCTTTGGCTTCTCCTGGGACTGGGCCTGGAATGTTAGCGGTTCCTCCGTATCTGCCAGGTAGCCAGATGGGTTTCCTGTGGTATCCATATCGGTGGTATGGATAGTAAAGTTTCGGAGTGCCTCCGACAGTTCATTCATGCTGTTAGCACACATGAAGAAACACACACAATTTTAAGTTAAAATTTTATTTATTGTAAATTAAATTTTCACAGAATCACAGAATGGCAATCAGAAAGATTAAGTATTTCTAAATACTTAATTGGCTTAAATCAGTGGCTCTGAGACCACATTTTTCTGTCACGACCCCGGGCGCGGTTTTACCCGGTCCAGAAGTCGCGGGACAGAAACCCGTGGTATTTGTATTTAATTTGGCAGCGGAAATATTAACAGGATCGTTTAAACTGAAAACACCCAATTATTTTATTTCACATTTTTGGGATAAATCGCATAATTTACAATAAAAGAAATTTCACGGGGAAATTCCCTGTTTTTACAAAAAACATGTTTATTTATTTTATTTACTGAGCCACATTCTCCAAGCCGTAGTGCTACGCGGCACTCTTTCCTAGTTCACAGTAAATCACCTGAAACATGTTTAAAAAGATTTTATCAGCGGGGAAATACTGGTGAGTCATTCAATTTGCACAAAATGACACAGTGTTACAATTTACAACATTAAGAGTTTTTACATTTGCCCTTATCTATTAATTATCTGGTCCAGTTGTCACTCGACCGGATCTATGACTGTGGACATATCACTAATTAGGATCGCCCACCTAAGAGTGATAAATCATTAGTAGTAATGTGCACAAAACCCCCACATACTGCCAGTAATTAAAGATTAGCAAAGACTTAATCACTGCAAAATATAACTGGAAAACATTTAGGGTTTTGCAAAGCACTTTGATAAAAAGTGAATGACTCACATTGTAAATAACAATGCACACGAAACTAGGTCAGTAACTTAATACAACATTTACGATAAACTCACGAAATCATAACCCACACGACGAATGACAAAGTATAGCCCGAATTCGGGCAGCACCTAAACATCCATCGGATCAGTTTCAATTGATCGGACATTGTATCGTAGTAGTGATCGAGTTAATACCCTGAAATCATAGTAGTGTTTCCCTAAGTGAAGTTTCGAATTTGAGTAGTATACTTCGTTTTTGAGTAAAATTTTCAAACACAGAAGCAGTGCCATGCATTGTCTCATTTATAGCAAAAATTTGGATTTTACGCGGCCCGCGTAAACCCTCACAACATCTTACGCGGCCCGCGAGGGCCACCTATGCTACGATTAGGGCTAACGTGTCACACGTAGGTTCGCCACGTGGCTGATACGTGGCCTAAATCTTTTCCGACCGAATCACTTAGCTGTCGCGGCCCGCGTAGACTATCCTTAAGTCTTACGCGGCCCGCGAGAGATCCTTAAATTTTGATTTTCTTGATTTTCAACAAGGATTAGGGTTTTAGGGGTCCGGGTTTCTACTTACGGGTCTTTTTGGGATATTTTTGCAGGTCCTTACAAGGTGAGTGCAATGGGTGAACTACAGTGCTTTCTTGGTCTCCAAGTAAAGCAACTGCAAAATGGTACTTTCATTCATCAAGCAAATATGCCAAAGAACTTTTAACAAAATTTGATATGAATGATTGCAAACCATGTAGTACACCCATCGCAACCACCAAGTTAGTCATGTCTGATGAAAAGGATGATTTGGTTGATCAAACACTTTATAGAAGCATGATTGTGCATCTAGGCCAGACATCATGTATGCAACATGTATTTGTGCATGATCCCAATCAGCCCCTAGAAAGTCAAACAACAACAACAAAAACAACCTTATTGCTATAAAAAGGATATTTAGATACCTCAAAGGTGCTCCCACACTTGGTATCTGGTATCCAGCTGATGGAAATATCAAGCTTTCAGGTTTCTCAGACAGTGACTTTGCTGGATGTAATACAACAAGGAAGTCCACTTCAGGAGGGTGCCAATTCTTAGGCAATTGCTTAGTGTCTTGGCAAAGCAAAAAGCAAGTAGCTGTTTCAACATCCACTGCTGAGGCAGAGTATATAGCTGCTGCAAGCTGTACAGCCCAACTGCTATGGCTTCAAAATCAACTTCTGGATTTTGGTATCACTGCCTTAAAGACACCTCTCATGTTGGACAGTCAGGCAACAGAAAATATCAACAAAAATCTAGTTTCACATTCAACCACCAAGCACATTGATATCAGACATCACTTTGTGAGGGATTGCTATGAAAAAGGTTAGATTTCTCTGCACCATATTCCAACTAAAGATCAGCTGGCAGATGTGCTAACAAAGGCTTTAGACACATCCACCTTCGAAAGCTTGATCTCTAGGATTGGCATGCTGAACATAGAATAACAGGCAAAATCTTGTTTTTCTATGAATAAAAGCATTAAAATATTTTCAGAAAATAAAAAACTTATCCTTAAAAATAGCTAAAAATGAAATTTTTCATTAATCCTTAAAAGTCTGCCATAACCACTGTTTTTGTTCAAACATCTGTTCTGCTGAATGTTGTCCACTGCTGAAAGTCAACCTCTATTCTCTCATTTTCATTGATAATCACTGTTGGTAAACCTTAGTTTTTTAATTCACTGATAGGCTATCCACTGATAGTTATAGTCAGCCACTGTCTTCATTTGTACTGTTGCAAACCACTGATATTGCTCCATCAGTGGTTTCATATCAACAGTCATCCATTATTCATCAGATGTTGTCACGTGGACAGTACTTAGTCGTCAGATCTTTTGTAACTGCTGCCACGTCAGCATACACTTTTTCCACCTATAAAACCCTGATCAAAACCCCAAACAGGGTTTTCACTGTCGAATAGAATTCAAAATTCCTTTCTAAAGCAGTTATCACCAAAATCTCTCCACTCACTCATCGTCTTCATTCATTCTTACCCACTTTCAAATTGCCATGGCTCTTCCATTCAAAACCCCACACAAATACATGTGTACCCTTGCAAAAACAAGTCAAAACACAGATTTTCACTCAGTCATTGATGCACTTTCGTCTTCAAAGTACAAAAGTTTGTTGACCTGCAATGAAGCCATCTTCCTGGATACCCAACAAGAATTCTGGAAAAATGCAAAACTTGAAACTAAGGACAAAAAGCCCTTAGCCATTAATTCTTCAATAAAGGGAATTCCAGTTACCATCACACCTCAAACCATTTAAGAGGTATTTGAAATCAACGATATTACAGGTAAAAGCTCTTTCCCAAAGTCTGAGTATCTAATTGATTTCCTTGAGAGAGGGTATGAGGAAGAAATGAAAATGGACACTTTACAAAGAGGCAGTTTTCCACCTGCCATGAGGTTTTTATTCCATACCCTCCTCATATGTGTGTCTAATAAAACAACAGCTTTTAATGAGATACCATTGAAAATCCAATACCTGGGTTATGCTATCATGTCTGAAGAAAATGTTAACTACTCCTAGGAGATTTTCAATGATATGGTGAAAAATGTTAATAAAAAATCATTTTTATTATTTCCAAGATTTCTAAGTTTTTACTTACAAAAGAAATTTTCAAAGGATAATGCACATGTGCTTATCCTGGGAAACCCTATTCAAATGAACAGCCTATCTTCTGAAACATTTACAAGGCTGTCAAAACCTTCAAAAACACAAACAGAGGTTCCTGAGCAGAATTTAGCAGTAACCACTACTCCTCAGGCTCCTGCTGTTGAGCCCACTACTCAAGGTGATCACAGCAGCACAACCACTGCTGTGAAACCCACACCTAAAATCACCAAAAGACCAAAAAAGAAAAATGTCCAAAAGCCCCCCAAACCCACTAAAAAGGTAACTCTGGAAGATGAGGTCCCAGAGGTTATACCTGTGACAACACAAAAGTCACCAATAACCACTACTGCTACTTCCTCACAGCAGTTGGAAGAAAGATCTCAACCTGAGCCTAAAACTCCTCCTGCATCTTCTCAAAAGGATCAGGTTGTATCCACAGGGACACCACATTATGATGCTCTGGAATAACTTGATTCCATCATCCACAGCCCTCCTCCTAGGGCAAATTCTCTTTCTACCCCTATCCTCACTGCACAACTTCCACCATCCATGATACCTCTATTGGATGCACTTGATATAGCCCAGACACAAATCAGTTCTTCTTAATCACCTGTCAATGAGAATATGCCACAGCAAGTGACGGAGTCTGGTGTCTCTATCTCTGCTAACCCACCAATAGTTGAGGAGGTTACACTGCAGAAATTACAAGTAATTCCTGTCAGTAGTTCAAGTGGAGCAGCTACTACAGGTGTTTAACCCACTGGTTTACATCTGGACAGTAGCTTCATAAGTCAGACTCCCTTGAAGGCAATTTCTTCTTTGGGAACCATAGTGTCCACTGGTGTGCTTCCTTTATACACTGGTTCACTTAAAATGGTAAACTGTGCTGAAGAAAGAAGTTTCCAGTACCAAGAAAAAGGGGCATCAGTGGATGATTTCTGGGAAACTTTCCCTAAGTCAACCACTGATACAACCACCACTGGTGGGAAATCAGATGATCCCATTAACTTGGGTGATGGTTTAAAATATAGAGAATTGACGGAGAGGGTTGATAACCTTGACACATCTGTTGCATCAAAACCATGCTGCAACAGTTGTTACAAGCTCAAAAGGCTACACCCACTGCTGCAACATCTGCTCCATCCTCTGCTGAGCTCTCTAATTTATTTCAACCTATGCTTCATCAACAAAGACAATATGCTGATCAACAACATGAAGTTCAAATTTAAAAGATCAGAAATCTAATGGAAGCTAGGTTCAAGGATATACAAGCAGGTATCAAGGCAATTAAGGCCCATTTACTACAAACCACTGGCACTGCTCCTCCTTCAATCATATTTGTTGATAATCCTCCTGATGATGCCAAAAAGGGGGAGAAAAAGAAGAAGGGATATGAAGATGGTGTATACATTAAACCAGATCCATTGTCTAAACTGGTTGTGGAAATCCCAAGGCCAGATGGTTCCAAAAAGGTTGATGAGACACAAAATGCCTTTGCTGCATTAAAAGCAAACATGAAAGAGTCAATGGAAATAAAAGGGTCTAAAAGGTTTGCTCAGGAGAAGAAAGTTCTGATGGAAAAGGAAGAGCACGGTACTTCTGAACCCAAGGAAGAGCAGGAAAGTTCTAAACCTAAAAGAAGACAGCCTACTAGAAAAGTAAGGCAACCCAAAACCATACCTTCCAGATCCACAAAACACACTCCTCAAATCCCCAAAAGTTTCTCTCATCAAACCTCCAAACCAACAGATGTTGAGACACCTGTTGTATCAACAATTGTTGGTACTTCAGTGGTTTCAACAGATGTTACCCCAACAACTGCCATCACTACTACATCAACTCACATTCAATCCACTGCCATACCAAAAACAACTTCACCACCACAACAACCACCTGCCAAAAAGCAGAAGACAATAGTTGACACATCAACTGTTGTAGTGACAACAGTGGTTGAAGCACCAGTTGTTTCAACAACTGTTAGTCAGACACCAACCACTTCAATCACCACCACTCAACCCACAAACACTCCACCAACTTCTCCAAAGCCCAAAAGGAGAAGGGTAACCAACATTGTACTGGAAGATGACACTTCCAAAACTCCAACATCTACACAACCATTGTCCCTTGTCACCATTCCAAACCCTGTTCCATTATCTTCAGCTCAAGTTCTGAATTCAAACACTACTATTGTTCCTGTGGGATTATAATACCCATTGGATCTTCCAGCAGTCAAAGAAGAGATAAAATCATTTTACTCTGAAGATGACCCTGCAAAAAGGAAACTTCCTTCCATTCAAGGTTATCCTTTCCCAAGAAACATAGAAGAGTATCTCAAAGTAAAAGCTCAACAAGCAGAAGATATATCTAAAAAGGGATACAGATGGAAAGTCTGACAAAGAGATTCAGAGAAATCTGCAATACCTACTCACCAAGGTCAGAACTTTAGAACAGTTCTCAAAAGACCTTTGTCAAAAACTGTCTGAAAGAGATGATGAAAGTATGAGGAAAGACTATCTTGAATATATCATGGCATACAAGAAGTACAGGGCAGAAAAGCACCAGTACAAGGAATGAACCATCAGTGAGCTAGAAAAGGAGACAGCCAGAATTCAAGAAATGATTAAAAAAAAGGTAAAGCAGACTCCTCCAGTATTGGCCAAGTACAAGAAAAATGTACAAGAAAAGACCTTAATGTTGAAAAGAATGAAAGAAGAACTGATAAGTGCTGATTATGGGTCAAGGAACCAGGTCACAAGGTGGTCAGAGGATAAAGTGTTAGCCACTTACAAAAAGTTAGAAGAGTTGAGGAAAAGAGATCCCACTGATCCTCAAAAGCCTGATTATCCAGAAGCAGTGGTTCCAGTCAGAAAACAAAAGTTACCAATCAGGAGACCCACTGTTCCAACTGCTGCCATCTATTATCAAAGAAGGAAACAATAGCAGATGGATGCAGTAACAAAAGAAGACCAGGCTTCAGAAGAGTATATCATGAAGATGGTTCATTAGACACTTATGGCAGAAAACCAAGACTCAACACAATCACAAGAACCTGCCAAAGTTGTCATCACCAGGCCTCAATCTCTAAACTCATCTGCAACAAAAACTCTCCTAAGAAACCCATTAGATTCAAAGATACTAAAGTGGAAGTCTGATAAACAGACCCACGTATTGACTCTGCTTAAATCCAATGGTGAAGTGAAGCATATATCAAGGGAATAAGCACTTGGCCTAGGTGTTGAAGATTTACAGGATCTCCTTGAGCTTCCACTGTGCAGGGATGAGGATGATACAAATTCCATGGACTTTGAATTACAATTCAAAGGACAAGTCGGGGAATTATTGATGAGGCAATAAAAATCCAGAGTAATGAAGAGTCTTGGCATCATCTATTCCAGGGGGAGATTGTTGGGATTGAACCCTACCAAAGGAATAGTTGATTAAAGCCAAAACTGGATCAGATCAGTGGATTCAGAATAAGCAGTTGTTTGCATCAGTTTTCCTCCTTGAATGTAGCCTAACACCTGATGACCTCTATCTACTGCCCTTTTACAACAACTGTTGGTCTTCAACAACTGATGAAGACTTAAAGACTGTTGGAGATGAAGCACTGATGCTCAATCTACTGTCATGGTTCAAGTACTGCTGAAGACACAAAGCACTGCTAGGAGTATAACAGTGGAATGAGAAGCAGTAGTTTAGTCTATCTTTTGTATTCATTGTAATCAGTAGTTGGTTAAGCACTAGTTGTATAGATCAGTGGTTATAGGTTGTTAGGAGGTTAGATGTCACTTTCATGGTGATGTCAGCAAAGATGCTTCAGTGGTTTGTTCGGTACTATATATAGAACAGTACGCTGTACTGTTCTATTAGCTCTCTTCATCACAAGTCATTCTGTACGAACATTCACTGTGAGCTCAGGCTGAGGGGGAGATTGTATGCATGCATGAAGTGTAATTGAATATTGTAATAAATATAATCATTCGATTGCATGTTAAACATGTTGTACTTAAAACAATTCTCTCTTTGATTGTGTTGATAGTTTATTCATCTACTTCCGCTGCAATTATTTCTGATTCATCTTCATTCTTAGTTAAAGAAACACAATCTTATCAAACTCAGATCCTAACAGACCTGGATACTATAGAAGAACTTAGGGATTTGGCAAGGATAAGGTTGGCTAGCTATCAACAAAGAATGGCTGGAGCTTACAACAAGAATGTCAGGATCATGAAGTTTCAAGTTGGTGACATGGTATTGAGGAAGGCATTCCAAAATACCACAAATCCTGCTGATGGCAAGCTAGCACCAAAATGGGAAGACCCCTATCTAATTGAAGCTGAGGCAGGAAAGGGGGCATATCGTTTGTTAACAATGGATGGTGACCTCTTACTAAGAGCTTGGAATGCTGTTCATCTAAAGAAGTATTTCATGTAAGAAGGATTGAGGATCCTTAGATGTCCTGATACCTAGTTCATGATGAGGATCCTCAGAGGATATATAATCCTCATTCTGGTAATGATTTGCTTATTATTTCAAAAGTTATTCATTTAATTCATTATGAGGAAAGGGTGTTAGATTTATAACATCCGTTTTCATCAAGTTTAAGTTTTGAAGAAGTATAGGCATTTTTGACAAAGGATCAAGGGTGGCCACCACTCCAAAGTTTTTGGGCTTGTCCCCATTCTAAGGTAACCATTACCTTCTACGGTTTAAAGGTCTTCACCTTTCACACGAATTGGGTTTCGACACACTCGCCAGTTGCGCACGATTATCCAAGTATAGTTCAAGGCAATGGGACCAGTATCCGCTTTAGGGGCTGACAATTTGATTGTTGTTGGCTATATGCAGGATCCTAAGTATAATGGTATACGTACCATACATCCGTTCCTAAGGTTTCTAACGTTTTCATGTAAGCTAAGGTTTTGGCATTTTCATGCCACTCACATTGGGATAGTCGCCAGTTTGGGCCATACTCTAGTTTACACAAGTATATTTGGGCTTGTCCCCAGTTTTTGGGCTTGTCCCCAGCTTGTTGGGCTTGTTCCCAGTTACTAATGATTTTCTGATGTGATATATGGCTTAGTCCCAAGTTATGTATTGTTACAGGTTCATAAAGCCAAACAACTAAGGATCCGGGATCCTAACTTGCTTGTAACTGTTAAGGATATAAAATCCTAACTTGGATTCACTGGTATGATCCCTCATTTGCCTTTATTTTATCTCAGTTTGTTAATGTTACCCTTAACCTTTGACAACATGATATATGATCCTTAATCATATAATGTTAAACCTTTTGAAAGAACTTGTTTTGACACATATTTAGTATTCTTAACAACTCATAAATTCCAAAGTTATGTGCTATGGAATTGGCAAATAAATGTAAACATAATAACAATCAAAGTAAAAAGAATAACACCAAAGATAGATGAAAGCTTAAAGTTTTATTTATTTAAAAACCCTTTGAAAGGTTGTCAAAATTGCCTACCCAAGTTTCTACCAGCAAAACGTGGCACGTCCACTTGGGTTGGCAAAGGGTGTCCATACTAACAGTTCATAAAGTGTAGGAAATAAAAGGCGAGGGGCACCAAAGGTTTCATCTTCCACAAACAGAAGGACCCATCCACCTTTGCTACCCCCTATTGTCCAAAGGATCAGTGATCCTTAACCCTAAAAACTATTGTTTAAGTACAGACCATAATTGTTCAAAATAAAAACACCATCAACCAAAAACCACCACAAATCCTAAAAAATGGGCTCCGGTCTCGTCTATAATATCCATCATCGCCCATTTGTTGCAGCCTATGCCTTGGCCGCATCATCCACCTTGGATTCACCACTGCCTCCAGCCTCTGCCACATCCACAGGATCCTTGCTGCCACTTCCACCAGCCTCAATGGTCAGCACCTCCTCAGCATCCTCATCATCCCCAAGCTCATGCAACCTTTGCCTCCAAGCAGCGACATCCCATTCAGCCTTGTTAAAGGAAGGATCAGCAACTTCCTTGGCCATTTGGAGCCTGATCTTCAGCGTTACAATAGCAGCAGAGCTCTTAGCTTTATCAATGATTTCCAATCGCTCCTTGTTAGCAGTTATCTCTGCAAGAAGAACCTGCTTCTACAACGCCTTGTTCTCCTTCTCCAGGTGGGCAATCCTTTTATCCTTGGTAGCTGTAATGGTTTGGAGGTCAAGGATACGCTCCTCTGCATCAGCCCAGGGTTGGCCTTAAAGGATTTGGATCTTAGCAAATTTCTGCAAACAAAGTATACATCATTCAGGATCATTTATCCTTAGACAGGATGCAAGTTTTAGGATATGTGATCCTTACCTCAGAGACGACTTCATGGAGCTGCTGCTCAATCAGAGGAAGATCGCTGGTGGGCTCGCTAGGCTTCTTTTTCTTGCTACCTACTTTGTCCCGGGTGCTCATGCCTTAGCCCTCAGGGATGCTTTGGCCTGCGGCCAGCTCCTTCTTGACAGATTTGGGGGAGACGATGTCCTAGATGTCACTTACTCCGAACTTGGAGGCAGACTTGGATGATTTTGCAGCGCCTACAAACACATAAAATAGATAAGTATTCATTAATTATTTTTCTATTAAATATTTACATATATGGATACTTATGGATACTTACTTGACATGGTGTAGCAGGCTGAGGAAGCTTCTTCTATATCCTTTATCCTTGGTTGGTATGTTCTAACAGCTGAATCAAGATTCCAGAAGGCGGTGAGTCTTTCAGGTGTGGCAGGTGTATCTTGTAAGCTTGATAAGGTGATAGCTGCATAGACAAGAAAAATAAGCATTAGTTATCCTCTTCGGAAAAGAAAAGAATTCTCTGTGGTCCTAGCCTAAGGACCCTATATCCTACCCTGGGTGTTCCATTTTTTGGGAAGATGATTTCCATTGGGAATGGAATCTCCCCTCACAAAAAAGAACTGATTTCTCCAATTGGTGTCGTACTTGGTGACATTGAGGAGTGGACGGGGTTGTTGTGGCTTGTGTTTGAAGAGGAAACGGTGAGACCCATGGATAACCAGATTGTATATATGGCTTAATTCAGAGAGCCCTAAATCTCTGCCCTCATGCTCCATGAACTGCTCGAGTGTGAAGAGGACTCTCCACAGCATTGGTATGGCTTGTATATAGGACAAGCCGGTCAGGGTAAAGAAGCTCTGTGTGAACGCCGAGAAAGGGTAGCTATAGCCAATCTGGAACGGGGCAGCAGGAAAAGTGATCCAAGCATCGGACTTGCAATCACTCTTCATCGAAGAGTCAAAGGGCCTGAATATCGTTCCCTCAGGGTAGCAATGACGTAACTGATCGATTTCTGGATCAGTGAAGCGACAGAGTTCCAATGAAGGATTTTTGGTAAGGCCCTGACTCCTCGGTGGGATGTTACTCTCAGGATTCTTGGCTGGTGAGGACCGGGTGATCATCTATGCCATGGATTTTGGGAGAGAAAGAAGAAGAATATATAAAGGATGAAAGAGAAAGGAAAAGAGAATACCTTGAAACCTTCGGCTTGTGGTTTTAAATTGCAAAGATCAGGTTTTTAATGTAGATTTCATCCCTATCTCTTTCCTATATATAATGATGTTGGTTGCAAGGAAGGTCTTGTTGATGACGTCACTCCTGCAACGGCTAGTCAGATTATAACAGCTAGTTTCTTTGCATTCATATTGAATTCAATTATGATGTAATACAATCACAAGGTATAAAGGTACTCCCCCTCACCAGGTGCCCTCTCACGCATTTAGTTTTTATGATTTTTTTGGCTATAAGAGTTACTGTTACATTGAATAAAAAGAGCTATATATAGGATGAGAGAATTGCTAGTGACCACTTCATGAATGTGACCCCTAACAACTTAATAAATGATGTAACTCTTAGTAGTTAGTAAAACTGCTAGATAGTCACATTGTTACATTGAACTACTGCTTTTGATGAAGGTTAAAGAAAACAACTAGATTCCTTGAAGCTTCCGTTTAGAACCAACATTTCTAGGATTAATCTAGAACTTCTGGTCTTTGACTTGTTGACTTGACTATTCACTTGTTGACCAAAACTTTAACAATCCAGCACTTGTTCTTCTGTTCACTATTCTTAAAGACAACAATTATGTAGCAGTAGTTTGGGCAGTTATTTTGAGAAGCCTTCAAGGGGGGAAACTTCTGGACCAATGATAGTACTTCAACTTATTCCATCAGGCAGGGAAGATGGTTACATTCGGTTTTGGCTTTCATCATCAGCAGATCGTATATAACCCAACATATGGAATTAAAATTTGTATGTATGAAATAACTTTATGTAATTTTAGATCACAAAGATACTACAATTTTCAAATAGACTCTGATATTTGATTGAATAATAACGAACGTTGGGGTTCGATTGTCCATATCGACTATTCCGATACGTAGAGATCAATTAGAATATTCTGTAATAAACTTTTACGAGTGTTCGGATCTCATGAATCAATAACAAAATTTCATTTGATAAAAATCCCAGTTACAAAAATTAAAATAATCACAAACAAAATTCGAAATAAATTTAAGACGAATGGTATTTTCTATCTCCCACCCTACTTGCCATAGGGTTCATACGAAATTCTTTAGTCTTAATATCAACATAGTTTAGGTTCGTTATTCAATCGTTTTACAAGGTTATGAAGTGACACGAAGTCTAGAACAATCATATTCTCTCGATGTAGCACATCACAAGCGTGTGGAAGCTTAAGCGGTAACTACACATATCGATCCATTCCGTTCAACCAAAATTTTCGAAGAAGAGGTGGGTATGCTCTTCATATTACAATTCTTCGATTATTTAAGACGTTAATCTCACATATCAAAGTCTTACAATTTAGTTTAGTGGTTCTATTAATAGACTTTCTACCAAATTCTTCAATATCAAACTCACTACTTTGTTCAACACCACATCTGCTTGTGACACGCACACTCGTGTTTTCGACCTTAATTAAAAAAAAAATTCTTTGTGAGTTGAGAATCATGTAATCCATATTGTTGTAAATGGAGCAGTTAATCATCCAAAGGAAAGGAACAGTTAAGGAGAAGAACAAGGCTAAGACCATATGGTGAGGGCGTGGAGGAGCGGCGTTTATGCCCATCCACGCCGTACACACCACTCCGTCCCCCGCGTTGTCAACGGGGTTGCTTCAAGCCCATGAAGAATCCCATCCGCATTGTGTTTATTGTTCGTTGAAGTGGCGTGCATCGGTTGGATGTGGTAGGTAGTTGGACCCCAACAACATAATTAAAAAAAAAGATTTTTTATTTTAAAAAATCAATCACCCACCTATATAAAAACTCACCATTTTCACCACTTTCACCTCACTATCAACATTCATTTTTATAAAATCACTCAACCTTTTTATAAAAAAATAAAGCAACCACACAACCGCAACTTTGATCCGAACAACCCGTATGGTTTCGGCGAACTACTGAACACCGCTTCACCACCTCAAGAGTTTCAACCGAACCAACCAAGTTTTAACGATGCTAACATATTAACGTACGGTCATCTTCTTGCCAACCTACCATTTATGTTTCCACAACAACTGTTCACTCCTCTATCACAAACTCCATCTACACCCGAATCCTCTACACGAAGAAAACGAAACCATAAAAAGAAAACCGAGCCTGAAAAGGAAAAAGTAAAAGAGGATCGTTGTGTACATCCGTGGACAAACGACAAAGAGTTGGTACGTGTTGATGAAAGTTTGACTTTCGGTTTCGGAGAATACGGTTAGAGGTATATTTTTTTATTGTAAAAATACATTTTATAACTATAACATATATTTTTAAAATGTCTATTTTTTTATAGGTATCAACCAACATATTGACGATTTTTGGAACCGGATTAACGATATCACCAAAATTTGAGACGAGATTTCTTTCGGAAAATGATAGCCTCTAGTCTAAGTGGAGTGAAATAAACACCGCCATGACCGTTTTCAACGGCCACTATAACAACCTAAAGAACAACCAAAAAAGGTGGCGAAACTGACACCAACTTGCGGACGTGTGCGATATCCTTGTATTCGGAAGATAAAAAAGGGGTAACCTTTAAATATATTCATTGTTGGCGCATTGCGAAAAACTCGCCAAAATCAGCACGAGTACCTATAGCGGGACAATCTTCCTCCAAAAGGTACAAAAGTTGTTCCTCCATAATAGCTCAGATGCTCGTACGGACTTCGAGATCAACTTAAGCGACGATGATATTGAAGCCGAACGGCCATCAGGAATAGACAAGTCAATAAAGCAGGCCTAAAAATCATCCACTACGAGTGATGAAAAAAATCCTACTTTGGCCGACATCCAAGAAGAAATCCAAGTGTTCAACAACATCCAAAAAGAAAGAAACACTCAAAAAATAAAGGCTTTTAGCCTTTACGGAGAAAAGCAAAAGCGAAAAGATATGAAAATACTCGCAATGAAGATCGATCACCTTGAAGGCGAAGAGCGGGAAACGTACATGAAAGTAAAAAAAGAAATGATGGATAAATATGGTACCTAGTTTTGTTTATTTTAAATTATGTTTTTATGTTTCGTTTTTTAAGTTTAAATTTTGTAATCTGTTTTTCTAGTAATGTAATCTTTTTTATTTAAATTTTGTAACTGTTTTAATTATTTATATTAGTAATGCTATTTTTTTAATTAAATAGATAATATGTAACTATTAAATAAAATTAATAATAAAAAATATGTGTCACGTGTCGGATAACGCACCTCTTCTATGCCCCTTCCCACCCCTCCATTTTTTCCACCACTTCACTTTTCTGACACACGCTGACGTGACGTCCACTTGTCGAATAACGTCCATTCTTCATGACCCTCAATATCGCGTGGTCAAAGACAAAGGCAATAGACGAATCATCTCAAGATACTAGCAAAGCCCAGGTCATTGAGGAAATAAGTAATACATGCACTTAGACATATATTAAAAGTGTTAGACAATATCATTATTTAATGAATGTTTTCTATTGACCAAAAAGAAATTACTATTTATCGACACGACCCATGCTAGTCCGGAACCACACGAGCCTATGAATGAACGAGTGTGTGTATGCATAGAGCTTGATATAACATTAATGTTTAGTTTAATATATGTAATGTTTGATATGTATAATTTTTAAATTTTTGTTGTTTGTTAAGGTGAACATAATATATGTATATTAATTTATTATCATATAACGAGTTAAAAGATTTATATATTCTTTAGAATATTCGTTAAATAATTTGATACCCAAGTCTTGGCTGTCCTCGTAAAAGACCTAATTAATACTCAGCATCCAATATAAAGTTTTACAATACTACTCAGACCAAGACCAAGACCAAGACCAAGGATAGGTCTGCACATGGTTTCATTTAATGTTGTGAAAAGATATTTAAATGGAATTATCTTCACGTACCAAATGTCTCATCGTACGTGCATGAAAAAGTCAAAAGACGCGGTGGCATTTTCGTAATTATTTACTCGTGGAGTAATTATCAAAAATACTCTACAAATGATCGTGTAGAGTAGTTTTGATCTTGTACAGTAATTTTGTAAAATATTCTAGTTGGATAATTTTTATCTTGTAGAGTAATTTTATAGAGTATCATAATTACTCTACAAATGATCTTGTATAATAATTTTGATCTTATAAGGTAATTTTGTAAAGTATCATAATTACTCTACAATTGATTTTGTAGCGTAATTTTAATTTGTATGTTGTTTGATAAACTTGCAGAGTAATTTTGATACACTTATAGACTAATTTTTATGTAGAGTAATTTTGATAATTACCCGTATGGTTTTGGCGAACTACTGAACACCGCTTCACCACCTCAAGAGTTCCAACCGAACAAACCAAGTTTTAACGATGCGAACATATTAGCGTACGGTCATCTTCTTGCCAACCTACCATTTATGTTTCCACAACGACCGTTCACTCCTCTATAACAAACTCCATCTACACCCGAATCCTCTACACGAAGAAAACGAAACCATAAAAAGAAAACCAAGTCTGAAAAGGAAAAAGTAAAAGAGGATCGTTGTGTACATCCGTGGACAAACGACGAAGAGTTGGTACGTGTTGATGAAAGTTTGACTTTCGGTTTCAGAGAATTCGGTTATAGGTATATTTTTTTATTGTAAAAATACATTTTAAAACTATAACATATTTTTTTCAAATGTCTATTTTTTATAGGTATCAACCAACATATTGACGATTTTTGGAACCGAATCAACGATATCACCAAACTTTGAGACGAGATTTCTATTGGAAAATGATAGTCTCTCGTCTAAGTGGAGTGAGATAAACACCTCCATAACCGTTTTCAACGGCCACTGTAACAACCTAAAGAACAACCAAAAAAAGTGGCGAAACTGACACCAACTTGTGGATGTGTGCGATATCCTTGAATTCGGAAGATAAAAAAGGGGTAACCTTTAAATATATTCATTGTTGGCGCATTGCGAAAAACTCTCCAAAATCAGCACGAGTACCTATAGCGGGACAATCTTCCTCCAAAAGGTACAAAAGTTGTTCCTCCATAATCGCTCGGATGCTCGTACGGACTTCGAGATCAACTTAAGCGACGATGATTTTGAAGCCGAACGGCCATCGGGAATAGACAAGTCAATAAAGCAGGCCTAAAATTCATCCACTACGAGGGATGAAAAAAATCCTACTTTGGCCGACATCCAAGAAGAAATCCAAGTGTTCAACAACATCCAAAAAGAAATAAACACTCAAAAAATAAAGGCTTTTAGCCTTTACGGAGAAAAGCAAAAGCGAAAAGATATGAAAATACTCGCAATGAAGATCGATCACCTTGAAGGCGAAGAGCGGGAAACGTACATGAAAGTAAAAAAAGAGATGATGGATAAATATGGTACCTAGTTTTGGTAATTTTAAATTATGTTTTTATGTTTCGTTTTTTAAGTTTAAATTATGTAATCGGTTTTTCTAGTAATGTAATCTTTTTTATTTAAATTTTGTAATTTTTTTAATTATTTATATTAGTAATGCTATTTTTTTAATTAAATAGATAATATGTAACTATTAAATAAAATTAATAATAAAAAATATGTGTCACGTGTCGGATAACGCACCTCTTCAATGCCCCTTCCCCCCCCCCATTTTTTCCGCCACGTCACTTTTTTGACACGCGCTGACGTGAAGTCCACTTGTCGAATAACGTTCATTCTTCATGCCCCTCAGTACCGTGTGGTCAAAGACAAAGGCAATGGACGAATCATCTCAACACACAAGCAAAGCCTAGGTCATTGAGGAAATAACTAATACATGCACTTAGACATATATTAAAAGTGTTAGAGAATATCATTATTCAATAAATGTTTTCTATTGACCAAAAAGAAATTACTATTTATCGACACGACCCATGCTAGTCCGGAACCACACGAGCCTATGAATGAACGAGTGTGTGTTTGCGTAGAGCTTGATATAACATTAATGTTTAGTTTAATATATGTTATGTTTGATATGTATAATTTTTAAATTTTTAATGTTTGTTAAGGTGAACATAATATATGTATATTAATTTATTATCATATAACGAGTTAAAAGATTTATATATTCTTTATAATATTCTTTAAATTATTTGATACCCAAGTCTTGGGTATCCTCGTAAATGACCTAATTAATACTCTACATCCACTATAAAGTTTTACAATAATACTCAGACCAAGACCAAGCATAGGTCTGCACATGGTTTCATTTAATGTTGTGAAAAGATATTTAAATGGAGTTAACTTCACGTACAAAATGTCTTATCGTACGTGCATGAAGAAGTCAAAAAACGCGGTGGAATTTTCGTAATTATTTACTCGTGGAGTAATTATCAAAAGTACTCTACAAATGATCGTGTAGAGTAATTTTGATCTTGTAGAGTAATTTTGTAAAATATTCTTGTTGGAGAATTTTTATCTTGTAGAGCAATTTTATAGAGTATCATAATTACTCTACAAATGATCTTGTATAATAATTTTGATCTTATAAGGTAATTTTGTAAAGTATCATAATAACTCTACAATTGATTTTGTAGAGTAATTTTAATTTGTATGTTGTTTGATAAACTTGCAGAGTAATTTTGATACACTTATAGACTAATTATTTTGATGTAGAGTAATTTTGATAATTACCGGTATGGTTTCGGCGAACTACTGAACACCGCTTCACCACCTCAAGAGTTTTAACAGAACCAACCAAGTTTTAACGATGCGAACATATTAGCGTACGGTCATCTTCTTGCCAACCTACCATTTATGTTTCCACAACAACGGTTCACTCCTCTATCACAAACTCCATCTACACCCGAATCCTCTACACGAAGAAAATGAAACCATAAAAAGAAAACTGAGTCTGAAAAGGAAAAAGTAAAAGAGGAGCGTTGTGTACATCAGTGGACAAACGACGAAGAGTTGGTACGTGTTGATGAAAGTTTGACTTTCGGTATCGGAGAATTCGGTTATAGGTATATTTTTTTTATTGTAAAAATACATTTTATAACTATAACATATTTTTTTAAATGTCTTTTTTTATAGGTATCAACCAACATATTGACGATTTTTGGAACCGAATTAACGATAACACCAAACTTTGAGTTGAGATTTCTATCGGAAAATGATAGCCTCTAGTCTAAGTGGAGTGAAATAAACACCGCCATGACCGTTTTCAATGGCCACTATAACAACCTAAAGAACAACCAAAAAAGTGGCGAAACTGACACCAACTTGTGGACGTGTGCGATATCCTTGTATTCGGAAGATAAAAAAGGGGTAACCTTTAAATATATTCATTGTTGGCGCATTGCGAAAAACTCGCCAAAATCAGCACGAGTACCTATAGTGGGACAATCTTTCTCCAAAAGGTACAAAAGTTGTTCCTCCATAATCGCTCGGATGCTCGTACGGACTTCGAGATCAACTTAAGCGACGATGATTTTGAAGCCGAACGGCCATCGGGAATAGACAAGTCAATAAAGCTGGCCTAAAAATCATCCACTACGAGTGATGAAAAAAATCCTACTTTGGCCGACATCCAAGAAGAAATCCAAGTGTTCAACAACATCCAAAAAGAAAGAAACACTCAAAAAATAAAGGCTTTAAGCCTTTACGGAGAAAAGCAAAAGCGAAAAGATATGAAAATACTCGCAATGAAGATCGATCACCTTGAAGGCGAAGATCGGGAAACGTACATGAAAGTAAAAAAAGAAATGATGGATAAATATGGTACCTAGTTTTGTTTATTTTAAATTATGTTTTTATGTTTCGTTTTTTAAGTTTAAATTTTGTAATCGGTTTTTCTAGTAATGTAATCTTTTTTATTTAAATTTTGTAACTGTTTTAATTATTTATATTAGTAATGCTATTTTTTTAATTAAATAGATAATATGTAACTATTAAATAAAATTAATAATAAAAAATATGTGTCACGTGTCGGATAACGCACCTCTTCTATGCCCCTTCCCACCCCTCCATTTTTTTCCAACACGTCACTTTTCTGACACACGCTGACGTGACGTCCACTTGTCGAATAACGTCCATTCTTCATGCCCCTCAATATCGCGTGGTCAAAGACAAAGGTAATGGACGAATCATCTCAAGACACAAGCAAAGCCCAGGTCATTGAGGAAATAACTAATACATGCACTTAGACATATATTAAAAGTGTTAGACAATATCATTATTCAATGAATGTTTTCAATTGACCAAAAAGAAATTACTATTTATCGACACGACCCATGCTAGTCCGGAACCACACGAGCCTATGAATGAACGAGTGTGTGTATGCATAGAGCTTGATATAACATTAATGTTTAGTTTAATATATGTTATGTTTGATATGTATTATTTTTTAATTTTTATTGTTTGTTAAGGTGAACATAATATATGTATATTAATTTATTATCATATAACGAGTTAAAAGATTTATATATTCTTTATAATATTCGTTAAATAATTTGATACCCAAGTCTTGGCTATCCTCGTAAAAGACCTAATTAATACTCTACATCCACTGTAAAGTTTTACAATACTACTCAGACCAAGACCAAGCATAGGTCTGCACATGGTTTCATTTAATGTTGTGAAAAGATATTTAAATGGAGTTAACTTCACGTACAAAATGTCTTATCGTACGTGCATGAAGAAGTCAAAAAACGCGGTGGCATTTTCGTAATTATTTACTCGTGGAGTAATTATCAAAATTACTCTACAAATGATCGTGTAGAGTAATTTTGTTCTTGTAGAGTAATTTTGTAAAATATTCTTGTTGGATAATTTTTATCTTGTAGAGCAATTTTATAGAGTATCATAATTACTCTACAAATGATCTTGTATAATCATTTTGATCTTATAAGGTAATTTTGTAAAGTATCATAATTACTCTACAATTGATTTTGTAGAGTAATTTTAATTTGTATGTTGTTTGATAAACTTACAGAGTAATTTTGATACACTTATAGACTAATTATTTTGATGTAGAGTAATTTTGATAATTACCGGTATGGTTTCGGCAAACTACTGAACACCGCTTCACCACCTCAAGAGTTTTAACAAAACCAACCAAGTTTTAACGATGCGAACATATTAGCGTACGGTCATCTTATTGCCAAACTACCATTTATGTTTCCACAACAACCGTTCACTCCTCTATCACAAACTCCATCTACACCCGAATCCTCTACACGAAGAAAATGAAACCATAAAAAGAAAACTGAGTCTGAAAAGGAAAAAGTAAAAGGATAAAAAAGGGGTAACCTTTAAATATATTCATTGTTGGCGCATTGCGAAAAACTCGCCAAAATCAGCACGAGTACCTATAGTGGGACAATCTTTCTCCAAAAGGTACAAAAGTTGTTCCTCCATAATCGCTCGGATGCTCGTACGGACTTCGAGATCAACTTAAGCGACGATGATTTTGAAGCCGAACGGCCATCGGGAATAGACAAGTCAATAAAGCTGGCCTAAAAATCATCCACTACGAGTGATGAAAAAAATCCTACTTTGGCCGACATCCAAGAAGAAATCCAAGTGTTCAACAACATCCAAAAAGAAAGAAATACTCAGAAAAATAAAGGCTTTTAGCCTTTATGGAGAAAAGCAAAAGCCAAAAGATATGAAAATACTCGCAATGAAGATCGATCACCTTGAAGGCGAAGATCGGGAAACGTACATGAAAGTAAAAAAAGAAATGATGGATAAATATGGTACCTAGTTTTGTTTATTTTAAATTATGTTTTTATGTTTCGTTTTTTAAGTTTAAATTTTGTAATCGGTTTTTCTAGTAATGTAATCTTTTTTATTTAAATTTTGTAACTGTTTTAATTATTTATATTAGTAATGCTATTTTTTTAATTAAATAGATAATATGTAACTATTAAATAAAATTAATAATAAAAAATATGTGTCACGTGTCGGATAACGCACCTCTTCTATGCCCCTTCCCACCCCTCCATTTTTTCCACCACGTCACTTTTCTGACACACGCTGACGTGACGTCCACTTGTCGAATAACGTCCATTCTTCATGCCCCTCAATATCGCGTGGTCAAAGACAAAGGTAATGGACGAATCATCTCAAGACACAAGCAAAGCCCAGGTCATTGAGGAAATAACTAATACATGCACTTAGACATATATTAAAAGTGTTAGACAATATCATTATTCAATGAATGTTTTCAATTGACCAAAAAGAAATTACTATTTATCGACACGACCCATGCTAGTCCGGAACCACACGAGCCTATGAATGAACGAGTGTGTGTATGCATAGAGCTTGATATAACATTAATGTTTAGTTTAATATATGTTATGTTTGATATGTATAATTTTTAAATTTTTATTATTTGTTAAGGTGAACATAATATATGTATATTAATTTATTTTCATATAACGAGTTAAAATAGTTATATATTCTTTATAATATTCGTTAAATAATTTGATACCCAAGTCTTGGCTATCCTCGTAAAAGACCTAATTAATACTCTACATCCACTATAAAGTTTTACAATACTACTCAGACCAAGACCAAGCATAGGTCTGCACATGGTTTCATTTAATGTTGTGAAAAGATATTTAAATGGAGTTAACTTCACGTACAAAATGTCTTATCGTACGTGCATGAAGATGTCAAAAAACGCGGTGGCATTTTCGTAATTATTTACTCGTGGAGTAATTATCAAAATTACTCTACAAATGATCGTGTAGAGTAATTTTGATCTTGTAGAGTAATTTTGTAAAATATTCTTGTTGGATAATTTTTATCTTGTAGAACAATTTTATAGAGTATCATAATTACTCTACAAATGATCTTGTATAATAATTTTGATCTTTAAAGTAATTTTGTAAAGTATCATAATTACACTACAATTGATTTTGTAGAGTAATTTTAATTTGTATGTTGTTTGATAAACTTGCAGAGTAATTTTGATACACTTATAGACTAATTATTTTGATGTAGAGTAATTTTGATAATTACCGGTATGGTTTCGGCGAACTACTGAACACCGCTTCACCACCTCAAGAGTTTTAACCGAACCAACCAAGTTTTAACGATGCGAACATATTAGCGTACGGTCATCTTCTTGCCAACCTACCATTTATGTTTCCACAACAACCGTTCACTCCTCTATTACAAACTCCATCTACACCCGAATCCTCTACACCAAGAAAATGAAACCATAAAAAGAAAACTGAGTCTGAAAAGGAAAAAGTAAAAGAGGATCCTTGTGTACATCAGTGGACAAACGACGAATAGTTGGTACGTGTTGATGAAAGTTTGACTTTCGGTATCGGAGAATTCGGTTATAGGTATATTTTTTTTATTGTAAAAATACATTTTATAACTATAACATATTTTTTTTAAATGTCTTTTTTTATAGGTATCAACCAACATATTGACGATTTTTGGAACCGAATTAACGATAACACCAAACTTTGAGTTGAGATTTCTATCGGAAAATGATAGCCTCTAGTCTAAGTGGAGTGAAATAAACACCGCCATGACCGTTTTCAACGGCCACTATAACAACCTAAAGAACAACCAAAAAACTGGCGAAACTGACACCAACTTGTGGACGTGTGCGATATCCTTGTATTCGGAAGATAAAAAAGGGGTAACCTTTAAATATATTCATTGTTGGCGCATTGCGAAAAACTCGCCAAAATCAGCACGAGTACCTATAGCGGGACAATCTTTCTCCAAAAGGTACAAAAGTTGTTCCTCCCTAATCGCTCGGATGCTCGTACGGACTTCGAGATCAACTTAAGCGACGATGATTTTGAAGCCGAACGGCCATCGGGAATAGACAAGTCAATAAAGCTGGCCTAAAAATCATCCACTACGAGTGATGAAAAAAATCCTACTTTGGCCGACATCCAAGAAGAAATCCAAGTGTTCAACAACATCCAAAAAGAAAGAAACACTCAAAAAATAAAGGCTTTTAGCCTTTACGGAGAAAAGCAAAAGCGAAAAGATATGAAAATACTCGCAATGAAGATCGATCACCTTGAAGGCGAAGAGCGGGAAACGTACATGAAAGTAAAAAAAGAAATGATGGATAAATATGGTACCTAGTTTTGTTTATTTTAAATTATGTTTTTATGTTTCGTTTTTTAAGTTTAAATTTTGTAATCGGTTTTTCTAGTAATGTAATCTTTTTTATTTAAATTTTGTAACTGTTTTAATTATTTATATTAGTAATGCTATTTTTTTAATTAAATAGTTAATATGTAACTATTAAATAAAATTAATAATAAAAAATATGTGTCACGTGTCGGATAACGCACCTCTTCTATGCCCCTTCCCACCCCTCCATTTTTTCCACCACGTCACTTTTCTGACAGACGCTGACGTGACGTCCACTTGTCGAATAACGTCCATTCTTCATGCCCCTCAATATGGTGTGGTCAAAGACAAAGGCAATGGACGAATCATCTCAAGACACAAGCAAAGCCCAGGTCATTGAGGAAATAACTAATACATGCACTTAGACATATATTAAAAGTGTTAGACAATATCATTATTCAATGAATGTTTTCTATTGACCAAAAAGAAATTAATATTTATCGACACGACCCATGCTAGTCCGGAACCACACGAGCCTATGAATGAACGAGTGTGTGTATGCATAGAGCTTGATATAACATTAATGTTTTTAGTTTAATATATGTAATGTTTGATATGTATAATTTTTAAATTTTTGTTGTTTGTTAAGGTGAACATAATATATGTATATTAATTTATTATCATATAACAAGTTAAAAGATTTATATATTTTTTAGAATATTCGTTAAATAATTTGATACCCAAGTCTTGGCTGTCCTCGTAAAAGACCTAATTAATACTCAGCATCCAATATAAAGTTTTACAATACTACTCAGACCAAGACCAAGGATAGGTCTGCACATGGTTTCATTTAATGTTGTGAAAAGATATTTAAATGGATTTAACTTCACGTACAAAATGTCTCATCGTACGTGCATGAAAAAGTCAAAAGACGCGGTGACATTTTCGTAATTATTTACTCGTGGAGTAATTATAAAAAATACTCTACAAATGATCGTGTAGAGTAGTTTTGATCTTGTACAGTAATTTTGTAAAATATTCTTGTTGGATAATTTTTATCTTGTAGAGTAATTTTATAGAGTATCATAAATACTCTACAAATGATCTTGTATAATAATTTTGATCTTATAAGGTAATTTTGTAAAGTATCATAATTACTCTACAATTGATTTTGTAGAGTAATTTTAATTTGTATGTTGTTTGATAAACTTGCAGAGTAATTTTGATACACTTATAGACTAATTTTTATGTAGAGTAATTTTGATAATTACCCATATGGTTTTGGCGAACTACTGAACACCGCTTCACCACCTCAAGTGTTTCAACCGAACAAACCAAGTTTTAACGATGCGAACATATTAGCGTACGGTCATCTTCTTGCCAACCTACCATTTATGTTTCCACAACGACCGTTCACTCCTCTATCACAAACTCCATCTACACCCGAATCCTCTACACGAAGAAAACGAAACCATAAAAAGAAAACCAAGTCTGAAAAGGAAAAAGTAAAAGAGGATCGTTGTGTACATCCGTGGACAAACGACGAAGAGTTGGTACGTGTTGATGAAAGTTTGACTTTCGGTTTCGGAGAATTCGGTTATAGGTATATTTTTTTATTGTAAAAATACATTTTAAACTATAACATATTTTTTTCAAATGTCTATTTTTTATAGGTATCAACCAACAAATTGACGATTTTTAGAACCGAATCAACGATATCACCATACTTTGAGACGAGATTTCTATTGGAAAATGATAGTCTCTAGTCTAAGTGGAGTGAAATAAACACCGCCATAACCGTTTTCAACGGCCACTGTAACAACCTAAAGAACAACCAAAAAAAGTGGCGAAACTGACACCAACTTGTGGACGTGTGCGATATCCTTGTATTCGGAAGATAAAAAAGGGGTAGCCTTTAAATATATTCATTGTTGGCGCATTGCGAAAAACTCGCCAAAATCAGCACGAGTACCTATAGCGGGACAATCTCCCTCCAAAAGGAACAAAAGTTGTTCCTCCATAATCGCTCGGATGCTCGTACGGACTTCGAGATCAACTTAAGCGACGATGATTTTGAAGCCGAACGGCCATCGGGAATAGACAAGTCAATAAAGCAGGCCTAAAATTCATCCACTACGAGTGATGAAAAAAATCTTACTTTGGCCGACATCCAAGAAGAAATCCAAGTGTTCAACAACATCCAAAAAGAAATAACCACTCAAAAAATAAAGGCTTTTAGCCTTTACGGAGAAAAGCAAAAGCGAAAAAAATATGAAAATACTTGCAATGAAGATCGATCACCTTGAAGGCGAAGAGCGGGAAACGTACATGAAAGTAAAAAAAGAAATGATGGATAAATATGGTACCTAGTTTTGGTAATTTTAAATTATGTTTTTATGTTTCGTTTTTTAAGTTTAAATTATGTAATCGGTTTTTATAGTAATGTAATCTTTTTTATTTAAATTTTGTAATTTTTTTAATTATTTATATTAGTAATGCTATTTTTTTAATTAAATAGATAATATGTAACTATTAAATAAAATTAATAATAAAAAATATGTGCCACGTGTCGGATAACGCACCTCTTCAATGCCCCTTCCCCCCCCCATTTTTTCCGCCACGTCACTTTTTTGACACGCGCTGACGTGAAGTCCACTTGTCGAATAACGTCCATTCTTCATGCCCCTCAATACCGTGTGGTCAAAGACAAAGGCAATGGACGAATCATCTCAACACACAAGCAAAGCCTAGGTCATTGAGGAAATAACTAATACATGCACTTAGACATATATTAAAAGTGTTAGAGAATATCATTATTCAATAAATGTTTTCTATTGACAAAAAAGTAATTACTATTTATCGACACGACCCATGCTAGTCCGGAACCACACGAGCCTATGAATGAACGAGTGTGTGTATGAATAGAGCTTGATATAACATTAATGTTTAGTTTAATATATGTTATGTTTGATATGTATAATTTTTAAATTTTTATTGTTTGTTAAGGTGAACATAATATATGTATATTAATTTATTATCATATAACGAGTTAAAAGATTTATATATTCTTTATAATATTCGTTAAATAATTTGATACCCAAGTCTTGGCTATCCTCGTAAAAGACCTAATTAATACTCTACATCCACTATAAAGTTTTACAATACTACTCAGACCAAGACCAAGCACAGGTCTGCACATGGTTTCATTTAATGTTGTGAAAAGATATTTAAATGGAGTTAACTTCACGTACAAAATGTCTTATCGTACGTGCATGAAGAAGTCAAAAAACGCGGTGGCATTTTCGTAATTATTTACTCGTGGAGTAATTATCAAAATTACTCTACAAATGATCGTGTAGAGTAATTTTGTAAAATATTCTTGTTGGATAATTTTTATCTTGTAGAGCAATTTTATAGAGTATCATAATTACTCTATAAATGATCTTGTATAATAATTTTGATCTTATAAGGTAATTTTGTAAAGTATCATAATTACTCTACAATTGATTTTGTAGAGTAATTTTAATTTGTATGTTGTTTGATAAACTTGTAGAGTAATTTTGATACACTTAGAGCATTCACATCCAAACCATCAAATTATACATACATTCCACTAAAAAACAACTCCTATATCAATATATTTCCACTAAAAACAAATACTTTTTCTCTCTCCTTTTCAATTAAATAATATTATCATCACATTTTTCTCTCTCCTTCACTCACAACCACTTTCAATATATATTAAAAAATTATACTGGGTGAACAGTGTCCCCTCAAATATACAGATGAACAGTAACATTTTCTCTCTCCTCCACTCACAACCACTTTTTATACCCTTTATAATATAAAAACTCACTCTCACATATTTTGATGGATAGAATGTGAATGCTCTTATAGACTAATTATTTTGATGTAGAGTAATTTTGATAATTACCGGTATGGTTTCGGCGAACTACTGAACACCGCTTCACCACCTCAAGAGTTTTAACCGAACCAACCAAGTTTTAACGATGCGAACATATTAGCGTACGGTCATCTTCTTGCCAACCTACCATTTATGTTTCCACAACAACCGTTCACTCCTCTATCACAAACTCCATCTACACTCGAATCCTCTACACCAAGAAAATGAAACCATAAAAAGAAAACTGAGTCTGAAAAGGAAAAAGTAAAAGAGGATCGTTGTGTACATCAGTGGACAAACGACGAAGAATTGGTACGTGTTGATGAAAGTTTGACTTTCGGTATCGGAGAATTCGGTTATAGGTATATTTTTTTTTATTGTAAAAACACATTTTATAACTATAACATATTTTTTTAAAATGTCTTTTTTTATAGGTATCAACCAACATATTGACGATTTTTGGAACCGAATTAACGATAACACCAAACTTTGAGTTGAGATTTCTATCGGAAAATGATAGCCTCTAGTCTAAGTGGAGTGAAATAAACACCGCCATGACCGTTTTCAACGGCCACTATAACAACCTAAAGAACAACCAAAAAAGTGGCGAAACTGACACCAACTTGTGGACGTGTGCGATATCCTTGTATTCGGAAGATAAAAAAGGGGTAACCTTTAAATATATTCATTGTTGGCGCATTGCGAAAAACTCGCCAAAATCAGCACGAGTACCTATAGCGGGACAATCTTTCTCCAAAAGGTACAAAAGTTGTTCCTCCATAATCGCTCGGATGCTCGTACCGACTTTGAGATCAACTTAAGCGACGATGATTTTGAAGCCGAACGGCCATCGGGAATAGACAAGTCAATAAAGCTGGCCTAAAAATCATCCACTACGAGTGATGAAAAAAATCCTACTTTGGCCGACATCCAAGAAAAAATCCAAGTATTCAACAACATCCAAAAAGAAAGAAACACTCAAAAAATAAAGGCTTTTAGCCTTTACGGAGAAAAGCAAAAGCGAAAAGATATGAAAATACTCGCAATGAAGATCGATCACCTTGAAGGCGAAGAGCGGGAAACGTACACGAAAGTAAAAAAAGAAATGATGGATAAATATGGTACCTAGTTTTGGTTATTTTAAATTATGTTTTTATGTTTGGTTTTTTAAGTTTAAATTATGTAATCGGTTTTTCTAGTAATGTAATCTTTTTTATTTAAATTTTGTAAGTGTTTTAATTATTTATATTAGTAATGCTATTTTTTAATTAAATAGATAATATGTAACTATTAAATAAAATTAATAATAAAAAATATGTGCCACGTGTCGGATAACGCACCTCTTCTATGCCCCGTCCCACCCCTCCATTTTTTCCGCCACGTCACTTTTCTGACACGCGCTGACGTGAAGTCCACTTGTCGAATAACATCCATTCTTCATGCCCCTCAATACCGTGTGGTCAAAGACAAAGGTAATGGACGAATCATCTCAACACAGAAGCAAAGCCTAGGTCATTGAGGAAATAACTAATACATGTACTTAGACATATATTAAAAGTGTTAGAGAATATCATTATTCAATAAATGTTTTCTATTGACCAAAAAGAAATTACTATTTATCGACACGACCCATGCTAGTCCGGATCCACACGAGCCTATGAATGAACGAGTGTGTGTATGCATAGAGCTTGATATAACATTAATGTTTAGTTTAATATATGTAATGTTTGATATGTATAATTTTTAAATTTTTATTGTTTGTTAAGGTGAACATAATATATGTATATTAATTTATTATCATATAACGAGTTAAAAGATTTATATATTCTTTACAATATTCGTTAAATAATTTGATACCCAAGTCTTGGCTGTCCTCGTAAAAGACCTAATTAATACTCTGCATCCACTATAAAGATTTACAATGCTACTCAGACCAAGACCAAGAATAGGGCTACACATGGTTTCATTTAATGTTGTGAAAAGATATTTAAATGGAGTTAACTTCACGTACAAAATGTCTTATCGTACGTGCATGAAGAACTCAAAAAACGCATGGCATTTTCGTAATTATTTACTCGTGGAGTAATTATCAAAATTACTCTACAAATGATCGTGTAGAGTAATTTTGTAAAATATTCTTGTTGGATAATTTTTATCTTGTAGAGCAATTTTATAGAGTATCATAATTACTCTACAAATGATCTTGTATAATAATTTTGATCTTATAAGGTAATTTTGTAAAGTATCATAATTACTTTACAATTGATTTTGTAGAGTAATTTTAATTTGTATGTTGTTTGATAAACTTGCAGAGTAATTTTGATACATTTATAGACTAATAATTTTGATGTATAGTAATTTTGATAATTACTGGTATGGTTTCGGCGAACTACTGAACACCGCTTCACCACCTCAAGAGTTTCAACCGAACCAACCAAGTTTTAACGATGCGAACATATTAGCGTACGGTCATCTTCTTGCCAACCTACCATTTATGTTTCCACAACAACCGTTCACTCCTCTATCACAAACTCCATCTACACCCGAATCCTCTACACCAAGAAAATGAAACCATAAAAAGAAAACTGAGTCTGAAAAGGAAAAAGTAAAAGAGGATCGTTGTGTACATCAGAGGACAAACGACGAAGAGTTGGTACGTGTTGATGAAAGTTTGACTTTCGGTATCGGAGAATTCGGTTATAGGTATATTTTTTTTATTGTAAAAATACATTTTATAACTATAACATATTTTTTTTAAAATGTCTTTTTTTATAGGTATCAACCAACATATTGACGATTTTTGGAACCGAATTAACGATAACACCAAACTTTGAGTTGAGATTTCTATCGGAAAATGATAGCCTCTAGTCTAAGTGGAGTGAAATAAACACCGCCATGACCGTTTTCAACGGCCACTATAACAACCTAAAGAACAACCAAAAAAGTGGCGAAACTGACACCAACTTGTGGACGTGTGCGATATCCTTGTATTCGGAAGATAAAAAAGGGGTAACCTTTAAATATATTCATTGTTGGCGCATTGCGAAAAACTCGCCAAAATCAGCACGAGTACCTATAGCGGGACAATCTTTCTCCAAAAGGTACAAAAGTTGTTCCTCCATAATCGCTCGGATGCTCGTACGGACTTCGAGATCAACTTAAGCGACGATGATTTTGAAGCCGAACGGCCATCGGGAATAGACAAGTCAATAAAGCTGGCCTAAAAATCATCCACTACGAGTGATGAAAAAAATCCTACTTTGGCCGACATCCAAGAAGAAATCCAAGTGTTCAACAACATCCAAAAAGAAAGAAACACTCAAAAAATAAAGGCTTTTAGCCTTTACGGAGAAAAGCAAAAGCGAAAAGATATGAAAATACTCGCAATGAAGATCGATCACCTTGAAGGCGAAGAGCGGGAAACGTACACGAAAGTAAAAAAAGAAATGATGGATAAATATGGTACCTAGTTTTGGTTATTTTAAATTATGTTTTTATGTTTGGTTTTTTAAGTTTAAATTATGTAATCGGTTTTTCTAGTAATGTAATCTTTTTTATTTAAATTTTGTAAGTGTTTTAATTATTTATATTAGTAATGCTATTTTTTAATTAAATAGATAATATGTAACTATTAAATAAAATTAATAATAAAAAATATGTGCCACGTGTCGGATAACGCACCTCTTCTATGCCCCGTCCCACCCCTCCATTTTTTCCGCCACGTCACTTTTCTGACACGCGCTGACGTGAAGTCCACTTGTCGAATAACATCCATTCTTCATGCCCCTCAATACCGTGTGGTCAAAGACAAAGGTAATGGACGAATCATCTCAACACAGAAGCAAAGCCTAGGTCATTGAGGAAATAACTAATACATGTACTTAGACATATATTAAAAGTGTTAGAGAATATCATTATTCAATAAATGTTTTCTATTGACCAAAAAGAAATTACTATTTATCGACACGACCCATGCTAGTCCGGATCCACACGAGCCTATGAATGAACGAGTGTGTGTATGCATAGAGCTTGATATAACATTAATGTTTAGTTTAATATATGTAATGTTTGATATGTATAATTTTTAAATTTTTATTGTTTGTTAAGGTGAACATAATATATGTATATTAATTTATTATCATATAACGAGTTAAAAGATTTATATATTCTTTACAATATTCGTTAAATAATTTGATACCCAAGTCTTGGCTGTCCTCGTAAAAGACCTAATTAATACTCTGCATCCACTATAAAGATTTACAATGCTACTCAGACCAAGACCAAGAATAGGGCTGCACATGGTTTCATTTAATGTTGTGAAAAGATATTTAAATGGAGTTAACTTCACGTACAAAATGTCTTATCGTACGTGCATGAAGAAGTCAAAAAACGCATGGCATTTTCGTAATTATTTACTCGTGGAGTAATTATCAAAATTACTCTACAAATGATCGTGTAGAGTAATTTTGTAAAATATTCTTGTTGGATAATTTTTATCTTGTAGAGCAATTTTATAGAGTATCATAATTACTCTACAAATGATCTTGTATAATAATTTTGATCTTATAAGGTAATTTTGTAAAGTATCATAATTACTTTACAATTGATTTTGTAGAGTAATTTTAATTTGTATGTTGTTTGATAAACTTGCAGAGTAATTTTGATACATTTATAGACTAATAATTTTGATGTATAGTAATTTTGATAATTACTGGTATGGTTTCGGCGAACTACTGAACACCGCTTCACCACCTCAAGAGTTTCAACCGAACCAACCAAGTTTTAACGATGCGAACATATTAGCGTACGGTCATCTTCTTGCCAACCTACCATTTATGTTTCCACAACAACCGTTCACTCCTCTATCACAAACTCCATCTACACCCGAATCCTCTACACCAAGAAAATGAAACCATAAAAAGAAAACTGAGTCTGAAAAGGAAAAAGTAAAAGAGGATCGTTGTGTACATCAGTGGACAAACGACGAAGAGTTGGTACGTGTTGATGAAAGTTTGACTTTCGGTATCGGAGAATTCGGTTATAGGTATATTTTTTTTATTGTAAAAATACATTTTATAACTATAACATATTTTTTTAAAATGTCTTTTTTTATAGGTATCAACCAACATATTGACGATTTTTGGAACCGAATTAACCATAACACCAAACTTTGAGTTGAGATTTCTATCGGAAAATGATAGCCTCTAGTCTAAGTGGAGTGAAATAAACACCGCCATGACCGTTTTCAACGGCCACTATAACAACCTAAAGAACAACCAAAAAAGTGGCGAAACTGACACCAACTTGTGGACGTGTGCGATATCCTTGTATTCCGAAGATAAAAAAGGGGTAACCTTTAAATATATTCATTGTTGGCGCATTGCGAAAAACTCGCCAAAATCAGCACGAGTACCTATAGCGGGACAATCTTTCTCCAAAAGGTACAAAAGTTGTTCCTCCATAATCGCTCGGATGCTCGTACGGACTTCGAGATCAACTTAAGCGACGATGATTTTGAAGCCGAACGGCCATCGGGAATAGACAAGTCAATAAAGCTGGCCTAAAAATCATCCACTACGAGTGATGAAAAAAATCCTACTTTGGCCGACATCCAAGAAGAAATCCAAGTGTTCAACAACATCCAAAAAGAAAGAAACACTCAAAAAATAAAGGCTTTTAGCCTTTACGGAGAAAAGCAAAAGCGAAAAGATATGAAAATACTCGCAATGAAGATCGATCACCTTGAAGGCGAAGAGCGGGAAACGTACACGAAAGTAAAAAAAGAAATGATGGATAAATATGGTACCTAGTTTTGGTTATTTTAAATTATGTTTTTATGTTTGGTTTTTTAAGTTTAAATTATGTAATCGGTTTTTCTAGTAATGTAATCTTTTTTATTTAAATTTTGTAAGTGTTTTAATTATTTATATTAGTAATGCTATTTTTTAATTAAATAGATAATATGTAACTATTAAATAAAATTAATAATAAAAAATATGTGCCACGTGTCGGATAACGCACCTCTTCTATGCCCCGTCCCACCCCTCCATTTTTTCCGCCATGTCACTTTTCTGACACGCGCTGACGTGAAGTCCACTTGTCGAATAACATCCATTCTTCATGCCCCTCAATACCGTGTGGTCAAAGACAAAGGTAATGGACGAATCATCTCAACACAGAAGCAAAGCCTAGGTCATTGAGGAAATAACTAATACATGTACTTAGACATATATTAAAAGTGTTAGAGAATATCATTATTCAATAAATGTTTTCTATTGACCAAAAAGAAATTACTATTTATCGACACGACCCATGCTAGTCCGGATCCACACGAGCCTATGAATGAACGAGTGTGTGTATGCATAGAGCTTGATATAACATTAATGTTTAGTTTAATATATGTAATGTTTGATATGTATAATTTTTAAATTTTTATTGTTTGTTAAGGTGAACATAATATATGTATATTAATTTATTATCATATAACGAGTTAAAAGATTTATATATTCTTTACAATATTCGTTAAATAATTTGATACCCAAGTCTTGGCTGTCCTCGTAAAAGACCTAATTAATACTCTGCATCCACTATAAAGATTTACAATGCTACTCAGACCAAGACCAAGAATAGGGCTGCACATGGTTTCATTTAATGTTGTGAAAAGATATTTAAATGGAGTTAACTTCACGTACAAAATGTCTTATCGTACGTGCATGAAGAAGTCAAAAAACGCATGGCATTTTCGTAATTATTTACTCGTGGAGTAATTATCAAAATTACTCTACAAATGATCGTGTAGAGTAATTTTGTAAAATATTCTTGTTGGATAATTTTTATCTTGTAGAGCAATTTTATAGAGTATCATAATTACTCTACAAATGATCTTGTATAATAATTTTGATCTTATAAGGTAATTTTGTAAAGTATCATAATTACTTTACAATTGATTTTGTAGAGTAATTTTAATTTGTATGTTGTTTGATAAACTTGCAGAGTAATTTTGATACATTTATAGACTAATAATTTTGATGTATAGTAATTTTGATAATTACTGGTATGGTTTCGGCGAACTACTGAACACCGCTTCACCACCTCAAGAGTTTCAACCGAACCAACCAAGTTTTAACGATGCGAACATATTAGCGTACGGTCATCTTCTTGCCAACCTACCATTTATGTTTCCACAACAACCGTTCACTCCTCTATCACAAACTCCATCTACACCCGAATCCTCTACACGAAGAAAACCAAACCATAAAAAGAAAACTGAGTCTGAAAAGCAAAAAGTAAAAGAGGATCGTTGTGTACATCAGTGGACAAACGACGAAGAGTTGGTACGTGTTGATGAAAGTTTGACTTTCGGTTTCGGAGAATTCGGTTATAGGTATATTTTTTATTGTAAAAATACATTTTATAAATATAACATATTTTTTTAAAATGTCTTTTTTTATAGGTATTAACCAACATATTAACGATTTTTGGAACCGAATTAACGATATCACCAAACTTTGAGAGGATATTTCTATCGGAAAATGATAGTCTCTAGTCTAAGTGGAGTGAAATAAACACCGCCATGACCGTTTTCAACGGCCACTATAACAACCTAAAGAACAACCAAAAAAGTGGCGAAACTGACACCAACTTGTGGACGTGTGCGATATCCTTGTATTCTGAAGATAAAAAAGGGGTAACCTTTAAATATATTCATTGTTGGCGCATTGCGAAAAACTCGCCAAAATCAGCGCGAGTACCTATAGCGGGACAATCTTCCTCCAAAAGGTACAAAAGTTGTTCCTCCATAATCGCTCGGATGCTCGTACGGACTTCCAGATCAACTTAAGCGACGATGATTTTGAAGCCGAACGACCATCAGGAATAGACAAGTCAATAAAGTAGGCCTAAAAATCATCCACTACGAGTGATGAAAAAAATCCTACTTTGGCCGACATCCAAGAAGAAATCCAAGTGTTCAACAACATCAAAAAATAAAGAAACACTCAAAAAATAAAGGCTTTTAGCCTTTACGGAGAAAAGCAAAAGCGAAAAGATATGAAAATACTCGCAATGAAGATCGATCACCTTGAAGGCGAAGAGCGGGAAATGTACATGAAAGTAAAAAAAGAAATGATGGATAAATATGGTACCTAGTTTTGGTTATTTTAAATTATGTTTCGTTTTTTAAGTTTAAATTATGTAATCGGTTTTTCTAGTAATGTAATCTTTTTTATTTAAATTTTGTAAGTGTTTTATTTATTTATATTAGTAATGCTATTTTTTTAATTAAATAGATAATATGTAACTATTAAATAAAATTAATAATAAAAAATATGTGCCACGTGTCGGATAACGCACCTCTTCTATGCCCCTTCCCACCCCTCCATTTTTTCCACCACGTCACTTTTTTGACACCCGCTGATATGACGTCCACTTGTCAAATAACGTCCATTCTTCATGCCCCTCAATACCGTGTGGTCAAAGACAAAGGCAATGGACGAATCGTCTCAAGATACAAGCAAAGCCTAGGTCATTGAGGAAATAACTAATACATGCACTTAGACATGTATTAAAAGTGTTAGAGAATATCATTATTCAATGAATGTTTTCTATTGACCAAAAATAAATTACTATTTATCGACACGACCCTTGCTAGTCCGGAACCACACGAGCCTATGAATGAACGAGTGTGTGTATGCATTGAGCTTGATATAACATTAATGTTTAGTTTAATATATGTAATGTTTGATATGTTTAATTTTTAAATTTTTATTGATTGTTAAGGTGAACATAATATATGTATATTAATTTATTATCATATAACGAGTTAAAAGATTTATATATTCTTTAGAATATTCGTTAAATAATTTGATACCCAAGTCTTGGCTGTCCTCGTAAAAGACCTAATTAATACTCAGCATCCACTATAAAGTTTTACAATACTACTCAGACCAAGACCAATGATAGGTCTGCACATGGTTTCATTTAATGTTGTGAAAAGATATTTAAATGGAGTTAACTTCACGTACAAAATGTCTTATTGTACGTGCATGAAAAAGTCAAAAAACGCGGTGGCATTTTCGTAATTATTTACTCGGGGAGTAATTATCAAAATTACTCTACAAATGATCGTGTAGAGTAATTTTGATCTTGTACAGTAATTTTGTAAAATATTCTTGTTGGATAATTTTTATCTTGTAGAGTAATTTTATAGAGTATCATAATTACTCTACAAATGATCTTGTATAATAATTTCGATCTTATAAGGTAATTTTGTAAAGTATCATAATTACTCTACAATTGATTTTGTAGAGTAATTTTAATTTGTATGTTGTTTGATAAACTTGAAGAGTAATTTTGATACACTTATAGACTAATTTTGATATAGAATAATCTTGATAATTACCCTACAAGATCAAAATTACTTTACAAGATAAAAATTACTCTCCAGGATCATTTGTATAATAATTTTGATCTTATAAGGTTATTAGTTGATAGTGCTATTAGGTTTGACAAACCTCACACCGTGACCAGGGGGATTGAGCGTCAAGAAGTAGACCTTGCACGTGGTCAAAGATGATAGACATTGGCAAATGGGGCACAGCAACTGGACAGTCATCAGTTTAGGTATTAGGAGTTTAGTAAGCTTACAGATGGGGTAGCTCCCCATAACGTGATTATAAATGGTTTATCTTAACAACTTACGTTTTCGAAAACTAAAACTGGACAACTGTGAACTCGCCAACTTTATGTTGACACCCTACTGCATGCTTTGCAGGTTGTCACACCCCCAAAATCCACATGCGGAATACCACCGCTTGGAGGCGTGACTGACCAGGATCCAGCCACTAATTATTTTGAACGGTTTAGTTATTATTACAAATAATTGTCTAATTAGCGACCAATTTAAATTTTTCAAAACGTAGTTTAAGTTTGCAGCGGAAGGGAAAAGAGAACATGTCGTAATTTAAAACCACAAGTTTATTAGTTTTGAAATTTCAAACCACGCACTCCAGCCGATTGCAATGTCCGTCCTAAGCTGTATCGAGCAACCTGCAAAGCATGCAGTAGGGTGTCAACATAAAGTTGGCGAGTTCACGAGTTGTCCAGTTTTAGTTTCTGAAAACGTAAGTTGTTTAGGTAAAACATTTATAATCACGCCATGGGGAGCTACCCCATATGAAAGCTACTAAACTGACGTTACCGAAACTGTTGACGAGAAGATTTTGTGCCCCGAGTCAATGTCTATCGTCATTGAACAGAATGCAAGGTATACTAGTTCACGCCCGATCTCCCCCGGTCACGGTGTGAGGTTGTCAAACCTAATAGCGCTATCAACTAATAACCCGTTCGCCCCCGGCTATTAATCGGTACTATAAGCAGGGACTTAATGTGATAGAGATTCGTTTAGTGTTGCTAGTTGTGATTTATAAATAATACCCAAACGTATCTCCCCCGGATGTAGTAGTACAAGAGTACCATTTGCATATTCCCCCGGAAATTATCAGTTTGAAAACATTCTTCAGTTTGTTCGTGTCCCTCCCTGGGACGCATGCTTTTAGTGTGTGAACTCACCTTGGTTTGCTCGGCAGATAATTTACTTGTGTTAGGTCGGTCAACCATACCCTATTATGGTTATACATATTTGTTAGGTTCATGTGTAAGTAACATCGCGTATAATTTACACGTATCTAACACGTAGTACGTAATTTCACATTTCGTATAATACACACATTTTGCATAATGCGCAGTAACACGTATCATACCAGCATGCATGTTATTGGGCCTATTCTAGCGTATGAACAATTAATCAACATCAGTTAGACATCAACAGTCAAACAACAACACTAGTACATAGTCCAAAACATCAGTTTGTGCGGCCCAACAACTAAGCAGAGTAGTCCAGTCGAAACTGGATAGTCTCGACTCGAGACTATGAGGTCTCGAGTCGCAACCGCTGGACTCTAAGTCGAAATCAGCAGGTCTGGAGTTGTGAACATTTGAGTCGCAACCGTAGAGGTCTCGAGTCGCAACTGATGCAGGTTCTGGTCTCGAGTCGCAACCGGACTCGCAAACACGGTCTCGGTTCATGCTGTTTTGGTCTCGAGTCGCAACCGGACTCGTAACTGTGGTTTCGAGTCATAAGGTTTGTGTGCCGATCACGTGTGGTTTCGAGTCGCAACCGATGTCGCAACCGAGGGATTTCGACTCATCATGTGGCGGTCTCGAGTCGCAACATACAAGGTCTCGACTCGCAAACTGTGCGGATGTTTCTAGAACCCCTATCCAGATCAGCGCCACCCAATCAAATTGCATTTACATGTACTGTCCAATCAAATTTCATTATCATATTTTATTCTACCGTACACTTATCAATGCAGATCAAACAACAAATTTCAAATATTTTCAATAATCTTCAATCAGTTCATCACGTAGGGTTTTTCACATCATTTCTATTTTATTAAAGCATGGCACTACATTCATCATACCACAAAAACACACCCCCTTTCTATTTCACAGTTTACATCCACCAAGAATTCAAGACAAATCACACTTCAATTAATTAGCCTAACTTTTGGAAATTTTAGCACCATATGCTATATGTATTTTTCTTCAAAAGAATCACACAATTCTAATTTGGTAGGTTTGCATAGTTCTCATACTATAAAAATGCAGAACAATAGACTGGATGAACATTTACTGACCGGGAGTTTATAACAATGCATATTAGCACCTACTGACCAAACATTCATACACATGTTCTCATTTTTACAATCAGAATCAAATAGAAAGTAAGCACTAATGACACCAGAGTTACAAATCAAATTCACATATACTCCCAACAGTTATCAACCGCAAATTACTCGACCAAATCCATAATAGACATATAATCACAACAGGTTCAAGCATTTAGGACCTTATGTATTCCTAAACAAACAAGCAGCCAACCATTGACAAGATCGAAACATAAGTAGACTGACTGAAGGTTTGTGGGTGTGACCCGAGACTTAACTCGGAAGACCAGTTAATCCCGAAAGAAACCAAAACTGGCCTGACTCCGCTGTTGGGCGTAAATCCGACCCGAGTCGGTGAGCCCGACGGAAAAACGTGAGGGCTGCCACCACCGCCGCTGCTCTAGACGGCTCCACCGCCACCGGACCACAGCTGATCACGTCTTTCTCTCGCTTAGACTCTTCTGTTCCTCTCTGTTTCGTTGCTGCTCCTAAGTGAGTAGAGTGTGGAAGAAAAAGGGGCCGTGAGTGTGTGTGACTGTGTGGTCGCTGGAGATGTGCTCCGGTCATCGGTTCAGCAGAGAAGGAGGGGAGGTGAAGGTGAAGTGGATTTGCGTGTTAGAGAGGGGAAGGAAGAGGGTGTGGCTGGGGCTTTTGCGGGTGTTCGCCGGAAAACGAGGCACCGGGTGTGCGACTGGTGTGAGAGCTTTTAGGGTTTTTCAATTGAATATTAGAGAGGGTGAGGTTTTATGAGGGATTTATGTGTGTTAGGGTTTAGTGTGTAGAGAGATTGGGTTGGGCCTAGCCCAAGTGCGCGTGGATCCGTTATCGTATAACGTCTCGCATAAGCGGACGGGTCCGATTAATTTATCTAGATGTGTAAACAGTTGGGCCGATAAATCTTTCATCGCGTTCTATTAATATTTCACAATTAATAATAATATTAATAATAATAGTGACATAATTAATTGTGTGTGTTACCAAAATACCCTTCTCATGACAACAAGAGTTCGTGTTGTCACATTCTCCCCATGTTACAGGAATTTCGTCCTCGAAATTTAGACAAAAGTCAAACGATACGCTTTATATGTATACACACACTCCATTACCGTACATAGATACAATCAGTTTCACGAAAGTCCACCAAAACGAACATGTAAATCACATAGCATATAGGGTCACATAGTACGAAAAATCATGTAGCATAGAATTCACAGAGTTTGCACGTATCTCACATAATATAGAATTTCACAAATTTAACTATGACATCCAAGTAACGTACAAGAGGACCCCAAATTGTCACATTATCCCCGAGTTCAAGAAATTTCGTCCCGAAATTTAGCGCGCAGCCACTGGCAAGCTAGTGTGTTTAAACGTTTTTGTAGGGCGATACATCACCCCTTGTTGGTTTGAAATTTCTCCCCGAAATTTAGCGGTAGCCTCAGTGCTGGGAGTAACGTTTGTAAACAACTGGGGATACATGCGCATCATCTGGTTTTCCCGTTCCCAGGTAAACTCTGGGCCACGGCACGAGTTCCAACGAACTCGATCTGTTGGCATTATACCTCGCTTGAGGGTTTTGATTTCTTGATTCCCTGATCTCAACCGGTTCCTCAATGAAGCATAGTTGGTTGTTGATCATGAGTTCCTAAAAGAACAACGAATGTTTCATTTGACAGACACTTCTTCAGATTAGGCACGAGAAAGACGTTGGGTAACGCGTTCAGCTCTTCAGGCAGGTTTAGTCAGTAAGCTACCTTACCGATCCTTTCGGTAACTTCGGATGGTCCAACGTATCGCGGATTAAGCTTGCCCTGTTTGCCAAAACGTACCACACCCTTCCAGGGTGAAACTTTAAGTAGAACCCAGTCTCCGACTAGGAATTCTGCGTAGCTTTTATGACGGTCACGAGTTGCCGCCATGCGTTGTCTGATCTGGGCAATCTTATCTGTTGTGTCAAGTACAAGTCTTGGGCCGGTAATTTGGCCTCCGCCAACTTCCGTCCAACACAGAGGTGTCAGGCATTTGCGTCCGTGCAATGCCCCAAATGGTGCTGTCTGAATGCTAGTGTGGTAGCTGTTGTTGGAAGAGAATTCTACAAAAGGAAGTGTCACTCGTATCCAAGGTCGATAACACATATTCTTAGCATACCATCAGTTTGCGGGCGATAAGCGGGGCTCATGCCTAACTGTGATCTAAAGGTCTTTGTGCACAGCCTGCGACGAATCAGATGCGAAACGTGGGTCTCGATCTAAGATAATAGAGGTTGGCACCCCGTGCCTAGCAACTGCTTCCTACAAGTAGACAGCTTGCAAGTTTCGAAAACTTGTCATTTTCCTTGTTCTCAAGGAAGTGCGCAAACTTAGCTAGACAATTTATGACCCTCCAAATGGGCCTGGAGGTTGTGATGCTCTTGTCGGAGTCGGGATGTATCATGCAGACTTGTGTGTTTCGCCCATCACAAGCTCTCGGAGGTTCCCGTAAGATGGAACCCAGATACGTTCCATAGAGTAGTGAGCGCAGTTGCCCTTGAGTTTGAGCGGCTTTTCCATGCCCCGCATGGACTCAGCCAAAGAATTTTACGCTTTCAGAGTTTCTGCTAGCGTGTCTCAGATTTAATCAGGAGGTTCGAAGGAATAGTAGACTGTAACACACTCACATGCTTAGGTTTAGTCTCTTGTTGGCCCAGTCCGGATGTTTCCTGATTGCGCATTCGTGATCGTTTAGGGATACGACCCCGTCGGTGCTGTCGCGTGTTCAAAGACTGTGCTGGAGACTCTCGTGATCGGTGTAAATCGTGCAGTTGGTACCGTGCGAATAATGTCTCCACCTTTTGAGCGCAAGGACTACGGATCCCAATTCTGAACCATGCATAGAGTAGCCCCCTTTTGGGTACTTGAGTTGTCGAGAGGCGCAAGCGATCGAGAAAAGCGGACCTTGCAACGTCAAAAGTCGCGCGTTGAAAACTTAGCGCAAAGCGGTTTGTGTCGTGGGGATTCTAGGGTTAAGCGTAGGAGTCGTTCGAATCCCTACTAGTTCTCGGAGTAGGTTCAAGTGTCGTCAAAGGAAACAGGTGTCGAGATTTGACAGGGTGGGATAAATTCGAAGTCGTGACTGGGTGTTGATCGTATCAAGTTCGAAGGACCGTGCTTGCGATACCTTTACCTCCGGGGCATCCTTGGTTCGTTGCTCCAACGAGTAACGTTCGTAGAAAGTAATTCGTCTAAACGGAGGTTTGTGCAGAATAGGGTAGGATAAAAATCATGGAATTCGTGAAGCATAACGCGGGTAGCGAGAAATTATGCAAGAAGGGTAGTCGCAATCAATGCGTTCAACTTGGGGCAAACATAAAAGACTTTGGGATCAATAAGGATTTATCCGATGTTGATGAGGTAGCTGGTCGTACACAAGTTGTATGTTACGTCAATGTGGTTGGCACAATAAGAAGTATCTAGAGAGGGAGGGTCGTCGTGTGGGTTTGTAGATTTTAGGATCTACTTAGACGTCTGGCAGGATGTGATTTATCAAACCGGTAGGAAATCAAGTTCGAGTGGGTGGTTCTAAGTAGTGCGAATGAGTTCGAAGTAGCGCTTGCGTCGTCGAGGGGTTTCGATGTGAAACTTGCAAAAACAGGTTTTCGAGAAAGTATGATTGAAGTAACACATTATTGAATTTCAAGGGTTGGAAAGTTTGTCGACTATAGGGCGAGTTTGTTGAATTCACCAGACAAAAGAGAGATCTGGCCAGGGCTTCTATATAAAGAAACGTGGACGTCGCGATAAAGAAACGATAGCAAGGGCATCGTCCTAAGCATCAAATGCTGGTTCGTACGAAAGCTAGCGAAAGGATTCTAGGAATCAGAAAAGTCTTCAAAGAATTACGGTTCTGGCAATGAAGGATAAGGTATGCGTCTAGGTCATCGTGCTCGTCGGTGGGTTGCATGGTCCACATCTCCGTCATGTCACGCTTTTCAAATACACCGATTGGTAAGGAATATATCGATTTGCTGGTTTTTAGAGTGTGCTAAGGTATAAGGTCAGACTGGAATAGCGTTTTATCATGTAACGAGGAATTAGGGGAAATAACTTCGCCGTCGATGGAAAAAGTAATACGATAGCTGGCACAGCAATGAGAAGCATACACTGCGCATGCTGTTCGTGTTCGAGACGTGCACACAGAAACCCGAAAAGTGTAGACTTACCAGAATTTAGGTGATCGGTCGTGTGAGGGAACAAGTCTCACTACTTAAGTCGGGAAAAGAAATATGCAGGTAAAAAGGATGCGAATGACGTCGTCGTTCCTTCTATTATCCCATGATATAGGGGTGGCTCCCCTTTGTCGATTCGTTCTCGTAACTTCTCTATGTGCTTCGTAGCAGACCTTTCCTAGGTAGGCCTTTCGAGTGGACGTCCCTTGCATCAATTTGCAGTCCAAGGATGATATCAGGAAATACGTGGACGAGGACTTGGAATGACTGGTTCCTTGCCCTTAGTGTATCGTGGTTTCGAATCAGGTTTAGGAGGACTTGCTCCTGCTTAGCGCACATCAGGTTTGTATAGTTTTTGTATGATTCACAGTATTGAATACAGCTACATATTTACGCACATATGCTGAATATATACATACACATTTACACATATATGTGTGCACAAGTAAATGCCGATGACTATAATTACCATGTGAGTACCTGAATTTGACGAACCTTGCAATCCGGAGTGTGGTGTCGTTGTGGTTTTCATTGAAGAACGGTTATAGTCTGGTTTCCATATAAAAACATTTTTCATCTAAAAAAATATTTTATATCTTAAACCTAGTTCACTATAACCAATGGCTCTGATACCAATCTGTCACACCCCCAAAATCCACATGCGGAATACCACCGCTTGGAGGCGTGACTGACCAGGATCCAGCCACTAATTATTTTGAACGGTTTAGTTATTATTACAAATAATTGTCTAATTAGCGACCAATTTAAATTTTTCAAAACGTAGTTTAAGTTTGCAGCGGAAGGGAAAAGAGAACATGTCGTAATTTAAAACCACAAGTTTATTAGTTTTGAAATTTCAAACCACGCACTCCAGCCGATTGCAATGTCCGTCCTAAGCTGTATCGAGCAACCTGCAAAGCATGCAGTAGGGTGTCAACATAAAGTTGGCGAGTTCACGAGTTGTCCAGTTTTAGTTTCTGAAAACGTAAGTTGTTTAGGTAAAACATTTATAATCACGCCATGGGGAGCTACCCCATATGAAAGCTACTAAACTGACGTTACCGAAACTGTTGACGAGAAGATTTTGTGCCCCGAGTCAATGTCTATCGTCATTGAACAGAATGCAAGGTATACTAGTTCACGCCCGATCTCCCCCGGTCACGGTGTGAGGTTGTCAAACCTAATAGCGCTATCAACTAATAACCCGTTCGCCCCCGGCGATTAATCGGTACTATAAGCAGGGACTTAATGTGATAGAGATTCGTTTAGTGTTGCTAGTTGTGATTTATAAATAATACCCAAACGTATCTCCCCCGGATGTAGTAGTACAAGAGTACCATTTGCATATTCCCCCGGAAATTATCAGTTTGAAAACATTCTTCAGTTTGTTCGTGTCCCTCCCTGGGACGCATGCTTTTAGTGTGTGAACTCACCTTGGTTTGCTCGGCAGATAATTTACTTGTGTTAGGTCGGTCAACCATACCCTATTATGGTTATACATATTTGTTAGGTTCGTGTGTAAGTAACATCGCGTATAATTTACACGTATCTAACACGTAGTACGTAATTTCACATTTCGTATAATACACACATTTTGCATAATGCGCAGTAACACGTATCATACCAGCATGCATGTTATTGGGCCTATTCTAGCGTATGAACAATTAATCAACATCAGTTAGACATCAACAGTCAAACAACAACACTAGTACATAGTCCAAAACATCAGTTTGTGCGGCCCAACAACTAAGCAGAGTAGTCCAGTCGAAACTGGATAGTCTCGACTCGAGACTATGAGGTCTCGAGTCGCAACCGCTGGACTCTAAGTCGAAATCAGCAGGTCTGGAGTTGTGAACATTTGAGTCGCAACCGTAGAGGTCTCGAGTCGCAACTGATGCAGGTTCTGGTCTCGAGTCGCAACCGGACTCGCAAACACGGTCTCGGTTCATGCTGTTTTGGTCTCGAGTCGCAACCGGACTCGTAACTGTGGTTTCGAGTCATAAGGTTTGTGTGCCGATCACGTGTGGTTTCGAGTCGCAACCGATGTCGCAACCGAGGGATTTCGACTCATCATGTGGCGGTCTCGAGTCGCAACATACAAGGTCTCGACTCGCAAACTGTGCGGATGTTTCTAGAACCCCTATCCAGATCAGCGCCACCCAATCAAATTGCATTTACATGTACTGTCCAATCAAATTTCATTATCATATTTTATTCTACCGTACACTTATCAATGCAGATCAAACAACAAATTTCAAATATTTTCAATAATCTTCAATCAGTTCATCACGTAGGGTTTTTCACATCATTTCTATTTTATTAAAGCATGGCACTACATTCATCATACCACAAAAACACACCCCCTTTCTATTTCACAGTTTACATCCACCAAGAATTCAAGACAAATCACACTTCAATTAATTAGCCTAACTTTTGGAAATTTTAGCACCATATGCTATATGTATTTTTCTTCAAAAGAATCACACAATTCTAATTTGGTAGGTTTGCATAGTTCTCATACTATAAAAATGCAGAACAATAGACTGGATGAACATTTACTGACCGGGAGTTTATAACAATGCATATTAGCACCTACTGACCAAACATTCATACACATGTTCTCATTTTTACAATCAGAATCAAATAGAAAGTAAGCACTAATGACACCAGAGTTACAAATCAAATTCACATATACTCCCAACAGTTATCAACCGCAAATTACTCGACCAAATCCATAATAGACATATAATCACAACAGGTTCAAGCATTTAGGACCTTATGTATTCCTAAACAAACAAGCAGCCAACCATTGACAAGATCGAAACATAAGTAGACTGACCGAAGGTTTGTGGGTGTGACCCGAGACTTAACTCGGAAGACCAGTTAATCCCGAAAGAAACCAAAACTGGCCTGACTCCGCTGTTGGGCGTAAATCCGACCCGAGCCGGTGAGCCCGACGGAAAAACGTGAGGGCTGCCACCACCGCCGCTGCTCTAGACGGCTCCACCGCCGCTTAGGAGTGTAGTGGGCATGGTAACCCGTGTTGGGTTCTTTTAATAATTACAAACTATGGACTTATGTTGAACTGTTTTTATGCTTTCGCTATTCTCTTAAAACTGTTGGTTGAACTTAAATGTTTTGGACTTAAACTTTAACTGTCATTAATCGTATTGGTTTGGTGAAACTGCTTTACTATTATGTATTTGTTCAATATGATTAGTGCCTTGATCCTGGTCAGTCGCACGCCTTGCGGTATTACTCAGCATATGGAATTTGAGGGTGTAACAGATTGGTATCAGAGCCATTGGTTATAGTGAACTCGGTTTTGAAAAGAAAGATATTTTGGGAAAAACCAAACTATAACCCGTTTTGTATTAAGCGACTCGCAACGACACTACACTCCAAGTGCAAGGCTCAACGTATTAGACTTCATGGCTCGGGCATGTGTTTACGTGTTACTTGTTTAGTACATGTGTGATGTTATATGTACTAGTGTGCCTAGTTATATATGTATGTATATGTATACGTATATACGTGTATTTGTGTGCAATGATCAATTTTTCTCCTACTTATTCTTTCGATACTACGGCGTCATTCTCATACTGTGTTTTCTGGATATGAAGACAATGAGCGGACGCGGAAGTGGCAACGTTCACATGACACAAGACCAGTTTACGAATCTGATCAACACTGTGGCTGCGGCTTTTGCAGCCCACCCTGGCGGTAAAACTTGACATTCTAGGATGTTTAGATCCTACTCTCGCGTCGTCCTATCATTCTTAAATCGGTTCGCTTCGTTTCATGGGACAGGTCAACCTGCACCCGCGCAACCACGTGTTTTTACTTTCAAAACTTTCATGGTTTGCAAGCCTCTCCCTTTCAATGACACTAAAGGAGCCATAGGCCTTCTGCACTGGATTGAGAAGGTCGAATTTGTATTCACTGTGTGCGAATGTCCCACTGCTAACTTGGTGAAGTTTGCCACTGTTACTTTGGAAGGAAACGCGCTCTCATGGTAGAAAGCACAAGTTCAAATGCTGGGATTGGAGATTGCCAACGCCACTCCTTGGGAGGACTTCAAAAGCTTGATCAAGGAAGAATACTTCGAATTGAAACCGAGTACTTCGAATTGAAAATGGTTGGATCGGAAATTGAGACGTACACCAAGCGATCCAACGACCATGCTGCTCTTTGCCCCAATATGTCTCAGCCTGCGTATCGAAGGATCGAGCTGTACATCAAAGGGTTGGTGCCCGAAATTCAAAGCCTTGTGAGCAAATCTTCCCACGATTCAGCAAGTTATTCGTCTGGCTCACCGACTCACTGACCAAGCTGTGGAGCAGGGCAAGCTACCCAAATGAATCAGTGCTACTCCTGAAACCTCTGGAGATAACAAACGTAAGTGGGATGGAAATCAAGGAAAGGATGCTAATTCCGCACCAACCCCTGCTCAACAAAGGAATTCTGAAAACAACAAGGGTACTCAGCAACAAAGTGGTTATCAAGGAAACCGACCCAAAGGCAACAAGTGCAATCGACACCACATTGGGTTGTGTGAAAAGAGACACTGTCACAGGTGCCACAAACTGGGGCATGAGGCCAAAGACTGTAGAAGTGCTTATCCAGCAAGACAAAACCAACCTCAACAGCAGCAACAACAACATCATGGTAACCATAAGGGTTGTTTTCAGTGTGGAGCTGAAGGTCACTTCAAGATAGACTGCCCTCAACTGAACCAGAATAACCAAGGTGCTGGAAACAACAACAACAACAACAACAACAACAATGGAGGAAACGGCGCAAGAGGAAGAGTCTTTGTGTTAGGCACGGGTGAAGCAAGGGATGATCCCAACGTTGGGTAAGTTCCTACTTGATGATCGTTATGTTTCTGTATTGTTTGATTCTGGAGCCGATGCTCGCTATGTATCTCTACGTATTAGTAAGATGCTTAGGACTATACCTACACCCTTAAGCAATAAGCACGTCATCGAACTGGCTAACAGTAGAAACATCAAGGCCTCACACATTATCAACAATTGTAAACTCATACTATCTGGTCAGCCTTTTCTCATCAATCTCTAGCCTTTTCTCATCAATCTTTTTCCCATCAATCTTGGAAGCTTCGACGTCGTTATTGTAATGGATTGGTTATCCAAACATCAAGAAGAAATACTCTGTCAAGGGAAAGTCGTTCGTATTCCTCGTCCTCTTTGTGAACATCTTATCGTTCAAGGCGACAAAAATTGGGGTTGTCACTGGTGTCATCTCATTCTTAAAAGCACAAAAGTGTCTATGAAAGGGCCATGTCGCTATCCTAGCACTCGTAACTGACACCCAGGAGAAAGAAAGAAAGATTGAAGATTTCCCATCGTACGCGACTTTCCCGAGATATTCCCTGAGGAATTACCTGGTCTTCCGCCTCATCGTCAAGTTGAATTTCAAATCGAGCTAACTCCTGGAGCGGCACCCATAACTCGTGCACCTTATCGTCTAGCCCCAACCAAACTGGAGGAACTTTCTTCACAACCGCATGAATTGTAGGATAAAGGTTTTATTCGTCCTAGCTCGTCACCTTGGGGAGCCCCAGTACTCTTTGTCAAAAAGAAAGATGGCACATTCCGTATGTGTATCGACTATCATGAGCTGAACAAGGTAACTATCAAGAATCGTTATCCACTCCTATGCGTCGATGATCTGTTCGACCAGCTGCAAGGGTCGAGGTGTTACTCCAAAATCTATCTACGATCGGGTTATCATCAGTTGAGAGTCCGCTACGAGGACATCTCTAAAACTTCCTTCAGAACTCGTTATGGTCATTACGAATTCCTTGTAATGCCTTTTGGAATAACAAACGCGCCTGCGGTTTTCATGGATCTCATGAACCGAGTATGCAAACCCTATCTCGACAACTTCATAATTGTATTCATCGACGACATCCTAATCTAGTCGAGGAATCGAGAGGAACACGAGCGTCACCTACGTCTTATTCTCGAACTCTTGCGCAACGAACAACTCTACGCTAAGTTCTTGAAATGCGACTTTTTGCTTCGTGAAGTCCATTTCCTTGGGCACGTGGTCAACGAGGACGGGATTCACGTTGATCCAGCCAAGATCGACTCTATCAAGAACTGGCCTGTACCCGAAACTCCAACCGAAATCCGTCAATTCTTGGGATTGGTAGGATACTATCGTAGATTCATCGAGGGATTTTCGAAGATTTCTCATCCCCTCACGACTCTTACCCAGAAGGGTATTATGTACAAGTGGAACGATGCTCAGGAGTCTGCATTTCAGAAGCTAAAGTAGAAACTCTGCAGTGCTCCTATTTTTCCGTTACCTGAAGGTACTGACGACTTCGTCGTCTACTGCGACACATCTATTCAAGGGCTCGGTTGCGTTTGCATGCAATGTGAGAAAGTTATTGCTTACGCTTACAAACAACTCAAGGTTCACGAACAAAAGTACACGACACACGATTTGGAACTGGCAGCAGTAGTCTTCGCACTCAAAAGTTGGAGGCATTACTTGTACGATAGCAAGTGTACAATTTACACCGATCACAAGAGCCTCTAACATATACTGGATCAGAAGGAGTTGAACATGCGGCAACACCGATGGGTCGAACTCCTAAACGACTACGAGTGCGTGATCAAGTATCATCCTGGTAAGGCGAACATCGTGGCCGATGCCCTCAGCAGGAAGGAAACAAAACTTAAGCGAGTTCGTGCTTTGCAGCTTACTGTCCACGTGAATCTCCCTAAGCAGACCAGAAACGCCCAGATCGAAGTGCTGAAAGTGGAAAACCTCCTAGCTGAATCCATGCGGGGCATGGAGAAGCAGCTCGAACTTAAGGATGACGGCGTACACTACTTCATGGACCATTTACGGGTTCCCTTTTTGGAAGCCTCCGAGAACTTGTGATGGACGAAGCACACAAGTCACACTACTCGATACATCCTGGTTCCGATAAGATGTATCACGATCTCAAGGCCCTGTATTGGTGGCCCAACATGAAAGTTATTATTGCTAAGTACGTTAGCAAATGCTTGACTTGTGCTGGAGTCAAGATCGAGTATAAAAAACCGTCAGGTTTAATGCAGCAACCCGCTTTGCCAACGTGGAAATGGGAACAAATATCCATGGATTTCATTACTGGATTGCCAAGGTTACAAAGCGGGAACGATACCATTTGGGTGATCGTAGACCGTTTAACCAAGTCTACACATTTCCTTGCGATTAAAGAAACTGACAAGTTTTCAAAACTGGCAGCAGTCTACTTGAAGGAAGTAGTTGCTAGGCACGGGGTGCTAACTTCTATCATCTCTGATCGTGACCCACGTTTTACCTCCGAATTGTGGCAAGCTATGCACAAATCCTTTGGCTCACAGTTAGACTTGAGCACCGCTTATCACCCGCAGACGGATGGTCAGACTGAACGCACCATCCAAACACTTGAAGACATGCTGAGAGCATGTGTTATCGATTTTGGAAATGGGTGGGAACGACATTAACCTTCGGTAGAATTCTCTTATAACAACAGTTACCACACTAGCATTCAGGCAGCACCATTCGAGACATTGTACGATCGTAAATGCCGATCACATTTGTGTTGGGCGGAAGTTGGCGAGAGTCAAATTACAGGCCCAGAACTTATACTTGACACTACGGATAAGATTGCCCAGATCAGACAACAAATGGCGGTAGCTCGTGACCGTCAGAAAAGCTACGCTGATAAGCTTAGGAAACCTCTAGAATTCCAGGTCGGGGACCGGGTTCTACTAAAAGTTTCACCCTGGAAGGGTGTGGTACGTTTTGGCAAAAGTGGTAAGCTTAATCCGCGATACGTTGGACCTTTCAGAATTACCGAGAGGATCGGTAAGGTAGCTTACAGACTGAATCTGCCTGAAGAGCTGAGTGTGGTACACAACGTCTTTCATGTATCAAATCTGAAAAAGTGTCTCTCAGATCAAACACTTATCTTTCCTTTTAAGGAACTCACTATTGATGACCAGCTACGCTTTTTCGAGGAACCGGTTGAGATCATGGATCGAGAGATCAAGACCCTCAAGCGTAGCAAGATACCTTTCATACGAGTTCGTTGGAACTCGCGCCGTGGCCCAGAGTTTACCTGGGAACGGGAAGACCAGATGATGCGCCAGTATCCCCAACTGTTTGCAAACCAAACTCCTAGTACTAAGGCTACAACAGAATTTCAGGACGAAATTCCAAACTAACGGGGGGATGATGAGACACCCCGCGGGAACATTGTAACACATTAGCTCATCAGTGGCTGTGCTTTAACTTTCAGGACGAAAGTTCTTAAAACTTGGGGATAATGTGACACTTCGGGTTTTACCCGTGCATTCTAGATCTGAACTAAGAATCTTGTTATTTAATCTATGTGAATTAATTATTTATTTTGGGTTTATGATTAGTAAATTACACCTACACAGCTACTAATACCACTTAAATTATTAAACAAATTAAAAGGTTAATTATTCATCATAATATTGTGCGTATAAGTAATTTTATAAATATGTAAGAATGACTGACTTATTATTGGACCACACACCTTGATGGCTGACCCAATAAAAGCCGAATCAACTTATTAAGCCCAATCATCACATTCATGGTTGTCCTAACCTATCGCACAGTGAAAATGGGAGCACATATGAAGTGTGCGACCTCCTCCCATGACTGTATATAAATCCTCAGCCAACATGTCAAGGAATTTTTGGACAATCATATCCATAGGAATCCCAAGGATCTCTCTCTCCCCTTAATCTTTTCCCCTCGAAAATAAACCTGCAACAATATTCATCTTCGACCAAACATTTTCGGCGCTACTCTTCGTTCCGACTGTTCGACGACGGCATCATCTCTGACCGAACGTCTCCATCTCCGATCAAACCTCCGGTGACACCTGTGCACTCCGGTCAATCTCCAGCGGCTCACAACTCTTTGACAGAAATTTCGACTCTTCTTTTACACAACACATTCTGTTACAACAGTGATTCCAGGTTAGAGTTTTACCATCTCTAAGTGTCACAGGATGTACAGTCATCATGATAACATTCTGAATGATCTTTACAAAATGTTTATATGAAAGATGATTCTGGTAAACTATCCTTTTTATGACATCGAATCTCTGATTAATTTAAAAGTGTGATGTGAATAATCTTGATGATTAAAGGTTGGAGATTTATTGATTTGCACCATCGAATGAAACTCACATACCTCATTTGAATGATGATTCTGTTGAATGCTTGAAATGAAGTTCATGATAATCTCTGATTATTAGCTTTATAGATGCTTATGAATTTAGGAGCTGTTATATGAATACAGATCTGGGTATATGTGACAATCATTTGAATGCTTGGTGATGGGTTTTTATAACAACGCTCCCAAAACCATTAAAATACTCCTATACGTCCTAAAATACACCCCGTATACGAAAACGGACCTACAATACCTTTATTTTTATAAAAATAAAATAAAATAAATTTTGGTGGGTCCTCGCGGGGCGCGACAGACTTCTCTTGGTCTGTCGCGGGGCGCGACCGAGAGTTAAGTGGCGGAACCACATCGTGCCACATGGCACGACACCCGGATGGCCTACACTTGTGACTAATCGGAGCTAGACCCTAGTCTAGGTCCCTCGCGGGCCGTGAGAGAGTTAGAAGGATGGGTCGCGGGCCGTGAGGCCCCTGTTTCCAGCCTATAAATGGAGGCGATCAGCCTCAGTGGTCATTCGCTCATTTCTTTTCTCTCTCGACACATATAGTGCTCTAATACTCGGGTATTACACCCCCTAAAAAGCGAAGCTCTGCGTCGTTGTAAGTATTATAACCCTCGGTTACGTATTAGTTACTCTGCCCAATTGATCTAGAGCTCCGTAACCCATGTCAAGACTCTGCCTGACTCAGTCGTTGGAGTTCTGTCTCGGGGGTATAGCTAATGTAAATTGGGTTATCTTACTAACACGTGTGCATTGTTTAATTTTAATAGATTATAACCATGAAGTCACCAGAAAGCAGTAGTATTGTCTAAAATAGCAATGTGAGTACATCTGCTTTTCCTAAACTGTTTTTACAAAACCTCAAATGTTTTAAAATATATTTAACAGTGATTGAGTCTATGTATTCTGCAATTACTGTCGGTATGTTGGGGTTTTATATACATTACTTTTTACTACACTGTGAGTAGTAGCATGACCATAAGTCAAGATTGACAGTACCGTGGGTGGTAATTGGGTAGATAAGAACATTTTAATCGCTCTCAATACTGTAAAGATATAAATCCTGTTTTGATTAAAATGGGATGCACTCGCCAGTATTTCTTGCTGATAAAACTTTTTTAAAACGCGTTTCAGGTAACAAAATGTGAAAGCTAAATAGAAGCCAGCTGGAGAGCACTGAAGGCTTGGAAAAGTGGCTATAAAAGTTACCTTAACAAGAAAGAAGTTTTATTTCAATAAAATAGGGTTTATCCCTATAAACATATTATAATGGAAACTTGGGTTTTTCCCATGTATTTATTATTTATAAAAGTGTGGTGTTTTACTCTGATAAACTTTTTCCTAACTACGGTCCTGATGTTAATTTTCGCTGCCAAATTAATAAACACTGATACCACTAATACTTTTCTCACGACCGCCCGCTCCCGGGGTAGGGGTCGGGGGTTGCGACAGAGAGTGGTATCAGAGCTACAACCACTTATTTAAGCAACGGAAGTGTTCTGCTGACACCAAAATTTTATCATTCATGTTAGGAAATAATTTATGTGATTACGTGTATATTTGTATATTATTGTTTTGTGTTATTTGACAATATGTTAGTTTACAGTATGAGTGAGAAAGGTGCGCCTGACGCCCATCGTCACCTAGCTAGTTCTCCCAAAAGTGAAGGAACTTAATCACAGCCTACTCCTTCGGAGTATTCTGCTGACGCTGAAGAAGGAATATTCATCTTTAAGGTGCAATCCGAGGAACCATTCCCTTCGAAAAAGCGAGGATGGTTTAGTAGGGGAGCACACGAGAGGAGAAAACGAATGATATAGTTACAACAGCAGAGAGCGTTAGCAGCAACCAATAGGGAAGTAAACGCCCAGAACCAAGAAGTAGTTAATAGGCAGTTGGCAAACTTTCATATACTAGCCACCACTGCAGCAGATCCAAACCTAAATCAGATAATTGCACCACAACCACTGCCACTATTCCCAACCCAACCAATGGAGATAGAACTTACCCAAGGAAACCAAATTCCCATACCAGCATTTGACCCTAATGAGATACCTAGAATCCCAGCACCTAATCCCTTAGCATATGATCCATGGGAAGATGACCTTAGGGGATATCAGGAACTTTATCCACAGGGAGAACCGATCCTAGATCCCTTAGCACAGTATACCAACCTTAATCCTTCAGATCCGTTTTGGAATAATGACCTGTATTTTCAGAGTGTGTTAGGCGACCCATACCTATATGGAGAACCTATACCTCAGTACCCTAACCTAGTACCCGCACCACTTCTATCCATGAGTGAAGAGAATGTGCAGGAACTCCGCACATTTGGTGAGGAATTAGTAGAGGAAGGAGAGAGGATAAAACAAATAGGAGAAAAGCTCGTATGGAAATATGACGAGCGAGAAGAAACGACCCATAATAATAATAATAATAATAATAATAATAATAATAATAATAATAATAATAATAAAAATATGTATATATATATATATATATATATTACAATCTACAATGGAAATTTCAACTACACACCTATATATATATACATATATATATATATATACATATATATATATATATACATATACATATATACATATACATATATATATATATATATATATATATATGAGAAAGAGTAAATGTCGCAATGCTCGACGATTTTGATCAATTTATTGTGTGATTGTTTACATTAAAATCTTATTATGTGATATTAATATCAGATAAATGTTTATAATTCAGATGGACAATAAAGTAAATCAGGAAAACCAGAATAATGAGAATAATGGGAACCAAATAGATAACAGTGCCATTCAACATATAGTCGCACAAGGAATTATAGACGCTATGCCATATAGCATCAAGACTGTTAAAGAAGCAGAAAATAATAAAACTAATAGTGGAAGTAAACGACCACCTACTGAACCCAGTCACAGCGTGAATAATGGACCGCTACTCCAATTGCCTATTCCAAAAAGAAGAAGAACCATGTCATATGGTTGTTCTTACAAAGAATTTTGGTCTTACAAACCAATAGAATTCTCTGGAAATGAAGGAGCCATTGCAGCTCTACGTTGGATAGAAAAGACAGAAGCAGTCTTAAAAATAAGCAAATGTGCAGAGGAAGATAAAATTTTGTTTGCTTCTAATCTTTATAAGAATGAAGCCTTAGAATGGTGGAATACTATTCTCCAGTCTAGGGGAAGTGACAGAGTTTATAATATGGAGTGGATCAACTTTACGGAAATGGTTGAAAGAATATTATGTCCTCCAAATGAAAAGGAACAAATTGCTAATAAATTCTTAAACCTTAGAATGACTGGAGTAAACTGCAAGGGTTACACTACCATATTTTTCGAATATGCTAGAATAGTGCCAACCCTAGCTTCACCAGAACCAGTATTAATCTCCCGTTACATCTGAGTATTAATTAGTGAAATTAGACTTGTAGTCAAGGCAGCTAGACCACAAACCATAGAAGAAGCCGTAGAACTAGCCAATACCTTGACTTGTGAATTGGTACGTACGCAAGAAGAAAACCAAAGAAAGAACCTAGTGTAAAGCCCATTTGGATCTTTCAATGATATCAAACATAAACTTGTGAAAGTGCGGAAATCAAACACAAATTGATTCAAGAACAAATATAACCGAAACAATATAAATAATCAAAACAAACCAAAGGTATCTTGCATTCACTGATTGAAGGTGACTGATACAAGACTCCAAGTAGGTTTCGGCTAGCCTTCGAGTTCTAGACAACTGATACACCTCAACCTAATGGTTGAGGTTTGTTTAAATACAAAAGAAAGTGGGTCGAAACCCCTTAGGCCCAACTCAAAACCAAATACTAGACCCAAAACTAAACATATCGACCCAAAATACTATTTAAGCAAGACTTTACAAATCAACCCCTAAACTTTTGTAATCCTCTATCAATAAACCTTCAGGTTCCAACAATCTCATAGAGGTTCTGAAGACTAAAACTTTTCTTTGAAACCACTAAAACTTTTCGTACTAATATACAAGGCTGAAGCAGCAGCTGCAGTCCAACCTTTAGCCACCTCCTCATACTTTTCTGTAACTTTGATCTGATGTCAAGCAAGCACCTCTAGATCTTCTTTATCCAGCTTTAGTAAATCCACTTGATCAATGAAGCAAAAGCTCACATTATCATCACAAACAATCACTGCTTTCCATAATCGTTCATCATAAGCCCAAAATTGCATGGTCTTCAGAGCACCTTTTGGAATTTTCTTGACTATAGGAATAGTCTTCTCCTTATCAGTTGATGGCCAAGACACAATCTTCATACGTTTGTTGGTGCATGGATCTCTGATACCCCTTTCAGCAGGAGTAACAATAGATTCTGCAGTGTGCATATAAGGAAATCCACGTAAATCTTCTCTCTGCAGTCTTTCAAAAAATATATATCCACGCCCACCAGGCTGGTCATCAACATAAGGTGACCTTGACAGTGTGATCAGGTCCACCTTAGTGAATGACTGAAACTGAGCAGGATTTTTATACCATTCAACAGGTCTAACCTTCCTTTTAATCCACCATCTTCGACGGTCATGATTAAATCCCTAGCTAACCACACCAGAGTGTTTCCTAACTTTATCATAAAGAGTTTCACCAACATCCATCAGATGATGAGTGACTTGAGAATCATCATCTTCTGGATTGAGATTCTTGTTTTTCAGGATCACAAACTCTCTTTTCTTCTTTATCCTCTCAGCTTTTGCCGTGTCAGCATCTACATCAGTAACTCTTTTGAAGTAATGTTCCATATCAGCATTTCTTTCCGCATCATTCTTAGCAAAATCCCTTGCTCTATTATCATCAGCTTTTCTTCTACTTTCCACATCAGTTGGATCAGAAAACTCCTGGCCAAACTTCTTCTCCAACTTTCCACGTAAATCATAAACCATGTTGAACAACAAACTGACATCACCTTGAAGCTGATCAATTTGTTGATTCTTTTGCAAAATGGTATCTTCAAGCTGAATGATCTTGGCATCTTTATGGATAGAATCTTGCTCAAGTACATCTATCCTTTTCTTCATCTCTCTCATGCTGATGAACTCATCATCGTCACTTGAATCATCGTCAAATATGTTGGTCCCGTTGATACAGGATCTGATCGTAGGAACAAGATGAATCGATTTCGTCTTAATGTGCGGAATCCATTATGACGAATCACAGATTTGTTCAACACAGAATTCAACGTTTAACTGCTTGTCTGTTCGTTCTATTGAGTGTCCTGAAAGTTACAAAGATCCGGTAGAAGTACAGACTATCCGTGCGTGTCAAAAAGTTCTAACAAAGTTGCACTGGGCCTCCTATTTATAGACGACCTCAGGAGACTAAGAAGTGTTGTACGTACGGGTGGGCTATCCGTGCCTATGACTCACCCGTGCGTATGACTTATACGTGCGTATGACTTATACGTGCGTATGACTCATACGTGCGTATGACTTATCCGTGCGGATAAGTCATCCGTGCGTATTACCATCCGTACGTATTGTCATCCGGACGGGTTGAACAAGTACCAACCAACACTTTTACATACAAAACCTACTATTGAGTTGTCATGCTATCTACATACATACAAACAATATACATAAACACAGAATACAAAATATGACTACATGCTGACGGAAGCTACAGACGTTATGTACTAACAGACTCCCCCTCGGATGTAGCTGTAGTACCTTCCAGCATAGTCTTCAATTCCTTCTGCTGCGTCTTCGTTCACGCGCTTTCTCCCTTCTTTTCTGTGCCTTTTCCTCCAACATTCTTTTTCGTTTTTGTCTTCCTTCAGTCATCCACCAATTTCTGTAGACAGGATCTCCATCACGCTTCCGTTCCCACTTTGGAATTTTATTTTCTTCAGATTCAATTGGTGTTTGATCTGTTGGAGGAATAATCCCCAATCTACGTTTTCCCAACTCAGCAGCTCTTTCAGCAATCTTTTTGGAACGTTGTTCACGCTTGTATACTTTCAAGAACTCGTCAATCTCTAGATCTCTCCATTTTGTCTTCCAGTATCTTCCAGAGTTGATGTCTTTTGCGTAACAAACATCCACAACTTTTTGATATTGCATAGCTTGCTCTCTGTCATGTCTCTCATAAACTATCTTGTTGTAGAACAGACAATCTATATCTTTCTTTGAGCAATTTACAAGCCACATAGGATCTAACACACAGATCCTTCTTGCTTCTCCTGTGGACTTGTTATTTAAAGAAATTATTGCTTCAGCTGTAGTTTGATTGTACAACCACCCTTCAAACTCATCGTGGAAATCTTGCTCCATTGCCCGCAAAGGCATATTCTTCAAACAACTTGGAGGTTTGATATCCAGAGTAATATCCTTTTCACCACTTTCTAGGATTCTGACAATGTGTTGTGGAAAATGTGGTTTCCAATCAGGATATCTTTTCTCAGCTTGCAACTTCACATAATTCCATAATTTTTGATCATGTTGCCTCACATCTAACCCATGGTAGAATTCTTTGATGTTCTTTGTTTTTACCAACTCATCTATATCCCACCAAGGCAGAGTTTTGATATCAGACAAGAACTCAAAATACTGTACTCCCTGTTCTCTTCTGATTGCATAAACTTTTAAGTCTTCCAAATATCCCCAAGAGAGAATATCACCCCAAGAGAGTTCTTTGTCGTGTGTAAAGAATTGAAGTGCCCGAAGTTTCTTTCTCTCTTTTGGCATGACTTTGTACCATTTCTTTCTTTCTTCAGCTAGGTTTTCTCTCGGTATGGTATTTGGAATACCTTGAGAAGACACTTTCTCCACTATCTTTCTTTTAATTTCTTCTTCATTTCGATCTTTGAACATTTCCGACAACGAAGGAAATGTTTCATCAATCCCAGAATAATGAAAATCGACTTCATCATCAGATGAATCTGAAGCATCTTCAACAATTACATCATTCTAATGATCAGCTTCGAAAGCATACCTTGTCTCAAATACATCTTCAGAAGTCTCAGGAATCTCATCTTCAATATCGAATTTAAATTTCCCTTCTTGCAAACCCAATTCTTCTAACATCTCTTCCCTTGTTTTTCTAACCTCAATCACTTCCTGATTTTTATCTTGTAAGAAAATGACGGTAGGATTTGTGAGGAATACCTGATCCATGTGCTGCTTTCCAGAAGTAGAAGTTTCTTGCTGATCATCATCTTCTTGTTCGTTGATCTGATTATTCAGAAACTCCTCAATCTTTTGTTCATCAATAGGATTCTTCACAATCAATCCAGAAGAACCTTGATCATCGTCATCATTCTTCTTATCATCATCTTTCTTATTATCATCGTCTTTCTCATCATCGTCGTCTTTCTCTTCATCTTCATCTACTTCATCATCTCCAAGAAGTTCTTCATCCGAATCACTAACTTCTTCTCCCCGAGCCTTCTTTGCTTCTTTTTTCCTTTTCATAACTTTCATTCTGCAAAGACCTTTTACGTTGAGTGGCACAGTGTATGCATCACCAACAAGAACAAATTGCTTTGTCTTCCATTCAAGTAGCAATACTTCTTTGGACTTTTTCTTCTTTTGTTCAGCAGCAACTCTACGAATGATTTCATCAGAATCAATGATTTGAGAAGGCTCTCCAACTAACATGAAATCTTGACCATGTACAACTTGTCCTTGAGCAACTTGTTCTTGAGCATTTTCAGCATCAATCATTTCAGTATCAACTTGACTTGAAGAGCCACCAGCTTCCTGAACATCTTCAACTATACTTTTGTTCTTTTGTATCGCATCCTCAGCTAGTCTTCTTTCTCTTTCAAGTCTTCTTTCTTCAACTTTTCTTACTTCAATTTCATTGAAGGCAGCATGAACATCCTTTTTCAAAAGATTTTCCACAAACAGAATATAACATCTTGAGTTGTTCATCTTTCATCACTTTGTCTGCTTTCATGGCTTCCATCTCCAACTTCATTGCTTTCATTTCGTTTGAAGTAGATTCACTCATTTCACTAAGAAGTTGATTGAGTGTCTGATTTACATCCTGGAGATTCTTTGTTTTCTCATTCAATGAAGAGATTTCTGCAGTAAGAACTTCAATCACTTTGGCATTGTTATCACCATCTTCCTTTATGTTCTTCATGGTGTTATCTTCATGAAAGATTAACACCGATCTAAGTTGATCATGAGCTTTCATAATTTTATTAACTTGCTTTAACAAAAGATCACGTTCGCTTTCAGCCTTTTCTTTTTCTTTTTCAAGATCTTTGACTTTCTTTGCCAGAACTCTTACTGCTTCATTGTTGAACAAGTCATCATCAAAATTCAGATCTTCCAACGGATCTCCTGAAGCAGATGGCATATTGCTAAAGAAATCATCTGAGCCCCTTGGACGTGAGGAAGATTCTGGAATCTCTATATTTTCTGGTACTGTTGGAAACTTTGAATAAAAGACTCAAGCCTCAGTAACTTCAACGTAGTCATCGTGACTAGTCTGCTTTTCGGCTTCAGTTTCTTGTGGTTGAGATGATTCAACATGTTGAGTATCTTTACCATCATGTTCCTTTTGAACTTGACTTTCGCCTTTTCTTGCTCGAACACTTCTTGGAATAAATCCTGCTAGAACTGCTTTTCTTTTCTTGATTTGTTTCTTTGTATTCTCAGGATCATAAGTTGAATCTTCTTCATCTGACCCTTTCTTTTTCTTTGGAGACTTTTTCTTTAACTGAGCTTTTCCTTTGCCAAGGGTGATTGGATCAAGTTCAGATTCTGATATAGTGGTTTCAGAATCATCATCACTTGAAAGATCTTGAACGACACCTTCTTGATCTTTAACACCTTTAGCAGCATCCTCATTCTTCTTTAAGAAACTTTTCAGAGATTGAGATAACAGCTCGGCTCCTTCTTGAATAACTGCTGACGGTTCCAAAAATGTTTCATCTATCAACTTGTGCTGCTGTTTTCCAGAAGACCCTGCAAAACAGATGTTTGACAAATTTATTAGAAATTTTCACAATATAAAATTCTAATTTCCTTATGACTCCCCCTTTCACAATACCCTTTTCTACATTCTTCGGAATAGAAACTGCAGGGGACGTCTTTGGAGTTCTCTTTCTCTTTCCATCCTTGATACACCACCATCTTGTATCTTTCTTAAAGAACAAACTCATCTTGTCATCTTCATTATCAGAATTGCTATCTTCATGTCTCCAAGCATCATTTTCTGGAGCTACATAGTTCGGATTTGAAATTTTGCAGATCATTCTTTTTGCTCCTAGATTTGGACCTTTAATCAACCTGCTGATTGTGTCTGGTGACATATGCCTCAACCCCAAAATGTCGTTACTTCTTTTTTCTAAACCTTCAAACTGATCATCTATCAACATCTGGACAAACCTAGGATACATAAGGAACCTCTTGCTTCCATCCTTTACATTCTCAGACATGTGATCAAAAATTACTTGAGAGATATTGTACGGTCTGTTCAGTACAAGACAAGCAATGATATTCATGATATAATCTTGAGTTTCATCATATCCACCCTTTCTGTGTGACAATGCATGAAGAACACAATGAGCCATGAATTTATAAGCATGACTGAAACTTGTCTTCTGCATCTTTCCATTTACACTACCAGCAAAACCCATTCTACACCACAACCCTTTTACAAGACGTTCAGAAACAATGGTTGGGTCACTATCATCGTCTCCTAAATTCAACACTCTCCTTACATCACCAACTGTCACTTTCATCTCTAAATCTATATCTTTTCCATTTTCATCCTTCTTTAATACAGTAGAATGAATAGTTTTATCACTCTCTTCATATCTTGCAGCACTCCAAAATCGTCTCACATGAGATTCATATGCTACAGTCTTATCAGTTAAAGCCTTAGAGATTCTGCTTTCTCTTAAGAATTTCGCAACATCTTGAACTATTGTGTTTTCAGTAAACTCTTTATTCAACACACAATAAATATTATGAGATTTATCCCAATCCTGCAGAAATTTTATTCATTTAAGAAATAATTTTGGGATCTCAAAATATTCTAACAGAGAAAAACTTCCTATGCATTGTGAAAGATTATCCATATGGATTGTCAATTGAAGGATTATCCGCGCGGTTTGACACTTAAAAGGGTTATCCGTACACATGACTTATCCGTGCGTATGACTTATCCGTGCGGATAAGTTATCCGTGCGGACAACTTGTCTATGAACCGTATTGCCAACCGTGCATACAGCCTGACATTGCCCCGGATTGCCATCCATGCGTACAACATGACATTGCCCCGGATTGCCATCCGTGCGTACAACATGACATTGCCCCGGATTGCCATCCGTGCGTACAACATGACATTGCCCTGGATTGTCATCCGTGCGTACAAGTTATGCGTGCGGATACAAATCACAGATGAAGAACAGTCTTTAAACTTCAAAAATTTTCTAAAGCAAATGCTAAAATTGAACACAGATCTACACAGAGGATGTCAACGCGATCAAAACCCTATGTTCAATGTTGTCTAAAACTTCCTATTCACAGTTTAATTTCACATAAACCTAGCCGACACTTAGTACCGTCCAAACATCAGATCTACAAGATTTAAACATGTTATAACACAAATTAAACCGGTAAAACTCTAGATCTAATCATTCCGAACAAAACCCTATGATTTATTCATGACAAAACAAACTAACACAGGCTAGATCTAAGATAAAAGCTCCGAAAGAAAAGATACGAGATGAATAGATATCAAACAATGAATTATTGCAGATTTAAGTTAGGAAAACATACCTTTGCCATTGTTAATGTTGTGCAAACCAATGAAAACAAAGATCCGTGCAAAGAATTCCGAAATCAGAAAGTTGAAGTGCGAGTGAGAGAGAAAAAGTATTGTGCGTGCGGATAACTTTGACTGACTCTTTGACCCTCTATATATACTATCAACAGACCCGTATTGTCACCCGTGCGGATTACCATCCGTGCGCATGGCTATCTGTCCGGATGAACATCCGAATGAGACACCCTTTAACCTTTTTAATGGAAACTTTGATTTTTCTCAAATTTTGTCAGATTTTAGAAATCCACTTAAGTTGCTTGGTTCAAATTAATGACCCAAGGTACTTAATTTGTCGACCAAGTCCAACTTAATGACCTTGGTTGACCTGAAACAAAACATGCTGACTTTTGGAATTTGACATTTCAATTACAGATTAGTTATGATTAGCTCCAAACTCATCTTTCATCCCAGAAACTTCCTGCATCTTCTATCACTTTCGAATCCGAAGATCAACTCTCCACTTTGGTTTGTCGGAAAATAAAGCAGAAAAATAAAATCTTTTTGGGATTTTTAATGAAGCAATTAGACTAGAAATGAAAAACAGAATATAAGAAAAGTAAAAATAAACTATTTACAAACATATTTTTGGTGAGTGTGTTAGGGAATCATATCAGCTTCCGACAAGTTATAAGTACCATTATGCTTGATTTCAAACATTAAACAATTCACTTAGATTGTCGATATGCTAATCCACTTAAATTCTTACACACATTTCAATCTGTTCAGGATACTGATTTAGTCTTTTTAGAGACTTAAACTTATACGAGTGTCCCACCTCTTGAATATACTCCCGTATCCAGAATCCCAATAATCAGTCTTACAGGTGAGTATACTACAATGATATCTGTACATAAATTAGGTATGCGAGGGCCGAGGGATCTCAGGTCGATACTTCCGTATACGCAGAGAGATATCAGTTTCGACTTTTCGGAATGTCCCCTTTAGAGGATCTTTTAGCTACAACAGCAGTGACTATCAATTTTATTGTTTCATCGGCATGCTGAGGGTTTATGCTATGTTTCAAGCATTTGCAGAAAGTATTATCCAAGGACTAGGTCAGAACTACCGTTCAGCAGAAGTCCCGGAATAATACCCCAGACATCATTGAGTATAAAGACCTAGTATATCAGATTATGAGACCTTTCAAACAAGATTTCAGGGGTTACCTATATATCCAAGTAGTGTTCCCCACGAAATAAGCAAGTAAGATTTTAGGTTTATATCTCGAACAGACTTACTAAATGTGTAAAAACCTATCGACACATCATCAGTGAGACTGTTTAACGTATTTGAACTTTCCATTTCTTTAGCGTACTGTAACCGTCTAGCTGATGTACTATCATTTTCCCTTTTTACACAAACTCTTTTTGAAATTTTATCATGTTTTTGGGTTTTTGAAATTTTCTAATGTTTTTGGCTTTTTTGAATTTTTTATTGTTTTTGTAATTTCTGAAAATAAAACTACTATCTCCCCCTAAAAACCAAAACAAGTAAAAATTCGACAAACCATTGCAGATTGTTTCTCAACATCATCTACAGTGGTACCTTCATCAACGCCAACGATTTCCTCCGCATCCGATAGTAACTTCATACCATTAAGTTTCAAAAGATACTTAAAACGTGTTTTGTCAAATGCTTTGGTATGTAAGTCAGCTTTTTGTTCATCGGTGTGGATTTTCTCTATTCTTATCAACTTCTTCTCGAAACAGTCTCGGATGAAGTGATGACGAATTTCAATGTGTTTTGTTTTAGCGTGATGAACAGGATTTTTTGTTATGTTAATTGCTGCCTCATTATCAACAAAGATAGGGGAGTTAAGAAATTGCAAACCGTGGTCTCGCATCTGTTGCTGGATCCACAAGATCTGAGAGCAGCAGCTGCTAGCAGATACATATTCAGCTTCACAAGTGGATAAAGCGACAAAGGTCTGCTTCTTGCATTGCCAGGTGACCAATCGTGGTCCGAAAAACTGGCACCCCGCTGTTGTTGATTTAGCATTCACTTTGCAGCATCCGAAATCAGAATCAGAATATCCTTCGAGCATGAAGTCACCATCTTTTGGATACCACAACCCCAGAGATGGAGTTCCTTTCAGGTAGCGTAGAATCCTTTTCACAATTACCATGTGCGAAGCTCTAGGATTTGACTGAAATCGAGCTGCGAGGCAGGTTGGGTACATAATATCCGGTCTTGATGCCGTCAAGTACATTAACGAGCCGATCATGGAACGATACAATGTTTCCTCTACCTTCTCTCCGGTGAGATCAGGGTTTATCCCATGGTTCGTCGCTAATGGGGTGGACATTGGTGACATTCCTGACATCCCGAATTTCTCCAGAACATCATGAACGTATTTTCTTTGATGTATGAAAGTTCCCTCGGGAAGTTGATCAACTTGAAGTCCCAAGAAAAACTTCATCTCACCCATTGAAGACATTTCAAACTTCTGCTTCATAACTTGTTCAAAATCTTTGCAGAGTTGTTCATTTGTAGACCCGAAAATTATGTCGTCCACGTAAATTTGGACAATCAGAAGATGCCCGTCGACTTCTTTTGTGAATAGAGTGGCGTCTATCTTTCCTCGAGTGAAGTGGTTGGCTAACAAATGTTGAGACAAGGTCTCATACCAGGCTCTCGGGGCCTAATGTAAGCCGTACAACGCTTTGTCAAGGAGATAGACTTTATCTTTGTGAATTGGGTCGGTGAAGCCCGGTGGCTGTCCGACATAAACCTCCTCTTTCACCTTGCCGTAGAGAAACGCCGACTTCACATCTAACTGAAAAACTTTAAATCCTTTCCACGATGCAAATGAAAGGAAGATTCTGATTGCTTCAAGTCTTGCGACAGGAGCATATACTTCGGTGAAATCTATCCCCTCCTGCTGACTGAAGCCTTGGACAACGAGTCGAGCTTTGTTTCGAATGATAACTCCTCGATCATCCCTCTTGCATTTAAACACCCATATGGTATTAATCTTCCGGTGACCATCGGGCAAATCTACTAGCTTCCATACACCTAACTTCTCGAATTGGCTGAACTCCTCCTGCATTGCATTTACCCACGAATCTTCAGTAAGCGCCTCTTTGTACGTCCTTGGTTCTATCTGCGAGATAAAACAACTTAATGAAAATTCAGTTTGTAAAGGAGCAACTTTTGTATAAAAACATGTAAGCCCTTGATCAAGCTGTCTTCGAGTGCGGACGCCTGATTGCAGTTCTCCGATTATCAGTTCCTCTGGATGATAAGAAAGCGTTCTTGGCATCACCTCGCCTGAAACATCTACTTCGCTCTCCAAATTTGTGACGTTTTGATTAGCAACTTGTTCACTGACTGGAATATTTTGACTTGAAAACTGGATTAGCTCCCCCTTAGAGTCTGAATCATCAAGATCAAATATTGGTCTGTTTTCAGATTCTTGATTATCATTCTCTACCGTCTGATTTTCTTGAGCAACATCATTTTCAATATCGTCATGTTCTCCAGCATTGCTTGGACCCGCCTCATCATCATTTGATGCTTGTCGTTTTCGATAAGTTTCTGCTGGAAATCTTTCATCTGAATCTTCATACTCTCTCAGAATATCCAACTCATCAAAGAACTCTGGTTCTTCCTCCATGTTGAAGGACTCCCACAAAGTATCATAATTGAAACGCCATGAGTCGCCAGGATTCTGTGGAGGCATTGTATGACCTTGACATTCAACATTTTGAGCTTCAATAATCAGTTTCAGACTTGGAACGAAGACACGTCGCAATGGACTTGCATAACCTATGAATATTCCTTCAATACTCTTCGGACCAAACTTTCCAAAAGGCTCTAGAACAGTACAGGGTGACCCGAACGGTTCAAGATACTTCAAATTCGGTTTTCGGTTATTGATCAACTCAAAGCATGTTTTGTTGAATTTCTTGACAGTGAGAACTCTGTTGAGCGTATAGCATGCGGCGGAAACTGCTTCTGCCCAGAAATTTATCGGTAACTTTGAATCAGCAAGCATTGTTCTGGCCGTTTCGATTAGCGTCCTGTTTTTACGTTCTGCAACTCCATTCTGTTGTGGAGTGTACGGAGCACTAAACTCATGCAAGATACCTCTTTCATCACAATATTCTTCCATCTTGTTGTTCTTGAACTCAGTGCCATTATCACTTCTAATTCTTCGGATACGCCTTTGGTACAAATTTTCAATCTTTCTGAACAACCCCCTCAAACTGTCAAACGTTTCATCTTTTGACTTCAAGAATGATACCCATGAAAATCTGGAATAATCATCAGTAACCACAAGACAATAAAGTTCTCCTGTAATACTTTTGACATTCACAGGACCAAATAAATCCATGTGAAGTCTCTCCAAAGGTCTTGAGACTGAATTGACTTGCTTTTTGGGGTGTGACTTTTTCTTTTGCTTGCCTTTCATGCAACTAATGCACTCTTTTTCTAGATGGAAACCTTTAATATGAACTCCCAGAACCAAATCATTATGCACCAGATGATTCATTTTACGAAGATGAATGTGCCCCATCTTACGATGCCACAACTTTGATTCTTTCTCTGTTGCTCTAGAAACAAAACAGTGTGCTTGACCCGTTGTTGTAGTTGCTATAGTCATGTCTAAAACATATAGATCATTCACTCTAGGAGCTCTCATGATAATCCATTCTTCAGGAATAACAAAGCCTGGTTTCAAAATCAAACACTCTTTGTCTGTGAAGTGAGTAGTATACATCCGGTCACAAATCTGCGAGATACTTAGCAGATTATTTTCCAGCTCAGCAATGTAGTTAACTCTTTCAAACGTGACGATCCCATTGGATAACGTTCCTTCACCAACAATTCTACCACCTTGGTTACCAGCGAACCCTACATAACCTCCATTGATATTTCTGACATCATACAGCAGCGCTGTCTTTCCTGTCATGTGCCGAGAAGCTCCACTATCCATAATCCAACGTGAAACGGATCTCGGAAGCTCCTGCACATATCAAAAGCATTTAATGAGATTTTGATGCTACCCAAGCCTCTTTTGACTCGGGTAACTGGATATTAATGTGAGTTTTTGCAGTGTAAAGTGGCGGAAAGTTTTTATCATTCATTTTAAGGCTTTCAGCAGTCCCAACTTCAACCTCTTTGAATAAGAAAAAATCGTCTTTTTGAGGTTGACCAGCTGGTTGATTTTTCTTCACCACATACTTCTTTTCAGAAGTCGATTTTTGTTTCTCATAAAAATCCAAAGGTACATACATTTTCTTTGTAGAAAATGATGATTTTTCAGTTTCAGACACCTTTGGTGAATTTGCTTTCTTTTCAACAACTTTTGGCTTCCATGTTTGTTGAGGTGATGCAACCCGTTGGTAAAATTTATCATTTTTAGATATCAAATTCTTAACAGGTTCAGTTTTGATCTTGGTGTTTTCATTTTTCAAAACATTTTTCTCAACAATCAATGGAGCCTTTCCATTCACAACATCTCTCTTGATAGAATTCTTCACAGTTTCAGTCTTAGGCTTCAAGTTGGTACACTTTCGTGCAATATGTCCAACTTGATTACATTTGAAGCATGTTCGAGTGTCAACTACCCGACTTGAGCCTTCAGACTGAGGCTGTGAGGCCTTCTTTTCAAAGAAATCTTTGTTTGATTTTGAAAAAATTTCAGATTCCTCATCAGAAAGTGAACTTGAACTGTTCACAAACACCTTTTTCACAGCAAACTTCTTGTTCTGATCATTCTTTTTCTGATAATTCTTACCACCCTGATATCCTCCTGACCATTTATTTCGATTGTTGTTTGAGAAACGTGGTGGAATAACAGGTTTTTTATAGTAAGCTTTATCTTTATCAAAATTCATTTGTCTCTTTGTCTGTTTCAAACCGTCTACTTCAGACAAATCAATTTCAACCAATTTGAAAACATTTTTCAATTTATTCACATTAACATTCTCCAGAGGAAACTCAAAATCTGAATACAACTTATCAGAACCAGACATCTTGTACATCACAAGACCCGGCTCATCATCTAAGTTGTTTTTAGATTTTGGTTTCGGAATGTAATTGTTCAGAAAACATTCTTCATCTTCAGTCGAATCACTATCCAAGACACTTTCAGCCATGCCTTTAATGATTTCAGTTTGAACACTGTCATCGGATGATGATGATGAAGAAAATGTCACATCAATTGACTCTGGTAGTTTTATCTCATTTGTTTCAACTTCATCATTAACCAACCCTGATTGCTTCTTTGAAAAATTATTTAGAACAGGTGGCGGAACTTGATGAAATCCCACCCCAGTTCCATCACAGTATACATCTTCGCCAGCTTTGTTTTTCCCAATGGGTTTTGGAACAATGTGTTGCAAAACAAAGCTTGCAGAGTTGTAACTGCTCAGTTTCAGATTAATACGCTCATTCTCAATCTTAGCTTCTTCAAACTGAAGCTTCAATTTCGCAATTTCATCAAGTTGTTGGTTGATTAACTCTTCTTTTACCCTAAGAACCCCTGATAGTTGAAGATTTTCTTTCGTTGTTTTACCATTTCTCTCATCAGAATCTTTAACCGTTCACTTTAGCTTCTCAAAATTTTCAGAAATCTTACGATTTTCAAGAATCAACTTTTCGTTTTCTTTTCTAATTCTTTCTATGTCATTTTTATCATTTTCAATTTTCTCAGCTAATTCTTTTGATCTATCATTCGAAGCTTTCAGCATTTTGTCATGGTTTAAGATTTGATTTTCAACACTTTTGACTCTACTAGTCAACTCTTCAACCTTCTTACCATTGAGGTAAGTGATTGTACTACAAACTTTGCACTCTTTCATGCAATTTTTGCAGTCATTTTCAGATTTAACTTTCTTACCTGACTCAAGTGTACCATTAGAACTGACCTTGTTTTTGGACTCAGTTCCAGAACCAGAAACTACCTCAAGTTCTTTTGCTGCAAGAACTTTTTCAGCCATCATCCTCAAGTTTTCAGCCGTTAACTCTTGTGATGTATCAATGATCCCATCATCAGCATTCTTTGACTTTGGCTTCTGTTCTGCTTCTTTGACTTTTTCTTCTTTCTCTACTACTTTGACTTTTTCTTCTTTCTCTACTAGTTTCTCATCACCACCTCCCCACCATTCTCTTTGTCTAGCTTCTTCTTCTTCGGCAAATTGCTGGGTGAGAGCATCAACACTAATGGAATCTGGGTCAACTGCAATGTTTCCTTGTGGATCAAGATAACATTCTCTGTCGGCATCCCATCTCTTAGCTCTTTTAGCTTCTTTGTATGTGTTATAAATTCTGCTCATTCTGGTTTGGGCTTTCATTCTTCAGTTGATGAACTTTTCTTCTTCAGTTCTATTGTCTTTAAAAGGAACAATCTTCGTCACAAATGCATAACCCACCGCATCTTCCTCTGGTAACAGTTCGCTCCAATCAAAACCTTCATCATCATGAATCACAGCAAGAGCTCTAGATTTTTCTTTGTTGTCTTCAACCTGCTTCAATCTAGGCGGCTCAGATTTATTCTGGTGATAAATTGCTTTCTTTTAGTAATCATCTCTGAAAGGGTTCTCCGACTCATCAGCATATGCATTTCTGCATTCTCGTTTGAAATGACCTTTCTGCTTACATTTGAAGCATGTCACCTTGGACTTATCAAACCCCAGTTTGGTAGATGCACCACCAATTGTCTTCCTGCCGGTAATTTCCATGAAACGTTGTGCTCGACGAACAGCACTAGCCATAGCCCAACGAATATCGATCAGCTCCATCTCCTCAGGATCAATCTGATCATAATCTTCTTTCGTCAGATTGGTGTTACCTATCTTCCCAGCTACTAACCCTTCATACGACTCCAACACAGATGCTAAAAAGATCATCTGCTGTTTGGCCGACTCCTCATCAAAATTCTGAGCATTCTTCAAATCCACCGCAATGTTGCATGAAAACACGTTCTTTGGAACAGATTGTTGTTGACTTGAAGAATTTGAAGAAGATCCCTGACTTGGAGTATTGGATGAAAAACCTCCATGAAAACCATTGTTTAAACTTGGACTTTCTTTACTTGAAGTGTTTGAATTTTCAGCGGAGAAAGCAGTTCTTGGAGAAACATTCTTGGGAATCATACTCTTTGGATAGTACAACTCCATGTTTTGTTGGTATGATGAATGATTTACTTTGTGTGTTTTCTTTATCTCCAATTCATGACTCTCTAATCTTTTAATCAGCAAGTCAACGGTCAGATTTTCAGCTTTGATTGTATTCTTCAACATCAATGCATAGTACTGCCATCCATCTCGTCTGGTAGTGAATCGAACAATTTGTCAACTAGCTCCTCTTGAGGATAGAGAATTCCGTGCCTCGCCAATTCCAACTTTAAGTGTCCAAATCTCTCAATCATTTTACAAACAGATTCATTTTTTAAGCATCCAAACAAATCAAACTCTTTTCTCAACAGTTTCTTTTTGTTTTTGACTATTTCTGTACTTCCTAAACATTTTATTTTTAACTTTTCCCATAGATCTTTTGCGTTTGTGTATTCAATTAGTGAAATAATGTCGTCTCTTACGGACTGGTGAATCAAAGCGACGCATTTTTGTTCAGCCACAAAGTTTTCTATATCTTCAGTCTCTTCCAGATTCTCACAATCTTGTCTACCACTTTTGAAACCGTTCTTTAGGCTTTTCCAGCTTGGATATGCGAATGCTCTCAGCCACTCATCAAATCTTTTTGCCCACCGATTATACTCTTCGATTGCCATTAACTTTGGTGGTTTGTTATAAGTACCATATGCGCTTTCAACACTTAGGGCATCAGACAAAGTTTTCTTCGGGTTCGGATTATCATTTGAATGGTTGGAAGTATCGTCTCCGGAGTTACCCGCGAAAGCATACATCTCACTGAAGGGATTCATGAATTCTTCCATTTTCAAATACCTGAAACAATTTTCAAACACTTAGACAATTTTTACAAATTCTAAAAATTTCAAACACTTAAACCAAATGATGATCCGTCCGAGTAGTTATCCGGACGAATGACAGATGTTATCCACACGGATAATGATACGCTCGGATGATTGTACATATGAATAACTTTGACCTTTTGACTTTTCAGGTTATCCGCACGGGTTGTAATCCGTGCGTGTAACAATGATGATGTCAGCAAACAACTTGCAGTAACTAACTAATCCAATCCGTTTGGACAGCTGTCCGCACGGGTGAATGACGTCATCAAATACGAACAGCTAAACATGGTTTTTGATGAATTTGATCTAGTTTTAGGTTGAATCTGATTATGAAACTAAGTAGGATTATACTTTGAATGATTGCGAATCAATTGATATCAATTTTATCAAATTTTAACCGTAGATTCTTGCTCAATTTTAAGTTTTTCTGATTTTATGGTGACGAATGAAGAACAAATTCAAAAACTAAGTAGAAGTATAAGAAATCTGTCAAATTTCCGGTGAAATTTGAATCAAATCTGCAACAGATGTCAAATCTCCGGTGAAATTTGACTTTGATCGGCGAATAAAACTTGAATTCCGGTGAATTCGGTGTTGTTGATCTCGATTCAGCTCCCTGGATGCTCTGATACCACTTGTTGGTCCCGTTGATACAGGATCTGATCGTAGGAACAAGATGAATCGATTTCGTCTTAATGTGCGGAATCCATTATGACGAATCACAGATTTGTTCAACACAGAATTCAACGTTTAACTGCTTGTCTGTTCGTTCTATTGAGTGTTCTGAAAGTTACAAAGATCCGGTAGAAGTACAGACTATCCGTGCGTGTCAAAAAGTTCTAACAAAGTTGCACCGGACCTCCTATTTATAGACGACCTCAGGAGACTCAGAAGTGTTGTACGTACGGGTGGGCTATCCGTGCGTATGACTCACCCGTGCGTATGACTTATACGTGCGTATGACTCATACGTGCGTATGACTTATCCGTGCGGATAAGTCATCCGTGCGTATTACCATCCGTACGTATTGTCATCCGGACGGGTTGAACAAGTACCAACCAACACTTTTACATACAAAACCTACTCCTGAGTTGTCATGCTATCTACATACATACAAACAATATACATAAACACTGAATACAAAATATGACTACATGCTGACGGAAGCTACAGACGTTATGTACTAACAAAATAACATTCTCAATGGCTCTTCATGCCGCTTACCACTTGAACTACAAGGCTCTTCATAAATCGTTCCAGATGAACCAGCAATAGTAGTAGTAACCTGTGGTGTTGAATCAACGACATGAGTAGAAACAGTGGTGGTAACTGGAATCTCTGCAGAAGTGGTATCCACATCAATTCTTTGAGTATCAACATCAAACTTAAAATAAAAGGTGAGTCTTCCTTATCGTTTGTCTGTGGTTTCTTGGCATTATTTTACTGTCTATATAAAATAAAAGATTTTCACCATTCATATCTCCACGGTCTATATGGAGGTATGTTGGCTACCTGGTCGGGGGTTAAGGGAACGGTTTGGTAAGAGTCTTGCCTTGTTCAGTGTATAGATCCTGCAAGGACCTGGGTCAACTTTAGTATGACCTCCTTCAATACCCACTGGTATTGGATGGCGGGGGTCCGAACTCCTTTATCCCATCATATGTAAAATACTATTAATACTTTAACCCGGCTATTTAGGTCTGTATCCCTGCTGACTCAGACTACTTAGCCGAGGGTAACGTCACCTCCAGAAGAGGGGCCTACCACAATATGCATTAATAACTTAATTAATTATCTTTCAATAATCTAACCCTTTAGGATTGTATCCTTGCTGACTCAAACTACTGGGTTAAGGGTAACGTCACCTTCAGAAGAGGGGCCTACTACAATAACTAAGATAATCTTTTAAAATGTGCAAAAGTGCGGAAATAATCAAAGGTTACACTAAACACGAGTCGGATCCAAGTGATTCATCTTATCTATCTGTTTTTTATTTAATTTTTATTTTTCAGCATTTTAGTTAGTTTTAATTTTCTAGTTAAAAACCTTTTTTCTAAACTTTTGATTTGATTAGACGTTGAGGAATAACCGGTATTAAAAGCTCTTGTGTCCTTGGACGACCTCGGTATCTTACCAACACTATACTACGCTCACGATGGGTGCACTTGCCCATATGTGTGTTTAGTGTTAGTAAATATCGTGTTTTATAAATTTAATACTTGGCTAAAAACGTGTAAAAGGGCTTAAAATATACATTAAAAACCTATCACACTCGACACGCATCAACGTTCTTGCAGTAATCCCTCTATCCGGCGAATACTATTCAAATGTTGCTAAAGACAAACATTATGAGAAAAAGCTAGATAAAATCATCAGAGATGTAATGACAGCAAGTCTAAAGAAGAGGGATGAAGAAAGGATGAAGAAGAATGTTGAAAGCTTGGTGGGTGACCTGAAAAAGGTAGCTGAGGAAGAAAAGGAAAAAGAAGTTGTTACTGAAGAACAGCAGAATGATGAGGACCCGAAGAAGAAAGAAAACGCTGATGAGAAGATCGAAAGTTCGGTTGAAGTGGATGATGGTGTTGGTGAGGAACAACAAAAGAATGAAGCTGAACAGACACAGATAGCAGAAAAAGCCAAGGTGCCAATCACTGAGGTAAAAACTGATACTGAAGTTTTAAATAAAACTGCTGAACAGTGCAAGAAATGCATGGAAACGTGCAGTGCTTGTACTGAAAAAGATGAAAAATTCAGAACAAGAGATCTAGAATTCAATAAAATCGAAAAAGTTTTCAAAGAAAAATGCAAAGAAATGTTAGAAAACAAAAAGATTTTGAAAGAAAATGACGAAAAGCTAACACAAAAATGTAAGCGTTTAGAAAAAGAAAATGAGATTTTGAAAGAAAAAGTTTCAAAAATGACGGAAGAGTGTTTACAAGAAGAAAATGCTTTTCAAGAAATGAAAAAGGAGTATGATTCAATAAAACTTGCATATCACATAACAAAAGAATCATATGAAGACGTGAAGAGTCAAATGAAAATTGTTCAATCGAGATTGAAACATTGTTCTGAAACATCTGATACGCTTAAGCGACAGTATGAAATTAAGCAACAAGTTGTAAACTCTTACATTGAAGATGTTGCTAAGCTAAAGCGTAAAATTGCTGATTTAGAACAAGATAACAACAAGTTACACAGTTATCACGCTTCATCATATGTTGTTGAACGCATTTTCAATCTAAAACCGGATGGTAAAGATTCTGAGCAAAACAAGAAAGGTTTTGGCTCAGAATATCATCAAGTTCCACCACCGTTAGAGAATAAATTCACATTCCTTTCTCTCTCTACTTTCTCTCTCTAGCTCCAAAGCTCTCCAAATATCACAAATGGCAAAAGTTCTAAACTCTAACCCTATGGGTTCTATTTATAGGCTAAGGCTTTAATGAGAGTTCCCATTAATTACATAAATGCCACCTTGCCTTTTCCCTAAATATTACAATATAAGCTCTTGTTTTCTTCAGATTCTGCTACGAACTGGATTGACGGAGGCGATAGACATAAATGCACCAACATGAATTAGCTTTCTTGACCCGATGAGCACCAACCACACTTAGGGCATGATGTTGTCAAGTTAGGGGTGAAACCCGCATCTTGTCAACTAGTCCCATTCCTCAATTTCCAACCCACCAAAGTTTCAATTTCAACATTCGATTATGGACGTGTAGTAACTAGAAGGGTAAAATATCGTTAATCGCTTCTCGACGAGAGTATTTTACCTATAGGCCAAAGCACGTTTCCCTAATTTGAAAGGATTTTAATTGACTTTTGAATAGTCAAAGTTTCTAAACCCGAAACAATCCAATGTTTTATTGAGCGTTTCTTTTATGTTATCTCAATTTCTATGCATTTTAATACTGTTACCTCGTTTATTTCATGTCACGGACCCCGGCCCGGTTTGACCCGGTCCAGGAGCCGCGGGACAGAAAATCCCGTGGTATTTATTTATTTAATTGAGTTAACAGCGGAAGATTTTAGCAGGATCTTTTTAAAACTTAAATTGCCCGATTATTTTATTTCATAATTCGGGATAAAACCCGGTAGTTTACAATAAGGTGATTTCGCTGGGAAATCCTTATTTTACAAAACATGTTTCTTTATTTATTTTGAGCCACTTCCTTAAACTTGTAGTGCTTCGTGGCACTTTTTCCTGGATCACAACAGATCACCTGAAACATGTTTGAAAAAGGTTTTGTCAGCAGGAAATACTGGTGAATCATTCTTTTTACTAAAAACGACGTGTTGTTATAATTTACAGTATTAAGAGCGATTACAATGTTTATACATATCAACCATCTACCCACGGTATTTATCACTCGACCACCTATTGGCTATCTCGTTGTCCAATGGTGTCTGTGATTATGGTCATATCACCCCTTGGCTAACCCGTTGTCCAATGGTGACGGTTATCAAGTAATGTATACAAAACCCCACATACCGGCTGTAGTTTGGAGATTACAAAGACTTAATCCCTGTAATTATAACTTTGAAAACAACATTATTTTGAAATCAAATTTGATAAAAAGAGAATGACTCACATTGCAGATTTAATACGGGCAGAGTCTAGCCTACTGATTAGCCTTGTAACCTAATTTAAATAATAATGCACACGAACTAGGTTAGTAACTAATACAGCATTTACGATAACTCACGAGATTAAACCCTCACAATGAATGACAAAGTGCGATACTTAAACATCCATCGAGTTCACGATGAATGAAAAAGCATAACCCTAATGTAGGCAGCACTTAAACATCCATTGGATAGTTTCAATCGATCGGAAATTGAATCATAGCAGCGATCGAGTTATTACCCTGTTTTGCGGCAGCGTTTCGTGCTGTGTGTGTGTTATGTAGTAATCAGATCATAACTCAGTGTGTATAACGAATTTTAACGTCGAACAAGTGCCAAAATTCAAGTCCCACACCCCTCTATTTATACTTAAAATTTGACCCGCTTGCGTGACGCGAGGGGTCCATGTTGGGGCGTCGCGTGATGCGAGGGGCACCACCCTATTATAGGGTAGCCCCGTGTGTTTGTAGCTTTGGTGAGTCAGCGGATTTGTAAAATTCGATTTTGACAGCACTTTATGTGGATAATCGTCAATAGGGAATACCCCCACCCCCCCCCCCCCCGAGTTTTAGGGGCCCTGATCCTGATTCTGATTGTTCTGAAAATTTTAGGGTTTATACAGAATCACTTGGGGGTCTCAATTAGGGTTTCCTATTGGACAAATTAAAATAATAATTAGGACTTTTGATACGAGTTGTTACATCCTCCCCACCTTAATAAAATCTCGTCCTCGAGATTTACTGGAATAAGTGAGGATATTTCCGCTTCATTTCTGATTCCAGCTCCCAAGTATATTCAGGTCCTCTCTTTGAATCCCACTTAACTTTGACTAGCACTAGTCGTTTGTGCTTGGAAACTTGATCTTTCGGTCTTCTATCTGCAGTGGCTTCTCAACAAATTTTAACTTTTCATTTACCTCTACATCTTGAAGAGGTACTACTAATGATTCATCAGATAAACACTTCTTGAGGTTGGATACATGAAACACGTCATGTACTCCAGCTAGTTCTTCCGGTAGTTGTAACCGATAAGCAACTGGTCCTATACGTTGGATCACTGGAAATGGTCCTACGTATCTTGGACTTAGCTTTCCTTTCTTACCGAATCAAACTAGTCCTTTCCAAGGAGAAACTTTCAAAAGTACCTTATGTCCGACTTGAAATTCCAGTGGCTTGCGTCTATTATCGGCATAACTCTTTTGACGATCTAGAGTAGTCTTTAGTCTTTCCTTGATTTGAGTGATCTTTTCGGTAGTTTCTTGCACTATGTCAGGACCGAATAATTGATTGTCTCCTATTTCTGCCCAGCAAACTGGAGTTCTGCACTTTCGTCCATACAGTGCTTCGAATGGGGCAGCTTCAATGCTTGAATGATAACTATTATTATAGGAGAATTCAATTAAGGGTAGGTGGTCATCCCAATTTCCACCAAAATCTATCACACATGCTCGGAGCATGTCCTCCAGGGTTTATATCGTCCTTTCACTTTGCCCGTCTGTTTGAGGATGATATGCCGTACTTAAATTTAGTCGGGTTCCCATTGCTTCTTGGAAACTTGTCCAGAAATGGGAAGTGAAACGACTATCTCTATCCGATACAATGGAGAGTGGAACTCCATGTAAGGATACTACTTCATCTACATACAACTTGGCTAACCTTTCCATGCTAAAGGTTTCTTTCATAGGGAGAAAATGAGCTGACTTGGTTAATCGATCCACAATTATCCAAATCGCATCATTACCTTTTCTGGTTTTGGGTAACTTAGTAACTAAGTCCAATGTTATGAGTTCCTATTTCCATACATGCATTTCTAATTGTTGAAGTAGACCCGAAGGTTTCTGGTGTTCTGCCTTAACTTGTGAACAAGTAAGACATTTAGAAACATATCTAGCTATGTCCTTTTTCATTCCTATCCACCAGAAATTATTTCCTAAATCTTGGTACATTTTATTATTTCCTGGATGCATGGTATACTTAGATTTATGAGCTTCTTCTAAGATCTTATTTCTTAATTCTCCTTGGTTAGGTACCCAAATCTTTTTCTTATGGAATCTCCAAATTCCATCATTTCCTTGCTCTAATTCTTTTATTCGTCCTTTCATTCCCTCAGCATCGTCCTTGATTGCTGTTTCTTGAACATTCTTTAGTTGTTCCATTAAATCTAACTGTAGATTTAATCTAAGAGCACGAACCCGTCGTTGTTTTTCATGATACTTACGACTTAAGGCATCTGCAACTACATTTGCCTTTCCTTCGTGATACTGAATATCACAGTCGTAGTCGCTTAGTATTTCCATCCATCTCCTTTGTCTCATGTTCAATTCTTTTTGCCCAAATATGTACCTTAAACTTTTGTGATCCGTATAGATAGTAAACTTACTTCCATACAATAATGTCTCCAAATTTTAAGGGAAAAAATTATGGCTCCTAACTCTAAGTCGTGAGTCGTATAATTTTCCTCGGGCTTTTTCAATTATCTTGAAGCATACGCAATTACCTTCTTGCGTTGCATTAGATCACATCCTAATCCTAGCTTTGAAGCATCACAATATACTTCAAAATCTTCAGTTCCTTCTGGTAAGGCTAGAATTGGAGCGTTTGTTAGCTTTTGCTTCAGAATCCTAAAGGCTTCTTCTTGTCTAGGTCCCCATTCTAACTTAACTGCTTTACAGGTTAGCTTAGTTAATGGTACAACCATCTTGGGAAAATCCTTAATAAAGCGCATATAGTATCCAGCTAATCCTAAAAAACTTCTAATTTCCATAGCTGTTTGTGGAACCTTCCATTTAGTGATCGCTTCTATCTTAGTAGGATCTACGTGAATACCTTCGTGATTCACCATGTGTCCTAAAAATTGCACCTCCTGTAGCCAAAATTCACATTTCGAGAACTTGGCGTAAAGCTTTTCTTTTCTTAACAAAGTTAAGAGTGCATGCAGGTGCTGACAGTGTTCATCCTGACTTTTGGAATAAATAAGTATATCATCGATGAAGACAATTACAAATTTATCCAAGTACGGTTTACAGATTCTATTCATCATGTCCATAAATGCTGCCGGAGCATTTGTTAATTCGAAGGGCATTACTATAAACTCGTAATGACCATACCTAGTTCTGAAAGCAGTTTTAGGTATGTCTTCTTCTTGTACCTTCAATTGATGATATCCAGAGCGTAAATCGATCTTAGAAAAGTATCTAGTTCCTTGAAGTTGATTGAAAAGATCATCAATCCTAGGTAATGGGTATCGATTCTTAATTGTAACTTTATTCAATTCTCTATAATCAATACACATTCTCATTGACCCATCTTTCTTTTTCACAAACAACACTGGTGCTCCCCACGGGGATGAACTAGGTTGTATGAATCCTTTACTTAACAATTCATCTAATTGTTTCTTTAGTTCTAGCATTTCTGTGGGTGCTAACCGATAAGGTGCCTTGGCTATCGGTGTAGTTCCGGGAATTAGATGAATCCTAAATTCTACTTCCCTATTGGGTGGTAATCCTGGGAGTTCTTCTGGAAAGACATCAGGGTATTCTGAAACTACTGGAATTTCTTTGAGTTCTTTACCCTTAGTGTTAATGATTACTGAAATCATATACATTACTCCTTGCTTTCATTCATAACTAGCAACTTTCATTACTGAAATGAATTTCATGGGTTTACGTGACTTATCTCCTGTAATCACGATTACTTCTCTGGTGGGTGCACGAATTTCTATGGAGTTCTTATCACATAGGATTCGGGCATGGTTGGCTACTAACCAATCCATTCCTAACACCACATCGAATCCTGCTATATTCATAGGTAACAGGGTTGCAGAAAATTTATGACCTGAAAGTTCTATATTTCCTTCTTGCAAAACCTTAACTATTTTAACAGAATTCCCATTTTCCGTTTCGACTGTAAAAATTTGCCTAAGGTTGGTTAAGGGTAAGTTAAGAGCTTGGCATAATAAAGTATTGATAAAACTTTGGTTTGCACCAGAGTCAAATAATACTTTTGCATAAACGTTGTGAACTAAGAACGTACCAGCTATCACTTCTGAAATGAGTTCTGCCTCCTGAGTAGTTAATTGGAATGCTCGAACATTCTTCTTGGAAGCTCCGTCGGCCGGTTTGGCTTTATTGTCTGCTGATTTAACCAATTTAGGGCATTCTGTTTTGAAATGTCCCACTTCTCCACAATTATAGCAGACCCTTATTTTCTTTCTGCAGTCTTCTTCACAATGTCCTACAACTTTGCAAAAGTTGCAGGTTACATTGCAGTTTCCATATTGTTTCTTTTTGCAATTCCTGCAGAACGGCGGATTTGAGGATTGTCCCGTTCCTCTTTTCTTGAAGTTGCTATTATTACCCACACGAAATCCTTGGGTAATTTTATGAGCTAATTCCTTCTTCCGGTTTTCATCTCTTGTGCGTACCAGCTCGTCAGTTAGGGTGTTAGCTAATTCTACCGCATCGTCAATAGTGCTAGGTCTCGCAGCTTTAACGATATTGCGGATTTCACCAATTAATCCCCAAATATAGCGAGAAATAAGCACCATTTCTGGCGAAGCCAGCGTTGGTACCACTCTAGCATATTCGAAGAATGTCGAAGTATATCCTCGACAATCTACCCCATTCATTTGATGGTTTAGGAACTTATTTGCCATTTGTTCCTTTTCATATTCGGGACATAATTTTCTTTCCATTAGTTGCTTAAATTCTTCCCAACTCATGGTATAGACCATATTTCTTCCTTTGGCTTGAAGTACAGTATTCCACCATTCTAGCGCCCCTTCTTTAAAAAGATGTGACGCGTACATGACCTTGTCTTCTTTGGCACATTTACTTATCATGATTACTACTTCAGTTTTCTCCAACCAATGCAGTGCTGCAGTCGCCCCTTCATTGCCTGCGAACTCAGCATGTTTATAGGTAAGGAATTCTTTGTAAGTGCAACCAGGCGTTGCAACCTTCATTTTCTTATGGAGTGGGGTCTGCCGTGGATCATTATCGTGATTAGTATGGTTGCCTCCTCCGTTTACACTATTACTGAAGTTGTCTTCTTGGGTATGTTTACTAGGAATGATTTGTTGAGGTTCAGCAGGTTTCTGGGCAACAGCAAGGATTGCTGGAATAGCATTGGCTATTCCTTAAGCAACGATATTTTCTATATCTTGCTTAGTCATAAATTGATCCTCCTGGTGTTGCTCAGATTGGTTAACCTCGTTAACTGGTTCATTATTAGCGTTTCCCATCTGATAATTAATATATATAATTTATTTGTATAGAGTAAATATACACAAAACAGTCATACAAATTTCACAACACATATATATATCCAAAATTATCGATTCTTCGATTTCCCTTTTTATATATCCTATTATGCATCCGTACACACCGTTATTTTACAAAGTTTTATTTTTATTTTACAAGATTATTTTTTTATTACTATTATTATTATTATTATTATTATTATTATTATTATTATTATTATTATTATTATTATTATTATTATTATTATTATTATTATACAATCACAGCTACATTCTCACACCATCCCTTCTGTTGATATTTTAGAAACGACGCTCCCTCTCGTCGTATTTCCAGGAGATTTGCTCTCCCACCTCCCAAATCCTATTCCCCGCACCCATCAACTCCTCGCCAAAATGGCGGAGTTCAGCTAAGTTTTCATTGCTCATTGGTGGGTTTGGTATAGGTTCTGGGTCGAACTGAGGGAAAAAGGTATAAGGATTATTTAGGAGGTTTTGAAACTGCCTGTCATTGGTCCACCACTAGTCCATTCCTAGAGGTTGAGTATGGATTAAAGGTTCGGGGAGGGCTGGTTCCAAATTTATTGGAAGTTGAGTTTCAGCAGGATAAGGGTAAAGGTTGGTATTAATAGGGCTAATGATATCACAACCTGCCAGTATGCTATCCAATTCCTCCTGTAGAGGTAATTCCTCGGCTTGCCTCGAACTTTCCCCAAATTCCATTTCTGTTTTCCTAACACCTTCCCCGATCTCAATCCCTTTTCCTTTATCTATGGGATTCTTTATTTTGAGAATCTTTCTAGTTGCTGGTTTTCTCCTGCGTACACGCCTCCATCCTACGAATCTTCTCCTTTTCTTAGGCTTTGATTTCTCCGGAGGTGAAGCGTTGAATTCCATAGGTTCTTCTATATCGGGTATGTAACCAGTAAAGTCTTTGGAAACTTCTATTTTCACCGGATAGAGATAGAGATTCTGAAGGGCTTTAGATAACTCATTCATGCTGTTTAGCATATATGCAAAATGCACAAAAATGCTAAGTTAAAAAAAAATTCACAGATAAACATTCAAGTATTATTGGATACCGTGTGACTAATTTAATAACTGACAATTAAAACATACTAGGGTTTATTGTAACTTATTTATTTATTGGGAAAAGTTTATGGCTTGTAGGTGATAAGGGTGCTAGAACTGAGTCAGGGTATTTAAATATTAGCATTTACTGCTACCATAGCTAACATATAGAGATCTGCCCATTTTCATCTAATTCGTCTTCCCATGGTGGATTACTGCCTAGTTTCTGGGTTTCCTGATTAACTCTCCTTTCTTTTGGTTGTGATTTCTTTATTTTCTCCTGACTTTTCCTAATAATCAAACTTCTTTTATTAGGAAAAAGTGGTTTCTCATATTGTGCCTTTCGAACAAATATTCCTACCTCAGTATTTGTCGGGTACTTTGAGGACGAAGTTCCTTTTTCTTTCGGTGAAGTATCTAATTTATGGTAGATATCCGAAAGTCTTTGCTTACCCATACTGTAAACAAATATTCAAATAATAAAACACGAAATCACAAAATGGCAATCAGTAAAATTAAGTATTTTCTAAATACTTAATTGGCTTAAATCAGTGGCTCTGATACCACCTTTTTCTGTCACGGCCCCCGGCCCGGTTTGACCCGGTCCAGGAGACGCGGGACAGAAAATCCCGTGGTATTTATTTATTTAATTCAATTTACAGCGGAAGATTTTAGCAGGATCTTTTTAAAACTAAAATTGCCCGATTACTTTATTTCATAATTCGGGATAAAACCCCGGTAGTTTACAATAAGGTGATTTCACTGGGAAATCCTTATTTTACAAAACATGTTTATTTATTTATTTTGAGCCACTTCCTTAAGCTTGTAGTGCTTCGCGGCACTTTTTCCTGGATCACAACAGATCACCTGAAACATGTTTGAAAAAGGTTTTGTCAGCAGGAAATACTGGTGAATCATTCTTTTTACTAAAAATAACATGTTGTTATAATTTACAGTATTAAGAGCGATTACAATGTTTATACATATCAACCATCTACCCACGGTATTTATCACTCGACCACCTATTGGGTATCTCGTTGTCCAATGGTGTCTGTGATTATGGTCATATCACCACTTGGCTAACCCGTTGTCCAATGGTGACGGTTATCAAGTAATGTATACAAAACCCCACATACCGGCTGTAGTTTGGAGATTACAAAGACTTAATCCCTGTAATTATAACTTTGAAAACAACATGAGTTTGAAATCAAATTTGATAAAAAGAGAATGACTCACATTGCAGATTTAATACGGGCAGAGTCTAGCCTACTGATTAGCCTTGTAACCTAATTTAAATAACAATGCACACGAACTAGCTTAGTAACTAATACAGCATTTACGATAACTCACGAGATTAAACCCTCACAATGAATGAAAAAGTGTGATACTTAAACATCCATCAAGTTCACGATGAATGACAAAGCATATCCCTAATGTGGGCAGCACTTAAACATCCATTGGATAGTTTCAATCGATCGGACATTGAATCGTAACAGCGATCGAGTTATTACCCTGTTTTGCGGCAGGGTTTCGTGCTGTGTGTGTGTTTTGTAGTAATCAGATCATAACTCAGTGTGTATAACGAATTTTAACGTCGAACAAGTGCTAAAATTCAAGTCCCACACCCCTCTATTTATACTTAAAATTTGACCCCCTCGCGTGACGCGAGGGGTCCATGTTGGGGCGTCGCGTGACGCGAGGGGCACCACCCTATTATAGGGTAGCCCCGTGTGTTTGTAGCTCAGGTGAGTCAGCGGATTTGTAAAATTCGATTTTGACAGCACTTTATGTGGATAATCGTCAATAGGGAATACCCCCGCCCCCCCTGAGTTTTAGGGGCCCTGATCCTGATTCTGATTGTTCTGAAAATTTTAGGGTTTATACAGAATCACTTGGGGGTCTCAATTAGGGTTTCCTATTGGAAAAATTAAAATAATAATTAGGACTTTTGATACGAGTTGTTACATTTCAAAACCAATGCACGATTCGCACGTCTCTTGCAATAAAAAACATTAATAATTCTCGTGAACAAACTAAATTTGAACTCTTTTACGCAATCATACATGTTTATACTTTGTGAATACTTGTTAGGTTCATGCAAATTATGTGAACCATACATGTTACGTGATCCTTAAATACTTATACATGCAAAACGATATTTTAAATTATGATCAAGTCTCATCCTTTATTTGTCATTCGATCCTTTAGATGTCTTCCCCAAACTCATCCAAGAAGTCCAAGAAGTCCAAGAAGTTGCGATCAGGTTCGAAGAAAGGATCCAACGACGGTGAATCGATATCCAAACAGGAACTTGTGGGATTAATCGCTGAGCAAATGGCCGAGCAAATGGCCAAAGTTATTCCTGATATTGTGAGCAAAATCCAACCCATTACTGAAACCCCTCATGCCTCCATCGATTCAAAGGTGGAAACACTTAAGACGACATTTCTGTTCAAACAATTCATGGCCTGCAAACCCCTAGAATTTACTGGCGAAGAGGGCGCCACCGCATTACAGCGATGGTTTAATGCCATCCAACTAACCTTCCTCCAAAGCGGTTTTCCTGACAACCTTAGAACCCAAAATGGAACAGGAGCGTTCCAATCAACAGCCCTCGGTTGGTGGACTTTTGAGCGCAACACACGAGGGACCGACACAGCCCATGCCTTACCCTGGACTGACTTGAAGAAGCTGATGAGCGATGAGTTTTGCCCTCCCCATGAACTTTGGAAACAAGAAAATGAATTCTGGAATCTAAAGCAAATCGGGGATGATAACGCTGGCCTCACTGCCCGATTCAAGAAGGTCAGCATCCTGTGCCCTGGCCAAGTTGACATTGTTGACAAAGCCATCACAAAGTACATCCATTGCCTCCCCACTTCAATTATGAACCTCGTAGAGTCAGCTTCACCTAAAACTCTTGAGGACACCTTACGTTTGGCAGCCCGACTTATCAATATTTGTTTTATTTGTGGGACTTCTGAAAAAGTTCCATCGAAGAACACGCACCAAGCCACAACTGAAACTACCACCGCTAAACCCTCCCCCTCGCAGTCATCCAACAAAAACAAGGGCAAGTAGCGGAAGGCTTCAAGCCAAAATTGTGCGGTGGTCACTCCGCAAAATCCTAAACCCTTCTAATCAGTCCCTGCTACTCCCAACCCCGAACCACAATGAAAGGCTTACACTGGGACTCAACCCAAGTGTAACATTTGTCAATACCATCATCCAACTAATGCACTATGCCGACTGTGCATCATTTTTGCAATCGGTTTGGACAATATGCCCCTCAATGTCACAAACCACCCACCAATCAAAAACAGGCCGCTACTGTTCGTGCCTACTTCAAATGTGGTGATCTCAACCATCTCGTTAATGCTTGCCCATAGCGCGCCAACAACAACCACCAATAATAGCAGCAACAACATCAGCCTCAACAAGCTCGAGGCAGAGCATTCGTCATCATTGCCACTCAGGCGCAGAATGCTAACGACGTCATAAACGGTATGTTTCTCGTCACCAATGTCTATGTATCTTTCTTATTTGATATTGTCGCGGATAAGAGTTTTATATCTGTTGAATTCAAACATATGCTTAAGTGTAGACGCTATAAGTTACGTAAATCGTTCACTGTCGAAGTCGCAAATGGTAAATCCGTCACTGCCGATTCCGTTCTTTCTAGGTGTTCACTAAATCTTAAAGATCATACGTTCCCAATTGACCTCATACCTATGAAAATGGGTAGTTTTGACATCATAGTAGGTATGGATTGGCTTAGGCGAGTTCGTGCTGAAGTTGTGTGCTCCAATAAATTCATTCGCCTTCCTCTCCATAATGGTGATTCCTTGCACGTCTATGGCGAGAAACCTTCTAAAGGTCTCAAGCTTATGTCGTGTACTCAAGGGAACACACACTTGCATAAGGGTTCCTTCGCCTTTCTTTCCAATGTTGTGGGAAAGACGGATAAGGGCTCAAGCATAAGTGATGATCCTATTGTTTTTTACTTTCCTGATGTTTTCCTGATGATCTCCCTGGTCCTCCGCCTGTTCGTTCTGTTGACTTTCGCATCAATTTAGTGCCTGTCGCTAAGTCTCCTAATCGTTTAGCACCCTCGGAAATGCAAGAACTATCAAGCCAACTTCAAGAGCTTCTTGATAAAGGCTTTATATGCCCTAGAACGTCTCCTTGGGGCTCTCCTATTCTGTTCGTCAAGAAGAAAGATGGATCATTTTGGATGTGCATTGACTATCGTGAGCTCAACAAGCTTACAGTAAAAAACCGATATCCCCTTCCTCGCATCGACGATCTCTTCGATCAATTACAAGGTGAGACTTGTTTTTCCAATATTGATCTCCGTTCTAGTTATCATCAACTTTGAGTTCTCGAAGAAGATATACCCAAAACCGTTTTTAGTACACGTTATGGTCATTACAAGTTCATGGTCATGCCTTTTGGTTTAGCCAACGCACCTTCGGTTTTCATGTGTTTGATGAATCGTGTGTGCAAGGCTTACCTTGATCATTTTGTGACCGTCTTCATCGACGATATCCTTATCTATTCCAAGACACAAGAAGAACACGAGCGACACTTGCTTCTTATCCTTCAAATTTTACGCGCTGAACGTCTCTAAGCTAAATTCTCCAATTGAGAATTTTGGTTAAAAGTAGTTCAATTCCTTGGTCGCATCGTCAACGAACTTGGTATTCACGTTGACCCTGCAAAGATTGAAGCCGTGAAGAACTGGATTGCTCCTAAGTCTCCGTATGAAATTCGTTCGTTTCTTGGTCTGGCTGGTTACTATCGTCGTTACATTTCTAACTTCTCAAAAATCATTGTTCCTCTTACTTCCTTGACTCAAAAAGATAAACCTTTTGTTTGGGGTCCTGAACAAGAGGAGTCTTTTCAAAAGCTCAAGGGCATGCTTTGCAATGCTCCTATCCTTACCCTTCCCGATGGTAACGATGATTTCGTCGTGTATTGTGATGCTTCAAAGCAAGGTCTTGGTTTCGTTCTTATGCAACGGGACAAGGTTATAGCTTACGAGTCGAGACAACTCAAAACACATGAGAAAAACTACACTACGCATGATCTTGAACTTGGTACAGTTGTTTTTGCATTGAAGATATGGTGACACAATCTTTATGGTACTAAGTGTGTAGTCTTCACTGACCATAAGAGCCTTCAGCACATCTTCAACCAAAAGGAACTAAATATGCGTCAGCGTCGCTGGGTAGAGTTGCTAAACCACTACGACTGCGAAATTCGATACCATCCAGGTAAAGCGAACGTTGTGGCCGACGCACTTAGTCGTAAAACTCATGTCAAGAGTGTTCATTGTATCCAACTCATCGATGATCTTCGAAACGCATTTGTGAAGCTCCATACGCATTTGTTAACGAGGGTAACCTTTATAACGAGATGCGATGTGGTGAAGAAGAAGACTCATAACCAAGTCCGATGGATTTCAGTATTATCTTGATCATGTTTGGATTCCTACTCGTGATAACCTTCGAGAACTTCTGATGAAGGAGGCACACAAATTAAGGTATTCTATTCACCCTGGCGTTGATAAGATGTATCATGACATGCGTACATCTTATTGGTGGCCTGGAATGAAGAAAAATATCGCCACTTTTGTCTCGAAGTGTCTCACTTGCTCAAACGTCAAAGCTCAACATCAACGTCCCTCTGGCTTACTCGAACAAACAGAAATTCCATCTGGAAATGGAAGAGCATTGCGATGGACTTTATTACTAAACTTCCCCGTACTTCGTCTGGTCAGGACAATATTTGGGTGATCATAGATCGATTGACCAAATCTGCTCAATTTCTCCCCATTCGTGAAGATTACAAAGTCGAGAAATTGGCTCGTATCTACATGGATTAAATCATCTATCGTCATGGTATCCCCAGTGACATCATTTCTGATCGTGATAGTCTCTTTACTTCTCGACTTTGGCAAACTTTTCAATCGGCTATGGGTACTCTTCTTAACCTTAGCACTGCTTTTCATCCTCAGTCCGATGGTCAAACCGAGCGTACTATCCAAACTCTAGAGGATATGCTTCATTCTTGCGTAATCGATTTTGGTGGCAACTAAGATATGCACTTGCCTTTGATCGAATTCTCGTACAATAACAGTTACCACATGAGTATTTAAATGGCACCTTTCGAGGCATTGTATGGGCGTAAGTGTCGTTCGCCTATTTGTTGGCACAAGATCGGAGAAGCTCAAATAACCAGTCCCGAGCATATACAAGAGACGACAGACAAGTTCTTACAGATTCGAGACAACTTGCTGAAAGCCAGGAGCGGACAAAAGAGTTACGCTGACAAGCATTGCAAACCGGTGGAATTCGACGTGGGTGACTTTGTACTTCTCAAAGTATCTCCTTGGAAAGGTGTAGTTCGATTTGGTAAGAAAGGGAAACTCGCTCCTCTCTATGTAGGTCCTTTCAAGATTCTCGAAAGGATTGGCAAGGTAGTGTATCGACTGGACCTCCCTCAAGAGCTCAACAATGTTCATCCTACCTTCCATGCTTCAAACTTGAAGAAGTTTTTAGCTGAAGAAGAATTTCAAGTTCCACTCGAAGACCTTCAAATCAACGAGACTCTACACTTTGTGGAGAAACCTGTCGAAATCATAGATCGAGGTGTCAAGCAATTGAGGCACAATTGAATTCCTATCGTTAAGGTACGATGGGAAGGAAAGCGTGGTACTGAGTTTACTTGGGAACTCGAAAGTGATATAAAGACTAAGCATCCGCATCTGTTCGTTGCATCTTCCTAAATTTCGGGACAAAATTTTCTAACGGATTGGAGACTGTAACGCCTCGCTTTTTGTAACTTTCCCTATTTAGCAAATTTATTGTACTTTCCATTTATGGAAACTTGTAAACCTTTGTATTCTTATTTCATTTCAAATGTTGTAATCTGAGACTTGAATCATAATGAAAATTCTATCTTTTATATACCTGTGTTACTCGTTATTCATAAATACTTGTCGATTGTTCATGTTATATACATACTTGATACCATTTTACGTACATACTCATGCTTATTCATACTCATTATACATGCAAAATACATTATTACGTTCCTTTATATATATGCTCAACACTTATACATTTAACTTATACGCTTAAAACAGTAGAAATCTAGTAAAAGTAAACAATGGGCTATGGGCCTGCCACTTTCGTGCGAATGGGACTGGCCTAATTCGTGCGAAGTGCATCCGCACCAAAATGCCACCCTTCCCTATAAATACGAGTCCATTTTTTCATTTCCAAATCTTCACCACCCGAAATGTTTTCTCAAGCTAACACTAAGTTGTTCATTCGGATCATTGTCTCAGCCATTCTAAGTGAGTCTTAGCTCACAAGCATCTAATTTCATCTTTAATTTTCTACTTTTCTTTGTTTTATCAAACTTTTTACAAGATTCTTCACGAATCTTCACTCGGTTTTCAAGATCTGCTATGGCAACTGGATGAACTCTCAAATCAGTTGAGGACCAAGTAGAAGGTGAAGTTGATCTTACCAAATCATTTTTAACAACAAACTTTCTAAATCCGAACTCAGCTGGATCTGAGGTTCTACGAGCTCACAAACTAAGTCAATAGCTGTGGATTCGAGTTTGAGCCAATTCCAGTTGAGTAGGTGATCAGTTCAACAAAACCGAACTGATTTACCTAAGAAACAGTCACAGTTGTTTGAATGACAAGCACATTCGTCCGAGAGGGACATCCTCTCATACGAAAGGGCACATCCAGTTTGTACGAAAGTGGCAGTTTCCCAAAGTTCCGACGATTTTCAAGGGTTGAATGATTGTCCAGATTGATATTTTCCATATAGTTAATTCTAGAACATCAGAGTGTGTTCTGTGGGAACTCTAGTTTCCAAACTAGATCCACCACCTCACTTAACTCATGTAACGAACCCCCAAAAAATCTCCTAGACCTAGAACAAGTGAACCCCGTCCAGCCTTCGACACTTAGGAATACCTTTCTATGTCGTGTTGGCATACCTGGGTTGTACATTGTTCGGTTGTTTGGTTTATCTACATTCTGTTATTTCCTTTCTGTAATCATGACCAACCGGGTAGTTAACTAAGTTTACTGATTTGTGCTTTGGCGATCAATAACGAGGTTGAAACCTCCATGCAAGACTTCAATGAATCTTGTGAAGATACTGGACTGTAATATACTAATATTATAACTAATAAAACTTAATAGAAATCACAAACGTAACTGCTTAATAGTTAAAATGTTGAAAACAAGAATCTGTTCACCAACAGTCCCTTTCGTACGAATGGTACATTCGTCCCAGACCCTCTCGTACGAACTATTCGTATATCTGTTCCCGTTATTCTGATTTCCGTGTTCATTGTCACTGATTCTGCCGGGCAAGCTCGGACCCGTAAGACCACAGAACAATCAGTGTCGGGACAAGTGCATGAACAGAGTACACTTTCTGTTATTTTATCTAATACTTTTATATTATACTAGGTACTTAAAATTTCGTAACTTAAATTCCGCAACTCCGACTCACACCTTCGTTTAACCTGTAGGGTAACCTTGATGTTCCTGTACTAATTCCACCATCCCTTTGCTCGCCGGGTAGAATAACCTCAGTGTTCCAGTACTACGTCCATCTACTCCTGCCAAAACTACGCTCACGGGATTACTACTGAAGATTTAGCAAAACCGTGAGTATACTCGCAATCCCTTTTTCATTTTCACACTTTGGGTGCAATATGTTATCTTATAAACCTACACAGTTATACTTAGACTTTTATACAAACTGCACGAACAATCTAAATACATGCATGCATACGTTATACTTGATGCTTTAAATATGGGTTTGTACGTTTTGCGTTGAACTTGTCATTAACTTCGTACGAGCCTACCCTTAACATGTATAGCGCTATAGGAGTAACGCACCATCAGTGAACGTTGGGTCATGTTAAGACTTTTCTTCCGTTAAACTTTGGGTTGACTTGTTTGTTCACATGCCAGTTTAATGTTTATCTTGAATAGCTAGCTTGCCATGTGGATTCGTTTAAACTTTTATCATTATGCCATGTATCAAAACTTGTATACTCGCCACTACGTTGTATTGAACCATGTATTTTATAACATATTGCAGGTTGATGATGAATTAAAACTTGGCGTAGTGACGAGGCCTTAGATACACATCTAGAAATCATAGATTTTAAACTGTTGTATCAAATTTTGTACTATATTATGTTGTATTTGTTTTGTTGTATTTGAATCATGTTGTATTTGAAATTTCTTGTATTGTAATTTGACAATTGTTATGGATTGAAATGAAATCAGTTTATCTTAATTCTATTGTCACTTTTAAGGTTGTCTGCAATGAGAAATGTATTTCATCTCACCCCGATGTTTCCGCCATCGGTTGGGGTGTGACAGAAGTGCTGGTTAGGAGTGTTCTGTTCTTCACGTGCTTGGTCGTTCGTCTGTCCGGTTCTCGCCTTAGTGTTTAAGTCAAACGGTTAAACGAATAGTAATCCAAACATCTGAACCAAGACATTGAACACAAGAATATTATTTTCACCTCCTTACCCGCCCAGGTCAGGTTTCCACCCGGCTATGTCAACTGAAACGTGTCTTTTTCTCAGCACCCTTACCTAGTCGGATCAGGTTTCCACCTGGTCGTGTCATCTGAACATGTATTTTCTTTTCAAATCACTCTTTCGGTTTGAGGTTAATTACCCAACCGACCCGTTTGGAGGCATAATGCATTCTAATTTATGCCTCCTGTTTTCTTATGTACCGTAAAGACCAACTCTATCAAGGAACTCACTTTTAACTCTACCTTAGAGGTAATTTTCCCGGACAAATATCCGAGGGCGTTTTAGTCAAATACTAAATATATCTCACTTGAATAAATCTATTACCTAAATCTGACACAACAAACACTAATTGGATCATAAATCCTCAACGAGAGTTTGACCCATTACACATACCTGGCGCGGGTCAAAACATTAACCCATTATTAATACCTTGTGATTCCTACTTTCTAATTCTTGGCAATGCATGCCCATACATTATGCTTACCTATAAGTATGAGTCTTAACAAACATGCATTAATTATCATAATGGTGATAACTTCACCATTTGAACTATTCTTGGTTTACCCTTTTTGCATTTCAAACTAATCTTATATTGTTTATCACCATGATGTGATTCAACACGAATTTTTACCCATTTGATCTGTTATAGCTCACGCCATGTGGTCTCCTTTTCAAATTTATTTGTCTAATCACTAACATGTGATTTACTTGCAATTTCACTTATTTGACACCCTATGGTTTACACCATAGGGTCTCTTTTGAATAATTAGTTGGTTTACAACCAAAAACTCATTTTTACTCGTTTGACCCGTTTTGGTTCACGTCAGCAAGTATTTACCACCATAAACTCACTTTACTCGCTCGAACCATTTTGGTTCGTGTCAGCAAGTGTTTACACCAAAAATTCATTTTTACTTGTTTGTCCCGTTTTGTTTCACGTTAGAAAGTGTTCTTGGTCCATGTATTCAAATCCACAAAGAACAGATGATAAGGAAAGCTAAAACTGGTTCAGAATAGTTGATCATCATAAGCAGAGTTTGGTTCAAGACTTTCCACTTGATAGTGGTTTACTAACACCTGATAGACTTCAAGCACTGATCATCTCAACAACTGTTTGCCAAAGACCTGATCTGCTATAAAGACTGAAGCTTAAGTACTGATGTCTTCTAAGTACTGTTGAAGACCAAAGCACTGCCCATTCAAAGAACTGATCATCCTTTGAAGAAAGCACTGATTCTCAACATCAGTGCTTATGATACAACAGTGGATACTACATCTGTGTTTTATGTAATCAGTGTCTATTGTAATCAGTGTTTATATAGAACAATGTTTAGAGTTTGTTAGGAGGTTAGATGTCACTTTCATGGTGACGTCAGCAAAGATGCTCAGTGGTTTCGTTTGTACTATAAATAGAACAATACCCTGTAATGTTCCATTAGCTCTTTCTTCACAAGTCATTTTGTGCGAACAAATCACTGAGCTCAGGCTGAGGGGGAGTCTAGTGCATGCATGCAATAGTTGAATCATGTAACAAATACAATCTTTCGACTTAATGAAATCATGGTTGCAGAAAACTATTCTTCCTTGATTGTGTGTTAAAGTTTATTTCCATATTCTGCTGCACAATATTATCTGTTTCATCTTTCATTTCTAATCAAACAACACAATCTAAGAAACTCAGATCCTAACAAGTGTTTACCACCAAAAATTCATTTCTACTTGCTTGACCAGTTTTGGTCTGCGTCAGCAAGTGTTTACACCACAAACTCATTTTTACTTGTTTAACCCATTTTGGCTTACGCCATAAAGTATTCTTTTCAAAACTCATTGTTTATTGACAACACGTGACCAAGTTACCATAATGCTCTTTTTACCCGTTATGGCTTACGTCATAGAGTATTTTTTTTTCAAAACTCATTGTTTAACACCAAAATATGGTTTCTTATCATTTTATTCATTCGACTCGTATCGGTTCACGTCAGAACGTCTTATTTCAAAATTCATCTGATTCTTTGATCATCTTGTTCTAAACCAATTACATAAGTAGATATTCTATTTATGAGGGGTAAGCTTTACTTACCTTGCTTCCATCCATGCTTTCTCGCGCGTTTGACCTGTTTGACTCATTCCTTTCCAAGCTTCCACCTAGCTTGTCAAGAGTCAAACTATAATACAATAACCACAAGATGGTTAGATTAGTCATCGTCTACCATGAGCATCCCTCTTATAGACCTCTATTACATTTTTCTTATCCAATCCTTTTTATAGGCTAGCTTGACTTTTAATAGTCAAACTTTCAGTTGACCTATATCTTGTGACAACTGGCACCAAACCGGTAATTTTCGTACACTTTAATGGTTATTTAATGACTGCAATTATGTGCTTAATTGTCAGCAATTTCTGAACACATGCTAAACAAGTGAATTCATGCACGTTGTATACTACAAAATATTGCTTTATGCATAAACGAGAGCGTTGCGTCAGAAATATTAGTAAACTCACCGGTAAGACACACTATGTCAACAGAACTGCAGAAAGTAGTAAGACATTAAAATTGGAGCCTCGGTGTAGGTCCAACGACAAGAATACATTAAAACCCAAGAATACATACAAGGGTTTACATATATACTCTCCGGAAGCAAAAATAAGCACTAAAAAGCACCCGAAACGCACTTTAAGTGCAGAATTTTAGTAAATTCAGCTCTAATAAGCATTTAAACGTATGAGTATTATGCAGAAATTACGTTGTAATATCCAGAATATTTCCCCAAGTGTTGGGAATTGAAAGGGATACAAAAAGGTACTTAAAAGATACTAAAAAGGTGTAATTTAGCACTTTAACGAATCGGTATCTAACCGAACAACCGGACAATACCCGGAACACCAAAATACTGCTAGAAGCTTTGTTTTTATTTTTTCTGAGCTAGTTAGGGTCCCCGAATACCCTAACACCCGTTATATTACTTTACACACTAATAACCTATTTAAATCCCTAACTAAACTAACTAGATACTTAACTATACATTTGGAAATCAACCATATACCCCCCCCCCCTTGCGAACCGGTTGGAGAAGTGGGGACACCCCCACACATTTCTTGAATATTTTTATTGATCTTGTCTAGTATCAAAAGGGCATATTACATGTTGGTTAAAGCTAATATTGGTTTATAGATCAACCTTAAGGATTTAGAGCTCTCATTTACAATCACCAACTCAAACAAGCTCCTCCTTCTCTCCTCTTGCTTGTGTTCGGCCGAACCCACACACACCCATCATCACATTCATTCAAGCTTCTTCATTCACTCTAAAGACATACAAAGGTGCGATAGGATCAACAAACAAGCTCGGTGCTTTCGGAAGTGCAAGAACCTCTCTAGATTTCTTTTATCCACCACATTTATACCTTGTTTCTTCCCTAGCCTCGAGCTAGTAGTAAGTGCCTCTAAACACCATCTTGATCTTGTTTATGGTGGTTAATAGGTAATTTAATGGTTAAAAATTATGAACACTAAGAAACATAACATAAAGTCTTGAACATAAGTGATTAATGGTGGATAAAGAGTAGATATGTGTGTAAATCATGTGAATCTTGTCTAGTTGTGATTATTTGATGTTGTTTGTTACTAAAAGTGGGATGGATCATCATCTAGACATACTAGATCATGTTCAAGAACATAAACTAGTAGTATGTTAGTATTAGAAATGTGAAAGACGATGAAACCATCCACCATGAACTTGAAACTTGAATAAGAATAATTTTTCTGGTAAAATGAAGTTGTAAACTTATGGATCTAAAGACCTACAAGTGGTTTTTCGGAAGAACCAAGCAAAAATATTAGTTTTGTTAAAACCCGGATCTTATCCGAACTAAAAGCATTTTTAGTAAATAAACAAGTGTGTAAACACTTGTGTAATAAGGAAGTTCAACAAAGAAATATTTTTGTGAATCTTGACTAGAATTTGTGAAACTTCATATTCTTTAAAAATAATGTTTGTAAGAAACTAAACTTATTTTTAAAGGTAACAAGACATACTAAATGTGCTAGTAAATTACTACATATTTTTACAAACTTTCAAGTTCATAAGTTTGTGGTATATGCTTGTTTTGACAAGATTGGTAATTAAAGATTGTGTTGTTGATATTGTTGATGATTTAAAAGAAAATAAACACATGTTTTGAAAACATGGGAAACCTCCATTTTTAGGGGAAACTCTGTCAAAATTTTTATAAATTTTGACACTTAGAAAAGTATAAGTTTTTGAGAAACTTATTCCCTAAAAATGTATCTAAAAATATTACCAAGGTTTCCCTAATTTTTGGTGATAAGAAATGGTGATTTCTTCAAGATTAAAAATTATGTTAAGTTTGTATATTTTTGAGAGAAAAATATATTATTTGATCACCAACTTTTGTGCTAAGTGTATATAGTATGTGTTATACATGCTAGTGTATTAAGACTTAAAAATACACTAAATACTCACGACAAGTATAAACACAAAAATACACATACAACATACAAGATACATAATTCGGGTGCAAAGTGCAAAGCATGAGATACTTATATTAATTTTTTAGAAAATACTATAAGTAAGACACTTAGTTAAAAATATAAAATTATTTTTAACAGAAGAAAACATATACAAAAGAGAGTGACTGTACTTGTGCGACACAAGTCTAGTGACTAACGTTAAGAAAACGCGTATAGGTCACGACATTAATTGAGCAAATCCGGTGAAGTTTACGATGCAAGGAACGCAAAGTTGTGAGTTCATGCTCCCCCTTTTCTTTTAACTGTTTTCAGTTTTATATCTTCGGGGGTGAAATACATGTACAAATATTACTATGTTTACAAACGGTATGATAACAAGAAGCACACTGGGTGAGAACGAGTACCTAGTGTGACGAGATATAAGAATACAAGAAGCACACTTGGTGAGGACGAGTACCAAGTATGATGCGTTATGAGGAATGATACGAGAAATCGTGTCACGAATAGGGTACATAAGCACCATTAATCAACAATATACCTAGACCGCAGAACAAAAGGTTAGATCTAACGGGTGTCGGGCAACCACACTCTCGGTGAGGGTGAGTATCGAGTAGTGCTTTTGTGTCTCAGAATATGTCAACTAAATGCCTAAGGTTTGGTGACTTCCTATGTCGTGTCACATGTTAATGGCTTTGCAACCCATTAACAATCCTGATACTTACAGGAATACTTTATTTACATGAAATTCATACCATACTAAAACTTGATTAATACTTGAGTACGTGGGGTACTCAAGAAAAACTTGAATGATACTTGAAGTACGTGGGGTACTCAAGAAAAACTTGAAATATACATGAGTACGTGGTGTACACGTGAATACTTGATTTATATAAGAGAACTTGATTTATACATGATACAAACTATGTTTTCATAAAAAGTATACAAACGTGAAATACAAAAACTGTATGAATTCACACCAACATTATGTTGACGTTTTTCCAAAACTCACATGTATTTCAGGTAACTAGGATGGATGTGCGCGCGGTCTTGCTTGTGCTCTTGGATGTCGCTTATGTTAATTGTTAAATAAAGTTGTAAACTTTTTCAGACAATGTTTTATTCTACTTAGCGATGTAAACGCTAAACTCATGTTTTCAAATTATGGTATTTGATGTTATTTTTACGAGCATGTAGCATGTTTACCTTTCGTATGCAATAAGAACCTTTCATGATCACACTTCATGCTTCCGCCGCAGAAAGGGGTGTGACAGATTGGTATCAGAGCTGCGATTGTAGTGAACCAGGATTCCTTCTCGAGTCTAGTCTACAATCTCTAGGATCCTTTCACGAAAACAATTTTCAAAGAGTTTTCATTACATAAAACGTCCCGCGACATCCACTACCTGAAATTTTCTACATGAGTCTAGAAAAGACACTACGAGACTTAGAGTGCACTTGAGTAGCACTTGTCGTTGACTAGAAATTACTTCTAATTATGTGTGATAATTGATATTTACACATGCTAGAAGTAGAATGTCACAAGTATACGTGACTTTATCTGAAAGCGATGGCCCATCTGAAGGAAGAAATACGAGGATGAAACGAACTGTGCGGACTGTGCAAGGAGTTACGTAATTATGGATGCATACATAATTATGGAATTTAGTGCACAGAAACCACAGCGAGTCTTGTCACGTATAGATTCCCTCAGTGCAAGCCTACTAAGTACTCTGCTAGAGTAATAATTGTTTGATGTCACTTATGTTGTATATATCTGTGAATATATATATGCTACTACTGTCTAGTGTGACGATATCAAACAAATGTTTAACCCTGTTGTGTTATGTTCTGTCAGAACATGGCACCCAGGAAAGCTGTGAATGCTCGCAATGATGATCAACCTCCTCCTCCCCCACTGCCAAGAATGGCTGAAGAGCTGAACGCTCTACTGGAAGAAAGGACCTCCGCTGCTATCGCCCAGTACGAGGCAAACCGTACTCAAGACAGTGGAGGACCAAGCAACGGTAGACGTAATGGGAATGGAGACTCATCTGGATGCAGCGCAACTCAAGGTAATCTTAAGACAATTTTCTAAGCATGGAGAAATTTATGAACGGTCTTTGTTTCATTATTTCTTCGATTGCTGACATGTGAATTGGATGAATTAATTCCAGGCTGCACTTTCAAGCAGTTCCTCGACTGCAAGCCGATGAACTATGACGGCACAGGAGGTGCAGTAGCGTTTGTGCACTGGACGGAGAAGAATGAAGCTACTATCGGCATGAGCAAGTGTACCGCGGATCAGCAAGTCACTTTTGCTACTGGGCTGTTTGTCGATGAAGCTCTGACTTGGTGGAACTTGCAAGCCCAAACCTTGGGCGCTGATGCCGCTTATGGCTTAACTTGGGATGAACTGAAGGAAAGAATGAGAGAGAAGTATTGCTCTCGTGCTGAACTCCAAAGGCTGGAAACGGAGTTCTGGCACTTGACCATGGAAGGTGCTAACATCAATGGTTATACTCGAAGGTTCCACGATCTGTCTAGAGTGCTTCCCTACATGGTGACTCCCGAATTCAAGCGCGTTGAACGCTACATTTGGGGACTGGCCCTAGAGTTTCGTGGAATGGTGACGTCAGCCAAACCACAAACAATCACAGAGGCTGTAACTCTGGCTGTCAGCCTTACTGAAGATTGTGTTTGGGATAAACTATCACTGAACCCAACAGAGAAGACCGAGACACATGCTGAGTCGTCCGGTGACAAGAAGAGAAAGCATTAGAATCAGAATCAAGCAACTCGTAACAACAAAGGTTTCAACAACAACAAGCGTGACGCTAACCCGTCTCAGGAGGCGAAGACCCTTGCAACCAAAGCATATCAAGGCTCCATGCCTAAATGCCAAAAATGTAAGTATCATCATGAAGGAGCTTGTCGCATTCCAAGGTGCGACAAATGTGGTAAGTTGGGTCATCAAACAGAAGACTGTTGGGGAAAATGAAAGAACCGAAATGGAAATGGTGCAGGTAACAAGAATGGTAACGGGAAAGGGCGGAACCAAGGATGCTTCAGATGTGGAAGCAATGATCATTTCATGAAGGACTACCCAGAGGGAAACAATGCTCAGGCTCGAGCATTTGTGATTGGAGCAAATAACGCACACGAGGACCCTAACGTGGTCACCGGTACGTTTCTCATTAACAATCACTTTGCATCCATATTATTTGACACTGGCGCCGATTATAGCTTCATGTCTGTGGAATTTAAACGCATGCTTGGAATAGAATCTAGTAGATTAGAAATTCCTTATTCTATAGAGCTAGCCAATGGTAAACTTGTTGAATCGGGAGAAGTCGTTAGAGGCTACTCATTGGAACTTGGTGAACGAAATTTTAACATCGACCACTTACCTATTCAATTGGGTAGCTTCGATGTAGTAGTCGGAATGGACTGGTTGTCCAAGAACAAAGTTGAAGTTATTTGTCATGAGAAAATCATTCGCATCCCTTTAACGAATGGTGAAACTCTCATCGTGCATGGAGAAAAACGAGACGCGCCACTTCGAATCATCAGTTGTATGAAGGCACAGAAGTGCTTAAGGAAATGATGTGTTGCCTTCCTAGCACACGTGGTAGATAAGAAGGCTGAGGAGCCGAAACTCGAAGAGATTCCTGTGGTGAAGGAATTTCCAGATGTTTTTCCCGAAGATCTGCCAGGACTACCTCCGCAACAACAAGTCGAATTCCGTATAGACTTGGTTCCAGGAGCCGCTCCTGTAGCCAAGGCACCCTATCGGCTTGCACCATCCGAAATGCAAGAATTATCTACACAACTTCAGGAGTTGTTGGATAAAGGATTTATAGGGCCAAGCTTCTCGCCCTGGGGAGCTCCAGTATTATTCGTGAAGAAGAAGGATGGAACACTGCGGATGTGTATCGATTACAGGGAAGTGAACAAGCTCACTATCAAGAATCGGTACCCGCTACCGAGGATTGATGACTTATTTGATCAACTGCAAGGATCAAGCTACTATTCCAAGATCGACCTTCGATCTGGATACCATCAGCTGAGAATCCAAGAAGAAAGCGTGCCAAAGACTGCTTTCAGAACGCGATATAGGCATTACGAATTCCTTGTGATGCCATTCGGGCTGACAAATGCACCAGCGGTCTTTATGGATCTGATGAACCGCATATGCAAGCCATATCTCGATAAATTCGTGATTGTATTTATCGATGATATCCTGATTTACTCGTGAACAAAAGAAGAGCATGAGCAACATCTCACAACCATCTTGGAACTACTGAAGAAAGAGAAGCTTTATGCAAAGTTCTCGAAATGCGAATTCTGGATTCGCGAAGTACAATTTCTTGGTCACGTTGTGAATGAGAAGGGCATTCATGTAGACCCGTCCAAGATAGGAGCAATAAAGAATTGGGAAGCCCCCAAAACCCCAACTGAAGTTCGACAATTTTTGGGCTTAGCGGGCTATTATCGGCGATTCATCGAGAATTTCTCAAAGATAGCTCAACCTCTAACGACCCTTACGCAAAAGGATAAGAAATACGACTGGGGTTACAAACAGGAAGAAGCCTTTCAGCTACTTAAAAACAAGCTATGCGATGCACCGATACTATCATTACCCGAAGGCACTGATGACTTCGTGGTATACTGTGACGCTTCACGACAAGGCTTGGGTTGCGTTCTCATGCAATGCCAGAAAGTCATCGCTTACGCTTCAAGACAATTGAAGATACATGAAAGAAATTACACCACGCACGACTTGGAACTAGGTGCAGTGGTATTCGCCTTGAAGATCTGGCGACACTATCTATATGGTACTCGATGTACAATCTTCACAGATCACAAAAGCCTACAGCACATATTTGATCAGAAAGAATTAAACATGCGACAACGACGATGGGTCGAGCTGCTGAATGACTATGACTGTGAGATTAAGTACCATCCTGGAAAAGCAAATGTTGTAGCAGACGCTTTAAGCCGAAAAGAAAGGGTTAAGACCCTAAGGGTTCGAGCATTGGAAATGACCATTCGAACGAACCTCACTGCGCGCATTCGTGACGCACAGCAAGAAGCTCTTAAAGGAGAGAACCGTAAAGCTGAATACCTCCGGGGTATGCTGAAATACATGGTGCCAAATGAAGAGGGAGCCTTATACTTCAAGAAGCATATTTGGGTTCCGCTCTATGGTGGCATACGAGAAGTCATCCTTGATGAAGCGCATAAATCGAGATACTCGATCCATCCAGGATCGGACAAGATGTATCAAGACTTGAAAGAGTACTATTGGTGGCCGAGACTCAAAAGCGACGTTGCTGTCTATGTTGGAAAATGCCTAACATGTGCCAAGGTTAAGGCAGAATATCAGAAACCGTCCGGCCTACTACAACAACCATAGATACCCATGTGGAAGTGGGAGCAAATCTCGATGGATTTCATAACAAAATTACCCAGGACCCCGAGAGGGCACGATATGATATGGGTAATTGTAGATCGGTTAACGAAGTCTGCGCACTTCTTACCAATCCGAGAGAAAGACATCACTGGAAAGCTTACTGAGATATACTTAAGAGAAATTGTGGCACGTCATGGAGTGCCTCTCTCAATCATTTCAGACAGAGACGGACGCTTTGTCTCAAGAATCTGGCAATCATTTCAGGAAGCCTTTGGATCTCAGTTAGATCTAAGCACGACATTCCATCCACAAACAGACGGCCAGAGCGAACGGACTATACAAACGTTGGAAGATATGCTCCGCGCATGTGTCATGGATCTAGGCGGCAGCTGGGATACTCACCTACCTTTAGTTGAGTTTTCCTACAATAACAGTTATCATACAAGCATAAAGGCCGCGCCGTTCGAAGCTCTGTATGGCCGCAAGTGCCGATCGCCCTTATATTGGGCAGATGCTGGAGATAAACGTATGGTTGGTCCTGAACTTGTACAAGAGAAAACCGACAAGATTGCGCAGATCCGAGAGCGCATTAAGGCGGCTAGAGATCGACAAAAGAGCTACGCTGATCTGAAAAGAAAACCAGTAGAATTCGAGGTGGGAGACAAAGTGTAGTTAAAAGTCTCACCTTGGAAGGGCGTAGTCAGATTTGGAAAGCGTGGAAAGCTGAATCCACGATACATCGGACCATTCAGAATCTTGGAAAGAATTGGTACCGTGGCATACAAGTTGGAATTACCGGAAGAACTTAATGGAGTACATGATATGTTCCATGTATCCAACCTGAAGAAGAGTCCAACACAAGAAAACGTGATCATCCCTGTGGATGAAGTACATATTGATGACGCCCTCCGATTTACAGAACAACCCGTAGAGGTTACAAACTGGAAAGTCAACAAGACCAGGAGGAGCACTATAAAACTTGTCAAAGTACGTTGGAACGCTAAGCACGGACCCGAGTACACATGGGAACGTGAAGACCAGTTCAAAGAAAAGTATCCCCACCTATTCAAGAAGACTCCTGCGAGAGTTAGTTCAGCCTGAATTTCGGGACGAAATTCTTTTAACGGGGGGAGACTGTGACAACTGGCACCAAACCGGTAATTTCCGTACACTTTAATTATAATTTAATGACTGCTATTATGTGCTTAATTGTCAGCAATGTCTGAACACATGCTAAACAAGTGAATTCATGCACGTTGTATACTACAAAATATTGCTTTATGCATATACGAGAGCGTTGCGTCAGAAATATTAGTAAACTCACCGGTAAGATACACTGTGTCAACAGAACTGCAGAAAGCAGTCAGACATCAAAATTGGAGCCTAGGTGTAGGTCCAACGACAAGAATACATTAAAACCCAAGAATATATACAAGGGTTTACATATATACTCTCCGGAAGCAAAAATAAGCACTAAAACGCACCCGAAACGCACTTTAAGTGCAGAATTTTAGTAAATTCAGCTCTAATCAGCATTTAAACTTATGACTATTATGCAGAAATTACGTTGTGATATCCAAAATATTTCCCCAAGTGTTAGGAATTGAAAGGGATACAAAAAGGTACTTAAAAGATACTAAAAAGGTGTAATTTAGCACTTTAACGAATCGGTATCTAACCGAACAACCGGACAATACCCGGAACACCAAAATAATGCTAGAAGCTTTGTTTTTATTTTTCTGAGCTAGTTAGGGTCCCCAAATACCCTAACACCCGTTATATTACTTTACACACTAATAACCTATTTAAATCCCTAACTAAACTAACTAGATACTTAATTATACATTTGGAAATCAACCATATACCCCCCCCCCCCTTGCGAACCGGTTGGAGAAGTGGGGACACCCCCACACATTTCTTGAATATTTTTATTGATCTTGTCTAGTATCAAAAGGGCATATTACATGTTGGTTAAAGCTAATATTGGTTTATAGATCAACCTTAAGGATTTAGAGCTCTCATTTACAATCACCAACTCAAACAAGCTCCTCCTTCTCTCCTCTTGCTTGTGTTCGGCCGAACCCACACACACCCATCATCACATTCATTCAAGCTTCTTCATTCACTCTAAAGACATACAAAGGTGCGATAGGATCAACAAACAAGCTCGGTGCTTTCGGAAGTGCAAGAACCTCTCTAGATTTCTTTTATCCACCACATTTATACCTTGTTTCTTCCCTAGCCTCGAGCTAGTAGTAAGTGCCTCTAAACACCATCTTGATCTTGTTTATGGTGGTTAATAGGTGATTTAATGGTTAAAAATTATGAACACTAAGAAACATAACATAAAGTCTTGAACATAAGTGATTAATGGTGGATAAAGAGTAGATATGTGTGTAAATCATGTGAATCTTGTCTAGTTGTGATTATTTGAATATTGTTTGTTACTAAAAGTGGGATGGATCATCATCTAGACATACTAGATCATGTTCAAGAACATGAACTAGTAGTATGTTAGTATTAGAAATGTGAAAGACGATGAAACCATCCACCATGAACTTGAAACTTGAATAAGAATAATTTTTCTGGTAAAATGAAGTTGTAAACTTGTGGATCTAAAGACCTACAAGTGGTTTTTTGGAAGAACCAAGCAAAAATATTAGTTTTGTTAAAACCCGGATCTTATCCGAACTAAAAGCATTTTTAGTAAATAAACAAGTGTGTAAACACTTGTGTAACAAGGAAGTTCAACAAAGAAATATTTTTGTGAATCTTGACTATAAGTTGTGAAACTTCATATTCTTTAAAAATAAAGTTTGTAAGAAACTAAACTTATTTTTAAAGGTAACAAGACTTACTAAATGTGCTAGTAAATTACCACATATTTTTACAAACTTTCAAGTTCATAAGTTTGTGGTATATGCTTGTTTTGACAAGATTGGTAATTAAAGATTGTGTTGTTGATATTGTTGATGATTTAAAAGAAAATAAACACATGTTTTGAAAACATGGGAAACCTCCATTTTTAGGGGAAACTCTGTCAAAATTTTTATAAATTTTGACACTTAGAAAAGTATATGTTTTTGAGAAACTTATTCCCTAAAAATGTATCTAAAAATATTACCAAGGTTTCCCTAATTTTTGGTGATAAGAAATGGTGATTTCTTCAAGATTAAAAATTATGTTAAGTATGTATATTTTTGAGAGAAAAATATATTATTTGATCACCAACTTTTGTGCTAAGTGTATATAGTATGTGTTATACATGCTAGTGTATTAAGACTTAAAAATACACTAAATACTCACGAGAAGTATAAACACAAAAATACACATACAACATACAAGATACATAATTCGGGTGTAAAGTGCAAAACATGAGATACTTATATTAATTTTTTAGAAAATACTATAAGTAAGACACTTAGTTAAAAATATAAAATTATTTTTAACACAAGAAAACATATACAAAAGAGAGTGACTGTACTTGTGCGACACAAGTCTAGTGAGTAACGTTAAGAAAACGCGTATAGGTCACGACGTTAATTAAGAAAATCCGGTGAAGTTTACGACGCAAGGAACGCAAAGTTGTGAGTTCATGCTCCCCCTTTTCTTTTAACTGTTTTCAGTTTTATAACTTCGGGGGTGAAATACATGTACAAATATTACTATGTTTACAAATGGTATGATAACAAGAAGCACACTGGGTGAGAACGAGTACCTAGTGTGACGAGATATAAGAATACAAGAAGCGCACTTGGTGAGGACGAGTACCAAGTATGATGCGTTATGAGGAATGATACGAGAAATCGTGTCACGAATAGGGTACATAAGCACCATTAATCAACAATATACGTAGACCGCAGAACAAAAGGTTAGATCTAACGGGTGTCGGGCAGCCACACTCTCGGTAAGGGCGAGTATCGAGTAGTGCTTTTGTGTCTCAGAATATGTCAACTAAATGCCTAAGGTTTGGTGACTTCCTATGTCGTGTCACATGTTAATGGCTTTGCAACCCATTAACAATCCTGATACTTACAGGATTACTTTATTTACATGAAATTCATACCATACTAAAACTTGATTAATACTTGAGTACGTGGGGTACTCAAGAAAAACTTGAATGATACTTGAAGTACGTGGGGTACTCCAGAAAAACTTGAAATATACATGAGTACGTGGTGTACACATGAATACTTGATTTATATATGAGAACTTGATTTATACATGATACAAACTATGTTTTCATAAAAAGTATACAAACGTGAAATACAAAAACTGTATGAATTCACACCAACATTATGTTGACGTTTTTCCAAAACTCACATGTATTTCAGGTAACTAGGATGGATGTGCGCGCGGTCTTGCTTGTGCTCTTGGATGTCGCTTATGTTTATTTTTAAATAAAGTTGTAAACTTTTTAAGACAATGTTTTATGCTACTTAGCGATGTAAACGCTAAACTCAGGTTTTCAAATTATGGTATTTGATGTTATTTTTACGAGCATGTAGCATGTTTACCTTTCGTATGCAATGAGAACCTTTCATGATCACACCTCGTGCTTCCGCCGCAGAAAGGGGTGTGACATATCTGCACTAACAAGTTCAATAAAACTCATTTAGGCATTTTATCATATACTTGGTAAGCATTATTAGGGTATCATATTAGCTAACTTGCCATACAAAATGACCACGTTTCTTTGAATTCTACAAGTTTATGCACTTATTAACATCAACCAATTAATCATAAGTTCATTTTCATGTCAAAAACTCATTTCATGGCATGTACGAACACTTAAATCAAATCCTAATATGTTCATGTAACTCACACATACAAGCAAGTATGATGATCATGAACCTCAAAAGAACACCAATTTCATCATATCACATATTCTGTAAGAACAAATCACTGAGCTCAGGCTGAGGGAGAGTCTAGTTCATGCATGCAATAGTTGAATCTTGTAACAAATACAATCTTTCGACTTAATGAAATCATGTTTGCAGAAAACTATTCTCCCTTGATTGTGTGTTAAAGTTTATTTCCATATTCCGCTGCACAATATTATCTGTTTCATCTTTCATTATTAATCAAACGACACAATCTAAGAAACTTAGATCCTAACAATTGGTATCAGAGCTTTGGACAGTCAAATTTGATCTAACAATCATTTTGACATAAAAGTTCAGCTCCAATTCATTAATACTTTCAGTTTTTCGTGTTTAGTTGAAAAACAGAGTAAGGTATAATCACGTATAAAAGTTGATTATTCAAGACCTGTAAAACAACCAGAATGGCATCACATTCACAAGACACTCACAACGCTGGCACACTCTTTAAACCACCTACGTTGGTCAGATCCAAGTATAACATCTGGCAGCGTAGGAAGGGTCACGTTTTGGCTCAACAAAATACCGGATGTTGGAAGTCGGTTACCTTTGGACCACATGTTCCAATGGTGTCAAGTGCTAAAGATCCAAAAAGCTTTGTGCCCAAAAGCATCGAAAATTATTCCAAACAGGACTATCGAAAAAATTGAATTAGATGCAAAAGCATTTAGCATAGTAGCTTCAGCACTTCCCAATGATATTTATGTTGGGCTGTTACATTGTAACAGTGCCAAGGACTTGTGGGATGCACTTAAGGAACAATTTGGTGGTATTGAAGAAGTGATTGAAAATAACAGGGAGATTTTGAATCAACAATATGAAACCTTATGTAACGTCAAGGGTGAGTCATTAACACAGCAATTTGAATGTTTCAGTTGTCTCATTAGTGAATTGAAACTTGTTAATGTTGAATTTGCAAAATCAACTCTAAATAGTAGGTTTCTAAGGTCACTTCCTGAAAAATGGGACATAATTGCCTTTGTAACCAGAAATTCCGTTGGATTTAACGAGCTAAGTCTGACTAAACTTCATGGTTGACTCCTCACTTATGAGAGAGAGTTGAACCAGAAAAAGAAGTTACAAGAGTCAGGGAAGGTTGCTGATGACTACACATTTGGTAGCACAACACTTCTTGGTCAAGAGGAATCTGGTAGTAGTAAGGATCAGGGTTATGATCATTTCATTGACATAACTGCTGGTGGAGCTTTTAATAACCCTGATTCTTACTCAACTAACTATGCTTTCACAGCTAGTAGTGAAAACCAGAGTTCAGACAACTTATCCTTTGAACTAGATGATCTCCAGCATTTCGATCCAACTAATCTGGAGGAAATGGACATATTGCACCAACTTGCACTGCTGAGTGTTAGAACCAAAAATTTTTGTAAGAGAACAGGGAGAAAATTTCTTGGGTTACATGGGAATCTGAAAGTAGAGTTGGATAAATCAAAGATAAAATGCTACAAGTGTAACAGGCTGGGACACTTTGCTAGAGAGTGTAGAACTCAAAACAGTGGACCAATCATAACACATCCTAGCCCTAGACCTCAGAGCACACAAAACACTGTGCATTATTACCAAAGTACCCCTGCTGCTCATGTAAACACTACTCATTATGCACACCCTGTAACACTTGTTCCAGTGCAATATGTTCAAACAACTGTTCCTCAAATACAATATGTCCAGGCCCAGCTCCTCAGGTTCATGTGCAACAAGTTGCACCTCAACAAGCTACCCAAACATCTGCTCAAACAGATTAGCAAAGCTTCTTTACCCAAGGCTTTGTTGATTGGAGTAGCTTGCCTAAAGATTTAGCTGATGAAAATTTTACTCTATATGCTAAAAATGATGCTTCTAGTGATGATTTCTGTTTTGCAGCATTAGAGTCTATCCCAGAAGGGCTGGAAACTGAAGAAGGGCAATCCAGTTTAGAAACAGTGGATGTAATTACTGAAGCAGTGGTTACTGCTGTGGTTGGTGAACAACTGTTGGAAGAAGAACCTGAACCACTGTTGGAACCACTGTCTGACCCATGGTCTATTGAAGAAGAAGAGAAGAAGCCTAAAGAATGTGAGAGTGTCTGTGACTGTGCCATGATGGCTGCAGCTAAGGTATCACCTCAGGTTCTCAAAAACCAATGTTTAGACAAATGCATCATAGCATTTGCTAATGTTAAAGAGGTGAATGAAAACCTTAGAGATAAAATTTTGAAGGATGAAGTACAATTTGAAAAGTCTTTAAAAGAATTGAAAATCAAATTGTCAGAAAAGGATAATGAAATTTGCAGCCTCAAGCATGAGCAAGGCATAACCAAGGGCCAACGCCAGGCCATGATAGAAAAATATCAAAACTGTAAAAGGAGTTGGAATCCACCCAAATCACATGTGAAAAATGGGTGGAATCCAGCAAAGGTTATGAAGTTATGTTAGAAAAACAGATCAAAAGCAACGTAAAATTTGGCATAGGTTTCAGGAAAAATGACCAAGTTAAAAACACTGCTGTAAATGAGTCTCTTCAAAACACTGTTTAGATAATACCAACAAACAAGGATAGTCAAGAAATAAAAATAACTGACAAAAATGGTAACAAAATCACTCTTGAAAAACTAGAGGGGTCCTCAACTTTTGAGGAGATTGAAAAATACCAATTCAAACCCATTTGGTCAGATGAGTGTGACATCCTTGAGAACTTCAAACCCATGGATTTTTCCACAGTGGATGGTGTGAAAGCACCAAAGGCCAAGGTAATTCCTCTTAAGGACATTCCAACAGTGGTTCAAAACTCTGTTGCAAAGGAGTCTGAAAAGAAGAAAAAGTTAAAAATTTGTTTTGTGATTTCTGTGAAAAGAAAAACCATTCCACAAAGGATTGTTTTCATATTAAAGCATATGACATTAACAAAACAAGCATCATTGAGCTTTCAAAAAGCTGCACCATCTGTGGAAAATCAAACCATCTCACTCATGAGTGTGTGTACCTCAAAACCTTTGAGGTTAAAAGAAAATAATACACTGCAAAAACACCCATGAGTTCCTCAAATCAACCAATCATGAAACAACAACCATTTGTGTCTGTCCAAACAGCTGTTACAAAACAGCTGAACGAAAACACTGCTCCAAGAAATGTGCAAGTGACAGATGCACCATCTGCCAACCAATTCCAAAGAGGAAAAGGTCAACCACCATACCAAAGGGTCCCACATGTTTATGCGGCCTACAAAAGGCCCCCTAAACTAAAAGTGAATAGGCATCCATATAGGTTTCAACATCTGACAGCAAATGGTCCATAACAGTGGTTAGAGAAACAAGTTTCAAAAACTATCCAAACCCCTGAGCTAACCACTGTCCATGTTCCTGGGCTTGACAATGACACTGTTGTAACCCCATCCAAAGCCTTATTGGCTTTGGAGACCCTCCTAAACTAATTGTTTACTTGATGTGCAGGGAGCTTCTGCATGCTTAGATAGTCTTTGGTATGTAGATAGTGGAGGCTCTAGGCACAAGACTGGATGTAGAGCCCTACTCAAAGAATTTAAAACTCATGGAGGGGGTGATATATCTTTTGGTAATAATAGTAAGGGTAAGGTTTTGGGGTCTGGAACAGTTCAGTCTGGAAAAGTCAAGTCTGAAAATGTAAATCTCATTGACAGTATGAAATTCAACCTCCTTAGTGTCTCACAAATGAGTGACAAAGGCTATGGGTCATTCATTACTAAGGAGAGTTGCAAGATTGTTGGACCAGAAATGGTCAAAAAGATTGAAGAAATAATAGCCAATGGAAAAACCAAACTTGTTGCTCAAAGAAGTGCCAATGTTTATGTAGTTGACTTGTCAAAAGAGAGCCCTATGACTGATGCTTGTTTGTTCTTAGCTGCCTCTAACAAAGAGACAGAATTATGGCATAAAAGATTGGGGCACACAAATCTCAAGACAATCACTGCTTTGTCAAAACAAGTCCTTGTAAGGGGTCTTCCACAAAAATTGTTCACCTATCCTGAGCATTGTGTTTCCTGCTTAAAAGGAAAAAAACATAAAAGCTCATTTAAGTCCATTGAAGAGTCCAAAACAACCAAGTTCTTGCAAATGCTGCACATGGATTTTTTGGCCCAACAAAAATCATGAGCCTGAAAAAGAAAAGATACTGTTTGGTAATTGTAGATTATTTTTCTAGGTTTACATGGACTTATTTCTTACATTCTAAAGATGAGACTGCAAGCATTTTGCAAGACTTTATCAAAACAGGTTGAAAAGCAATTTGACTAGCCAGAAAAAGTCTTTAGAAGTGACAATGGCACATAATTTAGATGTAAGGAGTTGGATGAGTTTTGTGTGTCAAAAGGGATTGTAAGGCAGTACAGCATCCCAAGAACACCTGAACAAAATGGGGTGTTTGAAAGGAAGAACATAACGTTGATTGAGGCTGCCAGAACCATGCTTGCAGATTCAGGTTTGCCATTAACTTTCGGGGCAGAGGCTGTAAATACTACCTGCTATATCCAGAACAGAGTTTTGATCAACCCCAGGCATCAAAAGACTGCCTATGAAATTCTGTATAAAATCAAACCACTGATCTCATACATTAAAGTCTTTGGCTGCCCATGTTTCATTTTAAACTTAAAAGACTCAATTTCAAAATTTGCAGCCAAAGTAGATTGTGGTTAACATCTAGGATACTCAACCACTGCCAAGGCCTACAAAGTGTTTAACACAAGGACTAGGTGTGTGGAAGAGACCTTGAATGTTAAGTTTAATGAACTTTCATCCCTGAAAATCCTAGCAATTCCTGCTGAATTGTTTGATTTAGATAAATTCACTTTTGAAGATGTGTCTGTCAAGACTAACCATGCAGGTACACCACAATCTCCACCACTAGACAATGGATACGAAGTTGTAAATCCTCAACAAAAATTCAAATCCATCACCAGAGCAGTAGATGTTCAAAACAGCCATCAAAGCTCAACCACTGTTGCATCAACAGTTGTTGACCAAAGTAGCCCTTCAACCTCTTCCACCATATCTTCAACTACTATTGATAAAAATTTGCCAATAGTTGATAAAAATCAACATTGTGTCACACCCATTCCTCCTATCCCTCCACCTCTATTTCAAACAGATGTTGGGTCATCAAAGTCACCAACAGATGTTAGCTCAGATGATTCACATTTGCAGCCTTCACCATTTAATGCCATTATTCCATAGCAGGGTGATTTAATCTTCCAGAAGTCCCATCCACCAGATCAAATCATTGGCAACATCAATGAAGGGGTTCTCACAAGAAGTCAATCCTAAAACATTTGTCTTTTTGCTGGCTTTCTATTACTCCATCAACCAGTCAAGTACCAAGAGGCACTGAAAGACAACAGTTGGGTAGAAACTATGCAAGAAGAGCTCCAACAGTTTAAAAGACAACAAGTATGGGAACTTGTACCACTGCCAAAGGGTGTGATCCTATTGGCACAAAGTGGGTCTTCAAAAATAAAACTGATGAAAGGGGCATTGTTGTCAAGAATAAAGCTAGACTTGTGGTTCAAGGCTTTAGACAAGAAGAGGGCATTGACTATGATGAAACTTTTGCCCCAGTAGCAAGACTCGAAGCTATCAGACTTTTCTTAGCCTTTGCTGTCAACCATAACATAAAATTGTATCAAATGGATATCAAATGTGCTTTCCGCTATGGTAAGATTCAAGAAGAGGTATATGTTAGTCAACCTCCTGGCTTTGAGGATCCATTTAATCCTAATCATGTCTACAACCTAAATAAAGCTTTGTATGGCTTGAAACAAGCACCAAGAGCCTGGTTTTTCAGACAGTGACTTTACCGGATGAAACACAACAAGAAAGTCCACATCAGGTGGGTGCCAATTTCTAGGTGATTGCTTAGTATCTTGGCAAAGCAAAAAGCAAGCAACGGTTTCAACATCCACTGCTGAGGCAGAATATATTGTTGCTGCATGCTACACAGTCCAACTGTTATGGCTTCAAAATGCTGGATTTTGGTATCACTGCTTTAAAGACACCCCTCATGTTGGATAGTCAAGCAGCAAAAAATATTATCAAAAATCTAATTTCACATTCAACAACCAAGCACATTGACATCAGACATCACTTTGCGAGGGATGGCTATGAAAAAAGGTTTGATTTCTCTGCATCATGTTCCACCTAAGGATCAGCTGGCAGATGTGCTAACAAAAGCATTAGACACATCCACCTTTGAAAGTTTAATCTCCAGGATTGGCATGCTTAACATGGAATAGCAAGCAAAATCTTGCTTTTCTATGAATAAAAAGCATTAAAATGTTTTCAGAAAATCAAAAATCCATCCTTAAAAATAGTTAAAAATGAAGTTTTCATTAATCCTTAAAAGTCTGTTACAACCACTGTTTGGTTCAAACATCTGATTGTTGAAAAATTATCCACTGCTGAAAGCCAACCTCTGTTTCTTCATTTTTTTGGTTGACCACTGTTGACCAAATATCAGTTTTTCAATCACTGATGGCTATCTGCTGATAGTAAGACTTAGTCACTGCTCAAATTCTCATTGTTGACAACCACTGATATTGTCAATCAGTGGTTCCCCAAACAACTGTCATCCACTTTCTATCAGAGGTTGTCACATGGACAGTTCTTAGCCGTCTGATCTTTGTAACCGCTGCCACGTCAGCATTCACTTTTCACTCTACCAAACAGAGTTTTCACTACCGTATCGAATTCAAAATTCCTTCAAAAGCGGTTTCCATCTCTTTCATTCATCTTCTTCCATTCACAAATTACTTCAAATCACCATGGCACTCGCTCTGAAAAACCCCCAAAACTTCCTTTGTACACTTGAGAAAACAAGTAAAAACAAAGATTTCCACTCAATCATCGATGCTCTTTCATCTTCAAAGTACAAAACTCTGTTGACCTGCAACGCCCCCATCTATCAAGAAACCCTACTAGATTTTTGGAAAAATGCGAAATTGGAAGTTCAAGACAAAAAGCCTTGGGCTATTACATCAAAAGTAGGAGAAATTCTTGTTTCGATCACACCACAATCCATATCTGAAGTTTTTGTGATGAATGATCATACACGTAAAACTTCTTTCCCTAAAGATGAGTATCAAACTGATTTGATCGAAAGAGGGTATGAGGGTCAAATGACAAAAGCTACTTTACAAAAGGGAGATTTTCCACCTCCCATGAAATTTTTATTTCATACCCTGCTCATCTGTGTTTCAAACCAAACAACTGCTTTCAATGAAATTCCATTAAAAATAAAATACTTGGGATATGCTATTATGGCTGAAAAGGATTTCAATTATTCCCAAGAGATTTTCAATGATTTGGTTAAAAATGTTAATAATATCAAAGAAAAGAAGAAACCATTTTTGTTGTTTCCAAGGTTTTTGAGCTATTACTTACAGCAGAAAGTACCAAAAGACAGTGCACAAGTGCTTATCCAAGGTGCTTCTTTTCAAATAAATAGTCTTTCTGGTGAAACATTTACAAGACTGTCAGAGTCAAAACCTTCTAAAAAACAAACAGAGGAACCTGAGCAAACTTTGGATGCGTCCACATCTGCTCCTCAGGTTTTTGCTGTTGAGCCCACTGCTCTTGGTGAACACAGTAGTACAACCACTGCTGTGCAACCCCCACCAAATCCTCCTAAAAAGACCATCAAGAAAAAAATCCAAAAAGCCCACCAAACCTTCTAAAAAGGACCTTCTGGAAGATGAGATCCCGGAAGTTAATCCAGTGACACAACAAAAGTCACCAATCACCACTGTTGTTACTTCCTCACAACAGATGGAAAGATCTCCATCCATGGCCTCAACTCCTCCTGCTTCCTCTCAAAAGGAACAGGTTGTAAGCATAGGGACACCACTATATGATACATTACCCTCACTTGAGAGTATGTTAAATAGCTCTGCTCCCGGGGCAAATTCTCTTTCCACACCTATCCCCACTTCACAAATTCCACCATCCATCATACCTCTGTTTGATGCCATTGAGCTTCAGACACAAAACAACCCCTCTCACCAACACATTACTGAGAGTACAACCACAACAATGGCTGTGTCTGAAACACCTGAATTGGTTATCCCATAAATAGTTGAGGAGGTTACAATACAGGAGTTTCATGAAATTCCTGTTAGTAGTTCAAGTGGAGCAGCTACTACGGGTGTTGAATCTACTGATTTACACCTGGATAGTAGTTTCATAAGTAAGACTCCCCTGAAGGCAATTTCTTCTTTGGGAACCAAGGTATCCACTGGTGTGTTCAAGTTAGCCACTGGTGAGATCACTACGGTAACCACTGCTAAAGAAAGAAGTACCTAGTATCAAGAAAAAGAGGCATCAGTTGATGAACCATTGGAGCCTTCTCCTGGTCCAACAGCTGATACAACCACTGCTGGTGGGAAATCAGATGATCCCATTAACTTGCGTGATGGTTTAAAATATCAGGAATTGATGGAGAGACTTGATACAATTGAAACCACTGTTAACAACATGCAAGTTTTGATTAAACAGTTGGTAGAAGTTTCCAAAAGTATGCCTACACCACAACAGTTTTCTCAAGAGCTTTGGAATGCAGTTCAACTAATTATTAAAGCTCAAAGAGAATTGACAGAAACTCAGCACAACCACTAAATGGCACTACTCATAGCCATGGTTGATGCAAGATACAAGGACACTCAAGCTGACATCAAAGCCATCAAAGAGGCCTTGGTTAAAATTTCTGGCACTGCCCCTACATCCATTTACAAAAGATGATGATAATCCAGATGAGGATGCCAAAAAGGGGGACAAACATGATATGAAAAAATTTGGCAGGCCTACTCCAAGGCAACCAAAGACAAAGCCAGATTCAGAAAAGAAGTCTTCTGAAACCACTGCTGAAACACCTGCATATGAAAGGAAAAAGGGAGTTGATTAAACCCTTAATCTTCTAGCAGATGAAGTGGAGAAAAACAGAAGGACAATTTAAAATCTGAATAAAACAAAGGAAAGGCAGTGGTAGAATGAACAAAAGGAAATGAAGGAATGGGAAGTAAAAACAAAGGATCTTGGCACTTCAAAAAGAAGTAAATCCCACAAAAACAATAAACCACCACTTGCCACATACCCAAAATCACCCTCACCACCAAAGTTAACCACTAATGGTAAAACGATATCCACTGCTATACCCAAATCTACACCACCACCACAAAAACCACCTGCCAAAAAGCAGAAGACAACTGTTGACACTTCAACAGTTGTTATGACAATAGTGGTTGAAACACCAGTTGTTTCAACAGCTGTTAGTGAACCATCCACCACTTTGCAACTTCCTTCCCAAGCCATAATCATTCCTATCTCCAAACCTTCAACTAAAACTCCTTCTCCTAAAATGTTTTACACCAGAAAAAGGAAGTTTCAGGTGCATGATGATGACATACCAGCACCTATTCCTATATCATCTATACCCTTCAATCAAATCAAACCTCAACCATCCATTCCTCCTTCATTAGCAAATCCAATCACTGACCCAAAAACACTAGAAGGACATGATCCTTCAAGAGTTGTTCCTTTAGCAGCCGACTATCCTCTGGAATTGCATGCAGTTAAAAATGAAATGAGGCAATTCTATACAGTGGATGATCCTGCAAAAAGAAAATTTCCTTCTCTTTGTGGTTTTAGACCTACAAAGAACTTAGATGAGTATTTATAGCTCAAAGCAAAGCAAGCTGAATTACAGGCCAAGTATGAAGGTCAAGGGGAGAATGATAGTAGCATCTCAAGTCGATTGCAGCATGGGCTTAGTAAAGTTAAGAAATTGGAAGACTATGCAAGAGATGTCCAACTTACCACTAAATGCTGATCTATAGAAAAAGCTAAGGAAAGATCTCTTAGAGCTGATCATGAGTGAAAAGTTCTACCCTACCAAAATTGAACAATTCAAAGTCTGGCCACTCATTGCTCTCAAAGCAGAAGTCAATAGAATTGAAAGAATAAAGAATGATCCTCAGATGAAAAGGTCTGCACCAAATTAGAGCAAGTATAAAAAGACCACAGCAGAACTTACATTGGAATACAAGAGGAAAAGAACTGAGCTGGTTGCAGCAAAATATGGTTCAGCCAAGAACATATCAAAATGGTCTAGGCAGTACGTGGATCAGATTTATGAGAAGCTTGAAAAACTAAGAGAGACTGGTCCTAAAACTCCAAAGAAACCAGTATACAAAAACAAGAAAACCGATGAGCCAAAGCAGCAGGCCCTCTCTCTAAAACCACTGTTCACATCATCTAACACCTCCATCATTGCCTTGAATCAAAGAAAAAGGCAAAAGAAGATAGATGAAGAAGATGCACTGAGAGAAGCTGATATTATGAAAGAGGCCATCAAGGAAATGATTGCTGAAAATCCTGAATCTTCAAAGCTGCAAGAAATTGCCAAAAATTTTATAAGCAGGCCACCATCTCCAAACTCTAATCAAATAAAGACTCTCCTAAGAAACCCACTGAACTCAAAAATACTAAAGTGGAAGCTGATCAAAAGACCCATGTATTGACTTTACTCAAGTCCAGTGGAGAATTTGAACATATATCAAGGGAAGATGCACTAGGCCTGAGTGTAGCTGACCTCCAAGATCTCTTAGAACTTCAACTTTGCAGGGATGAGGATGATGAAGATTCGCTTAAATTTGAGCTACAATTCAAAGGCCAAGTTAGGGAAATGCTGATGAGAGAATAAAGATTAAAAATAATAAAGTGTTTTGGAATCATCTGTTCTAGGGGTAGATTGTTGGTCCATGCATTCAAACCCAGAAAGAATAGATAATAAGGAAAGCCAAAACTGGTTCAGAACAGTTGATCATCATAAGCAGAGTTTATACAAGACTTTCCCCTTGACAGTGGTTTACTAACACCTGATAGACTTCAAGCACTGATCATCTCAACAACTGTTTTGCCAAAGACCTGATCTGCTATAAAGACTGAAGCTTAACTACTGAAGTCTTCTAAGTACTGTTGAAAACCAAAGCACTGCCCATTCAAAGAACTGATCATCCTTTGAAGAAAGCAACATCAGTGCTTATGATACAACAGTGGATACTACATCAGTGTTTTACGTAATCAGTATCTATTGTAATCAGTGTTTATATAGAACAGTGTTTAGAGTTTGTTAGGAGGTTAGATGTCACTTTCATGGTGACGTCAGCAAAGATGCTCAGTGGTTTCGTTTATATTATAAATAGAACAGTACCCTGTACTGTTCCATTAGCTCTTTCTTCACAAGTCATTCTGTACGAACAAATCACTGAGCTCAGGCTGAGGGGGAGTCTAGTGCATGCATGCAATAGTTGAATCTTGTAACAAATACAATCTTTCGACTTAATGAATTCATGTTTTCAGAAAACTATTCTTCCTTGATTGTGTGTTAAAGTTTATTTCCATATTCAGCTGCACAATATTATCTGTTTCATCTTTCATTTCTAATCAAACAACACAATCTAAGAAACTCAGATCCTAACAAGTGTTTACCACCAAAAACTCATTTTTACTTGCTTGACCAGTTTTGGTCTACGTCAGCAAGTGTTTACACCAAAAACTCATTTTTACTTGTTTAACCCATTTTGGCTTACGACATATGTGACAACCCTCAAAATCCCATGTATTCCGTACAAATTATTAATGATAATTAAAGTGTCTGACGACTGTGTGGAATTACTTAACTGCTTTCTGATATCTGTGTTATGCTTACACGTATTTGTTAATATGCTAAGGAATATGCTAGGAATATGCTAAGGAATATGCTAAGGAATATGCTAAAGAATATGCTAAGGAATATGCTAAGGAATATGCTAGGAATATGCTAAGAATATGCTAGGAATATGCTAGGAATATGCTAGGAATATGCTAGGAATATGCTTGGAATATGCTAGGAATATGCTATATGGAAGATCTTATAAATACCACCATTCCACCAAGCTCTCTCTTCTCTCCCTCTCCTTTCCCTTGTTCGGCATCCACCTTCCACCATACTACCACCATCATCAAGCTCTTTTTCAATCATTCCTCATACATACAAAGGTGTAAGAGGTCCAACAACGAAGCTCGGTGCTCTCGGAAGTGGAAGGACCTCCTCCATTCGCTATTAACCACCACATTTCTTCACTCGAACTTCCCTAGCCTTGAGCTAGTGGTAAGAACTTAGATCCGTTCATTCTTTATGTTATTTTAGTGGTTAATAGATGTTAGAATGATAAAAAGTTAAGAAACTTTAAAGCTCATGAACAAGTCTTGAACATAATGTGTTAAGGTGTGGATAAAGAGAAGTTATGTGTGTAAATCATGTAGATCTTGTGTTATTATGATTATTGGTTGATTATTTGATGATTTGCTGATTAATATTAATATGTGATGTTGTTGCGGTCACTAAACTTGTTAACGGAATCATTCGAACACGATTTAGAAGGATAAACATTGAAAATCAGAATCTGTCCTGGTTTTACAGCCAACTTCAGTTGGCTGTAAACAGGTCTTAAGCTCAACGAAAAACCGATATTTTGAATCTAAAATATGTTATTATGAAATACGGTTCTAATGGCACCGGAATCGTAATTTTTGGACTTCGTTTACTATTTTTAAAGTGTTAATTTGCAACAGCAACTTAAGCTGAATTTTGACAGCAATAAATGGGTGTCATACTTTCAGTCATAACCTGAGTTTTGTGATCAATCGGAACATGAAAATTTTACTGTAGATGAAAAATGAAGTATTTGTAATTATCCCACTGGAATTTCGCAAATTGGACTTACGATGAATTTTTAATAAATTGTTTCGTGGAATGTGGTCAGAAATACATAAATCTGAGTTCAGTCCCGAATATGAATTTTTATAAAATATTGGTAATGAACCGGACCCCAATATTTTTACATAATAAAATATGGAATGTTTATGACATTCTATAAAAAATTGGAAATTTTTGGAATAACCTAACTATTTTATTTAAATGCCCGAAAACTGCCGGTTTTGAGTATTAATGCCGAAATAACATAAGTTGTGATTTGCGCGTCTAAATGTCGAGTATGCTATCTGTGAATGATCTAACATGTTATATGTGTTATATGCATTATTGTATGTTTGCTTATGAGTGGGGAATGGATGGGAAGTATATATGGGCGTAAATCGTTAAAGTGTGTGCCTGTTATGTGGTAGAAGTAATGTGCAAATAAACCGTACGTAGGATACGTGTTATGCATGAGAAACTGATTGTTATCCGTACCTTATTAGGACGCGATTGACCGACCTTGACTGTTAGCTATATTGAGAATCTAACCGAGCAAACCGAGGTGAGTTCACACACTTTCTAAGGCATGGGATTCCCGGTGGTTTGGGAATGGGTTAAAGAATTAAAACTAAATCTACATATCCTCCATGGGTAGGATATGTACGGCCATCCTCCATAGATTGGATGCCATCATTAATCCTACGAATTCTCCTGGTGCAGAATACGTACGTTGTGGTCCTCCTGGTGCAGGACAACAACCTTAAAACTAGCTAGACAAAACTCTATCATGAAGTCCCTCAATTTATATCGACTTAATCGCCGAGGCCAATGGCGAGCGGGTCATTAGTTAATAGCGCTATTAGGTTTAACAAACCTCACACCGTGCCAGTCAGACGGGCGTGTACTAATGGACTATGGCAGATTGTCAGTGATTATAGACACTGATATAGGGCACAACTTATTTGCGTAGCAGTCGATATCATTCCGTCTAGTAGTTCAAACGGGGAAAGCCCCCACTGATTATGGATATGGTTTGGGGAAAGAAAAGGAATTGGTTAAACATACTTTCAACTATGGGGTGACCCCCACGGCAAATAAGCCAACGAAAGTCAAACCACGTTTTCAGAAACAACTTAAAACTAAACAACCAAACGTGAACTCACTCAACTTTGTTGTTGACTAGTTGTTACATGCCTTACAGGTCGCTAAACACTCGGAGCTTGCACGAGGAAGGAGTCGTTGTGGTGTACGGACGGTTATGTCCAGTGTTTAATATTTAAAACATTTTGAACTTATTAAACCTAAGTGATGGACTTTAAACTTATGAACTGCGAACTTATGCTTTTGGATTTACGTTTATGCTTCCGCTGTTTAAAACAAACAAGGTTAACTAGCTTTGGTCACCAATCGTATTATGTTTGGTTTTATTTACTTAATTGAGTTGTTCAATATGATTGGTGGCTCGATCCTGGTTATGTCACACCTCCAAGCGGTGATACTCCGCATGGTGGATTTTGGGGGTGTGACAGATTGGTATCAGAGCCATTGGTTATAGTGAACTTGGTTTTAAAAGGGAAAAGTTTTTGATAAAACCAGACTATAACCAGTACAGTGCTCAACGATCCACAACGACGCTTCGCTCCACGTGCAAGACTCGACACCATAAGTGGTATGATTTATGTTATATTGTCGGTTAGATAGTTCTCACTGTGCATTAGATAATGTGATATTTTCTATTTGAACCTTGTGTGCTTACTCCCTTCTGTCACTCCACACCTACGCACTTTGCGACACCTTTCTTACGTAAGTTCCTTCGACGTGAAGATCATGAGTAGACGTCTCGACATGACCCTGGGTCAGCTGACGACCTTGATTAACGAACGGATTGCTGAAGCCTTAGCAACCCAATCAAGGAGTCAACCCATGCACTCTCCAACACGAATGGGCACCTCCAGGGCGTTCCTGGAATGCAAACCTCCCACTTTCGACGGCACTGAAGGGGCAATCGGCCTTCTGCACTGGATCCGAAGAATCGAATACGCATTCGAAGAGAGTGAAAGCCCTGCCAGCAAACGGGTAGAGTACGCTACCAGCATGTTGCAAGGGAAAGCGTATTCTTGGTGGGACACACAAGTCCAGATGCTCGGGTTGGCAGACGCGAATGCCACCCTTTGGAGCGACTTCAAGGATTTGATTAAGGAAGACTTCTGCCACCTGGACGACATCCTGGAACTTGAAACAGAGTATTATGGTTTGAAGATGGAAGGATCAGAAATTGAGGCGTACACAAAGAGGTCCAACAACTTGGCTGACTTATGTCCTAACTTGTCACGACCCATATCTAGACGGATCAAGCTATACCTCAGGGGCTTAGTTCCGGAAATCCAAGGGTCTGTAGTGGAGGCCAACCTTTCCACAATCCAGCAAGTCATTCGTTTGGCGCACCGACTCACCGATCAGGCGGTGGAAGAGGGCAAGCTGCCCAAGCGTGTTAGCACTACTGCTACTGGTGCCCCCAGCAGTGACAAGCGCAAGTGGGATGGAAATTCGGGCAGGGGTTCCACTCCAGTTCAGTCCCAGCCCCAGCGACGAAAGGCAAATGAACACCTGAGCCCCAGTCAGCAGTTTTCTGGAAAACAAGGTCAGGGTGGATACAGGGGAAATCACCCTAAGTGCAAACGATGTAGTTTGCACCACAGCTGGCCGTGCAACAAGGATCGTTGTCAGAAATGTAACAAGCTTGGACATAGAGCCAGAGATTGCAGGAGCTCACGTCCTGCGAATCAGAATCGGCAACGGCAGCCACAAGCCCCACAGAACCAACAGCAACAGCAGGGTAACAAGGAATGCTATCAGTGTGGTGCTGAAGGTCACTTCAAGAGAAACTGTCCCCAGTTGAACCGGAAACGGAACAACAACAACAACCAAGGAGACGGAAACAATAATGGGGGCAACAATAATGGTAATGGAGCCAGGGAACGTGCGTTTGTGATTGAGCAGGATGATGCAAGGAACGATCCCAACGTTGTGATGGGTAAGTTTCCTTCTGGATGATTTCCTTGTTACTGTTTTATTTTATTCGAGTGCCGATACTAGTTACGTGTCCTTAAAAGTTAGTCAGATGCTTAAGCGTACCCAACACTTTTGAACACCAAGCACATCGTAGAGTTAGCAAACGGTAAAAGTCTTGAAGCCACACACGTAGTTAAAGGTTGTAACCTCGTCTTAGCTGGTCAGACTTTCCCTATCGACCTTATTCCTATCACACTTGGTAGTTTCGACGTTGTTATTGGGATGGATTGGCTATCCCATCATCAAGCGGAGATTGTCTGCAAGGAGAAAATCGTCCGCATTCCTCGTTCCGGTGAAGAACCTCTCATGATTCGTGGCGACAAGAGTGGTGCTGTCGAAGGCATCATCTCTTTCCTTAAGGCCCAGAAGTGTTTGCGAAAGGGCCACACTGCCATTCTAGCACTCGTTACTGACACATCCACGGAAGAGAAGAGAATTGAAGACATCCCTATTGTGCGCGATTTTCCCGAGCTATTTCCTGAGGAATTACCTGGTCTTCCGCCTCATCGGCAAGTTGAGTTTCAAATCGAGCTAGCTCCTGGAGCAGCACCAGTAGCTCGAGCACCATATCGTCTAGCTCCATCAGAACTCGAAGAACTGTCCACACAACTACAAGAGCTCTTGGAAAAGGGTTTTATACGCCCTAGCTCTTCGCCCTGGGGAGCTCAAGTCTTGTTCGTTAAGAAGAAGGATGGTACTTTCAGAATGTCTATTGACTACCGCGAACTTAACAAGGTTACTGTGAAGAATCATTATCCTCTTCCACGTATTGACGACTTGTTCGACCAGTTGCAAGGGTCGAGCTATTACTCTAAGATTGACTTGAGATCGGGATACCATCAGCTGAGAGTCCGAGATGAGGACGTCTCCAAAACGGCATTCAGAACTCGCTACGGCCATTACGAGTTTCTGGTTATGCCATTCGGGCTGACAAATGCACCAGCGGTCTTCATGGATTTCATGAACCGAGTGTGCAAGCCTTACCTGGATAAGTTCGTTATTGTGTTCATTGACGATATCCTGATCTATTCTAAGAGTCAGGAGGAACACGAGCAGCATCTACGACTTATGCTGGAACTTCTTCGAAAAGAGCAGTTGTATGCCAAGTTTTCGAAATGTGACTTCTGGCTTCGCGAAGTCCACTTTCTAGGCCATGTGGATCCATCTAAGGTTGAATCGATCAAGAATTGGCCTGCATCCCGTACACCAACAGAAATCCGCCAATTCTTGGGTTTGGCAGGATATTACAGAAGGTTTATAAAAGATTTCTCCAAGATTGCGCAACCTCTCACTTCACTGACTCAGAAGGGTGTCATCTATCGTTGGTGTGATGCACAGGAGTCCGTATTTCAACACCTAAAAGATAGACTTTGTAGCGCGCCTATCCTCTCATTGCCTGAGGGCACAGACGATTTTGTAGTCTACTGCGACGCTTCCATCCAAGGACTTGGTTGCGTGTTGATGCAACGTGACAAGGTCATTGCCTACGCATCACGCCAACTCAAGGTTCATGAAAGAAACTACACTACGCACGACTTGGAATTGGGAGCAGTTGTTTTCGCGCTTAAGATATGGAGACATTACCTGTACGGTACTAAGTGCACCATTTACACCGATCACAGGAGTCTCGAGCATATCTTCAAGCAAAAGAAGTTAAACATGCGTCAACACCGATGGGTTGAGCTCTTGAACGATTATGAATGCGCAATCAAGTATCATCCGGGCAAAACCAATGTTGTGGCCGACGCCCTCAGTCGAAAGGATACTATACCTAAGCGTGTACGTGCGTTACAGCTTACCATTCACTCTAGCCTTCCCGCTCAGATTCGCGATGCTCAGGTTGAAGCATTGAAAGCAGAGAACATCAGGGCTGAATCCCTACGAGGATCGAGGCAGCGGCTAGAACAAAAGGAAGACGGCGCTTACTATGTAAACGGACGCATCTGAGTTCCATTTTATGGCAACTTACGCGAGCTTGTGATGGAAGAAGCACATAAGTCTCGTTATTCGGTACATCCTGGTTCGGATAAAATGTACCACGACCTCAAGACTACGTATTGGTGGCCTGGCATGAAAGCCCACATAGCAACCTACGTCAGTAAGTGCTTGACTTGTGCGAGAGTCAAGACTGAATATCAGAAACCATCAGGCCTACTTCAACAACCGGAGATCCCGAAATGGAAATGGGAGCAAATTTCCATGGATTTTTTTTACTGGCCCGCCCAGATCTCAACGCGGAAACGATACCATTTGGGTGATCGTAGATCGACTGACCAAGTCTGCACATTTTCTAGCAATCAAAGAAACGGATAAGTTCCTTACTCTTGCAGACATTTACCTAAAGGAAGTGGTATCAAGGCACGGAGTGCCAACCTCCATCATTTCTGATCGTGACGCGCGTTTTACTTCAGAACTGTGGCAAGCAGTGCACAAGTCTTTTGGCTCATGTTTAGATATGAGCACCGCTTATCACCCACAGACGGATGGGCAATCTGTACGCACCATCCAAACCCTTGAAGACATGCTTAGGGCATGTGTAATTGATTTTGGTAATGGCTGGGAAAAGCACCTCCCGCTAGTGGAGTTTTCATACAACAACAGCTACCACACCAGCATCCAAGCCGCTCCATTCGAGGCATTGTACGGACGCAAATGCCGATCACCTCTCTGTTGGGCAGAAGTTGGTGACAGCCAAATCACTGGCCCTGAACTTGTGGTAGATACCACCGAGAGAACTGCTCAGATACGACAGCGAATAGCGGCAGCTCGTGACCGTCAGAAAAGCTATGCTGATAAGGGAAGAAAACCACTCGAGCTCCAGGTTGGGGATCGAGTGCTACTCAAAGTCTCACCTTGGAAAGGTGTAGTCCGCTTTGGCAAACGAGGCAAACTCAATCCGCGTTACGTTGGACCATTTGAAGTCATTGAGAAAATTGGCAAAGTCGCCTACAGGTTGAATCTACCTGAAGAACTCAGCGGAGTTCACAATGTTTTCCACGTGTCAAATCTGAAGAAGTGTCTGTCAGATGAAACCCTCATAGTTCCTCTTAAGGAACTCACTATCGACGACCAGCTGCGATTCGTCGAGGAACCAGTAGAGATTACGGATCGAGATGTTAAGATCCGCAAAGCATACCAGGATACCTCTGGTCCGAGTTCGTTGGAATGCTAGTCGTGGCCCAGAGTATACATGGGAACGAGAAGCCCAAATGAAACTCAAGTATCCCCAACTGTTTAAGAAAAACGCAACCACTACTGAGGCTGAAGCTACTGCAGAATTTCGGGACGAAATTCCAAATCAACGGGGGGATGATGTGACACCCCAGGAAAATCTGGAAAACAACGCAACTTAACTAGCCTCCTCAGTAACCACGCGCTAAATTTCGGGACGAAATTCTCTTAACAGGGGGAGAATGTGACAACCCTCAAAATCCCATGTATTCCGTACAAATTATTAATGATAATTAAAGTGTCTGACGACTGTGTGGAATTACTTAACTGCTTTCTGATATCTGTGTTATGCTTACACGTATTTGTTAATATGCTAAGGAATATGCTAGGAATATGCTAAGGAATATGCTAAGGAATATGCTAAAGAATATGCTAAGGAATATGCTAAGGAATATGCTAGGAATATGCTAAGAATATGCTAGGAATATGCTAGGAATATGCTAGGAATATGCTAGGAATATGCTTGGAATATGCTAGGAATATGCTATATGGAAGATCTTATAAATACCACCATTCCACCAAGCTCTCTCTTCTCTCCCTCTCCTTTCCCTTGTTCGGCATCCACCTTCCACCATACTACCACCATCATCAAGCTCTTTTTCAATCATTCCTCATACATACAAAGGTGTAAGAGGTCCAACAACGAAGCTCGGTGCTCTCGGAAGTGGAAGGACCTCCTCCATTCGCTATTAACCACCACATTTCTTCACTCGAACTTCCCTAGCCTTGAGCTAGTGGTAAGAACTTAGATCCGTTCATTCTTTATGTTATTTTAGTGGTTAATAGATGTTAGAATGATAAAAAGTTAAGAAACTTTAAAGCTCATGAACAAGTCTTGAACATAATGTGTTAAGGTGTGGATAAAGAGAAGTTATGTGTGTAAATCATGTAGATCTTGTGTTATTATGATCATTGGTTGATTATTTGATGATTTGCTGATTAATATTAATATGTGATGTTGTTGCGGTCACTAAACTTGTTAACGGAATCATTCGAACACGATTTAGAAGGATAAACATTGAAAATCAGAATCTGTCCTGGTTTTACAGCCAACTTCAGTTGGCTGTAAACAGGTCTTAAGCTCAACGAAAAACCGATATTTTGAATCTAAAATATGTTATTATGAAATACGGTTCTAATGGCACCGGAATCGTAATTTTTGGACTTCGTTTACTATTTTTAAAGTGTTAATTTGCAACAGCAACTTAAGCTGAATTTTGACAGCAATAAATGGGTGTCATACTTTCAGTCATAACCTGAGTTTTGTGATCAATCGGAACATGAAAATTTTACTGTAGATGAAAAATGAAGTATTTGTAATTATCCCACTGGAATTTCGCAAATTGGACTTACGATGAATTTTTAATAAATTGTTTCGTGGACTGTGGTCAGAAATACATAAATCTGAGTTCAGTCCCGAATATGAATTTTTATAAAATATTGGTAATGAACCGGACCCCAATATTTTTACATAATAAAATATGGAATGTTTATGACATTCTATAAAAAATTGGGAATTTTTGGAATAACCTAAATATTTTATTTAAATGCCCGAAAACTGCCGGTTTTGAGTATTAATGCCGAAATAACATAAGTTGTGATTTGCGCGTCTAAATGTCGAGTATGCTATCTGTGAATGATCTAACATGTTATATGTGTTATATGCATTATTGTATGTTTGCTTATGAGTGGGGAATGGATGGGAAGTATATATGGGCGTAAATCGTTAAAGTGTGTGCCTGTTATGTGGTAGAAGTAATGTGCAAATAAACCGTACGTAGGATACGTGTTATGCATGAGAAACTGATTGTTATCCGTACCTTATTAGGACGCGATTGACCGACCTTGACTGTTAGCTATATTGAGAATCTAACCGAGCAAACCGAGGTGAGTTCACACACTTTCTAAGGCATGGGATTCCCGGTGGTTTGGGAATGGGTTAAAGAATTAAAACTAAATCTACATATCCTCCATGGGTAGGATATGTACGGCCATCCTCCCATAGATTGGATGCCATCATTAATCCTACGAATTCTCCTGGTGCAGAATACGTACGTTGTGGTCCTCCTGGTGCAGGACAACAACCTTAAAACTAGCTAGACAAAACTCTATCATGAAGTCCCTCAATTTATATCGACTTAATCGCCGAGGCCAATGGCGAGCGGGTCATTAGTTAATAGCGCTATTAGGTTTAACAAACCTCACACCGTTCCAGTCGGACGGGCGTGTACTAATGGACTATGGCAGATTGTCAGTGATGATAGACACTGATATAGGGCACAACTTATTTGCGTAGCAGTCGATATCATTCCGTCTAGTAGTTCAAACGGGGAAAGCCCCCACTGATTATGGATATGGTTTGGGGAAAGAAAAGGAATTGGTTAAACATACTTTCAACTATGGGGTGACCCCCACGGCAAATAAGCCAACGAAAGTCAAACCACGTTTTCAGAAACAACTTAAAACTAAACAACCAAACGTGAACTCACTCAACTTTGTTGTTGACTAGTTGTTACATGCCTTACAGGTCGCTAAACACTCGGAGCTTGCACGAGGAAGGAGTCGTTGTGGTGTACGGACGGTTATGTCCAGTGTTTAATATTTAAAACATTTTGAACTTATTAAACCTAAGTGATGGACTTTAAACTTATGAACTGCGAACTTATGCTTTTGGATTTACGTTTATGCTTCCGCTGTTTAAAACAAACAAGGTTAACTAGCTTTGGTCACCAATCGTATTATGTTTGGTTTTATTTACTTAATTGAGTTGTTCAATATGATTGGTGGCTCGATCCTGGTTATGTCACACCTCCAAGCGGTGATACTCCGCATGGTGGATTTTGGGGGTGTGACAACATAAAGTATTCTTTTCAAAACTCATTGTTTATTGACAACACGTGATCAAGTTACCATAATGCTCTTTTTACCCGTTATGGTTAACATCATAGAGTATCTTTTTCAAAACTCATTGTTTAACACTAAAATATGGTTTCTTATCATTTTATTCATTCGACTCGTATCGGTTCACGTCAGAACGTCTTATTTCAAAAATTCATCTGATTCTTTGATCATCTTGTTCTTAACCAATTACATAAGTAGATATTCTACTTATGAGGGGTAAGCTTTACTTACCTTGCTTACATCCATGCTTTCTCGCGCGTTTGACCTGTTTGACTCATTCCTTTCCAAGCTTCCACCTAGCTTGTCAAGAGTCAAACTATAATACAATAACCACAAGATGGTTAGATTAGTCATCATCTACCATGAGCATCCCTCTTATAGACCTCTATTACATTTTTCTTATCCAATCCTTTTTATAGGCTAGCTTGACTTTTAAAAGTCAAACTTTCAGTTGACATATATCTACACTAACAAGTTCGATAAAACTCATTTAGGCATTTTATCATATACTTGGTAGGAATCATTAGGCTATCATATTAGCTAACTTGCCATAGAAAATCACCATGTTTCTTTGAATTCTACAAGTTTATGCACTTATTAACATCAACCAAACATGAACTTTCAAGTATTATACAATAATCCATACTTTTTACCAATTAATCATAAGTCCATTTTCATGTCAAAAACTCATTTCATGGCATGTACGAACACTTAAATCAAACTCTTAATATGTTCAAGTAACTCACACATACAAGCAAGTATGATGATCATGAACATCAAAACAACACCAATTTCATCATATCACATATTCTAGCAAGGATGATGATTATAAACATCCCAACAACTTAAATTTCATCAAAACCCAATTAACGTAAGAACTCATCATACACAAAATCATCACATACCTTGTGATTTGTAGGTTTAGATGATTAAAAACCCTTGATCATGCAAGGATTTGGCTTCAATTTGTTGAGTTTTATGATTTAGGGATAAAGAGAGGAGAGTCCTCTCTTTCTCTCCATCACGCTCACACATACACACACACTATGTGAGTGTCTTGATTTTATTTTTGTTTTTATACAGGCAACTTTAAAAAAAATACCATTTCAGCCCCTAAAGTTTGGTTTGTTATTAAGTAGGTCGCAACCTACTTATTTCCATAACTATTACCTCTTGTTAACTTGGTTAAACGCTCCTAGTTAATTTAGTAAGTTTGGGGAGGTTATAACTCGTTTTTTTAAATCCTGATAACCCGGACCTTTTATAAACAAGCACTCATTTATCTTTTATTTAACACTAGGTTTGTTTAACTAAATTCTAGTGTTTATCGGGTTAACTTTTATCACTTGTGGTATTTTACCCTCTCATCCCTGGTTAATTTGGTTTAATACAAAGCACGTTTTTGGGGTGTTACATGCCATTAAATCAATGTTCCTTGTCGACAATGCACTGGCTGTATTAGTTTGTGTTTTGTCAACGAGATGAACTTTTGTTAATCTTTAATGTTATATGATGCTCTTTCTATGAATTTTATCCTTGAATTATGGATTACTATAAATCCCATGATTTCACGATTTGGTGTATTTTTCTTATATATTATTTAATCTGCCAGCCATTCGCACTATGAGTTGCACATCTTACTTGCGTTTATTCTTCACAAACGTACTCTAATCGTTATCGTCGCTCGAGAAACTCCGACTGCTGTTATTCCTGATAATGCTAATCAAGTACAAGGGACGCTAAACTCCAATGCCTCCACGAACCAGTCCAAAGAGGTTGAAAATGAACCGTCCTCTCCCAGTAATAACCTCAATAGAAGGGAAAACGACCAAAACTATGCCATGTCGGCAATTCCGCAAGAAATTCAAGTTGCCCCTAATCCTCAACCTAAAAAAAAGTCTTGTCATTGGAATTTTCCAAGGTGCATCACCTGTCGATACAGCCATCTTTTCAACTCCCGATGCCACCGCCTCACTTACTGTGAGTGTTATGGCCACCTTGTCAACACTTACCGATGTTTTAACTCTTAAACTGGTCAACCTAGTGCTTCATTAAATGCACTACTCGTGACTCCTTCACTCGTCCAACCAACTGCACAACTTCTAAGCCAACCGTACGTCCAACAAATAACTTCACCTACCGATAAACTGATCATATGACATAACCCCCAACTCATACGTTACAATCAAGCCTATTTCAGTTGTTAAGACCTAATCCTTTTCAGAAATCCGTATATCAGGCTAGTTAATGTGGTCAACACCCGAGTTCTAGCCAACGCGGTGAATCGAGATAAACAAACAACATGTGGATGAGCGTTCAACGATAACTTAGTGCAGGTCAACAATGCGACGTAACCTCTTTTTTCACCGTATAAAATAACATATTTGGAATTGATTCGGTACAAAATAGTTAAATTAACTAAATGTTGATATGATTTTTTCAACGATTTGATTTTTGTTGTGTGTTTAAAATCTTAACGAGTTGCCCATTATGATTTAAACTAAAAGGAACACTGTTGGTGTATACGTCTGTCGACTTCATCTTGTATTGAGTCTTGTAGTTGTTTAGATAGATCAGGGTGCGTTTTACGAGTAAAATGTCAAAAATAGATCAACTGGCAAGTTCAAACGAAATCACATGATATAATTCCGCTTGAAGGTGTCAAGCCTTTTCAAACGAAATTAGCTTTGCTAATTTCGCTTGAACATGTAATTCCGTTTGAATGACTAATCTCGTTTGAATCGTGATTCCGCTTGAGTCATGTTCAAGCGGAATTACCTTGCCTATATATAGCTAGTGCCTGATTTCGTTTGAAGTAAGTTGTGTATGTGTGTTTCAGGAGCCAAAGTGCTGCAGAAGTCTCGTCTTTCTCTAAAACTTTGACAAATTAATCAGAAAGACTATTAAAGTGAATATCTTGCTGAATCACACACAATATGTCTGTTTCCGCCTTTCATATTGTATAGAACGCCTCTGATTGACTCATTTCAGGTCTGTACACAATCCTACATGTGGTATCAGAGCTCAGGAGGAGGAGTTCTGCAGATTTTAGCTTGAATTCATCTTGTTTTCTAACTTCTACACCTTGTTTTCTCAATTGAACAAGTTTTAACGGATAAAATGGCCTGAATTTTTCACAACATAAGCGAAATTGTGTTTTAACCCTCGAGAAAATTGGACCTTAAATCGAGCTATAAACTGATCAATTTGACAAAAGTTGGAATTCTGTTTGAAAGTTGGTGTTAATTTCGCTTGAAAATGTAATTTCGTTTGGCGATTCCGCTTCAAATCAGGGTAATTCCGTTTCAATACGTAATTCCGCTTGAGTATTCCGCTTCAGTGTGTAATTCCGCTTGAAGTTTCAAACGAAATAAGTAATTTCGTTTCAAGTTATTGATTCCATTTGAAAGGAGTGTTAGTTCAAACGCAATCAGAGATTCCATTTGAAGCTGGTATTCCGTTTGAGTGGATATTCCGCTTGAACTGGTTAATCCGTTAGAATTTCTGATTCCGTTTGAAGTTGTTGTTTCAGGGTAATCTCGCTTGAAGGTAATTTAGCTTGGGAGAAATTTCAATTGGACCTGATTTCTCTTGAAAAGTGTTTATCTTGTTAACCGTGTTACCGAATCATGGAAGAAGAGTTCTATAACGCGTTTGCTACATCTCCGACTAGTCCAGCTGCCATTGCTCGAAACATGAACTTGGAAAACGAAACTGGAACTTTGCAAAAACCTCCTAAACTTATGGGATTTGAAGAGTACCATGGCTGGAAAAATCGTTTTGAAGATTGGGTTCAGGCAAACCATCTAAGAGCTTGGGAAAGCATTGAAACAAAATATGTTAGACCATAGACTGCTTTGAATGTTGATAAAATTATCTCAGAATTTTCAGACAAAGAGAGAGATAGTTATAAAGGAGAAAAAAATGATGATTAGTTTTCTACAACAAGCTATCAAAGAAGATATATTTGTGTTGCTTCAGCATGATGGTAGTGCTTTTCCAATATGGGAGGCACTTGAGAAGAAATTCTAAGGAAGTACGGAAATGATAAATAGCAAAAAATCATTATTGAAGAAAGAATTTGAGTTGTTTACAAGTATGCCAGGTTAATCTACAAAGACTCTCATTGAGAGATATTGTCATCTTGTGCGTACCATGTCTCAGTTGAAAATTACTCCAGCAGAATGGGTTGAGAAGTTAGCTGATGCTTTACCTCAGAAAGAATGGGGTACATATCTCATGATTTTAAAGAATACATGAGAGTTTAGTAGATTATCAATTGCACAATTCATTGAGAAACTTGAGGGACAAGATCTTGAACAGCAAAAAATTGCAAGAATGAATGATGCAAATGTTCAACAAGACATCAAGTTATATTACAAAGGAAATGTTGAGAAATTTGAAGCAAGTCCAAAGATCCAAACCGCCTTTAGTAAAGGAAATTCATCTGGATCAGTCAGTCAAAGTTCAATCAACACTAGTGGATTTTCAAATGTTAATCCTCCAAGTGTTCAAAGTGCAAATGTTGGTAATGGACATATGATTCAGTGCAATGTTGCATTGCATCTTCAAAATGGTCAGAATTTTTCTGAAGAAGTTGTTAAAAGTCATATGGCATTACTGGTTACTGCTTTGGAATCGTATGAAGGATTGATTGCTGGAAGAATTGGTAATCCTATGTTAACCAAGGAAGATTATGACCAAATTGATGCAGAGGAATTGGAGCTTATAAATATAAAGTGGTGCTTAGCAAGTGTTCTGAGGAGAGCTGAGAAATTCAAAATGATTACAGGAAGAAATGATTTCTTGGATGCACATGTTTCTACTTTGGGTTTTGATAAATCTAAAGTTACTTGTTTTCAATGCGGGGAGAAAGGTCATTTCAAAAGAGAATGCAAAAATCAGGAGGCGAGTGGAGCAAAGAATCCATTTGGAAAGGATGATTACTATCGGAAAGCCATATATCAACAAGTTGCTCATCAACAGCATCAACAAAAAGATTCACAAACTGCTCATGGGAAAATGATCGAGGATGCAAACAAGAAAGCTTATTATGGTATCATTGATCAAGACGATGAGAAAATGGCTCCAGGATTTAACTGGGATAGGTTTGTGGATGAGAATAGGGAGTTTAAAGCTTTCATTGCTCAAATTGTTCAAAAACCAGAATTGTTGAAAGAATGGATATCAGTGTTATCTGATGAAGAGAAAAGTCAAGATGAAGAATCTGTTTCTTCTGAAAACAGTTCAACAGATACTAGTGATGATGATTAAGAAATTGAACAGATAAACAATGGAAAAACTCATTTATCTTCTGACAGTTTTGAATTTTATTTTGCAGATAAATTGAAGAAACTTAAAGAGAGAAAAGCCGCAAAAGAAATGGAAGAAGTTAAGGTTGTTGAGAAGATTGTTGAATTAGAAAAGGTAGTTGAAGTCGAGAAGATTGTGGAGATTGAAAAGATTGTTGAAGTCACAAAACCTTGTCTTACATGTTTGGAACCTTGCAAACAATGTGAAGATAAAGATGAAAAGTTTAGTGAGCTAGAAAAATTGAAAGAGAAGTTGTTGTTTGATGTTAAGAATGTGAAAGAGTCGTATGATGTATTGAACGAAACTGTGAATAGTTTGCAGAAGACAAACTCTGAAAGAGAAGATGCTTTGACAATGATGAATGCAACAATGATGTCCAAGCAAAAAGAGATCAACTACTACATTGAAGAGTGTGCTAAGTTGAAGCAGGAGTTGGAAATTGGAAAAGTTGAAAATGAAAGAATCAGAAGATTATTAAAAAGTTATTCAAGTTCTGATTACTTAATTGACAGAATTTATCCAACTGTTGCAGGTTTTGAAGTGTTTGACGACAAGAAGCCAAAGAAAAAGGATACTGGTAAGAAACAGAGTGTCAGTTATAACAAGTGTCCGCCTCCAATTTGGGAAGGGTATTCGTCTAGAAAACCGAATGAGGAACAAGTAAAAAAAGGCAGTCAATATAAAGTTGGAGTCCGAGATAACCGATGTATTACCAAACAATATTGACATCACATTCACAGTGTCTGACATAGATCATGAGTCTGAGTTAATAAAAAGGATGGTCGATCAGGTGTTAGATAAGGATGAGGAGTCCGAGTCAATGTCCGAGTCCAAGAGTTCGAGTTCGTATGTCAGGAGTTCAAAGTCGTCGGGAAAACGGATGTATAGTAAAGAATTTTTGTTGTCAAAATCTAATCTGAATGACGAAACATTTGAAGTTGCATATACCTTGAATGATTTTGACAAATTATATTTTGATAAAGAATTTCCAATAAGAGGTGTTAAAATTGAAATGATCAAAAAGGTTTTCAAATTGACAGAAATTAATATTTCTGAAATAAAAGATAAAAAATTTTCTACAAAACCTAGACCCAGAAATTATACAAGAAAATGGGTTACTGTTCTGGTTCAGGTCATCGAAAGAAACCAAACCACAACGGTAATTTCAAAAAGAAAGGATTGGGTTTTATTCCACAAGAAAATTATAAAAATGAGAAAATTTCTAAAACAAATAAAAAATTTGTTTCAGGTACATATGCTAAGGATGAAAAGAAGAGCTCATTCTGGAGATAGTCAAATCAAGAATTTCTTGCTAAAAAGAAGAAAAATGAAGCTCAGAGAAAAGAAATGAGAACCTGTTACAGATGTCAAGAAGTTGGTCACATCAGTTGGAATTGTCCAAAGGCAACCAAACACAAAACAGGGAGTCTCAAAAAAACTCAAAGAGATAGTTGTTGATAAAACCGAATCACTAATTGAAAGCTTTAAAGTGTTTAAAAATTCAAAATACGAAGTTGGTGAGTGTTCGAAAAGGTTTTACAAACGAAGGGGAAATCTTAACTACCAAGCTTGGGTTGTTAAGAAATCAAATATAAAATCTCGCGATGAATCTGATTCCACAAAATCAGAGGAGCCACAAGTTGAGGTAAGAGATGAGAAATTAGTTCCTCCAATGGATTATGAGAACTTTCCACCATTGAGAGCTGAGAATTTTAAATCAAAAATTGGAAAGGTTGAGATCTCAAATCAATTCTATTTTGAGAAGAAAGAATTTGATGTTGAGAAAGTGTTTAATGGAAATATTAAAAAGATTTTTGGAAAAATGATCAAGGGAAATGTTCAAGGGGTAAAAGACTTTTATGCTACAAAGAAAGCAACCTATAACCCAACTGAAGAGGAGTTAAGATCACCCAAGGCTGGTCAGGCTTGGGTGGACATTTTCTTTAATTGAAAAACCTGACTTGCCGGAGCTTCCAGGTTGGTAAATGTGGAGCAGGAATCGGCATCTTTCTTGAGAAATTCACTTTTGTGATATTTCGACTTACAAGTGGTAAATCAGGGACGTTAAGTTGTACTTGATTTTCAACAAGTAATTTTGTTGTTAAAATCTAAAATTGTTATATTTGTCAAATGGTTGAGAAAAACAATGTGATGAACCCCTAACCTACAAGTGGTAAAATCAACAAAACTTATTTTCTGAAAAAAATCATTTTGGTTAAAACAAACTTAAGTGTTTTGAAATCATAATGAGAAAATAGTTTGGTGAAAGGGGGAGTTCTGATTGTTTATGCCAAGTGGATGGCGATTTGAAGTGATTTGATATCAGTTGTCACATTACTTGTATCGTTTGTTTTCAATTTTCCTTTAAATGATTTTGAATTTTAGGGGGAGTAAGAATTTTCAGAAAATCAAAAAACATTAGAAAATTTGAAAAAGGAAAAAAAATGATAAAATCAAAAATGAGTTTTGGTGTCAAAGAAGAGGAAATGATAGTACATCAGTAGACAGTTACAGTATGCTAAAGAAATGTAATGTTTAAATAGTGTTAAACGGTCTTACTGATGATATGCCGATAGGTTTTTACACATTTAGTAAGCTTTTTCGGGATATAAACCTAAATTAAAACTTGCTTATTTCGTGGGGAACACTACTTGGATATATAGGTAACCCCTGAAATTTCGTTTGGAAGATCCCTCTTTCTGAGATACTAGGTCTTTATGCTCAGTGATATCTGGGGTATTATCCCGGGACTTCTGATTTTGCAGAAGCAATGGCCTTGTCCCCGGAGAATACTTTACGCTTGCTTGAAATAAAAGCCTGCCCTGAGCATAAAAATGATGAAACATTGAAAAATGCTAATCATGTGCTGTTGTAAAAAAGATCCTCTAAAGGGGACCCACCAAAAGTCGAAGTCGTCATCTCTCTACTGAACGGAAGTTCTGACCTGAGCTCTCACGGTTCTTCGCATTTAACCCCTTACAGATATCATCTGTGGTATACTCACCTGTAAGACTGAATATTGGGATCTGGATACGGGAGTATATTCAAGAGGTGAGACACATGAATGACTTTAAGTCCTTAATACATCTAATTCATATCCTGAATCAGTTGAAATTTGTGTGAAAATTTAAGTGGATCAGTATATCGGCAATCTAAATGAATTGTTTAATTCTTAATGTGTAACTAAGCTCAATGGTACTTGTAATTTGTCATAATCTGTTATGATCCTCTTACACAAAACCCACAAAAAATATTGTTTGTAAATATTTCTTTATTGCATCTCATTTCATTAAAAAAAATCAAAAAGATTTTCGACAACTGATGTTGGAAAGCTGATTTTCAAAATTCCAAGTGCTAAACATGATGAGCATGTGGTGAGGGGAGCTTGTGTTAAAATCTGAAAATATTTTGAATAATTTTTTTACAAATGGTTCATCAGAGATTAACATTGTAAAATCATTTATTGAGTTGTGTATACAAGTGGTTAAGCAGAGTATAAATTTGTCAAAGGTTAAATTTGTGGAATTTATTGTGAGGTAGAGTTTGTACAGTTTATAAAGATCCAGGTTCCGATACCTGAGGACTTTGTGATTCAAAAAGCCAGACTGCGATCCCAGAATATTGATAGGGGGAGTCTGAAGACACCTAAAGGTTTGTTGGTGCTGAAGAAAAGAGATGAGAGAAGCATGAGAAAGTTTTACACTGTCAGATACTTCATAGAGAGCAGTCAGACTGATAAAGACTGAAGACGTTGAAGACTCGACACTTAAGACTCGTCAACATCCGAGGGGGAGTTTGTTGGTGCATACGTCTGTCGACTTCGTCTTGTATCGAGTCTTGTAGTTGTTTAGATAGATCAGGGCGCGTTTTACGAGTAAAATGTCAAAAATAGGTCAACTGGCAAGTTCAAACGAAATTACATGATATAATTCCGCTTGTAGGTGTCAAGCCATTTCAAACGAAATTAGCTTTGCTAATTTCGCTTGAACATGTAATTCCGTTTGAATGACTAATCTCGTTTGAACCGTGATTCCGCTTGAGTCATGTTCAAGCGGAATTACCTTGCCTATATATAGCTAGTGACTGATTTCGTTTGAAGTAAGTTGTGTATGTGTGTTTCCGGAGCCGAAGTGCTACCGAAGTCTCGTCTTGCTGTAAAACTTTGTCAAATTAATCAGAAAGACTATTAAAGTGAATATCTTGCTGAATCACACACAATATGTCTGTTTCCGCCTTTCATATTGTGTAGAACGGCTCTGATTGACTCATTTCGGGCTTGTACACGATCCTACAAGCATTGTTGTAACCCTACCCACTACAGGCGGTGGTCCTAAACATTTTGAGCGTCCCAATTCCAAAAGATTTCATATCATGTGCCCAGGGATCGTCAAATTTAAGCCAAAGGCACTCGAAGACTGTTAAGATCTGAGTTTGATATTTGCAAACAAATATTTATTGTCACATTATAATTCACAAATAGAGAGACATTATTATAAAATGTTTTCTAGTGATTCAAATAGTCAAAAGTTTACAGTGATGATTTTACAATCTCCCCCGCAGCCGGTTACTCACGAGAACTATTCATACAAAAGGGAATGTGTGTGAAGTGATGAATAGATCACTAATAGATGTGATCTATTTATACAAGTACTAAAGCTTTGTTCATGATGTGATGATGTCACCCTGATAGTGACATCTAACATTCCTAACAGAAAAGATTCTCAGATGTTTGCAAAACATCTGAGCAAATTTTATCATCTGATCTAGGCTACACTAAACACTGTTGAATTAAAGTACTGTTACATCATGAATACACTGTCTAGCCTATCCTCTGTTGAAGTTATCCAAACATCTGTTTGGCCTAACAGATGTTAGGTCTTCTTCATCAGACCTTTGCTTGATCTGGGCTTTATGCTAGCCTTCAATAGATGTTTGTACTCTATAACAGTCCAAGTCTTCAACATATGTTACTCATGCACTTGATCAAATATTCTAAATAGGTGTTCAAGATTCACTATCTTTCGGGAGAGAATTGTTTCATCAACCGTTTATTTCTTGATCTATGGATCATGACTTGCCTTTTGGATATTATATGTTCTTTTGTAGGTCCAACAATCTCCCCCTAGAACTAATGATACCAAAACAGATGGTTATTTGAGCAACTTTTATTCTCTCATCAACTATTCTCTTATTTAACTTTGAATTGTAATTCAAAGTCAAGTGAAATAGTGTGTTCTGGGTCTGTTTCTAGTGGTGGACTTATCAAGTCTTCAAGAGCTTCAAGTTTTAGGCCTGAGGCACTTTTCATTGTGATCTTTTCCACCTCTCCACTAGCCCTGTGCAAAGTCAGTTCATGGGTGTCTTTGTTTGACTTCCATTTTAGAATCTTTTAACTAGGGAGATTTCTCGGGACTAGAGTTATTTCAGATGAGTTTGGAGATACTGGTCTCCCATGAATGTGCTAACTAGATCTTGTTTCCTGGTATCCTTCTTCAAATCATATTTCTTTATAACAAATTCCCTTGCAGCTTTTGCTATGTTTCTTAATGATGGGAATTTCAGAAGGGTTAACCAAAGTTTTAAGGGGAAGTCTAGTTGTTCATACTTTGGTCTTTTTGGTAATGAGGGATCCTTTTCTCTTTGGATTTCCAACTGTTTGTAGCTTTTAAAGGTTGTTGACTCATTCCATTTGGCCATAGTTTTCAAAGTGCCTGTTTTTGCAGCTGCCAGTTCTTCCTTCATTCTCCTCAACTTCAGAGTCGTTTTCTCATCTGGCTTTTTTCCATCCTTCAAATTTGGGGTTGAAGGAGTAATATCTGGGAAAAGCTTCAACTTTTCTATCCTTACTATTTCATCTAGCAGGGATTCTGTTAGCCATCCATTAAACTGATCCTTATCAGCTTCATATGGTTTTGTCACCATAATGTGATTAAGGTAATTTTCTCTGAGGAACTTTTTGAGATCTGCATCATTGATTAGGTCATGTGATAGATTCATGCAGATCATGTTGGCATAGCCTCTTAGGGCTTCTACCTTTTTGTATTCTTCAGTTAAGATCTGCATGATTTGTTTATCATCTTTCTCTTGATTTTTTTTAAGAACCATTCTTTTAGCCCGCGTTTTCTTTAATTCTATATATTCTTCAACACTGGTTGGGTTAGCAAGGCTTGCAGATGGTACAGATGATGTTGAGATACATGGTGTTGATGATGATGAGACAGAGGTTGTGGAAATTTTGGTGGTGGGAATTTTGGTAGGTGATTTGATAGGTGAAGTAATCATTTTTCTTTTTTTGGTTTGAGGGATAGGTTGTAGTGATCTGGTGAAAGATAAGGTTGAAATCTCTGTTGGTCTTTTTAAACTACCAACAGATGTTTGAGGTGTCGTTGTTTGTTTAAGGTTAGTGGTTTGAGTAGTGGTTGGAACAATGGTTTGAGTAGAAGGTGAAACAGTGGTTTGTGTGATCTTAGCCTTTTTGGCTGGATTTGTAGGTGGAACCTTTCTCAGGCTATCACTGCTCTCTCCTTTTTTGGCATTATCTTCAGGATGTCTAGAAGTTGGAGCAGCACCTGTTGCTTGAAGAAGATTGTCTTTCATGACTTTGGTTTCTGCTTAAGTATCAAAAAATATTGCTTCAACCATATTTTAAATGGTTTCTCCATGTAGATATTATGAGTAGCATTTGCAGACTGCTTTTTGAAGCTGGAGATAAGTCTAGGCGTGAAACCAAACTTGCTGTGTAAGTTCTGCATTTATGGGAGGTGTAGAGTTTTGAACCAAAATCTTCATCATGTCTTTTATTTCAGCCACTATTATTTCAATATTTAATACCTTAATCGTCAATTCTTTATATCTTAACTCATCACCTAAACGAATAAGATTATCTGAATTCCCACTAGAAGTGGTTGTATTTGGTTTTGAACCATATGCCCCTTTTCTTGGTACTAGGGACTTCTAATTGTTTTTGAGTGTACAATAGTAGACTCAACAATTGTTGCCTTCAAAGTGGTCTTAGCAATGTAACCACTGTACAACTGTGAGACCATTGTCTCTACAATTATTGTCGCAATCCCCGACCCCTACCCCGGGAGCGGGCAACCGCGAGTGCAGATTCAGTGGTATCGGTGTTTATTAGTTTGGTAGCGGAAATTACATCAAGACCGTTAGGAAATAGTTTATCAGAGTGAAACACCAACTTTTATATTAAATAAATACATGGGAAAAACTCAAGTTTCCATTACACATGTTTATAGGGATAAACCCTAATTTATTGAAATAAAACTTCTTTCTTGGTTAGGTAACTTTTATAGCCACTTTTCCAAGCCTTCCGTGCTCTCCAGCTGGCTTCTATTTGGCTTTCACATTTTGTTACCTGAAACGCGTTTTAAAAAGTTTATCAGCAAGAAATACTGGCGAGTGAATCCCAGTTTAATCAAAACAAGTTTTATCATTTTATAGTATTGAGGGCATCCGCAATTACATTTGTTTACATCTATCAAACTACCACCCACCGTACTGTCAATCCTGACTTGTGGTCATGCTACTACTCACAGTGTAGTAACAAGTTAAGTATACAAAATCCCAACATACCGATAGTAATTGTAGAATTACAAATACTCAATCACTGTAAAATATAATTTAAAATAATTGAGGTTTTGTAAAAATAGTTTACAAAAAGGGGAATAACTCACATTGTTGTTTTAGATAATTCCTGGTGACTTCCTCGTTATAATCTATTAAATTTATACAATGCACTCGTGTTAGTAAGATAACCCAATTTACATTAGCTATACCTTCCCCCGAGACAGAACTCCAACGACTGAGTCGGGCAGAGCCTTGACATGAGTTACGGAGCTCTAGATCAATCGGGCAGAGTAACTAATACGTAACCGGGGGTTATAATACTTACAACGAGGCAAAGCTTCGCTATTTAGGGGGTATTATTCCCGAGAATTATTTCTACTATTTAGAGAATTTGAGAGAGATTGCAAGAATTCAACAATTGAAAAACTGAGCCTGAGCCTTTCATTTATAGGCTGGTCGACAGGCGGCTCACGGCCCGCGACTGCCTCTTCAAACTTTCTCGCGACCCGCGAGAAGCCTAGGGTAGGCCCTAGCTTTGTTGACTCAATGACTAGCCTCGACATGCATCACGACATGTGGCGTCACCGGGTGCGGCCTGGTGGCACTGGGTCGCGGCCCGCGACTCCTTTGCTTAACCGGGTCGCGCCCCGCGAGGATCCACCAGATTTCGTTTTATTTGATTTTTATAAAAATAAAGGTATTTCGGGCCTTTTTTCGTATACGGGGTGTATTTTAGGACGTATAGGGGTGTTTTAAGGATTTTAGGAGAGTTGTTATATCCTCCCAACCTTGTTTTAGAACTCCTCCTCGAGGTCTACTGGAACAGGTGTGGATATTTCCCCTGCATCTCTGATTCGAACTCCCAAGTGTACTCTGGTCCTCTTTTGGAATCCCATTTCACTTTTAGTAGAACTAATCTCATGTGTTTGAGATTCTTAATCTTTCTGTCTTCGATCTGTATGGGTTTCTCTACAAACTTAAGTTTCTCATTTACCTCTATGTCTTTAAGAGGTACTACTAATGATTCAGCTGCTAAGCATTTCTTGAGATTACATACATGAAATACATCGTGTATTCCTGCCATTTCCTCTGGCAGTTGTAGTTGGTAAGCTACTGGTCCTATTCTTCTAATAATCTCAAAAGGTCCAACATACCTGGGGCTTAGCTTTCCTGTTTTGATGAATCTTACCACTCCTTTCCATGGAGAAACTTTTAATAACAGTTTATCTCCTACTTGAAATTCCAACGGTTTGCGCCGGTTATTAGCATAACTCTTTTGGATATCGCGTGCTGCTTTTAGTCTTTCCTTGACTTGAATAATCTTGTCTGTTGTTTCCTGTACTATCTCTGGCCCAGAAAGTTGCTTTTCTCCAATTTCTGCCCAACAGACTTGAGTTTGGCATTTTCGTCCATAAAGTGCTTCAAAGGGTGCAGCATTGATACTGGTATGATAGCTTTTATTGTAGGAAAATTCCATTAATGGTAAATGATCGTCCCAATTTCCTCAGAAATCAATTACACAAGCTCTAAGCATATCTTCGATCGTCTGAATTGTCCTTTCGCTTTGCCCGTCCGTTTGAGGATGATAAGCTGTGCTTAGATTTAACTTGGTTCCCATAGCTTTTTGGAAACTAGTCCAAAAATGAGAAGTAAAACGGCTATCTCTATAAAAAACAATTGATAAAGAAATTCCATGTAATGAAACTATTTCATTTACATACAACTTGGCTAATTGTTCCATATTGAAAGTTTACTTCATTGGTAACAAATGATCAGATTTGGTTAATCTGTCTACAATCACCCAGATTGTATCATTCCTTTTCGTGTCTAGGGTAATTTGGTTACAAAGTCCATTGTTATCAATTCCCATTTCCATATCGGCATTTCTAGATGCTGCAATAAACCTGAGGGTTTCTGATGTTCAGCTTTAACCTGTGAACAGGTTAGACACTTAGCAGCATAGGTAGCTATATCCTTTTTCATTCCTATCCGCCAGAAATTCTTTCTTAAGTCTTGATACATCTTCTCACTACCAGGATGTATCGTATGCTTAGACTTACGGGCTTCTTTTAAAATTCGGTGGCGTAGGTATCCTTGTTTGGGTATCCAGATTCTTTTCTTATGGAATCTCCAAATTCCATTTGTTCCTTGTTCTAATTCCTTAATCATTCCTTTTAATTTTTCAGTATCGTTCTTGATTACTGATTCCTGTACTTCTCTAATTTGCTCATTTAAATCTATTTGCAGATTTAATTTGAGAGAACGTACTCGTCTTGGCTTTTCATGATATTTTTGACTTAAAGCATCAGCTACTACGTTAGCCTTTCCTGCATGATACTGGATATTACAATCATAATCACTAAGAATTTCCATCCATCGTCTCTGTCTCATATTTAACTCTTTATGCACGAAAACATATCTTAAACTCTTATGGTCGGTGAAAATAGTAAACTTGCTACCGTAAAAGTAGTGTCTCCAAATCTTAAGGGCAAAAATTATGGCTCCTAACTCTAGATTATGAGTTGTATAATTCTCTTCATGATTCTTAAGTTGTCTAGAGGCATAGGCTATAACCTTTTGACGTTGCATCAACACACATCCATATCCTAACTTAGATGCATCACAGTAGACTACAAAATCTTCCGTTCCTTCTGGTAAAGCGAGTATGGGTGCGTGGGTTAATCTTAGTTTAAGAATCCTAAAGGCTTCTTCCTGTTTTGGTCCCTATTCAAACTTAACTGATTTGCAGGTCAGTTTTGTTAAAGGAATGGCTATTCTAGAAAAATCTCGGATAAACCGTCTATAATAACCTGCTAGTCCAAGAAAACTTCTCACCTCCGTTGGTGATTCAGGGACTTTCCATTTAGTAATCGCCTTGATTTTTGTGGGATCCACATGAATTCCTTCATGATTAACTAGGTGTCCAAGAAATTGCACTTCTTGTAACCAAAATTCGCATTTGGAGAATTTAGCATAAAGCTTTTCTTTTCTTAACACTGTAAGGAGTGCATGAAAATGCGCTGCATGTTCCTCTTTACTCTTAGAGTAAATTAGAATATCATATATAAAGACAATTATGAATTTATCCAGATATGGTTTACATATTCTGTTCATCATGTCCATAAATACGGCCGGGTCATTGGTTAAACCAAATGGCATGACTGTAAATTCATAATGACAATACCTTGTTCTGAAAGCAGTTTTTGGAATGTCCTCTTCCTGTACTTTCAGTTGATGATATCCTGAGCGTAAATTGATTTTAGAAAAGAATCGAGCTCCTTGCAATTGCTCAAACAGATCATCGATTCTCGGTAGTGGGTACCGATTTTTAATCATGACCTTATTTAGTTCTCGGTAATCAATGCACATACGCATTGATCCGTCCTTCTTCTTGACAAACAAAATTGTCGCACCCCATGGCGATGAACTTGGCTGTATGAAACCTTTCTCCAGTAGTTCGTCCAATTGTTTCTTCAATTCCTGCATCTCCGCTGGCGCTAAACGGTAAGGTGCCTTGGCAATTGGTGTTGTCCTAGGCAGTAAGTGAATTCTGAATTCAAACTCTCTATCTGGTGGTAATCCCGGTAATTCTTCTGGAAAAACATCTATGAATTGAGATACTATGGGAATATCTTTCAATTCTTTTCCTTTAGTGTTAATGATTATGGAAATCATATAAACCAGGGATCCTTTCCTTGCATGACTTGCCGTTTTCATCACAGAGATAAATTTTGTGGATCTAGTTGGCTTATCTCCTTTAATTGGGATCTTTTCACTCTTCGATGAACTTACTTGTATTGACTTTTGATCACATAGAATACTAGCATGGTTGTCTACTAACCAATCCATTCCTAATACGATATCAAATTCAGCCAGTTTCATTGGGTAAAGGTTAGCAATAAAATTATGGTTTAAAATTTCTATTCTTCCTCCTTGCAAGATTTCAGTAATCTTAATGGATTCCCCATTTACCGTTTCTAACAAACATTCTTGTTGAAGTTTAGTTAATGGTTGATTGAGAAGTTTGTAGAACGAAGTATTAATAAAACTTTGGTTTGCACCAGAGTCAAATAATACTTTAGAAAAAACATCATTAACTAAAAATGTACCGGCATTCACATCCGGAATCATCTTGGCTTCTTTAGCAGTCAGAACAAATGCTCTAGCATTCTTAGTGGTTTTGCTGTTTTTCGCTGGAGCTAGTTTCAGACAGTTTGGTTTGATATGCCCCTTTTCTCCACAATTGAAGCAGATTCCATTACTGGGTTTCCTCCTACAGTCTTCTTCCTTGTGTCCTGATATTTTGCAGAAGTTACAGTAAATGGAACATTTCCCCGAATGCTTCTTCTTGCAGTACTTACAGTAAGGTGCAGAAGTAGAACCTATATTTCTCCCATGGTTGGAATTAACGTAGCGAAATTCCTGGGTAAGCTTTTAGGCTAGGTTCCTTCTTTGGTTTTCTTCTTGCGTACGTACTAATTCATCATTCAAGGTACTGGCTAGTTATACAGCTTCTTCTATGGTTTGTAGTCTAGCTGCCTTAACTACATGTCGGATTTCACTAATTAATCCCCAGATGTAACGGGAGATTAACACTGGTTCTGGTGAGGCTAGGGTTGACACTATTCTAGCATATTCGAAGAATACGGTAGTGTAACCCTTACAGTCTACTCCAGTCATTCTAAGGTTTAAGAACTTATTAGCAATTTGTTCCTTTTCATTGGGAGGACAGAATTTTCTTTCAACCATGTTCTTAAACTCAGTCCATTCCATATTATAAACTATGTCACTTCCCCTAGATTGGAGAATAGTATTCCACCATTCTAAGGCTGCATTCTTAAATAGATTAGAAGCAAACATAATCTTATCTTCTTCTGCACACTTGCTTATTTTTAAGACTGGCTAAGTCTTTTCTATCCAACGTAGAGCTGCAATGGCTCCTTCATTGCTAGAGAATTCTATTGGTTTGCAAGACCAAAATTCTTTGTAAGAACAACCATATGACATGGTTCTTCCTCTTTTAGGAATAGACAATTGAAGTAATGGTCCATTATTCACGCTGTGACTGGGTTCAGTAGGTGGTCGTTTACTTCCACTATTAGTTTTATTATTTTCTGCTTCTTTAACAGTCTTGATGATATATGGCATAGCGTCTATGATTCCTTGTGCTACAATATGTTGGATGACACTGTTATCTATTTGGTTCCCATTATTATCGTTATTCTGGTTTTCCTGATTTACTTCGTTGTCCATCTGAATTACAAACATTTATTAGGTATTAATATCACAGAATAAGATTTAATGTAAACAATCACGCAAACACATTGATCAAAATCGTCGAGCATTGCGACATTTACTACTTTTCATATATATATATATATATATATATATATATATATATTACAATCTACAACTGGAATTGAAACACACTACTAGTTACGCATCAGTAGGTATTAGGTTATCTATTTTAGTTGATTTGATTTTTTTTTTTCAACTACACACATTTATATATATATATATATATATATATATATATATATATATATATATATATATATAGGGGAAGGATCCACTAAAAAGTGGATTTTGCCTAAGTAGCCTAAGAAGGATTGTGATGATGACATGCGGCACTCCTAATAATTAGGAATTAAGGGCATTTTGGTCCTTATAAATAGGAGTGAAAATGACATGTGGCACCCCTTTTGTGTTTTAAAAATACAAAAAAAAATCTAGTACAAAAAAATCTAGCACAAAAAATCTAGTACAAAAAAATATAGCACACAAAAAATCTAGTACAAAAAATATAGCACAAAATATGTAGTACAAAAAAATATAACACAAAAAAATTTAGTACAAAAAATATAGCAAAAAAAATTTAGCAAAAATATGTAGTAAAAAAAATTCAGCACAAAAAATTGAGAAAAAAAAATTTAAGATAAAAAAACCAGCACAAAAATTTTAGTACAAAAATATAGTACAAAAATCCAGCACAAAAAAATGTTATACAACATAGAAATACAACACATTTTAGTGGGTTTTTTTAGTCTTCATATTTTATATAGCAATATGGTACTCAAATTAAAGATAAAAAGACGCTAGATTTTATGGTGAAATTTTTCTGAAAAAATAATGTCGTATAAAAAAGTTATGAACGTTTGAAAAATGGGGGTGAAATATGCATGTGCCTTGCATGTGGAGAGAGAAAGTCCATAAATAGGATTTTCCCAAGATACCCTTGCACTCCTCATTTCTCCTACACTTTCATCTTAACCATTGATTTGAAAAATGAGTGGTTAAAATTCCTTCTCATCCTACTTAGGCAAAATAAACTTTTTGTTTGATCTTACCCCAATATATATATATATATATATTATTGCTAGGGGTGAGTCCAGTACTGCATTTCCCTCTCGTCGTATTTCCACACGAGCTTCTCTCCTATTTGTTTCTATCCTCTCTCCTCCTTCAACTAATTCCTCACCAAATGTGAGGAGTTCCTATACATTGGCTTCACTCATGGTTGATAGTGGTGTGGGTATTGGGTCAGGGTACTGGGGCATAGGTTCTTCATATGGGTACGGGTTGTCTAGTATCTCCTAGACATACTGATCGGCATTCCAATATGGGTTTAAAGGATTTAGGTTGGTATACTGGGCTATGGGGTTTGGTATTGGGTTTCCATGTGGATAGAGTTCCTGATAATCCCTGTGGTCATCCTCCCATGGATCATACATTAGAGGGTTAGGCGCTGGGATTCTAGGTATCTCGTTTAGGTCAAATGTGGGTATAGGAATCTGGTCTCCTTGATTAGGTTATATTTCCATTGGCTGGGTTGGGAAGAGTGGCAATGGCTGTGGTGCAATTATTTGGTCTAGGTTTGGATCTGTGGCAGTGGTGGCTAGTATATGTAAATTTGCCAATCTTCTATTAACTATGTCTTGGGTCTGGGTGTTCATTTCTCTATTGGCTGCTACTAGTGCCCTTTGTTGTTGCAATTTTCTCATTCGCTTCCTTCGCTCATGTGCACCCCGACTGAACCATCCCCACTTTTTCGAAGGGAATAGTTCTTCGGATTGCGCCTTAAAGATGAAGATTCTCTCTTCTGTATCAGCAGAATACCCCAAAGGGGTAGGCTGTGAGGAAATTCCTTCACTTTTGGGACAACTAGCTAGGTGACGATAGACTTCAGACGGACCTTGATCACTCATACTGTAAACTAACAAATTGTTAAATAACACAAAACAATAATATACAAATATACACATAGTCACATAGATTATTTCCTAACATGAATGATAAAATTTTGGTGTTAGTAGAACACTTTCGTCGCTTAAATCAGTGGCTGTAGTTCTTATACCACTTGCTCTGTCGCAATCCCCGACCCCTACCCCGGGAGCGGGCAACCGCGAGTGCAGATTCAGTGGTATCGATGTTTATTAGTTTGGCAGCGGAAATTACATCAGGACCGTAGTTAGGAAATAGTTTATCAGAGTGAAACACCAACTTTCATATTTAATAAGTACATGGGAAAAACTCAAGTTTCCATTACACATGTTTATAGGGATAAACCCTAATTTATTGAAATAAAACTTCTTTCTTGGTTAGGTAACTTTTATAGCCACTTTTCCAAGCCTTCCGTGCTCTCCAGCTGGCTTCTATTTGGCTTTCACATTTTGTTACTTGAAACACGTTTTAAAAAGTTTATCAGCAAGAAATACTGGCGAGTGAATCCCAGTTTAATCAAAACAAGTTTTATCATTTTATAGTATTGAGGGCATCCGCAATTACATTTGTTTACATCTATCAAACTACCACCCACCGTACTGTCAATCCTGACTTGTGGTCATGCTACTACTCACAGTGTAGTAACAAGTTAAGTATACAAAACCCCAACATACCGATAGTAATTGTAGAATTACAAATACTCAATCACTGTAAAATATAATTTAAAATAATTGAGGTTTTGTAAAAACAGTTTACAAAAAGGGGAATAACTCACATTGTTGTTTTAGATAATTCCTGGTGACTTCCTCGTTATAATCTATTAAATTTATACAATGCACTCGTGTTAGTAAGGTAACCCAATTTACATTAGCTATACCTTCCCCCGAGACAGAACTCCAACGACTGAGTCGGGCAGAGCCTTGACATGCGTTACGGAGCTCTAGATCAATCGGGCAGAGTAACTAATACGTAACCGGGGGTTATAATACTTACAACGAGGCAAAGCTTCGCTATTTAGGGGGTATTATTCCCGAGAATTATTTCTACTATTTAGAGAATTTGAGAGAGATTGCAAGAATTCAACAATTGAAAAACTGAGCCTGAGCCTTTCATTTATAGGCTGGTCGACAGGCGGCTCACGGCCCGCGACTGCCTCTTCAAACTTTCTCGCGACCCGCGAGAAGCCTAGGGTAGGCCCTAGCTTTGTTGACTCAATGACTAGCCTCGACATGCATCACGACATGTGGCGTCACCGGGTGCGGCCTGGTGGCACTGGGTCGCGGCCCGCGACTCCTTTGCTTAACCGGGTCGCGCCCCGCGAGGATCCACCAGATTTCGTTTTATTTGATTTTTATAAAAATAAAGGTATTTCGGGCCTTTTTTCGTATACGGGGTGTATTTTAGGACGTATAGGGGTGTTTTAAGGATTTTAGGAGAGTTGTTATATCCTCCCAACCTTGTTTTAGAACTCCTCCTCGAGGTCTACTGGAACAGGTGTGGATATTTCCCCTGCATCTCTGATTCGAACTCCCAAGTGTACTCTGGTCCTCTTTTGGAATCCCATTTCACTTTTAGTAGAACTAATCTCATGTGTTTGAGATTCTTAATCTTTCTGTCTTCGATCTGTATGGGTTTCTCTACAAACTTAAGTTTCTCATTTACCTCTATGTCTTTAAGAGGTACTACTAATGATTCAGCTGCTAAGCATTTCTTGAGATTACATACATGAAATACATCGTGTATTCCTGCCATTTCCTCTGGCAGTTGTAGTTGGTAAGCTACTGGTCCTATTCTTCTAATAATCTCAAAAGGTCCAACATACCTGGGGCTTAGCTTTCCTGTTTTGATGAATCTTACCACTCCTTTCCATGGAGAAACTTTTAATAACAGTTTATCTCCTACTTGAAATTCCAACGGTTTGCGCCGGTTATTAGCATAACTCTTTTGGATATCGCGTGCTGCTTTTAGTCTTTCCTTGACTTGAATAATCTTGTCTGTTGTTTCCTGTACTATCTCTGGCCCAGAAAGTTGCTTTTCTCCAATTTCTGCCCAACAGACTTGAGTTTGGCATTTTCGTCCATAAAGTGCTTCAAAGGGTGCAGCATTGATACTGGTATGATAGCTTTTATTGTAGGAAAATTCCATTAATGGTAAATGATCGTCCCAATTTCCTCAGAAATCAATTACACAAGCTCTAAGCATATCTTCGATCGTCTGAATTGTCCTTTCGCTTTGCCCGTCCGTTTGAGGATGATAAGCTGTGCTTAGATTTAACTTGGTTCCCATAGCTTTTTGGAAACTAGTCCAAAAATGAGAAGTAAAACGGCTATCTCTATAAAAAACAATTGATAAAGAAATTCCATGTAATGAAACTATTTCATTTACATACAACTTGGCTAATTGTTCCATATTGAAAGTTTACTTCATTGGTAACAAATGATCAGATTTGGTTAATCTGTCTACAATCACCCAGATTGTATCATTCCTTTTCGTGTCTAGGGTAATTTGGTTACAAAGTCCATTGTTATCAATTCCCATTTCCATATCGGCATTTCTAGATGCTGCAATAAACCTGAGGGTTTCTGATGTTCAGCTTTAACCTGTGAACAGGTTAGACACTTAGCAGCATAGGTAGCTATATCCTTTTTCATTCCTATCCGCCAGAAATTCTTTCTTAAGTCTTGATACATCTTCTCACTACCAGGATGTATCGTATGCTTAGACTTACGGGCTTCTTTTAAAATTCGGTGGCGTAGGTATCCTTGTTTGGGTATCCAGATTCTTTTCTTATGGAATCTCCAAATTCCATTTGTTCCTTGTTCTAATTCCTTAATCATTCCTTTTAATTTTTCAGTATCGTTCTTGATTACTGATTCCTGTACTTCTCTAATTTGCTCATTTAAATCTATTTGCAGATTTAATTTGAGAGAACGTACTCGTCTTGGCTTTTCATGATATTTTTGACTTAAAGCATCAGCTACTACATTAGCCTTTCCTGCATGATACTGGATATTACAATCATAATCACTAAGAATTTCCATCCATCGTCTCTGTCTCATATTTAACTCTTTATGCACGAAAACATATCTTAAACTCTTATGGTCGGTGAAAATAGTAAACTTGCTACCGTAAAAGTAGTGTCTCCAAATCTTAAGGGCAAAAATTATGGCTCCTAACTCTAGATTATGAGTTGTATAATTCTCTTCAAGATTCTTAAGTTGTCTAGAGGCATAGGCTATAACCTTTTGACGTTGCATCAACACACATCCATATCCTAACTTAGATGCATCACAGTAGACTACAAAATCTTCCGTTCCTTCTGGTAAAGCGAGTATGGGTGCGTGGGTTAATCTTAGTTTAAGAATCCTAAAGGCTTCTTCCTGTTTTGGTCCCTATTCAAACTTAACTGATTTGCAGGTCAGTTTTGTTAAAGGAATGGCTATTCTAGAAAAATCTCGGATAAACCGTCTATAATAACCTGCTAGTCCAAGAAAACTTCTCACCTCCGTTGGTGATTCAGGGACTTTCCATTTAGTAATCGCCTTGATTTTTGTGGGATCCACATGAATTCCTTCATGATTAACTAGGTGTCCAAGAAATTGCACTTCTTGTAACCAAAATTCGCATTTGGAGAATTTAGCATAAAGCTTTTCTTTTCTTAACACTGTAAGGAGTGCATGAAAATGCGCTGCATGTTCCTCTTTACTCTTAGAGTAAATTAGAATATCATATATAAAGACAATTATGAATTTATCCAGATATGGTTTACATATTCTGTTCATCATGTCCATAAATACGGCCGGGTCATTGGTTAAACCAAATGGCATGACTGTAAATTCATAATGACAATACCTTGTTCTGAAAGCAGTTTTTGGAATGTCCTCTTCCTGTACTTTCAGTTGATGATATCCTGAGCGTAAATTGATTTTAGAAAAGAATCGAGCTCCTTGCAATTGCTCAAACAGATCATCGATTCTCGGTAGTGGGTACCGATTTTTAATCATGACCTTATTTAGTTCTCGGTAATCAATGCACATACGCATTGATCCGTCCTTCTTCTTGACAAACAAAATTGTCGCACCCCATGGCGATGAACTTGGCTGTATGAAACCTTTCTCCAGTAGTTCGTCCAATTGTTTCTTCAATTCCTGCATCTCCGCTGGCGCTAAACGGTAAGGTGCCTTGGCAATTGGTGTTGTCCTAGGCAGTAAGTGAATTCTGAATTCAAACTCTCTATCTGGTGGTAATCCCGGTAATTCTTCTGGAAAAACATCTAAGAATTGAGATACTATGGGAATATCTTTCAATTCTTTTCCTTTAGTGTTAATGATTATGGAAATCATATAAACCAGGGATCCTTTCCTTGCATGACTTGCCGTTTTCATCACAGAGATAAATTTTGTGGATCTAGTTGGCTTATCTCCTTTAATTGGGATCTTTTCACTCTTCGATGAACTTACTTGTATTGACTTTTGATCACATAGAATACTAGCATGGTTGTCTACTAACCAATCCATTCCTAATACGATATCAAATTCAGCCAGTTTCATTGGGTAAAGGTTAGCAATAAAATTATGGTTTAAAATTTCTATTCTTCCTCCTTGCAAGATTTCAGTAATCTTAATGGATTCCCCATTTACCGTTTCTAACAAACATTCTTGTTGAAGTTTAGTTAATGGTTGATTGAGAAGTTTGTAGAACGAAGTATTAATAAAACTTTGGTTTGCACCAGAGTCAAATAATACTTTAGAAAAAACATCATTAACTAAAAATGTACCGGCATTCACATCCGGAATCATCTTGGCTTCTTTAGCAGTCAGAACAAATGCTCTAGCATTCTTAGTGGTTTTGCTGTTTTTCGCTGGAGCTAGTTTCAGACAGTTTGGTTTGATATGCCCCTTTTCTCCACAATTGAAGCAGATTCCATTACTGGGTTTCCTCCTACAGTCTTCTTCCTTGTGTCCTGATATTTTGCAGAAGTTACAGTAAATGGAACATTTCCCCGAATGCTTCTTCTTGCAGTACTTACAGTAAGGTGCAGAAGTAGAACCTATATTTCTCCCATGGTTGGAATTAACGTAGCGAAATTCCTGGGTAAGCTTTTAGGCTAGGTTCCTTCTTTGGTTTTCTTCTTGCGTACGTACTAATTCATCATTCAAGGTACTGGCTAGTTATACAGCTTCTTCTATGGTTTGTAGTCTAGCTGCCTTAACTACATGTCGGATTTCACTAATTAATCCCCAGATGTAACGGGAGATTAACACTGGTTCTGGTGAGGCTAGGGTTGACACTATTCTAGCATATTCGAAGAATACGGTAGTGTAACCCTTATAGTCTACTCCAGTCATTCTAAGGTTTAAGAACTTATTAGCAATTTGTTCCTTTTCATTGGGAGGACAGAATTTTCTTTCAACCATGTTCTTAAACTCAGTCCATTCCATATTATAAACTATGTCACTTCCCCTAGATTGGAGAATAGTATTCCACCATTCTAAGGCTGCATTCTTAAATAGATTAGAAGCAAACATAATCTTATCTTCTTCTGCACACTTGCTTATTTTTAAGACTGGCTAAGTCTTTTCTATCCAACGTAGAGCTGCAATGGCTCCTTCATTGCTAGAGAATTCTATTGGTTTGCAAGACCAAAATTCTTTGTAAGAACAACCATATGACATGGTTCTTCCTCTTTTAGGAATAGACAATTGAAGTAATGGTCCATTATTCACGCTGTGACTGGGTTCAGTAGGTGGTCGTTTACTTCCACTATTAGTTTTATTATTTTCTGCTTCTTTAACAGTCTTGATGATATATGGCATAGCGTCTATGATTCCTTGTGCTACAATATGTTGGATGACACTGTTATCTATTTGGTTCCCATTATTATCGTTATTCTGGTTTTCCTGATTTACTTCGTTGTCCATCTGAATTACAAACATTTATTAGGTATTAATATCACAGAATAAGATTTAATGTAAACAATCACGCAAACACATTGATCAAAATCGTCGAGCATTGCGACATTTACTATTTTTCATATATATATATATATTACAATCTACAACTGGAATTGAAACACACTACTAGTTACGCATCAGTAGGTATTAGGTTATCTATTTTAGTTGATTTGATTTTTTTTTTTCAACTACACACATTTATATATATATATAGGGGAAGGATCCACTAAAAAGTGGATTTTGCCTAAGTAGCCTAAGAAGGATTGTGATGATGACATGCGGCACTCCTAATAATTAGGAATTAAGGGCATTTTGGTCCTTATAAATAGGAGTGAAAATGACATGTGGCACCCCTTTTGTGTTTTAAAAATACAAAAAAAAATCTAGTACAAAAAAATCTAGCACAAAAAATCTAGTACAAAAAAATATAGCACACAAAAAATCTAGTACAAAAAATATAGCACAAAAAATGTAGTACAAAAAAATATAACACAAAAAAATTTAGTACAAAAAATATAGCAAAAAAAATTTAGCAAAAATATGTAGTAAAAAAAATTCAGCACAAAAAATTGAGAAAAAAAAATTTAAGACAAAAAAACCAGCACAAAAATTTTAGTACAAAAATATAGTACAAAAATCCAGCACAAAAAAATGTTATACAACATAGAAATACAACACATTTTAGTGGGTTTTTTTAGTCTTCATATTTTATATAGCAATATGGTACTCAAATTAAAGATAAAAAGACGCTAGATTTTATGGTGAAATTTTTCTGAAAAAATAATGTCGTATAAAAAAGTTATGAACGTTTGAAAAATGGGGGTGAAATATGCATGTGCCTTGCATGTGGAGAGAGAAAGTCCATAAATAGGATTTTCCCAAGATACCCTTGCACTCCTCATTTCTCCTACACTTTCATCTTAACCATTGATTTGAAAAATGAGTGGTTAAAATTCCTTCTCATCCTACTTAGGCAAAATAAACTTTTTGTTTGATCTTACCCCAATATATATATATATATATATATATATATATATATATATATATTATTGCTAGGGGTGAGTCCAGTACTGCATTTCCCTCTCGTCGTATTTCCACACGAGCTTCTCTCCTATTTGTTTCTATCCTCTCTCCTCCTTCAACTAATTCCTCACCAAATGTGAGGAGTTCCTATACATTGGCTTCACTCATGGTTGATAGTGGTGTGGGTATTGGGTCAGGGTACTGGGGCATAGGTTCTTCATATGGGTACGGGTTGTCTAGTATCTCCTAGACATACTGATCGGCATTCCAATATGGGTTTAAAGGATTTAGGTTGGTATACTGGGCTATGGGGTTTGGTATTGGGTTTCCATGTGGATAGAGTTCCTGATAATCCCTGTGGTCATCCTCCCATGGATCATACATTAGAGGGTTAGGCGCTGGGATTCTAGGTATCTCGTTTAGGTCAAATGTGGGTATAGGAATCTGGTCTCCTTGATTAGGTTATATTTCCATTGGCTGGGTTGGGAAGAGTGGCAATGGCTGTGGTGCAATTATTTGGTCTAGGTTTGGATCTGTGGCAGTGGTGGCTAGTATATGTAAATTTGCCAATCTTCTATTAACTATGTCTTGGGTCTGGGTGTTCATTTCTCTATTGGCTGCTACTAGTGCCCTTTGTTGTTGCAATTTTCTCATTCGCTTCCTTCGCTCATGTGCACCCCGACTGAACCATCCCCACTTTTTCGAAGGGAATAGTTCTTCGGATTGCGCCTTAAAGATGAAGATTCTCTCTTCTGTATCAGCAGAATACCCCAAAGGGGTAGGCTGTGAGGAAATTCCTTCACTTTTGGGACAACTAGCTAGGTGACGATAGACTTCAGACGGACCTTGATCACTCATACTGTAAACTAACAAATTGTTAAATAACACAAAACAATAATATACAAATATACACATAGTCACATAGATTATTTCCTAACATGAATGATAAAATTTTGGTGTTAGTAGAACACTTCCGTCGCTTAAATCAGTGGCTGTAGTTCTTATACCACTTGCTCTGTCGCAACCCCCGACCCCTACCCCGGGAGCGGGCGGCCGTGAGCGCAGATTCAGTGGTATCGATGTTTATTAGTTTGGCAGCGGAAATTACATCAGGACCGTAGTTAGGAAATAGTTTATCAGAGTGAAACACCAACTTTCATATTTAATAAGTACATGGGAAAAACCCAAGTTTCCATTACATATGTTTATAGGGATAAACCCTAATTTATTGAAATAAAACTTCTTTCTTGTTTAGGTAACTTTTATAACCAATTTTCCAAGCCTTCCGTGCTCTCCAGCTGGCTTCTATTTGGATTTCACATTTTGTTACCTGAAACGCATTTTAAAAAGTTTATCAGCAAGAAAAATTGGCGAGTGAATCCCAGTTTAATCAAAACAAGTTTTATTATTTTACAGTATTGAGGGCATCCGCAATTACATTTGTTTACATCTATCAAATTACCACTCACAGTGTAGTAACAAATTATGTATACAAAACCCCAACATACCGACAACAATTGTAGAATTGCAAATACTCAATCACTGTTAAATATAATTTAAAACAATTGAGGTTTTGTAAAAACAATTTACAAAAATTGGGAATAACTCACATTGCAGTTTTAGATAATTCCTGGTTACTTCGTAGTTATAATCTATTAAATTTATACATTGCACCCGTGTTAGTAAGACAACCCAATTTACATTAGCTATACCCTCCCCCCGAGACAGACCTCCAACGACTGAGTCGGGCAGAGCCTTGACATGCGTTTAGGAACTCTAGATCAATCGAGCAGAGTAACTAATACGTAACCGGGGGTTATAATACTTACAATTAGGCAGAGTGTCACACCCCGATTTGCAGTGGAAGAAAAAAGTGGGATGCAACAGACACCTCTGGTACATGCACATTGTTTATAAAGACACTACACTTTATTAATTACAAAATATTGATTACATACTACATGTATGTTACAACTACGTGTTCCCATGAACCACATAAGTCTTCTAAGTCGCATGCGTCTATCTCAATATTTGCCAATAAACACGTCTTGAACAACATAAACGGATCACATCAGTCTCAAGTTACCTGAAATGTATGTTAGTTTTTAAAAGGGTCAGCTAAACGCTGCTGGTGAGTTCCACTGGTTTGGTTGTTTCGTTTCAAAATGTATTAACATGTTTAATTGCACATATCATGGTTTATAGATGGAATTACACCAGTGTCACAAGTGAGACCTAGACTGTTTTAATCGTATCGTGTCACACAGACACATACTCGCACCACCTGCATCTCATAAAGTTCAATGCCCTTGGGTAGTTATGTCTAACAACATAACCTGGGTAGGACGCGTGCAGTTGCCTGGCTACCGGCCGCACCTATCCGACGGCAACTGGGTTTGTCAGACCAATAGTACTATCCACTGTCCACGGTTTACTTTAATCACTTGTATCGGGGCTAATATCGTGTGTTAGATAATTCACATCATATGGTTTGAGCAATTAACACAGTTTTTAACATGCAATTCACCCTAGAAAACAGGAAAACAGTTAAAAGTGGGGGAAGTGAAACTCACCGTGCAAATAGTAGTCTCGGCTAAAGATTGTTTAATCAACGAAATCAGCTTTAATAGCACACATGCAAGTAAGGACTCAAATCAGTATCTAAGTCTGTAATGGTTATAACTTGGATTTGGTCAGGAGTTTTCACCCCGGATTGAGTCTATAGGACACGGGTATGGTGATGGAGGTCAGGGTAGTATTAGTTTTCAGTTTGGCTTCCGGGCACCGGTTCGCGTGCCAGTCAATGTCAGTAGTTTAACGTGTTTAGATAATGGTACGGGAATACCAATAGTGCCCACACGTTGTTATTTAAGAATGCTTAATTTTTCATTAAGGGAGTTTGGGTGTTTGGGGAGTCCAGGTTGCCCAATTTTGAGTTTCCATTTCCACCGTCGGGAATTTTTCCGAACTGGTATTGGACACACCCCAAGTGTCCACTCCGCCCTTGAATCTCCCAGAATATTCCCCGTGTTCCAATTATAGTATTTGTCGGGTTAGGTCAGTTCACAGTTCCTGCAGGTTCGTTACACGGTAAACGGCCGAAATTGATTTAAAATAACCCATTTTTAATCCCACAAATTCCATTTTCTCTATAACTTGAATAACTCAGTAGAAATTTGTAGAATATGGAAAAAATTTCTGGGAATTTATTTTGGCATTTTACTTGTCTAAATAAATAATTTATAAAACCATATTTAACCAAATAATTAACATTAATTACATCATTGATCCAAAAATTACAAAAACATTCCTGAACATCCCTTATGTTTCCAGAAACATCTCCAAAAATTTTAAGATTTTTCCGATTTGGTTTCAGTGCGTTTCCGGCTACCAAAAATTCGCAAAAACGTGGATTTTTAACTCAAATCAAAACTCAACCAATGGACTCTGAATTTTCCCAGAACATTCCTCATATGTTCCTTAGTGTCTCTGTAAAATTTTATGATTTATTGAATCCGTTTGGTATTTTTTCCAGAATTCTTTTTCTAAAATAGTCAAAATTTCACCAAAAATCGTAGAAAATTCCAAAAATTCTAAAATTATACGTGGGCCTTCCAGACACTACCCTTCATCACCACAACAAATTTCAGCTCAGTCGAAGTATCATGGACCAAGTTATAGTCCGAACAATATTCTGCCTAGTCTAGATTCAACTATCGGGTCATATACCTAGTGATTCCTTCGATTCCGAGCGTTCCTTGTGAGTCAAGAAGTATTTTTGGGCTATATTTAGTACCTACACATCAAGTACAATCCAAATATGCTATAACTTAGATCAATCAAGCTTTATTTCATTGTTTTTCGGTTAATCGACTAGTTAAGCGATTTCTGTCGAATAGGTGTTGATTAGGGTATCAAACCCCAAAGATTTGTAACCATGGCTGCCATATAACGCCAGGGAATTCCCATGGTGTTCTTATTCAGCCCATAAACTTGTTTAAAACTCCAAAATTCATGGATAAAAAAGGGTTTTCATGACCTAAACCATGTTTAACCAAGAAGTCATGCTAAAAACCTTATGAATTCAAGTTGATACCTTTGATTTAGGTTGGTTTATGGAAGGATCAGCTGATGGTTCTTGAAGGAGACCAGAATTTTTGTGTTAAATAAAAGGAAAATGAAAGTAAAAACAATATAAAAAGGAAAAAACATTGAAATAAGGGGGGGTGCCCCTACCCCACCCACGCTTTGTCATGCTTCGTTTAGTGCGCTAAAAGATGATGTTTATCTTCCGTTGAGTGTTTAGGTTCGTTTACGGGTCCCAGACGCGTTCTTGATGTGCGTGACGGACTCCGTTTCGCGCGTAATTAGTGTCAAAAGACTCGGTTTTAAAAATCATGCATAACCGTCTTGAAATCCGAACCCAGTTACGTTTTAATTATAAAAGACTCGTATTAGAGTGGTTTAAGTGTTTTTAAGCTTGATCGATCGTTCCTTGCACCTTTGATTGCCTTATGTTATGCCTAAAACGAAGGCGTTTCCCTAACCGGGCAGCTGCTTCGATTTACATGCCCGATCTCTGACTGGCCTCAAACCTTATGTCACAGTATATGGCACAAAATTAAGATGTTCCTGGAACTCGGAATCTTTAATAGTGCTACGGATAACCTAATAATCAACGTCAAAGGTTTAGTGCGCTGTTAAACGGAAAGCTCCGGTTTAACACGTGTTTAAAGTCTAAGGACACCGACTTCACACCATGGGCCCTTATTAGTGTCATGTCACTTATAACGTGTTCTCGGATTCCTCTAAGACATAACAAATATCATTTAATCAAGCATATAAGTCACATATGTTTTTAGGGTTTTTCGCGCAATTAAAGTGTTAAGTGTGCTTTACAGTTTTGGACCGTTTAGGGTGTACCTGGTTTCGTCATGGGTGTCACAGTCTCCCCTGGTTTAAAAATTTTGTCCCCGAAATTCAATTCATCTAGTTAGGGAAGAGATGTGGGTATTTTCTACGGAACTCATACTTCCGTTCCCAGGTATACTCAGGTCCTTGCTTCGAGTTCCACCGGACTTTCACCGGCGAGATTTTGTTATAACGTAGTTGTTTGGTCTTCTCGTCTACTATTTCTACTGGTTCCTCCACAAAGTGGAGTTTGTCATCAATGTGCCTATCTTCTAACGGTATAATAGTTGCTTCATCCGTGAGACATTTCTTTAAGTTGGATACGTGGAAGACATCGTGAATTGTGCTCAGTTCATCTGGTAATTTCAGTCGGTATGCTACAGATCCAACCTTGGAAATAATTTCATACTGCCCAATGTATCTCGGAGCCAACTTTCCTGTCTTGCCAAACCTAATCATTCCTTCCCACGGTGACACTTATAACTGTACTTGTTCACCTACTTAAAACGACAACGGTTTCCTGCGAACATCGGCGTAACTTTTCTGCCGATCTCGGGCCGCTTTCAGTATACGTTGGATCTTATGCACCTGGTCTGTCGTCTCTTGAATTAGTTCAGACCCCGTGAGTTGAGTATCGCCCACTTCAGCCTAACAAAGTGGCGATCTGCACTTCCGGCCATATAGTGCTTCGTACGGTACTGCTTGTATGCTACTATGATAGTTGTTATTGTAAGAGAATTCAATGAAGGGAAGGTGCTTATCCCAACTTCCTCCAAAGTCGGGGGTGCAAGCACGAAGCAGATCCTCTAATGTCTGGATAGTTCGTTCTGATTGGCCGTCGGTTTGGGGATGGTAAGCCGTACTCAGGTCTATTCTAGACCCCAAAGATTCTAGTAACTGTTGCCAATAGTGTGAAGTGAAATGACTATCACGGTCTGAAATGATTGCAATTGGTAACCCGTGTCTAGTCACAATTTCATTCGTGTAGATCTCGGCCAATTTCACGGTGTTGTAGGTAGTACGAATCGGAATAAAGTGCGCCGATTTGGTTAGTCTATCTACTACTCCTAAATCGCATCATCACCTCGGGGTGTTTTTGGAAGGTGGGTCACGAAATCCATCGTGATTTGCTACCATTTCCATTGAGGTATTTCGGGTTGCTGTAACATTCCCGAGGGTTTCTGGTATTCCGCCTTAACCCGGGCACAAGTAAAGCATTTGCTCATGTACTCTGCTACATCCTTTTTCATACATGGCCACCAATAAAATCCTTAAGGTCGTGGTACAACTTGTTTGTACCGGGGTGAATAGAGTACTTAGATTTATGAGCCTCATCCATAACCAGTTGACGTAGGTCATGGAGAGTAGGAATCCATACCCTATTTTTGAAATACAACACTTCATCCGGTTTCCTCACAAAATTCCCTTCATTTCCGCGTAAGTTTTCGATATTTAGTTGGCCTTCCTCCAAAGCTTCAATTTGAGCATTACGAATATGCTCTTTAAGACTGGTTTGAACAATCATCCCAAGAGCTAGCACTCTGAGTGGTTTTACTCGGTCTTTTCTACTCAAGGCATCGGCTACTACGTTAGCCTTACCTGGATGGTATCTTATTTCACAGTCGTAATCGTTCAATAGCTCCACCCATCTGCGTTGTCTCATGTTTAGCTCTTTTTGATCGAATATATGCTGGAGGCTCTTGTGATCTGTATAAATTGTACATTTCGTGCCGTACAAGTAATGCCTCCAGATCTTAAGTGCAAAAATCACTGCGCCCAGCTCTAAATTATGCGTCGTGTGATTCTTTTCATGTACTTTTAGCTGTCTAGACGCGTAAGTAATGACCTTGTTTCTTTGCATTAGGACACATCCAAGCCCTTGCCGAGATGCGTCACAATATATGACGAAATCATCGTTGCCTTCGGGTAACGACAGGATTGGAGCTTCACATAACTTTTGTTTTAACAGCTGAAAAGCTGTTTTTTTTTGTTTTTCGCCCCATTTGTACTTTCGATCTTTTTGTGTCAAGGCAGTTAAGGATTGAGCAGTGCAGGAAAAGTATTCAATAAAGCGACGATAATATCCAGCCAATCCCAAGAATTGGCGTATCTCTTTCGGGGACTTAGGCGTTTGCCAATTCTTAATAGCTTCGATCTTACTAGGGTCAACATGAATCTCTTGTTGATCTACCACAAGTCCTAAAAATTGCACCGCTTGTAACCAAAAGTCACACTTTGAAAGCTTGGTGTACAACTTCTCTTTCCTCAATATCTCTAGTATGGCTCGTAGATGGTGCTCGTGTTCCTTTTTACTCTTGGAATAGATAAAATATCGTCAATAAAGACTATGACGAATTTATCTAGATATGGTCTACAAACTAGGTTCATGAGGTCCATAAATACCGCGGGTACATTTGTTAACCCAAAGGGCATAACCAGGAACTCATAGTGACCGTACCGAGTTCGAAAGGCTGTTTTAGGGATATCTTCCTCTTGAACTTTCACTTGATGATAACGGGATCTAAGATTGATTTTGGAAAAGTAACAGGCTCCTTGCAACTAATCAAATAAATCATCGATTCACGGAAGAGGATATCGATTCTTTATGGTAACCTTGTTCAGCTCCCGGTAGTCAATACACAACCGAAAGCTTCCATCCTTTTTCTTCACCAATAACACTGGTGCTCCCCAAGGTGAATAACTGGGATGGATAAAACCTCGGTCTAGTAGTTCTTGTAACTGAGATGATAGTTCTTGCATCTCTGAAGGTGCTAAACGGTAAGGTGCTTTTGCACTTGGAGCTGCTCCCGGTATTAAGTCGATACGAAACTCAACTTGCTGATTGGGTGGCAACCCGGGCAATTCATCGGGAAACACGTCTGGGTAATCACACACTACTGGGATATCCTTAATACGTTGTTCTTCTGGTGCAGTCGTCATTACACTTGCTAAGAACACATTACATCCTTGACATATACATTTCAACACTTTAAGGTGGGATATAAGGTTTAATATAACTTCTCTCCCTGTACCATAATAACTTCATCATTAGGAAAAGGGATCCTAACAATCTTTTGCTCACATATAATCTGCGCCTTGTACTTGGACAACCAGTCCATTCCCACTACTATGTCGAAACTTCCGAGCTCTACCGGTAATAGGTCAATAAGGAATTTGTGGTCGTTAAGAATTAAAGGGCAATCACGAATGATTTGGTGACTAGTTATAGGTTTACCGTTAGCAAGTTCTATAGAATAGGGACTTGTTAAGTCAATAGCTGGCATATTTAATAGGGGTAAGAAATTAATGGAAACGTAGCTCCTATCTGCGCCCGTATCAAACAATACTGAAGCATACTGATTGGAAATGAGAAAGGTAACTATCACTACATTTTGATCCTGCCGTGCGTTACCATACCTAAGTATAAAGGCACGACCTCAAGCTGCATTTGAGGTAGAAGCTTGGCCCTGCGTATCCCTTCCTGCTGGCTGTGGAGAAAATTTTGGGCAGCTTCTTCAGAAGTGCTCCGTACTGCCACATCCGTAGCAAGTACGGGGGTAGGTAATCTGTTGCGTTGGTGGTTAGGGTCGTTGCTGAAGAGGCTGAGGCCTTGGGGTTTGGAAATGGTTGGGTTCCAATAGTGTGTTACAGTTTCGGGTATAATGTCCACTTTTATGGCACCTCAAGCTGGTCCTTGCTCGACATGCACCATAATGGTGCAAAGTGCACTCGTTGCATTTTGGGGCTGTTCCTTTATAGCCACCAGAATTTCCCGTTGGTGTAGTCATGGCGTAGCTTTGACTAGTGGCTCTCCCCCTCTTCGGTATGGCTGCCCCCGCTCGACTACTTTCCGGGGCCTCTCGCTTATTTCTTGCCGAATCTCCCGGCATTGTCAAAATCTTGCGTCTAACCATGTCGTACGTAACCGTGCCTGACCTAGCTACCACTCCGTGCATGGTCAGGTGCTCCACCGAATTAATGATACTCCTTACTTCCGGAGCCAGTCCCCAGATATACCTCTCGATCCTCTTGGACTCCGGTCGAACCATATCTTGCAAGATGCGTGCCAGATCATTGAAACGATTTGTGTAACCTGCATGATCCGCTCCTTGCATCTGCAGGTTCCAAAACTCATGCTCGAGTTTTCTGAATTTCGTGGATTGGGCAGAACCTTTCTCTCATTAATATCTTAAGATCATCCCCAGTCATAGCATTAATCGCATCCTGCCCGCGAGATTGCACAATAGCATTCCACCAGTTCAAAGCGTGGTCGGTAAAAGTGCAAGCTGTATACTTTACCGCACAGTTACCCGGACAATTACTTATGTTAGGGACCGATTCCGACTTCTCAATCCATTTCACAAACGCGTTCGGTCCTTCAGTTCCATTAAACTCCATTGGTTTGCACTCCATAAAGTGTTTATACGTGCAAACTGGCCTAACCTTGTTTTGGTTATTGTTTTGACCTAACGGTCCCGGCTGTGGTTCGGTTGGGAGTTAGCGTTAATACCGGCGCTAACCTGTGTGAGGATTGTTGGAATAACCATTTGGAGTTGTTGTGCTATCAGTTGGGCAATTGCTACCTCTATCATTCGAGGTACACGTTTCGCGGCCATTCCATTATAAATAATAGATATGTATGTATCAATACCACACAATTCCATTACACATCATCTATATAATAACATCTATCAAATTTTACACACAGACTTAACCCATAAGGGCTAGTGCCTAAATGCGTTATCAAAACTGGTCACTAAAGTGATGTACGTGCATCATCCCACGACAGCACAAACTATGAAAATACGGAAGTACTACGACTGCATCACTACCTCGACATGGACATAACCCCAGGATTAACCCAAAGGTCGTTATATGTCGACCCAACTACCTTTCATTTAGAATTACCGCAAACATGTATAGATATCATGGTTACAACAACTGTGGCCTCATCTTTCGCATCAACCAGGGTCGAAGTCTCAACACTTCACCGCCCAAAACATCACCGAACGGATCGCAATATGAAGCCCGTCTGCCCTTAGTAACGGTACCTTGATAATGTAGCCGGGTGTTTATATATAGGAAGTACCGCAGCATATCCACCACACCCATATACATGATCAATGTTCCGTTCGCCAAAATATTCAGGCCTAATATTACCTTCCGTGAATAACCAACTGAAATCCGAAACACTCATTAATCGAAAAGAAGAAAAAAAAACACAATGTAACCGACGGTCACACGAAACGAGATTTCACAACGCAAAGCGTTCCAAGGAATCTGTATCATCACAAAATTTATACCCAAGGGAACCGAATGACAACGGGAAGGGTAACTTATTCACGCGCTCCATGCCATCTCCATAAACTGGAGATCGTCATATTCAGATATAACATATATCGAAACATGTGCTAAGGAATACCACGAAGCATTCTAGTATCACACGACGTGAAGGCTAAAGCCAATATTGTAAACAGAAGAGGAATCCAGCGGACAATCAAATAGATCGTGGATTCACGGACGAAAAAGTTTCGTACGATGTTTAAACTCTACGACTGTATACAATCGAATGTGAAGCAATGAGAAGTGGAGTAAGGATCCGTACACTTCCTCCCAGTCTATCAGAACGACCTGAGCGTTCTTTGGGTATCTATGTTCTTTTTGAAGTATCACTCTAGTATATAACCATCGTTATAGTAGCTATAAGAGTAGAGTTGGTGAGATCGTATCATAATAAAGTCTTGAGTTCTCACATCATAAAGTATAAGTAACAACAGTGTGAGTGATAGGAATCAAACTCTAGTGTATATTAAATTTATGATCAGTAGGAATGTGGAATGGACTTTAATACCAGTTTTCTGCCTATCACTAAGGCACATGCAGTAACGTATAATCCACCAATCCCAATTCATGTATCAATCCACACACAAACATCCACACACTATCACCTTGGTACACACATGTATCATTCCACATATTTAAGCGTGTCTATTACCACGACTTTCCCAACACCGCCTCGTATGAGCAAGTCTGTTATTACGTTCCGGACCATAATAACCCACTTGCCCCACAAGGCCATCCTGGTACTCGCCAATAGGATACTTTACAGTGTTCATTAACTACTTTTAGTAGTGGTTAATTTCCAGTGATGTCCACTAAGGTCCGAGCCTGGAGTTATAGTCTAGGTTTCCTTAAAGGCACCTAATTCTCTATAACCAATGGCTCTGATACCATCTTCTGTCACACCCCGATTTGCAGCGGAAGAAAAAACGTGGGATGCAACAGACACCTCTCGTACATGCACATTGTTTATAAAGACACTACACTTTATTAATTACAAAATGTTGATTACATACTACATGTATGTTTCAACTGCGTGTTCCCATGAACCACATACGTCTTCTAAGTCGCATGCGTCTATCTCAATATTTACCAATAAACACGTCTTGAACAACATACACGGATCACATCAGTCTCAAGTTACCTGAAATGCATGTTAGTTTTAAAAAGGGTCAGCTAAACGCTGCTGGTGAGTTCCACTGGTTTGGTTGTTTCGTTTCAAAATGTATCAACATGTTTAATTGCGCATATCATGGTTTATAGATGGAATTGCACGAGTGTCACAAGTGAGACCTAGACTGTTTTAATCGTATCGTGTCACACAGGCACATACTCGCACCACCTTCATCTCATAAAGTTCAATGCCCTCGGGTAGTTATGTCTAACAACATAAACTGGGTAGGACGCGTTCAGTTGCCTGGCTGCCGGCCGCACCTGTCCGGCGGCAACTGGGTTTGTCAGACCAATAGTACTATCCACTGTCCACGGTTTACTTTAATCACTTGTATCGGGGCTAATATCGTGTGTTAGATAATTCACATCATAATGTTTTAGCAATTAACACAGTTTATAACATGCAATTCACCCCAGAAAACAGAAAAACAGGTAAAAGTGGGGGAAGTGAAACTCACAGTGCAAATAGTAGTCTCGGCTAAAGATTGTTTAATCAACGAAATCAGCTTTAATAGCACACATGCAAGTAAGGACTCAAATCAGTATCTAAGTCTGTAATGGTTATAACTTGGATTTGGTCAGGAGTTTTCTCCCCGGATTGAGTCTATAGGACACGGGTATGGTGATGGAGGTCAGGGTAGTATTAGTTTTCAGTTTGGCTTCCGGGCACCGGTTTGCGTGCCAGTCAATTTCAGTAGTTTAACGTGTTCGGATAATGGTACGGGAATAACAATAGTGCCCACACGTTGTTATTTAAGAATGGTTAATTTTTTAATTAAGGGAGTTTGGGTGTTTGGGGATTCCAGGTTGCCCAATTTTGAGTTTTCGTTTCCACTGTCGGGAATTTTCCCGAACTGGTATTGGACACACCCCAAGTGTCCACTCCGCCCTTGAATCTCCCAGAATATTCCCCATGTTCCAATTATAGTATTTGTCGGGTTGGGTCAGTTCCCAGTTCTGGCAGGTTCGTTACACGGTAAACTGCCGAAATTGATTTAAAATAACCCATTTTTAATCCCACAAATTCCCATTTTATCTATAATTTGAATATAATTCTGAAAATTTTTAACTCTGTAGAAATCTGTAGAATATGGTAAAAATTTATGGGAATTTATTTTGGCATTTTACTTGTCTAAATAAATTATTTATAAAACCATATTTAACCAAATAAATAACATTAATTACCATCATTGATCTAAAAATTCCAAACAATATCCTGAACATCCCTTACGTTTCCAGAAATATCTACAAAAATTTTAAGATTTTTCTGATTTGTTTCGGTGCGTTTCCGGCTACCAAAAATTCGCATAAACGCGGATTTTTAACTCAAATCAAAACTCAACCAATGGACTCTGAATTTTCCCAGAACATTCCCCATATGTTCCTTAGTGTCTCTGTAAAATTTGATGATTTATTGAATCCGTTTGGTATTTTTTACAGAATTCTTTTTTTTAAAAAGTCAAAATTTCACCAAAAATTGTAGAAAATTCTAAAAATTCTAACATTTTATGTGGACCTTCCTGACACTACCCTTCATTACCACACCAAATTTCAGCTCAATACAAGTATCACGGACCAACTTATAGTCCGAATAATATTCTGCCTAGTCTAGATTCAAGTTTCGGGTCATATACCTAGCGATTCCCTCGATTCCGAGCGTTCCTTGTGAGTCCAGAATTATGTGTGGGCTAAATTTAGTATCTACACATCAAGTACAATCCAAATATGCTAGAACATAGATCAATCAAGCTTTATTTCATTGTTTTTCGGTTAATCGACTAGTTAAGCGATTTCTGTCGAATAGGTGTTGATTAGGGTATCAAACCCCAAAGATTTGTAACCATGGCTGCCATATAACACCAGGTAATTCCCAGGGTGTGCTTATTCAGCCCATAAACTTGTTTAAAACTCCAAAATTCATGGATAAAAAAGGGGTTGCATGACCTAAACCATGTTTAACCAAGAAATCATGCTTAAAACCTTATGAATTCAAGTTGATACCTTTGATTTAGGTTGGTTTATGGAAGGATCAGCTGATGGTTCTTGAAGGAGACCCGAATTTTTATGTTAAATAAAAGGAAAATGAAAGTAAAAACAATATAAAAAGGAAAAAAAAAACATTAAAATAAGGGGGGGTGCCCCTACCCCACCCACGCTTTGTCATGCTTCGTTTAGTGCGCTAAAAGATGATGTTTATCTTCCGTTGAGTGTTTAGGTTCGTTTACGGGTCCCAGACGCGTTCTTGATTTGCGTGACGGACTCCGTTTCGCGCGTAATTAGTGTCAAAAGACTCGGTATTAAAAATCATGCATAACCGTCTTGAAATCCGAACCCAGTTACATTTTAATCATAAAACACTCTTATTAGAGTGGTTTAAGTGTTTTAAAGCTTGATCGATCGTTCCTTTCACGTTTGATTGCCTTATGTTATGCCTGAAACGAAGGCGTTTCCCTAACCGGACAGCTGCTTCGACTGGCCTCAAACCTTATGTCACAGTCTATGGCACAAAATTAAGATGTTCCTGGAACTCGGAATCTTATATAATTCTACGGATAACCTAATAATCAATGTCAAAGGTTTAGTGCGCTGTTAAACAGAAAGCTCCGGTTTAACACGTGTTTAAAGTCTAAGGACACCGACTTCACACCATGGGCCCTTATTAGTGTCATGTCACTTATAACGTGTTCTCGGATTCCTCCGAGACATAACAGATATCATTTAATCAAGCATATAAGTCACACATGTTTTTAGGGTTTTTGCGTAATTAAAGTGTTAAGTGTGCTTTACCGTTTTGGACCGTTTAGGGTGTACCTGGTTTCGTCATGGGTGTCACACGGAGCTTCGTTATTTAGGGGGTATTATTCTCGATAATTATTTCTACTATTTAGAGAATTTGAGAGAGATTGCGAGAATTGAAAGATTGAAAAACTGAGCCTGAGCCTTTCATTTATAGGCTGGTCGACGGGTGGCACGCGGCCCGCAAGTGCCTCTTCAAACATTCTCGCGGCCCGCGACTCCTTTGCTTAACCGGGTAGGCCCTAGCTTTGCTGATTCAATGACTAGCCTCGACACGCATCACGACACGTGGCGACACCGGGTGTGGTCTGGTGGAACTGGGCCGCGGCCCGGGACTCCTTTGCTTAACCGGGTCGCGCCCCGTGAGGACCCACCAGATTTTGTTTTATTTGATTTTTATAAAAATAAATTTATTTCGGGCCTGTTTTTGTATACGAGGTGTATTTTAGGACGTATAGGGGTGTTTTAAGGATTTTAGGAGAGTTGTTATAATTGTAGTGGTTGCCCCACTTGAAAGACATTCTAATGTCTCTTAAGACACTGGAGGTTTAGCCTCCTCTGCTTGTGGGCTAATAGTGATTCCTGAACTTGCCCTAGTCAGCTGTAGGGGTAAACCCTCAGAAATGTGTTGTTGAGAGGAAATAGGTTGATGCAGGTCAGGATTATCAAGTGTATCAAGCAATTTTTGTAATGGTGATGGAAATATTAAAGTGGGTGGAGGTGTAGAAAGAGAAGCAGCCCAGGGAAAGGGCTTGAGTAGAGATAATCAAGTGATATATATCCCCCTTGATGTGGGTCCCCTATGCTCACAACCTTCTCTTTTTGTAAGGAAGAATGAGGAGTTTGTATAGGCAGAGGTGTTTCCACCTGTTATGAGGAAGTAGCAACAGATGCTTGTTGCTTTTGTGTTACAGCAGGTTTCTCTAGCACCTCAACTTCCAGAGGAACCTTTTTTGGGTTTTTCTTTTTGGTTTTTAGCTTGAGGATAGATGTAGGCTTTCTAGAAATGGCTGGTGTGTGTTCCACAGTACTGGGTTGGGTATTGTGGTCACCAGGAGCAATGGGCACTGCAACAGATGTTGTAACATCTGTTGTTGGGTTTTCTAAAACATTTCCTCATTTACATTTTCTTGACCTTTGGTTGTAACGCTCTGCTCTTTCGTACTTTCCATAATTAGAAAGTCTTGTTCGTATTTCTATTTTTGAAAAGTCTTGTGTTCTGTAATCGTCCATTCATTGTAATCGACGTAAATCCAAGACTTGAATCATAAATAAAACTCGTATTTCTTTAAATTCATGTTATACATACTTCATACATGCTCATACGATTAATTTCGTGAAACATTTGTTACATATTCGTAATTCTTTAAAACTATGTGTTAATCTTGCAAATACGTAAAACTTACGATTAATACGCCTTTTGAATGCATACGATACATGATTACGACATTCATACACCTAATCATACACCATTATGTTTGCTTTATGTTAATTATACTTGATGGACCCTTAAACTATGTTTATATGTCATAAAAGAACCTAAAACTCAACTAAACCTAACTTAGTTAAACATCAGGGGGCTAAATTGCCAACTTTGGAACTTATTTCTAGAATATTTAGCCGTCGCGTCGTGCCACAGGTACCCCCCCCCCTGATCGTCGCTGCCGGCGACGCCTTTAATCCGTCAAAATGGGTTACCAGCTCTTGGATTGGTCAAGTTTGTGTTTGTTTATGGTGTTTTCTTCATTTATTAGCAACCTAACTAACCCTAATCACCTCCTATAAAACCCAACTCACTTCCACACTTCTACCACTTTACAAACACTTCATCCTCACTCTCTAAACACCTCAAATCAGATGCAAAACAGTAGCGAAAGTCAGATTCAAGGCGGAATCATTCAAGTGCAAAAGTGAGCATATCTCACTCATTTCTCAACCTTTTTCCTTGATTCTTTTTCCTACTTGCTTGGAACAACCTTAGGTATGTTTCCAACAGGTTTTCCATGGAAAACCAAGGCTGGAACATCACCAAATAAGGCTCTAAACTTTCTGTTTTGCTTAAACATTTACTAAACTCACTTAACTTGAGGATTCTCATACACATTCCTATGTCTTTATGCTCATAATCACTTCTATGGTTAGTTGGGCATAAAAACAAGGTTGTGACACTTAAAATCAGAGGTTAAAACCTCATAAACTTTCTGATTTGGATAGGGTTTTACCCACAAGTGATGAACAAGCTTCAAGCTTGCTGTTTGTGTGATTATAAGACTAGCTTGGGCTATCCTACTTGAAAAATCCACACATTACTTGATGATTTGTTAGATTAGTTGTAGTTAACTTATTCTTATTTGTATGTTCATGACCCTTCTTGAGTGTTTATGACAACAAGTTAGTGGTGAACAATGGAGGTACCTAAATGGGAGCTTTGTTCTTCCTACCTCATGCATGGTTTCTATGATACTAAGAGGTTCCTAAATGGGGGATTCATCCCTATACCTCATTCTTGACCAATATAACATATTAATATTTATATAACTTATATAATATATTCAACAAACCGAAATCTTGATGATGAACAAATGGACATTGTCAAGTTATTAAGTATATCATCTAAGCATCATATGTGATAGATGATTATTTTCATATGTCTATGTTTATGATATTAGATTCCGAAGCTCTAATCTTCTGTTAACATCCAATACTCAGATACCTATGTTTCTTCGTGTAGAAGGACAAGGTGCTCCACTTTAAACAACCAACTTTCTCGCAGATTCAAATAAGAACACTTGCAAAACCGTGAGTATACTCGAATCCCCTCTTTACGTTTACCACCTTTTGGGGTGTAACATGTTTACTTACAAAACTTACACATGAACTTTATACATAAATGCACGAACATTCCTATAACATGCTTGTATACGTGATTGCTTGATACATTGAACTTGGGTTTATTTCATCTTGTGTTAAACTTATCATTAGCTTCGATCAAGCCTATCCTTGACATATATAGCGCAATAGGATTAACGCACCGCCTGTAGACTTGAGGTTATGTCATGAGCTTATTGCGTTTCATCATTGGTTTGATATGTTAGACACATGCCGATTTTAATGTTTATCTTGTATTATTTGCTTGCCATGAGGAATCGTTTAAACTTATCTTTTATGCTATGTATGTATCAAAGTTGTATACTCGCCTTTGCTTTTGCATTGAACTTTATTTTAAACATGTTACAAGTTGAGGATGAAGATTGCTATGAAATGAGGTAGTGATGACGCCTAGATACATATTTAGATATGTTAGGTTTAAAATGTTGTATCAAATTTTGTTATTGTTATGTTATGAACATGTTATTATTTGAATTTCCTTGTAGTGTTTGACAATTGATTTATGAAATGAAAAACGGTTGATTTAAATATTGTCACAAATAGTGTTATGAAGTCTCTTGCAATCTCTTTTTCGTCTCATCCTGATGTTTCCGCCATCGGTTGGGGTGTGACAGATTGGTATCAGAGCCATAACTATAGGGAATTAGGTAGAATTTCCATGTTCGGCCTAGTCTATAGTAGGAACCATGTTTTGACCATTCTTGTTTCATGCTTAAAAGTTATGCTCCCTTCTTTGCTTCTTTCTCTTCTTTTTGGTCTAAATACTTACATTATGTCTTTCCTAAGACATTTTACAAAATACACTTGAAGACTTGAAGACACTCTTTATACAAAAGAGACGAGTTTACCAAAATAGGCATGAAACCCACAATTTGGTGAACGACTCTCATCCCGCTTATACTTTATTTTTGCACGAAATTACGCCATTAAGCTAGGAGTGAAATCCACATCTTAATGGTACATTTCCAACTCAAACTCTAGTGGACCCTCATCAAAGTGTCGAAATTATATTTTGACCTGACGAGTACCAACCACATTAGGGCACGAAATCGTCAAGTTAGGGGTGAAACCCGCATCTTGTCGATTAAGTCTCGTTCCTCGATTTTCAATCTCGCCAAAGTTCCGATTGTTTCGATCGATTAGAGACGTGTAGTAACTGGAAGGGTAAGATACCATTAATTGCTTCTCGATGAGAGTATCTTACCTATAGGCCAAAGCACGTTTCTCTAATTTGAAAATACGCTCGATTCACTTTGGAATAGTCGACATTTCTAAACCCGAAACATTCCCATGTTTTATGAGCCTATCTTTTATGTGATTCTATTTATATGTGATTTTAATCTTGTTATCATGTTCATTTCAAAAACCGATACACAATTCGCACGTCTATCGCAATCAAGAACAACAATAATTCTCGTGAACAAACTAAATTTATACTCCTTTTATGCATTCTTACGTGATTATTCTTGTGAATACATGTTGAGAACTTATGATTTATGTGAATTATACATGATACATGAACACATACATGCTTATACATGCAAAAATCTTGTTTTAAAATCTATAATCAAGTCTCATCCTTTTCTTTTCTTTCAAACTTCTAGATGACTTCTTCAAGCTCGACCGAAAAGCCCAAGTCCAAGAAGGGTTCCCACTCAGGTTCCATCTCCAAAAAGGAACTCGTAGGCCTCATTGCTGAACAAAAGGCCGATCAAATGGCTCGAGTTATACCCGACATCGTCAGCCGCATCCAAACCAACCGCGATTCGCCTCATGGTTCAGTGGACTCCAAGGTGGAGAATCCAAAGACACCATTCCTTTTCAAGTAATTCATGGCTTGTAAACCCTTAGAGTTTACAGGAAAGGATGGTGCCACCGCTCTACTCACTTGGTACGACGGCCATGGAGATCACCCAAAACGCTACAAGGGTGTTCCGATCAAGAGCTCTTGATTGGTGGACCTTTAACCGAAGCACAAGAGGTGAGGATGCCACCCACGCGTTACCACGGGCCGAGCTAAAAAGAATCATGAGGGAAGATTTCTGTCCGCCTCACAAGCTGAGGAAACTGGAAAGCGAGTTTTGGCACCTGAAGCAAGTTGAAGATGACATTGATGGTTTAACCCTCTGTTTCAAACAACTTAGCATTCTTTGTCCCAGCCAGGTTGATACCCCTGAGAAAATCATTAACAAGTACATCCATTTTTACCCGATTCCTTCATGAACCTTGTAGAGGCTGCTTGCCCAGCTACTATTGAGGAAACCTTTCGTTTGGCCGGCCGTCTAAATAGCAACCATGTCATGCACAGAAATGCCACAAAAGCCGCACTTAAAAACGAGCACCAAGCCACCATTGAAACCCACTGTTGAACCCTCCGCATCTGCCAAGAAAATCCAAGGTAAGAAGCGGAAGGCTTCAAGCCAAAATTGTGCGGTTATCACTCCACCAAACCCTCAACCCTTACAAGCCATGCCTGCTGTATCAAACGTTGAACCTTCACGCAAAGGTTACACTAGGACTCAACCCAAGTGTAGCCAATACCAATACCATCACCCTCCCAACATTCCGTGCCGCAAGTGCGCCAATTGTAACCGCTATGGGCACTTTTCTCAAAACTGCCAAAAACCACCTATGGCAAATCAAAACCAGGCTGTGGTAGCTCAGAACCCTGCCCTTAATCAAGCTCAAGCTCAAGTCGCTCCTGTGCGAGTGTGTTTTAAATGTGGTGATCTTAACCATTTGGCTAATGTCTGTCCTCAGCAAAACTAGCCTCAGCAACCACAGCAACAGCAGTAGCAGCAACAGGTGCAACAACCTGCTCAAGGCAGAGCCATTCTTCTTACCACCTCACAGGCGCAAAACGCAATTTACATCATTACTGGTACATTCCTTGTGAACAACCTTTATGCTTCTTGTTTATTTGATACTGGCGTCGATAAAAGTTTTGTGTCGTTAGAATTCGAACCTTTGATTAAGTGTAAACGCTCTAAGTTACCAAGATTTTTCGTTGTCGAAGTCGCTGATGGTAAATCCGTCGCCGTTGATTCCGTTCTCTCTAAGTGTTCTTTGATTCTAAATGATCATAAGTTTTGCATTGACCTCATACCTATGCAAATGGGTAGCTTCAATGTCATAGTAGGTGTGGACTAGCTTAGGCGAGTTCACGCTGAAGTGGTCTGTTTTGAGAAATTCATTCGTCTTTACCCATTGGCGATTCCTTGCATGTCTATGGAGAGAAACATTCTCAAGGTCTCAAGCTCATGTCGTGCAATCAAGCGACAAATGCTTACGCAAGGGTACCTTCGCCTTTCTCGCCCACATTGTGGAAAAGAAGGACAAAGGCCAAGCATAAGTGATGTTCCCATCGTACGTGTTTTCCCCGATGTGTTTCCAGACGATCTTCCTAGTCCGCCTCCTGCTCGTTCTGTCGACTTTCGCATCGATTTAGTGCCTGGTGCAATGCCTGTCGCTAAGCCCCCTATCGTTTAGCACCCTCTGAGATGCAAGAGCTCTCGAGCCAACTTCAAGAGCTTCTTGATAAAGGCTTTATACGCCCTAGTACATCTCCATGGGGCACCCCCATTTTATTCATCAAAAAAGAAGGATGCGTCGTTCTGCATGTGTATTGACTATCGTGAGCTCAATAAGCTTACTATCAAGAACCGATACCCTCTTCCTCATATTGACGATCTCTTCGATCAATTGCAAGGCGCGACCCGCTTTTCAAAGATCAATCTTCGTTTAGGGTATCATCAACTTTGAGTCCTCGAAGAAGATATACCTAAAACCGTTTTTCGTACGCGATATGGTCACTACGAGTTCGTGGTCATGCCCTTTGGTTTGACCAACGCACCTGCCGTTTTCATGGATTTGATGAACCGCGTTTGCAAAGCGTACATAGACCATTTCGTAATCGTCTTCATTGACGATATTCTTATCTATTCCAAGACACAAGGATAGCATGAGCGACACTTTTGTCATATCCTTCAACTCCTTCGTACTGAACGTCTATACGCCAAATTCTCCAAGTGTGAATTTTGGTTAAAAGAGGTTCAATTCCTTGGTCATACTGTCAATGAACTTAGTATTCATGTTGACCCCGCTAAAATCAAAGTTACGAAGAATTGGATTGCACCAAAGTTTCCGTCTAAAGTTCATTCATTTCTTGGTCTTGCTGGTTATTATCGACGTTTTATCTCCAACTTCTCGAAGATCGCTATTCTGTAGGTCCCCTGGTTCGTACGGATCGTCACAGAATTGTATATCTAATCTATAGTGCGGAAGCCCCTAGACCAGATTAGCACAGAAACGAGTAGAAAAATAGAATTCATAATCAAACGGTCTTCTATTGATTATCCAAACAAGTAGGTTTACAATCAACTCAAGACCTCACAACCTCACAGCCTATCTCTGTGATTTTGTTCAAACCCTAATTTCGAAATTCTCTTCTCTCTCTAGACTTTCTCTCTCTAAAAAATCTAACCACTTGTCTAACCTAAACCCTAATGCCTAATGCTGTATATATACTACAGCCATGTTTGCATACTGGGCTTTGGTCTGGGCTAGGCCATTCTCCAAGCCCATTACAATAATTAACTTACTAACCAATATGCTAAGCCCATTACAAAATATCCAAAGACTAAATAAACAAACTATTAAGCTATTGTCACAGAATATGCACCAACAGACTCTCCCTTTACAATAGCTTCATAGTGTAACTTTGTCTTCAAACATCTTGTATTCTTTTGGTCTTTGGATAGCGTCAGCTACACAGTTACTAACATCAACAGACTCCCCCTTAGCTGATGCTTCCAATCTCCAAAACTTTCATTCGTTGTAGATCAGTTAGCTAGCAATCTTTGATTAAGCAAGTATCTCCAAATTCTTCATATCTCTTTGCAATGTAGTAGAAGGATCCTACCATGCATCTTCACACGTTCTTTACTTCACTCCCAATCTGCACTTTACTTGTATTCTGCACTTCATTTTGATAACTGCATCAATCTGTTTAGCAACACAAACAAGTTTCTCGAAAAACCATTAGTCTTTTTCACATTTAAAGATAAACCAGTATTTTATCTCATCATGCAAAGACAACAACTTGTCAGTTCAACATGGAAGTCTTTTAAAAAGAAAATATTTTTGTTTTTTTATAAATAAAGCAACTAAACAAAACTAAAATAAATATTTACAATACATCTTTTTGCGAGAATCATGTGCAAGAAGATCATATCAGCAAAATCAAACTTTTTTCACACTATTAGATAATTCTTTATATATTTTTTCGTGAAAAGCAGTCCAAGACGATTACCAGTATGTTCATCCACTTAAACAAAATGCATGAACATTTCAAGTGCCATTACCATATGATATGTTAAGGTAATATTATTACTGATATACTAGTGTGTCCCACTTCAGGATGTACCACCGCAATCAAGGTATGCACAAAGATTCATCGTAGTAGGTGAGTATACTGAATTCATCCGTTTTGTGTTTCAACGTTTAGATAATTGGTGATCAGGTCAGTACTTCCGTACAGCAAAGAGACCAAAATATCTAATGAGGGCTAAGACAAATACCATTTTTGGTACGAATTATGCATTTTGCACATTTTGAATAACTCTCTATGAGAGCTTCTTCATTTATGGGTTTTGGCATTTTTAGCTCTTTTAAGATATCCTGGTTGTGCCTAGGTCAGCATGTATCTGGATGCAGCAGAAGGACAACCCTGATATCCCCGGATGAAATAACAGTACAAAGACCCAAAACCTCATATTTAGGCAATCTATCAATGCAAGATTTAAGGTCATTAAATCATACACCACTAATGTGTTCCCCACTCATACACAGTTCATTTAAGTTTATATCACATTGGTAAGTTGATTATTTCATGTTTTTTGCCTACAGGTACATCATATGATGAAGCTGCTATCACACTTGCTGATGTACTATCATCTCTTCTTTTTCACACAATGAAATCTCGTTTTTCAATTTTTAATTTTTTCAATGTTTTTCGATTTTTAAAATTTTATAACTTAACTTACTCCCCCTAAACTCACGCACTATCTAAACTCTTTTTGGCTTAGGAAAATTTATCCCCCTAAATTTTTGTTTTTATGGAGTAAGTTTTAAAAACACAAACACACTCCCACTTTAACCTGGCAATAAGTTTTTCAATGTTAAAGTTTAGAAAAATCATAACAATCACTAAAGTAAATAGTTCGTTACCAAATTTAACCTACTATTCACCTCAGATACTTTACAGGAACAACAACAGTCCTTCTTGGTCATCCTGCACACACTCAACAACTTAGATAGACTTAACAACCCAAACCTGACCGGTTTTGGGTTGATCATGTATATCCATATTGTCACACCCCAACCGATGGCGGAAACATCGGGATGAGACGAAGTGTGTATAGATTGCTAGAGACTTCATAACACTCTGTGAGAATATTTAAATAAATTCAAATTTCATTGCAAGTGCCAAATTGTCATACAATAATCAAAACGAAATACAACATTATTTCAACAAATAACATAACATTAAAAGATAAACGCTTTGTAGGTGTGTATCTAGTCCACCCTATACTTGTTTCACTTTCAACATACTTCAACAATTTAACCTGCAACATGTATTAAAATAGAGTTTCAATGCAAAGGAAAAGGCGAGTATACAAGTTTGTTTACATAGCATAATAGAATAAAAACTCAAATCCAACATGATTCATAATATGTGATTACTAGTATGCAATTTTTGGCGTACAATATGATCAAACCCTAGAATACAATGCATAAAATAGCCTAATCCCAATAGTTTAGCGGGGTGGTAATGTTTAACTTAACAATACCCAAAAGTATAGCGGGCGGGGCGTTAATCCTATATCGCTATAATTGTTAAGGTGGGCGAGCAAAGTTAATGAGCATATAACGTTCCAAATCGTTCACATAGCATACGAGAATAACAAGTAAGTCACATTAGTTTCATGCTTGATCAAGGATTGAGTATGTTAAGTTTAAAAGTTGTTTGCATAATTATACATGTTGCATCCCAAAGTGTAAAAAGGGGAAAAAGGGATCGAGTATACTCACGGTGGTTGCAAGCTTCCCTACTTGAAATCCCACGAGTGAGTTGGAGGATGGATTAGTTTGGAGCACCTAGTCCTTCTACACGAGGAAACATAGGTGTGTGAGTTTGGCGTTTAACGGAAGATTATAAATTTGGAGTTTAACATAACATAAAGTATGATATTAAAAATAATCATCTTTAACTTATAACACTTATATGACACTATGTAACCACTAGGGTTATATTGAATTTCATGGGTAGTACACCCATTAGAATCATATCAAGGTTTTAAAGTCTTAGATGATATTCTACTACTTTAACATATAAACACAAGTTCAACATTAAAGGTTCGAATGAGTATATATATATATATATATATATATATATATATATATATATATCTAGGTTACATATTATTTAGTCCAATAATTCATGTAGGAGGTAGAAGATTAGGATCTTCATTTAGGCACCTCGAGTTATCATGGAAGTCATGTATGGGGTAGGAAGAACAAGCTTCCGTTTAGGAACCCCTTGAACGTTCACCACTTCACTTGATGTAAAAACAACCAAGGAGGGTCAAGAACTATGATTAATACAAGTATGTAAAGGAACTAAGCTAAGAGAAATCATCAAATCATGTGAGGATTTTATGTTGGAACAACCCAAGTTGTTCCACAATCACTCTGCATACCTAAGCTTGAACATGACTTGTGGGTGAAATACCCTAAACAAAAAAGAAAATATTTGAGGTTTTAACCTCTGATTTGTATGCCCCAATCATGTTTCTAACATCTAATCAACCATAAGAAGGGTTGTAGGCATTAGTACATACACTTGAGGTGAGTTTTGATAAGTTTAAACAAGTTTTGAAAGAGTATAAACAAAACAGAAAGTTTATGGACATATTTAGGGAAATTCCAAGTCTGATTTCTCCAAGGAGAAACCAAGGAATCAAACCCCAATATTATCCAAAGAAGTAGGAAGAAGAACCAAGTGATTTGGTTGAGAAATGAGCAAGTTATAATCACTTTAGTGCAAGAGTATGAATCGGTCCAAGAACTGAATTTGCAAGAGATTTGAGAGTATTTTGTGAGTTGTAGAGAGTTGTGAAAGTGTATAAATGCTTGGAGAAGGGTTGTATTTATTGGGGAAGAGGTTAGGGATGATTGGAGGTGATTAGAGGTGGGTTACAGCTAATTGGGTGAGGTTGGATGTTGGGATTTCATGCAAAATCACGAGCTGGTGTGTTTTCTGCCCGCCCAGATAGCCTTACGGACCGTAAGGGTTGTGGCTTACGGTCCGTAAGCCAAGGTCAGAAACACAAAAATTTTTATTTTATGTTTAATGAATTGCAACTTATTCCTATGTCACCTAATACGGATTTTATGCTTAAATTAGTGTTCCTAGGCATATGTAACATGTTCTAAAGTATGCCCAAGTGTAAATTGAATATGACTAAGCATAAGTTTCGCATAAAATATAAATGTCACGTGTTTATTTGTTTAACATAAGTTCGCGAACATCCCGAATAAATACCAAATTGATTCTTAATTGAAATGCTCAATCATGAATGGAATATATATATATATATCACGAGTTTAAATAATTACAAGTTTAGCACTTAGTTTCCAAGGATAATGAATAATCAACAATTGTTCCACCAGTTCAAGTGTACGAGCATATATAAATTGTGTATAACAAAATACGAGTTTCATTAATGATCCAAGTCTTGGTTTTACAATGATTACAAAGAAAGAACGATCACAAGAATACAAGGTTTCTAAAAATAGAAATACGAACAAAACTTTCTATAAATGGAAAGTACAAAAGAGCCAGGCGTTACAGTCTCCCCTCCTTTAGGAAATTTCGTCCCGAAATTTAGGAAGACGTAGGGAAAAGATGAGGGTACTTCTTCTTCATATTGCTCTTGAGTTCCCAAGTGAATTCAGCGCCACGTTTACCTTCCCATCGAACCTTGACGATAGGAATTTTACTGCGCCTCAATAACTTGACTCCTTGATCCATGATTTCGACGGGTTTCTCCACAAAATGCAAAGTGTCGTTTATTTGGAGATCTTCGAGAGGGACTTGAAGTCCTTCTTTAGTGTGACACTTCTTTAGATTAGAGACATGAAACGTTGGATGAACGTTGTTGAGTTCTTGTGGTAAATCGAGTCGATAAGCCACCTTACCAATCTTTTCGAGTATCTTGAAAGGACCAACATAGCGAGGGGCAAGTTTTCCCTTTTTACCAAAACGAACCACTCCTTTCCAAGGAGATACTTTGAGTAGAACATGGTCCCCAACGTTGCATTCCATCGGTTTGCATCCCTTATCAGCATAGATCTTTTGACGATTTCGAGCCTTGAGTAGATTATCACGGATTTGGTGAATCTTATCTGTCGCTTCTTGTATGATCTCAGGGCCAATAAAATGTTTGTCACCAATCTCGTGCCAGTTTAAAGGAGATCGGCATTTGCGACCATACAATTCCTCGAATGGAGCCATTTTAATACTGGAGTGGTAGCTATTGTTGTACGAGAACTCGACCAAAGATAAATGCACATCCCAACTTCCACCAAAGTCGATGACACAAGAACGGAGCATGTCCACTAGGGTTTGGATAGTACGTTCAGTCTGTCCGTCCATTTGACGATGAAAAGCCGTAATGAGATTTAAATGAGTACCCATAGCGGACTGAAAGGTTTGCCAGAGACGCGAAGTAAATCGACCATCGCGATCAGAAATGATGTCGAGAGGGATACCATGATGGCGTATGACTTCATCGGTATAGATGCGAGCAAGTCGTTCAACCTTGAAATCTTCACGAATAGGGATGAATTGAGCGGACTTGGTCAGACGATCGATGATTACCCAAATGCTATCATGACCAGAGGGTGTACGAGGGAGTTTAGTTATGAAGTCCATCGCAATGCTATCCCATTTCCAAACGGGGATTTTAGGTTGTTCGAGTAGACCGAAAGGTCGTTGATGCTCGGCTTTGACTTTCGAACAGGTAAGACACTTAGAAACGTACACGGCAATGTCTCTCTTCATACCGGGCCACCAATAGGATGTATGTAGGTTATGGTACATCTTGTCAGCACCAGGATGAATTGAGAACTTGGATTTGTGTGCCTCGTTCATAATGAGATCACGAAGATTGTCGCGATCTGGTACCCAGATGCGATCACGACACTAGAGTAGGCCGTCAGATTTTGAAGTGAGTAGGTCTTCAGAAGCTCCACGTATTTCTACAGGCATGGAACCTTCGTTGATAGACGAATATTACGCTTCACGAATGCAATTGTGAAGATCGCTCGAGATGTGAAAACAACGAATGTAGTCTACATGAGTCTTACGACTAAGTGCATCGGCCACGACATTCGCTTTACCAGGGTGATAGCGAATCTCGCAGTCATAGTCGTTAAGCAATTCCACCCAACGTCGCTGACGCATATTAAGCTCTTTTGGTCAAAGATGTGCTGTAGGCTCTTATGGTCAGTGAAAACCACACACTTCGTACAATATAGGTAGTGTCGCCAAATCTTTAACGCAAAAACAACGGCGCCAAGCTCAAGGTCGTGGGTAGTATAATTTTTCTCATGTATTTTGAGTTGGCGAGAGGCATAAGCGATGACTTTGTCTCGTTGCATGAGAACACAACCAAGACCACGATTCGAGGCATCACAATAGACCACGAAATCATCATTCCCATCAGGGAGAGCGAGAATAGGAGCGTTGCAAAGCATGTCCTTGAGAGTCTGAAAAGATTTCTCTTGCTCAGGACCCCAAGCAAATGGTTTCTCTTTTTGAGTCAACGAAGTGAGAGGAACGGCGATTTTTGAAAAATTCGAGATGAATCGGCGGTAATAACACGCCAATCCTAAGAAGGAACGGATTTCAGAAGGAGATTTAGGCGCGGTCCAATTCTTCACTGCTTCGATTTTGGAGGGATCAACGTGGATTCCTTTTTCACTAACAACGTGTCCAAGGAATTGGACTTCTTTAATCCAAAACTCGCATTTGGAGAACTTAGCGTATAAACGTTCAATACGTAAGAGCTCGAGTATAAGACGAAGATGACGTTCATGATCGGCTTGAGATTTAGAATAAATGAGAATATCATCAATGAAGACGATCACAAAGCGATCCAAGTAGGGCTTACAAACACGATTCATAAGATCCATGAACACAGCGGGTGCGTTGGTCAAACCAAAAGGCATAACCACGAACTCGTAGTGCCCATAGCGAGTGCGAAAAGCGGTTTTGGGGATGTCTTCAATGAGAACACGAAGTTGGTGATAACCAGAACGAAGATCAATCTTGGAGAAATAGGTAGCGCCTTGAAGTTGATCAAAGAGATTGTCGATACGCGGAAGAGGGTAACGATTTTTTACAGTGAATTTGTTAAGCTCACGATAATCGATGTACATGCGGAAAGAGCAATCCTTCGTTTTGACGAAGAGCACAGGAGCACCCCAAGGTGAGGTACATAGACGAATGAAACCCTTATCGAGGAGTTCTTGAAGTTGCGTAGATAATTCTTGCATCTCAGAAGGTGCAAGACGATAAGGAGCTTTAGCAACAGGAGTCGCACCAGGTACGAGATCAATACGAAAGTCGACAGATCGAGGTGGAGGAGGACCAGGTAAATCCTCAGGAAAGACGTCAGGGAAGTCGCGCACCACTGGAACATCACTTAAACTTTTTCCCTTGCCCTTTTCTTCCACCACGTGGGCTAAAAAGGCAAAGTACTGTTTGCGTAAGTACTTGTTCGCTTGTGTGCAGGACATCAACTTCAGTCCCTTTGAAGGTCGGTCTCCATAGACGTGCAAAACATCACCAGATGGAAGGGGTAAACGAACGTATTTCTCGTGACAAGCGATTTCAGCATGGTTCTTTTAGAGCCAATCCATGCCTATGATGACGTCGAAACTACCCAGTTGCATGGGTATGAGGTCGATAGGGAAAACGTGTTCGTTAAGAGTAAGACGACAATCACGAAGAACGGAATCGACTAGGATGGATTTGCCATTTGCGACTTCAACGGAAAACAACTTAGGTAGCTTAGAGCGTGTGCAATTTAACAACGATTTGAATTCTAAGGACACAAAGCTTTTGTCTGCCCCAGTATCAAACAGTATTGAAGCATAAAGATGGTTAACAAGAAACGTACCGTTAATGACATCATTGTCGTTGCGCGCTTGATTTGCGTTCAGATTGAAAGCGCGTCCACGAGGAGGTTGTTGCTGTTCTTGATTCCATTGTGGGCATTGAGGACGAAGATGATTAGTATCCCCACATTTGAAACAAGCCCTAGCTGGTTTTGCGTTTTGAGGAGCAGGTGGAGCTTGTTGTGCTTGCTGAGCTTGTGGTGCTTGCTGTTGTTGATAGCGACAAAAGGCGGTGTCATGTCCATAACGGTTACAATTGGTACAACGACGACACCTGGCATTGGCGGGATGGTGATAGTTACAAGTGGCACACTTGGGGTGAATCCTAGTGTACAACTTTTGGGTGTTATCAGGAGCAACAGGATTTGGGTTAACGGGTGGCACAATCGCATTGCAAACAGGGTTCGATTGATTTCGCTTCTTCCCCCTATTGCTACTCGACTGTTAGGTAATTTGGTTGGCTGGCTTGAATGAAGCGGGGTTTGCGGCTTGCTTATCGCGTACACGGTTGTTATTCAAGGAAGCGGCCAAACGATAAACAGCTTCGATATTGTCGAGTTTGGCAGCCTCGATCGTATCGCGCATAGCAGAGGGTAACCCATTGATGTACTTCCTTATCTTACGATCGGTGGTCATAACGAGGTGAGGAACAATGAAGCTAAGTTGTTTGAAACGGGTGGTGTAAGCTAGGTTCTCATCTCCCACTTGCTTTAGCACCCAGAATTCTTCCTCTAGCCTTTGTTGCTCATGCGAAGGGCAAAACTCGTCCATCATTAGGGCCTTAACTTCTTCCCAAGTCAACGCGTAGGCCAGTTTGTTCGAGCGGATGTTCCTTTCATTCGTCCACCATTCGAGAGCTCGGGCTTGGAATACCCCAGTCGCACTACACGTTCTGAGCTCATCGGGGCAATCACTGTTGATGAACGTGACCTCCATGCCATCAAACCACTCGAGCATGGCGTTCACCCCATCATTGCCGGTGAATGGCTTGGGATTGCACGATGAAAAGTGCTTGAAGTTAAATGAAGCGGGCTTGCGTACTTCGACCTTAGAGTCAACAGAAGAGTGAGGAGTTTCAGAAGCTCGAATCTCGGTAATGACCTTTGGAACGACGCGCGCAAATTAATCGGCCATGAAAGCCATCATCTTCTTCGTAGCACTGGACCTTGACTTCTTAGACGAGTTGGAGTGACGAGAAGACATCTAAGATTCAAAAGAACAAATAGGTGAGACTTGATCATAATGTTTGTTTAAGAAAATTGTTTGCATAAATTGATTCACATAGCATAAAGTGTCACATAGCATAAAGGGTTCAAATTAATTCACATAGCGTAAAGAGTTTAAATGTCACATAAAGCATAGTCACGAGTCCAACACAGCATATCATGGATAAATGAAAGCATTGTAAATTTAGTTTGTTCACGAGGGATTATTATTGTTTGTGATTGCGATCAACGTGCGAAATGAGTAAACCAAAATTTGAAAAGAACGAACGTTCAAGTATAAAATCACATATAAATTGAGATACATAAAAGAGAGGCTCAATAAAACATAGGATTGTTTCGGGTAGAGAAACGTCGACTATTCCAAAGTGGGTCGAAAGTTCTTTCGAATTAGAGAAAACGTGCTTTGGCCTATAGGTAAGATACTCTCGTCGAGAAGCGATTAATGGTATCTTACCCTTCCGGTTACTACACATCTCTAATTGATTGAAACAATCGGGACTTTGGCGAGATTGAAAATCGAGGAATGGGACTTAATCGACGAGATGCGGGTTTCACCCCAAACTTGACGATTTCGTACCCTAAATGTGGTTGGTACTTGTCAGGTCAAAATAAAATTCCTACACTATGACAAGCGTCCACTAGAGTTGGAATGGAAATTACCATTAAGTTGTGGATTTCACTCCTAGCTTAATGGTGGAATTTCGTGCAATAATAGTTTAAGGTAGAATGAGAGTCGTTTACCAAATTGTGGGTTTCACGCCTATTTTGGTAAAGTTGTCTCGTTTGCGTTACAAGAGTATACAAATAAACAAAGTGTATTCATGTTAACCTTAGGAAAGGCATATAAATTTAATCAACAAGAAGTATAGCTAGGAAGCATGCATGGTAGAGTATAAAAGTTTTAAACAACACATAAGAGGCAAAATTCCTAGAACTATAGATTAGGGCAAAATCATGGCAATTTTCCTAATTCCCTATAGTTATGGCTCTGATACCAATCTGTCACACCCCAACCGATGGCGGAAACATCGGGATGAGACGAAGTGTGTATAGATTGCTAGAGACTTCATAACACTATGTGACAATATTTAATTAAATTCAAATTTCATTGCAAGTGCTAAATTGTCATACAATAATCAAAACGAAATACAACATTGTTTCAACAAATAACATAACATTAAAAGATAAACGCTTTGTAGGTGTGTATCTAGTCCACCCTATACTTGTTTCATCTTTCAACATACTTCAACAATTTAACCTGCAACATGTATTAAAATAGAGTTTCAATGCAAAGGAAAAGGCGAGTATACAAGTTTGTTTACATAGCATAATAGAATAAAAACTCAAATCCAACATGATTCATAATATGTGATTACTAGTATGCAATTTTTGGCGTACAATATGATCAAACCCTAGAATACAACGCATAAAATAGCCTAATCCCAATAGTTTAGCGGGGTGGTAATGTTTAACTTAACAATACCCAAAAGTATAGCGGGCGGGGAGTTAATCCTATAGCGCTATAATTGTTAAGGTGGGCGAGCAAAGTTAATGAGCATATAATGTTCCAAATCGTTCACATATCATACGAGAATAACAAGTAAGTCACATTAGTTTCATGCTTGATCAAGGATTGAGTATGTTTAGTTTAAAAGTTGTTTGCATAATTATACATGTTGCATCCCAAAGTGTAAAAGGGGAAAAAGGGATCGAGTATACTCACGGTGGTTGCAAGCTTTCCTACTTGAAATCCCGCGAGTGAGTTGGAGGATGGATTAGTTTGGAGCACCTAGTCCTTCTACACGAGGAAACATAGGTGTGTGAGTTTGGCGTTTAACGGAAGATTATAAATTTGGAGTTTAACATAACATAAAGTATGATATTAAAAATAATCATCTTTAACTTATAACACTTATATGACACTAGGTAACCACTAGGGTTATATTGAATTTCATGGGTAGTACACCCATTAGAATCATATCAAGGTTTTAAAGTCTTAGATGATATTCTACTACTTTAACATATAAACACAAGTTCAACATTAAAGGTTCGAATGAGTATATATATATATATATATATCTAGGTTACATATTATTTAGTCCAATAATTCATGTAGGAGGTAGAAGATTAGGATCTTCATTTTGGCACCTCGAGTTATCATGGAAGTCATGTATGGGGTAGGAAGAACAAGCTTCCGTTTAGGAACCCCTTGAACGTTCACCACTTCACTTGATGTAAAAACAACCAAGGAGGGTCAAGAACTATGATTAATACAAGTATGTAAAGGAACTAAGCGAAGAGAAATCATCAAATCATGTGAGGATTTTATGTTGGAACAACCCAAGTTGTTCCACAATCACTCTACATACCTAAGCTTGAACATGACTTGTGGGTGAAATACCCTAAACAAAAAAGAAAATATTTGAGGTTTTAACCTCTGATTTGTATGTCTCAATCATGTTTCTAACATCTAATCAACCATAAGAAGGGTTGTAGGCATTAGTACATACACTTGAGGTGAGTTTTGATAAGTTTAAACAAGTTTTGAAAGAGTATAAACAAAACAGAAAGTTTACGGACATATTTAGGTCAATTCCAAGTCTGATTTCTCCAAGGAGAAACCAAGGAATCAAACCCCAAGATTATCCAAAGAAGTAGGAAGAAGAACCAAGTGATTTGGTTGAGAAATGAGCAAGTTATACTCACTTTAGTGCAAGAGTATGAATCTGTCCAAGAACTGAATTTGCAAGAGATTTGAGAGTATTTTGTGAGTTGTAGAGAGTTGTGAAAGTGTAAAAATGCTTGGAGAAGGGTTGTATTTATAGGGGAAGAGGTTAGGGATGATTGGAGGGGATTAGAGGTGGGTTAGAGCTGATTGGGTGAGGTTGGATGTTGGGATTTCGTGCAAAATCGCGAGCTCGTGTGTTTTCTGCCCGCCCAGATAGCCTTACGGACCGTAAGGGTTGTGGCTTACGGTCCGTAAGCCAAGGTCAGAAACACAAAAATTTTTATTTTATGTTTTATGAATTGCAACTTATTCCCATGTCACCTAATACGGATTTTATGCTTAAATTAGTGTTCCTAGGCATATGTAACATGTTCTAAAGTATGCCCAAGTGTAAATTGAATATGACTAAGCATAAGTTTCGCATAAAATATAAATGTCACGTGTTTATTTGTTTAACATAAGTTCGCGAACATCCCGAATAAATACCAAATTGATTCTTAATTCAAATGCTCAATCATGAATGGAATATATATATATATATATATATATATATATATCACGAGTTTAAATAATTTCAAGTTTAGCACTTAGTTTCCAAGGATAATGAATAATCAACAATTGTTCCACCAGTTCAAATGTACGAGCATATATAAAGTGTGTATAACAAAATACGAGTTTCATTAATGATCCAAGTCTTGGTTTTACAATGATTACAAAGAAAGAACGATTACAAGAATACAAGGTTTCCAAAAATAGAAATACGAACAAAACTTTCTATAAATGGAAAGTACAAAAGAGCCGGGCGTTACACATATATGATGCTTCTAACCAGTATCCAGCACACCTTTCTGGTGTCTTAGATGTATTCCCCGTTGTTGAACAAGATATATAACTTCCACTAGGTATTTGATCGCGAGAGTTCCAATAAAATCTTGGATTTTCTGACCTTTGAAAATTATTATCTTGACACCTTCTTCGCCCATTATTATACCATGAATTTTGAAAAAAATTTGGATGTTGTTGAACATTTAAGTTACTAAAACCCCTATGTTCGTTTCTTCTTTGAAAATTTCGATTACTAGAAGTCTGGTATCGATTTTGATATCCAAAATTTCTATTTTGAAACCGATTTGATTTACCACTATAATAACTAAATTGTGTAAAATTGCTTCTTGGTCTATCAAATCTTCCTGATGTTGAAGGTTTAGATTGAAATCTTGGTTGATTATATTGACAATGTTGTTGAACATTATTATTCAAACCAACCCTATTCCCATTCTTAACTTCCTCAACTTTTTGCTTATTTTTCTTCAAAGAACAACAACTCGCCACATGCCCTTTAGTGTGACATTTAAAACAAGATTTTTTCTTATAAATTCTCTTTTTGTTAAATCTCTTTTTAAATGGTTTGTTCTTCTCGTCTCCAGTATCCTCATCCGATTTATGAGGTATACTGTTAGACCCTACAGATTCTTTCAAAGAAACTGGACTATTTGGCAAGTCCACAACTATCGGATCCACTACCTCTTGTGCAGTGGGAACAAAATTAATTAGCTCATCCTCGTTTGGTAAAAAGGAGTAGTCTTGGTTTTTAGAAGGTTAAGCTTTACTAAACCCCACTCCCGTTCTATCATTACTCCTTTTCAAACCCTTTTGAATATGATTCCTGAGTAACGAAGAATTTCCAAATTTGTCTAACTTACCTTGAAGTTCTACAATTTTGGCTTGCGCATCAGCCAATTCTGTGCACTTTTCCTTAAGCTTGTTAGTCTTTTCTTTCAGAGTTTCACGAGCCAAATCAATGATCTGTGACTGTTCATTGACTTTGCTTGCTAAAGTGCTGATTTCTTGTTCATTTGATTTGAGTTTGTTTAACCAGTTTGACTCTCTGTTAATCGAAAGAACATTTGACTCTTTCAACTTTTCTAAAAAAGCTAACATAGTTTTGTTTTGCTCCAATAGTCTGTCAACTTTACCTTGTAGTTCAGTGCAGTTATGACATGTATGACTTCCAGATTCTGATTTTCCCTTTACCTCTGTTGTAAGCTCATGCACACCATTCAAGCCATTCGAAACTTCTGCAGTCTTCTTCTCAACAGTTTCCTTAACAACTACTTCTCCAATCTTCATAGCTGCAAGCTCAGCTACACAAGCTTTATCACATGTATTCAATCTTGAAGGAATCTAATAGCGTTTTTTCCAAGGCTTCCCACAGCTCTCTAGAAGTCCCATACTTCTTAAAGGTATGTTTAATGCCCTCAGGCAAGGACATCCTTATTGCTGCTAAAGCTTTCTTCTCAGCATCAACCACCTGTCTCTCAGATTCATCCATCTTCTCATAAGACATCACTATAACCCTTCCTTCAACACGACGTGTAGGAGCAATGTATCTATCTATCATACAGCTCCACAACCTGGTATCTTCACTCTTCACAAATACTTCAAATTCCTCTTTCCAGACAGCATATTGTTTAACGTTTATCAGCTTTGGCCAATTTTTAACTGTCTTACTAACATTGTCCATTTTAATCATCTTTAACACGTTTTTACCGTAACCGTACTGTTAAAACCGTACAAAATTTTTCTGAAAACTGTTTTTACCAAATCATACCGTTAGAATCATCTCGAAAAAACGAATCCAATGATATATAATGTCGAAAACCAAATTCGGGATTTTTTTTTGTCCTAAAAATCCAACGAATCCAACCGTGCAAACGATTTGTCGATATGAGCTACGGATCACTTTCTATTCACAAAAACGTTAAATCCTCTATACGTATCTAATTACTCCTCAAAAATAAATACTCCACCTTTTAATTCCTCTAGCAAATACTCCACTTAGCCAAAATAAATATGCTGGTTAGCCAAGGTTGCTAAAGTTAATTATGCTGGTGACTCAAAATTAATTATGCTAGCGAGTCAAGTTAAATACGTTGTCAAATCAAAATAATTATGCTGGGTCTGACTAAATTCGCTGGTTAATTTCACTGGTAATTAACTTCGCCGGTTAATTTCGCTGATTAATTATGCTGGCTAACAATTTCGCTATTACGACGACTATTAACTTCACCGATCACGTAATAATGTCGCTGAGGACAATTAAAACGGTTACCAAAGTCGCATTTGGATTTTAAATTCGCTGGTCAACCAGTATAGATGTTAAATTCGCAAGTAAATATAGAAATTCAATCTGTTTGAAATTTCTGAAGATTTTCCAGATTCTTCTAACAGTTTCCTGCAAAATTAAATAACCAAATCAGCCCAAAATTTTTGAAAATATGAAGAACACGAAGAACAGTCTTCAATCTTCAAATCTTTCAGCCAAAATTCTTTAACCAATCAACCAAAATTGTCCCGAAAACCTGCAAATCAGCAAAACTAAAAACACAGTAAGATCAAAACAACCAATTCTGATTCAAACCAATTTCAAAAATTTTGTCAAACCCTAAAAAAAAATTCGAAAACCCAAATTCAGGTTTAAAATTTTCGAATTTTTTCAATCTTCCACCCGAGTCTGCAGTCTGCAATTCTGAACCAAGATTCTTCAAGAGCCTAAAGCTCTGATACCAATTGTAGGTCCCCTGGTTCGTACGGATCGTCACAGAATTGTATATCCAATCTAGAGTGCGGAATCCTCTAGACCAGATTAGCACAGAAACGAGTAGAAAAACAAAATTCACAACCAAACGGTCTTCTATTGATTATCCAAACAAGCAGTTTTACAATCAACTCAAGACCTCACAACCTCACATCCTATCTCTGTGATTTTGCTCAAACCCTAATTTTGAAATTCGCTTCTCTCTCTAGACTTTCTCTCTCTAAAAACTCTAACCACTTGTCTAACCTAAACCCTAACGCATAATGTTGTTTATATACTACAGCCATGTTTGCATACTGGGCTTTGGTATGGGCTAGGCCATTCTCCAAGCCCATTACAATAATTAACTTACTAACCAATATGCTAAGCCCATTACAAAATATCCAAAGACAAAATAATCAAACTATTAAGCTGTTGTCACAAAATATGCACCAACATATTCCTGGGTGCATATTGGCCAGTTGAATCCTGGTGGCCAAGCTAAAGGAGCTCGGAGGCAAAGCTGTGCCACTTCCTGTTGAAGCCGGTGAGTCTTCTAAGTCAGCAGAGGTGGTGATCCAAGCTGGAAACAAGAATGATGCTGGAGCGGATGCTGGAATGGATACTGGTGAGGATGCTGCTCAGGATGCTGGTGCTGAGAAATCTGAGAAGGTTGGAGAAGATGCCGCTGTGTGAGGGCATTCAGGTGGGCGATGATGGATATACGTGCCAAGGCCAGAGCCCACCTTTTTAAATTTGAATGTTGGTCTGTAATCCCTTAAACAATTTACTTTTCTGCACTTTACTTTTCTGCACCTGAACAATTTACATTTCCTGCATGCTTTTTGAACAATACAACAGTTAGAGGTGGATGGGTCTCGGTTTGAGATGAAACCTTCAACTGTTGGGTAAATATGGTAAGGAACTATTAGTGCTCTTAGTGGATGGGCCTTGTTTTAAGGTGAAACTAAGAGCACAGCTTTTGGTATGTTAATAATATAACTTCTCTTTTGACTTTATTATTATTGTCATTGATATACAAATTTTACTCGTGAAAACTGTTTTGTTTGAACACTTTTAGGAATATATTGTAAACGTATCCTAGAAGATATCCTGAAAGATATCTTGATCAGGATATTGAAATACAACCTATAAATTGTCCAAATAAAAAGGAGAGATCATACCAGATATTCTTAGAGAATCAATTTCAATCCTCCATTATAAGTTTGTCCCCAGTGCATACTTATAAACTTGGATCCATCCTTTGAATAGTATAATGTATGTCCCCTGTGTTCGACACAGAAACGCAAATGTATTCATACTTTGACTTGAATAAATTCCGAATACCCCAGGGCAAAACCCCTGATATCCTGAAATGAATCCTTAGCATACTTGGGATAAACCCTTAATATCTTGGGGATAAACCCTGATATCTGGGGATAAACCCTAAATTTCATGCGCTACAGGCGAGAGTGTATAAACTCCAATTCTTAGAAAGGTGAAAACCTTTAAACCTTAGAGAGTATGAAAATACCCTTTCGTGAGAGAGGGTGATCAATCCTCATATACCTTCAGGATCTAGGATATAGCCAATAGTAACGAAATTGTCAGCCACTTTTACATGAACTGGTCCCGCTACCTTGAACTATACCTAGATAACTTGCGCTCCAGGCGAGGTGTTTAAACCCAATTCGAAAGAAAGGTGAATGCCTTTAAACCTTTGAAGGGATCAAGATCCCTTAAATGTGAGAGAGGGGGCCAATCCTCTAATCTTTCGAGTTATGCTGAGTGCATATCCTGGAGCTATATCCTGAAACATATGCTGCAAAACAATTGTAAACTAAGGTGGGTGTTAGCTCGGCTAACACCCCTCCGATGCTTAAGTCAGTATTGGGTTCAAGATAATAAACAAATATATTTAAAATAGAATACATACCATTCCGGGATAGAAAATAAATTCTACTCTTACTTGAAATAGAGCTTTAAATGTATTGCATTCCAGGATCTTGGTAGCATATCCCCTTCCATATTCTTGAGTCGATATGCTCCTTTCCCTGCTTCTGACTCGACTTCATATGGTCCTTCCCATTTCGGAGCTAGCTTGTCATCGGCAGGATTAGTGGTATTTTGAAAAGCCTTTCTTAACACCCAATCACCAACTCGAAATCTCCTAGTCCTTATATTCTTATTATATGCGCTGGATATCCTTTGTTGATATGCTGCCATCCTTAGCCTTGCTGCATCTCTTTTTTCGTCTATAGTATCCAAATCTTGAAATAAGGCCTCAGGATTCTGTTCAGGATCCTGTAGGATAGATCTTGCAGTAGGTATTGTCATTTCTGTTGGAATCACTGCTTCTGCTCCAAATACCAAGGAAAACGGGGTTTGGCCGGTTGCATTCTTTACCGTTGTCCTATCAGCCCACAAAACAAAGGGTAACTCTTCCGCCCATCTTCCTTTTTTGGCTCCAAGCCTCTTCTTTAAGTTATTGACTATTATCTTGTTTGAGGATTCAGCTTGTCCATTCGCTTGAGGATGTACCAGAGTAGATGTGATCATTTTGATTCCCCAACTCTTGCAAAAGTCAGTAGTCCTTTTGCTTATAAACTGGGACCCATTATCACAAATGATCTCAGCTGGTACCCCAAACCTAGTCAGGATATTTCTCTTTATGAAGGATACTACTTCTTGGTCTCTAACTTGAACAAATGCTTCAGCCTTAACCCATTTAGAGAAATAATCCGTCATTGCTAACATAAAGACTTTTCCTCCCGGAGCTTTTGGTAACTTCCCTGCTATATCCATCCCCCATTTCATGAATGGCCAAGGGGAAACTACAGGATATAATGGTTCAGCTGGTTGATGTAGTATGTTACTATGTCTTTGACATGCATCACATCTTCGAGCATATTCTGCAGCATCTTTCCTCATCGTTGGCCAATAATATCCTGTCCTTAATACTTTCGAGAACAATGATCTGCCCCCAGTGTGATTACCACAATCCCCTTCATGTATATCCTGAAGTACTTCTTTGGCTTCAGGATCCTCCAAGCACCTCAAATATGGTCCTGCAAGAGATTTCTTGTATAACACATCATATATAATAGTAAATCGTGATACCTTCATCCTAAATGCCTTAGGATTTTCCTCCCCGGGAATGTGTCCTTCCTTGAGATATCTCATGATTGGAGCCGTCCAGGATTTGGGATGGTTTTCAGGATACTTTGCATCAGGATCCTGAATACCCGCTACTTATTTATCCCGAGGATTCGTTGCAGGATACAAGATATGTAATATTGGTATTTGGGTCCCTTCTGGTATCCTAATCAACGATCCTAGATTTGCTAAGGCATCTGCTTCAGCATTATCCTCCCTTGGTACCTGTTCAAGTGTAAAAATATCGAAATATCATGCTGATTTTTTGAGAATATCGAGGTATTCGATTAATTTCTCACCCTTAACTGCATAGGATCCATTAAAATGGTTAGTAATTAACAAAGAGTCACCATATACTTGCAAATTTTTGATACTCATGCTCTTAGCCAACTCTAATCCTGCAATTAAAGCCTCATACTCTGCTTCATTATTAGTAGCAGGAAATTCACATCTAATAGCCTGGGGTAATATGTCCCCCTGTGGTGATTTTAGTAGTATTCCCAATCCTACTCCTCTTATATTAGATGCACCATCAGTATATAATGTCCAGGATCCTGAGGATTCTCCTAACTGTTGAACTTCTAGGTCTACCTCATCCTGAATGTCACTACTAAAATCAGCCACAAAGTCAGCTAAAGCCTGAGACTTTATGGCATTTCTAGGTTCATATACTAAATCATAAGCACTCAACTTTACTGACCACTTAGCCATCCTGCCTGACATTTCTAGTTTCCTAAGCACATTTTTGACAGGATAATTTGTTTTAACATGAATCCTATGTGTCTCAAAGTAATGTCTAAGTTTCGTTGATGCCATAACTAATGCTAGTATCAATTTTTCTAAATGAGAATATCTAGTTTCAGCATTTAACAAGCTTTTACTAACATAATAAACAGGATATTGCTGACCTTCATGGTCCTTTACAAGGACGGCACTTACAGCATTCCCTGATACTGCGAGGTATAGGGATAATGGTTCACCATTCTCAGGCTTCATCAGTAGAGGTGCGGTTGAAAGATATTGCTTTAAATCCTGTAGGGCCGCTTCATGCTTCTCACCCCATTCGAATTTCTTGTTCTTCTTCAGGATATCATAAGAATCTTTGCATTTCTCTGAGGATCTTGAGATAAATCTGTTTAATGCTGCCACTCGCCCCGTTAATCGTTGAACATCCTTCATATTTGAGGGTGATTTAATATCCAAGATGGCTTTAATCTGCTCCGGGCTCGCCTCTATTCTTCTTTTGGTCACCATATATCCTAGAAATTTTCCTGCCCCCACTCCAAAATGGCACTTAGCAGGATTTAGCTTCATGTTATACTGATCCAGGATATCGAATGCTCCTTTAATATCCTGGAGGTGATCCTGAGCTTTCTTTGATTTTACCACCATATCGTCAATGTACACCTCCATGGTGTCCCCCAGTTTGTCTTTAAACATCATGTTTACCAACCTTTGGTATGTTGCACCTGCATTTTTCAAACCAAAAGGCATTGCTGTATAACAATAAATACCTGTTGGTGTCATGAAGGCAGTATCCTCCTGGTCGGAAGGTTCCATTTGGATCTGCTGAAATCCTGAGGATGCGTCCATGAAGGTCAACATTTCATGCCCGGCAGTGGCATCTACCATTGCATCAATGTGGGGGAGAGGAAATGGGTCTTTAGGACAAGCCTTGTTCAAGTCTGTGTAGTCCACACAAACTCTCCATTTCCCATTTTTCTTCTGTACCACAACCACGTTTGCTAGCCACCTTGGGAACTTAACCTCTCTGATCATCCTGGACTTCAATAATCTCTCAACTTCCTCTTGGATAATCGTATTCCGCTCAGGAGCAAACTTCCTTCTTTTTTGCTGAACAGGCTTGAATGATTTATCAATTCCAAGCTTGTGAGTGATAATGTCTTTGGATATGCCTGTCATATCCTCATGCTTCCATGCAAACGTTGACATCCTGCATTTCAAAAAGTTAATTAACTATTCTTCAATATCCTGAGGGATATTGGTTCCTACGAGCACCGAGATATCGAGATTATCCTGGTCCAGGATAATTTTCTTCATATCCTGCTCCGGATCTTCCACAATATCCTAGGCCCGCGTCTTTAATTGCTATGCTGCACTAGGCTTGGTTGAGGATTTCATCGAGGATGAGTAGCATTCTTTCGCCTCCTGCTGATCACTTTCGACCTTGACCACTCCCCAAGGGGTAGGGATCTTGATGCATTGGTGATACGTCGATGGCACAGCCTTCATATCGTGAATTCATGGTCTCCCTAGTATGATATTATAGCAGGATAGGGAATCCATCACACAGAAACGCTGTATTGAGTTGACTCCTTCAACATATACTGGCAACTTTATTTCTCCTACTGTGTTTCTAGCCTCTCCACTGAATCCAACAAGCACTGTAGATTTTGAAGTGATATCCATTGGAGATACATTCATTCTTTTCAGAGTCTCTAGTTAGATTATGTTGACGGAGCTGCCATTATCAACCAATATTTTGCGTACAAAATGGTTAGCCACATATAATGTTATTACAAGAGCCTCATGGTGAGGATCCTGGACAGTATCCCTGTCATCAGCATCAAATGTGATCACTTTGTCAGTTGTGAGGGTAGTCATCCTGACAGGTTTGTCTCCCCTTTCGGCCTTAGCTTCTTTTGCATGTCTCTTCGCCGCCGAATACGAAGTCCCACAAATGTCGGATCCTCCCGAAATAAAGTTGATTATCTAGGCGTCTGCAGGAGGTGACGTTGCTCGCTCAGGATCCTTCTCAATATCCTGACCCTTATTCTTCTTCCTTCCTAAGAGATCTTTCAGATATCCCTTGCTTAGAAGATAGCTTATCTCTTTCCTTAGAGCGATGCAATCCTCAGTCACATGCCCGAAATCTTCGTGGAAAGCACACCATTTTGACTTATCTTTCCAATCAGCTTTTTGTTGGCTCTTTCGAGGCCATCTAGCCTTGTCTCCTAGACCCTGCATGGCATACATCAACTCAGGAATGTTAACAGAAAAGCAATATTCAGACAACTCAGGATACTCTTCAGGATCCTCATCTTCGACAGCATTCACTCTCTTATTTTCATTTCTACCATATGGCTTAGTCCGATATGGCTTGAATGAGGATTCACACTTCCTGTTAGTTGACTCATAGGTGTTGGATGAGTTCATTCTCTCTTGCATCTTCCTGTCATCCTCCAATCAAATATATCTTAGGGCCCTGTTTCGAGCTTCATCCAAGTTCCTGCATGGGTTCATTACAAGATCTTGATAAAATTGAGAATCTTTTTGCAGCCCCATCTTGAAAGCTTGCACAGCTGTTGCAACATCAAGATGCGGAATGTCTAGGGATTCCCAGCTGAACTTGTTCACATAATCCCTAAGGGATTCCTGAGGCCCCTGTGTTATCCTGTAGAGGTCACTTGTTAGTTTTTCAAAGCTTCTACTACAAGAAAACTGACTATTAAATAAATTTACTAAGTGAGCAAAAGATGTAATCGAATGCGGAGGAACATTGAAGAGCCATTTCAAGGCTGATCCTGTTAAGGTAGAACCAAAACCCTTGCACAAGCATGCTTCCTTGAGATCCGGAGGGAAAGGGTTAATCTCCATTCTTTCCCTATACTGAGCAATATGCTCCTCAGGATCCGTAGTTCCGTCGTAAAGCTTCATGTTGGGCGTTTGAAATCTCTTTGGGATCTCAGCATCACAGATAGGATATGCAAAACGAGATATCTTGTGGCTGTCTTGGGACACTTCCGGGATCGGCTGGACCACCGCAAGTACACTAGATATCATGTCCTTCAACTTCTGAAGTTCCCTAGTAAGTGCTGATGTTACACCTGTATCCTGCAAAGATCCACTATTGTTAGTAGCATGAGTATTATTATTATTTGACACGTTACTCGTTGGAGGATTTTGCCCATATCCTGAAGCATATCCTGAGCTCCTTATGGTTGACATCCTGACCGAGGAGAGTATTTCAGGAGTATGATTCTGAGGAAGGCTGGGCACAATATTCCCCCTATTTTCCTCGGTACACACGGCTGAACTAAAGTTTAGAGTTCTGGGTTGTAGTGGAGTGACAACATCCTCAGCAGATCTGCTAGAACCAGACTTCAAGAGTTGTATTTCCCTCAATAGCATTTGGTTTGTTTCCTGTTGCTGCCTCATTTGTTCCTGCACACTTCCAAATAAGGTTAAAATTTCATCATTAGAAGCTAAAATGGGAGCAGATCCCTAAACATTCCTAGTAGGGATAATATCCTGAGGTTGAGAAGAGGTTAGCATTCTTGGAGGAGGTGGTGGAAGCACCAAACCGGTAGTAGCAGAAGTCACAGCCGACATAGTAGAGGAGCTCATGTTTGATCTTGTGGCCATTATGGACAATGTGGCAAAAAGTTTTGAAAATAGAAAGCCGATTAACGATTTCACAAAAATTTTTAGTAAAGAGAGCACCACTTGCCCCACGGTGGGCGCCAAATTGTTTTGGTCAAAAATTACCGAGGCAATTAAGTGATCAAATTAGTTAAGTGAGGTAGTGTGCTAAGAAAGTGTATCGAAAATAGGCTTGATAACTTGTTTAGGAAAACAGTGTTCAGGATACGGCTCAGGATATTGAGCTGTATCTATGATCAAACTATGAGCAAAAAGTAAAGTAAATGACACGAGATGTACGAGGAGAGCCCTTGATCAATCTAGATCGCCGGCATAAAACCTCGGGAGCTGACAATCGCAGCTGCCTTGTTCTTCTTATTGCTTTCAACTTCAGGATACAGTGCATGATATAGACCAGATCGCTATGTGTTACAATGCTTTTTGTACGAGAGTGAAAATTTGCTAGAGAACAAGTGTTAGAGTGTTGCGAGTGTAAATGTGATGTCCTATTCGATCTGGTATACCCACCTATTTATAGTTACTAAATAGAAACTAAAATTCCTATAAATATGGGATGCTCCCGAATATTCCATAAATAGCCGTTTGGAACCAAATAAAGCGGGCTTAACGTCTATCCTTGAACAACTTGGACCGAGTCTTCCGCGGAATGAGTCCTTGAAAACGTTGCTAGCTTCTAACCCACGTACCTGCACATGATCCGTTAGTAATCCTGAGGATACCATTCAGGATGTTACCAATATCCTGAATTAGCATCCCGGATGTAAACAAATACCATATAACCAAGATATAAATCAAGATACTTTCCAGGATATGGGCTCAGAATTTCGCCCATAACAATTGTCCCCAAAAATGTTACCGTTTGTTATCCTGCACTAACGATTACATTTTTCATGAAGACCGAGGTAATTAATAGATAAGACCAATGATGTGACAGTTTTCAACTACCCGGCCTATATTTACCCATCATACCCTATATCTTCTCATCCTCATCTCTTTTTTATTCATAATCGACAAGGAACAGGTAATCATTCTCTCTCTCATTTTCATACTCATCTTTATCCTCTTTCTCCGGCGAAAAATTCAGGTGACCAAATGCCAAGGCAAACAAGATCTAGTTCAGGTGACTCAGCTCCCACATTCATCCAAAAGAACCTTCTCCAAGAACCGGAGAAGGAAGTATGTACCTTCGATAGTGCCCACCTGTCAGCCTTAAAATCCTCCGGTATCTTCCCGGAAGGAACCGTATTTAGACCGTTTGACCGGGAAATCCAGTCAGATATGGTCTCCAGCGAGTGGATATGCTTCAGTTCTTTCCCTTTTACCCTAGGGCTACAATTCCCCTTTCCGAACTTCATCACCGAATTCTTTAATATCACAAAAATCTCTTTCAGCCAAACCATGCCAATGCTCTGGCATGTTTTGTCTGTTCTTGACCAGATCAAGAGAAACCACATTCATGATCTTTCCGTCCATGATCTACCCCTAGCTTACAAGCTTAGATGCCATGGATCATGTAGATTTCTGTTTTATTCTACTTCCGGTGACCCATTGATACTTCGTGCCACCAGGAACGAGGATGGTTGGCAATCCAAGTTTTTCTTTGTAAAAAGGGATTCAATCCCTGGTGGAACGGATTATCCGATGAAATGGTTGAAGAAGGGTAGGATTTAGGGTTTAAAGATGATCCTACCTCTTATCCTACTTTATATCCTGAACTGACCAATTTTATTTTCTCTGTTGTGCATGCAGCTGATTTCAGGAAGATTACACCTCCTCTTGCTGATTCTCAAAAAAGAATAGACGCCATCAGACTCCTTTCAGAAGCAGAGAGAAGCTTCAACCCATCTCCACCAACTCCTAGCCCTCTTTCAAGTGCAAACATGTCTGGTAAGGATCCTGCAAGATATCCTGTACACACATGTTTTTATTTGATATTCTTAGGAGAAAAGTTTACTCCCTATGTACAGACTCCAGCAAGGTTCTAGTCTATCTAGATCTCGACGAACTTGACAGCTATCCTACTCCAGCCACGGTCAAGAAAGAGACTCCTGCTGCTACCAGCTCCAAGCCACTCCCGGCTCCCAAGGCCAATCCAAGGACTCGTGCTTCCACAGCAAAAAAGAGGAAAGGCCTTGAAGTCAGTGCTCCAGGTTCAGAAGGGTTCTCCTATGACGAACTCAGTTTCTCTGATTCTTTAGAGCCAATGACATCCTTCCTTAACAAGGTAATATCCTGACGCATATCCTGCACATATATCCTGCACGTATATCCTAATAGGATATCCTGACAGGATATCCTGGTCAATATATTCTAACTTATACCTGAAATTGATGTGCAGGGCCTCCAGCATTTGCTCCACCTGTATAATGATGCTTGTGGTACTGCTGCACTCCATGAAGCCAGGATCAAACAGCTTGAAAGCACCGTTGCTGACCAAGGTGCCATTGCCGAAGCGAAGACCCGGCACTACGAAAGCATGCTGAAGAAGGTCACCCAAGACGCTGAGCTCAAACTTGCCACCGTTCAAATGGATCATGATCAAGCCATGGTCAATTTCCGGGAGGGAATCAAGGCTTCCGCTATCGTCTCCCTGTTACAAGCACGCATCAAGATGGCCTACGAGGCCAAGGAGACGGGCCTTGTTTGTCCATCTTGGCCAGTTGAATCCTGGGTGGCCAAGCTAAAGGAGCTCGGAGGCAAAGCTGTGCCACTTCCTGTTGAAGCCGGTGAGTCTTCTAAGTCAGCAGAGGTGGTGATCCAGGCTGGAAACAAGAATGATGCTGGAGCGGATGCTGGAATGGATACTGGTGAGGATGCTGCTCAGGATGCTGGTGCTGAGAAATCTGAGAAGGTTGGAGAAGATGCCGCTGTGTGAGGGCATTCAGGTGGGCGATGACGGATATACGTGCCAAGGCCAGAGCCCACCTTTTTAAATTTGAATGTTGGTCTGTAATCCCTTAAACAATTTACTTTTCTGCACTTTACTTTTCTGCACCTGAACAATTTACATTTCCTGCATGCTTTTTGAACAATACAACAGTTGGAGGTGGATGGGTCTCGGTTTGAGATGAAACCTTCAACTGTTGGATAAATATGGTAAGGAACTATTAGTGCTCTTAGTGGATGGGCCTTGTTTTGAGGTGAAACTAAGAGCACAGCTTTTGGTATGTTAATAATATAACTTCTATTTTGACTTTATTATTGTTGTCATTGATATACAAATTTTACTCGTGAAAACTGTTTTGTTTGAACACTTTTAGGAATATATTGTAAACGTATCCTAGAAGATATCCTGAAAGATATCTTGATCAGAATATTGAAATACAACCTATAAATTGTCCAAATAAAATGGAGAGATCATACCAGATATTCTTAGAGAATCAATTTCAATCTTCCATTATAAGTTCGTCCCCAGTGCATACTTATAAACTTGGATCCATCCTTTGAATAGTATAATGTATGTCCCCTGTGTTCGACACAGAAACGCAAATGTATTCATACTTTGACTTGAATAAATTCCGAATACCCCAGGGCAAAACCCCTGATATCCTGAAATGAATCCTTAGCATACTTGGGATAAACCCTTAATATCTTGGGGATAAACCCTGATATCTGGGGATAAACCCTAAATTTCATGCGCTACAGGCGAGAGTGTATAAACTCCAATTCTTAGAAAGGTGAAAACCTTTAAACCTTAGAGAGTATGAAAATACCCTTTCATGAGAGAGGGTGATCAATCCTCATATACCTTCAGTATCCAGGATATAGCCAATAGTAACGAAATTGTCAGCCACTTTTACATGAACTGGTCCCACTACCTTGAACTATACCTAGATAACTTGCGCTCCAGGCGAGGTGTTTAAACCCAATTCGAAAGAAAGGTGAATACCTTTAAACCTTTGAAGGGATCAAGATCCCTTAAACGTGAGAGAGGGGGCCAATCCTCTAATCTTTCGAGTTATGCTGAGTGCATATCCTGGAGCTATATCCTGAAACATATGCTGCAAAACAATTGTAAACTAAGGTGGGTGTTAGCTCGGCTAACACCCCTCCGATGCTTAAGTCAGTATTGGGTTCAAGATAATAAACAAATATATTTAAAATAGAATACATACCATTCCGGGATAGAAAATAAATTCTACTCTTACTTGAAATAGAGCTTTAAATGTATTGCATTCCAGGATCTTGGTAGCATATCCCCTTCCATATTCTTGAGTCGATATGCTCCTTTCCCTGCTTCTGACTCGACTTCATATGGTCCTTCCCATTTCGGAGCTAGCTTGTCATCGGCAGGATTAGTGGTATTTTGAAAAGCCTTTCTTAACACCCAATCACCAACTCGAAATCTCCTAGTCCTTATATTCTTATTATATGCGCTGGATATCCTTTGTTGATATGCTGCCATCCTTAGCCTTGCTGCATCTCTTTTTTCGTCTATAGTATCCAAATCTTGAAATAAGGCCTCAGGATTCTGTTCAGGATCCTGTAGGATAGATCTTGCAGTAGGTATTGTCATTTCTGTTGGAATCACTGCTTCTGCTCCAAATACCAAGGAAAACGGGGTTTGGCCGGTTGCATTCTTTACCGTTGTCCTATCAGCCCACAAAACAAAGGGTAACTCTTCTGCCCATCTTCCTTTTTTGGCTCCAAGCCTCTTCTTTAAGTTATTGACTATTATCTTGTTTGAGGATTCAGCTTGTCCATTCGCTTGAGGATGTACCAGAGTAGATGTGATCATTTTGATTCCCCAACTCTTGCAAAAGTCAGTAGTCCTTTTGCTTATAAACTAGGACCCATTATCACAAATGATCTCAGCTGGTACCCCAAACCTAGTCAGGATATTTCTCTTTATGAAGGATACTACTTCTTGGTCTCTAACTTGAACAAATGCTTCAGCCTCAACCCATTTAGAGAAATAATCCGTCATTGCTAACATAAAGACTTTTCCTCCCGGAGCTTTTGGTAACTTCCCTGCTATATCCATCCCCCATTTCATGAATGGCCAAGGGGAAACTACAGGATATAATGGTTCAGCTGGTTGATGTAGTATGTTACTATGTCTTTGACATGCATCACATCTTCGAGCATATTCTGAAGCATCTTTCCTCATCGTTGGCCAATAATATCATGTCCTTAATACTTTCGAGAACAATGATCTGCCCCCAGTGTGATTACCACAATCCCCTTCATGTATATCCTGAAGTACTTCTTTGGCTTCAGGATCCTCCAAGCACCTCAAATATGGTCCTGCAAGAGATTTCTTGTATAACACATCATTTATAATAGTAAATCGTGATACCTTTATCCTAAATGCCTTAGGATTTTCCTCCCCGGGAATGTGTCCTTCCTTGAGATATCTCATGATTGGAGCCGTCCAGGATTTGGGATGCTTTTCAGGATACTCTGCATCAGGATCCTGAATACCCGCTACTTCTTTATCCCGAGGATTCGTTGCAGGATACAAGATATGTAATATCGGTATTTGGGTCCCTTCTGGTATCCTAATCAACGATCCCAGATTTGCTAAGGCATCTGCTTCAGCATTATCCTCCCTTGGTACCTGTTCAAGTGTAAAAATATCGAAATATCCTGCTGATTTTTTGAGAATATCGAGGTATTCGATGAATTTCTCACCCTTAACTGCATAGGATCCATTAAAATGGTTAGTAATTAACAAAGAGTCAACATATACTTGCAAATTTTTGATACTCATGCTCTTAGCCAACTCTAATCCTGCAATTAAAGCCTCATACTCTGCTTCATTATTAGTAGCAGGAAATTCACATCTAATAGCCTGGGGTAATATGTCCCCCTGTGGCGATTTTAGTAGTATTCCCAATCCTACTCCTCTTATATTAGATGCACCATCAGTATATAATGTCCAGGATCCTAAGGATTCTCCTAACTGTTGAACTTCTAGGTCTACCTCATCCTGAATGTCACTACTAAAATCAGCCACAAAGTCAGCTAAAGCCTGAGACTTTTTGGCATTTCTAGGTTCATATACTAAATCATAAGCACTCAACTTTACTGACCACTTAACCATCCTGCCTGACATTTCTGGTTTCCTAAGCACATTTTTGACAGGATAATTTGTTTTAACATGAATCCTATGTGTCTCAAAGTAATGTCTAAGTTTCGTTGATGCCATAACTAATGCTAGTATCAATTTTTCTAAATGAGAATATCTAGTTTCAGCATTTAACAAGCTTTTACTAACATAATAAACAGGATATTGTTGACCTTCATGGTCCTTTACATGGACGGCACTTACAGCATTCCCTGATACTGCGAGGTATAGGGATAATGGTTCACCATTCTCAGGCTTCATCAGTAGAGGTGCGGTTGAAAGATATTGCTTTAAATCCTGTAGGGCCGCTTCATGCTTCTCACCACATTCGAATTTCTTGTTCTTCTTCAGGATATCATAAAAATCTTTGCATTTCTCTGAGGATCTTGAGATAAATCTGTTTAATGCTGCCACTCGCCCCGTTAATCGTTGAACATCCTTCATATTTGAGGGTGATTTAATATCCAAGATGGCTTTAATCTGCTCCGGGCTCGCCTCTATTCCTCTTTTGGTCACCATATATCCTAGAAATTTTCTTGCCCCCACTCCAAAATGGCACTTAGCAGGATTTAGCTTCATGTTATACTGATCCAGGATATCGAATGCTCCTTTAATATCCTGGAGGTGATCCTGAGCTTTCTTTGATTTTACCACCATATCGTCAATGTACACCTCCATGGTGTCCCCCAGTTTGTCTTTAAACATCATGTTTACCAACCTTTGGTATGTTGCACCTGCATTTTTCAAACCAAAAGGCATTGCTGTATAACAATAAATACCTGTTGGTGTCATGAAGGCAGTATCCTCCTGGTCGGAAGGTTCCATTTGGATCTGCTGAAATCCTGAGGATGCGTCCATGAAGGTCAACATTTCATGCCCGGCAGTGGCATCTACCATTGAATCAATGTGGGGGAGAGGAAATGGGTCTTTAGGACAAGCCTTGTTCAAGTCTGTGTAGTCCACACAAACTCTCCATTTCCCATTTTTCTTCTGTACCACAACCACGTTTGCTAGCCACCTTGGGAACTTAACCTCTCTGATCATCCTGGACTTCAATAATCTCTCAACTTCCTCTTGGATAATCGTATTCCGCTCAGGAGCAAACTTCCTTCTTTTTTGCTGAACAGGCTTGAATGATTTATCAATTCCAAGCTTGTGAGTGATAATGTCTTTGGATATGCCTGTCATATCCTCATGCTTCCATGCAAACGTTGACATCCTGCATTTCAAAAAGTTAATTAACTATTCTTCAATATCCTGAGGGATATTGGTTCCTACGAGCACCGAGATATCAGGATTATCCTGGTCCAGGATAATTTTCTTCACATCCTGCTCCGGATCTTCCACAATATCCTGGGCCCGCGTCTTTAATTGCTATGCTGCACTAGGCTTGGTTGAGGATTTCATCGAGGATGAGTAGCATTCTTTCGCCTCCTGCTGATCACTTTCGACCTTGACCACTCCCCAAGGGGTAGGGATCTTGATACATTGGTGATACGTCGATGGCACAGCCTTCATATCGTGAATCCATAGTCTCCCTAGTATGATATTATAGCAGGATAGGGAATCCATCACACAGAAACGCTGTATTGAGTTGACTCCTTCAACATATACTGGCAACTTTATTTCTCCTACTGTGTTTCTAGCCTCTCCACTGAATCCAACAAGCACTGTAGATTTCGAAGTGATATCCATTGGAGATACATTCATTCTTTTCAGAGTCTCTAGTTGGATTATGTTGACGGAGCTGCCATTATCAACCAATATTTTGCGTACAAAATGGTTAGCCACATATAATGTTATTACCAGAGCCTCATGGTGAGGATCCTGGACAGTATCCCTGTCATCAGCATCAAATGTGATCACTTTGTCAGTTGTGAGGGTAGTCATCCTGACAGGTTTGTCTCCCCTTTCGGCCTTAGCTTCTTTTGCATGTCTCTTCGCCGCCGAATACGAAGTCCCACAAATGTCGGATCCTCCCGAAATAAAGTTGATTATCTTGGCGTCTGCAGGAGGTGACGCTGCTCGCTCAGGATCCTTCTCAATATCCTGACCCTTATTCTTCTTCCTTCCTAAGAGATCTTTCAGATATCCCTTACTTAGAAGATAGCTTATCTCTTTCCTAAGAGCGATGCAATCCTCAGTCACATGCCTGAAATCTTCATGGAAAGCACACCATTTTGACTTATCTTTCCAATCAGCTTTTTGTTGGCTCTTTCGAGGCCATCTAGCCTTGTCTCCTAGACCCTGCATGGCATACATCAACTCAGGAATGTTAACAGAAAGCAATATTCAGACAACTCAGGATACTCTTCAGGATCCTCATCTTCGACAGCATTCACTCTCTTATTTTCATTTCTACCATATGGCTTAGGCCGATATGGCTTGAATGAGGATTCAGACTTCCTGTTAGTTGACTCATAGGTGTTGGATGAGTTCATTCTCTCTTGCATCTTCCTGTCATCCTCTAATCGAATATATCTTAGGGCCCAGTTTCGAGCTTCATCCAAGTTCCTGCATGGGTTCATTACAAGATCTTGATAAAATTGAGAATCTTTTTGCAGCCCCATCTTGAAAGCTTGCACAGCTGTTGCAACATCAAGATGCGGAATGTCTAGGGATTCCCGGCTGAACTTGTTCACATAATCCCTAAGGGATTCCTGAGGCCCCTGTGTTATCCTGTAGAGGTCACTTGTTAGTTTTTCAAAGCTTCTACTACAAGAAAACTGACTATTAAATAAATTTACTAAGTGAGCAAAAGATGTAATCGAATGCGGAGGAACATTGAAGAGCCATTTCAAGGCTGATCCTGTTAAGGTAGAACCAAAACCCTTGCACAAGCATGCTTCCTTGAGATCCGGAGGGATAGGGTTAATCTCCATTCTTTCCCTATACTGAGCAATATGCTCCTCAGGATCCGTAGTTCCGTCGTAAAGCTTCATGTTGGGCGTTTGAAATCTCTTTGGGATCTCAGCATCACAGATAGGATATGCAAAACGAGATATCTTGTGGCTGTCTTGGGACACTTCCGGGATCGGCTGGACCACCGCAGGTACACTAGATATCATGTCCTTCAACTTCTGAAGTTCCCTAGTAAGTGATGATGTTACACCTGTATCCTGCAAAGATCCACTATTGTTAGTAGCATGAGTATTATTATTATTTGACACGTTACCCGTTGGAGGATTTTGCCCATATCTTGAAGCATATCCTGAGCTCCTCATGGTTGACATCTTGACCGAGGAGGGTATTTCAGGAGTATGATTCTGAGGAAGGCTGGGCACAATATTCCCCCTATTATCCTCGGTATACACGGCTGAACTAAAGTTTAGAGTTCTGGGTTGTAGTGGAGTGACAACATCCTCAGCAGATCTGCTCGAACCAGACTTCAAGAGTTGTATTTCCCTCAATAGCATTTGGTTTGTTTCCTGTTGCTGCCTCATTTGTTCCTGCACACTTCTAAATAAGGTTAAAATTTCATCATTAGAAGCTAAAATGGGAGCAGATCCCTGAACATTCCGAGTAGGGATAATATCCTGAGGTTGTGAAGAGGTTAGGATTCTTGGAGGAGGTGGTGGAAGCACAAAACCGGTAGTAGCAGAAGTCACAGCAGACATAGTAGAGGAGCTCATGTTTGATCTTGAGGCCATTATGGACAATGTGGCAAAAAGTTTTGAAAATAGAAAGCCGATTAACGATTTCACAAAAATTTTTAGTAAAGAGAGCACCACTTGCCCCACGGTGGGCGCCAAATTGTTTTGGTCAAAAATTACCGAGGCAATTAAGTGATCAAATTAGTTAAGTGAGGTAGTGTGCTAAGAAAGTGTATCGAAAATAGGCTTGATAACTTGTTTAGGAAAACAGTATTCAGGATACGGCTCAGGATATTGAGCTGTATCTATGATCAAACTATGAGCAAAAAGTAAAGTAAATGACACGAGATGTACGAGGAAAGCCCTTGATCAATCTAGATCGCCGGCATAAAACCTCGGGAGCTGACAATCGCAGCTGCCTTGTTCTTCTTATTGCTTTCAACTTCAGGATACAGTGCAGGATATAGACCAGATCGCTATGTGTTACAATGCTTTTTGTACGAGAGTGAAAATTTGCTAGAGAACAAGTGTTAGAGTGTTGCGAGTGTAAATGTGATGTCCTATTCGATCTGGTATACCCACCTATTTATAGTTACTAAATAGAAACTAAAATTCCTATAAATATGGGATGCTCCCGAATATTCCATAAATAGCCGTTTGGAACTAAATAAAGCGGGCTTAACGTCTTTCCTTGAACAACTTGGACCGAGTCTTCCGCGGAATGAGTCCTTGTGAACGTTGCTAGCTTCTAACCCACGTACCTGCACATGATCCGTTAGTAATCCTGAGGATACCATTCAGGATGTTACCAATATCCTGAATTAGCATCCCGGATGTAAACAAATACCATATAACCAAGATATAAATCAAGATACTTTCCAGGATATGGGCTCATAATTTCGCCCATAACAATGCGTATGTCTTACTGGTGGCCTAGGATGAAGAGGGATATCGTCTCTTACGTTGCGAAATGTCTCACTTATTCGAAGGTTAAAGCTGAACACCAACGTCCCTCTGGCTTACTCGAACAACCAGAGATATTTGTCTGGAAATGGAAGGGCATTGCTATGGATTTTATCACCAAACTCCGTCGTACTTCCTCTAGACATGACTGTATTTGGGTGATCGTTGATCGATTGACCAAATCAGCTCATTTTCTCCCCATTCCTGAAGATTTCAAAGTTGAGAAATTGGCTAGAATCTACACTGATGAGATCATCTGTCCTCATGGTATCCCCATTGACATCATTTCTTATCATGATGCTCGTTTTACGTCTCGTCTTTGGAAAACTTTTCAATCTGCTATGGGTATTGTTCTTAATCTTAGCATCGCTTTTCACCCCCAATCTGATGGTCAAACCGAGCGTACTATCCAAACCTTAGAGGATATGATTCGTTCATGCGTAATTGATTTTGGTGCCAACTAGGATTCGTACTTGCCTTTGGTCGAATTCTCGTACAACGAAAGTTATCATGCGTGTATTCAAATGGCACCTTTTGAAGCATTGTATGGTCGCAAGTGTCGTTTGCTTATTTGTTGGCATGAGATTGGTGAATCTCAATTCACTGGTCCCGAGCTTATACAAGAGGTAACGGGCAAAATTTTATAGGTTCGAGACAACTTACTGAAAGCCAGGAGCCAACAAAAGAGTTACGCCGACAAGCATCGCAAACCCTTGGAATTCGAGACAGGTGACTTCGTACTTCTCAAGGTATCCCCTTGGAAGGGTGTGGTTTGATTTGGTAAGAAAGCGAAACTCACACCGAGCTACATTGTTCCTTTCAAGATCCTCGAAAGGATTGGCAAGGTTGCGTATCGACTGGACCTGCCTGAAAAACTCAACAACGTACACCCTGTCTTTCACGTATCCAATTTAAAGAAGTGCCTAGCTGATGAAGGACTTCAAGTCCCACTCGAAGACCTCCAAGTCAATGAGACTCTACATTTTGTGGGAAAACCCGTCGATATCATGGACCAAGGAGTGAAGATTTTGAGGCGAAGTAAAATTCCTATCGTCAAGGTTCGATGGGAAGGAAAACGTGGCGCTAAATTCACTTGGGAACTCAAGAGTGACATAAAGACAAAGTATCTGCATCTTTTTGTTATTTCTTCCGAAATTTCAGGACGAAATTTCCTAAAGGAGGGGAGACTGTAACGCCCTGCTCTTTCGTACTTTCCATAATTAAAAAGTCTTGTTCATATTTCTATTTTTGAAAAGTCTTGTGTTCTGTAATTGTCCATTCATTGTAATCGTTGTAAATCCGAGACTTAAGTCATAAATAAAACTCATATTTCTTTAAATTCGTGTAATACATACTTCATACATGCTCATATGATTAATTTCGTGAAACATTTGTTGCATATTTGTATTTCTTGAAAACCATGTGTTAATCTTGCAAATAGGTGAAACTTATGATTAATAGGCCTTTTGAATGCATACAATACATGATTACAACATTCATACACCTAATCATACACCATTATATTTGCTTTATGTTAACTATACTTGATGGATGTCACACCTCGATATTTACAGCTTAGCCCGGTGGCCCAATGGGGAGTATCGTGACGTAAGATTGGTATCGTCATGGTCAGACATACACAGAATAGCACAGCGGTAGTCTTGGAATATAAAATATTATTACAAACCGAATTGTCTGAAAATACCGAAATGATGGTTACATATGAACTTGTAATATTAAATCCACAGGCGGATCATTATAAAACGTACAAAATGAAGTTTAGTAGACTTTAGGGCATCCTAAGGATTTGCAAGATCCTTTATTGACACCAAGCAGCTCCCAGCCTATTTATGTATAGTACCTGTCACTTAGTCTTTTGAAAATACATCAGTTTATACTGTTAAATGCAATTAACTGACTCATTTGAAAATGTTTATGAAAATTGGTTTAAGTGCACAAGGCATGGAAATTCTTTTTTAACTTGGAACAATTATTTTTATAATCTTATATACAGATTTATATGTTTGGCATACATTTAGGGCCTGGTATAGAAGCCGAGACAAGATTAACTGACACACCGCTAATATAAACCCACAAGGAGTTATCCCCAACAATGTGGGTATATCTTTTTACATACGCAACTGTCAGGTGTATGCCTACATCCCGTGCTTAAGTCATGGTCATTTACAATTAAATGAGCTGAGGATATCCAGGAGACGGTCGTATTAACCCCCAATGTTTATGTTATCAAACAAAACGGATTAAAACGGGTTATGCGGATTTATTAACCACAATCTGACCAAATGATCCCACACATGACCAAGCGGTAATATTTTACTGTATCCCAAGCCCGTATATGGGAAAATAAGTTAAAAGTATTTACCTGAGCTACTACTCGATTTATATCAAGATTTATATAACTCAGTCGTATCCAATCTAATTAAATGCAGATAGCTTTTACCGGTAGGCTCTAGTCTGGAATGATGGTAATATATAACCAATTTAGAATGCTAACGGGTCTTATTTAGGTCATAGACTTAGACCGGCTAACTTAAAGTATTAGAAACGGTACGTTACGCTGGATTAAGCGATGACCGGAATAGAATGTAATTTAGACCCAACAAGTATGAAGACTTGTGTAACATGGGTAAACTAAATACAATTTGGATTTTGAAGTAAAAATGATAAGGTTTAACTCGTTTCAGTAAACTTACGTAAACTACTTACGTAAGTCTAACCGTACGCGTATAAGCGATAACGAGTAACCAGACGAATCATGAACAAGTTCCATATGCCAATATATTTTAAACAAGTTATAATATCGGTAGGATATCAACTTGTATGCCCGTTTAGGTTTTAAAATCAAACTATGCCTCGTAAGTGCGTTTTGGTCATTTTACGAAGTATAAAAGGAACTTGAGTACAATCTGATGTTACGATCATAAACATTCTTTGAAAACACTTTATTTATGATATAATGTCAGTATGATATTAAACATTTGTATGTTTTATAGTTTAAAACCAAACTATACTCCATAGGGGTATTTTGGTAATTTCACACATAATTTTGAAGGCTAATTTGGGAATATGATTTTATAACATATACCTACTGTAAAAATATTTAAAATGATTTATAAAATCAGTAGGTAACAAGTCTTGGTTGGTAGTTATGGTTTAAAACCATACTACGCGCCAAAACGGCGTTAAAGTCGTTAAATGACGATATGTGGGATGTTTAAGAAAAACTTATGTTATGACCAGGTTTATATGATCTAAATATGTTAATTAATATAACATAATAGTGGTCAAAAGGTTTTGTATGAAAATTATGCTTTTAAATCATTTTAGGTGCAAAAAGGGCACTATCATCATTTTAAGGACATAATTCAAGAACGTATGCGAAAACTCAGTTTGTAAACTGAATGGACATCCCAAATTATCCTAATTATGATATTACATTAGTAGGCAATGAGTTAGTTATGAAAAAATATGCTTAAAACCGATCTATGCGCCTAAAGGGCATTTTGGTCAATTTTAAGCATAAATTACGATATTTCACGCAAACTCAGTTTATGATCAGGTTCGTAACATCGAAATATGTTAAACATGTTAACATATCAGTACCTAAGTTGTTTGAAAGCTTATTGGTGTCTAAATCCTTATTTTGCTAAAAAGGGCATAATAGTCAAAGTACGGCATATTAACTGAACATGTGCAAAAACTCAGATTTCTAGCATGATCATGTGATATAACCTTATAGGGTTATGCTACATTATATTACGATCATAACGGAACCTAAAATCAGTAGCAAACTAATTCTAATTTGGTTCATAATCGAAAATCAAAGCAGAAGTCAAACTTCGCGACTTTCGGTTGCGAACCGACCCTAAAACTGGAATTGATGAGCCGAACATGTTTACACATGTTCTAATAATTATTACCGAGTTATTAAAGTGATAAAACATATTTTAGAATACTTCTAAACTTGAATCGCAATTATTTTAAAAACGGACCCGATGACTTTTTAAAACAATATTATGTTGACTCGTCAATTGACCAAGCAAACTTGATTCTTAGGAGGTGCCCTTTTGAGGGATTAACATCTACCTAATTATGATCACGTAGCCATGTTTGTTACGAACTATGGCTTGACCTATTAAGGTCTAACTGAAAGTCAAAGCGTTTATCGTAAACGCTTGACTTTTCGGGATTAAAAGCCAAATAAAAGAACTAGTTACGAAAGGAACACTTACAAGTGGTCCTAGGGACTGAAGAAAACTCAAAGGATGCTCCCAATTGCTCAGGAACTTCCAAGTATGAGATATAGAGAGAAAGAATGGAAATGGTGCAAATTGTTCAGTGAGTTCTAAGGCCTTTATATAGTTTTTGAGAATTGCTAGGATTGTGCCATGTGTTTTAGGGATTCAATATGATGATTACAAGTGTTAAACCATGTTTTTAAAACCATTAACAACCCATAGAATGATTAAATGGTTTAGATAATATGTGTGGAGAACCAGCAAAAGGGTAAAACAAATAAATAATAAAAAAAATACATAATTGTTTTTACCATCGTTGGCGGCCCACGAGGAAAAAGGAGCCCGACGGTCGCGGCCCGCGAGGCATGTTCGGCCCAGCTCATGAGTTTTGGCAGTTGGCAACAATGGTCCCTTTAATTCTATTCATATTTTAACTTTCAAAAAATGACTCTATTGGCATAATATTTTCTAGTTTGTTATGTTTTGTTAATACAAGGTACAAAGACCTCTAGTGACCAATCTTAGGCACACCCGGGAGTACGAACCGAGCATTACGGAGTTCCCGGTTCGTTTAAAAGGTCACTCAAAGGCGTAGTTTCGTACGTTGACACTTTTAGTCCTTTTAACGCACGAACTTGTGTGTATTATCGTTTAAGGACATTAAAGCCTTATACGGCCAATATTAGGCATTCCCAAGAGTATGATCAAACATCATAAAGCTCCGGGTTTGTTAAAAGGTCACTCAGAGGTAAGAATTAACATGTTGTCACTTTTAACCCTTCAAGGCACAAACTTTTGATTTTTATCGCAAACGGTTTCATTTATCCAACAAGTGGCTCTAAAGAGAATACGAAAATCGTGTAAGGTCATTCAGAGGCTTAGTTTAAGTATGTTGACACTTTTAGTCCTTCCACATTCAAAGCTTTTGATTTTTCACAAAATTAGTCCCTCATAGTCAATGTTTGACTTCATTAGGGTTTAATACACGTGTCAACACATGATTGGACAGGATTTTACGAGGTGTTACATCCTCACCCCTTTAAAAGAAATCTAAACCTTAAGATTTGCTCAAAAAAATGGGAGTACTTTTTGTCGTATAATGGACTTAATCTCCATAGCACATTATGGGCCTTTGCGGGCATCCCAGTTGACCTACACAATAGGTACATGCTTTCTTTCGGAGCTTCTTAACCTGTTGATCCTTAATCGATACTGGTTTCTCAGCAATCTATAAGTTTTCATTAATTTGCACATCATTATGTGACAATCCTATCGACTTCTCGGCTAGGCATATCCTTAAATCACAAGTGTGGAACACATTATGAATCCCACCAAGCTCCTTAGCTAAGTTTTAGCTTATAGGCTACTGATCTTGACGTATTCGATTTTCTCGAATGGTCCTATTTATCTAGAGCTTAACTTCCCCGTTACATCAAAACATAGCTCACCTTTCCAGGGTGGTGCTATCTGTTAGATCTTGTTCCTTATTGAGAACTTAAGAGAATTGAGACCCTTATCAATATTGTGTTTCTGCCGATCACTCGTAGCTTTCCGACGATTATGGATTCCTATAATCTTATCCGTCGTTTCTAGGGCAATTTATGGTCCTGGTAATTGTGCTTTCCCAACTTCTGCTCAACAAACGAGCGTTTAACATTTTCTCCCATACAAGGCCTCCAAAGGAGCAGCCTTGATGCTTATATAATAACTATTAGTCGTAGGAGAACTTAATTAGGGTTAGATAGTCATTCCAACTACTACTTAAATCGATCTTAAAGAATAGCTACCCTCATGATTAGTCGAACAAATTGATGATCCTGGGCAGCTGATAACGATTTTCCATTGTTACCTATTTAGTGTTGCGGTAATTAATGCATAAGCGCATTGAACCGTCTTTATTAAATAATAATATCGGAGCTCTCAGAATGATTAGCTAGGCTTTATGAACCTTTCTCTTAAAGCTCATTTGATTGGGGTTTCAATCCTTTCATTACTTTCGGTACTAACCAATATGGAGCTTTTACAATAGATGCAACCCTAGGTGGGATGTTAATCCTAACTCCCCTTGCCTCTCAGGAGGTAAACAGGGTAGTTCTTTGAAGAAGACAATCAAGATAAACAGAGATGACAGAGATATTTTAAATCTCAGGCTTTAGTTCATCTATCGTCACCCGTGCCATATAAATGACACATTTTCTTTACGAACGCATGGATGCCTTAAGTAGTAACACTTACTTGGACATTTCTATACTGAATATCTTCTTTGAATACCATTTGCTGACTTTAGTACAATATGACCATTGGGATATCTCAGTGGTTCCATGCATTAAACCTCCATACTGATCAGGCATGGAAACAATCTATGGGACACACTAAGATACACCAATCCTCATATGGCGCTTTTATCAATACAGTTTGGCATTCGCAGTTGATAGAAATCAATGAGATAATAAAATAAAATATCATATATTGTCGTACTCTATCTGGAGAAAGAGTACTCTAGATTTTATGAATGAGGATTTTTCGACGAGAATAGGAGAGAATGTTTCTAAGATTTCATCGGTAAGTTTTACCTTGTACTTAATATCTGGAGTTCATATGGGGAATTTTGAAAGCTGCTAAGCTTATGATCTATGAAAAACTTATTAGTACCTGAATCAAAACAGAACTCTTAGCAATAATATCATTGATTCACGATAAGGGATGTACCTGGTGTCATTATTGATATGAACTGCCTCTGGCACTCATCAGGAGAGTTTAGGCGCTTCCATTCTATACGTAGCTATACCTTCCTTGACAGTTTTACGGCAGTTAGTCCTGATGTGGCCTTTTTCACCACAGCCAAAACAGACTGCATTCTTTATGTTTCTACATTCATGGGACTGGTGACCAGTTCTTTTGCAGATGCCGCATTGCTTTGGCCTTTGCTCTTTTCGACGCTGTCCCCGGTGCCTTTTATCGCTGGTCTTGCATACAGGCTTTTTTCTGCACTTTTGATAGTTCTTATTGAGTTCAGATTTCCCCTTTTTCTTAGATTTCTAGGAGTTATCCTCCTCCCTTTTCCTTTTTCTGTCAGTCTTAGTTTTGATTGACTTACTTCTTAACCCATTTAGTGTGAGTGGCTGAGATAGATCCATAGTGGATTTATAAGAAGCAGGTGTGAGGACCGGTTGGTTTAGTTCTTGATTGAACAACTCAGGTCGGATCGATCACTATAGAAGTGCGGAATCCATATACAGTGTCAAAGAAGAATCAACAACGAAATCAATGATTAAAGCACCCATTCTCATTCAAATATTGTGAAAATACAAGGTTCCGGTGAGAGCTGGATAGAGCTTCGCCTCAGAGATAAACCAAGTGACTTACTACAAATGAACCCCTAAGTCTATATTTATAGGCGATGCTCAACTGGGAGAATCTTGTTGAAGAACAGGCAATCAATGTCTTTCTTTGAGCAGCTAATAAGCCACATCGGATCTAGCACATTGATGCGTCTTGTTTCACCTATCTTCTTATCAAACAAAGAGATTACTGCTTCCATTGTGCATTGATTATATAACCAACCTTTGAAGTCTTCATGGAAATCTTGTTCCATTGCACGAAGCGGCATGTTATTTAGACATCTTGGAGGTTTGATCTTTAATGTAATGTCTTTCTCGCCTGTGATAGGATCAACTTTGACATCTTGTTCAGGATAATGTGGCTTCCAATCTGGAAATTTCTCTTTCGCTTGCAGCTTAATGTAGTTCCATAACTTCTGATCATGTATCTTAACATCCAAACCATAATAGAATTGTTTGACATTCTTTGTCTGAACAAGCTCTTCAACATCCCACCATGGAAGTGTTTTTATATCACATTGGAACTCAAAATATTGCACTCCATGCTCTCTTCGGATTGCATACACTCTCAAGTCTTCCAGATAGCCCCACGTTAGAATATCACCCAGAGATTTTTCTGGATGATCTGTGAAATACTGTAGCGGCCTCTTATACTTCCTTTCCTTCGGCATTACTTTAAACCATCACTTTCTACCTTCAAGTAGTTCTTCTTGTGGAACTGTTTCAGGAACTCCTTCAGTAGAGATCCTTTCCACCACTTTCCTTCTAACCTCATCTTCGTTGTGAGATTGAAATAATTCGCTCAAGGTAGGAAAGTTTTCATCAACTGTAGTATATTGAAATGGAGTTTCTTCTTCAGACAGATCAGAGTCTTCTTCAATGATCACATCTTTGAAATTGTAAGGTTCATTAACAAATTTGAAAGAATATTCTCTTTCAGGAGAGGGTGGTATTTCATCTTCAATATCAAACTTCATGTTACCATCGTCCATCCCCAACTCCTCTAACATGGACTCTCGAGTCCTGTTTTCCTCTGACTCCCCCTCAACTTCAGCATGTAAGTAAATAACCTTAGGGAGTGTGAGATATACCTGATCACCAGCATGTTGTTTAGAAGACGAATAAGAAGCTTCATGATGTTGGTCTTCTTATTGTTCATTCAGCTCGTCATTCAAGAAGTCATCAAGAGTATGCTGATTAGAAGGCTTCACAATTAACAACCCTGTCGCCCCCCTGATCATCATCATCGTCATCATTATCACCATCATAGTTATCGATATCTTCAAACAACTCTTTCAACTCTGGATCCTCTTCTTCCTCTTTCTCTTCTTCACGACGTTTCTCAATGATCTTTCATCTACTAAGCTTTATTTCTTCAGGAGTAACGTCTTTAACATCACAAATAGGAACAAGAGCAAGTGTATCATCAACTTCTGTATCTTCAGGTTGAGATGGATCTGGTTGGCTTGTGGATCCAAGAATCTCCTCTTTATCTATCACCAAACCCTTCCTTTTGTCTTTCTTAGATTCAGCAGCTTCTTCAGCTAGACGTTTCTCTCTTTCAACTCTTATGTCTTCAACCCTCTGAATCTCTAATTCATCAAACATAGCTTGATCATTGAACCCAAGCTTGTGTTCAACAACCGTGTATAACATATTCAACTGTTCATCCTTGATCACCTTATCAGCTCTTAAGGCTTCAATTTCTTCCTTTAACGCTTTATTCTCATTTGTAGCATGTTGACTCACATCACCCAATATTTCTTGCAGTAATTTGTTAAAGTTATCAACAGATTTATATTGATCATTTACCTCCTTAAGCTCATCTCCCAACTTATCAATCACTTCAGCATGTTCTTCAAGCTCCTTTTTCAGTGCAACATTTTCTGCCTTAACTGCTTCAAGCTCTGCTTCGACTTTAGCCTTTCCCTTCTCAAGAACACTTACTTTCTTTGTCAGCACATTAATCTTCCCCTCATTAAAGATATCAAAATCACCAGAAGGAAGATCTTCTGGATATTCACCAGAAACTCTAGGAAATCCATTGCTAGAAGTTGAAGTAGTGGTTTTCTTTGCAGATGTTGGATCTTCAACTTTCTTTGGTGGCTATTCAGGAGTCTTTTCATGATCAGAAGGAATGCAAATAGTTGGATTCTTTGGTGATGGTGGTGGTGTAGATTGTCTTTCACCCATAAACTCCACTTCTACATCTTCAACAACCTTCTCGACTCTTTCATATACCGGACTTTCTGGAGCTTTCGTTGTTTCAACTTCAGGAGCTGCTGTTGTTCCTTTTCTGGCTCTAACACTTCTAGGAACAACTCCTGTTGGATGAGCTTTCCTTTTCCTCAGAACTTTCTTTTTCTCCTTTGGTGTTGGCACATATGTTTCATCTTCCTCATCAGATGTTTTCTTCTTTTTCGGTGATCCTTTGTACTTTTGTTTGCCACTAACATAAGAAGTTGGAGCAATCTTCGTCGGATCAAATTCATCACTTTTAGTAGCACTTGAATTAGATTGTACAACACCTTCAACGAATGTCTCCTTTACACCTTCACCACTTGCTTCAACATTCTTTGCAGTTGTTTCAGCTTCCTTTTCAGCATCTTTCGCAGCATCTTTAGTACCTTTAGAAGCTTCAGCAGCCATATGCTTCAAATATTCATCAAATGACATGTTTAAATAATCTACTCCTTGCTTGATCAGCTCTGTCGGTGGAACCACAGTCTCATCTATCAACGTTGGTGAAGACTTCTTCTTCTCTGTTTCTGCAACACAAACATTATCACTATTAGTATAATATTCAAAAGAATGATCTACGAGCCTTTCTTGTGATTCTTGCTTTCCAACTTTACCCTTAATTACAACTTTTGACATAGATACTTTAGGTGAAATCTGAGGCGTTCTTTTTCTCTTCTTCTCATCCTTCTCATACCAAAACCTCAACTTCTTTTCCACCATGTCCTTCAAACGATCTGTTTCATCTTCAGAATTACTCTCAGCATGTCTCCATTGATCGTCTTCAGGTGCCACATAATCTGCCTTTTTGATCTTTCTGACCTTAGCTTTATACCTAGGCTCCTGCTCAGGCTTCAATCCTTCATACTTATCCAACCTTTTTAGAGTTTCACTATCCATATGATGCAACTTAAGCTCATCTTTTGGATCTTTTGGAAGGTTAGGCACTTGATCGTCTAATAACATCTGTACAAATCTGGGGTACATGATATACTTCTCGCCTTTATCATTATCCACCGTGTGATTGAAAATCACTTGCGAGATGTTGTATGGTCTATTCAGCACCAAACAAGCAATGATATTCATGATATAATAAGACGTCTCATTATATGCACCTTTCCTATGAGAAAGTGCATGAACAACACAGTGTACTAAAAACGTATACGGCCTGCAGAATCTCGACTTAGTGTATCCTTTATAATTAACATGTCCTGCGTATCCCATTTGAAACCAAAAACCTTTGCTTAGACGTTCTGGGATAATGATTAGATCCTCGTCCTTATCTTGCAGATCTAACACCGTCCTCACGTCACCTACAGTGAACTTTACTTCCAAATCAATGTCTTTCTATTTGTCATCCTTCATCCTGACAGAAGAATAGATTGTCTATTCTTTCTCATCATATCTTACAGACCTCCGAAATCTTCTAACATGTGATTCGTAACATTTATGCTTCACTGTCAACGCCTTACAAATCCTGCTCTCTTTCAGAAATGGTACTATCTCTTTGAACGGCTCCATGTTTGGATAATTCGCATCTAGAATGAAGTAAATATTGTGTGAGGGATGAAAGTCAGATGCTCTTGCCTGCACGCATTTCAAGGTACAAAGTGTTTAGTGAGAAATTCTCAAAAAGTTCAAAATTTTTCTAACACTTTTACCCTCTACACTCTATACAGTACTGTTTTGACGGATGGCCGTCCGACCGGATGGTAATCCGATCGGATGAGCTTGTTCTTTTAAGCTCATAAGTTTCAAGGCAAGTGACATGGATCGGATGGTCATCCAATCAGATGATCATTCGAGTGAAACAGTTAAGTTCTCAAGGAATGATACAATCATGCAAGTGCACTTGGATCGGATGGTCATCCGATCGAATGAACATTCAATCAAGCATGATGAATCAGTTAAGTACTTTTGATGAACATTCAATACATGTGAGTGTATTGTGGATCGGATCACCAGTTGATCAAACATGAGGAACAGATGAACATTCATCAACACTCAAACATATAAACACTTATAATTTATTCAAAAAATGAAGTGTCACGGATCGGATGGTCGTCCGATCGGATGGTCATCCGATCAGATTGCCCTTCCATCAAAGTTCAAGAACAGTTTGAATATCTATCAAGTTAAGATCAAAATTTTCAACATTTTTCAAAATTGAACATAATTTCTCTTAAATAACTTGCCGATAATCAAAACCCTATGTTCGTTTTCTATCAAAACTTCCTAATTTGGGTTTAATTTGGGAAAAACCTCTTCGACAGCCGACACCCTCTAATCTTCCTAAGTTCAAATCTAGGGTGTTTTTAGTGAAGTTGGAACGGTGAATCAATGAATCTAAGGCCGATAATCCTAGATCTAAGTTCAATTTGTATTAACAACATCAAAATAACCCTAGATATAAGGAAAACCTATGTTCAGTACCGTCAGCCCAAACAAACATCTAATACATGAAATTGAGCGGTGAAATTTGAGAAACTTACCTTTCCCATAGTGAATGATGAGTAAGCCAAAAATCCTATGTGTTTGGAAAGGAAAGAAAGTGATACAATGATCAAGAACAGTTGAGAGAAAAAGTGTGTAAGTGACGAATAGCGGTTCGATCGAATGACCTTAACTGAGAGTTGACTGCCTTTTATAGCCTGACCATCACCCGGGCGGTCATCCGATCGGAGGGTCATTCGATCCACTCAACTTGTTCAAAATTTTTATTTTTTTCAAATTTCAAAGTTTTATCAGATTTGGTCAGTTTTAGACATCCAAGTCCATGTTAATGACCTTGGTTACTCGATTTGCCTACCAAGTCCAAGTTAATGACCTTGGTTGACCCGATACGAACCAACTGACATTTTATTCAAACCTTTAACACTTTTTCTGAAAATGTACAAGTGTCAAATTAATGAGCTTGTTTGACTTTGAAATTTTCAAATAGTTTGATTAGCTCCCAACCCAGTTGTTCAGCCAAAAACTTTCTGCTTCGCTTCTGAGATTTCGAAGATCAGCTTTCCATCATGGTTTGTCTAAACTAAAGCAGAAAATAGAATCTTTTTGAATTTTAAGAAAGTTTATGCTAAAACACACTAAAATCTTTTTGGGAATAAATCTGAAATGAATACAGTAAACTATTTACAAACATGTTTTTGTGAGTCGTGTTAGAGGATCATATCAGCTACCGACTAGTGACAGGTACCGTTGAGCTTAATTTCACACTAAGTATTATACTGTTCACCTAGATTGTGGATATACTGATCCATTTTAAATTCTCACATAGACTTCAACTTATTCAGGATACAGATTAGGTGTTTTAATGACTTAACTTATTCGCATGTCCCACCTCAGAATATACTCTCGTATCCAGATCCCTATATTCAGTCTTACAGGTGAACATAGTCAAATGATATCTGTAAAAGGGTAGTGCGAGACCATGAGAGCTCAGGTTAGAACTTCCGTTCAGATAAAGAGATGATGGCTCGTCTTTAAGGTGTGTCCCACTTAGGGATCTTTTCTTCAACAGCACTTGATTCACATTTTTCAATGTCTATCAATCTTTATGCTGCGGGGAGGCTTTAAGTATTAAAGCATGCAGAGTATTATATGAGGACTACGCTATTGCTTCCGCAAAATCGGAAGTCCAGGTATAATACCCCAGATATCACTAAGTATATAAACCTAGTATGTCAGAAACAGGTAATCTTCCAAACAAGATTTCAGGGGTTACCTATATATCCGAGAGATGTTCCCCACGAAATAAGCAAGATATGATTTTTAGGTTTATATCCCAAAAAATTCTACTAAATGTGTAAAAACCTATCGACAACGCTTTTAAACTTTCCAAATCTTTAGCGTACCGTGACAGTCTAGCTGATGTACCATCATTTCCTCTTTTTATACAAAACTCCTTTTGGGTTTTCTATTCTTTTTGAATTTTGAAAATTTTCTATTGTCTTTGTATTTTTGCATTTTTTTAATGTTTTTGTATTTTCTAAAAGACTTATCTCCCCCTAAATACCAAAATAACTAAAAATGCGACAAACCATAGCAGATTGCTTCTCGACGTCCTCTTCTGTGGTTTTCTCATCAACGCCAACTATAGCTCCCCCTGATGACAAAAGTTTCATACCATTCAATTTTAATAAGTATTGAAAACGTGACTTATCAAATGGTTTAGTATGTAAATTTGCCTTTTGTTCATCGGTATGGATCTTTTCAATTCGAATCAACTTCTTCTCGTAGCAATCACGGATGAAGTGATGTCGAATTTCAATGTGTTTAGTTTTAGCGTGATGTATCGAGTTTTTTGTTATGTTGATTGCAGACTCATTATCAACAAAAATAGGAGAGGTAATAAATTGTAAACCGTAATCTTGCATTTGTTGCTGGATCCACAGAACCTACGAGCAGCAGCTGCTGGCTGACACGTACTCTGCTTCACACGTTGAAAGAGCAACGGTTGTTTGCTTCTTACACTGCTAAGTGACCAAGCGTGGTCCAAAGAATTGGCATCCTGCAATTGTTGACTTTGCGTTGAGCTTGCAGCATCTGAAATCTGAGTCTAAGTAGCCTTCAAGTTTGAAATCACCATCTTTGGGATACCACAACCCCAGGTTTGGGGTTCCTCTCAGGTAGCGTAGAATCCTTTTGACGATCATCATGTGCGAAGACCTTGGACTCGACTGATATCGGGCCGCGAGGCAAGTTGGGTACATTATGTCGGGTCGGGATGCAGTCAGGTACATCAGCCAACCAATCATCGAACGGTATAGCATCTCGTCTACCTTCTCTCCGGTGAGATCAGGGATGATAATGTGATTAGTGGCTAACAGGGTGGCCATCGGTGTAGTCTCGACATCCCAAATTTATCTAGAACGTCGTAGACGTATTTCGTTTGATGTATGAAGGTCCCCTCTTGCATCTGATCAACTTGTAGCCCAAGGAAGAACTCATCTCACCCATTGATGACATCTCGAACTTCTGCTTCATCACTTGTTCAAATTATTTACAGAGTTCCTCATTCGTGGACCCGAATATAATGTCATCAACATATATCTGAAAGGTCAGCAGATGACCAGCGACCTCCTTAGTGAACATAGTAGCATCCACCTTTCCTCAAATAAAGCCGTTGGAAAGCAAGTGTTGAGAGAGCATCTCATACCAGGCTCTCGGGGCCTGATGCAATCCATACAGTGCTTTGGCCAAGAGGTAGACCTTGTCTTTATGAATCGGATCGGTGAAGCCCGGTGGCTGACCGACATAGACCTCCTCTTTCACTTTTCCGTAAAGGAATGCCGACTTGACATCTAGCTGGTAAACCATAAACCCTTTCCATGAAGCGAACGCAAGAAAGATTCTGATGGCATCGAGTCTGGCAACTGGAGCGTAAACTTCTGTGAAGTCTATCCCTTCTTGCTGACTAAAACCCTGGACAACTAAGAGAGCTTTGTTTCTGACTATCACTCCTCGATCATCTCACTTGCATTTGAACACCCACTTGGTGTTAATCTTTTTGTGCCAATCAGGAAGATCAACAAGCTTCCAAACTCCGAGCTTTTCAAATTGACCTAGCTCCTCTTGCATTGCATTGACCCATGAATCTTCCGCCAGTGCTTCTTTGTATGTTCGTGGTTCAATCTGCGAAATACAGCAACAGAGTGAGAAATCAGTTTGTAATGGAGCAACTTTAGAGTAAAAACATGCAAATCCTTGGTCGATTTGATTTCTTGTTTGAACTCCTGATTGCAGTTCCCCAATTATCAACTCCTTGGGGTAATAAGACAGAGTCCTCGGTATAACTTCACCGGGAACGTTCACCTCCATTTCCAAATTCATGACATTCTGGTCCGCAACTTGTTCATCAACATGAACTGTCTGGTCTGAAGATTGCATCTACTCCCCCTTAGATTCTGAATCACCTCGATCAAATGTCGGGCTATCTGAGTCAGACTCTGAATCATCATCAACTGTCATCTGATTTTCTGGAGCAGGCTCTTGTTTTGAAGTGTGAGTTTGCGGTAAATCATCACTTTGACCACTGTGACTGGGACCAGCTTCATGATCATTGGAAGTTTGTTGACGTTTTGAAGACTTTGCTGGCAATCTACTCTGGGAAGTTTAATATTCCCGAAATATGTCTAATTGATCAAAGTACTCTGGCTCTTCTGGTAAGTCGAATGAATCCCATAAAGTATCATAATCGAATCGCCTTGAGTCTGCGTGTTTTTATGGTGGCATAGTGTATCCTTGACATTCCACGTGCTGAGCTTCAATGATCCTCCAGAGACTTGGAAGGAATACTCGTCTAAGTGGACTGGAATAACCCACAAAGATTCCTTCCAAACTCTTTGACCCAAACTTTCCATCGGGATCTAGAACTGTGCAGGGAGACCCGAACGAATCTAGGTATTCCAAGTTAGGTTTACGTTTGTTGAGGAGCCCGAAACACGTTTTGTTATGCTTCTTCGTAGTAAGAACCCAGTTGAGAGTATAGCAAGCCGCAGATACGGCTTCTCCCCAAAAATTGATAGGTAGTGTCGCGTCACCCAACATCGTTCATGCCATCTCGATCAGCGTCCGATTTTTCCTTTCTGCGACTCCATTTTGCTGTGGAGTGTACGGCGCACTGAACTCTTGCAGTATACCTCTTCTGTCACAGAATTCTTCCGTTTTGTTGTTTTTGAACTCCGTACCATTATCACTTCGTAATCGACAAATGCCGGACTGGTACAAGTTCTCTATCTTTCTGAACAACTTCAGCAAACTCTCGAATGTTTCATCTTTTAACTTCAGGAACATCACCCCCGAAAAAATCGAATAGTCGTCAGTAACCACTTGTTAGGATCTGAGTTTGGTTTTGATTGTGTTTTGTGTTTGAATTAAGATGAAGATGAATGAGTTGTGCAGCGGAAATATAATGGAAACAAACTTTACACACAATCAAACAAGAGAATTGCTTTAATCAAACATTTTCCACAAAGAACCGAAAGATTGAATTTAATTTCAACAACGATTACAATGCAATGTATGAATACAAACTCCCCCTCAGCCTGAGCTCACAGTGTTTGTTCGTGCAGGAAGAAGATTTTTCAAAGAGCTAAATAGAACAGTGCATGGTACTGTTCTATTTATAAGCACGAGCAAACCACTGAAGCATCTAAGCTGACGTCACCATGAAAGTGACATCTAACCTCCTAACAAACTCTAACCTCTGATCTATACAACCTCTGCTATGCTAACTACTGTTATTACATTTCATTACATAAAGATATCTAAACTACTGCTGCATCCTTCCACTGATGTGATCCTAGCAGTACTTGTTATGATCAGCAGAGCTTGACTCAAGGCAGTAGATTGAACATCAGAGCTTTAGTCTTCCATCAGTCTTTTACTAGATCAGCAGTTTGTAGGCCAGCAGTTTGTACGATCAGTAGATAGGAGGTCAGCAGATGTTGAAACCACTTTCAATGGGAGAGACATGTAAACATAACATCTGCTTATTCTGGATCCACTGCTCTGATCCAGTTTTGGCTTTAATTATCTATTCCTTTGGTAGGGTTCAATCCCAACAGTCTCCCCCTGGAACAGATAATGCCAAAACCCTTCATTATTGTGGAACTTTATTGCCTCGTCAACAGTTCCCTTATCTGACCTTTAAGTTGTAGCTCAAAGTCTAGGGCATCTGTGTCATCTTCATCCCTACTAAGTGGAAGATCAAGGAGATCCTACATCTCTTCAAGACTTAGTCCAAGTGCTTGTTCCCTTGTTATTTTCTTCACTTCTCCACTAGACCTGAACATAGTCAGTACATGGGTCTGTTTGTCAGTTTCCCACTTTAGTACTTTTGAGCCTGGTGGGTTTCTTGGGAGATTGTTATTGGATGAGGTGTTTTGTGATGCAGGCCTATTGATGACTGGTTGAGCAGTGCTTGCAGGTTGATTCAGGCCAAGAGTTTCAGCTATCATTTCTTTAATACCTTCTTTTACAAACTCATCTCCTGCCATTAATTCATCCACTGTTTCAGTACCCAACTGTTTTTGTTGCCTTCTTTTATAGATGGCTGCACCAGCTGGAGAAGTGGATCTCCTGATTTGCAGCTTTGACGGTCTTTTTGAAACCTCTGCTTCAGGATAGTCAGGCTTTTGTGGAGCAGTAGGATCTGTTTTTCTTAATTTCTCCAAAATTTTGTAGGTAGCCCTGACTTTATCTTCTTTCCATCTCATCACTTGATTTTTGGACCCATAATCAGCAGCAACCAATTCCTCTTTCATTCTCCTCAGCTCTACCTTTTTATCAGGTACATTCTTTTTGAATTTTACCCAATCTGGAGGAGTGTGCTTGACCTTATTCTTGATCATATCTTGACTCCTGGCTGCTTCTTTTTCAAGCTCAGGAATGGTCCACTCTCTGTATGTGTGTTTTTCTCCTTTGTACTTCTTGGTTGCCATGATGTTTTCAATGTAGTCTTTTCTCAGAGTTTCATCTGCTCTCTCTGAGATTTGCTGACAAACATTTTTTTCAAACTGCTCTAAAGATCTGACTTGTGTGAGCAAGTATTGATAATTCTGTTGAATTTCTCTATTAGATTTCCCATGTGTATTGATAATTCTGCTGAATTTCTCTATCAAAATCTCTATCACTTGTTACAATACCCAAACCTGACCCTCTTTCATCCTATGCTTGCCTAGCCTTGATTTTCAAATATTCTTCAATATTGTTAGGCCTGGGATATCCTTCAACAGATGGCAACTTCCTTTTAACAGGGTCATCCTCATAGTAGAAAGATTTGATTTCTTCTCTGACTGCTATAAGTTCAAGAGGGAATTGAACACCTGCAGGAGGTAAGGGCTTTTGAATTTGAGCTGATGAGAGAGGGACAAGTTTGGGTATTGTAACAAGTGATAGAGATTTTGAAGATGTTGGTGGTGGTGATGGAGAATCAACATCTGGTATGAAAATCCTTATCCTTTTTATTGTAGGAGAGGCATATGATGTTTTGGGTGGATCAATGGTGGTGATTTGAGTGGCAGTGATTTGTGATTGACTAACAGCTGTTGAAACAACTGGTGTTTCAACCACTGTTGTCATTACAACAGATGTTGTAACATCTGCTGTCTTCTGCTTTTTGGCAGGAGGCGATGGTGGTGATGCTGTTTTTGGTGGTGATGGTGGTGGTGGTAAGGCAGTGGTTGTGGTGTGTGTTGAAGTGATAACAGATGTTGAAACCTCTGAAGTACCAGCAGTAGTTGATACAGCAGGATTTACAACAGTTGTTTGGGTGGAGGTTTGATGTTGGTGGCTTTTGGATGGTGGTTTTGGAGTATGCTTTGTGAGCCTGGATGGTGTGGACTTGGGTTCCCTCACTTTTCTAGTGGGATTTCTTTTTAGCTCAGGATTTCGAACATCCTTTAGCCCAAAACAACCCTGCGCATTCAGCTCCATGTAAGCTCTTTTCTCCTTATTCCACCTTGACATATCCTTTGCCGCTCTGTACCTTTTTACACTTGCTATAGCTTCATCAAGTGCATTTTGGGTAACATCAACCTTTTTGCTACCATCTGGCAAAGGTATCTGCTTGGTCATATTCTCCATTTCTGGTTCTATGTAGAGACCATCATCTACTCCCTTCTTCTTCCATTCTTTAATTTTCTCCCCCTTTTTGGCATTATCTGAGGGTAATTGATCAATGAAAAGAACAGTTGGAGGAGCAGTGCCAGTGGTTGTTAATATGTGGGCCTTGAGTGCCTTGATGTCTGCTTGTGTGTTCATGAACCTAGACTCCATTGTGTTTCTCAGCTCTTGTACATGTATTGCATGTTGCTGATCAGCCATTTGTTTTTGTTGCTGGAGAAAAGGGTGAAATAGATTCCAGAGCTCATTTGCAGCAGGTGCTTGTGGTGGAGCAGGTGCTTGAGATGGAACAACAGTGGATTGCATCTTTTGTACTTTCAACAACTGTTGTAGCATGTCTTTGATATCTGCAACAGCTGTATCCTGTTTTTCAACTCGTTCCGTCAATTCCAGATATTTTAAACCATCACCCAATTTAATGGGATCATCTAATTTCCCACTAGCAGTGGTTTTATCAGTGGTTGAGGTAGGGAGTGTACTCCAAATATTAACCACTGATGCCCCTTTTTCTTGGTACTGGGGTCTTCTTCCTTCAATACTTGACAGCCTTTTGATGTTGCCAGTGGTCAAAACAAATCCACTGGTGGATGTCAGAGGTGCTATGGAAGGAATTGCCTCTAAGGAAGTCTTATTGATGTAACCACTGTCCAAATGCAAACCAGTGGGTTCAGCACTTGTAGTGGCTGCTTCACTTGGATTACCACCAAGAGTTACTTGTAACTCAAGGGGTGTAACCTCCTCAGGTTGTGTTGGTGGGTTAGCAAAGATTGATACATCAGACCCAGTCATTTGTTGAGGCATGTTCTCATTGATAGGTGATTGAGAAGGACTGGTTTGTGCCTGGTTCAAATCAATTGCATCCAACAAAAGTTTAGTTGGTAGGGGAATTGTGGATGTGATGGTTGGTGTAGAAAGAGAATTTGCCCTGGGCATTGGGCTGTGGATGATGGAAGCAAGTGATTCCAGAGCATCATATAGTGGTGTCCCTATATGTACAACCTGTTCTTTTTTAGAAGAGACAGGAGGAGTTTCGGCTATGGGTTGAGATATTTTTACCAACTGCTGTGAGGAAGAAGCAGCAGTGGTTTCTAGTGACTTTTGTGCTGTCACTGGAAGTTGCTTTGGTATCTCATCTTCCAGAGTTTCCTTTTTGATAGGTTTTGGGGGTTTTTTAGTTTTCTTTTTGTTTGGCTTATTGGTGATTATAGGTGTGGGTTTCAAAGCAGTTGTTTTGCTACTTTGATCACCTTGAGCAGTGGGCTCAGCAGCAGATACCTGAGGAGCAGTGGTAGCTGCTAAATTCTGCTCAGGCACCTCTGCTTGTGTTTTGCAAGTTGTTGACATTCTTGTAAAAGTTTCAGCAGTTAAGCTGTTTATTTGAATAGATTCACCTTGTTTTATTGCAGCAGCATCATTCTTACCAAGTGTCTTTTCAAAATAGTAACTTAGAAATCTTGGAAACAGTAAGAATGCCTTTGTTTCAACATTTTTAACCTGATCATTAAAGATTACCTGAGAATAATTAAAATTTTCTTTTTGAAGAATAGCATACCCCAGGTTTTGAATATTTAATGGTGTTTCATTAAAAGCAGTGGTTTTGTTTGAAACACACATTAGGAGGGTATGGAATAAAATCTTGTTGCAGGGGGAAGAAACCTTTTTGTAAGGTATCTCTTTTCATCATTGTATCTGCATACCCTCTTTCAATAAAGTCAATTTTTAACTCGTTTTTAGGGAAATAAGTTATACCTTTCTGATCATCGAGTTGAAAGACCTCTGAGATGGATTGTGGTGTGATTTTGACTGCTTTACCCTTTGATGTGGAGTTAATGGCTATGACATCGTCACCTTGTTTGTCAAGGGTTACATTTTTCCAAAACTCCCTTTGGGTTTGCAGGTAAATGGGTGCATCTGCTGTAAGCAAAGTTTTGTACTTTGACGCAGACATGAGATCAATGATGGAATCAAAAACCTCGGTGGTGCTGGGTTTTGTGAGAAGACCCAGAAGATTGTGAGAAGGTTTGTGAGGAATTTCAGTGGATTTTGCCTTTTGAGAGACCTCTTTTGAAGATGATTTGGAAGTGGGTTTTGCAGATGACTTTGATTTTGTCATTTTGAAGATGATGATCGAAGAAGATTGTGAAGAAGTTTGAGAAAAACTGCTTTGAGAAAAGAATTTTTAAGAATTCAATTCGACAGTAAAACCCTGTTTGGGTGTTGAATGGGGGTTTTATAGGGAAAAAGTGAATGCTGATGTGGCAACGGTTACAAAAGGATTGACCACTATGTACTGCCCACATGCCAACCCCTGATGAAATGAAGGACAATACTTTAATGAAAATTACTGATGAAGGCAGTGGTTACAACGGTAACAAATGGAAGCAGTGGATGATTTTCACTATCAGTAGATAGCACATTAGTGGATAAAACACTGATTTTGAGCATCAGTGCTTATCAAGGAAATGAGAGAACAGGGGATGGCTTTCAGCAGTGGACAGAGTTTGAAGTAGAGCAGACTTTTGAACAAGCAGTGGTTATGGCAGACTTTTAAGGATTTTAATGAAAACTTCATTTTTAGCTATTTTTAAGGATGGATTTTTTATTTTTTGAAAAAACATTTTAATGCTTTTATTCATAGAAAAAAAAGATTTTGCTTGTTATTCCATGTTTAGCATGCCAGTCATAGGGACCAAGCTTTCAAAGGTGGATGTATCTAATGCTTTTGTGAGCACATCTGCCACCTGGTCTTTAGTTGGAACATGATGCAGAGAAATCAAACCTTTTTCATAGCAATCCCTCACAAAGTGATGTCTGATGTCGATGTGTTTGGTGGTTGAGTGAGAAACCGGATTTTTGATGATATTTTCTGCTGCCTGGCTATCCAACATGAGTGGTGTCTTTAAGGCAGTGATACCAAAATCCAATAACTGGTTTTGAAGCCACAGGAGTTAGGCTATACAGCTTGCAGCAGCAATGTATTCAGCTTCAGCAGTGGATGTTGAAACAGCTGCTTGCTTTTTGCTTTGCCATGAAACTAAGCAATCACCTAGAAACTGGCACCCTCCTGATGTGGACTTCCTTGTGGTCTTACATCCAGCAAAGTCACTGTCTGAAAATCCTGAACGCTTGATATTCCCATTAGCTGGATACAAGATACCAAGTGTGGGAGCACTTTTTATGTACCTGAATATCCTTTTTACAGCAATAAGGTTGGATTTTCTAGGGGCTGATTGACTCCTTGCACAGACACATGTTGCAAACATGATGTCTGGCCTAGATGCAGTTAGGTACAAAAGAGACCCAATCATGCTTCTATATCGAGTTTGGTCAATCAGCTCATCCTTTTCATCAGACATGACAAGCTTATTTGTTGCCATGGGTGTGCTGCATGGTTTACAATCATTCATATCAAATTTGTTTAAAAGTTCTTTAGCATACTTGCTTTGATGAATGAAAGTTCCATTTTGCATTTGCTAAACTTGGAGACCAAGAAAGCATTGCAGTTCACCCATTGCACTCATTTCAAACTCAGATGTCATGAGTTTCCTAAACTCTTCAGACATTTTATTACATGTACTTCCAAAAATAATGTCATCCACATAAATTTGGACAATCATTAAATCCTTTCCTCTCCATTTTAGAAACAGTGTTTTATCAATGGTACCTCTTTTGAAACCATTTGAGAGGAGAAAGGTGGAAAGAGTTTCATACCAAGCCCTAGGTGCTTGTTTCAGGCCATACAAGGCTTTGTTTAACCTGTAGACATGATCTGGATAAAACGGATCCTCAAAAGCTGGAGGTTGACAAACATATACCTCTTCTTGAATTGTACCATAGAGGAAAGCACTTTTGATATCCATTTGAAACACCTTCATGTTGTGGTTGACAGCAAAGGCCAGGAACAGTCTTATAGCTTCCAATCTTGCTACAGGGGCAAAAGTTTCATCATAGTCAATCCCCTCTTCCTGTCTGTAACCTTGAACCACAAGCCTGGCTTTATTATTGACAACAATGCCCCTTTCATCAGTTTTGTTTTTGAAGACCCACTTTGTGCCGATGGGGCTAACATCTTCTGGTAGTGGTACAAGCTCCCATACTTGTTGTCTTTTAAACTGTTGGAGATCCTCTTGCATGGCTTCTACCCAGCTGTTGTCTTTCAGTGCCTCTTGGTACTTGACTGGCCGACGGAGTGATAGAAAACAAGCAAAAAGAAAAATGTTTTGGGTTTGGCTTCTTGTGAGCACCCCTTCATTTATGTTGCCAATGATTTGGTTGTAGGATCGTTTGCAGACCCGAACGAGTCGTTCAGAAGAGTTTATCTCGGTTTGAGCGGCGGAAACGAACAAACCGAGTTCAATTCAGCGAGATTTCACTTTAAACTGTTGTTGTATTGATAACGAATGCGATTACAGACCTAACAACACTTCGGCAGCACTTCGTAGCTCACCGGAAGAATCTCTGAAAAGTTACAACTGAAATGACAAATGGCCTATATATAATGAGCTTGATTTCGCTTGAAGTAAACATGAAGACTTCAAGCGAAACCTTTGAAGCGAAATTATCAATAAAAGACTTTTGTCTTCAAGCGAGATCTTCATAATTCATAAATCTGATTTGTAATTTTCATGCAATCTCACGTGTATTTGTAATATGATGTCATTGATGATGTCACCTAGATGATGTCATCATGACATCATGTCTTGATTAGCTCCGCACCAAACCGAGACTCGATACAAGACGAAGACGACAGATGAATGCACCAACAGACTCCCCCTCAGATGTTGACGAGTCTTAAGTGTTGAGACTTTGCATCTTCAGTCTTTATCAGTCTTTGATCTTTCTCTGAAGTATTTGTCATTGCAAGAATCCTCATTCTCTATCTTTAACATCAACAAACTCCTCTCTCTCAAATGTTGACGAGTCTTGATGTCTTCAGACTGCCCCTTTCAATCTACTGGGATCGTAGTCTGGAATTCACTTTCCACAGGTTCTTAGATCGTAACCTGGCACTTCATCACTCTCAGATTTCAGAACCTGGCTAACCTGCAAAAACTCTACCCAAAAATAAATTTTCTGATAACCATTTTGTAGATAAGATTTTCAAGACTAATTTACCACTTGTAGGAATAACATTTATATTTCAAAACATTTTTTTCATTTCATTTCAACATTCTTCAAACACTTTCACCCAAACCATTTGTTCATCATGTTTAGCATTTGGAATTTTGAAAATCAACTCTCCAACACCAGTTGTCGAAAATCTTTTTAAATTTTTCAAACTTTATGCTAAAACACACTAAAATCTTTTTGGATTTTTGACTGAAATAGAAATGCAGAAAATGAAATATTTACAAACAATATTTTTGTGAGTTCGTGCAAGAGGATCATATCAGTTTTTGAGACAAATCACCAACACCATTAAGCTTCATTTCATTTTAAGTTCTAAATGATTCACTTAGATTGTCAGTATGTTTATCCACTTAAATTTTCACACAAAGTTCAATTGATCCGAGATACGAGGTTAATGTTTTAAGCTCTTGAACTTATTCGTGTGTCCCACTACTTGAATATACTCCCGTATCCAGATCCCAATATTCAGTCTTACAGGTGAGTATACCACAGATGATATCTGTCAGGGGAATAAATTATAGTGCGAGGGCCGTGAGAGCTCAGGTCGATCTTTCGATACGCAGAGAGATGACGGCTTCGACTTTTGGTGTGTCCCCTTTAGAGGATCTTTTGCATTACAACAGCAGCGACTATCAATTTTATTGTTTCATCAGCTTGCTGAGGGCGATGCTATGTTTCAAGCATTTGCAGAAAGCATTATCCGGGGACTAGGTCAGAAATTTCTTTCAGCAGAAGTCCCGAGATAATACCCCAGATATCACTGAGCATAAAGACCTAGTATCTCAGAATAAGGGACCTTTCAAACAAGATTTCAGGGGTTACCTATATATCCAAGTTTGTGTTAACCCACAGAACAAGCAAGTTTGAAATTTAGATTTATATCTCGTCACAATCTACTGAATGTGTAAAAACCTACTGGCACATCATCAGTGAGATTGTTTATCACATATTAACTTTCCATTTCTTTAGCGTGTTGTGATCGTCCACTGATGTACTATCATTTCCTCTTTTATGCAGCAAAAACTCATTTTTCATTTTATCATGTTTTTGGCTTTTTCAAATTTTCAAATGTTTTTGAATTTTCTAAAATTCTTACTCCCCCTAAAATACAAACACATTTTAGGAAATTTGAAAACAAACTGTACAATAACATGACAACTGATATCGAATTGCCTCAATTCGCCATCCTCTTGGCGTAAACAATCAGAACTCCCCCTCACAACAAACTATTTTCCCATCGATTTCAAAACACTTAAGTTTGTTTTAATCAAATGGTTTTTCCGGAAAATAAGTTTTGTTGATTTTGTAAAACCATTAGTAGGTAAGGGATTTGGTTCATCACATTGTTTTTCAACCACTTGTAGAAAATCAGATACAACTTAATGTCCCTGATTTACCACTTGTAAGATCAATTACAATCTAGCATTTTCAACCAAACATCATCTGTTAGTTGAATTCTCAAGATGCCGATTCCTACTCCTCGCTTACAAACCTGGGAGTTCCGGCAAGTCCTGCAAAAACTTCTCAAACATTTTATACAAACATGATAAAGAATGATGCCGATTCATGATCCACGATTACCAACTTGGGATCTCCGGCAAGTCAGGTTTTTATTCTTTGAAGAATATATCCACCCAAGCCTGACCTTCCTTGGGTGTAACAACCTCTTTATCATCTTTTCTTTCAACTAACCTGTGACCTCCTCTTTTGGCAGCATAAAATTCTTTAACACTTTTGGCCTTACCATTGATCATTTTGCCAAAAATGTGTTTCACTGTTCCGTTGAAAGTTTTATCAACATCAAATTTCTTCTTGTCAGAATAAAATTGATTTGAAATTTCAACTTTCCCAACTTTCTTTTTAAAATTTTCAGCACTCAAAGGTGGAAAATTCACATCATCCACTTTTGAAACTGATTTTTCAACCTTTTCTTTAACAACTTTTGGCTCCTCTGATTTTGTGGAATCAGATTCATCACCAGAACTGTTTCCTGAACCCTTAACAACCCATTTTTGATTTATCAGATTTTCTTTTCTTTTAACCACATTCTTTGAACATTCTCCCTTCTCAAAGATTGAATTTTCAAAGCCTGTGAACTTTCGGGTTGAAAGTTCAGTTTTCTCAACAACTTTCTCTTTCAGTTTACCAGATACCTCCTGTTTTGGTTTAAATGTTTTCGGACAATTCCTAGCAACATGACCAGCAATTTTGCACTGAAAACAGGTTCTGGTTTCTATCTTCTTTGGCACAGCATTTTTCTTCAACTCTTCTTGCTTCTTGGCAAGGAATTCCCGATTTGTCTGCTTTCTGAATGCTTGCTCTTTCTCATCATCTAAAGTATTTCCTGAAACAAACACAGTTTTTTGTTTAGAAAATTTTTCATTTTTATAATTTCTCGGTGGTACAAAACCTAATCCTTTCTTTTTGAAATTACGATTATGGTTTGGTTTCTTTTGGGAACTGTAACCATAATTGTAACCCATTTTCTTGTTAAATCTTTGTTGATCTCTTGAAGTGTATTGTTTAGGTTTTCCAATAAGATTTAAATCTTTTATTTCTGAAATATTAATTTCTGTAATTTTGAAAACCTTTTGAATCATTTCAAATCTGACACTTCTTATTGGAAAAATCTCATCAGAATATAATTTGTCAGAATCTTTCAAAGTATATCCCACTTTAAATGATTCATCATTCAAATTAGATTTTGATATCAAAAACTTTTTGTCGTAAACCCGTTTGTCCTTTTTGACTGTTGACTTTGACGTATTGGACTCAGACTTTGACTTAAATTTGGACTCCGGTTTTGACTCCTCACAATCATCTTTATCCAACACCTAATCGACCACACTTTTTATCAACTTTGACTCATGATCAGTATCTGACGACGTGTACGTGACATCAATATTTTCTAGCAAGTTATCCGACGGCCCAGACTCCCATTGTAAGTTTATTGCCTTTTCGACTCTTTCGGAATTTGGATTTCGAGGTAAAAATCCATTTTCGACCGGGGGCGGACATCTAGTGTAGACCACACTTGGTTTCTTACCAGAAATCTTCACTTCATCTTTTGTCACAGTTTTCTCTTCTTCAGACATTTTCATTTCTTCAAATGTCTTCAAATTCTCCACTACGGGATAAATCCTGTCAACAACAAAAGAAGAACATGAGTAACTGTTTAATAACTTTTTAACTTTCTCAGTCTCTATCTTTTGTGTTGCCAGCTCCAACTCTAAATCAGCACATTTCTTGATATAAAAGTTAGCATCATCCAGCTGTCTAAGATATGCTACTTTCAAAGTATTCATCGCCATTGCTTGTTCACCACTCGAATCAGTATATTTGTTAATTTCTCTGTTCATTGTGTCATACGATTCTTTCAACTTGTGAATATTGTGCAATAACTCATTGTTTTGTTTGATTAACGAATCACAGTTCATGCACTTTTCAGAAACATCAACTCGTTCTTCATCAATCTTCACTTCATATTCTGGAACTTCTTTGACACTTCTGCTTGATTGTAAAAACTCAGCTCTTCTTCTTTTCTCAGCTTTCGCTTCGTTCTTCAGTCTCTCTTCTTCTTCTTCTTCTTCTTTGTTCTTCCTTCGTCTTTCTTCAGCTGCTTCCATGACTTTTCTGCACCTTTCTGCACATTTCAAATCATAAGCATTAGCAAAAAAAACATTAACATTTGAAGTGTCTTTAGACATCTCTTTGGCCATAAATTCTTGATCTGGACAAAAATTGTCCCAATTGAAACCTTCAGCCAGTTTTTCATCATCTTGTTCTGCCAAACACACTTTGCTGTTTATTGGAACATATTTATCCCAACTGAATCCACCATCATTTCCCAGACAAGCTTTCTTTGAGTCTTTAATCTGCATCATTCCATGTGCAGTTTGTGCCTGATGCAGTGTTGGTGGTGTGATTTGATGATAAATCGCCTTTTTGTGATAATCGTTGTTTCCAAAAGGATTCTGAGCTCCAGTAGCTTCACGATTTTTGCATTCTCTCTTGAAATGCCCCTTTTCCCTGCAACGAAAACATGTAACTTTGGACTTATCAAAGCCTAAGTTTGAAACACTTGCATCAAGAAAATCATTTCTTCCCATGATTTGTTTAAACTTCTCAGCTCTTCTCATTACACTGGCCATGCACCATTTAATATCCATCAATTCCATTTCCTCAGCATCGATTTGATCGTAATCCTCTTTCGTGAGCATTGGATTACCGATCCTTCCGGCCACAAAACTACTATAGGACTCTAACACCATTCCCAACAAAGACATTTGATTTTTTGCAACTTCTTCAGAATAATCTTGATCACTTTCAAGATTTAATACAATATTGCATTGAAGTTTTCTTCCATTCTTTGTTGCAGAAATGTTTGGATCGAAAGATGAAAATCTAGTGCTGCTTGATCCCTGGGATGATTTCTTTTCAGAAGAATCATTCACACTGTAAGCAGTTTCAATTTTTTGAGAATAATTTGACTTTTCGTTGACACCACCTTTGTAATACAAACTGATATCTTGTTCTCCATCGTAATTCTTCATCCTAGCAATCTTCCTCTGCTCCATCTCCTGAGCTTCCAGATGCTTGATAAAATCTCCCAGTGTCATTTTCTTATAATCTGTTTTGTTTGACCGCAGCATCATCAGAAATGTTCCCCATGTTTCATATGGTAGCGCATCTGCAAGTTTTTCAACCAATTCATCAGTATCTTTCTTAACACCAAGTTTCGTCATATTTCTCACCAAGTTACAATATCTATCAATTAATTGCTTGACACTCTCATTTTTCAATCCCCGAAATAAGTCAAATTCCTTTTTCATGAGAGACATCTTATTCCTGAGCATATCGTCACTTCCAGTAAACTTTGCTTCCAACTCTTTCCATATCGAATATGAAGTTCCATCATGTTGAAGCAGTATCAAAATATCTTCTTTTATTGCTTGCTGAAGCAGACTCACCATCAATTTCTCATCTCGATATTTCTTTTTATCTACAGTACTCATTTCTCTAAGTGTCAACGGAGTACCATTCACAACATCGTTCTTTGTGGGCTTAACATACGGCTCTTCAGTGTGTTCCCACGCATCCCAGTGATACGCCTCAACCCAATTTCCAAACCGTTCAGACCATCCATTGTAATTGTAACACCTGTGTCATTTCAACCATCAAACATATGCCAAACCAATGAAATGATGTATTTCATACTTTGGACTTTTATAAATATGTGTATCTTTTGCACATATCAACTCATGTTCGATTTCAAGCTCTAAATCGCTTTCTGGAAGGTTATACACGCACTGATGCGTAAATATAACCAGTTTAATGCAACGAACACTCCGGAATAGTGAAATAGGCTTAACATACCTTAAATAACCTTTACATAACTTAGATATAAGTTTTGGAAGGTTTGGTGTGGTGAAATCAAAGTTAAATCGCTTACAGGGACTAAATTTGACAAACTGCGAAAGTATGCCAATTTGAACTGTAACAGACATTCCGGAACATGACCATAAGTTAAACATACCATAAATATCCTTCAAATAGCTTAGAAATAGGCTTTGAGGGGTTCGGTATGCTAAAAATAAACTTTTGGGTCATTCAGGGACTAAAAGTGTCAAAAAGTGCACAAGTTTGCATTTTTACGCATAACTTACGTTCTGAATACATCCGGACATCCAAAAATTTATGTGAGCATGACTATATTATATTTTAGTGTTCGCCATAAGAAAAATCCATTCGTCACGTCGTTTGGATCGTTTTTCGCGCTTGTGCGCATTCCGTCGTAATTAAGCGAACATCGCGTTCGTACGGCCAAACGAACCATCATCCGGCATATTTTTAAGCATGTTTTATGTCCAAAATGTTTAGGCATCATTTTAGGGCCTTAAAGTTGGCTTTACGGGCCTTGGAAGTGCCGGAAATGAGCTTAAACACGTGCAGGGACCAAAACTGTAACTTCTGAAACTTATGCTGATCTGTGCAGGCCAGGCGGCCCGCCTCAGATTCTGTTAATTCCCACGCGGGCCGCGTCCGCCTTCTGGACCAGATTAACTGCATTAACAGCTGTTTGCAGCTGTTTTAACCACAACCACACACTCACCACTTGCCTAATCAGCTGATAAGGATGGTTTTTAGCCACCATGAGTTTCCGACAAGTGTACGCCTTGGATCATGGCACGTTTTCCATCAAACGATCTCAACGGTGGACCAAAAACTATATATACCCCATACCCCCCATTGCATAACTTACAAGAATTCTGATTTTAGAAACTCTAAGTTGAAACCATTGTTTCATACCTGAGATTCTTGGATCGGGATTAGCATTCGGGGACCCTGGGTAAGTATTCTTTCGTTCTTTTCCTTATTTTATTGCTTTTCGAGTCAGAAAGTCAAACTTTGTTTGACTTTCAGCGTTGACCAGTAATGGTCAATGCGAAGTTCGTTTGAACTTCGCAACGTGATTGTAATCACGTTGGTCATAGTCCCTTGGGACTATGCCCACTGATTACCACGTTGTCTAGGGTCGTAGGGTAAGCGATCTAATGAATCGCTTATACCTCGAACCCGACCCAGTTTGGTCGATCATTAGGATCCGACCAAACACATTAGGTGACCATAGTAGGTAGGGAATAACCTTCCGAGGTTATACCCTATGGTCACATCGTTTAAGTAGTTGTATGATAGGTAGTTTATATGCCTTAGGTAAATTACCAGAATACCCTTTTCATGTATAATTGGTAATTAAGCGTATGTAACCTAAACCTTTGTCACATAACTGATTATGTAATATGTTTAGGCATATAACACTTGTCATAGGGCTAGTTAGGCGGTCCGAACGCGTTTCACGCGAACGACGCGTTAAAGTAGCATAAGCTACCTAAACAGGTCGTAATGGGTCGAAATCACTCAGGTTAAGTTTCATTTAGTATATAGGCTTTGTTAAACCAAATGACACGAGTCTCTACACTCGTTTGGTTTACAAACCCTAATGCTACCCAATCTTCCGATCTAGGTCCGGTTTATTAACATAGTTACCTATACTAGGTGCCGTTTGATATCCGCGATCTCTAGCATTGTTTAGTTGTCACTCCAGAACTACTGAGCAATCTCAGGTAAGTACATAGACCCCTCTTTTACTGTTTTCCAAACTGTTTTGGGGTGAAACACATGTGCCTACTTGTTACTTTCAAGCTTTCCTGTTTTCACATCATATACCTGCTATGTTCGTTAGTACATTATAGTACATGATTTCATTACATTTCATGCTAGGTATGCCCATTGTGTGCATTACTTAGTACATCGTTCTACATTACATTTCATACTACGTATGTCTATTTTGTGCATACTTAGTACATTGTTTTACATAGCCTTTCTGTTGCATATGCTTATCCAGCATATGAACACATTATACTACATATTGAACCGTTGTAAACATTTGACTATGTGATCCGTTGATATCTGTGAACCGTTTGTATCTGTGAACCGTTTGTATCTGTGAACTGTTTGTATCTGTGAACCGTTTGTATCTGTGAACCGTTTGTATCTGTGAACCGTTTGTATCGTTGAACCGTGTGAACCGTCTTTGACCATACATAAACATTTCTATAACTGTTAAACATTACTTTGGTGTTTTGGTTTGATTAAGTGATTAAGTAACGATGCGTGTGTAATATGATACAAGCATGGTGGATACGCCGCTGGTACTTCCTATATATAAGTGTTTGTATGGTATTACATATCATAGCGTTATTTGAATCATTTCAGTTTGAGACATAGAACATTTTATACAAATAACATACTTTTCACAAGACATTGATTTATAAACATCTTATCTTATGCAAACATATTTCACTTGGTTATTCATTTAACCTTACATTTATTTATACTTATCATCTGATCTTATCGTTCTTCAAATGATTTACAAGACAAAGCAAATAACAAGGTTCATGACTAAACATTTTCTCAAACATAAGTCATGAAACCTATTTTCACAAAACCTATGTATCTCACAGGCATTTTTATGCTGACGTACCTATTTTCACATGTGTTTTTCAGGAACTGTTGCATAAGATGATCAAGATACACATAGGCAGTCTTGGGCTTTAGTGACAATAAAAGATGCAAGACTAGTTAATTATGTTGTATTTCTTTGTTTGTTAAGACATTGTAACACTTGTAAGCAATAAAACGAAACTTCAATTGCCATGGATTTGAAACAATTAATTCTGTTACAACACTCCCCGATGTTTCCGCCACGTTTCGTATGTTCTACGTGGTTGGGGTGTGACAGAAAAAATGGTATCAGAGCCAATGGTTATAGGGAATTAGGTTATTAGTAATGCTTTGACCTAGTCTATAACCTTCTTAGGACCCTAACGTGAGTTTACTTGCGTTTAGTCATAAAACAATACCGTCACCTATCCTTAGGCGACTACCACAACAAGAACATAATTTTTCGAAACCGCTTTGAAAACTAATCATCTGTTCTAGGATGATTAATTACTAGGTTTTGAACCCTCTGTTATAAGGTTTTGAACCCCTTTGAGTTTTCAAAAATCTCGTCAAGGTTTTGGGTTTTAAATAATGTGAACACGTGCAAACTGGAAGGGTGAATGCCTGTATTCTGAGTTTTCTGTCTAGGCAAGCACCTCGTATATATCTCAACCAGACGCGAGACCAGTTGTTCTTACCTGGGAATTCTTGGGATGAGTGTTCACTTATAGGCGAGCATGTCTTCGCGATACATTATTTTTGACCTATTTACTTTGATTTTTTCACCGAGGTCGTTTGTTGCTTTGTAGTAACAAACAAATGACCACTATCCATTGCTTTCATCAAATTTGTTTCATATCATTCTTTTCGTCTAATTCTCTCACTCGTTTCCTTTCATGTTTCCTCTTTTAGAATGCCTCCTCGACGCGAAAACCAGATAGAGACTGCCGAGTTGGCAGAAATCATTGCGCAGCAAATGGCTGCTCAATTCCCAAACCTCTTTGCTCTATGGAATCAAGCCAACAACAACAACAATGGTCCATGCAATTTCAAGAGTTTTAACTCGGTGAAACCACTCAAGTTTAGTGGTTCTGAGGGAGCGACTGGGCTTCTTCAATGGTTCGAGAGCATTGAGAATACTTTCCGCCACGTGCAGTGTCCTGACAATCGCAAGGTCGAGTTTGCTTCGAGTGTGTTCCAGAAGAGAGCCCTTACGTGGTGGAACGGTGTTATGAGAGATCGTGGTGCAGAAGTTGCACTAGCACAGACATGGGCAGAACTTAGGGCCCTTATGATGAAGGAATTCTGTCCTCGACACGAGATCAGGGCTTTGGAAAGGGAATTCGACAATCTTGAGCAAGACAGCGGTGAGCATCGAGCCTACACGGACCGTTATGAGGAGTTAAGTCTGTTATGCCCAAACATGGTCACGCCTTTGGATAAGGCAATCGAAAAGTACATTGATGGCCTCCCTGATTCAATACAAGACATTTTGACTGGTAGCAACCCTACTACAGTTAGACAGGCCATTGAGCTATCTGCAACCTTGACTGAATCAAAGATCAGGAAAGGTAAACTTTTCCGAAAAGGTGACAAGAAGCCGGTCGAAGAATCGAAACCAATCGAGGAATCACAGATCATGGATGAACAGACTGGATCCCCCAAGAGGTCAAAGAAGCGAAAGGCTTCTCAGAACTACGCTGTGGTCGCTCACAATGATCAAGCCGTCCTCAACCAACCAGCTCAACCCCCTGCCAAGAAACCCTACAACGGAACTGCACCCTTGTGCAACCAATGTGGCCTACATCATCATGCTGGGGTGAAGTGCCGCACATGCCAAGTTTGCGGACTTATAGGTCATACAGCTAGGGTTTGCCCAACCGCAGCTGCACCAAATCAAGCTGGCAACAACCCTGCTCAAGCTCATTTTCCACCGGGATCTTGCTACAACTGTGGCGAGATGGGCCATTTTCGTAGGAATTGCCCAAGGCTTGCTAATGCAAATCCAGCGCAGGGATGAGCATATGATCAACCAGAAGACAACATCGTTTAGAAATAATCACGTCTTATGTATTATTTTCTTTTGTTGTCAAGATCCAAGAAATAGTTGTTATCATTTTTTATAAATAAATCTTTTATTTACATTACAATGTATTTATGTGATTGTATGTATAAACAACATATCCCCTACAATACCGACAATCAAGGAACCGCATTCCTTGAAGAACAGACTACTTCCAAATTTCTTCCGTTATATGATCTCTTGTGTTTTTCACGAAAATCCTAAGTACCCGTTTCTTCCAAGAGAAACGAAGTACGAGGTGCCGAGTTAATTGCAATCAATAACAAGATAATAACAATTAAACAACTATGTGTTTATGTGCTTATGAACATTACAAGACAAACTGTGCGGACTGTACAAGGAATTACGTAATTATGGATGCATACATAATTATGGAATTTAGTGCACAGAAACCACAGCGAGCTTTGTCATGTACCTAGAAGTTAACCCTATTCATTTCCAATTCTGATGAAGTATCCGTTGAGGAAAAATGAACTAGCTATTCATTTTTCACTTCTCAAGAATATCCTTTGAGGAAATGAATATCCGTTTGTCTATCATTTTCATTTCCATTTCTGAGGAAACAACCGTTGAAAATGACTCCGTTAGTTCATTTTCGTTTCTGAAGATTTTCCGTCGAGGGAAATGAATATCCATTTATTTAAACCTTCATTTCTGAACCTGAGGAAACAACCGTTGAAAATAACTCCGTTAGTTCATTTTCGTTTCTGAAGATTATCCGTTGAGGAAATGAATATCCGTTTATCCTTCATTTCCAATTCTGAAGAATACCCGTTGAGGAAAATGACTCCGTTTGTGCATTTTCGTTTCTGAAGATTATCCGTTGAGGAAATGAATATCCGTTTGTTTATCATTTTCATTTCCATTTCTGAGGAAACAACCGTTGAAAATGACTCCGTAAGTTCATTTTCGTTTCTGAAGATTATCCATTGAGGAAATGAATACCCGTTGTTTAATCCTTCATTTCCGAACCTGAGGAAACAACCGTTGAAAATGACTCCGTTAGTCCATTTTCGTTTCTGAAGATTATCCGTTGAGGAAATGAATATCCGTTTGTCTATCATTTTCATTTCCGTTTCTGAGGAAGCAACCGTTGAAAATGACTCCGTTTGGTCATTTTCGTTTCTGAAGATTTTCCGTTAAGGAAATGAATCCCCGTTTGTTTATTCCTTCATTTCCGCTTCTGAAGAATACTCGTTGAGGAAAATGACTCCGTTTGTTCATTTTCGTTCTGAAGAATGTCCGTTAAGGAAATGACAGGATTATGCTTTACATATCTCTGGTGGTTATCTGACACAAAGTCACAAATAGACTCCTACGAATTAATTTCGGGACGAAATTTCCTAAAGTAGGGGAGACTGTAACACCTGTGTCATTTCAACCATCAAACATATGCCAAACCAAGGAAATAATGTATTTCATACTTTGGACTTTTATAAATATGTGTATCTTTTGCACATATCAACTCATGTTAGATTTCAAGCTCTAAATCGCTTTCTGGAAGGTTATACACGCACTGATGGGTAAATATAACCAGTTTAATGCAACGAACACTCCGGAATAGTGAAATAGGCTTAACATACCTTAAATAACCTTTACATAACTTAGATATAATTTTTGGAAGGTTTGGTGTGGTGAAATCAAAGTTAAATCGCTTACAGGGACTAAATTTGACAAACTGCGAAAGTATGCCAATTTGAACTGTAACAGACATTCCGGAACATGACCATAAGTTAAACATACCATAAATATCCTTCAAATAGCTTAGAAATAGGCTTTGAGGGGTTCGGTATGCTAAAAATAAACTTTTGGGTCATTCAGGGACTAAAAGTGTCAAAAAGTGCACAAGTTTGCATTTTTACGCATAACTTACGTTCTGAATACATTCGGACATCCAAAAATTTATGTGAGCATGACTATATTATATTTTAGTGTTCGCCATAAGAAAAATCCATTCGTCACGTCGTTTGGATCGTTTTTCGCGCTTGTGCGCATTCCGTCGTAATTAAGCGAACATCGCGTTCGTACGGCCAAACGAACCATCATCCGGCATATTTTTAAGCATGTTTTATGTCCACAATGTTTAGGCATCATTTTAGGGCCTTAAAGTTGGCTTTACGGGCCTTGGAAGTGCCGGAAATGAGCTTAAACACGTGCAGGGACCAAAACTGTAACTTCTGAAACTTATGCTGATCTGTGCAGGCCAGGCGGCCCGCCTCAGATTCTGTTAATTCCCACGCGGGCTGCGTCCGCCTTCTGGACCAGATTAACTACATTAACAGCTGTTTGCAGCTGTTTTAACCACAACCACACACTCACCACTTGCCTAATAAGCTGATAAGGATGGTTTTTAGCCACCATGAGTTTCCGACAAGTATACGCCTTGGATCATGGCACGTTTTCCATCAAACGATCTCAACGGTGGACCGAAAACTATATATACCCCATACCCCCCATTGCATAACTTACAAGAATTCTGATTTTAGAAACTCTAAGTTGAAACCATTGTTTCATACCTGAGATTCTTGGATCGGGATTAGCATTCGGGGACCCTGGGTAAGTATTCTTTCGTTCTTTTCCTTATTTTATTGCTTTTCGAGTCAGAAAGTCAAACTTTGTTTGACTTTCAGCGTTGACCAGTAATGGTCAATGCGAAGTTCGTTTGAACTTCGCAACGTGATTGTAATCACGTTGGTCATAGTCCCTTGGGACTATGCCCACTGATTATGTCACACCCCGACCGCGTAAAACAACAAAGCGCGGCGGAAACATCGGGGCGTGTTGCAACAGAATTAATGTTTCATAACCATGGATACCAAAAAGTGTTTCGTTTTATTAAACATTGAATAATTACATCGTCTTGAAATCTAAATACACTATTTAAACATAGTCTATCATTGTTATTGAGTCACTAAGGCCTTGTCCAGTCCTATGTGAGCATGCATCTTATCAATCGATATCATTCAACAATACCTGAAACATATGTGAAAACGAGGTCAGCAAAGAAATGCTGGCGAGTACATAGGTTTTGTAGGAGTGTCGAAATCATGGCTAGTTTAGACGTTGCAATACTTTATTTAAAAACCTTGTTTTGAAAAGAGTATAATATTGCAACTTAATTAACCAACTCAAATCAAGCGGGTTATAATTTGTAAAACCTCGTAGCCATGACTCTTAACCCAAAAACATTTGTTTTAGTAAATTATTTGAAAAACAATGATAAGTTCAGGTGATATGTATAAATAAGAGAATAATGCATGATTAAATGAATAACCATGTAAAATGAGTTTGTATAAGATAAGTTGTTTGTAAATAAATGTCTTGTGAAAAGTATGTTACTTGTATAAAATGTTCTATGTCTCAAACTGAAATGATTCAAATAACGCTACAATATGTAATACCATACAAACACTTATATATAGGAAGTACCAGCGGCGTATCCACCATGCTTGTATCATATTCCACACGCATTGTTACTTAATCACTTAACCCAAACCAAACCACCAAAGTAATGTTCATGCCCGAATGTAAATCATGTAATATGTATAACCAAAATAATATCGTATATCGCTTTGAAGCCAATCGTTTACCCAATCGTTAAAACATCGTGTGAAACCCAATCGTTACCCAATCGTTAAAACATCGTGTGAAAACCAATCGTAAATCGTTTAATTCGTTTTAGGTCGTGAAACTACTTATAAGGTCGTCTCGCTAATAACATTCAAACCTTCGTGACTTTCATCGCTTCTCGTTTTCGTCGCTTCTCGTTTTCGTCGCTTCTCGTTTTCGTATTAACAAACCTCCATAGGGTAAATTAATAATTTCAGATTCAGTCGCTACCTACCATACCCACACATAACCACGGGTGTAGTAAATAACGGGATTTGTCAGATCCTATGGTACCATAACCTAATACTGGTCGGCTTGATCATTGCTAATGAATGTCATTTGTTATGTAACTACAACCAACAAGTTTGTTCACTTTATGAAATCGTTATTAGTTTTGTATAAATCGTCTTAATTGTTTTTGAAACCATCGTTATAACATCGAAAACATTTAGCACATATGAGTCACCCCAAAACAGTTGAAAACAGTAAAATAGGGGAAGAATGTACTCGCCTGAGAATGCTTAGAGGTATTGAACAACAACCAAACAAAGCTTGAGGGAGCACGGAATCAGTCGGCAATCTAAACTATATACATAAACCGGACTTAAATCGGGAGATCGGATAGAATGAGGCTTGGTAAACCAAATGAGTGTTGGAACTCATATGATATGGTTTAACAAGGCCTACATACTACAATGAAACCAAACCTAAGTGCTTTCGACCCATCGCGACCCATTAAGGTAACATATGCTACTTTAACGTGCCGTGCGCGTGAAACGCGTTCGGACCGTCTAACTAGTCCTATGACAAGTGTTATATGCCTAAACATGTTACATAATCAATTATGTGATAAAAGTTTAGGTTACATATGCTTAATTACCAATTATACATGAAAAGGGTATTCTGGTAATTTACCTAAGGCATATAAACTACCTATCATACAACTACTTAAACGATGTGCCATAGGGTATAACCTCGGAAGGTTATTCCCTACCTACTATGGTCACCTAATGTATTTGGTCGGATCCTAATGATCGACCAAATGGGTCGAGTTCGAAGGTATAGGCGATTTATTAGATCGCCTACCCTACGACCCTAGACAACGTGGTAATCAGTGGGCATAGTCCCAAGGGACTATGACCAACGTGATTACACTCACGTTGCGAAGTTCAAACGAACTTCGCATTGACCATTACTGGTCAACGCTGAAAGTCAAACAAAGTTTGACTTTCTGACTCGAAAAGCAGTAAAAATAAGGAAAAGAACGAAAGAATACTTACGAAGGGTCCCCGAATGCTAATCCCGATCCAAGAACTCAGGTATGAAACAATGGTTTCAACTTAGAGCTCTCAAATCAGAATTCTTGTGCAAAATGAGGTTGTGTGGGTTGGGTATTTATAGGAATACCCGAACCGTTAGGATCGTTTCATGGAAAACGTGCCATGATCCAACCCGTACACTTGTCGGAACCTTATGGAAGCTAAAATTCCATCCTTATCTCATGACTAGACAATTAGGAACTTGTGGTTGTGGGTTAATCTGCTGAAAACAGGCTGTTAAGTACTCTGCATCTGGTCTGCAGACCACTAGCGCACCGCTACGCTAAAAGTGTAGCGCACCGCTAGGCTTAAGTTTGGCAGATTTACACTTTTGGTCCCTGTCATGCATTCAGCCCATTTTCGACACGTTTAAGGCCCGTTAACCCCATTTCAAAGCTATAAAATGAAGTTAAAGTATAGGGAACTTAAAATGTGTTCAAAAATATCTCGGATGTCGGTTCGTTTAGCCGTACGAACGCGATGTTCGCTTTATTACGACGGAATGCGCATAAGCGCGAAAAATGATCCAAATGACGAAACGAATGGACTTTTCTTATGCCGAACACTAAAATAAAATATTATAGTGCTTACATAAATTTTTGGATGTCCGGATGTATTCAGAACGTAAGTTATGCGTAAAAATGCGAACTTGTGCACTTTTTGGCGCTTTTAGTCCCTGAATGACACAAAAGTTTATTTTAGCATACCGAACACCTCAAAGCCTATTTCTAAGCTATGTAAAGGATATTTATGGTATGTTTAACTTATGTTCATGTTCCGGAAGGTCTGTTACAGTTCAAATTGGCATACTTTCGCAGTTTGTCAACTTTAGTCCCTGTAAGCGATTAAACTTTGATTTCACCACACCAAACCTTCCAAAACTTATAACTAAGTTATGTAAAGGTTATTTAAGGTATGTTAAGCCTATTTCACTTTTCCACAGTGTTCGTTGGATTAATCTGGTTATATCTACACATCGGAGCGCGTATAACCCTCCAGAAAGCGATTTAGAGTTTGAAATTGAACGAGAATTGATATGTGCAAATGATACACATATTTTTACAAATCCCAAGTATGAAATATAATATTTCATTGGTTTGGTATTTGTTTGATGGCCGTGGAGGCACAGGTGTTACAGTCTCCCCTACTTTAGGAAATTTCGTCCCGAAATTTATTTAGAGGAAACTTGTGAGAGCTTGAAAACATGAAGTTGAAAAGATCGAACAATATTGGTTAGGGTTCTGAACTTCTAGTAATCTTTAATAACATCATGATTGCAATGTAAGAGGGATACTTATATACAAGTATATGAAGCGTCATTGGTGCGTCCACCGTACCTCCATTACATCGTTCTCATTTCGTTATTGTTGTCACTATCGGTTCTTACACATAATAAATCTTACTGTGTTTCTGTGCACTAAATTTCATAATTATGTACGCGTCCATAATCAGACAATTCTTTGCACAATTCACACAGTCTATTTTATAGTGTGTAGGGGAAAACCAAATGAACAAACCGGTGATGAGTGTGACTAGACCGCCATAGAGTCCTTTAAATTAAATCAATAAATGATCTAAATAGACTATCAAGGAGTCTGTTCAGCTACATCACTAGATGTCGTTCTCTAACCAAATTGTGAATCAATCTTTTTGACTAGACTACTAAGAGGGTCTCTTATGAATCATGGAGTGGTACTATATAACCCAAGGGTCTTAACTACCAGGTAGAAGCCCATAAGGATTTAAGGTAGTACCTTTTGAATATCCTACTATGAATCTCTCATATGAAGATATGAAAGATTCTATGAGGATTTGGAAAATCGTAACACACAAAAACATAGAGGAGAACACATAAACACATATCATATAACCACAAAATTGTTCGTTAAATTGTCTTGTAAATTGCGTACATGCATTTAAAGCACACTAGGAATCCATTCCGTGGATTTCATTTGGTACTTTAAACGTTATCAAGAATCCAACTATAAAGATAGAAAGATTCAAAAAGAAAATTCGACTTCGATTATTTGGAACCGAAGTGTTCGAATTAAGGTACATAAGGAATCCAATTAAGGACTCTGATTTGAATGATGATTATCCACAAGGGTCTAATTGTGGAGATAAAAAGATCCCATATGGATTTTAGAAGTTGAAGATGTTTTGAAATCTTGCACGGGATGTGCTTAAGTCAAAACATGTAGTAAAATGCTTATGAAGTTGAGATGCCTGATATGTCAAGGCGACATATGAAGCGGAATTTGAAGGTTAAGTCAATGTATGAGGAAAAATATTTTTGAAAACTATGCATGGGGTTCTTTTAAGAAAAATGTGTTTAACGTTTTTGAAACCTTATATATAATATTTTTTTGAAATCATAAAGTAGGTGTAATAGGTAGATATATTTACAAAAATGTTTTAAAATCATGCGAAATGAATTTTGAAATTATGTATAAGGTTTTTGAAAGACATGAATGATGCTTTTCGAAATCATGCACTTGATCAGAAAATGTATTGTGTTAATATTGTCTTCAGACTATATGAAATATTTTGAAATTAGAAAGGTTGGTTTTGATAACATGGCCAATGTTTTTGAAATAACACAGACAATGCATCTAGAAAAATTGTTTTCAAACTATATGAAATGTTTTGAGATCATGAAGATTGTTTTGAAATACTGGTACTGTGTATGTTGAAAAATCAAAACGTAATGGGTATGAGATTTGAAAATACCCTTAGTTATCTAACCAAGGATTTAAAGGCACAGATGTGCGAAAAGCACGATTACTCATAATGTCACTAAATTTTCTGTACTTTGTTTCTTAGAGTGAAACGAGTACTTAAAATTTTCGAGGGAATCATGAGCAATCATTTGAGAGAGAGAAATCACAAGAGTAGGTTGTAAGGTACATAGTTCCTTGATGTAGGTATCATAGGAAAAGCCATACACACCTAGCAGGGGGTTGAGCTGGTTGGTTGGGGACTGCTTTACCATTGTGAGCGACCATGGCGAAGTTCTGAGAAGCCTTTCGCTTCTTTGACTTCTTAGGGGATCGTTCATCCATGGTCTTTGATTCCTCGATTGGTTTATTGGCTGATGGTGTTGTCGCCTGACTAGGTCCTGCCTGTCTTGGTGACTCTTGAGTGGCTTCATCCTGGAGATGATACATGGCAGTAGCTAATTCAACAGTCTTCAGGACTACTTCGCCTATTCGCTGAGCGAATTTTGGCTGCTTGCTCAGATATCTGGGCGTCATCGTGATGAAGAGACATTCTTGCAGAAAAACAAAGGCGTAGGGAGAAACAGGTGAAAGATTATTGGACAATCAGAACAGAATGATAACGCATGAAGATTTCGATCATTTGTTTGTTACCTAAGGCAAACAAATGAGACGGTGACTAATCAAAGTAAATGGGTCAAAAATAATGTATCGCGAAGACATGCTCGCCTATAAGTGAACACTCATCCCAAGAATTCCCAGGTAAGCACAACTGGTCTCGCGTCTGATGAGATGTATACGAAGTGCTTGCCTAGCCAGAAAACCCAGAATACAGGCATTCACCCTTCCAGTTTGCACGTGTTCACATTATTTAAAACCCAAAACCTTGACGAAGTTTTGAAAACTCAAAGGGGTTCAAAACCATATAATAGAGAGTTCAAAACCTTACAATAGAGGGTTCAAAACCTAGTAATCAATCATCCTAGAACAGATGATTAGTTTTCAAAGCGGTTTTGAAATTTATGTTCTTGTTGTGGTCGTCGCCTAAGGATAGGTGACGGTATTGTTTTATGACTAAACGCAAGTAAACTCGCGTTAGGGTCCTAAGAAGGTTATAGACTAGGTCAAAGCATTACTAATTACTAATAACCTAATTCCCTATAACCATTGGCTCGGATACCATCTTTTCTGTCACACCCCGACCGCGTAAAACAACAAAGCGCGGCGGAAACATCGGGGCGTGTTGCAACAGAATTAATGTTTCATAACCATGGATACCAAAAAGTGTTTCGTTTTATTAAACATTGAATAATTACATCGTCTTGAAATCTAAATACACTATTTAAACATAGTCTATCATTGTTATTGAGTCACTAAGGCCTTGTCCAGTCCTATGTGAGCATGCATCTTATCAATCGATATCATTCAACAATACCTGAAACATATGTGAAAACGAGGTCAGCAAAGAAATGCTGGCGAGTACATAGGTTTTGTAGGAGTGTCGAAATCATGGCTAGTTTAGACGTTGCAATACTTTATTTAAAAACCTTGTTTTGAAAAGAGTATAATATTGCAACTTAATTAACCAACTCAAATCAAGCGGGTTATAATTTGTAAAACCTCGTAGCCATGACTCTTAACCCAAAAACATTTGTTTTAGTAAATTATTTGAAAAACAATGATAAGTTCAGGTGATATGTATAAATAAGAGAATAATGCATGATTAAATGAATAACCATGTAAAATGAGTTTGTATAAGATAAGTTGTTTGTAAATAAATGTCTTGTGAAAAGTATGTTACTTGTATAAAATGTTCTATGTCTCAAACTGAAATGATTCAAATAACGCTACAATATGTAATACCATACAAACACTTATATATAGGAAGTACCAGCGGCGTATCCACCATGCTTGTATCATATTCCACACGCATTGTTACTTAATCACTTAACCCAAACCAAACCACCAAAGTAATGTTCATGCCCGAATGTAAATCATGTAATATGTATAACCAAAATAATATCGTATATCGCTTTGAAGCCAATCGTTTACCCAATCGTTAAAACATCGTGTGAAACCCAATCGTTACCCAATCGTTAAAACATCGTGTGAAAACCAATCGTAAATCGTTTAATTCGTTTTAGGTCGTGAAACTACTTATAAGGTCGTCTCGCTAATAACATTCAAACCTTCGTGACTTTCATCGCTTCTCGTTTTCGTCGCTTCTCGTTTTCGTCGCTTCTCGTTTTCGTATTAACAAACCTCCATAGGGTAAATTAATAATTTCAGATTCAGTCGCTACCTACCATACCCACACATAACCACGGGTGTAGTAAATAACGGGATTTGTCAGATCCTATGGTACCATAACCTAATACTGGTCGGCTTGATCATTGCTAATGAATGTCATTTGTTATGTAACTACAACCAACAAGTTTGTTCACTTTATGAAATCGTTATTAGTTTTGTATAAATCGTCTTAATTGTTTTTGAAACCATCGTTATAACATCGAAAACATTTAGCACATATGAGTCACCCCAAAACAGTTGAAAACAGTAAAATAGGGGAAGAATGTACTCGCCTGAGAATGCTTAGAGGTATTGAACAACAACCAAACAAAGCTTGAGGGAGCACGGAATCAGTCGGCAATCTAAACTATATACATAAACCGGACTTAAATCGGGAGATCGGATAGAATGAGGCTTGGTAAACCAAATGAGTGTTGGAACTCATATGATATGGTTTAACAAGGCCTACATACTACAATGAAACCAAACCTAAGTGCTTTCGACCCATCGCGACCCATTAAGGTAACATATGCTACTTTAACGTGCCGTGCGCGTGAAACGCGTTCGGACCGTCTAACTAGTCCTATGACAAGTGTTATATGCCTAAACATGTTACATAATCAATTATGTGATAAAAGTTTAGGTTACATATGCTTAATTACCAATTATACATGAAAAGGGTATTCTGGTAATTTACCTAAGGCATATAAACTACCTATCATACAACTACTTAAACGATGTGCCATAGGGTATAACCTCGGAAGGTTATTCCCTACCTACTATGGTCACCTAATGTATTTGGTCGGATCCTAATGATCGACCAAATGGGTCGAGTTCGAAGGTATAGGCGATTTATTAGATCGCCTACCCTACGACCCTAGACAACGTGGTAATCAGTGGGCATAGTCCCAAGGGACTATGACCAACGTGATTACACTCACGTTGCGAAGTTCAAACGAACTTCGCATTGACCATTACTGGTCAACGCTGAAAGTCAAACAAAGTTTGACTTTCTGACTCGAAAAGCAGTAAAAATAAGGAAAAGAACGAAAGAATACTTACGAAGGGTCCCCGAATGCTAATCCCGATCCAAGAACTCAGGTATGAAACAATGGTTTCAACTTAGAGCTCTCAAATCAGAATTCTTGTGCAAAATGAGGTTGTGTGGGTTGGGTATTTATAGGAATACTCGAACCGTTAGGATCGTTTCATGGAAAACGTGCCATGATCCAACCCGTACACTTGTCGGAACCTTATGGAAGCTAAAATTCCATCCTTATCTCATGACTAGACAATTAGGAACTTGTGGTTGTGGGTTAATCTGCTGAAAACAGGCTGTTAAGTACTCTGCATCTGGTCTGCAGACCACTAGCGCACCGCTACGCTAAAAGTGTAGCGCACCGCTAGGCTTAAGTTTGGCAGATTTACACTTTTGGTCCCTGTCATGCATTCAGCCCATTTTCGACACGTTTAAGGCCCGTTAACCCCATTTCAAAGCTATAAAATGAAGTTAAAGTATAGGGAACTTAAAATGTGTTCAAAAATATCTCGGATGTCGGTTCGTTTAGCCGTACGAACGCGATGTTCGCTTTATTACGACGGAATGCGCATAAGCGCGAAAAATGATCCAAATGACGAAACGAATGGACTTTTCTTATGCCGAACACTAAAATAAAATATTATAGTGCTTACATAAATTTTTGGATGTCCGGATGTATTCAGAACGTAAGTTATGCGTAAAAATGCGAACTTGTGCACTTTTTGGCGCTTTTAGTCCCTGAATGACACAAAAGTTTATTTTAGCATACCGAACACCTCAAAGCCTATTTCTAAGCTATGTAAAGGATATTTATGGTATGTTTAACTTATGTTCATGTTCCGGAAGGTCTGTTACAGTTCAAATTGGCATACTTTCGCAGTTTGTCAACTTTAGTCCCTGTAAGCGATTAAACTTTGATTTCACCACACCAAACCTTCCAAAACTTATAACTAAGTTATGTAAAGGTTATTTAAGGTATGTTAAGCCTATTTCACTTTTCCAGAGTGTTCGTTGGATTAATCTGGTTATATCTACACATCGGAGCGCGTATAACCCTCCAGAAAGCGATTTAGAGTTTGAAATTGAACGAGAATTGATATGTGCAAATGATACACATATTTTTACAAATCCCAAGTATGAAATATAATATTTCATTGGTTTGGTATTTGTTTGATGGCCGTGGAGGCACAGGTGTTACAGATTACCACGTTGTCTAGGGTCGTAGGGTAAGCGATCTAATGAATCGCTTATACCTCGAACCCGACCCAGTTTGGTCGATCATTAGGATCCGACCAAACACATTAGGTGACCATAGTAGGTAGGGAATAACCTTCCGAGGTTATACCCTATGGTCACATCGTTTAAGTAGTTGTATGATAGGTAGTTTATATGCCTTAGGTAAATTACCAGAATACCCTTTTCATGTATAATTGGTAATTAAGCGTATGTAACCTAAACCTTTGTCACATAACTGATTATGTAATATGTTTAGGCATATAACACTTGTCATAGGGCTAGTTAGGCGGTCCGAACGCGTTTCACGCGAACGACGCGTTAAAGTAGCATAAGCTACCTAAACAGGTCGTAATGGGTCGAAATCACTCAGGTTAAGTTTCATTTAGTATATAGGCTTTGTTAAACCAAATGACACGAGTCTCTACACTCGTTTGGTTTACAAACCCTAATGCTACCCAATCTTCCGATCTAGGTCCGGTTTATTAACATAGTTACCTATACTAGGTGCCGTTTGATATCCGCGATCTCTAGCATTGTTTAGTTGTCACTCCAGAACTACAGAGCAATCTCAGGTGAGTACATAGACCCCTCTTTTACTGTTTTCCAAACTGTTTTGGGGTGAAACACATGTGCCTACTTGTTACTTTCAAGCTTTCCTGTTTTCACATCATATACCTGCTATGTTCGTTAGTACATTATAGTACATGATTTCATTACATTTCATGCTAGGTATGCCCATTGTGTGCATTACTTAGTACATCGTTCTACATTACATTTCATACTACGTATGTCTATTTTGTGCATACTTAGTACATTGTTTTACATAGCCTTTCTGTTGCATATGCTTATCCAGCATATGAACACATTATACTACATATTGAACCGTTGTAAACATTTGACTATGTGATCCGTTGATATCTATGAACCGTTTGTATCTGTGAACCGTTTGTATCTGTGAACCGTTTGTATCTGTGAACCGTTTGTATCTGTGAACCGTTTGTATCGTTGAACCGTGTGAACCGTCTTTGACCATACATAAACATTTCTATAACTGTTAAACATTACTTTGGTGTTTTGGTTTGATTAAGTGATTAAGTAACGATGCGTGTGTAATATGATACAAGCATGGTGGATACGCCGCTGGTACTTCCTATATATAAGTGTTTGTATGGTATTACATATCATAGCGTTATTTGAATCATTTCAGTTTGAGACATAGAACATTTTATACAAATAACATACTTTTCACAAGACATTGATTTATAAACATCTTATCTTATGCAAACATATTTCACTTGGTTATTCATTTAACCTTACATTTATTTATACTTATCATCTGATCTTATCGTTCTTCAAATGATTTACAAGACAAAGCAAATAACAAGGTTCATGACTAAACATTTTCTCAAACATAAGTCATGAAACCTATTTTCACAAAACCTATGTATCTCACAGGCATTTTTATGCTGACGTACCTATTTTCACATGTGTTTTTCAGGAACTGTTGCATAAGATGATCAAGATACACATAGGCAGTCTTGGGCTTTAGTGACAATAAAAGATGCAAGACTAGTTAATTATGTTGTATTTCTTTGTTTGTTAAGACATTGTAACACTTGTAAGAAATAAAACGAAACTTCAATTGCCATGGATTTGAAACAATTAATTCTGTTACAACACTCCCCGATGTTTCCGCCACGTTTCGTATGTTCTACGTGGTCGGGGTGTGACAGTAATCATCAATATCCATGAGTTTGGGTGGTTTCTGAGATGTCCCTGTTTCATTTTCATGCAAAGCACTCTGAGTGACTGTAACTGGACTAGCAAAAGCATTGTAAAACTCGTTCTCCATGTTTCGAATTTTCAAATGAGCTGTATCACCTTGTAAAATACCTGTCGATTACCTAACAAATAAACAAACAAACCACAATCAGTTTAACCGTTTATCAATTAACTGAATAAAACTGGTACTCGAACTTGTGAATTTTCTGTGCGGACTGAATGTTGACCAACTGTGCGGACAGAATGACCCGGTTCGAATTCAATTGACCTGACCCTTCGAACTCTTTGAACTCCAAATCGTATGAACTGGACTTTATCACGCGACTCGACCACGCAAAACGACCTGACTGACACACGTACTGATCAAACCGAGCAAACCGACTAAACTCCAAACCTTGTGACCTGATTACTGACTAGGCCGTTTGTATATGACTAACAACACTCAAGTATATAAGATCTCGAAACAATTACATGTACCAACAAATATGATCACATGATATAGTTCATCAATTCAAACAAAATCAAATGAAATTCCTAAAGAAGTTTCACGTGAGCTGATGACTTATACACCAACCATTGGACCTACAAATCCACTAACTCATTAAACTCAAAATGTAGTAAATCATTTGATTCACATGCATCCTATTATAATGAACTGAGAACTATCAACAATCAAATGATTATATTTCACATGCCGACAACTACATCACATTGATTTGACCTTCCATATGACTTCTGAATAATATTGAATATCACATGCAAACATATACAGACTCACATGTGTCTAATACACAATCACTTAGCTGACCTTCACCTTGATAAACACATACTCACATGTAAGACCTGTAATAATATCTAATCAAACAGAATCTCAATTCAGAAATTCACACATGTAATCTGACTATATTATAGCATCTGACAACTAAATTAAACAAATTCACATGCAGAGTTGATTGATTCTTTTCATGCAAGACTTATATCATATTCAACAACATTAAATGGCCTAGACATCTAGATTCTCGTGATAGCAGGTATACATGCAATTTTATCTAAAAGTATCTGACAACACTACATGTTCACATGTACCAACACATTCAATCAGATTTAAATCATACTACTCGAAACACTTTTCAAGTGGTAAGTCAGGTTCAAACAGTCACAGATCTGATTTCAAGTGAGATGTCCTAAGTAATTATAATTTTCAAGCGAAATCTCAATATATCTTGAAGCGAAATCAAACAGGATTCACATATATTCAAGCGAAATCTACGAGTTGTATATCAGATTCAAGCGAAATCTTCAATTATCACATAATATTCAAGCGAAATCTATGATTTGTTAAAACGTGTTTTCGCATAATTTGTCCAATTGATTCAGTTTTAGTCCATTTTTAAATCTGAAACTCTCAAGGATTTGTTAAAACGTGTTTTCGCATAATATGTGAGAGATTGAACCGATTTTAACCGTAAAAAGTTTTAATTTTCGAAAAAGAATGGTGTAGAAACAGAAATTACGGCTGAATCAACAAGAACTCTTCTTCACTGGCTCTGATACCAATTGTAGGATCGTTTGCAGACCCGAACGAGTCGTTCAGAAGAGTTTATCTCGGTTTGAGCGGCGGAAACGAACAAACCGAGTTCAATTCAGCGAGATTTCACTTTAAACTGTTGTTGTATTGATAACGAATGCGATTACAGACCTAACAATACTTCGGCAGCACTTCGTGGCTCACCGGAAGAATCTCTGAAAAGTTACAACTAAAATGACAAATGGCCTATATATAATGAGCTTGATTTCGCTTGAAGTAAACATGAAGACTTCAAGCGAAACCTTTGAAGCGAAATTATCAATAAAAGACTTTTGTCTTCAAGCGAGATCTTCATAATTCATAAATCTGATTTGTAATTTTCATGCAATCTCACGTGTATTTGTAATATGATGTCATTGATGATGTCACCTAGATGATGTCATCATGACATCATGTCTTGATTAGCTCCGCACCAAACCGAGACTCGATACAAGACGAAGACGACAGATGAATGCACCAACATTGGTCAGGTGGATGAGATCTCAAGAAGATTAAATCTCCTTGGTATGGTATGATTGCATTTGTTGGTGAAGGCTGCAGATGTGTATCATCTGAGCTAACCGCTGCTGGTGACTTTGATGATCTAGCAGTGGCTTCAAAAGGTGGTGGAATAGGAGGTAAAGGTGTGGACACATGCTGACTTTGATCCACTGTTTGAGGACTTTTATCAACAGTGCTTGATGATGTGGAAGTAGTAGTTAAGGGGCTACTTTGGTCAACAATTGTTGAGGTAGCAGTAGTTGAGCTTTGACAGCTGTTTTGAACATCTGCTGCTCTTCCCAGATTGACAGACTTTTGAGGGATGATGATTTCATACCCATAGTCTGGTGTTGAATCCTCTAAAGAACCTGCACTGTTAGTCTTGACAGCAATATTTTCAAAACTGAATTTATCAAGATCAAACAAATCAGCAGGATTTGCTGGGATTTTCATTAATGAAAGTTCATTGAACTTTACATTCAAAGTCTCCTCCACTGCTTTGGTCCGTGTATTAAACACTTTGTAGGCCTTGGCAGTGGTTGAGTATCCCAGGTGATAACCACAATCTACTTTGGCTGCAAATTTTGAGATGGAATCTTTTAAATTTAAAATAAAGCATGGGCAGCCAAAGACTTTAAAGTATGAGATCAGTGGTTTGATTTTATACAGAATTTCATAAGCAGTCTTTTTGTGCCTGGGGTTTATTAAAACTCTGTTTTGGACATAGCAAGCAGTGTTTACTGCCTCTGCCCAAAAAGTTAATGGCAAACCTGAATCAGCAAGCATGGTTCTGGCAGCCTCAATCAAAGTTCTGTTCTTTCTTTCAACTACCCCATTTTGCTATGGCGTTCTAGGAATGCTCTACTGCCTTACAATCCCTTTCTTCACACAGAAGGCATCCAAGTCCTTATTTTTTAATTCTGTGCCATTGTCACTCCTGAAGACTTTTACTGGAAGGTCAAATTGTTTTTCAACCTGTGTCACAAAGTCTTGCAAAATGCCTGCAGTCTCATCTTTTGAGTGTAAAAAGAAGGTCCATGTAAACCTAGAGAAGTCATCAATAATAACCAAACAATATCTCTTCGTCTTGAGACTAATGACTTGAACTGGGCCAAACAAATCAATGTGCAGCATTTGCAAACACTGGGTTGTTTTGGACTCTTCAATGGACTTAAAAGAGCTTTTATGCAGTTTTCCTTTTAAACAGGAAATGCAAAGCTCAGGACATGAAAACAATTTTTGTGGTAAGCCTCTTACCAAGCCATTTTTTGAAATTTCAGTGATTGTCTTGAGATTTGTGTGCCCCAATCTTCTGTGCCAAAGTTCTGTCTCTTTGTTAGAGGCAGTTGAGAACAGACAGGCGTCAATTCTGGGACACTTTTTTAACATATCAACAACATAAACATTGCCACTTCTTTGAGCAACAAGTTTTGTTTTTCCAGTTTTTATTATTGCTTCAATCTTTTCAACCATTTCTGGTCCAACAATCCTACAACACTCCTTTGTGAAGAATGACCCATACCCCTTATCACTCATTTGTGAAACACTCAGGAGATTGAATTTCAGATTGTCTATCAGATTGACATTTTCAAATTTTACATTTTACATTTCCAGACTGTACTATACCAGACCCCAGAACTTTCCCTTTACTATTATTCCCAAAGGATATATCACCCCCTCCATGGATTTTGAAATCTTTGAGTAGGGCTTTACATCCTGTCATGTGCCTGGAGCCTCCACTATCTACATACCAAAGGCTATCTAAGCATGTAGAAGCTCCCTGCACATGAAGTAAAAGGAATAGTTCATTAGGGTTTCCAAAGCCAATAAGGCTTTGGATGGGGTCTCAACAGTGTCTGGGATGGATGCAGGTTGATGGACAGTGGTTAGGTCAGGGGTTTGGACAGTTTTAGGACTGTTTCTCTCTAACCACTGTTGTGGGTTTTGACCAATCACCTGCTGATAACCAAAAGGATACCTGTTCACTCTTGGTTTAGAAGGCCTTTTGTAGGTCTCATAAACGTGTGGAATCCTTTGGTAAGATGATTGTCCCTTGCCTTTTCTGAATTGGTTGGCAGGGGGTGCATCAGTCACTTGAACATCTCTTTGGACAGATGTTTGATTTAGCTGTTTTGTAACAGCTGTTTGGACTGGCACAAACAGTGGTTGATTCTTGGTGAATTTGACAGATGATGTTGATGGACTCAAGGATGTTTTAGTTGTGTACTCATTCTTTTTAACATCAATGTTTTTGAGATACACACATGCTTGAGTTTTGTGGTTTGTTTTACCACAGATGGTGCAGCTTTCAGCAGGAACAATGACACTTGTTTCGTTTAAATCATAAGCTTTTAAATGGAAACAATCTTTTGTTAGATGATTCCTTTTCTCACAAAATTCACAAAACAGGTTTTTGATTTTTTCTCTCTTCTTTCTCTTTTCAGACTCCTTTGCAGCAGAGTTTTTAACCTCTGCTGGGATGTCCTTAAGAGGAATGACTTTTGCCTTTGGAGCTTTAACACCATCAGTGGTTGTGAAATCCATGGGTTTAAAATTTTCAAGAATGTCACACTCATCAGACCATGTGGGTTTAAATTGGTATTTCTCAATTTCCTCAAAATAGAGGATCCCACTGGTCTCTCAAGTGTGATTTTGTTACCAAGTTTGTCGGTTATTTTAACCTCTTGGCCATTCTTGTTGGTTGGAATAACTTCAGTTGTTACATCAGTGGTTTGAACAGATTTTTCAAAAGCAGTGTTTTCATCATCATATTTTCTATAACCAACACCAAATTTCACATTGCTTTTAATCTGTTTCTCAAGCATAACCTCATACCCTTTGCAAGATTCCACCCATCTTTCACAAGTGATCTGGGTGGACTCCAACTTCTTTTTGCAAACTTTGTATTTTTCTACCATAGTTTGGAGTTGAGTCTTGGTTATGCTTTGCTCTTCTTTGAGACCACTGATTTCTTTATCCTTTTCAGCCAATTTGTGTCTAAGTTCTTTTAATGACTTTTCAAATTTGACTTCATCAGACAAGACTTTATCCCTAAGGTTTTCATTTACCTCTTTGATGTTAGCAAATGCAATAATGCATTGGTCTGAACACAGTTTTTCAAGAACTTGAGGTGTTACCTTAGCAGCAGCCATCATGGCACAATCACATTTAAAATCACCTTCTTCATCAGCTCTATCTTCTTTCTCACCTGCTTTCTTCTCTTCCTTTTCTTCTTTGTCATCTTCTGTCACACCCCCAAAATCCACCATGCGGAATACTACCGCTTGGAGGCGTGACTGACCAGGATCCAGCCACCAATCATATTGAACAAGCATGTAAGTAATATATAACATCCGACCAATACAATTGGTGTCCAAACAAAACATAGTTTAAGTTGCAAGCAGAAGCATAACGTTTAAAATCAAAACATAAGTTTAATTGTTTCAAAGTTTAACATGGCACGCAGCTGTCCATGTCCCACAATGACCCTCCTCCATGCAAGCTCCAGCTAAGTACCTAAAGACCTGCAAAGCATGTAGTAACGAGTCAACAACAAGTTGAGTGAGTTCACTGTTGGGTGTTCATTTTTAGTTGTTCCAAAAACAGTTTCCTTTAACTGGCGTCCTGCCGTGGGGGTTACCCCATAATTGAAAACGTGATCTGTTTACCCATTTACTCTGGCATTACAGCCGTGGGGGCTACCCCATGTTAGTTATCTGGCATTTCGGCCGTGGGGGCTACCCCATGTATACACTAGACTCGTTACCATATCGACTGCTGACTGTAGTCATGTTTATGTGCCCTGAAACTGTCAATGTCTATCATCATTGACGTGCCCCAGATCCATTAGTTCACGCCCGTCCTCTACGGCACGGTGTGAGGTTTGTCAGACCTAAATAGCGCTATCTAACTAATGACTCGCTCGCCATTGGCCCGACGATTAAGTCGATATAAAAAGGAGGGACTTCGTGATAGAGTTTTGGTCTAGTACGAGTTATCTGTCCATGAGGACGAGGAATTTCATTCCTGAACCAATACTGTCCTACCCAAGAAAGACGAGGAATCCACATTCCATAACCCCATTCCCAAACCCCCTAGGAATCCCATGCTTTGTAGAGGGTGTGAACTCACCTTGGTTTGCTCGGCAGATACACAGAAAGGTCAATCAAGTTATATGATTTAAATATCTTAATTAATATAACATAACAGTGGTCAAAAGGTTTTGTATGAAAATTATGCTTTTAAATCATTTTAGGTGCAAAAAGGGCATTATCATCATTTTAAGGACATAATTCAAGAACGTATGCGAAAACTCAGTTTGTAAACTGAATGGACATCCCAAATTATCCTAATTATGATATTACATCAGTAGGCAATGAGTTTGTTATGAAAAATTATGCTTAAAACCAATCTATGCGCCTAAAGGGCATTTTGGTTAATTTTAAGCATAAATTACCATATTTCACGCAAACTTAGTTTATGATCAGGTTCGTAACATCGAAATATGTTAACATGTTAACATATCAGTACCTAAGTTGTTTGAAAGCTTATTGGTGTCTAAATCCTTATTTTGCTAAAAAAAAATGGCATAATAGTTAAAGTACGGCATATTAACGGAACATGTGCAAAAACTCAGATTTCTAGCATGATCGTGTAATATAACCTTATAGGGAACCTAAAATCAGTGCTACATTGTATTACGATCATAACGAAACCTAAAATCGGTAGAAAGCTAATTCTAATTCGGTTCATAATCGAAAATCAAAGCAGAAGTCAAAATTCGTGACTTTCGGTTGCGAACTGACCCTAAAACTGGAATTGACGAGCCGAACATGTTTACACATGTTCTAATAATTATTACCGAGTTATTAAAGTACATATTTTAGAATACTTCTAAACTTGAATCGCAATTATTTTAAAAACTGACCCGTTGACTTTTTAAAACAATATTATGTTGACTCGTCAATTGACCAAGAAAACGTGATTCTTAGGAGGTGCCCTTTTGAGGGATTAATACCTACCTAATTACGATCACGTAGCCATGTTTGTTATGAACAATGGCTTGACCTGTTAAGGTCTAACTGAAAGTCAAAGTGTTTATCATAAACGCTTGACTTTACGGCTTTAAAAGCCAAATAAAAGAACTAGTCACGAAAGGAACACTTACAAGTGGTCCTAGGGACTGAAGAAAACTCAAAGGATGCTATTCGCAACAATGGTCCCTTTAATTCTATTCATATTTTAACTTTCAAAAAATGACACTATTGGCACAATATTTTCTAGTTTGTTATGTTATGTTAATACAAGGTACAAAGACCTCTAGTGACCAATCTTAGGCACACCCGGGAGTACGACCGAGCATTACAGAGTTCCCGGTTCGTTTAGAAGGTCACTCAAAGGCGTAGTTTCGTACGTTGACGCTTGTAGTCCTTTTAACGCACGAACTTGTGCGTATTATCGTTTAACGACATTAAAGCCTTATACGGCCAATATTAGGCATTCCCAAGAGTATGATCAAACATCATAAAGCTCCGGGTTTGTTAAAAGGTCACTCAGAGGTAAGAATTAACATGTTGACACTTTTAACCCTTCAATGCACAAACTTTTTATTTTTATCGCAAACGGTTTCGTTTATCCAACAAGTGGCGCTAAAGAGAATATGAAAATCGTGTAAGGTCATTCAGAGGCTTAGTTTAAGTATTTGACACTTTTAGTCCTTCTACATTCAAAGCTTTTGATTTTTCACAAAATTAGTCCCTCATAGTCAACTTTTGACTTCATTAGGGTTTTGTACACATGTCAACACATCATTGGACACGATTTTACGAGGTGTTACATCCTCACCCCCTTTAACTATGTTTATATGTTATAAAAGACCCTAAAACTCAACTAAACCTAACTTAGTTAAACATCAAGGGGCTAAATTGCCAACTTTGGAACTTATTTCTAGAATATCTAGCCATCGCGTCGCGCCACAGGTACCCCCCCCCCTCGTCGTCGTCGGCGGCGACGCCTTCAATCCATCAGAATGGGTTACCAACTCTTGGATTGGTCAAGTTTGTGTTTTTTTATTGTGTTTTCTTCATTTATTAGCAACCTAACTAACCCTAATCACCTCTTATAAAACCCAACTCACTTCCACACTTCTCCCACTTTACAAACACTTCATCCTCACTCTATAAACACCTCAAATCAGTTGCAAAACAGTAGCAAAAGTCAGATTCATGGCAGAATCATTCAAGTGCAAAAGTGAGCATATCTCACTCATTTCTCAACCTTTTTCCTTGATTCTTTTTCCTACTTGCTTGGAACAACCTTAGGTATGTTTCCAACAGGTTTTCCAAGGAAAACCAAGGCTGGAACATCACCAAATAAGGCTTCAAACTTTCTGTTTTGCTTAAACATTTACTAAACTCATTTAACTTGAGGTTTCTCATACACATTCCTATGTCTTTATGCTAATAAACACTTCTATGGTTAGTTGGGCTTAAAACAAGGTTGTGACACTTAAAATCAGAGGTTAAAACCTCATAAACTTTCTATTTTGGTTAGGGTTTAACCCACAAGTGATAAACAAGCTTCAAGCTTGTTGTTTGTGTGATTATAGGACTAGCTTGGGCTATCCTACTTGAAAAATCCACACATTACTTGATGATTTCTTAGATTTGTTGTAGTTAAATTATTCTTCTTTGTATGTTCATGACCCTCCTTGATTGTTTATGACAACAAGTGTAGTGGTGAACAATGGAGGTACCTAAATGGGAGCTTTGTTCTTCCTACCTCATGCATGATTTCTATGATACTAAGAGGTTCCTAAATGGGGGATTCATCCCTCTACCTCATACTTGACCAATATAACATACTAATATTCATATAACTTATAAAATATATTCAACAAACCGAAATCTTGATGATGAACAAATGGACATTGTCAAGTTAGTAAGTATATCAACTAAGCATTATATGTGATAGATGATTATTTTCATGTGTCTATGTTTATGATATTAAATTCCGAAGCTATAATCTTCCGTTAACATCCAATACTCGCACACCTATGTTTCTTCGTGTAGAAGGACAAGGTGCTCCATTCTAAACAACCAACTTTCTCGCTGATTCAAGTATGAACAACTTGCAAAACCGTGAGTATACTCGAATCCCCTCTTTACGTTTACCACCTTTTGGGGTGTAACATGTTTACTTACAAAACTTACACATGAACTTTATGCATAAATGCACAAACATTCCTATAACATGCTTATATAGGTGATTGCGTGATACATTGAACTTTGGTTTATTTCATCTTGTGTTAAACTTGTCATTAGCTTTGATCGAGCCTATCCTTGACATATATAGCGCTATAGGATTAACGCACCGCCCGTAGACTTGAGTTCATGTCATGAGCTTATTGCGTTTTTTCATCAGTTTGATACGTTAGACACATGCCGATTTTAATGTTTATCTTGTATCATTTGCTTGCCATGAGGAATCGTTTTAACTTATCTTTTATGCTATGTATGTATCAAACTTGTATACTCACCTTTGCTTTTGCATTGAACTTTATTTTAAACATGTTACAGGTTGAGGATGACGATTGCTATGAAATGAAGTAGTGATGATGCCTAGATACATATTTAGACGTGTTAGGTTTAAAATGTTGTATCAAATTTTGTTATTGTTATGAACATGTTGTTATTTGAATTTCCTTGTAGTGTTTGACAATTGATTTATGAAATGAAAAACGTTTGATTTAAATATTGTCACAAATAGTGCTATGAAGTCTCTTGCAATCTTGTTTTCATCTCATCCCGATGCTTCCGCCATCGGTTGAGGTGTGACATTGGTCATCATGCTAGTAAATTTTTTGTTAGAAAGTCTTTTAATTTGAAAATCCTCTCCCATTGCAAAAATGTTTTCTGCCAATACCCTTTTCAAAAGACAACTAATATGTGTTGGGTACATGAGAGGAAAGCTTTAGGCTTTTTCTCTGTCTTGGCTTTTACATTGGCAACCATATCCAAAAACACAGCATTTTACAGTTTAAAAGTTGATTTTGTTAAAATGGCATATCCCAAATACTTGGTTTTCAATGGAATTTCATTATAAGCAGTGGTTTTAGGTGAATGGCTTATAAGTAAGGTATGGAAGAAAAATTTCATGGCATATGGAAAATTTGGTTTATAAATTGTTGAGCCTGCCATCTGACCCGCATACCCTCTTTCAATAAATTCACGATGAAGATCAGTTTTTGGGAAAGATTCACTACCTGTCTCATCTTCTAAGGAAAATGTGGTGGAGATCAGTTTAGGGGTGATTTGAATGGCAATGTCGTTTAATGTGGATATGATAGTGTAGGGTTTTTCATCATGAAATAGGACATCAGACATTGCCCAAAAATCTACAATGTTTTGAATGTGAATGGGTGCATCGGCGATAAGGATGTTACGATATTTTGATGTTGTGATGATGTCAATGATCTAATGAAAATCTTTATTTGAAGAAGATTTCACAAGATAAGGAATAAAATTGTGGGGTTGTTTTAATGAAAGAGCCATTTGAAGATGGCGAAAAACTCTTTTGAAAAATCTTTTAGATAGATAATCTTTTGAGTTAAAATGAGATAATCTTTTAGAGAATCGCCAAGAAACAATAATCCTTTTGATCGTAGAGAGGGAAATATTGGTTTTTGAAAAATCAGTGTTTATCGCACAAGTGAGGATAACCTCTGCTAGGTTAGGGTTTTAAAGGGGTTTTCAACAGAGGTAATGTGATGACGTGGCCAAACGGTTACCTTTTGATGACGTGGCGGGTTTTTATTCGTTAAACCAAAACTCTGTTTGACCAAAGCTCTATTTATCAAAACCTTTTGAAAAATAAAGATAAGGTCTGTTTTCAAAAAATTTGATTGAAACCTTTGTTGAGCTCAACAGAAGTTTGATTAACCGAATTAGTGGTTTGGAACATCTTTTTGACTCTTGGTCAACAGAGTTTTGATAAATCCTCTGTTTAGAACCATTAGTGGGTTAAAACAAAGTTTTGTATGGAAACAACGGATCTATTTGTCTTTTAAAGTCAAATAGTGGTATGGAAAACACTAGTTCTTTTGCCTTGGACAGTGGTTATTACACTTAATCAGACATTTGAACCATTGGAAAAGTTGTTTGACTCTTTTGAAAAGAGTTTTGTTTTTGGTGATCTTATCAATCATTTTCTTTTAAAATAACTCATTTTGAATTTTCTAAACAACATTTTAATGTTTTTATTTAGAGAATTTGAAGAAAATATTTCTCAATCTCTATTTAGCATCCTAATTCTAGTGATCAATCTCTCAAAGGTAGATGTGTCCAAAGCTTTTGTGAACACATCCGCCAATGGATCCTCAGTGGGAACATGATGAAGTGAAATAAATCCCTTTTTGCAACAATCTCTTACAAAGTGATGATGAATGTCAATGTGCTTTGTTTTTTAGTGTGACATTGGGTTTTTGATAATGTTTTCAACTGCTTGACTATTAAAAAATAATGCTGTCTTTAGAGCAGTTATACCAAAATCAAGTAATTAATTTTGAAGCAATAGGAGTTGTGCATGTAACTTGCAGCAGCTATATACTATGCTTCTTCTGTAGAATTAGAGACTGCTCTTTGCTTTGCCAAGAAACCAAGGCATGACTAGGAATTGGCACCCTCCTGATGTTGACTTCCTTGTTTTGTGACAACTAGCAAAGTCACTATCTGAGAAACCTGAAAGCTCAATGTATCCATTAGTTGGATACCAGATACAGTATCTAAATATCCTTTTTATAGTTACTAGGTTTGCCTTTCTAAGAGATGCTTGATATCTTGCACAAACACTTGTTGCAAACATAATATATGGCCTTGATGCAGTTAAGTACATCAAAGACCTAATCATACATTTGTAAAGTGTCTGATCTATCAAGTCATCTTTTTCATCAGATATGAATGGTTTGGATGTACTCATGGGGGTAGCACAAGGTTTACAATCATTCATGTCATGCTTTTTCAAGAGAGTTTTGACATATTTGTTTTGGTGAATGAAAGTCACATTTTCTAATTGTTGAACTTTGAGACCAAGAAAACATTGTAACTCCCCTATGACACTCATTACAAATTGAGTTGTCATCAATTTTCTGAAATCATCACACAGTTTGTTCATGTGGATCCAAAAATTATATCATCCACATATATCTGAACAATTAACAGGTTTTCCCTTCTCATTTTAGAAAAAAGAGTTTTATTAGTTTTACCTCTTTTAAATTTGTTGGATAAGAGAAAAGTGGATTGGGTATCATACCAGGCTCTAGGTGCTTGTTTCAGTCCATACAGAACTTTATTTAGCTTGTAAACATAATCAGGATGGAATGAGTCTTCAAATCTAGGTGGTTGACACACAAAGAGCTCTTATTGGATTTTACCATAGAGAAAAACACTCTTTATATCCATCTGATGCATATTCATGTTGTGGTTGACTGCAAAGGCAAGGAAGAGTCTTATTTCTTCCAACCTTGCCACATGAGCAAAGGTTTCATCATAGTCAATTCCTTCTTCTTGTTTATACCCTTGAACCACAAGCCTGGCTTCGTTTTTTATAACAATGTCTCTTTCATTAGTTTTATTTTTAAAGACCCATTTTGTACCAACTGGACAAATGTCCTCTGGTAATGGTACAAGCTCCCATACTTGTTGTCTTTTAAACTAAAGAAGCTCTTCTTGCATGGCTTCTACCCAATTGTTGTCTTTTAATGCCTCTTGGTATTTGATAGGTTGGATGAGATATAGAAAGCCTGCAAATAGGTAGACATTTGAGGTTTGGCTTCTTATGAGCACTCCTGCATTGATGACTCCTATAACTTGTTCTGGTGGATGGCATCTGTTGAGGTTAGTGTTTCCAATGTAAGGAATTATAGAATTTTGTGGTGAGGGACATAAATGGGAACTTTCTGGTGAAAACTTTGTTGCCATTGTAAAATGGTCAACAGTGGTTTGAAATGGTGGTAGAGGCATTGCGCACAGTGGTGAGTTATTTTAGGATGAGGATAGATTAGTGGTTTGACCACAAGCAACATCAGAGGTTTAGGTTTGACAATGGTCAATAGTGGTTCCAGTTATCGTGGGCTGACTGTAGTTTTGTGTTGACAAAATTTGTGGGTCAGATGAAACTTAGTATTGAGATGGCATCTCAATGTCAAACCTATAATCCTATTGTGCTGCACTTTGTTTACTAGTATCAACACCAACCTTAGCAGTTACTTCTTAAAAATTGAACTTATCAAGATCAAATAATTCTGTAGGATTTTTAGGGATTTTCAAGGATGATAACTCATTGAATTTTACATTCAAAGTTTCTTCTATAGTCATGATCCTTGTGTGAAACAATTTATAGGCCTTGGCTATAGAAGAATATCCCAAGAAATATCCACAATCCACTTTTGCTGCAAACTTTGAAATTGAATCTTTGATATTTAAGATAAAGTATGGACAGCCAAAGATTTAAAAAAATGATATCAGTGGTTTTATTTTGAACAAAATCTCATAGGCAGTTTTTTTATGCCTAGGATTTATTAAAACCCTGTTTTAAACATAACATGCAGTATTCACGGCTTCTACCCAAAAGGACAAAGGAATACTAGAATCTGTAAGCATGGTTCTTGCAACCTCAATAAGGGTTATGTTTTGCTTTCAACAACCCCATTTTGTTCTGGTGTTATGGGAATACTAAATTGTCTCAGTATTCCTTTGGATATGCAAAATTCATCAACCTTTTGGTTTCTGAATTCTGTCTCTTTGTCACTTATGATGGACTTTACATGAAGATTATATTGTTTTTCTGTTTTTGTGATAAATTCTTTTAAGATTCATGCAGTCTCATCTTTTGAGTGAAGAAAGAATGTCCATGTAAACCTAGAAAAATCATCAACTATCACTAAGCAGTATCGCTTTTTCCTTAAGCTCATGATATTTACTGGGCCAAACAAATCCATATGCAACAGTTGTAAGCATTTGGTTATTTTGGACTCTTCAGTGGGTTTGCGTGAAACTTTGTGTTACTTTCCTTTTAAATAGGAGATACAATGTTCATTACATTTGAATTGTTTAGTTGGTCGACCTCTAGCAAGTTTTTCCTGTGTTAGAGTGTTATTAGTTTTTAAATTAACATGTCCCAACCTTCTGTGCCATAACTTTATCTCTTTTGTAGAGGCAATAGAAAATAGGCAAACATTGGTATTTGGGTTTTCTTTAGACATGTCTACCAAATAAACATTGCCACTTCTATGAGCAACAAGTTGTGTAGTACTTTCAACTATAATTTTGTCTATCTTTTTTACAACCTCAGGTCAAACAATTAGTTGTCTTTGTAAAAAAAGCCATAGCCTTTGTCACTCATTTGTGGAACACTGAGTAAATAAAATTTTAAGTTATCTCCAGCTTGGACAGTCCCTGACCCCATTACCTTTCCTTTAGAATTATTTCCAAAGGAGATGTCATCACCTCCATGAGTATGGAAGTTTGTTAGTAGAGCTTTGCATCCAGTCATATGTCGTCTGGATCCTCCACTATCTACGTACCATAGGCTATCTAGGCATGTAGATACTCCTAATTGGGTGGCCATAAATGCACAATCGCAATTATTCTCAGCTTCAGTTGTATTCCAAGAATCATTTTTTACAACTTTATCACTACCCTTTTCACAAACTGATGTTTGTACTGGGTTAGATATACCTTCTACATTTTGAATGTTAGAAGTTTTATGGTTATTTTTTACAATTTATTTGGTTACACTGAATTTCTCTTTCAACTCATCTCATAACTCTTTTGCACTATCATTGTTTGATAGTTTTGCATAGATTTCATTTGGTATAGCTTTAGCAATTAAAATAAGTGCTTTGGCATCTCTCTCAAACTTTTTGAAATCAAGCATAGAGTAATCTTCCGGCTTCTTTGGCTCATTTACACCAGAATTTCGGCACAAGGTTCCATTGTAATATGTGGTCCGTACACTACCGACCTCCAATATCATGGGTTTTTTTGAGCAAGTCAGTGTACCATTTAGCGTTGTCAGATATGATAATTTAATATGTCAAGCATCGGTGGTATTCTATCACAACCGGAGATGAAGGAATCATAATTTTTGAGAATCATTCTCTTTTGATCTTTTTAGAAGAAGAACAGAGTATTGTGTAAGATACTATTGAGTTCTTACACTTTTCTACTCTGAGCTACGAATAGCCAATGGATCTTTGATGAGCTAATCTTTTTTGTGCTGAACTGATTATGAAATTAAGTTTAAACGTGACCAAGCTCTGATAAGAATTGTTAAGATCTGAGTTTGATATTTACAAACCAATATTTATTATCACAATATAATTCACAAATAAAAAGACATTATCATAAACTGTTTTCTAATGATTCAAATAGTTAAAAGTTTTACAATGATGATTTTACAATCTCCCCCTCAGCCGATCACTCACTAGAACTATTCGTACAAAAGAGAATGTGTGTGAAGTGATGAATAGATCACTATCAGGTGTGATCTATTTATACAAGTACTAAAGCTCTATCCGTGATGTGCTGACGTCACCTTGATAGTGACATCTAATATTCCTAACAGAAAAGATTCCCAGATGTTTGCAAACATCTGGCAATTCTTATCATCTGATCTAGGCTATACTAAACACTATTGTAAGTCCAAAAAACGGGTCTAACAACGATATCAAACAATCACCAAGGATGGGTGGAATCCAAATTTGATGATATTCAAGAAATCACAAGAACACCGAATCACTTTCAAACTTTGAACACGATTTTATTACTATATAATAGCAAAACCGTCTGGTACAAAGTTCTACCACCTCTCTCTAGCTCTCTCTCTAGCAATTCTAACAAAGGAGGCTTATGGAGGCTTAAAGGTGTTAACCCTAAAAATGATTTAAGCTAGCTTAAATACCCTAGGGTAAGCCCATTTACCACATGGGCTCCCCTTGGGCTTGCTTAGCCCACATGGCTTTAGGCATGCCTAAAATGACCTAAAAAAGTCCAAACCTAATAAAACTAACCCAAATAAATCCCAGTTCGCTACCATAGCCTGTTATGAATATTTGATGCATAAGTCTCACACTTCTAGGGCCTAACAATCTCCCCCTAGACTGATGCATCAAATTGTATTCATAGCATGAATTCAGCAACGTCTTCAACAAAATCTATGGTTGTCGCTATGCTGCAGATATTGTGGAAGATCTTGACTTCTGAACTCTCAGCACTGGGTCTCTTTCTTCAGCTCTTGTGGTTAGCTTCATATCAGGATCATGATTGTCACACCCCAACCGATGGCGGAATCATCGGGGCGTGGCACTAAGCGAAACAGATTGTTCAAGAGAATCCACAACAACTATAATATTACCAAATCCTTAACGTTAATATCCCATACTACTAACAGATAAGATAAAAATAGTTATTACAGATAACTGACTCAAAAACAACATAACTGTTCCGACAACTCATAAATTATTTCGTGGGTTTCTCGACCACCTAAGCTTGATTCCATGACATCCAGCAAATAAAAGCATCCTAAACACCTGTCACATACGTTAAAATAAGTCAATACACACAGTGTAAAGGTGAGCATACAAGTTTAATAGTATATAGTAGCGAAAAGCGGTTTACGCATAACCAGCATGTAACACGTTGAGATGTGAAGCAAGTAAGCTATCGACAATGAAATATGCACAGACATGACTGCGAGTTGTAGAATGCGCAACACATATCACCACTGTGATACGTGAAGAAATACCCTTAACAACCCCTTTCCACGACAGGTTCTGAGTCCAAGGGGTTGTTAAGGTTATTTCTTCACGTATCACAGTGGTGATATGTGTTGCGCATTCTACAACTCGCAGTCATGTCTGTGCATATTTCATTGCCGATAGGTTACTTGCTTCACATCTCAACGTGTTACATGCTAGTTATGCGTAAACCACTTTTCGCTACCATATACTATTAAACTTGTATGCTCACCTTTACAATATGTGTATTGGCCTATTTTAACGTATATGGCAGGGTTTTAGGATGCTTTTATTTGTTGGATGTCATGGAATGAAGCTTAGGTGGTCTGGAAACCCACGAAATAATTTATGAGTTGTCGGAACAGTTATGTTGTTTTTGAGACAATTATCTGTAATAACTATTTTTATCTTATCTATTAGTAGTATGGGATATTAACGTTAAGGACTTGGTAATATTATAGTTGTTGTGGCTTCTCTTGAACAATTTGTTTCGCTCGGTGTCACGCCCCGATGATTCCGCCATCGGTTGGGGTGTGACAAATTGGTATCAGAGCCATAACTATAGGGAATTAGGCATGATTCGACCTAGTCCGGGTCGATGTCTTAGAAATGACCTAGTCTATAGTCTAAGTACCAACAGACCGACTTGTACAAACCCAGTAGGGGTTTTGTATGAGCTTACTTGATACTCTCGCTCGACTCACGAAAACTGCACAGCTTTTCCTAAAGTTGACACGACACACACAAATTTTCAAAAACAAACGAGTGATTGAATCGAGATTAGATGTGAAAACCGCAAACTCTCGCTTAAACCGCTCGCTCGACGCGCCTTTTTACTATAAAACATGAGAATTTGCATTGAGTCAAGAGTGAAATCCATATCTCGATGCAGATCTCCCTCTCCATCTCGTGATTCTATCACATAAACAGGAATGCAGTTGTATTTTAGGGGGAAACCCGAATGTTGATGACTCGTTCCGCTCCCTGTTTTGGTTTTTTTTTTTACAAAATTCTCACCAAAGTTTCGATGGATTCCAATGATTCGGGTTATATGATTAACCAAAAGGATGCGTGCTGTTCACCGTATGTCGGTGAGAGAGCACAGTCTATTAGGCCAAAGCGTGTACTCGAAGTCCTTGAGAATAGTCGAATCACTTTGGGTAGTCGATGTCTACACACCCTAGACAATCTAATTTTCGATTTCCAGCCACAATCATTGATTTTAAGTGTTTATGTGTTCGATTATGAGCTCGCAGGTGCTGACTCCGTAAATTATCACTTTTATGTGAGATTTTATGAGTTTTATGTGGTTTTTACATGTTTATATGATTCGATTTTGGAGATTTATCGTTTTTCGCTCCTCTCTTTATGGAACACGCCTAACACGCACAACTATTTATATCTCAATACGCTAACAAATCGCACGCTATACTACTCGCTATGTTACGCGCAACCGCTACTCGCTATTCGCACTCGCAACTCTCGAACGCAGTCGCAGATTTGAAAGATAGGTGAATACGTGCAAAAAAATGTAGGTGAATACGTGCAAAATAGAGTGGAAGATATGCCTATGTGGACTACGTGCTTCTGTGCTTACATGCTTACGTGCTTATTTGCCTAGGTGATTTATGTGCCTCTGTGATTATATGCCTATGTGTGAACGTGTTCCTGTGCTTTACATAAAGTAGCCTTTGGTGATACGCTAGACTATGCTTGGTATAACCGAATCATGTCTGAGTCCTGTGACGATGTCTGTTGCAGACAATGTCGTCATTCGGATCACACACTTCTCGCGCTACCTGCCGCAACCACGCTGACAAACGCATCGGCTTGCTAGTCGCCAAGGAATTGGCTAAGGTCATTCCGCAAATCGTCAGCGAAATCAATGAAATCGGTAGCAAGTCCTCTGAGGAATCTAGGACTGACTCGGCTCGCTCCACTTTTAACATCAAGCAGTTTAAGGCCTGCGGCCCCAAAGACTTCACTAGTGAAGACGGGCCCAGTGACATGTTTCAATGGTTCAATTCGATTGAAGTCACTCTTCACCAAAGTGGATGTCCAGACAACCTCCGCACTGTGAACGCAACTGGAGTTTTCCAGTCCAGGGCTTTGGACTGGTGGACTGCTGAAAGAAATAGGCGAGGTAACGATGCAGCCTATGGGCTTTCTTGGGAGGAATTGAAGGAAATCATGATGAAAGAATTATGTCCCCCACATGAGCTTCAGAAGCTGGAGGATGAGTTTTGGAACATTAAGCAAGAAGGTGGCAACAATGCTGGTCTTACCGCTCGCTTTAAGAAGCTAAGCATCATCTGCCCCGGCCAAGTCTCAACTCCTAACATCACAATCAAGAAATATATCAGCGCTTTACCTGATTGTGTTGCTGATTTCGTCCAAGCCGTCAAGACGACCACCATCGAAGAGACTTATCTACTCGCTGCAGAAATCAATGACAAGCGAGTTAGGGCTGGTTACTTCAAGAACACCACCAAAAGTCTCCACCAAGTCACTGCTTCTCCCACTCCTGAAACCGCCACACCACAAGCTTCCAAGTCTTCACGCCGCAAGCGTAAGAGCAACAACAACAGCAAGAACTGTGCGGTGACAGCCGCACCTCTCAACGTTGTTCCTGCCTAACCTCAGAATCAGAACTGCCAAGTAGCCGCACCCGTGACCAATGCACCACCTGCAAAACGTGCATACACTGGTCCGCACCCTCGTGCCCTACTTGTACTTACCATCATCCTATTGGTATCGCTTGCCGATTTTGTGTCCACTGCAACCTTTACAGACACTTTACCACCAACTGCCATACTGGTCCCCGTCAAGCTCAAGCTCAAGTTCCAGCTCCTGCACTACTAGGTCCTCTTCCCACTCCTCAAGGCCAACAAGCATCTCCTGCTCTTGCTGCTCACGCAAGAGCCTGCTTCGCATGTTGTAATCCTAACCACTTTGCAAATGTCTGCCCGAACCGAGTGGTGAAGCAAGAGCCACAGCAGCAACCAGCGCAGCCACAACATCAATAGCAGCAGCCTCAACAGCAGCAGCAACCAGCTCAACAAGCAGTCCGCGGCCGAGCATTAAACATCAATGTCTGCCTGGTGCAAACTGAAAACAACGTTGTCAATGTTACGTTTCTTGTCAACTGTATTTATGCTTCGTGTTTATTTGATACTGGAGCCGATAACTGTTTTGTATCGTTAGAATTCGAAAAGCTCGTAAAACGTAAACGTGCTAACCTCCTAACAACGTTCGACGTAGAGATTGCCACTGGAAGAACCGTCACAGTTAGTTCTCTCCTCCGTGATTGTACGCTTGAATTCAACAATCATGTCTTCTCGATCAATTTAATTCTGATGCAGCTTGGTAGTTTTGATATCATAGTAGGCATGGATTTCCTTTGGTGAAAATCATGCTGAAGTCGTTGGTTTTGATAAAATGATTCATTTCACTCTTGCTAATGGTGATCAAATTTGTGTCTATGGCGAAGTATCTTCGAAGGAGCTCAAACTCATGTCATGTATACAAGCGAGCAAGTATCTCCGAAAGGAATACAAGGCTTTCTTGGCACACATCGTAGCAGCGGGGGAAAAAGAAAAGGAGACAATGGATAAGGTGCATGTGGTTCGTGATTTTCCTGCTGTCTTTCCTGAATATTTACCCGGTTTACCCTCGAATCGTGATATTGATTTCCGTATTGACCTCATTCCTGGAGCTAACCTTGTTGCTAAAGACCCTTATCGCCTCGCTCCATCTGAGATGCGCGAACTTTCGTGTCAACTCCAGGAATTGCTTGATAAAGGCTTTATTCACCCTAGCACCTCTCCTTGGGGCGCACCTGTCCTTTTTGTCAAAAATAAGGACAGATCGTTCCGGATGTGCATAGACTATAGGGACCTGAATAAGCATACCATCAAGAATCGCTATCCCTTGCCCCGAATCGATAACTTGTTTGACCAATTGCAAGGTGCTACATGTTTCTCGAAGATCGATCTATGCTCAGGTCATCATCAGTTACGAATTCAGGAGGAAGATATCTCGAAAACCGCTTTCCAAACCCGATACGGTCATTATGAATGCATCGTTATGCCCTTGGATTAACCAACGCACCCACGGTTTTCATGGATTTGATGAATCGCGTGTGTAAACCCTTTCCTGACCGCTTCATCATCATGTTTATCGATGATATCCTTATCTATTCGAAGTCGAAAGCCGAACATGCGCAACATCTACGTTTGGTTCTCGAATTACTCCAAGGGAATCGACTCTATGCCAAGTTCTCCAAGTGCGAATTTTGGCTAGCGGAGGTTCAATTCCTCGGTCACATCGTCAATAGACAAGGAATAAATTTCGACCCCGCAAAGATTAAAGAAGTTAAGAGTTGGATTACACCAAAATCACCGTCCGAAGTTCGTTCATTCTTTGGATTGGCAGGCTATTACCATCGATTCATCGCGGATTTCTCTAAAATCGTTGTTCGTCTTACTTCTCCGACGCACAAGGACAAGCCTTTTGTTTGGGGAACTGAACAAGAGCAAGCCTTTCAAACTCTCAAGCATATTCTCTGCAATGCTCCTGACCTCGTGTTACCCGGAGGAAACGATGACTTCGTAGTCTATTGCGATGCCTCTAACCTCGGTCTTGGTTGTGTTCTTATGCAACGGGACAAGGTTATCGCGTATGCCTCTCGTCAGCTCAAGATCCATGAGAAGAACTATACGACCCATGATCTCGAACTTGGTGCAGTTGTTTTTGCATTAAAGATTTGGCGACACTAGCTTTATGGTACCAAGTGTATGGTCTTCACCGACCACAAGAGCCTGCAACATATCTTGAACCAGAAGGAACTGAATATGCGCCAACGCTGATGGGTAGAACTTCTCAACGATTACGACTGTGAGATTCGTTACCACCCTGGCAAAGCAAACGTCGTTGCCGACGCTCTCAGCTGACGAAGCTATTTGCATAGCGTTCGTAATACTCACACCCAGCACAACCTTGAAGCTCTAATCCATGACACACAGCACGCCTGCTTCATTGAGAACACCTTGAGAGAGGAAATGAAGAAGTGTGGTGCTGAAACAGAACTTGTCACCAAATCGAACGGTATCTATTGCTATCTCGATCACATCTGGATTCCTAGTCGCAATAACCTTCGAGAGATATTGTTGACTAAAGCCCACAAGTCTCGATATTTCATTCATCCCGGTGCCGACAAAATGTACCATGACTGTTAGGATATGAGTTTCTTATGATTATGTTTTCGTTTGAGATTTAAGAAGATGAATAAGTAATTTGCAGTGGAATGTAAATGGACACAAACTTTCACACACAATCAAACAGGAGAAATGCATTCAACACACATGTTTATCATTGAACCGAAAGATTAAATTTATTTCAATCTTCAATACAATTGCATGCATGTATTACAAACTCCCCCTCAGCCTGAGCTCACAAGTGTTTGTTCATACAGGATGACAAATGGTGAAAGAGCTAATAGAACAGTACAGGGGACTTTTCTATTTATAGGCACGAGCAAACCACTGTGGTATCTTTGCTGACGTCGCCATGAAAGTGACATCTAACCTCCGAACAACCTGTAACTACTGATCTAATACAACTACTGCTAATACAAACTACTAATTACAATACAAACAAAAGGATAGACTAAACTACTGCTTCCCATTCCACTGTTATACTCCTAGCAGTGCTTTGTCTTCATTAGCAGTACTTTAACCATGACAGTAGATTGAGCATCAGTGTTTGTCATCAACAGTCTTTAGAATCTTCATTAGATGTTAAATGGTCAGCAGTTGTTGTAAATGGGCAGTAGATAGAGGATATCAGTTGTTAAGGCCATTTTCAAGGGGAAAGCTTGAATCCAAACATCTGCTTATTTTGGATCCACTGCTCTGATCCGGTTTTGGCTTTAATCAACTGTTCCTTTGGTAGGGTTCAATCCCAACAATGACCTTCGTCTACGGTATTGGTGGCCTGGAATGAAGAAGGATATCGCTATCTATGTCTCGAAGTGCCTGACTTGTTCGAAAGTAAAGGCTGAACAACAAAGACCCTCTGGCTTACTCGTGCAACCCGAAATCCCTATATTGAAATGGGAGAGTATAACTATGGACTTCCTAATGAAACTTCCCCGCACACCATCAGGTCACGATAGCATCTGGGTTATCGTTGATCGTCTTACTAAATCTGGTCATTTTCTGCCAATACGAGAAGACTTTAAGGTAGAACGATTAGCACGAATCTACACCGACGAAGTCATTTGTCGACATGGGACACCTCGTGATATCATCTCTGACTGCGACGGACGGTTTACCTCACGTCTTTGGGAAACGTTCCAATCCGCTCTCAATACTACTCTTAATCTAAGTACTGCTTTCCATCCCCAAATCAACGGTCAGACTGAGCGCACGATTCGCACCCTTGAAGACATGCTTAACTCGTGTGTCATAGATTTCGGTGGTAATTGGGACTCGCATTTACCTTTAGTCGAATTCTCGTACAACAATAGTTATCATTCTAGCATTCAAATGGCACCATTTGAGGCATTATATTGAAGAAAATGTCGATCGCCTATTGTATGGCACGAGATCGGAGATGCGCAAATTACCGGTCAAGAGTTATTACAAGAAACGACTGACAAGATCCTCCAGATACGAGACAATCTCCTGAAAGCTCGGAGTCGTCAAAAGAGTAACGCCGATAAACGCCGCAAGTCCCTTGAATTTGACGTTGGCGATCATGTATTCCTAAAGGTTTCACCTTGGAAGGGGGTGATCCGATTCGGCAAGAAAGGAAAGCTCGTGCCTTGATATGTTGGACCCTTTAAGATTCTGGAGAGAATTGGAAAAGTGGCCTACAGACTCGAATTACCGGAGGAACTCAGCAACGTCCATCCGACTTTCCATGTTTCGAACCTCAAAAATTGTCTAGCCGAGCGGAATTTACATGTCGCTCTTGAGGATTTACAAGTGGAAAAAACATTACACTTCGTGGAATAGCCTGTCGAGATCATGGACCGAGAAACCAGAAAACTCCGACGCTCATGCATTCCCATAGTGAAGGTTCGCTGGGAAGGCAAAAGGCGGCGCCGAGTTCACCTGGGAACTCGAAAGTGATATGAAGGATAAGTATACACAACTATTCGCTACGTCTGCGTCTTAATTTCGGGACGAAATTCCCTAAAGTAGGGGAGGCTGTAACAACCCGACTTTTGAAGTCAAAGCACAAGTCAAAGTCAAAGTCAAAGTCAAAGGAAGAAGAGATTGCTAATCAGATCTGTCATTTCTGACTTAATTATTGCTTGTACTCTCCGACCACGATAATCGATACTTTAGTTTACGCTATTTTCGCTTACGAGTTGAAATATATGAAGTAACAATGCGATAAACGCAATTAAACGCCAATCTACTTAACATTATCTCATCACAACTCAAATCGCATTTATTGGATATTGTTCTATACGTGTGTGTGTCATTATGTACTTTACTTGTGCATGTTTATTTATGTCACACCCCGATATTTCCACATATTACCGGTGGGCCCGGTGAGGAGTATCGTGACGTAGTTGATATCATCATAGTCAAATATACATAGTTTATTGCACGGCGGAAGTCTTGGTAGAAAATACTATTACAAACCGAAATGTAAAATACGAATAAAATATAATACAGACGGTTGTAAGATAGGATCCACAGGCGGATCTAAAATATAATACAAAACATTGTTCAACAGACTTTAAGCATTAAGAACTTGCAAGATTCTTTAAATAACGCCCAGAGCTCCCAGCTAATTACGGATAGTACCTGTCACTTAGTCTTTTTGACAAATACGTCAGTTTACACTGGTAAATACAATTAACCGACTCTTTTGAAAGCATTTATGAAAATTGATTTAAATGCACAAGGAACAAATATTCTTTTATAACTTAGGACAATTATGTTAATAATAATCTTGTATCAGATTAACATGTTTGTCCAACATTTAGGGCCGGGATAAAAGCCGAACAAGATTAACCAACACACCACAAATATAATCCCACCGCGGGTCACCCCAACAAGTGAGTATATCTTTTACATACGCAACTGTCAGGTGTATGCCTACACCTCGTGCTTAAGTTGTGGCCATTTACAATTTTAAATGAGCCGAGGATATCCAGGACACAGTCGTTAACCCCCAATGTTATTTGTTATCAAGCAACACTAATTAAAACGTGATTATGCAATTTAACCATATTTGATTAAAATGTTTTTACACCCGACCAAGCGGTAATTGTAACACCCCGTGTTTTCACGAGTGAAAGTCAAGGTCAAAGTCAACGACCGATTTCGCGCGACTTGACTCGTAGAAATATCATTATTATATTTATATTATGTGGAGTAAGTGTCGTTCATTACAATAATCGAATCGTGATAACCGTATTTCAATCGACTTACGACTGTGAATGATAGGAAGTAACAATGCGATAAAGTTAATCAAGCTATGCTAATCAAATCGACATCGAACCGTAACTCGAACTGTGTATTTTACTTGTTGTTTATACGTGTGTGTGTGTGCCTACGTGTTACTTGTGCATGTTTATTTTATGTTATGTTGTGAAAATCAAGCGAACTCAATCGAACTCGAAGTCTAACTCGAATGTAAACGAACCCGAACCCGAATTCCGAGTCGAACCATATAAGAAGTAGTTGGGACTAAAAGTAATTTGGCTAGGAAACCCTATCGAATCGCTTGAAAATCGAAACCGAAGCAACATCGCGCCGAACGCACCAAATCAGGCGACATCCGCACGGATTGCCAATCCGCACGGATTGCCAATCCGCACGGATTGCCAATCCGCACGGATTGCCAATCCGGACGGATAGCCTATCCGGGTTACGTGCCATCCGCACGGCTCACCCTTTCCCCTTTTAGCATCCTATAAATACACGGGTCACTCTCAAACCTTTCCACTTTTGGCAAGTGACGTCCGAACCGCACGCATTCTTCACCTTTTCTCAGATTTCTCTCAATCCAGGCAAGATCTTGCACTAATTCTTGTACATTCTTGATCACTACATAATTCTACATCTTTCCATCTTTCAAATCTCAACTTTTAACCACGAAATCATCCAGATTTGAGGTATTCTCGGGTGACGTCATCATGAAGTTCTTGTGAACTTCAAGCTTAACTTCATTCCACCAAAAATAGCTCAGATCTAAACGATTTCCACAAGAATTCACAACAACATCACCCAAATCTAAACTTTTCTAAGGATAAAAGAGTTGAAAGAAATAACCCTAAGTTCTCTCCTTCTTTTGCCCTTAAAATCGGTACGAATCTGATCGGTTCTAGTGTTCTACTCGTTAATAGTGATGCACTAGTCCTAGATCTGGATTCTACCCACCAGACACCTGATTTCGGGGTCAACCGGAACGACCGTTCTGAGTCGCCGACAGGCCAAGTTAGGGTGGTTCCTGACCGGTCTAGTCGTGCGGGTGAGAATACAACTCCAAGTGGTTGCCACGTAATCAGAACGTCTCGATAAACGACAACAGAAACCAAGAGTAGACGAACGGAACAATCAGACCAGAGACTGTCCGCATGGACCAGTTGTCCGCACGGACAAGCTGTGCGCACGGACTAGCTGTCCGTACGTACAGGTCATCCGGACGGGTTGTCACCCGGACGAGCTACCCTTTGGACCCACTTTCCAAAAAAGGTTTGAGTATCGACGAATGAGCAATCCGGACGGACGACCTCTGAATGGATTACTCTTCGGATCATGAGATACTAAGGCCTTATAATAAATTCAAACAGTGTTCATCCGCACGGCCAAGTTGTCCGCACGGACATGCTATCCGGACGGATTGTCTCTGCCCGCGCGCACAGACTGTCCGCACGGATTACCATTGTCCGCACGGACTACCATCCGGACGGATCGTTGTCCGCGCGACCGGCTTGAAAGGTAGAAACACTTAAATGTTTTCTAAATGCTACAACGAAAACTCCAAAGCACAAGCCATCATACACAAACACATCCTTAACTTAGGAAGAAACAATCCACTTGAACGTTTATCCGCACGAACAACTTGTCCGTACGGATAAGCAATCCGCACGGGCGACTAGTCCGCACGGACAGCTCGCGCCCACGGATAGCTTATCCGGATGGGTCACCATCCGCACGGATCACCATCCGCACGGATAGTTCACGCGCACGGATGACTTCCTCTCACGGATAGCTGATCCGCACGATCAGCCATCCTAACCACTCTCACTTTGTACTGTTTTGCGTGCCACTTACCTTTACGCTATCGAATCTATTCAGGCTACTGTACTCGCTGAAAAGCGCTCCCTTCAATCCATAATCGTTGTGAGTATACTCGAACCCTTTTTGATTTAGCACTTTTGGGTGTTACATACGTTACGAATATTCAAACTACAACTATCACACTACTCAAGCTATTTTAACGCTAAACCATTTACGCATGTTATACGTGGCTTATGAATGCTTGTTTGTTATGTTTACACATGGAATGCTGTCTACCTGCCTTAGCAACGATAGTACTATAGTTTGGGCTCAGCACCCGTTCACACGGGGGTTGTTAAGGATCTTTTACTTGCATGGATTACGGTGGTAATCATGTATTGCGAACTGCCTCGGGCAGTCAACCCGCAGTCATTGGTATCGATGGATCTATGTCGATAACTAACGTGCTTCATTTCACTATGTGTACGTGCTGGTTATGCGTAAACGAATTCGAACTCTATATGCTATTATCAAACTTGTATGCTCACCTTTACATTTTATATATTGACTTTATTTTAACGTATGTGACAGGTGCTTAGGATGCATGTGTGGTAGGAAATGGAAACTAGAATAAAGCTTTAGAGCCCAACAAATAGTTGTATGTAGATGACGTATTAGGGGTCTCTAGAAGCAGATAAACAATTGCTACTTCCTTAAATCTGAGTTGTCGGAACAGAATATTTGTTTTGATGTTATCTGTAATAACTTGTTGACTATTTAAGATACGGTATGGGACGTATTGCTTTAATTGAATGGTAATGATAGTTGTTATGGAAACTTCTGGACAATCTGTTTCGCTCAGTGCCATGCCCCGATGATTCCGCCATCGGTTGGGGTGTGACAGTAATATTTTACCGTATCCCAAGCCCGTATAAGGGAAAATAAGTTAAAAGTATTTACCTGAGCTTAAAATGCAAGTTTTGTATACTCAGTCGTATAATCTACTCAAATAAGTGTAAGTAGCTTCTACCAGGGCTCCTAATCTGGAACGAAGGTTTTATTAACCTATTAGATTACTAACGGGTCTTATTTAAGCTGTAAACTTAGACCGGTTAGTTTAAAGGAAGGTTTATGGCACGAAACGCTAGATTAAGCGATGACCGGATTGGAATGTGATTTAGACCCAACAAGTATGGAGACTTGTGTAAAATGGGTAAACTAAATACATTCTGCATTTTGAAGTTAAAATGATAAGATTTGGCCCGTTTCGGCTAATTTATGCAAACTAGTCACATAAACCGTACCGAACGTGTATAAGAATAACGGGTAGCCGGATGAGTCATGTACAAGTTCCATAAGTTATTATGCTTTAAATATGTTGTGAGATCAGTAGGATATCAACAATTATGCCCAAAAAGATTTTTAAACCAATTTAAGTCTCGTAGGGGTATTTTGGTCATTTTAAGATTTATAAAAGAGGTTTTAAAGCAGACTAATGTTATGGTCTATAATATTGTGTAAAAATATTTATTTCATGAAGTTATAACAGTAAGATGTCATACATATGTGTGGTTTATCTTTTATGGCCAAACTTTGCACCGTAGGGGCATTTTGGTCATTTCACAAATGTTTTTAAGGGTAAAATTGGAAGTCTGAGTTCATGACTTATACCTACTGTAAAAGTATTAAAATTTATTTATAAATTCAGTAGGTATCAAGTCGTGGGTGCTAAATATGGTTTTAAACCATACTATGCACCTAATTAGCGTAAAAGTCGACAATTGACGATATTTGCGATGTTTATGAAATTCTGAGATTTTGATCAGCCTTGAAAGTTTAAAATATTTTATTTTTCATATAAATTCAGTAGGAAAAGGTTTGCCATGTTAATCATATATAAATCTCATTTTATTAACAAAAAGTGCATTATCATCAATTATCGAATTTATACAAGAACTCTAAGTTATTGTCAGTATATATTCTGACCCAACATTCCAAAAATCCCTAAAAATTATATCATAACAGTAGGTAATGAGTTTGGTGCCAAAATTTAGGTTTAAACATGATTTATGCACAAAAGCGTATTTTTATTATAAAAAGTTAAGTTTTACGATATCTTGCATAACATTAATTTGACACCAGAAAATTATGTCAAAATAACTTATACATGTTTATATATCAGTAACTAAGTTGTTTGCATGCTTAGATATTCAAAAATCTCGTTTTTAGAACATAAGGGCATAATGGTCAAGTTTAAGCATAATAACGGAAACAAGCAATAAACTCAGATTACTAAGGGACCATGTAGTATAACCTCAGAGGGTTATACTAACATATAATATGGTTACAAAGGAACCTTAAGGCATAAAGAAACTAAGCTAATTCGGGTCAGAAATGAAAGTCAAAGTCGAAGCAAAAGTCAACTTTTGCGACTTTCGGTAGCGAACTGAGCCGAAACTCAGAATTGTTGGTTGAACATGTCTAGACATGTTATAATAATATTTACCAAGTTATTAAAGTGATAAAAACATTTCTATAGCTTCTACATTATCAGATATGGATTTATTTAAAAACTGCCCATTTTGACTTTTTATGTTAATTACTTTGACCTGACAATTAACTAAGTAAACTTGATAATTAGGAGGTGCCCTTTTGAGGGATTTACACCTACTTAATTACCAACATATAGCCACATTCGTTTAGAACTATGGCTGGACCGTTAATGATTTAACTAAAAGTCAAAGCATAATTATGATAACTTTGACTTTCGGTCCTTATACTCATAAAAACTAAACTATAGAAGCTAAGAACACTTACACAAGGTCCTAGCATGAAGTTTAAACTTAGGAGAGCTTCCTTTAAGACCAGGATGCTCCAGAGTGTGCAAGCAAGAGAGTAGAATTCAGATTTTTGAAATGAGCAAGTCTCAATTGTGAATGAAGGGCCTTTATATAGAAGTAGAGGGTGAATTAGTATCAATCCAATTGTCCCCAGATATTATTTGATGCTTCCATGTGTCCTAGAGGTTTTACAAAACCATTTGCATGCTGCTGTTTTCGATTACAGGTTGCAGAGAATACTGAGAAGATTGCAGATTTGCATGTTGGTAGCTGCCAGTTGCAGCTGAAAAAGGCTTCCCGTCGCGCCACGTGCCAGGTAAGGGAAACCCTGGCGCGCCACGCGAGGCTCCCTGGTTTCAAAAATGTTTTAAAATGTTACATGTTCAGTCCCTGCACTTCCATAACTCGTATATCTTTCATTTTCAGCATTAGGGACCCATATAATCAGGTTTCAAATGTTCATGGGAATAAAATCAAGTATCGTTAAGTTCTAGATTCGCTAAAACGGTCTCCCGGGAGTAGAATTATCGTATTGATACTTTCAACCCATCTTCTTGGAAATTGCAACATTAAATCATATAATTGTACCGAAACTTCATGAAGTCATTATCTGATATTCGTGAGAGTATAATAAGACATTACAAAGCCTCCGGATCGTTAAAAGGTCACTCTGAGGTAAAAATTAACATTGTGACACTTTTGGTCCTTCCATATACATCGTTTCACTGTTTGTCAACTTTAGTCCCACAAAGTCAACTTATTACACATTTAGGGTTTACGACACGTGTCATCACTATATTGGACATGATTTTGCAAGGTGTTACATCCTCACCCCCTTAAAGGAAATCTCAACCTCGAGATTTACTGAAACAAATGAGGGTATTTCTGTCGCATCGTGGATTCAACTTCCCACGTATATTCTGGGCCTCTACGGGCATCCCATTTCACTTTTACGATTGGCACTTGTTTCTTCCGAAGCCTTTTAACATGTCAATCCTCAATCGAGAAAGGTCTTTCAACAAACTTCAGACTTTCATCAATCTACACGTCTTTATGAGACATCGCTAGCGACTCATCAGCTAGACATTTCTTTAAATTGCAGATGTGGAACACATTGTGTATTCCGCTAAGTTCTTCAGGTAGATTCAGCTCACGCTCCCGATACATTCGATGATCTCGAATGGTCCAATATATCTTGGGCTCAGCTTGCCCTTTTTGCCAAATCGCATCACTCCTTTCCAGGGTGACACTTTAAGTAATACTTTATCACCTACCTCGAATTTTAGAGGTTTGCACCTCTTATCTACGTAGCACTTCTGCCTATCCCTAGCAGCTTTTAGACGATCACGGATCTGAACAATCTTATCCATCGTCTCAAGGACTATCTCAGGTTCTGATAGCTGGGTTTCTCCAACTTCCGCCCAACAAACCGGCTTTCTGCATTTCCATCCATATAAGGCCTCAAAAGGCGCGGCTTGGATGCTCGAATTATAACTGTTGTTGTTTGAAAAAATTAAAGGAAGATGGTCATCCCAACTTCCACCCAAGTCAATAACATAAGCCCGGAGCATGTCTTCTAGTGTTTGAATCGTACGCTCACTTTACCCATCCGTCTGAGGATGATAACCAGTACTGAAATTCAAACGAGTGCCTAGAGATTGTTGGAAACTTTTCCAAAAGTGAGAAGTGTATCTAGTATCTCTATCCGATATAATAGATTCTGGCACTCCGTGGAGAGATACAATCTCGTCCACATACAGCTGGGCTAGTTTATCGGAGCTATGCGTCTCCTTGATGGGTATGAAATTGGCTAACTTTGTCAATCTGTCAACTATGACCCATATTGTATCATTTCCACATTTTATCCTTGGTAACTTGCTAATGAAATCCGGAGTTACCATTTCCCACTTCCAAGCAGGAAGTTCTAGTTGTTGCGGTAAACCTGACGGCTTTTGATGCACGGCTTTAACCTGTGCGCACGTTAGACATTTAGCCACATATGTTGTTATGGATTTCTTCAAACCTATCCACCAATAATTTGCTCTCAGATCTTGATACATTTTATCACTGCCCGAGTGAACTGAATATTTAGAACTATGAGCTTCTTGGAGGATTACATATCTAAGTCCTCCATGAATTGGAACCCAGATTCGACCATTTAATCTAAGGATTCCATCCTTGCCAATTGACAATTGATCAGTTGTTACTCCTAACTTCTCATTTGGAAAGTTAGGTTCCAATATAGCTTCCATCTAAGCGGCTAACAGTTTTTCATTCAGACTTCTCTTTAGTTCAATACTCTTGGCATTAATCTGTATAAGTTTAATCCTTTCTTTCCTGCTTAATGCGTCAGCGACCACATTCGGTTTGCCCGGATGGTAGCTAATTTCGTAATCATAATCGTTCAATGTTTCCATCCAACGACGTTGCCTCATATTAAGATCTTTCTGGTTAAACAAGTGTTGGAGGCTTTTGTGACCTGAGTATATCACATACTTGGTTCCATACAGGTAATGCCTCCATAGCTTGAGTGCAAATACAACGGCAACCAATTCCAAATCATGGGTGGTGTAGTTCTTTTCATGCACTTTCAGTTGACGTGATGCATAGGCAATCACCTTACCTCTTTGCATAAGCACACATCCCATACTAATGTGTGATTCGTTGCAATACATGACGAACTCTTCTATCCCTTCCGGTAATGTCAACACAGGAGCATTGCTCAATTTCTGCTTAAGAATCTCGAAAGATTCTTGTTGTTTGGGACCCCAATCAAATTTCACATTCTTACGAGTTAACGAAGTTAAAGGTGCAACTAACCTTGAAAAGTTTTCGATGAAGCGACTGTAGTAACCTGCCAAACCTAGGAAACTGCGGATTTAAGTGGGCGTCTTAGGTTCTTGCCAATTCATAATTGCTTCAATTTTAGTGGGATCCACCTGGATGCCACGCTCACTTACCACATGTCCAAGAAATTGGACTTCTCGAAGCCAGAATTCACATTTGGAAAACTTTGCATAAAGCTTTTCGTGTCGCAGAAGTTTGAGGATGCATCAGAGATGTTTCTCGTGATCACCTGGACTCTTAGAATAAATAAGTGTGTCATCAATGAAAACAATGACAAACTTATCCAGATACGGTTTGCAGACTCTAATCATGACATCCATGAATGTTGCAGGTGCGTTAGTGAGCCCAAAAGGCATCAGTAAGAACTCATAGTGGCCATATCTTGTTCTGAACGCGGTCTTGTGTACATCTTCGGGTCTAACCTTCAATTGATGATACCCCGACCTTAAATCAATCTTTGAGAAGAAACTTGCCCCTTGTAACTGATCGGACATATCGTCGATCCTGGGCAATGGATAGCGGTTCTTAATTGTAACTTTGTTCAGCTCACGATAATCAATGCATAGACGCATTGAACCATCCTTCTTCTTTACAAATAAAATAGGCGCTCCCCAAGGCGATGAGCTTGGTTGAATGAAGCCTTTCTCCAATAGATCATCCAACTGGGTTCTTAATTCTTTCATTTCGGTCGGTGCCAAACGATAAGGAGCTCGTGCGACTGGTGATGCTCCTAGTATAATATTAATCCTGAATTCCACTTATATGTCGGGAGGTAATCTAGGTAGCTCTTCAGGAAAAATGTCTGAGTATTCTGAAATAACAAGAATGTCTTCTATCTTAGGCTTTGGCACATCCATTGTCACATGTGCCATGTAAATGACACAACCTTTCTTCAAACACTTGGATGCCTTAAGCATAGATACTTGATCGGGCAATCCATACTGCGTATCTCCTTAAATAGCAATTGATTCACCATAAGGGGTTTTGATAATAACTTGCTTCTTATCATAGGCAATTTAAGCTTGGTTAAGAGATAACCAATCCATGCCTATAACTATATCAAACCCTGCCAATTTCATTGGTAACAAGGACAACGGAGAAGAGTGATTCCTAATGGATATGAAACATCCATGTAGAATGGTCGAAGCGGTTTCTAAGGTACCATCAGCTAGTTCTACCTCATATTTTATGTCTAGAGTTTTAATAGACAAATTTATCAGTTTACTGAATTTATTATCTACAAAGGACTTATCTGCACTAGAATTGAATAAAACTCTAGCATAAACATCATTTATGAGGAAAGTACCTGTTATAACGTTATCGTTCTACGCTGCCTCCTTGGCATTCATTTGGAAAACTTAAGCGTTTGTCTTTTTAGCCTCTTCGGGCTTCTTTGCGAGTTTCAGGCAGTTGGTCTTGATGTGCCCTTTTTCATTGCAACTGTAACAAGTTGCATTTTTCAGATCTTTGCATTCTAATGTCTTATGACCCTTCGTTTTGCAAATTCCACAGAGTTTAGCCTGCGGATCAATTGTGCACTTTCCTGAATGGCGCTTCCTACAGTTCTTGCACTTGGGCTTTTCACCCGACTGATTGGAGCTCTTCTTAAACTCAGATTTTTCTTAAACTCATAACTTTTCTTTTTCTTATCAGAGCGATGCGAGCTCTCATCATCCCTCTTTCTCTTACCCTCATCTGAAGCCTTACCAGACTTATTCCTAACTGCATCAAGCGTGAGGGATAAGGACAAATCCACCACTGACCTATAGGTGGTAGGCCTAGAAGCTTTAACGTTTCCTTTAATTTCAGGGGACAGGCCTCCAATGAAGCGCGCTATGCGCTTAGGTTCAGGTGTAACCAAATAGGGGACAGTCTGGACATAGTGTTGAAACTCGTAACATAAGCTTGGAAATCTTGATTCTTCATGACCAGAGTCAAGAAGTCAGTTTCAATCTTCTCTACCTCGTGCTGAGGACAAAAGTTTTCCTTAATCAGTGCCACAAATTCCGCCCACGACAAGTTATAGAGTGGAATTTTCCCCATGGCTTGAATTAATGATTTCCACCAAGCTAATGCCTCTCCTTTAAACGAATGGGATACGAATTTCACAACATCCTGCTCAGCACATCCACTGATATCCCCAACGGTATCCATTTCATCAAGCCATGTCATACAATCTATGGCACCTTTTTCACATGTAAAATCCCTTGGCTTGCAAGAGATGAAGTATTTATAAGAACAAGTCTTGGAACGTGGTTCTTGATCGAACACTATTTTCTTAGACAGCTGACTTTTCTGATTTGACGAATGCTGAGAATCGTCCTTCTTTGATGTATGTGTTTTGGAAGGGGGCTTTGAATGAGCCACTGTCTGTGTCTTGGTGCGAGTAACACTTGGTTCTTTGAATATTCTGCCAACAGCTTTAGTTACAGCATTGTCTATCAATGCTTGCAGATCAGCACCTCCTTTCATTGGGATGACTATTAACTTCTTTTGAGTCAGCCATGGTGAAGCTTGATTGCTATATAACAATTGACAACAACTCACTTAGTGGTCTATTATTGAATCATCATATTCGGTGATTCATTAAACATGGTAAAATAAACAAAATTGGTTAATTTGTTAATCAGATTTATTTAAAATTTTCATTATTATTATTATTCCCAGTTATAAATCATTAAGGGTATTAAGGTGGCACAAAAGGCCTTGTCACAAGGACATTTTTTATTTATAAGCCTTGACCTTATTGGATTGAGGCGTTTAGGTTTGAACATAGTTCTTCACCTTTCTTGGCAGGGAGTCATAGACTACTACTGTCGTTTGTTATGTAGTTGAAATAATTTGGCCCGAAGGCGAAATAATGGCATCACATAGTGGATGCTTTAATATGATCATCTCATTTGATGATATCAGCCATGATTTTCTAGATCATTTGGGCAGGATAAGGAAGCTGGAAGAATTCAAATATGAGGATGACTAGTGTGATTTTCTCGAACCACATTTGTCAAGAGTGCTAACATGTTCTTAGATGTTAACAAGGATTTTTATCTTAAGAAGGTTTTACCATCACAGCCATGTCTATAATGACATAAAGGCTAGGTTATACCTTTAAGATTGTCTTTTGAGATTTAAAGGCAGATCAATTATAAATTGAAATGATAGTTTGACCTATGACATAATATATATATATATATATATATATATATATATATATATATGTATATATATGCGTACAGTGATAAATATAATCCCAAAAGAAGAATTCTCATTAAAATAATAAAAATTACATAGAATGCCCTAAGCGGGTCTTTAATAATTAAATTTGTCCATGCAGGGACGGATACATAAAAGAAATGTCCACACAGGGACTTAATTGAAATGGAAATTACAAAACAATAAATAAGGGTCTCTAATGATCTTTCTTCTTTTTCCCCTTGAGGAGGTTTGCCAAACCCTTTATAAAACTACGGTGACTTCTATTCCCTTCTCCCACCCTTTGTTCCACCTCAAGCAACCTATGGAGAATTTCTTGTGGCTGCGGTTGTTGAAGTGGAGGTTGCGGCGGCTGCTGCTGCTAAGGTGGTGGAGGTGGTGGGTATTGATACCCGTAATCAGGGTACCCAGTTGGGTACGCGGGTGGAAAGGGTGAGGGGTAAAGAGCATTAAAGTTTGCTGCCTCTACATATGGGTCAACAGCAGGTGCATGGTAGTTATAACCCAAGTAAGCTTGTAGCTCAAACGGATTGTACCCACCTGCATCTGAGTAAGCAGGGCTTGGGTTTTCATAACCCATGGGTGGTGGTGAAGGAGGGAAAGTGACAGGTGCAGTGTCGATTTCCGACATGGTGTGTGAAGGTCCGCCCATTTTTGGGTCTTCATGGAGAGGAGGGTAGTTGCTGGACTTTTGAGGGGTGCTAAAATGGAACCCCCCCCCCTTGCACGGACATCCGTGCGCTTCTTCTTTGCCTCGATGGTTCTGGTGGCGGAGGCAGCTCTGGTGGTGGTGGTGGCGGTGGCGTGACCGCCTGAAAGTGTGGGTCCTCGGAGGGGGCCCTCTATGGTGGTGGTGGGATGTGAGGGGGTGTGAACTCCCATTTGTAAGTGCTCCAGTGTTCGGCCCAAAAATCGGGCCCCCTGTATGGCGATCCTGCAAAAGAAGAACCGCTTGAAATTTCAATAGGATGCGTAGGCGTCCCAGTAGGTGGCATAGCCGGTTCTGGATCGTCATCCAGGTCCATGTCCTGATACTCAGGAAAGTGATCTGCAGGCCCCAATGGGTTATGACCCATTGGTTCATCATTTTGGTCAATAGGGTTGAAACGACTTTGAAAGTAAGGTGTGGGGTTCTGAAAAGAATTATGGGAATGAGAATGGTGTTAAGCAGAACGGGGTAAGGAGAGATAGGGCTCTTCTTCTTGTTGTTGTGGCCCGAAGGAGTTATTGAAAGAAGGTGAGGTGCTAAGCGAGACGGATCGTCTCACGGGTTCGATGTAATTCCTCCAATCCACATGTGGACCGGAGCTGAAAGATGCTGAGGGTGTTCGCCTGTGCGAAGGCCCTGCTTCATGATCATTCCTTGCTCCCATTGGTGCCTTGCCTCGTCCTCCTCTTCCACGGACTCTTGGTGGCATGTTTAGAATGTAATCCTGTCAAAACAAGAAAACAAAAAATATATATATATATAAACCAAATAAGATTAAGATTAATCCTTGGTCATTTGCCTAGACTTGGAAGTCAAGGAATGTGCTACTGTGTCATTGAGATTTAACACAAAAGGCTAGTGTTTAATTCACTCAATGTTGGCTCTGATACCAACCTGTCACACCCCGATATTTCCACATATAACCAGTGGGCCCGGCGGGGAGTACTGTGACGTACTTGATATCATCATAGTCAAATATACACAGTTTATTGCAAAGCGGAAGTCTTGGTAGAAAATACTATTACAAACCGAAATGTAAAATACGAATAAAATATAATACAGATGGTTGTAAGATAGGATCCACAGGCGGATCTAAAATATAATACAAAACATTGTTCAATAGACTTTAAGCATTAAGAACTTTCAAAATTCTTAAATAACGCCCAGAGCTCCCAGCCAATTACGGATAGTACCTGTCACTTAGTCTTTTTGAAAAATACGTCAGTTTACACTGGTAAATACAATTAACCGACTCTTTTGAAAGCATTTATGAAAATTGATTTAAATGCACAAGGCACAAATATTCTTTCATAACTTGGGACAAGTATATTAATAATAATCTTGTATCAGATTAACATGTTTGTCCAAAATTTAGGGCCGGGATAAAAGCCGAACAAGATTAACCAACACACCACAAATATAATCCCACAGCAGGTAACCCCAACAAGTGAGTATATCTTTTACATACGCAACTGTCAGGTGTATGCCTACACCCCGTGCTTAAGTTGTGGCCAATTACGATTTTAAATGAGTCGAGGATATCCAGGACATGGTTGTTAACCCCCAATGTTATTTGTTATCAAGCAACACTGATTAAAATGGGATTATGCAATTTAACCATATTCGATTAAAATGTTTTTACACCCGACCAAGCGGTAATATTTTACCGTATCCCAAGCCCGTATGAGGGAAAATAAGTTAAAAGTATTTACATGAGCTTAAAATGCAAGTTTTGTATACTCAGTCGTATAATCTACTCAAACAAGTGCAAGTAGCTTCTACCAGGGCTCCTAATCTGGAACGAAGGTTTTATTAACCTATTAGATTACTAACGGGTCTTATTTAAGTTGTAAACTTAGACCGGTTAGTTTAAAGGAAGGTTTACAGCACGAAACGCTAGATTAAGCGATGACCGTATTGGAATGTGATTTAGACCCAACAAGTATGTAGACTTGTGTAAAATGGGTAAACTAAATACATTTTGGATTTTGAAGTTAAAATGATAAGATTTGACCCGTTTCGGCTAATTTATGCAAACTAGTTACATAAACCGTACCGAGCGCGTATAAGCACAACGGGTAGCCGGATGAGTCATGTACAAGTTCCACAAGTTTTTATGCTTTAAATATGTTATGATATCAGTAGGATATCAACAATTATGCCCAAAAAGATTTTTAAACCAATTTAAGTCCCGTATGGGTATTTTGGTCATTTTAAGATTTATAAAAGAGGTTTTAAAGCAGACTGATGTTCTGGTCTATAATATTCTGTAAAAATATTTATTTCATGAAGTTATAACAATAAGATATCATACATATGTGTGGTTTATCTTTTATGGCCAAACTATGCACCGTAGGGGCATTTTCGTCATTTCACATATGTTTTTAAGGGTAAAATTGGAAGTCTGGGTTCATGACTTATACCTACTGTAAAAGTACTAAAATTTATTTATAAATTCAGTAGGTAACAAGTCTTGGGTGCTAAATATGGTTTTAAACCATACTATGCACCTAATTAGCATAAAAGTCAACAATTGACGATATTTGCGATGTTTATGAAATTCTGAGATGTTGATCAGCCTTGAATTTTTAAAATATTTTATTTTTCATATAAAATCAGTAGGAAAAGATTTGGCATGCTAATCATATATAAATCTCATTTTATTAACAAAAAGGGCATTATCGTCAATTATCGAATTTATACAAGAACTCTAAGTTATGGTCAGTATAAAATCTGACCCAACATTCCAAAAATCCCTAAAATTATATCATAACAGTAGGTAATGAGTTTGGTGCCAAAATTTAGGTTTAAACATGATTTATGCACAAAAGGGTATTTTAATTATAAAAAGTTAAGTTTTACGATATCTTGCATAACATTAATTTGACACCAGAAAATTATGTCAAAATAACTTAGACATGTTTATATATCAGTAACTATGTTGTTTGCATGCTTAGATATTCAAAAATCTCGTTTTTAGAACATAAGGGCATAATGGTCAAGTTTAAGCATAATAACGGAAACAAGCAATAAACTCAGATTACTAAGGGACCATGTAGTATAACCTCAGAGGGTTATACTAACATATAATATGGTAACAAAGGAACCTTAAGGCATAAAGAAACTAAGCTGATTCGGTTCAGAACTGAAAGTCAAAGCAAAAGTCAACCTTTGTGACTTTCGGTTGCGAACCGAGCCTAAACTCAGAATGTCGGGTTGAACATGTCTAGACATGTTCTAATAATATTTACCAAGTTATTAAAGTGATAAAAACATTTTTATAGCTTCTACATTATCAGATATGGATTTATTTAAAAACTGCCCAGTTTGACTTTTTAGGTTACTTACTTTGACCTGACAATTAACTAAGTAAACTTGATAATTAGGAGGTGCCCTTTTGAGGGATTAACACCTCCTTAATTACCAACACATACCCACATTCGTTTAGAACTATGGCTGGACCGTTAATGATTTAACTAAAAGTCAAAGCATAATTGCGATAACTTTGACTTTCGGTCCTTATACTCATAAAAACTGAACTATAGAAGCTAAGAACACTTACACAAGGTCCTAGCACGAAGTTTAAACTTAGGAGAGTTTCCTTTAAGACCAGGATGCTCTAGAGAGTGCAAGCAAGAGAGTAGAATTCATATTTTTGAAATGAGCAAGTCTCAATTGTGAATGATGGGCCGTTATATAGAATTAGAGGGTGAATTTGGATCAATCCAAGTGTCCCAGATGTTATTTGATGCTTCCATGTGTCCTAGAGGTTTTACAAAACCGTTTGCATGCTGCTGTTTTCGATTACAGGTTGCAGATAATCCTGAGAAGATTGCAGGTTTGCATGCTGGCAGCTTCCAGTTGCAGCGGAAAAAGGCTTCCCGTCACGCCACGCGCTAGGTAAGGGAAACCCTGGCGCGCCACGTGAGGCTCCCCGGTTTCAAAAATGTTTTAAAATGTTACATGTTCAGTCCCTGCACTTCCATACCTCGTATATCTTTCATTTTCAACATTCAGGACCCATATACTCAGGTTTCGAATGTTCATGGGAATAAAATCAAGTATCGTTAAGTTCCGGATTCGCTAAAACGGTCTCCCGGGAGTAGAATTATCGTATTGACACTTTCAACCCTTCTTCTTGGAAATTGCAAAATTAAATCATATAATTGTACCGAAACTTCATGAAATCATTATCCGATATTCGCGAGAGTTTAATAAGACATTACAAAGCCTCGGGATCATTAAAAGGTCACTCAGAGGTAAGAATTAACATGTTGACACTTTTGGTCCTTCCATATACATCTTTTCACTGTTTGTCAACTTTAGTCCCACAAAGTCAACTTATTACACGTTTAAGGTTTACGACACGTGTCATCACTATATTGGACATGATTTTGCGAGGTGTTACAATTTATGTTAGAGGTGTTATTATCAAATGCAATCGCTACTCTATCACGACGTAATCTCATCGCGAACTGGAAATGCAAGTTTACTTTTTATGTCTTTTAGGAGTTATGTTATTTGTGTAACTAATGTGTAATACTATCGCATTGCTTACTCGCAACTCGCTCAAACGCAACGCAACGCTCAACACACGAAACGGAAGTCAGAAACTAACTCACACGCATCATTCGATCGAATGACCGTTCGATCAAATGGTCATCCAACCGGATGACCATCCGATCGGAAGGCCCTCTGATCGAAAGGTCGTCCGACCCGTTTCCCTTGCACCGCCTTTCTCACCCTCTCACTATAAATACCCCTCTTGTCACATCACTGTTCATTGATGTGACAGCTCCCTCCGACCAGTGCACTCCCAAGCTCTTTTCTCCAGATTCCTCGTGATTCTTGTAAGTTCTTACTCTAAATCTTGTACTTTCTCGTTCATTACACACTTTCTCATCGACTTCACCAACAAATCCCACTTTTCCACCATGAAATCATTGGATTCAAGCTGTTCTAAGGTGACGTCATCATGGAGTTCAGAAGAACATTGAAGTATGACCTCATCTAACCAAAAACAACTCGGATCTAGTGGATTTCTACACGTTTTACACTGATTTCAACAAGAATCTAAACATTTAACAACAATTTTTATACTTTTCTTCAAAATCCTTCACTTTTTGCCCAAAACCGATAGAATCTGAGCTCTTTCGGGCCCTCTACTCATTCTATAGAGGAGAACCAAACTGAGAATGGATTCCTACCTGAGAAGACGACCGATTCATGGGTTGAACATGATACTCCATCAAGAACAGTTCAGGCTGGTTGAACGGGGTGATTCCCGTCCGATCGGATGAGTTGGACTTGATGAGATTTTCGTTGTTTAACACGTCATCATATCATCTCGGTTAAACCGCAAGACTCTTAACTTAACTGATTTTACAAGTTATTCCTAACGAAACAGGTTGCTCAAACGGATAGCCGTCCGATCGGACCACCATCCGATCGAACGACTATTCGACCAAGTGACTTGTAATCTCAAACACTTAAATAATTTTCCAAAACTTCAGAGGAAATTTGTTCCCAAACGAATCACCATCTGATCGAACGGTCATCCAATCGAACGGTCATCCGTTCGGATGACCATCCGACCGGACGATTGGACATATAATGATATTTGTCACTTTTCAAAATGCTACAACGAAAACTTCAAAGTTCAAACATTTCACAAACACACACTTTCCAGCGAATGACCCTCCGACCGAATGGTCATCCGTCTGGATGACCATCCGTCTGGACGGTCATCCGATCGGACCACCATTGGATCCCTCAGCTCACCGACACGCTGTTTCACGCACCGTTCAACGCTTACGTTATTGTTCTGTGATCAGACTAACTCTCTAGCGCTCCCTTCAATCCAAGACTGTGTTTATTTACTAAACACGATCTGTGAGTATACTCGATCCCTTTTTTCTTAAACGCACTTTTGGGTGTTACATACGTTACTTATATTAAATCACATCGACACACAACACAACTACTTTTATACGCTAACCGTTCTGCATGTTATACGTGTTATTCGATGAATGCTTGTATGTTATGTTTACACAGTGATTGTTGCCTGACACCTTAACAACGATAGCACGATAGTTTGGACTCAGCATCTGTTGTGGACATGGGTTGTTATGGGTATTTCTTCACGTATCACAGTGGTGATATGTGTTGCGTATTATACAACTCGCAGTCATGTCTGTGCATATTTCATTGTCGATAGTTTACTTGCTTCACATCTCAACGTGTTACATGCCGGTTATGCGTAAACCGCTTTTCGCTACTATATACTATTAAACTTGTATGCTCACCTTTACACTATGTGTATTGACCTATTTTAACGTATGTGACAGGTGTTTAGGATGCTTTTATTTGTTGGATGTCATGGAATCAAGCTTAGGTGGTCTAGAAACCCACGAAATAATTTATGGGTTGTCAGAACAGTTATGTTGTTTTTGAGACAATTATCTGTAATAACTATTTTTATCTTATATGTTAGTAGTATGGGATATTAACGTTAAGGATTTGGTAATATTATAGTTGTTGTGGATTCTCTTGAACAATATGTTTCGCTCAGTGTCACACCCCGATGATTCCGCCATCGGTTGGGGTGTGACAATGATCAGCTCTGCTTGAAAAGTCTTTATTAAATTGAATGTGAGAGGAGGATTCTCAACGGCTCTTTTCTTCTTCAGTCTTTCTCTTTCAAGCAGGTTCACATGTACTTCTTCAAATGTACTATCACTGTCAGATGACAATTCGTATCCGGTTCTTCTGACTCAGGTTCATCTGGTTGTTGTGATGCGTCATGCTTTGTCAGCAGCTAAAAACATCTCAATCTTCATCAACCCCTATTTCTTGATTTACATAAAGTTCTGCACATGCTCAGAAATTCATAATTAAACACTTTGTAAGTCCATGATTCGGACCGTGACCCGTGATTAGTGTGTGATTATGTTCAAGACGGGAGAGATTAGAGACTCATAAACAACTTTCTTATATAAATTCATTAGAATAACATTACAAACATGCCCGATCACAAGCTAGCCGAACCATACCAAAGGAGTATACATCCGGGGAGAGACCAAGTGGTGATCTCTCCCCCAAAGTCTAAAACCTTCAAACTTTGTTAATGAACCAAGGGGTGGTATTTATATCCACACCACCTCCACATGAAAGACCACCTTTATGTGGAAGGTCACTTGCAAACACACAAGGCCAAACAAATAACATTTTCGTTTGACCACTTCAAACGAGCAGGTCTATACACATTCGTTTGACCGTTTCACTAACTATTACAGAATCAACATACAAATAATCTAATCTATTTGAATTGCATCGGACACAAAAACTGCACCAACAAATTCCCCGTTGTCCGTTGCTATCGAATACTGAAAATGCAACTGCAATCGATCTTTAGTCAGGTATTTGTTGATGTCATCTTATCTGTGTTAACAAATTCCCCCTTCACTAATGATCCAGGTAAGTAGTCTCTTGACTTGAGTCTTCATAGCAATACCAAACCCTTGAAGCTTCTTGTATAATATTTCCCCCTCAAAGTACGCATATCCGTGTTGGGTGTTGTGCAATCTCCTCGCAAGGCTAAATTGACCGATCTTGCGCTGATCTTCCAATACTCCAACCGGCATTTGATAAGGGTTCCATTCTTTTAAAACTGCATCAAGTCTTGATCTTGTCATAAGAACTCTATTTTATTCAAGCATACTACATTGGTAGAGTTTTCTGGTGAACTGTCTTCTATAACCATCTTTGTGGAATCGACCAAGTAATGCACTTTGATCATTAGCATCAACACTCAGGAAGTCAGCCAGACCGAGTATATCACTTGCAAGCTCAACCAGCACGCTTAGTTGAACTACATCCACATCTCATTGTCTCTCCTTTGTGATGTTGACCACGTAATGCACTACGGATCTTCAGCATCGGTACTCAGGATGTCAGCTTGACCAAGTACATCGTTTGCAAACTCAACGAATTGAATTACACCCAGATCCCTGTAAAATCCCAAAGAGACATCAAACCCAAAACCAAATCCTTCAAATTCCCCTTCAACAGATAGAGTTAGAATCCACACTTGTCAGCCTTGAACTATCAGCTCTCATAAGGATTCCCCAGGTCTTCAGTGAACAGTGCTTTGAAACTACTGTTCACTTTATATACCTGTATGTTTCCGTGCAAAACCCTTCACACTGGCTGGAGAATCAATTAAAATCCTCAAATATGTGTCTGTGCAAAACATTCCACGCAGAACCTTTGGTATCACCAGAAAATCACAAACTTTACCACCTGTGATTGCGTTTAGAAATTTACCAAAGAAATTCCAAAACATATGAAAATTTTTATCCCCCCAATTCTTTGGTAAAATCTCTAAACCTTAACAAATTCCCTCCTCTAAGCAGAACTGTCGTCAACTTCACTGAACAAATTCTCTCCATTGAGCAGAATCTTTCAAATGTTCTTGGTTTTTAAAAAATCATGAAAGCGACTTTCTTCTTTGCATATTCTAGTTGATAAAGAAAGTCCCCTAGCCCCGTAGGATCCGACTTGTATCCCCCCAAATTTCTGCTAACACCTAATCCTAAAACTTCCATCATAGGCATAACTCTTCGACTTTGTGAACTCGTTAGGACCGGTCTTGGCTCTCTAGGTTCCTTCAATTGTTACCAAATGCGAGAATAAGAAAATAAACAAAATGCTTTCGAGCATTTACGAACATCGATAACAAAACAAATTTTCACGTGCGAAAATAATATACCGTTTTTGGCCCATAATAGTCATGTCACCAATTTTGACATTTGCACCGGTAACCGTGACTACCCCACGTTCTTAAAAAAACATTTGTTTTCATCATGCCTCATCATCCCGCGCGCTCCCGAGCCTGTACGAATTTGACGTTAAAGCTTAATTCAAATAAGCTTCATGAACACCCGACCCCACTATGCAACTCATGAATAGAGACGGGTCCACGACTCCATGTCTCATCTACAACATTTGTTCCAATGCCTATGAAAAACCTTATCTACAGAACAAACGAACAACTAACTGGGCCTGAATATGAGCCCACGAAAAATGTACTGAGTCTAGAAAGATGTCCCACGAAAAACAATAATCCACGAAAGACTATAGGTCTTTCGTGATAAACATTATGACAAAATGTCTCAGTAGTTCTTCGCAGTAGGGTTTTTCGCATGTAGTTCTTTGCAGTAGGGGTTTTTCGAAGGTAGTTCTTTGCAGTAGGGGTTTTTCGCAGGTAGTTGTTCGCAGTAGGGGTTTTTCGCAGGGGGGTTCTTCATAGTAGGGGTTTTTCGCAAGGGGTTTCTTCACAGTAGGGGTTTTTCGTGGAGGGTAACTGAAGAAACCCTAATGTTTCTTAACAGCCGCCACACCCCCCTTCAAGAACACAGCGAAGAACATATGAAAATCTTAACGAAATAACACCTCAAAATGATAAAGAAATGATGAAAACTTGATGATTTTGGTGTGAAAGATAAAACCCAACCCTCTGGTATGAACCGATTCATCTTAGACCCATACATTCGAGTCCAAATCTGGGTTTTTCCTCTTTGCACCATTTTTTACATCTTCAAAAAAAACCCACAAAAATCACTGATCGAGAGCACATGTGACTTAGCAAATGGTTAGATTCACTAAGTCGGGTACCATGGCTCTGATACCAATTGTATGTTGGCCCATACATTCAAGCCCAGAAGAATAGATGATGTGGAAAGCCAAAACTGGTTCTCAACAGTTGATCATCATAAGCAGTGCATGTTCTAGACTTTCCCCATGACAGTGGTTATCTATCAGCTGATGACTTCTAAGTGCTGATCCTTCTCAACAACTGTTTGCTAAAGACATGTTAAAGTATAAAGCCTGATGCTCTAACAACTGCTGTCTCTCAAGTACTAATAAGAACAAAGCACTGCTAAATCAAGGTCTGATCATCCTTTGAAGAAAGCACAGATTCTCAACATCAGTGCTTAGGCTACAACAGTGGGAAACTGCATCAGTGTTTTATCTAATCAGTGTTTATTGTAATCAGTGTTTCGTATGATCAGTGTTTAGAGGTTGTTAGGTTATTAGATGTCACTGTCTAAGTGACGTTAGTAAAAAAGCTCAGTGGTTTAGTTTGTACTATAAATAGAACAGTACATGTACTGTTCTATTAGCTCTTTTTCACCAAGTCATCTTGTACGAACAAATCAGTGAGCTCAGGCTGAGGGGGAGTTTAGTTGCATGCATGCATTGTTGAATGTTGTAATAGATATAAGCTTTCGACTAATGGAAATCATGTTTGCTGAAAACTATTCTTCTTTGATTGTGTGTTAAAGTTTATTTCCATTTTCGCTGAACATTAAATATCTGTTTCATCTTTCATTTCTATTAAACAACACAATCTAAGAAACTCAGATCCTAACAATTGGTATCAGAGCATAGGACAGTCAAATTGGATCTAACAATTAATTTGACATAAAAGTTCAGCTCAATCTTATTGATACTTCAGTTGTTCGTATTTAGTTGAAAAACAGAGTAAGAGGTAATCATGTACAAAGTTGATTATTCAAAAAAATTTGTAAAATCAACCAAGATGACATCACAATCACACGACTTCACAACACTGGAACACTATTCAAGCCACCTATACTTGTCAGATCCGATTACAATATCTGGCAACGTAGGATGGGCCATGTATTAGCTCAGCAAAACACCTAATGCTGGAAGTCAGTCATCTTTGGACCACATGTTCCAATGGTGCCTAGTACTGAAGATCTCAAATGTTTTGTGCCTAAAAGCCTTGATAATTACTCAGAACAAGATTTTCAAAAAATTGAATTAGATGCAAAGGCTTTTAGCATAGTAGCCTCAGCTCTTCCAAATGACATTTATGCTGGACTATTAGATTGTAACAGTGCAAAAGAGTTATGGGATGCTCTCAAAGAGCAGTTTGGTGGAACAGAAGAGGTGATTGAAAATAACAGGGAGGTTTTGAATCAACAGTATGAAACGTTTTGCCATGTGAAAGGAGAATCTCTAACACAACAATTTGAACATTTTAGTTGTCTCATTAGTGAACTTAAACTTGTTAATGTTGAATTTGCTAAGTCAACTCTAAATAGTAGGTTTCTAAGGTCACTACCTGACAAATGGGACACAATTGCTTTTGTGACTAGAAATTCCGTTGGATTCAAAGAGTTAAGTCTAACCCAACTTCATGGTCGACTCCTCACTTATGAGATAGAGTTGAACCAGAAAAAGAAGTTACAAGAATCAGGGAAGATTGCTGATGATTACACCTTTGGTAACACACTTCTTCTGGGTCAAGAAGAATCTGGTAGTAGTAAGGATCAGAGTTATGATCATTACATTGACTTAACTACTGGTGGAGCTTTTAACAACTCTGATTCTTACTCAGCTAACTATGCTTTTACAGCAAGCAGTGAAAACCAGAATTCTGACAACTTATCTTTTAAACTCAATGATCTCCAGCATTTTGATCCCACTGATCTGGAGGAAATGGACATATTGCATCAATTAGCACTGCTGAGTGTAAGAACCATAAAGTTTTATAAGAAAACATGGAGAAAATTTCTAGGGTTACATGGGAACTTAAAAGTTGTGACAACTGGCCCAAACCGGTAATTTCCGTACACATTAATTAGTGCTTAATGACTGCAATTATGTGCTTAATTGTCAGCAATATCTGATTTCATACTAAACAAGTGAATTCATGCACGTTGTATACTACAAAATATTGCTTTATGCATAAACGAGAGCGTTGCGTCAAAAATACTAGTAAACTCACCGGTAAGACACACTGTGTCAACTTGTGTAAAAGCGATTTAACTTGTGAAATAGTGTTTAAAACTAGTAGATCTACGGATCTACAAGCGGTACTTTCAAAGGACCAAGTGTCCAAGAAATCATATTTTCTAAAGCCGAGTCTTACATGAAAAAGAATGATTTTAGCAAACACACGAGTATGTAAACACTTGTGTAAAACAAAGTTTCGACAAAATAACTATTTTGTAAATGTTGACTGGAAGTTGTAAAGATGTAACTTCTTTAAAAACGGGACTTTCAAGAAACGAAGTTGATCTATACAAAGATCCACTAAAAATAAAGGAAAGATACTACCTATTTGGAAAAAAACCACAAGTTCATGTATTTCTGCGATTATATCTATTTTAAACTAGTTGCATATTGTTTATTGTTGAATGAGGAAATTGTTGACGATTTAAAAGAAAATAAACACATGTTTTGAAACCATGGGAAACCTCCATTTTTAGGGGAAACTCTGTCAAAATTTTTATAAAATTTGACACTTAGAAAAATATGAGCTTTTGAGAAACTTATTCCCTAAAAATGTGTTTAAAAGTATTACCAAGGTTTCCCTAATTTTTGGTGATAAGAAATGAGGATTTCTTCAAGAATAAAAAATGGACATAAGTATGTATATTTTTGAGGGAAAAATATATATTATTTTATCACCAACTTATGTGCTAAGTGTATATAGTATGTGTTATACGTACTAGTGTATTAAGACTTAAAAATACACTAAATACTCGTGAAGAGTATAAACATAAAAATACACATACAAAATACAAGATACATAATTCGGGTGCGAAGTGCAAAACACAAAAGACTTATATTTATTTTAGAGGAAATAATATAAGTAAGATACGTAGTTAAAAATATGAAATGTTTTTAACACAACAATACAAATACAAAAGAGAGTGACTGTACTTGTGCGATACAAGTCTAGTGACTAACATTAAGAAAACGCGTATAGGTTACGACGTTAAGTAAGCAAATCCGGTGAAGTTTACGACGCACAGGAACGCAAAGTTGTGAGTTTATGCTCCCCCTTTTCTTTAACTGTTTTTAGTTTTATAACTTCGGGGGTGAAATACATGTTACAAATGTTACATTGTTTACATATGGTATGATGAGTACAAAAACATTCAAAGGAAAAACATTCATGTGAAACATTCAAGTGAAACATTCTAGATCATGTCTCGAATAGGGTACCATAAGCACCATTAATCAACGTATACATTCAGACCGCGGAACAAAAGGTTAGATCTAATGGGTTTCAGGCAACCCCACTCTTGGCCTACTTCTACCAATGAGTGCTTCTGTGTCTCAGTCAAAGTCGACAAAAATGCCTAGGTTTGGTGGCTTCCTATGTCGTGACATATGTTAGTGGCTTGCAAACCACTAGCGATCTCACACAGTCAGACATTCATAATAAGGAGATTACAGATATGTGTTATCAATACATTCAAACATTCATAGTACTCAGTTATAGATGCGTTTTACAAGTTACATTCAAACATTCACACATTCTACAAGTTACATACTATGTTTCCATTCAAGTATTTAAAACATTCCAAACAATCACTGCATGAATTCACACCAACTTTATGTTGACGTTTTTCCAAAACTCACATGTATTTCAGGTAACTAGGATGGATGTGCGCGTGGTCTTACTCATGCTCGTGGATGTCGCTTTGTCTATCTTTAAATAAAGTTGTGAATTTTAAGACAATAGGTTATCTCGTGTTGTAAACACTTGACATATGTTTTCAGTAATGTAATATTTGAAGATATTTTTGAGCATGTAGTATGTTTACTCTTCGTATGCAATGAGAACCTTTCATGATCACACCTCGTGCTTCCGCCGCAGAAAGGGGTGTGACAGATTGGTATCAGAGCTGCGATTGTAGTGAACCAGGATTCCTTCTCGAGTCTAGTCTACAATCTCTAGGATCCTTTCACGAAAACAATTTTTCAAAGAGTTTTCATTGCATAAAACGTCCCGCGACATCCACTACCTGAAACTGTTTACATGAGTCTAGAAAAGACACTACGAGACTTAGAGTGCACTTGAGTAGCACTTGTCGTCGACTAGAAATTACTTGCAATTATGTGTGATAATTAGCATGTACTAGAAGTAGAATGTCACAAGTATGTGTGACTTTTCCTGAAAGCAATGGCCTACCTGAAGGAAGAAATACGAGGATGAAACGAACTGTGCGGACTGTGCAAGGAGTTACGTAATTATGGATGCATACATAATTATGGAATTTAGTGCACAGAAACCACAGCAAGTCTTGTCACGTATAGATTCCCTCAGAGCAAGCCTACTAAGTACTCTGCTAGAGTAATAATTGTTTGATGTCACTTATGTGGTATATATACCTGTGAATATATATGATACTACTGTCTAGTGTGACGATATCAAACAAATGCCTAACCTTGTTGTGTTATGTTCTGTCAGAACATGGCACCCAGGAAAGTTGTGAATGCTCGCAATGACGATCAACCTCCTCCTCCCCCACTACCAAGAACTGCTGAAGAGCTGAACGCTCTACTGGAGGAAAGGATCTCCGCTGCTATCGCCCACTACGAGGCGAACCATACCCAGGACAGTGGAGGACCAAGCAACGCTAGGCGTAATGGGAATGGAGATTCGTCTGGAGGAAACGCAGCTCAAGGCTGCACTTTCAAGCAATTCCTCGACTGCAAGCCGATGAACTATGACGGCACAGGAGGTGCAGTAGCATTTGTGCGCTGGACGGAGAAGACTGAAGCTACTTTCCGCATGAGCAAGTGTACCGCGGATCAACAAGTCACCTTTGCTACTGGGTTGTTTGTCGATGAAGCTCTGACTTGGTGGAACCTGCAAGCCCAAACTTTGGGTGATGATGCCGCTTATGGCCTAACTTGGGAGGAACTGAGGGAAAGAATGAGAGAGAAGTACTGCTCTCGTGCGGAACTCCAAAGGCTGGAAACGGAGTTCTGGCACTTGACTATGGAAGGTGCTGACATCAATGGTTACACTCGAAGGTTCCATGACCTGTCAAGAGTGCTTCCCTACATGGTGACTCCCGAATTCAAGCGCGTTGAACGCTACATTTGGGGACTGGCCTCATAATTTCGTGGCATGGTGACGTCGGCCAAACCACAAACAATCACCGAGGCTATAACTCTGGCTGTCAGCCTTACTGAAGATTGTGTTCGGATGAAGAAGCTATCACTGAACCCAACAGAAAACACCGAGACGCATGCTGAGTCGTCCGGTGATAAGAAAAGGAAACATGCAAACCTGAATCAAGCAATTCGTAACAACAAGGGTCTGAACAACAAGAAGCGTGACACTAACCCACCTAGGGAGGCAAAAGCCTTCGCAGCTGCAAATGAGTCTGGGGCTAAGAAATATCGGGGCACTCTGCCCAAATGTAACCGCTGTGACTTTCACCATGTGGGAAACTGTCGCTTTGGAAAATGCGAGAACTGCGGGAAGCCAGGCCACCGTGCCGAAGACTGCTGGGGAAAAGGTATTGGAGGCCGCAATGGTAATGATAATGGAAACCATGGTGGGAATGGCAATGGTAACCGGAATGGTAATGGAGCTGGACGGAACCAAGGATGCTTCAGTTGTGGAAGCAATGATCATTTCATGAAAGACTGCCCGAAGAAAAACAACGCTCCGGCTCGAGCATTTGTGATTGGAGCAAGAGACGCACGCGAGGACCCTAACGTGGTCACCGGTACGTTTCTCATTAACAATCACTTTGCATCCATATTATTCGACACTGGCGCCGATTATAGCTTCATGTCTGTGGAATTTAAACGCATACTTGGAATAGAATCTAGTAGATTAGAAATTCCTTATTCCATAGAACTAGCCAATGGTAAACTTGTTGAATCGGGCGAAGTTGTTAGAGGCTGCACGCTAGAACTTCGTGAACGAAGATTTAGCATCGACCTCTTACCTATTCAATTAGGTAGCTTCGATGTTGTGGTCGGGATGGACTGGTTGTCCAAGAACAAAGCTGAAGTTATTTGTCATGAGAAAATCATTCGCATCCCTCTGACGAATGATGAAACTCTCATCGTACATGGAGAAAGACAAAACGCGCCTCTACGAATCATCAATTGCATAAAGGCACGGAAGTGCTTAAGGAAAGGATGTGTCGCTTTCCTAGCACACGTCATAGACAAGAAGGCTGTGGAGCCAAAACTCGAAGACATTCCTGTGGTGAAGGAATTTCCTAATGTGTTCCCTGAAGATCTGCCAGGACTACCTCCGCAACGACAAGTCGAATTCCACATAGACTTGGTTCCAGGAGCCGCTCCTGTAGCCAAGGCTCCATATCGACTTGCACCATCCGAAATGCAAGAATTATCCACACAACTCCAGGAGTTGTTGGATAAAGGATTCATAAGGCCAAGCTTCTCACCCTGGGGAGCTCTAGTATTATTCGTGAAGAAGAAGGATGGATCACTGCGGATGTGTATCGATTACAGGGAACTGAACAAACTCACAATCAAGAATCGGTATCCGCTACCGAGGATTGATGACTTGTTTGATCAACTGCAAGGATCAAGCTACTATTCCAAGATTTACCTTCGATCTGGATACCATCAGCTGAGAATCCAAGATGAAAGTGTGCCAAAGACTGCGTTCAGAACACGCTATGGGCACTACGAATTTCTTGTGATGCCCTTTGGATTGACGAACGCGCCAGCGGTCTTTATGGATCTGATGAACCGCGTATGCAAACCATATCTCGATAAATTCGTGATTGTATTTATCGATGATATCCTGATTTACTCGCGAACGAAAGAAGAGCACGAGCAACATCTCAGAACCATCTTGGAACTACTGAAGAAAGAGAAACTTTATGCAAAGTTCTCGAAGTGCGAATTCTGGATTCGCGAAGTACAATTTCTTGGTCACGTGGTGAATGAGAAGGGCATTCATGTAGACCCGTCCAAGATAGAAGCGATAAAGAATTGGGAAGCTCCCAAGACCCCAACCGAAGTTCGTCAATTTTTGGGCTTAGCGGGCTACTATCGGCGATTCATTGAGAATTTCTCGAAGGTAGCTCAACCGCTAACGACCCTTACACAGAAAGACAAGAAATACGACTGGGGTCACAAGCAGGAAGAAGCCTTTCAGCTACTTAAGAACAAGCTCTGCGATGCACCAATACTATCATTACCCGAAGGCACTGAAGGCTTCATGGTATACTGTGACGCTTCACGACAAGGTTTGGGTTGCGTGCTCATGCAACGCCAAAAAGTCATCGCTTATGCTTCAAGACAACTGAAGGTTCACGAGAGAAATTATACCACTCACGACCTGGAGCTGGGTGCAGTGGTATTCGCCTTGAAGATTTGGCGACATTACTTATATGGTACTCGATGCACAATCTTCACAGATCACAAAAGCTTACAACACATATTTGATCAGAAGGAATTGAATATGCGCCAGCGACGTTGGGTCGAGCTGCTGAATGATTATGACTGTGAGATTAAGTACCATCCTGGAAAGGCGAACGTTGTAGCGGACGCGTTGAGCCGAAAAGAAAGGGTTAAGACCCTAAGGGTTCGAGCGTTAGAAATGACCATTCGAACGAACCTCACTGCACGCATTCGTGATGCACAACAGGAAGCTCTTAAAGGAGAAAACCGTAAAGCTGAATACCTACGGGGTATGCTGAAATAAATGGTGCCAAACGAAGAGGGAGCCTTATACTTCAAGAAGCGTATTTGGGTTCCACTCTATGGTGGCCTACGAGAAGTCATCCTTGATGAAGCGCACAAGTCAAGATACTCGATCCACCCAGGGTCGGACACGATGTATCAAGACTTGAAAGAATATTATTGGTGGCCAAGACTCAAGAGCGACGTTGCCGTCTATGTAGGAAAGTGCCTGACCTGCGCTAAGGTTAAGGCTGAATACCAGAAACCGTCTGGCCTACTACAACAACCAGAGATTCCCGTATGGAAGTGGGAACAAATCTCGATGGACTTCATAACAAAATTACCCAGGACCCCGAGAGGGCACGATATGATATGGGTAATAGTTGATCGATTGACGAAGTCTGCGCATTTCCTACCAATCCGAGAGAAGGATAGCACGGGAAAGCATGCAGAGATATACTTAAGAGAAATTGTGGCACGTCATGGAGTGCCAATCTCAATCATTTCAAACAGAGATGGACGCTTTGTCTCAAGAATCTGGCAATCATTTCAGGAAGCCTTTGGATCTCAGTTAGATCTGAGCACGGCATTCCATCCGCAAACAGACGGCCAGAGCGAACGGACTATACAAACGTTAGAAGATATGCTTCGCGCATGTGTCATGGATCTAGGCGGCAGCTGGGATACTCATCTACCTTTAGTTGAGTTTTCCTACAATAACAGCTATCATACGAGCATAAAGGCCGCACCGTTCGAAGCTCTGTATGGCCGCAAATGCCAATCGCCCTTATGTTGGGCAGATGCCGGAGATAAGCGTATGCTTGGTCCTGAACTAGTACAAGAGACAACCGACAAGATTGCGCAGATCCGAGAGCGCATTAAGGCGGCTCGAGAGCGACAAAAGAGCTACGCTGATCCGAATAGAAAATCGGTAGAATTCAAGGTGGGAGACAAAGTGTTGTTAAAAGTCTCACCTTGGAAGGGCGTAGTCAGATTTGGAAAGCGTGGAAAGCTGAATCCACGATACATCGGACCATTCAGAATTTTGAAGAGAATTGGTACCGTGGCATACAAGTTGGAGTTACCGGAAGAACTTAATGGAGTACATGATACGTTTCATGTATCCAACCTGAAGAAGAGTCCAACACAAGAAAACGTGATCATCCCGATGGATGAAGTGCATATTGATGAAGCCCTCCGATTTACAGAGCAACCCGTTGAGGTTACTGACTGGAAAGTCAACAAGACCAGGAGGAGCAGTGTGAAGCTTGTCAAAGTACGTTGGAGCTCTAAGCACGGACCCGAGTACACATGGGAACGTGAAGACCAGTTCAAGAAAAAGTATCCCCACCTATTCAAGAAGACTCCTGCGAGAGTGAGTTCAGCCTGAATTTCGGGACGAAATTCTTTTAACGGGGGGAGACTGTGACAACTGGCCCAAACCGGTAATTTCCGTACACATTAATTATTGCTTAATGACTGCAATTATGTGCTTAATTGTCAGCAATATCTGATTTCATACTAAACAAGTGAATTCATGCACGTTGTATACTACAAAATATTGCTTTATGCATAAACGAGAGCGTTGCGTCAAAAATACTAGTAAACTCACCGGTAAGACACACTGTGTCAACAGAACTGTAGAAAGCAGTCAGACAATAAAATTGGAGCCTAGGTGTAGGTCCGACAACAAGAATGCATTAAAACCCAAGAGTACATACAAGGGTTTAATATATATGCAAGGCGAAAGCAAAATTAAGCACTAAAAAGCACCCGAAATGCACTTTAAGTGCAGAATTTATATAATTCAGCAATAATTCAGCATTTAGGCATATAAATATTATGCAGAAATGTCATTTTATTATCCAGAATATTTCCCTAAGTGTTGGGAATCGATAGTGTTATAAAAAGATACTTATTAAACACTAAAAGGTGCAATTTAGCACTTTAACGAATCGGTATGTAACCGAACAACCGGACTATACCCGGAACACGAAAATATTGTTAATAACATTATTTATCTTTTTCTGAGCCAGTTAGGGTCCCTGAATACCCTAACACCCGTCATAACACACGACACACAACTAACCGGGTTAATCCCTAAACTTAACTATATTAACCTAACTATGTGCCTAACTAACTAGTTAAAATCCAACTAGAACCCCCACCCCTTGCTAACCGGCCCCAACTAGAGGGGGACACCTTTGGTTCCTTTTTATTATTTTAATCCAAGATGTTTAGTATCTAGGTGACACTAGAACCCTTGGACCATAATCCCATCTTTGTCTATAAGAAGCAACCTTTGCACAACATTCTCTTCTCACAAATCAACACACACCAAGCTCCTCTCTCTCCCTCTAAAAGCTCACGGCCAAACATCCCTAGATCCATCCATCATTTTCGAGTTTCGATCTTGCCTTTCCAAGCTCATACGAGTGTTAAGGATCGCGTATAAGGAACCTTGGAGCAAACGGAAGACGAAGGACCTCTCTACTTTGCTTTTATCCACGCATTTTTCGCTTAGAATCTTCCCTAGCCTTGAGCTAGTAGTAAGTTGCTTAAATCACCTTCTTGAACTATTTTGAAGTGGTTAAAATGATTTGTAACGGTTAAAACTCGTAAACATACAAGTTGAAGCTTAAAATTCTACTAAAAACACTAAAAGTGATGGTTAAAAGCTCATATGTTGTGTAAAAGTTGTAGCAATTGATTTATGTGATTATTTGGACCCGATCTATGTTGTGGTAGCTCGGATCGTCATTTAACCCGGGTGGTCATGATCATGGATCATGACATAAGGTTGTTTTGGTAGTAACAAGGGTTAAATGATGAAACTCTACCACACACGAATCATGAACTTGTGTAAAAGCGATTTAACTTGTGAAATAGTGTTTAAAACTAGTAGATCTACGGATCTACAAGCGGTACTTTCAAAGGACCAAGTGTCCAAGAAATCATATTTTCTAAAGCCGAGTCTTACATGAAAAAGAATTATTTTAGCAAACACACGAGTATGTAAACACTTGTGTAAAACAAAGTTTCGACAAAATAACTATTTTGTTAAAGTTGACCGGAAGTTGTAAAGATGTAACTTCTTTAAAAACGGGACTTTCAAGAAACGAAGTTGATCTATACAAAGATCCACTAAAAATAAAGGAAAGATACTACCTATTTGGAAAAAAACCACAAGTTCATGTATTTCTGCGATTATATCTATTTTAAACTAGTTGCATATTGTTTATTGTTGAATGAGGAAATTGTTGACGATTTAAAAGAAAATAAACACATGTTTTGAAAACATGGGAAACCTCCATTTTTAGAGGAAACTCTGTCAAAATTTTTATAAAATTTGACACTTAGAAAAATATGAGCTTTTGAGAAACTTATTCCCTAAAAATGTGTTTAAAAGTATTACCAAGGTTTCCCTAATTTTTGGTGATAAGAAATGAGGATTTCTTCAAGAATAAAAAATGGACATAAGTATGTATATTTTTGAGGGAAAAATATATATTATTTTATCACCAACTTATGTGCTAAGTGTATATAGTATGTGTTATACGTACTAGTGTATTAAGACTTAAAAATACACTAAATACTCGTGAAGAGTATAAACATAAAAATACACATACAAAATACAAGATACATAATTCGGGTGCGAAGTGCAAAACACAAAAGACTTATATTTATTTTAGAGGAAATAATATAAGTAAGATACGTAGTTAAAAATATGAAATATTTTTAACACAACAATACAAATACAAAAGAGAGTGACTGTACTTGTGCGATACAAGTCTAGTGACTAACATTAAGAAAACGCGTATAGGTTACGACGTTAAGTAAGCAAATCCGGTGAAGTTTACGACGCACAGGAACGCAAAGTTGTGAGTTCATGCTCCCCCTTTTCTTTAACTGTTTTTAGTTTTATAACTTCGGGGGTGAAATGCATGTTACAAATGTTACATTGTTTACATATGGTATGATGAGTACAAAAACATTCAAAGGAAAAACATTCATGTGAAACATTCAAGTGAAACATTCTAGATCATGTCTCGAATAGGGTACCATAAGCACCATTAATCAACGTATACATTCAGACCGCGGAACAAAAGGTTAGATCTATTGGGTTTCAGGCAACCCCACTCTTGGCCTACTTCTACCAATGAGTGCTTCTGTGTCTCAGTCAAAGTCGACAAAAATGCCTAGGTTTGGTGGCTTCCTATGTCGTGACATATGTTAGTGGCCTTGCAAACCACTAGCGATCTCACACAGTCAAACATTCATAATATGGAGATTACAGATATGTGTTATCAATACATTCAAACATTCATAGTACTCAGTTATAGATGCATTTTACAAGTTACATTCAAACATTCACACATTCTACAAGTTACATACTATGTTTCCATTCAAGTATTTAAAACATTCAAAACAATCACTGTATGAATTCACACCAACTTTATGTTGACGTTTTTCCAAAACTCACATGTATTTCAGGTAACTAGGATGGATGTGCGCGTGGTCTTACTCATGCTCGTGGATGTCGCTTTGTCTATCTTTAAATAAAGTTGTGACTTTTAAGACAATAGGTTATCTCGTGTTGTAAACACTTGACATATGTTTTCAGTAATGTAATATTTGAAGATATTTTTGAGCATGTAGTATGTTTACTCTTCGTATGCAATGAGAACCTTTCATGATCACACCTCGTGCTTCCGCCGCAGAAAGGGGTGTGACAAAAGTGGGGTTGGATAAATCAAAGTTAAAGTGCTATAAGTGTAACAGGCTAGGACATTTTGCTAGAGAATGTAGAAGCTAAAATAGTGGACCAATCATAACACATCCTAGCCCTAGACCTCAAAACAACCAAAACACTGTGCACTATTACCAAAATATCCCTGTTGCTCATGTAAACACTACTCATTATGCACACCCTTTAACACATGTTCCAGTGCAATTTGTTCAAACCACTATTCCCCAAATCTAGTATGTCCAAGCCCCAGTCTCTCAGGTCCAAGTGCAACAACCTACACCACAACATGCTGCACAAACATCTGCTCCAGCAGAGGCCAGTTAGCAAAGTTTCTTTACCCAAGGCTTTGTTGATTGGAGTAGCATGCCTGATGAGTTATCTGATGAAAACTTTGCTCTATTTGCTAAGAATGATGCTCCTATTGTTGAATTTTATTTTGCAGCTTTAGAGTCAATTCCAGAAGGGCTGGAAACTAAAGAAAGGGAATCCAGTGTTGAAACAATGGATGAAATAACTGAAGCAGTGGTTACTGATGTTGTTGGTGAACGGTTGTTAGAGAAAGAAACCAAACCACTGTTAGAACCTCTTGCTAACCCCTGGTGCAAAGATGAAGTTGAGAAGGACACCTGTGCTTGTGAAAATGTTTGTGACTGTTCCATGATGGCTGCAGCTAAGGTATCACCTCAGGTCTTGAAAAACCTATGTTCAGACAAATGCATCATAGCATTTACTAATGTTAAAGAGGTGAATGAAAACCTTAGAGACAAAATCTTAAAAGATGAAATACAATTTGAAAAGTCTGTTAAAGAACTTAAAAAAATTGTTTGAAAAAGATAATGAGATCTTCAGTCTTAAACATGAACACAACATAACCAAGGACCAACTTCAGGCATTGAAAGAAAAGTATCAAGCCTAAAAAAAGGAGTTGGAATCCACCCAGATCACTTGTGAAAAGTGGGTGGAATCCTACAAAGGTTATGAGCTGATGTTAGAAAAACAGATCAAAACAATGTAAAATTTGGCATAGGTTTCAGGAAAAATGACCTAGTTGAAAACACTGCTGTAAAAGAGTCTGGGTCTGTTGAGATTATTCCAACAAACAAGGATGGTCAAGAAATCAAAATAACTGATAAAAATGGTAACAAAATCACTTTGGAAAGACCAGAGGGGTCATCAACCTTTGAGGAGATTGAAAAATATCAATTCAAACCCACCTGGTCAGATGAGTGTGACATCCTTGAGAATTTCAAACCCATGGATTTTTCCACAGTTGAAGATGTGAAAGCACCTAAGGCCAAAGTAATTCCTCTCAAAGACATCCCAAAAATGGTTCAAAACTCTGTTGCAAAGGAGGTTGAAAAGAGGAAGAAGAGAGAAAAAGTTAAAAATTTGTTTTGTGACTTTTGTGAAAAGAAAAATCATTCTACAAAAGACTGTTTTCACTTAAAAGCATATGACATTAACAAAACAAGCGTAATTGAGGCTACAGAACACTGTACCATCTGTGGAAAAACCAATCATCTCACTCATGAGTGTGTATACCTCAAAACTTTTGAGGTTAAAAGAAAAGAGTACATTTCAAAAAACACCCATGAGTTCATCAAAACAACCCATCATGAAACAACAACCATTTGTGTCTATCCAAACAGCTGTTACAAAACAGTTGAACAAAAACACTGCTCCAAGAGATGTTCAAGTGAAAGATGCACCACCTGCCAACCAATTCCAAAGAGGAAAATGTCAACCACTATACCAAAGGGTCCCACATGTTTATGAGGCTTACAAAACGCCTTTTAAACCAAAAGTGAACAGGCATCCCTTTGGATTTCAAAATCTGATAGGAAAAGGCCCACAATAGTGGTTAGAGAGAAATGCATCAAAAGCTGCTCAAACCCCTGAGCTAACCACTGTCCATGTTCCTAGACTTGATTCTGACACTGTTGTGATGTGACCCCATCCAAAGCCTTATTGGCTTTGGAAACCCTCCTGAACTAATTGTTTACTTGATGTGCAGGGAGCTTCTGCATACTTAGATAGTCTTTGGTATGTAGATAGTGGAGGCTCCAGGCACATGACTGGATGTAGAGCCCTACAAAAAGAATTCAAAAATCATGGAGGGGGTGATATATCTTTTGGTAACAATTCTAAGGGAAAAGTGTTGTGGTCTGGAACAGTCCAGTCTGGAAAAATCAAGTTTGAAAATGTCAATCTTATTGACAATCTAAAATTCAATCTACTTAGTGTTTCACAAATAAGTGACAAATGTCACACCCTGAATATTGCGGAAGCGTGATTATTGTGTGACTTTCTTAATACCATTGCATTCAATCATTACAACGACTATATGATAAAACCATAGATGTTCATTCTTTAATTAAGTTTAAAATATAACAATTTTGTTTGAAACATAGACTTCAAATTCATATTACAACCATACGAATTGTTTTAGAGTTCCAAAAGGACTCATCAAAAGACTTTAAATAAAATAAGGTTTAGAATCATGTATCTCGTCCAGGATTAAGATACACATCCTAAACCCATTGACACCGGATGACATCTTTTATTCTTGACATAACTTGAAACATGCAAACACCCGCCAGATCCTCATCTAATTCCCTGAAATACATGTAGTTTGAAAACATCAACAAAAGTTGAGCGAGTTCATGTGTTTGTTTGTGTGTATGAATAAACCTTGGAAAGTATGTCTGTATGTATGTAAATCTTGGTATGAAAGCAATAAGGAAAACAGATCACCAATGGTTTGCAAGGCCATTAATATGTGTAAAGTGATGCAGGAAAACTCAAACCTAGCAGATTTGTCTCAAGGAATAAGACATAGTCACCTCATGGGCCACCCTGGTCCACATGGGTGTGTGCTCGCTACACCCAAATAGATCTATCACTCGTATCCCTCAATCCCACAACGAGGATTAATGGCCTTAAGCGTCATACCCACCACTCACATGATCAAGCAGTACCCTTCGTTAGCTAACCATACCATGTATAAAACGTTTGTAAACAGTTGTAACATGTACTTCACCCCCGAGGTTATAAAACTGAAAACAGTTAAAAGAAAAGGGAGTCATGAACTCACAGTCTTGCGTCTTCAGGTCACAGTAACTCAAAGCTCCTTCGGTGAACACGACTACCTACAACGTACTAATATCTATTAGACGAACGGGTCGTGCCTTGATTTAGCATTTATGTTTTTGAGTTACATTTCTTCGTATATTCAGTATTATTCCAAGTTATATAACTATTTGTTAAAATAATTAATATTTTAACTTAAATTATATTCATTAAAGTTTGGAATAATTGTTAAAACAATATATTTTAACTTAATACTTCCCAAGTATTTATACTTGTATTTCCTTCCCAATGATGGGTATATTTGTATTCGTACCTCTTGTATTTGTATAGTTTTGCCATGTATTGGTGTCGTATTCCGGTGTGTATTTATACGTATGAGAATACGTATTTTATGGTATTCATTATGAATTCATATACTTAAATTTATATTAAACTTTCCAGAATATTATTTCTAATAAAAGTCCACCAATATATATTTCCAATATATATATATTCAAGAAATATTATAATTTTTCACTTGGCAAAAATATTTGTATTTTCATATAAGTTCCAAAATAATATATTTTCAAGTCTAACTTTAGAAAATATATATAAACTTATTTTTATTCAAAAAAATAATGTATTTCAAGTTTACTCAAGAAAATATATATCTTTCCCAAAAATAATATATCTTCTAAAATTCCAAGAAAAATATATAATTCATACTTGCCAAAAATATTATATTTTTCTTTTGTAAAAAATATGATATATTTTTGTAGTAATTGTAAAAATCATATTTTCATTTCCTTGTGTCCAAAATATACTTGTGAATATATTTTCCGGAATATTTTGTAAGTTACATTTCTTGTTCGGTTTCGCCAATCTTTTGTGTGTAACTTGAATATTTATTCCTTGAGATTTTGGTAATATTTTGGATTGTAATCCTTGGTATTTCGATGTGTTATATTATTTTATGTCCTAAAATAATATAACTAATACACAAAATATACAAATAATCACACATATGGTGTCTTCAAAATACATATTTCCTAAATACATATTTAGTCACTTTTGTTTATAAAAACCAACCTCCAATACTTGTATTTTTTTGTAACAAAAAATTATGGCAAGTTGATGTAACAATTTATTGTTGAAAATATACTTGTAAGTGTATGTTTATAAATATTTTTCTAAGTGTTTATATTTTTAGAAAATTTTGCCATAGTTTCCCCTAAAAATGGAGGTTTCCATGCTTTCAAGCATATTATTTTCTTTTGTAAAAATCATCACAATCATCAACAAATAACCTTTACTTACAAATCTTGCCAAAATCATGCATATTCTACTCCTTCATGAACTTGAAAGTTTATGTAAATTTGTAGTAACTTGGTAGTGTATTTGGTAAGTTTAGTTACCCTTTAAAGTGTGGTTGTTTATTTAAAAACCCCATTCTTGAAGGATTTAGATGTTTACAACTTGTAATCGTGTTTTATAAAAATGTTTCTTTATGAAATTTTCTTGTTACACAAGTGTTCTACACTTGTTTATCCACCAAAAATGAGATTAGTTTATGTAAGAACCAAGTTTTAACAAAACTTATATTTTTAACTTGGTTTCTTTGAAAATCCATTCATGAATCTTTAGATCTACATGATTAACAACTTACTTTGATCTTTATTTTTCAAGAAAACAAAGTATTCTTTCAAGTTCATGATTTCCATAAGGATGATCCATTTACATTCATCAAGTTCATCCTCTTATCTAGCTAGATTATGTTTTTAATCATGATCTAGCAAGATCATATGATGATCAACATCATTTCTACAATCAATCAATGATTAACAAGCATAACAACTTATATTCATCAAGATATCTTCATTAAACAAGCTTACGTTCATGTTCACTTCTTAGGATCTTTAGGGTTCTTGATGTTCTTGATTATGATTCATCTTTAACCACTTAAAATGGAAGTAAAATAGATAGATCAAGGTTCTTACCACTAACACAAGGCTAGGGATGATTCAAGTGGAGAAATGAAGAGGACAAAAGCAAACAAGAGAGGTCCTTCAAGATCCAAAGCCACCAAGCTTCCTTGTCTTGCTTCTAGCACCCTTGTATGCACTTGGAATGGTTGAAGGTTGAACAAAAATGGTGGATGTGTGTGGGTGAGAGGTCGGCCGAGAACACAAGGGAGAAGAAGAGGATGATGTGTGTTTTTGTGTGTGTGTGTGAGAATGAATGTCTTGATCCCTTATGTTATACTTATAACCATTCCATCTTTTAATCCCTTGGTTTATATGTTACTAAAAGCATAAGCAAGATTTTATATAAAATTAGAAGAAAATCAAGGGTGGGGCCCATGTTGGGGCCGTCCACTAGGTGGGGGGGGGGTCTAGCTTAGGTTCCAACTTAATTAGTTACAATATAGTTCATTTTCAAGTGTTAGTTACGTGATTTGGTTATTAGATATTTTGTATTGGGTGTTATGATGTTCGGGGACCATAACTAGCTTGGTAATGTAAAAACAAAGCTTCTAGGGTAATTTTGGTGTTTCGGGTAGTGTCCGGTTGTTCGGTTGGTTACTGGTTTGTTAAAGTGCTAAACTGCGCAGTTTAGTGTTCTTTATGTACCCTTTTGTGACACTTTTAATTCTTGACACTTAGGAAAGCATTCAGTACCATTTAAGCATATTTCTGCATAAAACTAGATTGTTTAAATGCTGAATTTTGCTGAATTCAGCACTTTGGGTGAGTTTTAGGCACTTTCCTGCACTTTAACTATCACTTAGCAAGGCAGTTTTGTGATCCTTACTTTCCTACGCTCTATACTAGTGTAGTAATTAGTTTCTGGCTCATACTGGGTCTCAAAACACTGTCTGACTATGTGCTGAGTTCTGTCAGCATTTGCTGATTTATCCGTTTACTGTGCTAACTGCGCTTTATGCATCATTCTTGTCAATAAGTTTGTATGTAATAATGATATGACATTATGCAATATGTGATGCACATGTAAGTATAATGCAGTAATCAGAAAGCAGTTAATTGTAATTCAGCACAGTCATTAAGCACTAATCATGGTTAATTAATTGTACGGATACCTGTATTTTTGACAGTTGTCACATTCTCCCCCTGTTAAGAAAATTTTGTCCCGAAATTTTAAGCTCTACTACTTGCTGCAGGGGTGTTAGGGAATAAATGCGGGTACTTAGCTTTCATGCGATCTTCATGCTCCCAAGTAAACTCTGGGCCGTGATGCGCGTTCCATCGAACCTTGACAAGTTTGACACTACTCCTTCGAGTCTTGTTAACTTTCCAATCAGTAACCTCAACAGGTTCTTCTGTGAAATGGAGTGTGTCATCAATGTGAACTTCGTCAGCACGTATAACCACTGTTTCTTGTGTTGGACTCTTCTTCAGATTAGATACATGAAATCTATCATGTACACCATTAAGTTCCGCGGGTAGCTCCAACTTGTACACTACAGTACCAATCCTTTCCAGGATTCTGAATGGTCCAATATATCGTAGGTTTAACTTACCACGCTTCCCAAAGCGTGCCACACCTTTCCAAGGTGAGACTTTTAACAAAACCATATCACCCACTTGAAATTCCAAAGGTTTCCTTCTTTGGTCCGCATAGCTCTTTTGTCGATCATGAGCCGCCTTAATGCGCTCTCGGATCTGTATGATCTTATCTGTCGTTTATTGAACCAACTCGGGACCAACTAGCTGTCTATCGCCTGCATCTGCCCAGCATAACGGCGATCGACACTTGTATCCGTAAAGAGCTTCAAACGGTGCAGCTTGAATGCTTGTATGGTAGCTGTTGTTATAGGAGAACTCAACCAAAGGTAGGTGAGTGTCTCAACTGCCACCCAAGTCCATTACGCAAGCTCGTAACATATCTTCAAGCGTCTGAATCGTTCTTTCACTTTGACCATTCGTCTGCGGATGAAAAGTTGTGCTCAGGTTCAACTGAGAACCAAACGCTTCTTGAAAAGATTGCCAAATCCTTGACACAAATCTTCAATCTCTATCAGATATAATCAAGATAGACACTCCATGGCGTGCGACTATCTCCCTTAGGTACAGCTCAGCTAGCTTACCAGTGTTATCCTTTTCTCTGATTGGCAAAAAGTGTGCAGATTTTGTCAGACGGTCTGTGATTACCCAAATCGTATCATGACCTCTGGGTGTCTTTGGCAACTTCGTTATGAAATCCATTGAGATCTGCTCCCATTTCCACATGGGTATCTCAGGTTGCTGCAGGAGACCTAAAGGCTTCTGATACTCGGCCTTTACTTTGGCGCAGGTCAAACAATTTCCGACATAAGTAGCTACATCGCCCTTAAGTCTTGGCCTCCAGTAGAAATCCTTCAAATCTTGGTACATCTTGTCTGATCCGGGATGGATCGAGTACCTTGATTTATGAGCTTCGTCGAAGATAACATCTCTAAGACCACCAAAGAGGGGAACCCAAATTCGTTTCATGAAACACAATATTCCTTCCTCATTGGGTATCAGCTTCTTCTCCATCCCACTGAGATATTCATCCTTAAGATTCTCTTTCTTAAGAGCTTCTCTTTGTGCAGCACGAATACGTAATGAGAGGTCTGTTTGTATAATCATTTCCAAAGCCCTAACCCTTATGGGCTTAATCCTCTATTTTCTACTTAAGGCGTCTGCCACCACATTCACCTTTCCTGGGTGATATTTGATTTCGAAATCATAATCATTTAATAACTCTACCCATCGTCTCTGTCTCATGTTAAGCTCTTTTTGATTGAATATGTGTTGGAGGCTCTTGTGATCTATAAAGATCGTGCATCGGGTGCCATACAAATAATGTCGCCAGATCTTTAAAGCAAACACCACTGCGCCTAATTCCAAATCATGTGTGGTGTAGTTCTTCTCGTGAAACTTCAACAGGCGCGAAGCATAAACGATAGCCTTCTGTCGCTGCATCAGCACACAGCCCAATCCCTGACGCGAGGCGTCACAGTATACCACGAAGTCATCGATGCCTTCGGGTAGGGATAAAATAGGTGCATCGTAAAGCTTACTCTTAAGCAACTGAAAAGCATCTTCATGTTTATCTCCCCATTCATACTTCTTGTCCTTCTGAGTAAGGGAGGTCAGCGGTTGAGCGATTTTAGAAAAATCCTCAATGAATCTGCGATAATATCGAGCTAAACCCAAAAACTGTCGGATCTCAGTTGGCGTCTTCGGAGTTTCCCAATTCTTAATCGCCTCGATCTTGGTGGGATCCACATGGATTCCATCTTTGCTCACTACATGACCGAGGAATTGTACCTCACGTAACCAGAACTCGCACTTCGAGAACTTAGCATACAGTTTCTCCTTCTTGAGGAGTTCTAAGATGGCTTTGAGGTGTTGTTCATACTCTTCCTTTGTCCTCGAATAGATCAAAATATCATCGATAAATATAATCACGAATTTATCGAGATATGGCTTGCAAACTCGGTTCATCAAATCTATAAACACTGTCGGTGCATTCATCAAACCAAACGGCATTACTAGAAACTCGTAATGTCCATAACGAGTTCTAAAGGAAGTCTTCGGTATACTCTTTTCTTGAATCCGCAGCTGGTGATAACCTGATCGAAGATCGATCTTGGAGTAGTAACTCGAACCTTGTAGTGATCGAAGTGATCATCAATCCTCGGCAAAGGATACCGATTCTTGATGGTTAACTTGTTCAGCTCTCGGTAGTCAATGCACATGCGAAAACTACCGTCCTTCTTCTTGACAAACAGAACTGGAGCTCCCCAAGGAGAGAAGCTTGGTCTTATAAATCCCTTGTCTAACAACTCCTGAAGCTGCGTCGACAGCTCTTGCATTTCTGAGGGTGCAAGTCGATAGGGTGCCTTGGCTACAGGCGCGGTGCCTGGAACCAAGTCAATATGGAATTCGACTTGTCGTTGTGGTGGTAATCCTGGCAAGTCTTTGGGAAAGACCTCAGGATACTCGCTTACCACTAGGATATCTTCTATCTTCAGTTCATTGGCATCTTTATCAACAATGTGAGCCAAGATGGCAACACATCCTTTCTGCAAAAACTTTCATGCCTTCAAACAACTGATAATCCTTAGAGGCGTATCGTGCTTTTCTCCGTGCACAACAATCGTTTCTCCATTTGCCAACGGGATACGGACAATCTTCTCATGACATACGATCTCCGCTCGGTTACTCGATAATCAATCCATTCCAACCACCACGTCAAATCTTCCCAACTCGACTGGCAGAAGATCAAGTGTAAACTCACGCTCTCCAAGTTCTATCACACAACCTCTAATTACTTCATTCGCTTCTACTAGCTTTCCATTAGCTAGTTCTATTATATACGGGATATCTAACTTATCGGCAACTAACCCAAGTATATCCTTAAATTCTAGGGATACGAAGCTATAATCGGCACCAGTATCAAATAGCACAGATGCAAAGTGTTGGTTGATAGGGAACGTACCCGTAACTACGTTCGGATCCTGGCGAGCTTCCCTAACTCCAATGTTGAAGACTCTTCCTTGGGCTTGGTTGTTCTTTGGGCAATCTCTCTTGAAATGCCTGACATCTCCACAATTAAAGCAACCTTGTCTATTCCCAGTACCACCCTGAGGGTTGTTTTGGTTGCGGTTTCCATTACCAGCTTGGTTTCCCACCACGATTTCCATTTCCTCCCTGGTTGTTTCTATCACCATTACCGTTTCCACCACGGTTTCCATTGCCATTTCCTCTCTGACCACCATTTCCATGACCAGTACCAACACAACACAACACGTCTCCTTCGAATGACCATTCTTTCCACAAGTTTCACACTTCCTAACTCTGCACTGGCCGGCATAATGATACTGACATACATTACATTTGGGCAAGGTGCCCATGTATCCTTTTCCTCTAATTTCAGCACCAGTAACAGCACCAGTAGCAGCAGTTTGTGCTTCAATTGGTGGGTTAGCGTCTTTACGCTTGTTGGCATTGCTGCTCGCACGAGTACCCTTCTTGAAGTTGGAGAACTTCCTTTTGTTCTCTCCTGATGACTCGACATGAGTCTCCTTCTTCTTTCCATCAGAGATCGAAAACTTGTTCAGCCTAATCGCTTCCTCAGTCAATGCCACGATCAAATCAATGGCTTCAGTGATTGTTGGGGGCTTGGAGGTAGTTGCTCATAATTTGGGGTGCCAATCCCCAGATGAAGCGTCCAATTCGCTTGAACTCTGGTTCAACCATGTAGGGGACAACACGAGATAGGTCATGGAATCTCTGTACGTTCTAAGCTATCTTTGGACCATCCATCTTTAGATTCCAGAACTCGGTTTCCAATTTCTGAATCTTAGCTCTTGAGCAATACTTCTTGCGCATCAGTTCCTTCATCTCATCCCAAGTCAAAGCGTATGCTGCAGCCTCACCTAGGGTTTGAACTTGTAGGTTCCACCACGATAGAGCTCCGTCTAGGAATAATCCCGAAATGTAAGTGACTTGGTGCTCTGGCACACACTTGCACATTCGCAGCACAGAATCGGTTTTCTCATCCTATCTTACGAAAGCTACAGCACCTCCAGTTCCGTCAAAGTTCAGAGGCTTGCAGTCAAGGAAGTGCTTGTAAATACAGCCTGTACAAGCAACATCATTCTTAGAAAGCATTAGCAAACGCACATGGAACATCCTAACGTATCGTAATGTGTCTTAAATGACTTAAACATTACCGCGAGGTTGGTTATTTACTGAGGTACCTCCGCTATGTTCAGAGCGTAAGGCCTCATGTTGTGCGATTGCTTGTGAAATCCGTTCATGCAGTTCTGCCTCTGTTGTGGGCAACTGAGTATTTCTCCAAGGAGACATCTTCTATAAAGAAGATTGTATTGGTCAGGTCTTAAATAGTATGATAAGTATATAGTACGTATATGTAATAGCATTTATCAAAGCGAGTAAGCATATAACATCACATTCATATCACAAATGTGTAATTCAACAACGTATATAATGAGAACATTACGATTGAGCTTTCATTAATCATCAACCACAAATACTGTTACATGTTCTACAAATGTATCGTATTAAAAGGGAACACAGGGTCACGCTACCCTTGCCCAAAATGTCTATCATTCTACCATAAGTCACACAGTCAAAAGGTGGTCTCCAAAAGTATGTACTAGCTCAGCTCAATAGCGGTGCTCTCATCAAAAGCAGTGAAGCCTACCTACATAAAACCAAAAACCGGCTATGCTGATGGTGGTGGAGGAGGAGGTGGAGGAACAAATAGCAAGTTGCGCACATGCGCAAGCTCCTCCTCAAGCTCGTATACATGACGCAACAGATAACTGATCTGCTGCTCAACGGTAAGAAATAGAGCATCAAAATCGGGAAAGGGCAAAAGTGGAGCAGGTGGAGTCACAAAAGGTGACTAACAGGGACAAGGTGGGGGACGTGGAGTCATCTCAAGCTCCAAAACTCTACGACTCATGATCTCATACTGAAGCTGCAATGACAGGAGTAACTCATCCCATGTGTAACCAGTAAAGTGCGAGGAATGGTAGGGGTCAGATCGGCATGGTGTACGGTGGGAACCATATGAGTGGCTCATCTAGTGGTGAAGAAGTAAAATGAGCAGAAGGTGCAAACTGTGGTATATGAGGAGAAGCTGCTGATACATGTGGGTGATGGCTAGGCTGCTGGCTAGACGGGCCTTCCCCTGGACAGGGTGGAGGGATGTCCTGCAAGAAAGTGATAGGTAAATCAGTGCGGTGAACATCGGACTCAACAGGATGAAAAGGAGCATCATCAACAGGTGCAGGTGCTAGTGGGGAAGTGACTGGCTCAATAATAGGAGGGTCTATGGGTGCTGGAACTGGATCTGGTATGAGTGGTGCAATGTCAGGCATGCCAAATGGGATAGGATCAAGATCAGGCAAAGGCTCAGGATAAGCAGGTGCATCAACAGGCTGATCGATAGGAATAAAATCAAGCTCAAGTCTAGGCTCAACGTCATGTGGGGGAATCGGTGCAACTGACATGGTTGTATCGTCATCAGTATCAATGGCATACGTCGCAATCCAACTGCCTGTAAGGCGGAATATGACACAGACTCAAAAGAATCTGGAACAGAGTGCAAACTGGAATCGGAGGAAATCTCAATAACAGGAATCTCAACGAGTGGAACAACAATAACATCCTCAGCTAAAACTCCATCACCCTATGCATCATCAGGGGGACCATCAACAAAAAGATCAACATCATCATCAAACAAGTCATCAAAAGGAAAATCCTTTTAGGAAAGGCCGCATGAAGCAATGGGGCGAGGATCGGTGCCACGACATGCTCACCATCGGGATGTCCGAGGATGAGATGGCCCTGGACAGGAATAGGAATAAGAAAGGGATCCTCGTTAGGGATACCATCAGCATGCGGTAAATCATTGCCAAAGTCGGGTAGCGCAAATGGCTGAAAATCGTCATCGTCATCTGACATCATCTCCGGGTCACTATCCGTATCGGAGGTAAAAATCTCTGGCTCAGGAACGATCTCATCGTCTGAAACAATAGCCATGGGGTCAACAGTATCAGACACTCCACTCTCAGAAGACAACATTGTGTCTGTAACAAACAATCATAAGATATGCACATATATCAATCACTATCAGTTAGTAGCAAAAACAATGTATCATGTAATCATATATTCTTACAATCCTTTCTATCCTTCCTAGTCTCCCATACTAAACCACCTAGTCTCTCAGACTAAACCACCCAATCTCCCAGACTGAACCACCCAGACTCCCAGACTGAACCACCCAGTCTCCCAGACTGAACCACCCAGTCTCTCAGACTAAACCACCCAGTCTCCCAGCCTGAACCATAAACATAAACCTTGAAATGTGTTTCGTGTCTTTTGTTTGTAAAAATGTTTGTTTCTTGGATCTGGGCGTTTCGTGTATGCAATGAAAAGATGTCGTAAAAATATTTTCATGAGAGCCCTAATGATTGTAGTCTAGACTCGAGAAAGAATCCTATTTTGCTACAATCGAAGCTCTGATACCAAGCTGTCACACCCTGAATATTGCGGAAGCGTGATTATGGTGTGACTTTCTTAATACCATTGCATTCAATCATAACAACGACTATATGATAAAACCATAGATGTTCATTCATTAATTAAGTTTAAAATATAACAATTTTGTTTGAAACATAGACTTCAAATTCATATTACAACCATACGAATTGTTTTAGAGTTCCACAAGGACTCATCAAAAGACTTTAAATAAAATCAGGTTTAGAATCATGTATCTCGTCCAAGATTAAGATAGACATCCTAAACCCATTGACACCGGATGACATCTTTTATTCTTGACATAACTTGAAACATGCAAACGCCCGCCAGATCCTCATCTAATTCCCTGAAATACATGTAGTTTGAAAACATCAACAAAAGTTGAGCGAGTTCATGTGTTTGTTTATGTGTATGAATAAACCTTTGAAAGTATGTATGTATGTATGTAAATCTTGGTATGAAAGCAACAAGGAAAACAGATCACCAATAGTTTGCAAGGCCATTGATATGTGTGAAGTAAAGCAGGAAAACTCAAACCTAGCAGATTTGTCTCCGGGAATAAGACATAGTCACCTCATGGGCCACCCTGGTCCACATGGGTGTGGGCTCGCTACACCCAAATAGATCTATCACTCATGTCCCTCGGTCCGACAACGAAGAATAATGGGCTTAAGCGTCATACCCACCACTCACATGATCAAGCAGTACCCTTCCTTAGCTAACCATACTATGTATAAAACGTTTGTAAACAGTTGTAACATGTACTTCACCCCCGAAGTTATAAAACCGAAAACAGTTAAAAGAAAAAGGGGGTCATGAACTCACAGTCTTGCGTCTTCGGGTCACAGTAACTCAAAGCTCCTTCGGTGAACACGACTACCTACAACGTACTAATGTCTATAAGACGAACGGGCCATGCCTTGATTTAGCATTTATGTTTTTGAGTTACATTTCTTTGTATATTCAGTATTATTCCAAGTTATATAATTATTTGTTAAAATAATAAATATTTTAACTTAAATTATATTCATTAAAGTTTGGAATAATTGTTAAAACAATATATTATAACTTAATAGTTCCCAAGTATTTATACTTGTATTTCCTTCCCAGGGATGGGTATATTTGTATTCGTACCTCTATATTTGTATAGTTTTGCCATGTATTGGTGTCGTATTCCGGTGTGCATTTATACGTATGAGAATACGTATTTTATTGTATTCATTAAGTATTCATATACTTAAATTTATATTAAACTTTCCGGAATATTATTTCTAATAAAAGTCCACCAATATATATTTCCAATATATATGTATATTCAAGAAATATTACTTAGAAAAATTATTTATAATTTTTCACTTGGCAAAAATATTTGTATTTTCATATAAGTTCCAAAATAATATATTTTCAAGTCTAACTTTAGAAAATATATATAAACTTATTTTTATAAAAAAAATAATGTATTTCAAGTTTCTCAAGAAAATATATATCTTTCCCAAAAATAATATATCTTCTAAAATTCCAAGAAAAATATATAATTCATACTTGCCAAAAATATTATATTTTTCCTTTGTCAAAAATATGATATATTTTTGTAGTAATTGTAAAAATCATTTTTTCATTTCCTTGTGTCCAAAATATTATTTACCAAAATATACATGTGAATATATTTTCCGGAATATTTTGTAAGTTACATTTCTTGTTCGGTTTCGCCAATCTTTTGTGTGTAACTTGTATATTTATTCCTTGAGATATTGGTAATATTTTGGATTGTAATCCTTGGTATTTCGATGTGTTATATTATTTCATGTCCTAAAATAATATAACTAATACAAAAAATATACAAATAATCACACACATGGTGTCTTCTAAATATATATTTCCTAAATACATATTTAGTCACTTTTATTTATAAAAACCAACCTCCAATATTTGTATTTTTTGTAACAAAAAGTTATGGCAAGTTGATGTAACAATTTATTGTTGAAAATACACTTGTAAGTGTATGTTTATAAATATTTTTCTAAGTGTTTATATTTTTAGAAAATTTTGCCATAGTTTCCCCTTAAAATGGAGGTTTCCATGCTTTCAAGCATATCATTTTCTTTTGTAAAAATCATTACAATCATCAACAAATAACCTTTACTTACAAATCTTGCCAAAATCATGCATATTCTACTCCTTCATGAACTTGAAAGTTTATGGAAATTTGTAGTAACTTGGTAGTGTGTTTGGTAAGTTTAGTTACCCTTTAAAGTGTGGTTATTTATTTAAAAACATCATTCTTGAAGGAATTAGATGTTTACAACTTGTAATCATGTTTTATAAAAATGTTTCTTTATGAAATTTTCTTGTTACACAAGTGTTTCTACACTTGTTTATCCAACAAAAATGAGATTAGTTTATGTAAGAACCAAGTTTTAACAAAACTTATATTTTTAACTTGGTTTCTTTGAAAAACCATTCATGAATCTTTAGATCTACATGATTAACAACTTACTTTGATCTTTATTTTTCAAGAAAACAAAGTATTCTTTCAAGTTCATGATTTCCATAAGGGTGATCCATTTACATTCATCAAGTTAATCCTCTCATCTTGCTAGATTATGTTTTTAATCATGATCTAGCAAGATCATATGATGATCAACATCATTTCTATAATCAATCAATGATTAACAAGCATAACAACTTATATTCATCAAGATATCTTCATTAAACAAGCTTATGTTCATGTTCACTTCTTATGATCTTTAGGGTTCTTGAAGTACTTGATTATGATTCATCTTTAACCACTTAAAATGGAAGTTAAATAGGTAGATCAAGGTTCTTACCACTAGCACAAGGCTAGGGATGATTCAAGTGGAGAAATGAAGAGGATAAAAGCAAACAAGAGAGTTCCTTCAAGATCCAAAGCCACCAAGCTTCATTGTCTTGCTTCTAGCACCCTTGTATGCACTTGGAATGGTTGAAGGTTGAACAAAAATGGTGGATGTGTGTGGGTGAGGGGTCGGCCGAGAATACAAGGGAGAAGAAGAGGATGATGTGTGTTTTTGAGTGTGTGTGAGAATGAATGTCGTGATCCCTTATGCTATACTTATAACCATTCCATCTTTTAATCCCTTGGTTTATATGTTACAAAAAGCATAAGCAAGATTTTATATAAAATTGGAAGAAAATCAAGGGTGGGGCCCATGTTGGGGTCGTCCACTAGGTGGGGGGTCTAGCTTAGGTTCCAACTTAATTAGTTACAATCTAGTTCATTTTCAAGTGTTCGTTACGTGATTTGGTTATTAGATATTTTGTATGGGGTGTTATGATGTTCGGGGACCATAACTAGCTTGGTAATGTTAAAACAGTGCTTCTAGTGTAATTTTGGTGTTTCGGGTAGTGTCCGGTTGTTCAGTTGGTTACTGGTTTGTTAAAGTGCTAAACTACGCAGTTTAGTGTTCTTTATGTACCCTTTTGTGACACTTTTAATTCCCTACACTTAGGAAAGCATTCAGAACCATTTAAGCATATTTCTGCATAAAACTAGATTGTTTAAATGCTGATTTTTGCTGAATTTTGTTGAATTCAGCACTTTGGGTGAGTTTTAGGCACTTTCCGGCATTTAAACTATCACTTAGCAAGGCTGTTTTTTGATCCTTACTTTCCTACGCTCTATACTAGTGTAGTACTTAGTTTCTGGCACATACTGGGTCTCAAAACACTGTCTGTCTATGTGCTAAGTTCTGTCAGCCTTTGCTGATTTATCCGTTTACTATGCTAATTGTGCTTTGTACATCATTCTTGTCATTACGTTTGTATGTAACAATGATATGACATTATGCAATATGTGATGCACATGTAAGTATAAGGAAGTAATTAGAAAGCAGTTAATTGTAATTCAGCACAGTCATTAAGCACTAATCATGGTTAATTAATTGTACGGATACCTGTATTTTTTACGGTTGTCACAACAAAGGCTATGGGTCATTCTTTACTAAGGAGAATTGCAAGATTGTTGGACTAGAAATGGTAAAAAAGATTGAAGAAATAATAGCCAATGGAAAAACCCAACTTGTTGCTCAAAGGAGTGGCAATGTTTATGTAGTTGATTAGTCAAAAGAGAGCCCCATGACTGATGCATGTCTGTTCTCAGTTGCCTCTAACAAAGAGATAGAATTATGGCACAGAAGATTGGGGCACACAAATCTCAAGACAATCACTGCTTTGTCAAAACAAGGCCTTGTAAGAGGTCTTCCACAAAAACTGTTCACTTGTTCTGAGCATTGTGTTTCCTGTTTAAAAGGTAAACAACATAAAAGCTCATACAAGTCAATTGAAGAGTCCAAAACAACCAAGTGTTTGCAAATGCTGCACATGGATCTGTTTGGCCCAGTAAAAATCATGAGCGTGAAAAAGAAAAGATATTGTTTGGTAATTGTAGATGATTTTTCTAGGTTCACATCGACTTACTTCTTACATTCTAAAGATGAGACTGCAGGCATTTTGCAAGACTTTGTCAAACAGGTTGAAAAGCAATTTGACTTGCCAGTAAAAGTCTTTAGGAGTGACAATTGCACAGAGTTTAGGAATAGGAAGTTGGATGAGTTCTGTGTGTCAAAATGGATTGTAAGGCAGTACAGCATCCCAAGAACACCAGAGCAAAATGGGGTGGTTGAAAGAAAAAACTGAACATTAATTGAAGCTGCCAGAACAATGCTTGCAGATTCAGGTTTACCCTTAACCTTTTGGGCTGAAGCTGTAAACACTGCTTGCTAAGTGCAGAACAGAGTTTTGATCAACCCCAGGCATCAACAAACTGCCTATGAAACTCTGTTCAAGATCAAACCACTGATCTCAAACTTCAAAATCTTTGGCTACCCTTGTTTTATCTTAAACCTAAAAGATTCAATTTCAAAATTTGCAGCCAAAGTAGATTGTGGTTATCACCTGGAATACTAAACCACTGCCAAGGCCTACAAAGTGTTTAACACAAGGACTAGGTGTGTGGAAGAGATTTTGAATGTAAAGTTCAATGAACTTTCATCACTGAAAATCCCAACTAACCCTGCTGAATTGTTTGATATTGATAAATTTACTTTTGAAGATGTGTCTGTCAAGACTAACCCTGCAGGTACACCACAATCTCCACCACAAGACAATGGATATGAAGTTGTAATTCCACAACACAAATTCACATCCACCACCAGAGCAGCAAATGTTCAAAACAGCTGTCAAAGCTCAACCACTGCTACATCAACAATTATTTACCAAAGTAGCCCTTCAACCTCTGCGACCACATCTTCAACCACTGTTGATAAAAATCTGCCAACAGTGGATAAAAATCAACATTGTGATACACCCATTCCTCCTATCCCTCCACCTCCATTTCAAACAGCTGTTGGATTATCAAAGTCACCAAAAGATGTTAGCTCAAATGATTCACATCTGCAGCCTTCACCCTTTAATGCCATTGTTGCATACAAGGGAGATCTAATCTTCCTGAAGTCCCATCCACCAGATCAAATCATTGGTAGCATCAATGAAGGGGTTCTCACTAGAAGTCAATCGCAAAACATTTGTCTTTTTGCTGGCTTTCTATCACTCCATCAAGCAGTCAAGTACCAAGAGGCACTGAAAGACAACAGTTGGGTAGAAGCTATGCAAGAAGAGCTCCAGTAGTTTAAAAGACAACAAGTATGGGAACTTGTACCACTGCAAGAGGGTGTGAGTCATATTGGCACAAAGTGGGTCTTCAAAAACAAAACTGATGAAAGGGGCATTGTTGTAACACCACGTAAAAACGTGTCCAATTATGTAAAGACACGTGTCCTAAACTCTAAAGGTGTGAAAGATTGAGTTTGAAGGACTAAAGTTGTCAAACAGTGAAACTATGAAACCACAGGGACTAAAAGTGTCAACATGCCAAACTTATGCCTCTGAATGACCATACATGATGAATATATTCTTAAACGAGTGATTGATTGGATATAAGAAGCCGTTTATGAAAATAATCGGAAGATTATTAAATTACAAGGGTTAAATGTGTCAACATGTTGATTCTGACCTCTGAGTGACCTTTTAACGAAACCGAGGCTTCGAAATATTCAAATATACTCTTAAGAATAAATGGTATAAATTTCACGTGGTTTCGAGATCGTTAAGCATGTTTTCAAGACTTTGGGCTATAAGTGTAAACTTGATGAAACTTGCTTTCATAGAGATATTTAACGAACCCGAGCCTAACGAAGTTAGTTTGTTCATCCTTGAGCCTCAACAAACTAACTACAAGGGCCTTACATGTCAACAATGAGGTTAAAAAGGGTTTAAAACAACCAGGGACTGACTCTACCAACCTTGAAACTTGTTTTGCCAGTTAAGCAGGCCTACGCGGCTCGCGTAAGCCTTCTCTATGGCTTACGCGGCCCGCCTAAGAACGCCCAGCGTAGAAAAATCAAGCCAGGTGCAGGTTATTCAAGTTTAACCGCCTCAACCTCAAATGTATCGACTCTAGGGGCTATATGTCGGTTTATTTCATCAACTAGGACACCTGGGGTGACCTAGGATGTCCCATAACAGGTGTGATTGATCCATGATCTTGCAAAGTAGTATATAAGGACATTAGTTCTTGAGTTCCTATGCACACTTGCAACCATTTTCTAATCTACAACTTCTGGAGCTTGCTAAGGACAAGGAGAAGATTATCAAGTATAGAAAAGACAGCTAGGACCATTAGTAAGCCTCTAATTACTTGCTTAGTTGTTTTAATTAGCTTAATTAACTAAAAGTCAAACTTGTAGTAAATTAGATTTGACTTTCGTTTTAATCTCATATGGACCAGCCACTGATCAAATTGAAAGTGGTTATGGAACCATGTTAATGTAGGTGATTAACCCCTAAAAGGGCACCTCCTAATTATGTCGTTTGACTAGTCAATTGTCGGGTCAAAGTAGTTTGACAAAAAGTCAAACTGGACAGAATGTTTGAGAATGACTAAAATGAATAAAACAGAAGTTCTAAATTATATTTTAACATTCTAATGACTTGGTAATTAATATTAAAACATGTTTTATCAGTCCTAACCCGGCAATTAATAGTCTAAGGTCAGTTTATAACCGAAAGTCGCAAAAGCTTGACTTTTGCTTTGACTTTCAGTTCTGACCCGTTCAAGCTTAATTCTTCCATGTTTTAAGCTTCCATAAGGACCACATTACTTAGTAGTATAACCCTCTGGAGTTATATTGCATGGTGCCTAATGGTTTGAATTATATGCACTTGATCGTAATTATGCTTAAAAATGCCATAAACGCCCTTTTGACACACAACTGAGATTTTTAGCAATGTGAATGGACTAACACCTTTACTACTGATATTTAAAACATGTCCTGAAAATTTGACATCAGTTTGAGGTCTAGAATAGGAGTTATGCTCAATAGCGTAATTAAGGAGCTTTTTATTATTTAAATGGCATAATTAGCATAAAGCCTATCTAAACCCAATTTTTGATACCAAACTTTTTACCTACTGATGTAAAATAATATTTTGGGATTTTTGAAGATTTTTATTTATTTTTAGCCTGAGCATAACAGAGGATTATATATCTTGATTTCGGTAATTGTCGGTTTTATCCTTTTCATGCATAAAATTAGTTTTACATAACATTTTGATGTCAAAATTTTTGCAACTGATTTTATATGATAAATAAAATATTTTGAACTTTAAAAACTAATCAAAAACTCAGATTTCCTATTTTAACCCGAATATCCCTTAAAACCGACTTTTAAGAGTTTTTAGCACATAGTTTGAGTTAAAACTATATTTGACATATAAAACTTATTACCCACTGATGTTTTAAGCTAATTTATATAATTAAACAGTAAGCCAAAGTTTTTAAACTCAGAAGTGTATTTTGACCTTTAAAGCCTATGTGAAATTACCAAAATGCCCCTACGGTGCATAGTTGGATTATATAAGATAAATTTCACATATATAAAATACCCTACTGTTATAACTTATAAAAAATACATATTTTTACTAATTAGATCAGACTTAAAACTCAGTTTAATATTTAAACTCTTTTATGGGCATTAAAATTACCAAAATGCCCTTATGGGACTTATTTTGGTTTAAATTACTTTTTGGGCATATATGTTAACATCCTACTGATGTATTAACATATTTTAAGCATAATAACGATTAAGACCTGTATATAATTTATTTGGTTACCCGTTACGCGTTTATGCCTTCGGATCGGTTTATGTGACTAGTTTACAAAAAATCGCCGAAACGGGTCAAACCTTGTCATTAAATCCTCAATTTCCAGAATATGTTTGGTTTACCCATATCATAAAAGTATCCAAACTTGTCGGGTCTAAACCACATTCTATTCCGGTCTCCGCTTAATCTAGCATTTAGAACCGTAAGGTTTCCTTCTAGCTAGCCGGTCTAAGTCCCTGACTAAATTAAAGACCCGTTAGCATCCTAATATGTAATAAACCTTCTATACAGATTAAATAGCTTCCGGTAGAAGGTGCCTTCAAAAAGCTTTAGGATTTTACTGCTAGCATCAGGTAAATACTTTTAACTTATTTTCCCTTATACGGGCTTGGGATATGGTATTATAATAATACCACTTGGTCGGGTATGAAATCATTTAATCGGATTGTGATTAATAAATTTGCATAACCCGTTTTGATCTGTCTTGTTTGATAACATAAAAATTGGGGGTTAATTTGACCGTGTCCTGGATATCCTCGGCGCATTTCATTTGAAAATGGCCACGACCTATGCACGGGGTGTAGGCATACACCTGACAGATGCAAATGCTAAAATACCCACATGTTGGGGATAACTCCTCTGTGGGTTTTATAAGTGGTGAGTCGGTTAATCATGACCGGCTTCCAAACCGGCCCCATATGTATGACAAACATGTAAAACGGTATACAAGATTATTTTTAAAATAATTGTCCCAAGTTATAAATGATTTGTGCCATGTGCACTTAAATCAATTTTTATAAACTCTTTTTAAAATGAGTCAGTTAATTGTATTTAGCAGTGTAAACTGACGTATTTTCTAAAGACTGATTGACAGGTTACCTCTCGTAATAGGCTGGAGCTATTAGGTGTCAAATAAGAGGATCTTGCAAATCCCTAAGATACCTGAAGTCTGTTATTTTGTTTCTTTGTACTTTTATTATCCGCCTATGGATCTTATTACATTCCAGTATGTATATTCTTTCATTTGAACACTCAGACATGATGGTTTGTAATAGTATATTCACCAAGCCTTCCGCTGTGCTATTATATTGTGTATATTGACTATGATGATATTAACTACGTCACGATACTCCCCGCCGGGCCCACCGGTAATATGTGAAAATATCGGGTTGTGATAGGTTGGTATCAGAGACAACATTGAGTGAATTAAACACTAACCTTTTGTGTTTAATCTCAATGACACGATAAGCACATTCCTTAGACTCTCGAGTCTAGGCAAATGACCTAGGATTTATTCTTAACTTTTCCTTTGTTGTATTTATTTTATTTTGTTTTGTTTTTCTTGCTTTGACAGGAAGATCAGCTACAATGCCTCCGAGAGTTAGGGGTAGAGGAAAGGGTCCCATGCGAGCAGCAGGACCTTCACATCGACGCACCCCATCTGCGTCAATTTCCAGTTCTGACTCTCACGATCTGTGGGGTCACTCCTTTGAACCAGCAAGGCATTCTGTCTCTCTAGGATCCTCACCATCTGACCTTCCATACTTCGGAGTACCCATTCCTGATGAACCTCAACATTCCCACCATTCTCAGGGATCACACCACTCCCTTCACTCCCACTCCTTACACTCTCGTTCTTTTCACCATTCGGATTCTATCTACTCTCCCGCACAGTTTAATCCGAATGATTATGTTAACGACTTTTTGGGCTACAACCCTTTGGGGCCTGAGGATCACTTTTCTCAGGAAATGGAGATGGAGGACGACCTGGACCCAGATATGCAAACCGGAACACCGGGCCACCCAATTAGCATCTCAAGCGGTTCCCCATTTCAGGGATCACCGTACCGTGGACCCAATTCATATCAAGAGAGGATGGCCGCATATGATTGGTACTTTACTCCTTCGTACCATAACTCTCCAGCTCAACCTCCTTTGCTTAAACCCCAACTTCAAGCAGTTTCACCTCCACCACTTCCTGTTGAGGAACCGCCTCAACAGCCACCTCAGCCACCTCCCGAGCCTCCAAGGCGAAGGAGGAATGCACGTATAGCCGTGCGAGGAGGACCTCGTTTTAGTTCTCCTCAAGGTTCAAGTTCTTACCCTCCTATCCCCGAGGACCCCCAAATGGGTGGACCCTCGAACGCAGTGCCGGAGAACGATCCTCCGCCAGTTTCTCATGCACCACCGCAGCCGCCATTGGGTTTCGACAACCCGATCCCGACATACCCAGGCTCATCTGGGTATAATCCATCTGGTTATCCATCTCATTATGGAACCCATGATCCATATCTCACAGCTGCACAATAGCATCATCTTTACCCTTCTTCTTACCCTCCAGTTCATCCAACTGGATACCCAATGCAGGGGTATCAATACCCCCCATATCAGTAACCTCCTCATTTCCAGCAGCAGACTCAAGAAATCCTGGAAAGGTTAGACAAGGTTGAACACGAGGCTAGAGAAACCAAGAAGAAGCATGGTGGCTTTATGAAGGGCCTTGCAAACCTTATTAAAGGCAAGAAGAAATAGGAAAGTTGTTTATTGTACTTTGTATTTTATTTTCAAATCAAGTCCGTGCGAGGACATTTGCTTTATTTCAGTACCAAATCCCTGCGAGGACTTATTTCCGTTTCCGTAGCCCCTGCGTGGGCAGTATGTTTTCTTCAAGTCCCGTTTAGGGCACCCCTGTACTAGTTTTATGATTTAATGAAGTTTATTTTGATTTTAATTATGTACTTTATTACATCATCATGTTTTATCAAGTCAATTTCCTATTGATATGCCAAAGAAATTCTTAGAGGTATAACCTAGCCAAAATATTAAATAGCTATGATGGTACAACCTTTTTAAGACAATAAATCTCTGTTGACATTTTAAAACATGTTAACATTCCTGGCTGTGCGGTACGAGAAACCACACAAGCTCCCAAATGTTCTTGGATCCTTTCAAGTCACTTATATATAGCCAATATGATCAATGCGAATCATGGCTGATAAACATCAATATGATGTAAACATCTAAACATCCACTAGAGGTGTATGCTTTTAAGCAACGGTGTAATAAAGACAATGAAGGTTTCATTTTTTTAAACTTCTTGTCAAAAAGGCGATGAACTTTGTTCGACCCTTAAATAGATCATTGACCCAAGAGATCAATGGTTATGATTGTCCTTGTGACAAGGCCTTTGAACTTCAGATACAAAACAGCCCCTTTCACCAACACATTACTGAGAGTACAACCACAACAATGGCTGTGTCTGAAATCCCTCAATTGGTTATCCCACAAACAGCTGAGGAGGTTACACCACAGGAATTCTATGAACTTCCTGTTGGTAGTTCAAGTGGAGAAGCTACTATAGGTGTTGGATCCACCGATCTACATCTGGACAGTAGTTTCATAAGTAAGACTCCCTTGAAGGCAATTTCTTCTATGGGAACCAAGGTATCCACTAGTGTGTTCAAGCTAACCACTGGTGAGATTTCCAAGGTAACCACTACTGAAGAAAGAAGTCCCTAGTACCAAGAAAAGGGCATCAGTGGATGACCCTTTGGAGACTCCTCCTAGTTCAACTGCTGGTACAACTACCACTGGTAGGAAATCAGATGATCCCATTAATTTGGGTGATGGTTTAAAATACCAAGATTTGAAAGAGAGGCCCACAACCATGGAAACCACTATTACAAAGATGAATGATTCAATTCAATTTCTTGTTCAAGCTTCCAAAAGTCAACCTACTCCATAACAATACTCCTAAGAGCTATGGAATGCAGTTCAGCCCATCATTACAGCTCAAAGAAAACTTGCAGAAACTCAGCACAACCATCAGATGGCACTAATCAGAAATATGGTTGACGCAAGATACAAGGATACTTAGGCAGAAATCAAAGCTATCAGGTAAGCGTTGACAAAAATGACTGGCACTACCCCTGCACCCATCTTTAGAGATGATGATGATCAAGATGATGCCAAAAAGAGGGAGAAACATGACATGAAAAAGTTTGGCAGACCTACTCCTAGGTAAAAGCCAACTAAAAAGCCAGAGCCTGAGAAGAAGTCTTCTTCAGCCACTGATGAAACATCTGACAAAGAAAAGAAAAAAGGAGTTGATGAAACCCTGAACATTCTAGCAGATGAAGTGGCTACAAACAAAAAGACTGCTCAAAATCAGAAAGAAACCAAGGAAAGGGAGTGGAGAAAGGAACAAAAGGCTATGAAAGAATGGGAAATCAAAACAAAGGGTCTTGGCACTTCTGAAAGAAGAAAATCTCACAAACATAACAAACCACCACTTGCCACATATCCAAAATCACCCTCACCACCAAAATCAACCACTGATGGTCCCAAAACCACTGCTGGTACCAAAAGAACATCCACTGCTACACCCAAACCAACACCACCACCACAAAAACAACCTGCCAAAAAGCAGAAAACAAAACCAACTTCACCAATGCCATCCACTGCTGCAACAAATGTTGACACTTCAATAGTTGTTATGACAACAGCGGTTGAAACACCAGTTGTTTCAACCGTTGTTAGTCAACCAATCACCACCTTCCAATTCCCTTCCCAAGCTATACTCATTCCTATTTCCAAATCTCCAACAAAAACCCCTTCTCCTCCAAAGGTTTACACCAGAAAAAGAAAGTTTCAAGTGAATGATGATGATATCCCTACACCTACTCCTATATCATCTTCACCTTTTCATTAAAACTAATCCTGAACCATTCATTCCTCCACCATCACCACCATCAAACCTACTTGTTGACCCACAAATACTTGAAGGTCATGATCCTTCAAGAACTGTTCCATTAGCAACAGATTATCCTCTAGAGTTGCATGCAGTAAAAGATGAAATGAGGAAATTCTATACAGTGGATGATCCTACAAAGAGAAAATTTCCTTCCCTTCATGGCTTTAGACCTCCAAAGAACATGGATGATTATTTAAAACTCAAGGCAAGGCAAGCTAAACTGCAAGCCAAACATGAAGGAAAAGGGCAAGGTGATAGTAACATCTCAAGTCGAATGTAGCATGGGCTTAGTAAAGTCAAGAAAGTGGAAGACTATGCAAGAGATTCAAGAAAAGAGATGTCAAACTTACCACCAAATGTTGATCTTCAAAAGAAGCTGAGGAAAGATCTCTTAGAGCTTATCATGAGAGACAAATTCTATCCTGTCAAAGTTGAACAATTTAACGACTGGCCACTCATTGCACTCAAAGCTGAAGTTAATAGAATTGAAAGGATAAGGAATGATCCTCAAATGAAAAGGTCTGCACCAGATTGGAATAAGTACAAAAAGACTATTAGAGAACTTACCCTGGAATATAAAAGGAAGAAGGTTGAGTTGGTTGCAACCAAGTATGGTTCAGCAAAGACCATCTCAAAATGGTCTAGGCAGTACACAGATATGGTCTATGAGAAGCTGGAAAAACTAAGAGCGACAGATCCCACAGCACCAAAGAAACCAGCATACAAAAGCAAAACCACTGATGAGCCAAAGCAGCAGACTCTCTCTCTCTCTCTAAAAACATTGTTCACATCATCTGACACATCCATCATTGCCTTAAATCAAAGAAAATGGCAAAAGCAGATTGATGAAGAAGATGCACAGAGAGAAGCTGAAATCATAAAAGAGGCCATCAAGAGAATGTCTGAAGAGGATCCTGCTTCAAAGCAACAAGAAACTGCCAAAAGATTAATGAGCAGGCCTCCTTCTCCAAACTCTCATCAACTAAAGTCCATCCCAATAAATCCATTGAACTAAAAAATACTAAAGTGGAAGTATGATAAAAAGACCCATGTATTGACTCTGCTCAAGTCCAGGGGAAGAGTTCAACACATTTCAAGGGAGGATGCATTAGGTCTGAATGCAGCTGATCTCCTAGATCTTCTAGACCTTTAACTCTGCAGGGATGAAGATGATGAAGATTCCCTTAACTTTGAGCTGCAATTCAAAGGCCAAGTTAGGGAGAAGCTGATGAGAGAATAAAGATCAAAAATAAGCAAGTGTTTTGGCATCATCTGTTCTAGGGGGAGATTGTTGGCCTATACATTCAAGCCCATAAGAACAGATGATATGGAAAGCCAAAACTGGTTCTCAACAGTTGATCATTATAAGCAGTGCATGTCCTAGACTTTCCCCATGACAGTGGTTATCTATCAGCTGATGACTTCTAAGTGCTGATCCTTCTCAACAACTGTTTGCCAAAGACCTGTTAAAGTATTAAATCTGATGTTCTAACAACTGCTGTCTCTCAAGTACTGTTGAAGAACAAAGCACTGCTGAATCAAGGTCTGATCATCCTTTGAAGAAAGCACTGATTCTCAACATCAGTACTTAGGCTACAACAGTGGGAAGCTGCATCAGTGTTTTATCTAATCAGTGTTTATTGTAATCAGTGTTTTGTATGATCAATTTTTAGAGGTTGTTAGGTTGTTAGATGTCACTGTCTAACTGACGCCAGCAAAGATGCTCAGTGGTTTAGTTTGTACTATAAATAGAACAGTGCATGTACTGTTCTATTAGCTCTTTTTCACCAAGTCATCTTGTACGAACAAATCAGTGAGCTCAGGCTGGGGGGAGTTTAGGTGCATGCATGAATTGTTAAATTTTGTAATAGATACAATCTTTTGACTAATGGAAATCATGTTTGCTGAAAACTATTTTTCTTTGATTGTGTGTTAAAGTTTATTTCCATTTCCGCTACACATTAAATCTCTGTTTCATCTTTCATTTCTATTAAACAACACAATCTAAGAAACTTAGATCCTAACAGTAAGATCGAGATTCGGACCGTGACCCGTGATTAGTGTGATTATGTTCAACACGGGAGAGATTAGAGACTGATAAACAACTTTCTTGTATAAATTCGGTAGCATAACATTACAAACCGGCCCGAAGTCTAAAACCTTCAAACTTTGCAAATGAACCAAGGGGTGGTATTTATATCCACACCACCTCCACATGAAAGACCACCTTTATGTGGAAGGTCATTTGCAAACACACACGGTCAAACAAATAACCTTTTCGTTTGACCACTTCAAACGAGTGGGTCTATACATGTTCGTTTGACTGTTTCACTAACTATTACATAATTAGCATACAAATAATCTAATCTATTCGAACAGCATCGGACACAAAAACTGCACCAACACACTTCTATACAACAGAGAGAGTACCATATGAACACTAAGTAAATCCAAGTACTTGTACTCGGATTTCACAATTTAAATTCTTTCAATTTTTTATGACCAGTCAAATCTTCAATAACTATTAAAATTTTAATAAATAAATAAAACACTCTATTTTTGGGTTTTGGATTTTAAGAAAAACAAGACAGTATTTTTGGATTTTTGAATTTTCAAATTTTCAAATTTTAATTTTTTTAAAACTTTAATAAATGAGAACATAAATATGAACGAAGAAACTAACTCAAACATTTAATTACAATTGCAATGGGATCAAAATTGTTCTCAGTCTGACCAAGGAACACTTTTCAGTGCGAACTTATTCATACTGGTCTATGCGATTGCTGATATGTTTATCCTCAACCTAATGCTCAACTTTCAATTTTCAACCTTCGTGATACATTTAAGGTAGAATTATACTATGGCATCCGTGTGTCCCATACCAAGACATACCCCCGCGACCAAGGTAAGCACAACAATTCATCGTAGCGTGTGAGTATACTGAGTCAATCCTTTCGTTTTTACAACGTTGGACTTTCTTTTGAACAGGTCAGTTCTTTCGTACAACAGGGTGACCAATAAAGCCTGACGAGGGTTAGGCAAATACCTTTTACGGTATGAATTTGGCTTTAAAAGCACTCGAAATTCTCCTATTGTGAGATTTTCTTCCGTTTAAGGTTTTAGCACTTTTTATGGCTCTTTTAAGATATCCTGACTGTGCCTAGGTCTGCACATCATCTGGATGCAACAGAAGAACAGTCCTGATATCTCGGATGACTCATCAGCATAAAGACCCAAAACCTCAGATGTTGGCTATCTATCAACGCAAGATTTAAGACCATAAAATCATATGCCGATGGTTTATTACCCACATGATGTATAGTTTGTTCTGCTTATATCAATTGTTATCTTTTATCACTTTGAGCGTTAAGCCTATCGACATATCATAGTAGATCCTAGTCTTTTCAGCTATAGCACCTTACATGTGTTAGTCAAACCCTTTAATACAAACATTTATTTCATTTCCCATTTGATGCAATAAACTCTTTTTAGATTTTTTTTATTTTTCAAATTTTTTGGATTTTTCTAATTTTCTCCCCCTCAATCAATGCATATGTACATATATTTCCCTCTTCCCCCCAAAATTTGTGCATCAAACTTTATGCACAAATTTACATAATAACGAAAATGTATGTACAAGGATATAAACGAAAGAAAATGATTTTTTTTTTGTTGTTTTTGCTTAACCGTTCCGTCACTAGATTGAAGACTAATCAATTTGAAATTTAAAGCACGAAATTTAAATTGTACCTTTTTGCTGATCTTGTCTTACCTCTCTTATCTCCTTCACAGAAAACATATCATCTGTAAAATAAAATTGAAATTTTTGCAGCAGTAAGATGTTACCCGTTATATCTCTGGAACAACCGCTATCAACATTCTAGAGATTGTCAACAGCTCCTCACAGGTTGTCCCTGAAAAATAAGGAGATTAGTAAGACAGTGGCACCTAGGCCATCGTGGTCTTGGGTTTATCTGAAGCATCAAAATAAGACACTTCTTTCAGACACAAGTCCCCTTTCGTTTCAAAGATTGGAGACGTTGCTGCTTTGCATTTGGGTTTCAAAATTTGTTTCGGCTTAACAAACGCTTTTGTTGCCTTCGGTTGAGCGACTTTAGCTGTTTCAGGTTTGCTAGTTTTACAAACACGTTTTTGTTCCTGAACAGCCCTACGTTTGTTTTTAGCAGCATTCCAAACCAAATCCGAAGGTTTAACCTTAGGATTCATATTCTTCATTGCCTTAGGTGAAGACACCTTCATCGGTTTAGAATGATATTTATCCTTTGGTATAACCGTCTGATTTTGCACATAATAGGGTACGTAGGGACGATGTGTGCAGTTCCGAGCAATGTGACCAGGAATGCCGCAATTGAAGCATTTTTGTCTCTTCACGTAGAAGGCATTCTAATTAGCTTGTGTAGCTCTTGTAGGACCTGAAGGATGAACTGGTCCCTTCTGTGCTTATTTTTGTTGCACATTTCTTGCAAACGATGATGAATTTGGATGTCTATACTTGTCGTTTGCAGAGGCCTTTCGCTGTGGAGATTTCTTTTGATTCTTCTTGTTTTGCTTAGACTGCAAGTCTTGTTCAGAAATCTCACAAGTCTTTCCAAAGCTTTATTAGCACAGTCAAATGCATATTTCTCACATTTGCCATTACTGACTGACTTAAAAAATGCATTTTTCACATCATGAGCCTTTTGAGGACTATTGTTTCCCGTTGAGGACCGTGTAGAGCCTGATTGTCTTTGATGTTTAGACTTCTTCTTTCCGCATCCATGTTAAGGGCGAATATGGGTGGCGCCGGTTCGTCTTGGATGGGAGACGAGATTTTACCGATTATTCCACTGTCGTGCCTTCGGGCGGGTGGAGGTCGGGTTTCCGCGCAACTGTGAGAGTCAAAGTGCTGGCGGCGGTCGAGTAGTCGACCTTGGGCACAGCGTCCGGTGTCACAGTGGTTGACACGTCGTTATTTGTCGTTAAAAAAACCACTAGATAATTGTGCTTTTATACTCACAAAAGTTTCTGGTAATTTTCCACGAAACCTGGTCCCCACAAATTTAGGACGAAAATACCATAAATTTTAATACAAACTTTTAGCAACACTAAGAAATCCCTCGGAATCTCATCGCTATGTTTTTCAGTTTACGACACATTAACCATAAATTTCAAACTGAAATGGAAAATAATTATTAATTTATTTACTTCTTGTCGAAAATTGTCAATAAGAAAAAGTAAAAAAATTGGGGAAAAAAAAAAGAAAAAAAACCTAAAAGGTTCACCAAGTCAAGGGAGATTATGACAAATACATTTGTGGTAAATATTTAATTGCTAGACCAAAGCTGCAATGCTCTATTTTTTCATGGACGATTTTTGTAACTTTCTCATTTTTGTAATATGATTCACCAACTCTTCTATATAAAGAAGGCATGTGCATGGTACTTTCTACAAACTACACACCGGCCAAATCAAAGCCGTCGCTAACGAAAGTGGTATCATCACAACCATGGGCCTCAAAGTTGTGGTTACAGTCGGTGGAGTCCCAGAAGCGACAGAGAACATGCTTAAATTGGAGCTTGTTGCCAAGGAGTCTAACGGTTAGTGTACACGCCAGCGTTTTTGTTTTCAGGAAAAAAAAAATTGCATTCAATTGCACGAATAGAAAAACTAAAGAGCAAATTTATACTATAGTATCATACTTTGTTAGAACTTTTTTAGAAGTATTACCTTTTCTAATAGAATGATTATAAACAACAGTGGAAGTGGAACCAGAACCTTATTATCAGGGGTGTAATCAAAAGACTCTCTTCTCTGTTTGAAATTTCAAATTATGCTTTTTTTTTCTGAAAAAATCTCATATTCTATATGTTAAAATATTAAAAAAAACCTTTAATGACTGAATATAAATTAAATAAATGATCATGAACGGATGTAAACGAACATAAACATATTACTGAACGTTAATGAATTCAATTGAATTAACGTGTCCTTTGTTCGTATTCATTCATTTAATTAGTCAAACAAAATTTTCTTGTTTGTATTTGTTCATCTATTACGAAAATAATCGAACTTCCGTCAAATGGTTTTCTGACTTTTTGGTTGGTGTACAGCCCTAACTGTAGCTATACGAACTTCATAACTAACTTTCTTATATTTTCAAGTAATTGGATTTATTTTTCATTGAAAAAAACTTAATTTCAAGTAATGGCTGTAGATCAGAATACCACATTTGGGTAAACATTAGGGGGTCCTTGTATTAAGCGTTTATTATTTTCTGACTTTAACAAAAAAATAGAAGCTAACACAATTTTTAATGGCTATGTAACTAAGCTTCCATCCATCTTATAATTAACGTTTACCACTGATTGTAAAACTTTAAATCATTGTTTTGAAATAGAAATTGTAGTTTTAGTTATCAGAAACATATCATTCTATTATTGCAGCACAACAATTTTTTTTTTAAATATTTTTTTCCATACATAAAAAATAGCGATTTTTTATAAAAAAAATGTAAAAAAAAATCGGTATGTTTTTTAGGCTTTTTTAGATAATTTTTTTGTTTTATCATTTAAACTAGTTTTCTCATAATTCATCCCCTGTATATATATAAGATACAACAAGAATATATTTTATGTAAGCCTATATAACCCCTAACCGGTTTTCAAGCACGTATGAGAGTTAATAAAGCTCAATATGGAAAGTGAGGAGTTATGAAATAAAGGTGATTGAGGGGTCGTTTGTCAACTTCTAAATGGTTAAGTGCTGAACCAGTAAAAGATCTGAACCATTAAGAGTCTGTATAATGCTTAACCGTTTAGTGCATAATGTCTAACCAATTTAGATTAGAGGTTTTAACCATTCAGACTCAGTATTATGCTTAACCATTCAGAGGCAAATGTCTGAACCATTCAGACATTTGCTCATAAAACAAACTGTCTGAACCGTTAAGTGTTGAACCAGTAAAAAGTCTGAACCATTAAGAGCCTCATTAAGAGGTAAATAAACAACCCGTGATTAATAATCTCTGTCAAACAATTTCTTGATATCGAGCATCATCATCACAGATATCAAGATTATTCAATATACATTTCTCTCTAAAAGATAGGTACAAAACAAATAAAACAAATGTATATTCAATCGTTGGTAATTTCAGGCTCATTAACTTTAACGTTTTGATTAAAGCCCGATAAAAAACAAAGTAACAAAGAAACTAATTGAATAAACTTTTAAGAACCAAACCTAACATAATTAAATAAATTATTTACAACAAAACCCAATATTAAGCCTAAAAATTGGTAACAAAAATAATAGCTAATAATCAGCCCTAGCTTGCCTGGAACATGGGCAACTCTGTTATTGAGGAACGCACCAAACAGCTCTACCACTACTTCTTTTGTGTTAAATGATGTCTTTAAATATATTTAAACTAAGATATCGCTTGAGGACCAAACAAAAAAAAAGCCACCACCTCTCAAAAACCAATCAAGAGGGGGGCTGATTTTAACATAAAGAAACTATTCATGAAGACTCACCAATTATATATATAATATAATATAGACTCACCAATTATATATTTATTTTTGCATACCAATTTTCTTCACTTTTTATTTATAAAAAAATTTTCAAAAAAAAAAAAAAAATTTGTAGTGCACATGTTTAATACTACACATGTGTATTATTACACATGTGTACTACAAATTTTTTTTTTTTTAAAGTGTGTTTTTGTATAAAAAACCTGCAATTTTTATAACAAAAAATTGAAAAAAAAAATTGTGTGTTTTTTAGACTTTTTTTAGTTACTTTTCGAGTTTTTGAGATAAAAATAATTTTTATTTGAACCATCCCCTATATATATATATATTTATATTTCAATATATAGGGTAGTAAGAGTAAAACCTAAAGTAATCAAATGATGCTAACCAATAAGGGATAGTCATCACATTTTTACCCCAAGTTATATAAAAGTAACCAAATTGATAGCGGCACCCATAAAGAAGTACCTAAATGACACCTATCAATAAGGGACAAATACCTGATCGCCACCCATGAAGTACTCAAATGACTACCCGAACTGCATGCGATAGTGTCGCTGGAGTAGTTGAGAAAACCGAATGGGTACCCAAGGGTGTCCCGAGTACCCTTATGGCATAGCCCGCCTTGGGTAGGCGGGGAGCACACCCGGCCATGGCACATTTTTTAATGTGCAGTTCTCTAAGTTCTTACAACTCATAAGAGTTTTCATTTAACTCTTGCATATTTCGGTAGAGGTTAAGTTTCCATATGCATGTTTATAGTTATGCGTTACTTTTGCAAAGCTAAGGGGCTGTTTGGTAGCCTCTTAATGACCATTCAGATGCTAACTCTTAATGGTTTAAAACCTCTGAATGAATAAGAGGTAACCTCAAGTCTGAATGGTTAAGAGGTAACCTCTGAATGGTAAATCATCACATGTCACATTCTTCTACCTTCTCATCGGTAAAATTATTAATGGTTCCATTAAGAGGTAGCCTCTTAATGACCATTCAGAGGCTAACAAACAGCCCCTAAGCATAAAAACTCGATCCATAATTCTTGTCTTACAATTATTGTGTTACTTTTTGGGAGACTGTTAATATCAAATATGGCTCTACTAGACATAGCGTAGTTTTGTCATTCAACTTTTTACTGTGCAATTAATATTATGACTGAGAGATTATTGGAATATAGTATTTTGGGTTTTTGTATCGACCTCACGAGTCGGTTTATCTCTATATTTTGTAACCTATCGTAAGGATTAATGAATCAATCAACTCTTTTATTAACTTACATGTTATGAGAACCACGCAAGGCTCTCTCCCATCTCCGCCATGCCACACACAAACCAACCCTAGCGGTCGTGGCTTATGAAATACCCAAGACATGGCGGCGGGCCGCCACTTTTGCTTCTTCATGGTGTGTTGCCGCCTCCCTGTACATGTTCGCTTCAGTTTGGTAGTTTTAGTTTCTTAATCCTTTTCCAATTTCTTTAATAAAGTTTAGCATTCACACACCGGCTTTGTAGCTCGCAATTCCCACAAAATTCCAGAAAATCTCTACTTTTGCTCATGAATTTTATTTGGTTCAATCGGATATTTCATAATATATTATTGAATTGGCGGCTGAGAATTAGTTCTATATTGCTTGCTTCACCTAGGAACTTGGTTGCTTGTATATTTTTATTTGGATCTTCGATCTCTCTATTAGCTTCTTTGCATTTGATTTTTCCTCTCCTTGCTTGGCAAGTTCAATTATTTTCACCTGATTTCTCCATTTTTGTTTACCTTTTCTTTTCCTTCTCGGAATCGAATTGTCCCCAAACTCACGACACCCGGACCATGGTCCACTACCATCGATCTTAGACCGCGGCTTGAATTGTCCCTAACTCAAGACCGCGGCTGCTAGCCCGACATACCGCCACTCGTTTAGGAGTACGGTCCTCCGTTGCACCACTTGTAGGACTGCGGTCCGCAGCCATATTGTTTTGTAAACCCCTTGAAGACTGTGGGTGTTTTCGAAGATCATAGATTTTGGTCACACACCAAGATCGAGGTTAAATTTTCTGGTTTTTATTATTCTGTTTGTGTTTGTTTTTTGGTTCAAGCCTCCGATTTCCTACCTGCGGGGTAATATTGGGGGAATATTGGAATATGGTATTTAGTGTTTAAGTATGGGGCCCACAAGTTCGGTTTATCTCTATATATTGTAAGACTATTGAATGGAACGAATCAATTTAACTCTTTTTTATCTTACAGGAATTAAAAGTATGAAGCCGAAATTGAAGTACCTTACCTGTCAAAACCCAAATGACCCAAATGATAGAAAGTATGAAGCAGAATTTGACTTACCAAAGGACTTTGGTTCAGTTGGAGCGATTTCGATAAAAAACGAAAATGGCAAAGAGACATTTGTGAAATCTGCTGTAATTGAAGGATTATCCGTTTCTTGCAATTCTTGGGTTCATTCCAATAATGATGATAATCCGGAGAATGGTGATAATCCGGAGAATGATGAGAAGAATGATGATAATCTGGAGAAACGTGTCTTCTTTGTTGACAAGGTTAAGAACTACTTGATTACATATTCTGAAGATAAGTACGTTTTGATATTTATTTAACAAGTGGTATTTATTTTCAACTTTATAATAACAAGTGATGTAAAATTTTCATCGTGAAAAAATTTTGAGTAATCCTCTTAATATTTTTTTTTTTAAATTACCTGATTTGAAAACAGGAATTGCCCCCCTTGCGGACTTGAAGTCCACAACGTTGCAAATGTGGGTTGGGGTCCAGTCCGTAATTCGAACCAACCACAGATATGAGCAAACTTTGCATGGACATTTTCACCAATGTTATTGTATATATAGAAAATTATTTGAAAGTTTCTTATGTGGTGAGTACTGAGTAGGGGTGAACAAACTTTGAAAGCTTTTGAAAACGTTATTCAACTTTGAAAAGGAGAAGTTTAGAGACTTAGAGTACATACATTAATATTCTCTGAATTTTAATTTTGAACTATATTCTACTCTTTGATTAAAGCTTTCTGTAAAAAACCAAATTCAACGTCTTTCCTAATTTTTCTTGTTTCTTAAAAAGTTATTCAGAAAACTTTGCAACTAAACTATAACAAATCCTTAAGTTTAACCTTTTTATTAATTGCGATGATGTTTTTGTGTTTACACCGTTGTGCGTAATGCAGTTATCATGCCTACCATCAAAGACGCCAAGTGGTCTCAAGTCTCTTCGAGACAGTGAACTAAAACTTCTTCGAGGCGAAGTTGTTGAAGATGTTCCTAGGGAAAAGAAAGATGGTGCTGAAGATGTTCCTAGGGAAAAGAAAGATGGTGTTGAAGATGTTCCTAGGAAAAAGGAAGATAGAATTTATGATTATGATGTGTATAACGATCTCGGTGATCCAGACAAGGATTCAAATTTGAAACGCCCGGTACTCGGCGGCCCTGACCACCCTTACCCTAGGCGTTGCAAAACTGGTCGGCCTCGCTCTACATCTGGTATATAATTGTTTCTCTTAAAACAGTTTCTGAACTTTGTGTACTCTTTAACTCTTGAATTCCTTGGAAAGTTAAAAGGATCCATCATATCCATTGCTTTAAAATGAATTTCAATTCCAGTTCACTTCTTCACTAACAAAACGTAGTTTTGGATGAAACTAGTTACACGGATCATCCATGTTTGTCGTGGCATGCACACCACCATGATGAGCATCACGGACTTATTTTTTGTATTTCTTTAGTTTACTTCATAATGTTTGCAGTAGTTAGGTAGTGGGTTGCATCGTGCATTTTCTGTCTACTTCATTTTAATTATTTACATGTGGAGGTTTGAACCCACACCAATTTTGTGAGAACAATCACCAATGCCATCACGCCACAACACAATGTAGAAAAAAAAAGGAAAAAAACCAACTTGGCAATAACAACTAATTCCCCTTTCAGTTCCTTTATTTCACCAGCCAAACACATTTAGTTGCTATTGTTGCACTAGGGACCTTAATTTAAATTATCCTTATTAAATGGATCATATTCATCCAATTTGAAGAAGACAAAAATAACTTAAAAATATATAATTTGTGATAAATATGGTGGTTTAATACGGTAATCTCAATAATTGTTTTCTCATTTTAAAATAGACCGGATAACTTTCTAAATCATATTTTTTTAGAATAGAATGACTAGCTCCATACCCACGAATCCTATATATCTAAATCCACACCTTTTGTCCACTATGGGACTTTAACCCTCAACCTCATGGGTGACAACTTTCATCACACTTTGGTACCACTAGGCTACATACCCTTTGGTAGCTTTCTGAATCATATATAATCTCACACCTAGATTCCTAGAAATTTCTATTGATACAAAATACTTTTTGGCAATCTAAATAACATGGTTATAGCTTATGTATTGTCTCAGTACTCAATAAAACTGCAAATGCAGATCCCTTATCGAGCACTGAAGTTTACGTTCCAAGGGATGAAGCCTTTTCTGAAGGAGAGAAGGGAACTTTCAATCTCAAGACTGTATTTACAGAGCTGACGACAGTCAAAACATTATTCGAAAAAGAAAACGCTGCTAAGCAATTCTCAGACTTCACAAACATTGCGCTTTTGTTCAAAACAGAAAAAGAATTGCCACATTTAAATGACAAGGAGATGTTGCCAAGACCCTTTAAGTATACAGAAAATAAATACTGCTTGAGTTTTCAGACTCCTGCGACGATTAAGAGTAACTACAGCTCTCACATTAGCGATGAAGAATTTGGTCGCCAAACTCTAGCTGGTATTAATCCTTTGAGTATAACCATGGTCAAGGTATGTTTTTCAATTTTCATATTACCCTTTAGGTGGTGATAGTTCAGTAATCTTGCATGTGCTGGATTAGTAATAGGATTCCTATGGTGCATTAGAAGCTCCAAATATTAACATGAAGTTACTTGTTAAATCTTAAAAAATGTGTTTTTTTTTATATAAATTGGTATATCCTATAAAAGTTGTATTGAGCAGGGTATTTTTTGGAAGAGGTCTCATAATTAAGTGCGGCATCTACATTGTAAAAAATGTGCCTTGCATGTCTCAATTGAAGATGTGAAATGTTGTGTCATTTTGCTTGAGATGCTGCACTTCCCAAGTGCGACAAGTATGTCTGGTCAACTTTTTCAGGTGAAATGTGTATATTTCCGGATACCACTCTACCATTGATATTAGACCATGATCAATCCTATGACATCCACACTTGATGACACCCGCAAAACCAGCTACGCCTATGTAATACATTACGTTTTCTAGGATAGGATTTAAACGAATATGTTCCCAGAATCTTTGATTGCTGGACATTACTTTTATGCTTTCATTGTTATGTGCATTTTGAAAGAAGTGGTTCACCCACTCTATGTTCTTCCCTCAAAAATAACAAATAGTTAATAGGCGTACCACGCCTACCTTTTGAACTCGTTTTTTCATTATTAAACAAAAGGAAATCAACTATTTTGAAAGTATTGTAGAAAACAAGTGTATCAAAGGCGGGAACCGCCCTAGCAATTAAGCAACAATTGAGAAATGTGACATCTCAATAAGCCACACAAGGGAATTGTGGTGTCTGGTTAAAGAATTCTCGTGACTAGCTTTATCAGAGATTCCTCTAAAAAATAACCGATATTTGAAATGACAAAACATTTCAGATCATCGACTGAGATATGCCTGTACATGGTTTATAAGATGTAGATGAAATCTCTTAATGAAACCTCTTAAAAATGACCCCATGTCAAAAAAAAATTTCTAGTATATATAGCCATTTGAAAAAAAAAATAATAAGAGTAAACTTCCGTTTTCCTCCATGTGGTTTGGTCACTTACACGGTTTTGCCCCAAACCTTTAAAAATAGTCATTTTCCTCCAATAGTTTGCTATGTTTTTCCATTTTGCTCCTCTCCTCTAAGTCCATCCAAATTGTATGTTTTTTATTTTGCTCCCCGCAGGGAGCAAAATGGGAAAACCATAGCAAACTATTGGAGGAAAATGACTATTTTTAAAGGTTTAGGGCAAAACCGTTAAAGTGACCAAACCACAGGGAGCAAAACGGAAGTTTACTAAAAAAAATGTCAAAATTGAGGAAAATACCTAATACATTGAAAAAAAAACAAAAAAACAATATACTACTTGCCATTTATTATTGATTAAAAATGTCCAAATTGAGGAAAATACCTAATACATTAAGAAAAAACAATGTACTACCTGCCATTTCAGTGCCTAGACGCCTCTTATAGCCCTATACGAGGCGTCTACGGCACAAAAAGTGTTCAAATAGTGTCAGAAGGTGTCCAAATAGATCCAGCCTTTATTATTGACAGTGTAACTAATTTTGAATATTTGATTAGCAAGAAATGAAATTTTAAAAGACTATATGCGCTACCAATCTGAATATGTGTAGGAGTGGCCACTGAAAAGTATGTGGGAACCAGAGGAGTACGGTCCGTCTAAATCAGCGATTACCATAGAGATTGTAAGGAGAATGATCCCAGGCTTTTCCACTATTGATGAGGTATGATTAGTTATCTACTATAAAAGCATTTACATCCATCCCATCATATTTTCACTCTAAATTACACTAAAAAACACTACATTTTCTCTTTCCTTTTCAATTAAATAATATTTTTTATACCTTTATTATTACCTTTTCTCTCTCCTCCACTCACAACCACTTTCAAAATATATTAAAAAAATTATAGGGGGTGAACAGTGTCCCCCCCAAATACACAGATAAACAGTAACATTTTATCTCTCCTATACTCACAACCACTTTTTATACTCTTTATATTTTAAAAACACTACACACAGAATTTGATGCAATGTAACCTAATTAAAGGGGAAAGGGCAAAAGGGGTTGAAAGTATTAGATTATTTTTGTTTACAATATTGTTGTCCAAAAAGAGAATTATACATTAACTAAGCATGGAGTTAAAAACCATATGCAGGAAATAGAGAACAAGAAACTTTACATGCTAGATTATCATGACATCTTTCTGCCTTATGTGCACAAAGTTAGAGAACAAGAAAATACAATTCTATATGGATCAAGAACTCTTATGTACCTTACTCCAACCGGAACATTGAGGCCAATAGCCATTGAGTTGGTTCGCCCACCTAAAGATGATAAACCTCTATGGAAAAAAGTGTTCACTCCAGGCTGGGATGCAACGAGTATGTGGCTATGGAAGCTTGCTAAGGTGCATGTTCTTGCTCATGATAGTGGCTACCATCAGTTAGTTAGTCACTGGTAAGCACCCACCACTTATTGGATCCAGATTATTTCTTGGGTAAATTACTTTTTGAGTTCCTGTGTTTTGGTGGTTTTAACTAGTTGAGTCCAAAATCAAAAAGTTTAACGACCTGAGTCCCTATAAGCATTTTCCTTAACCATTTGAGTCCAATTTTCTAACTCCATCCATCAAGTTTGTTAACTGCAAGGGTAATTTGGTCATTTACACACAAAGTACAAGTTTTATATGCACAAGAGTATAAAGAACAAGTCTTTAATGCATACATATTTTAATATTATATATAAAATAAATTATATATATTCTTATACCCACGCACAGACATTTCACATTCCTTCATCTCTTTCTCTCTAACCCTACCACCACCATTAACACCATCGCACCATCCATTATCTCCAGACATCTCTCTCTACCTAATCACTTTCTCTCTCTTATCTTCTCTCTCAACAAAACAACCACCACCATCATCACTCCACCACAACCATCACCGTCATCGCTGCACCAAGATTTTTTTTTTCAATAAGTCAACTGTCAAACTCTTAGCTTGTAAACAAAATCAACAAATCAATACTTCAAAATCACCAAAACGACTTCAATTAACAAATAATAGTTTAAAAATCAATTGTTAGAGTTCGATTAACAGATGATAGAATTGAAAATTATAAAAAAAAAAATCAACTCATAATTACTAAAAAAATGGCTAATCCGACTTCAATTAACGAACAATACGAACGAAATTAACGAAAGAAATCACCTAATATTACTTCAAAAACTGAATAATACAAATGAAAATTAACGAATGACATCATCTAATATTACTTCAAAAATTGCTAGATCCGACTACAATTAATAATCAAGAAACAACATGAACAAAAGTTAAAGAAAAATCACCTGGAAAGTTTTTTCCGATAATTCGTAAAATTTTGCGATTGTGTTTATCTCTGCCTTTGGTTTTGAACAAATTAAGCTTGTGAATGAGTTTAATTTGATCAGGCTGCGGTTGTTCTTCATCCATGGAGATTAAAGATTTGCTGTGTTGATGCTCAAATTAGAGAGGGGGCTTATTTCTTTCTCTGCTCTCGATTGCTTGTGGATACCCTAACTGCTGGGAATCGTAGCTCCAGAGGAGTATTTCGCTGCCGGAGATGGAGCTTGGACATGAGGGTTTTGATGGTGATGATGGTGTCGAAGGTGGGGCTTTGATGGTGAAGATCGGTGGTGGGTGTTGTGGTGGTGACGGTGTAGTGGTGGTGGTGACGGTGGTATTGATGGTGTGGCGACGGTGGTGTTGCTGGTGGAGGTGTGGTGGTGGGTTGGAGGTGGTTTTGGTAGAGAGAGAGAGAAAGTTCTGGAGGTAATGGTGAAGATGAAGATTGTTTATGATCTGGACATATATATATATATATATATATATATATATATATATATATATTTAATAATAAAATGGTTTTTTTAATATAAAAGGGTGGTTTTGGTCATTTTAAAAAAAGTTAACTGAGATTATCTAACTGAGGTTGAAATTTGGACTCAAATGGTTAAAGAAAATGCTTATAGGGACTCAGGTCGTTAAACTTTTTGATTTTGGACTCAACTAGTTAAAACCTATAAAACACAGGACTCAAAAAGTAATTTACCCTTATATCTTTTTGAATTATTTGCTACAATATGAGTTAAAAAAAAAATTTCAGGCTGAGAACACACTGCTGCACCGAGCCTTATATAATTGCAACCAATCGTCAACTTAGTAAAATGCACCCAATACATGGAGAGCAAAAACGTGAAGACCGGTCACGTTAGCCGGCCCGCCACCACTGTCCCGGTGATGTGGGGGGCGTCCCCCTCGACTGTTTTGCAGCGACCTCCCGCGTCAGAGACTAACGTTTAGAGGCGAGAGGGCAGGAGCTAACTCAAATGGGTAGAGCAGGGTAGGCCCGGGATTCGAACCGCAATACATAGTCTCTTACACCCTCATTTCCGGTACACTATGGCCATTAATGCTTTGGCTCGAGAGGCACTCATAAATGGGTAAAATGCACCCAATACATAGTCTCTTACACCCTCATTTCCGGTACACTATGGCCATTAATGCTTTGGCTCGAGAGGCACTCATAAATGCGGGTGGAACTATCGAAACGTGCTTTTCACTGGGAAGTATAGCATTGAGTTCAGTTCAGTTGCATATAAGCAACTATGGCGTTTTGACCAGGAAGCATTGCCAGCTGACCTTATTGCTAGGTAATTCATGCTTTTGTTTACGTAATAAAACATTTTTTTCTTTTGTAATGAAAGTTTTACTTTCAATGGTGGGGTATCATCTTCTCTTCTCCCATCCTCTCCTCCACTGTGAGTGTATCTACGCTTTTACATGTATCGTCATTTGCCGCCTCTCCACATGGCCAAACCAGCTTCCTCCGAATAAATCAAGTAAACAAGTGATTGCGCCATTCGTTAATATTTATCTCTATTGAGTAAAAATGATCCAGTGTATTTGGAATAAATTAAATATTTAGTATATTTTTATCAAAATAAATTATTAGAGAAACATTATAATCAAAATAAATTATTAGAGAAACATTATAAGTTCTGTAGTACATTAAATATTTATTAAAAAAATTAAAGTTTTGTTTTGTAAAATGAGCTTAAGTAATTCTCATAAACATATCATTTGCATTGTTAAATTAGCTAAACTTAATGACTTTCTAATCTCAAGGGGCATGGCTGTGGAAGATCCAGATTCTCCACATGGTTTGAAGCTATCTATAGAAGATTACCCTTATGCAAATGACGGTTTAATCCTTTGGGATATCCTCAAAGATTGGGTGACAAACTACGTGAACCACTACTACCCAGAAGAAGATCTTGTAATATCTGATAAAGAGGTTCAAGCATGGTGGACCGAGATTAAAACAAAGGGTCATGCAGACAAGAAAGATGAATCATGGTGGCCCATTCTCAATACACCAAAAGACCTTATATGGATTCTCACAACAATCATATGGGTAGCATCAGGCCACCATGCAGCAGTAAACTTTGGGCAGTATGACTACGCGGGTTACGTTCCTAACCGGGCCACCATTGCCCGGGTCAAGATGCCATGTGAAGACCCAACTAATGATGAATGGAAAGAATTTAAACGTAGGCCTGAAGATGTACTCTTGTCTACACTTCCTTCTCCAGCTCAAGCCTTCAAAGTTATGGCAGTCTTGGATGTGTTATCAAACCACTCTCCCGATGAGGAATATATTGGAGCTAAAATGGACCCAACTTTTGAGGCAAATCCAGTTATAAAAGATGCTTATGAAAAATTTAAAGAGAGTGTGAAAAAATTGGGAACAATTATTGATGGTAGGAATGCTGATAAGAACCTGAAGAACAGAAATGGAGTTGGGGTTGTACCATATAACCTTTTAAAGCCTTTTTCAGAAGCTGGTGTGACCGGTATGGGAGTTCCAAATAGTATTTCAATCTGAATACTCTATGGTTTGTTAAATATGTTTATGTTAAGTTCATAATGAAGGGAATTCTTGTAATGAGTGGCGGGTGATCCGTGATGAAACTAAATAAAGTCATCCGTATATGTTGTTGTAAGGTTTGAATAAGTCCGTATATGTTATTGTAAGGTTTGAATAAGTCCTGTGACACTTCGGGTTTTACCCGCACGTTCTATTTCCGAAACTAAGAGTCTTATTTCTTAATTTATGTGAACTTTTTTTTTGTTTGTTTGGATTGATGATTATTAGTATGAATTATAAAATTTTCTATATGAATTTAACGAGCGGGCTCCGTTTCAGCTTCATTTACTCAGCACGCACACTAATCCGACTCCGGAATCCAGGTTAGATTACACGTGGTTTAAGTTCGGCTGTTAAACAATCTTCTCGAAACTTTTCAGCTTAAACCACTTACCGTTAACAATACACCTTGTTTACATCTGTTCTCACAATGAATGTTTAATGCCCGCTGAATGGACCTTGATTGACTGTGTACGTGATAAATGATAAGCATGATGAACCCTGTTAGTATTTTTTTAGATGATACTGATAATATATGATGCTGGGTCTTCGTAAACGTACAACCGGCCATGCCCAGGGTACAACCTGGTTAAGAATATTTGAATGTTTAAATATGGAAATGATGATTTTGATATTCTCTAGGTTGTGTTTTGTATGATGATGATAGATGACGATAAGTAGTTGAGGGTGATAATATGGTTGTCTGATAATATTCAAACCAGGGAAGGAATGCATGAATGAATAACTGGGTTTTCTTTTGTTGAAATGGATTAGAGATGATTTCTGTTAAATGATGCTAAGTGATGTCGATGTTCACTAATTGTTTCAAGTGATGGTTATGATAATAAAATGATGATGTTAGTCGAATAAAGGAGAACTGTGTGATGATCATTAGAAGGATTTATAAATATAAGGGTAGGGTCATTAGGGTGTAGGAGTGGGAGTCGGCAAAAGAGTTTACCACTCGGTAAACACCACCACCAACACTAGTTTACCGCTCAAACTTTACCAAATCGATGGTGGGTTGATGATGCGGTAAAGAGAGTGTGTTTGTGGTGGGGTGGGGTCTATGCAATCTCTTAACCAATCACACCCTTTTCCTTTTTTTTAGTGAATTACAAGTTTTGTTCTTTATCTTTATACCTTTTTTTAGGTGGTATCCTTTGTCTTTAAAATTGATTAGTTTTGTCCTTGATGTTTCTAAATGTTACACGTTATGTCCTTTAACACTAACCCAGTTAATTTTTTCAGTTAAATCTAATGATATGCCTTGCACATAAGGGCAGTTTTGTCGTTTCATCTTTTAAGGGACTAATTATGTAAATAACTTAAGTACCTAACCAATTTATTAAAAAATATTTTTAGAGTATAAATAATAAATAAATAAATAACCCTCTACCACTCCACCACCACCACTCATCCCTTTATCACTAGCAACCACCACCCTCTGCCCCCACCTGCCAAACCACCACACACCCATTTAAACTCCCTCCAATGCACACTTGAAAGGGATGCATTTAATGATGCGGATGATGCATTTGTAAATGAAGCACTGGGGTAGGTAGCATTTAAGGGGGTTTGCACGTAGGAAAGTGCATTCACATACAGGAGAGAAGGTAAATGTGGACCCTTTAAAGTTTTTGTATAATTAATAAATTGGAATTTTTACCCAATTCAAACACTTCCCACCCGAAACTTATGGACGAAATGGATACCCACCCGAAACACACATGGAATGGGCCTTTAACTTCTTTTTTTTTTTTTATACCCACCCGAAATTAAGTTCTACCCACCCGAAACACAATTATTTGTTTTTTGTTAAGTTTTGTTTTCATTTTTAAATTAAGTTCTATTTTAATTTGAGTATTTGTATTTTATTTTTTAGGAAAATGTATTTTCTTTTTTATGTAATGCAAGTTTAATTTTTATTTATTTTTAGCTTTTTTTTTATTTTATATTATTTAAATATATTTTTACAATTATTTATTAAATATTTTTTAAGATTACAAATTAAAGGTTTTTAAAGAAAAAAAGAAAAAGAAATGGTGATGTGGAAGAGAGAGGATGCATGTGGGAAGGATGAGTTGGAGTTAAAAAGAAGAGGGATGATGCATGTGGGAAGAATGGGTTAAGAGGTGATGTGGCAGTGATGACTAGGATGCATGTAGTAAATGCAGCCTGTTGCATTGCGGACAGTTTTACGGCTTTACCACCAACAGCACAGCATTAGTAAAAAAATATTAAACACCATTTTGTTTTCTGAATCATTTTAGGATGTTTTAAAAACTCGATTATGCCACTGACAACCATTAATTCATTAATCATCTAACTGAAACAATTTAGGATAATGTAAAAATCTGATCATGCCATTGGCCCAAGTATCAAGCATTCTAGCCAAGAAAAATCCAAACCGACCCATTTTGTATTAACTGGTTAGAATTGCCCAATCCATGTTCATTGTAGCATTACCTCCAAACTTGAGGATAAATGGTGCTTTTAAATATCTCAAGAACTTTACTGTTGAAGTCAAACCCCCCTAAATCAAGTTGAAGTCTGGAACTTCGTTCAGAATCTGATTTCTATTCCGATTCAGATGATAATTAAGGTAGGTGTGAATTGGGGATTTGAAATTTGGGGTTTTTTATTTCTGGGTTTTGAAATGGGCAGGTGGGAGTGGCGGTTGAGAAGGTGGTGGCTGGTGGGTGGTAGTGGTGGTAGGAGTAGGTGGTGGCATGTGGGAGTGGCGGTTGTGAGGGAGAGGGAGAGGAAGAGATGAAAGAGTGTTTTAGTTTGTGTTATATATATTATAATAATATTAATTTTATATTTGTTTTTTTTTATTTATGAACATATTTTTATTTTTAAAATAATTGGTAAAAAGACCAAAATAACCTTGAATGATCAGATTTAACATAAAAACTTAACTGAGTTAGGCTTAAAGGACATAATGTGCAAGATTTAAAAACATAAAGTACAAAACTCGTCAATTTTAAAGAAAAATGGCACTCCTTGAAAAATGACATAAAGATAAATGACAAAATTTGCAATTCACTCTTTTTTTTTAAGTTTACCACTTCACCAAATGTCTAAACCATTGCCAACACTTTTCATCAAAGTTTAAACACTTTTCACTGATTGACGTGGCGCACTCTGGTTGGTCGATTTTTTAGTTTGTCACTCTCAAGTGTTTAACCACTCCTAACACCCTTTAAGGAACTGGGTTTCTTTTTGACTGAATGTTTGAAATTTGTTTTGTCTTTATCTGTTTGATCTTGAGAGATGTGATGCTAAGGGGGTGTTTGTTTTTTTAGAAAAGTACTTCAGAACCTCTTTTGTCTTCCCCACGCAGACCACGCGCAGACATAGGGGTTTGCAGATTGTTTGTTTTTTAGAAGGGTTTTCATTAAAAAACCACTTCTTGACCTCTTTCTCGCGCAGATGTTACCTTATGTCTTCTAGGCTCTGCACAAACACTTCTCCATCACCAAAAAGAAAACCCTAATCTTCTATCCTTCTCTCCAGCCAACCCCCTCCTCTCCCACGCTCTCCACCTCTAGTGCTACATCTCCGGCGCCGCCCAACCCTGTTCGCCGGTCACCACAAGCATGTTCGCCGCTCAGAACAGCCCCTATTCGCTGCTACATCTCCGGCGCTACATCTCCGTCTACAACAACATCGACCACAGCCCTTGCTCTCCACCTTCGCTGCTAGTGCTACATCTCCGGCTACAACAACATCGACCACAGGTTCAGTCGCCGGCAAGATCTCAACCCGTCTTCTTCTCCTTTCTTTCTTGCATAAGAAAAAGGTACAATATTCAGAATCTCTACTCACATACATACATTTGGTAGGTTAAATTAGGGTTTGATTTGAATTTAAAATGTTGTAATGATGCATACATCTCTGATTTGTAAAGTAAATCTGTGTTTTTATTTAAAATTGTGTTGTAATGATGCATACATTTATAAAGTAAAGCTGTTTTTGGTTGAAATATGTGTTTTAAGTTCAGATTTGTAAAGTAAACTTGTGTTTTCAACATATTTGTAAAGTAAAGTTGTGTTTTCATTTGAACATGTGTTGTAATGATGCATATATTTCTGATTTGAAGTAAGGAATTGTTTTTGGTTCTTAGTTGAACATAGTGATTTATAAAAATTGTTTGTTGTTGGTTTAAAATTGTTAATTTGTTAATTTTAGTTCTTCATGTTTGTAAAAAAAACTGTTTGTTCCTTTTGTTGTTTGTGTTAGGTTATAATTGTTAATTTGTAATGTTAGTTCATAATTTTTGTTTGTTGTTGTTATAATCGTTAATTTGTAGTGTTAGGTTTCTTGTTTGTTGTTAGTTTAAAATTGTAAATTGTTCCTTTGGTTGTTTGTTGATTAGTAGAAATGGGAGAGAAACAACAATGGTCAAACGACCATCTAAAATGCTTATTAGATACTTGCATTGAAGAGATAAACACGGTGGGTAGAAAAGGCTTGAGTTTGCATAAAGACTCGTGGAATAAATTAGGAAAAGTTCTTAAGGAAAAGTTTGGCTTGGATTTGACTCAAAAACAAATGAAGAATGCATATGATAATCTTAAAGCCAAATACGTAGGTTGGGTGTATTTGAAAAACAAAACCGGAAACATATACAACCCTCAAACAAATACTTTTACCTTAACGAACGAAGAATGGGAAGAATTTAAGAATGTATGTTCATTTATATAAATTTTAATCATAATCCTAAAAAAAAGTTTATAACATTTTTTTTTATACTTTGGGTTTAGGGGCATCCAAAGGCTGCATCATTGAAGACAGTTCCATTGCCTTTTCCA